>JAQQTO010000062.1:51260000-53760000 GCA_029884595.1 Ormosia semicastrata | reverse complement strand
TGTCCATCTTGATGCATCAGACATCTGTTCCTTTGTCAACACTGCACACCTTCGAGTCCTGAATGTCCACTCCTTATTGTTGTCACCAATCTCAGAGTATTTATCGCCCGTTGTGTCTAAGACAACTCGATCCTTCTATTGTTTGATTTAAACAATACAGACACAACAAAACAATATAACGAAGAGGTGAGATCACCTACACCAATACCAACATGGCAGCACAGAGATAACACACAGCCAACAATTCATACAGATAGATCATATCATAATCATGCTATCAACATTAATCAACTATCATTATCTAATCATTTATCAGTTCAATCATCATCAACAATAATTATGAACAATGCTCTCACCATTATCATCATCATCATCCAAGTATTCATAACAATCGTCATAACCAATATTCCTCAATTAATATATCACACGATATAAATGTTGATTATGCATGTGCATAAAGACTCGATTTTTCAAAAACAACTCCATGGAGGTTTTCCAAATTTCGAGAAGAATGCTCACGGTCAATTCAAATTTTTTATTCCAAAGACAATCTTCCAAGGTAGTAGAAAAGAATCATGTTCTTGTCGGGTATCATCAATGCGTTGCAACGGATCGCATCGCCATGATGGCACAGGGGTACTCGCCACCGTCCACTAGTTGACCGCCGCGCCGACGCTTTTCCAAGATCCATCATAGATCTCACTATCAATTCTCATTCCCTCTTCAACCACAAGGGCCATAATAGCTTTTAGCTATCTTTTATACAATGCACGAATTTATCAGTGCAAGTCCAACCCCAACGGGCCAAATCTTTTCAATTTCATTTATACAATGCACGACTATATCAGTGCAAGTCCAACCCTAACGGGCCAAATCTTTTCAATGCATATATAATGCATCAATTTCAAATACAAGCATCTCTTTCCAATGCATATAAAATGCACCAAATACCAATCATAGGCAAAACACGCTCATTCTCTCATACAGTTGTCCATACACCGATTAAACAAGAATTATCTTCAGTATTTTCAATACAAAATCATGTTATCATGTTTTCATAGTTATAAAACACTTTCGCCAGTGTTTTTCACAAAATTGTGCAACATTTCTATTTCGTTCTCACAATTTCCAAAACGTTTCTTTACGTTTTTCACAATTCCACAACACTTCTTTTACATTTTCTCAACACCGTAACACTCTTGTTACGTTTTTAAAACTCCAAAACATTTTTATTACATTTTCAAAATATCTGCAACTTTTCACATTGCACCTTTTAATCACGTACTAATTTTTCAACATTTTTCTTAATCGCATAAAAATATACGTTTCTCAAATCGCATAATGATTTTTCATCATTTTCAAAATCGCGTAACTAAAAAATCATTCTTTTAAGTTACGTAAATCATTTTCTATCATTCTCAAAATATTTAAAACACTTTCCAAATCTCATAACAATTTTCCACCATTTTTTTCATAATCGCGTAAAAATATTTAATCACTTAGTGATTTTTCAACAGTAGTTCAAAATATTTCTCAATGTTCTAAACATTATTTGGACTTTCAAATAAATCAATATCATTTTCAATAAGTTTTTAAGATACGTAAATAATTTTTCACCATAATTCTATTACGAAAATATTTCTCAATCTTCAAAAATTCCATTTCATCCTTTCTCAAAATATTATGACTTTGTATTTCATTTTTCACATTTTCTTTCTCAAGAAAAGCTTTTTCCACGTTTCTTTACTTAAGAAATTCTTTTTCATCATCATTTCAAAACTTAATATTTTCTAACGTACTTCTAAACTTGAAAATAAGTCATACGTTAGTAAATTTTCAAAATACCATTATATTCTCCATTTTTCCAAATCATTTCCAATTAATCCTTTCTTCAAAATAAATTGAAGTTTGAAAATATTTTTGTTTACAAAATTTAACTACTCAAGTGAGTAAAATACTCTGATTCCCTTTTCAAACTTCTTGTATTAAATCAATTATATTTCCACTTTGGTTATAAAACCAAATCCATTTGTTCAAATTCTTTTCACTTTCTTTGCAAATCCTTAAAATCAACATTGCTATTTTCATTTAAAACTCATGTTTAGTAAAACACTTAGAAACTTTTACACAAAATAAATTAATAGAAATTCCTTAATATATTTTTCTCAAAAATTACTTTTTATTGATCTAGTCTTACACAATCACATTTAGTTGATTTAATTATTGTTTCTAACTTTAAATTTTCTAACGTTTTCCAAAATCCACTAAATAAATTCTACGTTAGTAAATTTAAGTTACAAACATTTTCTTTTATATTTCTAAATCACTTCTAAAATTAATTCTCTTTAAAATAATTTGAAGTTCAAACACCTTCAATCTACCTTTTTCCTTTATTTATGAAAATTCCACTTGATAACACTTTAATTCCCTTTTTAAAAATCCTTATTGGAAAAATTCTTATATTTCATAGCATCAAAACATTTTTTCTAAATTATCAAAACTTTATAGATGGTCATTGGAACCATGAAATATTTTTCTTCTAACTTAATTAAATTCCATTCTTGTTTCTCTTGAAAAACAAACCATTTGTTTATTTTCCATACTCCTCAAATCAATCCAATTTTATTCTTCCATAAACATATTAATTTGTAAACACCTATTTTGAGGTGTCTTGGTCGAAATTCTCATTGTTCTAGGGATCAAAATTTAATTTCCTTGTTCTTGAAAAATTTCAACATTAACCCTAATCAAGGGTAATCAAAACCGAATCCTTCCTTGGCCATTGGAACCAAGATTAATTTTCTTTCCATCCACATATCATGGCATACATATATATATTTCATCTTGAATATCACAAACATGCCATATACTCATCATGCATAATATAAGCATATCATCAAGATCATAAAATCATGCAAAGCATATTAAGCATAGACAAAAATAATCAAGGCATAGGAAAATAATCAAAGCTCACAAAACATACAATTAATTATTACATGACCATAGATTGGAATTCTCACATGAATTCACAATCCATCAAATATAAGACCATCTCTCACCACCATAATTGGTTGGTGAGATGGATCTCCCTCTTACCTCTTGAAGATCCTCAAAGCTTCTTGATTTTTGCTTCTCTTTCCAAGTCCTTCAACACCAAAGGCTTCTCAAATCCAAAACAAAATACATAAAAATTAGTATACTAAGCTTGATTAAGAGGAACCATGGATCAAACATGGTTTAAAACTTTGAAAATCAAAAGAAAAGTGAAGATTAGTAAACTTCACCATAAATACCCAAGAACTTTGACCTTGAAGAAAATCTATGAAGATGGAGGATTTAGAGAAAATCTCCAACATGAAAGTTGTTTAGAATATCATGTAGATTCAAGATCTATGGTTGGATGAAATTAAAAGAGATTGGAGAGTGGTTTTTGGTAGGTTGACCGAATGGTTTCTCTTGTAGCACAAAGGTGGATTTTTTTTTATTTTTTTTATAGAAACTTGAAGCTTGGATTTGAAGCTCAAGATGAATGATTTTGGAAAAACTCATAACTAGAGATGTTCTTAGAATGGTATTTAGGTTTAGAAAATCAAGTTGGATGAAATTAAAAGTGATGGATGGTGTTTTTGGGCTGCTTGACCGAATCTATGGAGAGAAAAGGAAGAAAATGGTTGTTTTGTGTTCTTGGCTTGGTTAAGTGATGAAGATGAATGATTTAGAGAAAATTCCCAACATGAAAGTGTTTTGGATTGATGAGAGGATTCAAGATATGTAGCTAGATAAAATTATGGTAGATTAGAAATGGTTCCATGGGTGGTGACCGAATGGTTCAAGGAAGGAAAGAAAATGGTGTTGTTCTTGGTGTTCTTGGTGTTCTTGACAAATTGGAAGAGAGAGAGAGAAAAATGAGTTAAGTGTGATAAAATGAAAAGAAGGATGCTGCATTTGGAGTGGAAACCGTAGCCTTGCATGGAGAGAAAGGAAGGAAATAATTTGGTTTTAGAAAAATGACTAATAATTGGTCAAGGCATCCAATTAAAGTCTTCAAACTTTTTCTTTGGCCTAAAAAGGCTATGTTAGCTTTGTCTCCTCCTTGTCCAAGCATGCTCCAACCGTCCCCCCCATTATGCATGCAATAATATGGTCATCTTTTTCCATGCAATTATGTGAAGCATTCCTAGCCATTGATTAATTCAATGGTTAGGATTTTAGGTAGATTTTTTTTTATTTTATTTTAGAAGATTAAATCTAGGCCATTAGATCTTCCTACTTGAAATTCTAACCATTAGATGTATCTCTAGAATTAAGGGTCAAGATTGCTTCTTCTTACTTTTAATCCAATGGTCATAATTAGTCTTTGCTACTTTTTAAGACCAAATCTCCATCCTTGATTAATTCTTCATCTAATGGTCATAAATGGTCTCCTTCACTTTTTAAGACTAAATCTCCACCTTTGATTTAGTCTAAATCTAATGGTTGTAAATGGTCACCTTATATCATCAATTTTACACCATTGATTAAATCTACGATTGATATTGAAGCTTGCCTAATTTTATTCTAACACCATTAATTAAATTAATGGTGATTATCTTATACTTCTTTATTAAATTTATTTCTTAACTATTAATTAAATTAATGGTGGATATCTAAACCACTAATGTTGACTTAACAATATAATTTCTATTGTTATCTACTAAAAATTCTACGAAAGAATATATTTACTGTATTTTTATCTTTCAATAAATAAATACAGTACAAAACAAATTTTCTAAAACCGTTTTCTCGGATTCAGGTTTAGTAAGATCCCCTGTCTCCGTCTAAACAGTACAAATTTTTTTATACGTAGAAAAATTTTTCACTTTGCGGGACCCACCTGGGCCCACGTATGGCCACCTGGGCCCACGTATGGCCACCTGGACCCATATACCCCTCGTGGGGCCCACAAACAGAAAGAAATTCAAAATCACACATAAAATCACAAAAATTAGAAAACGTATGAAAATCAAGTCAGATTGTTAAAAATAATTAACAATCAAGAGAAATAAATACAAAAAGATTTTTCCCGGCCCGAAAATTATCATTTTCCTGACACGGAGTAAATCACTCAAAACGATTAAATACGCTGATGGGATATTCAAAATAATTTTACAGCGCTCAAATTTACTAAACAAGAAAAATTACATTAATCTACAAAATTACTTGTTTAAGATATAGGAAATTTGGGGTGTTACAATTCTCCCCTCTAAAAAGAAATTTCGTCCTCGAAATTTGATGAACATGATTTCACACCCACGGAATAAATATGGATATCCTTCTCCTATTCTTTTATTCCAACTTTCACGTAGTTTCACCTCTTACGTCATTCCAAATGATTTTATCCAATGAAAGTCATTTATTTCTTGTTCCCTTCTACTGATCAAACAGACATCTCAATACTCTTATAATTACGGAAGATATTGTATGTTACTCCAGAAAGAAAGTATCTCCATAGCTTTGATACCAACAACTGTAACGTATCACGTAAAACTTCCTTATTCTTGTATCACTTCACTTTCTGATAAGCTAAGTGAGAAGTCTTATGATCCAAAAAATTTTCCATTACCGTTTCAACTTTTCCCATTGACAAACTTCTCCACAAGATGAAGAACCCACCACGCTTCCATTGCGTCACTCCGATACTATGACATGGTTAGGAATATCCTTTCTTGCAACATATTCTTTCATGCAAATGCAATATATGAAAGAACATTTTGAAAGATAGCAAGACGATCAAATATGTTACCAAACATATTCAACAAGAATTTGATTTTGTCTGATTTTCAGAATGAACTTTTCTCGGAATACTAACACTTTATTGAGACAATCTCATAGGATATGGTTGGAAAATAACCAATCCGTTTTTCAAAGATCGTATCTGTTTATGAAAGAAATAAACAGATTAAACTAATACAAAAATTTGATCCATAACAATAATTTGAATAATACAAGTAGTTTGATAGGCTACGAATAGGTATAGAAGTAAACAAGGTAAAGGATAACGAAGACACATGATACCAAATAATACAATTGATCTACACAATCATATGTCATAAAGAAATAGAAATAAATAGATCAGAGGATTACGAATAACTCTAACATATAATTGATCTACTCAATCATATGCCACAAAGAATAGGTTACCCCCGTATATACAGGATAGTTTATAGCATTAGCTCCAATGACACGATCTCCATTGTTTAAGTCTTCACTCGGAACACTCCCTGCTCCATTCGTGAGTAACAACTTTCCCCACTATTAGAGATTTTTATTAACAGAAAACTCTGTTTTCAATGAAACACAATCTCTAAAAAAATGTGTCTAAACTTTTCATAAGTTGTTTTCCTGACATACTATACTTCATTAAACACTTTCTTTCACATCTTTTACTTCCTTTGGTTTCCTCAATGGTCCTTTTCACATCACTTACTGCTTCTGGTTTCTCAATGGTCGAAAATACATTTTCCGTCAAAATCAATCACTTTCCCAATATTCCTAAGAAGAAATATCAGGTGCCAAAATTACAATTCTTCCAAGACTGATTCTCTTTCATCAGATTCTGAACTTCAACTTCCAATTCCCACCGTTCAGCGATCCTCTGTTCCTGTTGTACTGTCACGCCAATCATTCTTCCACAATGCTTTTGTAGCTGTAACTGCATTACTAGTAACATGTTCCACTTCCACACAGGTACAACTATCACGAGCCATTTTCTTTTTCTCAAGGCGTGCGGATCGAAATACAATGGATCTGATATCCATTATAAATAACATTGTTTCCTTTCAGAAAACAATATCACAGAAAACACAAGCAACATAGACCTAACCACAAACCCCAAAAGACTCAAACCGTGCTCTGATACCAACTAATGTAACACCCTAGCTAAGGCATCACATTTCTGACTTCCGACTCATAATCTGAAAATAAGTTTGCACAAAGTTTGAGTTATAAAAAAAAATGGGTTTCAAAATTTCTTTTTGCGGAAATATAAACTTACTGAAATTTATAGGTCATACTGCAAACAATATATTTAAATAGCTTAATATACAATACTGACACTGATTAATATTTTGAAATTTCACAATTTAAAGAGAAATATAAAACTAACAGACTCTTTTTCTCAAATTTTTTTTTTAACAGTTGTAACCCAATGATGGTCCTACCTAATAGCACGGTACAACACTAACAAGAAAACTTAACCTACTTCTTTCTTTTTCTGTCCATCTTGATGCATCAGACATCTGTTCCTTTGTCAACACTGCACACCTTCGAGTCCTGAATGTCCACTCCTTATTGTTGTCACCAATCTCAGAGTATTTATCGCCCGTTATGTCTAAGACAACTCGATCCTTCTATTGTTTGATTTAAACAATACAGACACAACAAAACAATATAACGAAGAGGTGAGATCACCTACACCAATACCAACATGGCGTAAACAGAGATAACACACGACCAACAATTCATACGGATAGATCATATCATAATCATGCTATCAGCATTAATCAACTATCATTATCTAATCATTTATCAGTTCAATCATCATCAACAATAATTATGAACAATGCTCTCACCATTATCATCATCATCATCCAAGTATTCATAACAATCGTCATAACCAATATTCCTCAATTAATATATCACACGAGATATAAATGTTCGATTATGCATGTGCATAAAGACTCGCTTTTTCAAAAACAACTCCATGGAGGTTTTCCAAATTTCGAGAAGAATGCTCGGTCAATTCAAATTTTATTCCAAAGACAATCTTCCAAAGTAGTAGAAAAGAATCGTGTTCTTGTCGGGTATCGTCAATGCGTTGCAACGGATCGCATCGCCGGGCACAGTACTTGTTGTCCACTAGTCGATCCACCGCGCTACTCGACGCACCCCAAGATCCATCATAGATCTCACTATCAATTCTCATTCCCTCTTCAACCACAAGGGCCATAATAGCTTTTAGCTATCTTTTATACAATGCACGAATTTATCAGTGCAAGTCCAACCCCAACGGGCCAAATCTTTTCATTTGTACAATGCACGAATATATCACGTGCAAGTCCAACCCCAACGGCCAAATCTTTTCAATTTCATTTATACAATGCACTATATCAAGTGCAAGTCCAACCCTAACGGGCCAAATCTTTTCAATGCATATATAATGCATCAATTTCAAATACAAGCATCTCTTTCCAATGCATATAAAATGCACCAAATACCAATCATAGGCAAAACACGTCTATTCTCTCATACATTATGTCCATACACTGATTAAACAATAATTATACTTATTTTCAACACAAAATCATGTTATCATGTTTTCATAGTTATAAAACACTTTCACGCCGTGTTTTTCACAAAATTGTGCAACATTTCTATTTCGTTCTCACAATTTCCAAAACGTTTACATTACGTTTTCACAATTCCACAACACTTCTTTTACATTTTCTCAACACCGTAACACTCTTGTTACGTTTTTAAAACTCCAAAACATTTTTATTACATTTTCAAAATATCGCAACTTTTCTCTACAGTTGCACCTTTTAATCACGTACTAATTTTTCAACATTTTTCTTAATCGCATAAAAATATACGTTTCTCAAATCGCATAATGATTTTTCATCATTTTCAAAATCGCGTAACTAAAAAATCATTCTTTTAAGTTACGTAAATCATTTTCTATCATTCTCAAAATATTTAAAACACTTTCCAAATTTCATAACAATTTTCCACCATTTTTTTCATAATCGCGTAAAAATATTTAATCACTTAGTGATTTTTCAACAGTAGTTCAAAATATTTCTCAATGTTCTAAACATTATTTGGACTTTCAAATAAATCAATATCATTTTCAATACGTTTTTAAGATACGTAAATAATTTTTCACCATAATTCTATTACGAAAATATTTCTCAATCTTCAAAAATTTCATTTCATCCTTTCTCAAAATATTATGACTTTGTATTTCATTTTTCACATTTTCTTTCTCAAGAAAAGCTTTTTCCACGTTTCTTTACTTAAGAAATTCTTTTTCATCATCATTTCAAAACTTAATATTTTCTAACGTATTCCAAACTTGAAAATAAAGTCATACGTTAGTAAATTTTCAAAATACCATTATATTCTCCATTTTTTCAAATCATTTCCAATTAATCCTTTCTTCAAAATAAATTGAAGTTTGAAAATATTTTTGTTTACAAAATTTAACTACTCAAGTGAGTAAAATACTCGATTCCCTTTTCAAACTTCTTGTATTAAATCAATTATATTTCCACTTGGTTATAAAACCAAATCCATTTGTTCAAATTCTTTTTCACTTTCTTTGCAAATCCTTAAAATCAACATTGCTATTTTCATTTAAAACTCATGTTTAGTAAAACACTTAGAAACTTTTTACACAAAATAAATTAATAGAAATTCCTTAATATATTTTTCTCAAAAATTACTTTTTATTGATCTAGTCTTACACAATCACATTTAGTTGATTTAATTATTGTTTCTAACTTTAAATTTTCTAACGTTTTCCAAAATCCACTAAATAAATTCTACGTTAGTAAATTTAAGTTACAAACATTTTCTTTTATATTTCTAAATCACTTCTAAAATTAATTCTCTTTAAAATAATTTGAAGTTCAAACACCTTCAATCTACCTTTTTCCTTTATTTATGAAAATTCCACTTGATAACACTTTAATTCCCTTTTTAAAAATCCTTATTGGAAAAATTCTTATATTTCATAGCATCAAAACATTTTTTCTAAATTATCAAAACTTTATAGATGGTCATTGGAACCATGAAATATTTTTCTTCTAACTTAATTAAATTCCATTCTTGTTTCTCTTGAAAAACAAACCATTTGTTTATTTTCCATACTCCTCAAATCAATCCAATTTTATTCTTCCATAAACATATTAATTTGTAAACACCTATTTTGAGGTGTCTTGGTGAAATTCTCATTGTTCTAGGGATCAAAATTTAATTTCCTTGTTCTTGAAAAATTTCAACATTAACCCTAATCAAGGGTAATCAAAACCGAATCCTTCCTTGGCCATTGGAACCAAGATTAATTTTCTTTCCATCCACATATCATGGCATACATATATATATTTCATCTTGAATATCACAAACATGCCATATACTCATCATGCATAATATAAGCATATCATCAAGATCATAAAATCATGCAAAGCATATTAAGCATAGACAAAAATAATCAAGGCATAGGAAAATAATCAAAGCTCACAAAACATACAATTAATTATTACATGACCATAGATTGGAATTCTCACATGAATTCACAATCCATCAAATATAAGACCATCTCCCACCACCATAATTGGTTGGTGAGATGGATCTCCCTCTTACCTCTTGAAGATCCTCCAAGCTTCTTGATTTTGCTTCTCTTTCCAAGTCCTTCAACACCAAAGGCTTCTCAAATCCAAAACAAAATACATAAAAATTAGTATACTAAGCTTGATTAAGAGGAACCATGGATCAAACATGGTTTAAAACTTTGAAAATCAAAAGAAAAGTGAAGATTAGTAAACTTCACCATAAATACCCAAGAACTTTGACCTTGAAGAAAATCTATGAAGATGGAGGATTTAGAGAAAATCTCCAACATGAAAGTTGTTTAGAATATCATGTAGATTCAAGATCTATGGTTGGATGAAATTAAAAGAGATCGGAGAGTGGTTTTTGGTAGGTTGACCGAATGGTTTCTCTTGTAGCACAAAGGTGGATTTTTTTTTTATTTTTTTGATAGAAACTTGAAGCTTGGATTTGAAGCTCAAGATGAATGATTTTGGAAAAACTCATAACTAGAGATGTTCTTAGAATGGTGTTTAGGTTTAGAAAATCAAGTTGGATGAAATTAAAAGTGATGGATGGTGTTTTTGGGCTGCTTGACCGAATCTATGGAGAGAAAAGGAAGAAAATGGTTGTTTTGTGTTCTTGGCTTGGTTAAGTGATGAAGATGAATGATTTAGAGAAAATTCCCAACATGAAAGTGTTTTGGATTGATGAGAGGATTCAAGATATGTAGCTAGATAAAATTATGGTAGATTAGAAATGGTTCCATGGGTGGTGACCGAATGGTTCAAGGAAGGAAAGAAAATGGTGTTGTTCTTGGTGTTCTTGGTGTTCTTGACAAATTGGAAGAGAGAGAAGAGAGAAAATGAGTTAAGTGTGATAAAATGAAAAGAAGGATGCTGCATTTGGAGTGGAAACCGTAGCCTTGCATGGAGAGAAAGGAAGGAAATAATTTGGTTTTAGAAAAATGACTAATAATTGGTCAAGGCATCCAATTAAAGTCTTCAAACTTTTTCTTTGGCCTAAAAGGCTATGTTAGCTTTGTCTCCTCCTTGTCCAAGCATGCTCCAACTGTCCCCCCATTATGCATGCAATAATATGGTCATCTTTTTCCATGCAATTATGTGAAGCATTCCTAGCCATTGATTAATTCAATGGTTAGGATTTTAGGTAGATTTTTTTTATTTTATTTTAGAAGATTAAATCTGGCCATTAGATCTTCCTACTTGAAATTCTAACCATTAGATGTATCTCTAGAATTAAGGGTCAAGATTGCTTCTTCTTACTTTTAATCCAATGGTCATAATTAGTCTTTGCTTTTTTTAAGACCAAATCTCCATCCTTGATTAATTCTTCATCCAATGGTCATAAATGGTCTCCTTCACTTTTTAAGACTAAATCTCCACCTTTGATTTAGTCTAAATCTAATGGTTGTAAATGGTCACCTTATATCATCAATTTTACACCATTGATTAAATCTACGATTGATATTGAAGCTTTTAATTTTATTCTAACACCATTAATTAAATTAATGGTGATTATCTTATACTTCTTTATTAAATTTATTTCTTAACTATTAATTAAATTAATGGTGGATATCTAAATCACTAATGTTGACTTAACAATATAATTTCTATTGTTATCTACTAAAAATTCTACGAAAGAATATATTTACTGTATTTTTATCTTTCAATAAATAAATACAAGACAAAAACAAATTTTCTAAAATCAAGTTTCCAGATTCGGGTTTAGTAAGATCCCCTGTCTCCGTCTAAACAGACAAATTTTTCTATACGTAGAAAAATTTTTCACTTTCTTGGGACCCACCTGGGCCCACGTGTATGGCCACCGAGCCCACATACCCCTCGTGGGGCCCACAAATAGAAAGAAATTCAAAATCACACATAAAATCACAAAAATTAGAAAACGTATGAAAATCAAGTCGATTGTTAAAAATAATTAACAATCAAGAGAAATAAATACGAAAAGATTTTCCCGTACCAAAATTATCATTTTCCGACACGAGTAAATCACTCAAAACGATTAAATACGCTGATGGGATATTCAAAATAATTTTACAGGCTCTTCAAATTTACTAAACAAGTAAAATTGTTAACTCAAAATTACTGTTTAAGATATAGAAAATTTGGGGTGTTACAATCCTTATGTGAAGAGCAAGTAAAGCATGAGGAATTTGCATCAATTAACCTAAGAGTTTCATTCTCTAATTTTAATTCCTTAATTTCTTTGTTTAAAGTAGAATTTGATTTTCAAGAGAGGAAATTGTTTTCTTTGAAAATGAAACCATTTTTGCAAGCCTCACGGATTCTTCGTACAATTCCTTAAAGGCAACTTGCAATTCATCATAAGAATATTGAGATTCAAGAGTTTGAGAATCTACCTCAAGATCATCTTTGGCCATGAGACAAAGGTTGGCTACTTCATCTTCTGATTCATCCAAGGAGTCTATATCATTGTCCTCCTAAGTAACATATGCTCTTCTCTCTTTATTCTCTTTGCTTGGCCTTTTTTCAAACTTTTCTACCTTCTTTTGGCTTAGAGGACAATCCATTTTCATGTGTCCAAGTTTCCCATATCCAAAACAAGTAGAAGGAGTTGGAGTTGAGTTTTCACCCTTTACATAATTCTTCTTTGGAGGAAAGGGTGGTCTTCTTCCATTTCCCTTCTTCTTTAGAAATTTACCAAATCTTCTAACAAGAAGGTTAAAGATTTCTTCATTCATCTCCAAGTCCTCAAGCTCATCATCTTCATCATTGTGGGATGAGGAGGCCTTGAGAGCTAGACCCTTCTTCTTTCTATCAATAACTTCATTTTGGTGAAGCCTTGATAATTTCATTTCATGTTCTTAGAGCTTCCAAAAGAGTGTTAGAAAAGTCATGGTAGCAAGGTTCCTTGATTCAGCAATGGCAGTCACCTTGGGCTGCCACTCTCTACTTAAACATCTCAAAATTTTGTTAATCAAATCTTCATTTGGAAAAGTTTTTCCCAATGAGACAAGATAATTAACTATGTGAATAAACCTCTTTTACATATCTTGTATACTCTCACCTTGATTTATTCTTTATAACTCATACTCATATGTGAAAGTATTTATTCTAGTTCTTTTCACCTCACTAGTTCCCTCATGGGTGACTTGAAGAAAATCCCACATTTATTGTGCAATTTTGAAGTTGAAAATGCTAAAATACTCATTGTACCCTAGAGCACTAGTGATGATGTTCTCAGCTCTAACATTATATTGAACTCTCTTTTTATCATCATCACTCCATTCAACTCTTAGCTTGTCAACTTATCTACCATCAACAAAATTGGTAGTAACAAAGGGGCCATTTTCAATGGCTTCCCAAACATTAAGATCAATAGTTTCAATAAAGATTTTCATTCTCTATTTCCAGTAAGTATAACTGGTGTCATTAAAAGCTAGGGCCCTATTAATTGAGGCACTTTCCCAATAAAACATTTTGAAAAGAAGTCATCACTCCTCTTGAAGCTGTTAAGATCTTTAAACCAGAGTCTAGTTTTGATACTACTTGTTATCAAGTGGCTTCAAGACTCAAGAGGGGGTGAATTGAGTATTTCAAAACTTTTTGCAAACAAGCCATTTTCAATTTTTGTTGAAGCTATTTTCTTTGAAGTGAATGGATTTATGACAATAAAAGGTTCTCACATAAGTTTAAAAAGAATGAATGAGTGAAGAAGGAAGCAACAAGTATGCAAAAGTAATAAATAAACTTGAAAGTAAAGATATGAGGGTTGAGAAGATTACAACAGTGATTTATACTGGTTCAATCACCTTTGTGATCTATGTTCAGTCCCTAGAATCATCCACTTAGGAGTTTTCACTATTTTCAAGCTTCACAAGGTACTTGACAAACCTTTACAATGATTGAGCTCTTCCTACACTTCAAGGATCCTTCACCTCTTGTGTAGAAGCCTCTTAGTTTCTCAAGGGATCCTCCACCCTCTCAAGTATTTACAAATTAATTGAATTGAAATAAGTTCACTCAAAGAGTAGATATACAAATTGAAGTTCTATGAAGATCTCTCAAAGATATCTCAAGATGTTGAAAAATAGAGCAAGGTAGTTGAAAGAATTAAATCACGAATTAAATGCTTGGAAATGAGTTTTCAGATTGTCAAGAGTTAGTAATAAGTGTCCCAAGGCTTGTATTTATAGCCATCAATGAAAAAGATCCGTTGGTGGTGGTTGTTACAACATTAAATGTGTCTGAAACTAGTCGTTGCTGGTTTAAGACAGGTGGTAATCGATTACCAACACATGGTAATCGATTACCATCCTCTTAAAATGTTTTTTGGGTGCTGGAAATGACTTGGTAATTGATTACTAACGCAAGTAATTGATTACCATCTTTCAAAATCATGTTTCTGGGCTAATCAATTATCAATTGTGGTAATCGATCACCAAGCTTCTGACTTGTGAAAAATAATTTCTCGTATGCTTGTAATTGATTACTAAGTTCTTGTAGGAGATTACAATCATCCTAGAACCAATTTTTGAACCCAAACTAGCTTGGTAAATATTTCCAACTAAGAACACTTGATTTTTTCAAAGATTCAAACATGATTTTCATGTTCCAATTATGGTTAAAATATTATTTTGTGAAAAACTACCTAGATTTATCAACACAACAACTACCAACTAAAAAAGGATTTTCATGATGATTTTTTCAAAAATATTCTAAAACATTTTGAGATATCTTAGATTGCTTCTCACACAAAGATCTTAAGTCCTATAAACTATATCATTTAAGTTTCCTTTGAACTTGGTATTTGACTTGGCTTAGTTATCATCAAAACATTCACGACCTTCATGACCTTCATGAAATAAACATTCACCTAACATTATTATAACATCATGAGATGACTAACTTAGTAAGTGTTTCTTTGTTCAATAAGTGCTCTTTTAAACGCTTATTTATATGTAAAATGTCAGTAAATGCTCTTACTTTCCAGTAAATACTCATGTAGGTATTCCTTTCTTCTAAATATGTGTTCTTTTGTTTAGAATGTGCTCTTTTAGTTATTCTTTTTTCTTCTATAGAATGTTGAGTAGAAATTAAATTAACGGTATTATAACAAAAATTAATAGTAGGAATTATTTTAAAAATATTTATAAGCATAAGAGCTAATTTAAAATAAAAATTATAAAGACTAAATTAAAAATAAATGTACAATATTGGGATAAAATTTTTTATTTAACCTTAGTATATACTGGATCAAATTTAAACTCAGTCATTTTATCTTTTTTTTCCCTAGCGTTTTCTGCCTTCAGAATTCGGCATGGACCCAGCACGTATGAAACACGCACTTGAACCAGGAAGAGTCTCATTTGACGAGAAAATGAATGTAAGGAAAGCAATAGAGGATGCCAACATCCCTTTCACTTACATCTCTGCTAACTGCTTCGCGGGTTACTTTGCTGGTAACCTCTCTCAGATGGGTACCCTCTTCCCACCAAAACACAAGGTGCTTGTCTATGGAGATGGCAATGTTAAAGGTACCGGGAAAAAAAAAAAGCTTTAAAACAACAATGAATCATTCATGATGTGACAACCCTTTTTTATGTGACCTGTATATAATGTCATAGCTTCAATCTAAATATATGGTTTATTTGTGTTGATGAGTTCGTTATGAGATGTGAGAAATGCTTCGTGCAGTTGTTTATGTGGATGAAGATGATGTTGCAACATACACAATCAAGACAATTGATGATCCTCGAACATTGAACAAGACCGTGTACCTAAGACCACCTGAAAACATTCTCACCCAAAGAGAGCTGATTGACATGTGGGAGAAACTTGTAGGAAAGAAACTTGAGAATTCTTGCTTATCTGAGCAAGACTTTCTTTCTTCCATGAAAGGTCAAAGCAAACAAAAAAGCTGAAAGAATTGAATTTTTCGAGTAATTATTATCAATAAATAATAACTCTTGATTGCCTTAAATTGCAGGTTTGGACTATGCAAGCCAAGTGGGAGTGGGGCATTACTATCATATTTTCTACGAAGGGTGTTTGACAAACTTTGAGATAGGAGAAGAGGGTGAAGAAGCGTCAGAGCTTTATCCAGAGGTGAACTACACACGCATGGATGAATACCTAAAAATCTATATATAAGGTTAAGTATAGTAATTCTGTGAGAGTTGATATGGTGAAACAATTAAGGAGAACGAATGATGACCCTTTGTTTTATTGTAAGTGATTTCACTTTTCTCAACTGTAATCCACAATAAATCGACCTAAATAATGGTTTAAGATTAATGATGCTAGCCCTTATTTTTGGGAGGGGGTCCTAATGATCTAGGCTTTATAACTTATTTTCTGCTCATAAATCTGACACCAACTGTTGCCAAAAAATTTGAGCATGCAATCTCCAAATTGAATTACTCAATACTCAATAATATTAAGACGTCCACTTGAAAACAGGGAAAGGAATGTTAGTGCTACTAAAGCAATGAATAGTTGACTGTTTTCAAGGAATAAAAGGAATGTTAGTGCTACTAAAGCAATGAATAGTTGACTGTTTTCAAGGAATATCCTGATGTCTCACTGCTTGTTTTAGATAATTTGATGCTCCATGTATGTGGTAAGTGATGGTAGAAAATTGGTAATAATCATAGAATCTGGCTTTCCTTAGAGTGTGTTTAGAATGTAAAAAAAATAAGAAATGATTTGATTTATAAATTAAATTTAATTAAATCTTATGTTTGAAATGTTAAAAAAAAATTGAATTTTAAAATTCTATGGATTTCATTTTTTTTATTTTAAGAATTCCATCAAATTTAATAAATTTGGTAAGATTTGATTTGATTTGAAATGAATACACTATTTTATCCTTTGTAACTACCTCTAACCACATCTAATAAGGGTTAAAATGTAAAATAATAAAACTAAATCAAATCAATTCTCATTTTAATGAATTCTAAATACAAAATTTGATTTTTAAATTAATTTAATTTTTATTTTTTTTTAATTTCAAACATAAAATTTAATTTCTAAATCAAATCAATTCAATTCAATTCAAATCAAATCAAATCAAATCATTTTTCATTTTTATTCATTCCAAACACAACCTTAGAAAATGGAGAGACAAGTTTTTATCTTAACATGTAATTTAACTCAATAAGAGAGATACAAAAAAATTATGGAAAATATCTTGGGAAAAAGGATATATAATATTATCAATGGTTAAACAGGACAATTCACAATTTTATACTCCGTATGAAAGCATCTTGGCTTCCATTCAGCTCCACCTGCAGAAACAAGGTCATAACTACCTTTGATATTTAAGTCAAACTATATTGAATCCCCTTCAATCTTGGGCTTTTGATCCTGATTTTCTTCTCTCCCTACTTGGTAAATTTGGAAAGCTGAACCATGGCTCTTATAAAATTCATTCATTTCTATTATGTTTTCTCTGCTATCTGCATTCATATTTTCCATGAAATTTGATAAAGCAGAGTTGAAGTCAGTCAATTGAGTTCTTGCTGCTTCTATACTTCCAGGTCCATTCATATCCAGGGAAAGGTTCCTCTGGGCTTTCTCTAACATGGCTTGCAAATACTTCCCTTGAAACTCTATTCTCATCTGCAATTTCTTCTGTACCTATTGGGTAAAGGAAGAAGTTTTTGCACAGGTGAATTACAAATTTCGATATTTAACAGCAAAAGTATGTTAGAAAAGTTAGAAAATCACAACTTACAGAGAAGGATGTAGTAAAACTATGTAAGTTAAAAATGATGAATACCTCAATCTGCTCTTCCAATCTCTTTTGAACTTCAATCTGACGCCTCAGCGCTTCTGCTATTGGGATTTCCCTGTTTTTTTATGTAATCTAGTTAGTAAGTAATAACCATAACCATTTTGTTACAATTTGAAAAGTGAAAACTGGGCAGTGAAATGGATTAAATCCAAAATAACTTGAGTTCTAAGAATCCAAAAACATATTGTAGCAAAATACTTTATTCGTCTATTTACTGATTCAAATAACGTTATGTTAGTGATTAAAAACTTAAATAACTTGCTGACTGGGTTCCGAATTAGCGGTTTGGAAGCAATCCGACCTGTTAGAGTTGAATCTCATATATTTATGAGTGTTATTAGATAAATAAATATACCTATTTATAAAGAGTTAATTTCTAATAAAATCCTTCATAGATAGAGAAATCAATTATATCTCTCATAAATAGATAAGACAGTTATAAAATATAACAATTTTATTAGATTCTTATATTAACAGTATTTAATGCAGATTTAAACATGATTCTTATATACCAAGACATTCCTATAAAGACCACACAAGGTAGTGAAGGTATGCATCTAATTTTAAATACTATCCACCTTGTGCACGGTCTAACTTGAGTATCAAAGAGCTTTTTGCAAATACCTACCCCTCACACCACCATGCATTGGAAGAAACCACCTTTATCAACCTTATTCAAGTGATTCTCTTAAGCCTATTCAGAACATTGGCTCCATCTATGGGAAACTAATAAACTTCAATTCCCATTACTACCATCATAGTCACTACAAGGCGAAATCACATTTTAGCCACTTAGAATTGTCCTTCTTCTAGGCATCGCCCGCCCAAGAGCTAGTTTTTGCCCAACCGGAACCCAGGCAAGACAAAGCAAAGACTTCGCATACTAGAAAAAATCTCTCCCTTTAGCCGTGCCGTGTTCCAACGACGTAGCAACTTGGCCCACAAGGAGTTCCTTCAAGAAATACTAGGCAACGGGTATCAACATTACAGTGCTTTGGAGCACGAGTGAATAATGATTAGGTTCAATCCCACCAAGGCGAGTCCGGTCTCCCAAAGCTATCTAGGGAGGAGCTTATTTCTCTAGTTAGATTCTAGGACGAACGAATCCATAACTTAGAAAGAGCTACTAGCTAGGAGATAGAGGACGAAAACTAGGTTCCCCACCGGAATTGACAAAACAAGAGGGAACCAGACCACGACGGGGTACATAATCCAAAATACTCAAGGATCACAAAACCCAGTCAGAGAACTAAGAACCTGGCTCATGTAAATAAAAAGCAAGATCTATGACAGAGAAATTCGGTTAAGCAAAACCAGTCTTTCTCTGATGAATTGATGACCTACAAGATCCCTAGGCGCTTCAAGGCGCTTCAAGTATCCAACTAATATTGTTGCCTATGATGAGACCATGGATCCTCAAAAACACCTAGATGCCTATGTCTTTGCTTTACTATTTGCTAGAGGAGAAGATCCACTCATGCGTCACGTTTTTCCTCTTTCTTTGAAAAAAGTTACCCTAAGATGGTTCACTACCTTAACTCCTAAATTTGTTGTTGATTGAGAAGGCTTGTCCTTGAGATTTTTGCTGCACTTCACCACTAGTAAGGTGCAGTCGAAAATCTATTTCATAGTTTTCCCATATTAAGCAAGGAAAGGTAGAATCTCTCTGATATTTTATATCCCGGTTCAACAAAGAAGTGGTGAATATTTGTGATTAGGATGAAAGACTCGGGTTACATTATATGAGGGAAAGACTCTGCCCTGGGCCGCTTTCCTTTTCTTTGGCAAAAAAAAAGCCTAAGACGATGGGTAAGTTCTAGGCTAAAGTTGATAAATATATCAATGCAAAGGATGTTTTCTGGGCTAGGAAGCATTTGGACAAAGGAAAAATGTCAAGCCTAAACCTGGACAAGCCCCACAAAAAAATTGAAATTCGAGACCACCATTAAAAGGGAAGTATGAGAGCTAAACCCCTTTTAACACATCTCGAACTCATATCTACCAATAAGTAATGAACATAGAGTTCAGAGATATGCAAAAAAAAAAAAAAAACCCTTGAGAAAACATGCACAAAAAGATAAGTCCAAGTACTATGCATTTCATGAAGGTCATGGACATAATACTGAGGGTTGCATCAACCTTCAAGACGCTATCAAGTCTTTGATCCGGGATAGTCGTTTAGGCCGATAAGTACGTCAATCCCAAAACAACAATCAAAGGGAAGGACGAAATTATAGAAAAATGAGCTACAGTCTTAGAGAAGCCCATTTTTACCATACCAAAGAAAATGCTCGCCCGCGAGGAATGAAAATCATGGAGTAAGCCTATTTCGGGATAACGCTCAAAATCAATAAAGAGCATAACCTTGGGATAACACCAATCTAGACAACGATCATCGTCATGCCGAAGTAACCAAACAATTAACACCATTTCTGGGAGCTTCACAAGTGGCTGTGAAACTGGGAACGCAAGGGAAAAAGTACTTCGAGCCGTGTTGAGCGTAACATCACATTTGGGTTATAAGTCAGATGACGGAGTAAGGAAGACCCCACCGATTTCATTTACCGACGAAGATTATGGTTGCACTATCTTAGACCACGACGACCCCATAGTGATCTCGAGAATAATAACCAACTTCGAGGTTCGTCTTATATTTCCTAGATCTATTTAAGAAGTTAGGACTATCAAAGAAGGAATTGATCCCGTATACTGATGAGTTAATCAAGTTCACTGAAGATAAGATTACCCCGGTGAGATACATTGAGACCTATTTGACTTTGTGGAAGGATTCCCTTTTCAAAACACTTAAGGTCAAATTTCTTATGATAGATTGTCCATCAGCTTATAATGTCAAATTGGGTCTCCCTTCACTCAATGCCTTTGGGGCTGTGATTTCTACACCCCACTTAGTCATGAAGTTCCTTTACCAGCATGACAGAGTCGATACGGTTAAAGGAAATCAGGCTATAGCTAAGAAGCCCCGAACCACAGACCAACACAATAACTCAACTTTAGTCATTATAGACCCTGTTAACGTCCTCTTGACTAAATTGAATGTTCGTGAAGAGATCTGTGGTACGCACCCTCAACTTGATGGAGAACTTCAATCCCTTCAACTCAGTGCCAAGCCAAATTAGGTAACCAAAAGTAGGGGACATTTGAGCCAGTAAGAAAGATCCCAACTAGTTGAGTTTCTTGTAAAAAATAAGGATTTCTTCGCTTAGATGTCTATGGATATGCCGAGGTTAGATCCTGAATTCATTTGCCACTAACTTTATATTATGAAGGACGTGAAACTGATGGCCCAACGAAAGAGGAAAGTCAGACTTGAGAGGTAATAGGTAACTCAAAAGCAGGTAAAAGAACTCCTGGACGCCTGATTCATTTGAGAAGTCTCCTATACCACTTGGGTCTCTAACTTAGTTTTGGTAAAAAAAGGCTAATGGGAAGTGGTGTATGTGTGTTGACTACACAAAGCTGAATAAGGCTTGCCTAAAAGACCCTTATCTACTCCCTAACATAGATGAATTGGTGGATAATTCATCTGGGTTCTGGATACCCTCGTTCATGGATGCCTATTCCGGACATAACCAAATTCCCATGAACCTAGAGGATGAAGATAAATTGCGTTCATAACCGAGATGGGAAGTTATTGTTAGTGTCATACCGTTTGGATTGAAAAATGCAGGCGCAACTTACCAGTGGATGATGAATAAGGTCTTCGAAAAACAAATTGACAAGATATTGGAAGTCTATATAAACGACACAATAGTCAAGACAACGGAGACCAGTAACCATGTGAAAGACTTGGAAGAGGTATTCATCCAAATATAGAAGCATAATATTAGACTAAATCCAAAAAAATGTGCTTTTGGAGTACAAGCAGACAAATTTCTAGGATTTTTATAGACAAACTGAGACATTGAAGCTAACCTGGAGAAATGTCAAATCGTTCTCAATATGCGCAGCCCGCAGTCAGTTAAAGAGGTTCAATAATTGACAAGTCGGATAGCGGCCCTCACTCGCTTCCTAGATAAGGCCACTCAAAAATCCCTTTTTTTCTTCAAAACTCTTGAAAAGGGAAAAAAGTTTAAGTAGGCCCCAGAGTGTGAGACTTTCTTTCAGGAATTAAAAAAGATACTAACTACACCTCCAATCCTAACAAGATTGGATCCCGGTGAAACACTATATGTCAACCTCTCAATCAGCAATGAAGCAATCAGTTTAGTCCTAATAAGAGAAATCAAAGAAGGACAGAGGCAGGTTTGTTTTTTCAGCAAGGTCCTACAAGGCTCCGAGCTTTGCTATTAGAAGATTGAGAAACTAGCCCTAGTATTGCTAACTACTGTAAAAAAGTAAGGACAATACTTTCAATGTCACCTGTGATAGTAAGGACGGATTAACCAATTCGACAAGTGTTGCATAAGCCAGATCTCGCTAGAAGAATGATAGCTTGGTCGGTGGAGCTCTCTGAATTTGGTATCACTTATAAGCCAAGACAAGCCATAAAGGCTCAAGTTTTATCTGACTTTTTGGTTGAGTTTACACTAGATTCCGATTATCCTAGAATGAATTCTTAGATCATCTATGCTGATAGATCCTCGAATCCCAAAGGGAGTGGTGCCAGAGTCATTTTGGAAAATGAAGTCGGCTCATGATAGAACATTTTTTAAGGTTTGAGTTCCCTACTTCAAATAACCAAGCAGAATATGAAGCTTGTATCACGTACATCACGATGGCAAAAGAAATGGGAGCCACATATATAGTTCTACGTAGTGATTCGCAGCTAGCGACATCGCAAATCTAGGGTGAGTATCAGGTTAAAGAACCCTTATTGTAGAGATACCTAACCAAAGTAAAGAAATTAATGGAGAGCTTTAATAGTGTCAAAGTGGAACATATCCCAAGAGAACATAACTCCAGAGCTGACATCCTATCAAATCTTGCCAACACCAAGAGCCTTGGCAACAATAGGTCCATAATCTAGGATACCTTACTCACTCCCAGCATTATGGACACTGAAGTCCTCATACTAAAAGATGGTGAAACCTGGATGACACCTATAGTTGCCTACCTTTGTAATGGCATATTACCTAAAAACTAAAAGGAAGCTCATAAAAATACGGATAGCGTTCTGGAATACTGTCTTTGATAATAAGCTATATCGTCGTGGGTTTTTTACTCTCATCTTTAAGTGCCTCAGTTCAAAAGAAGTAAATATGTCCTAGCCAAAATTCATGAAGGGAGTTGTGGTCATCACCACGGTGGAAAGTCCCTAGCACAGAAAGCACTGAGGGTTAGATACTACTGGCCTAGCATAGAAGTAGATAGCATGGAACATATCCAAAAATGCAATCAGTGTCAATGGTTCTCAAACATTTATGTGGCCCCACTAGAAGAATTATCTACGATGTCCGTCCCTTGGCCCTTTTATCAGTAGGAGATGGAGATCCTAAGTTCTTTTCCCCAAGCGTCAGGACAGATCAAATACTTAGTAGTAGCTGTTGATTATTTCACTAAATGGATTAAGGCAAATTCGTTATCCACCTTCACGTCAACGCGGATTCATAAGTTCACTTGTAAGAATATTATCAGTAGGTTTGGTATCCCAGAGTCCATTGTCACGAATAACAAAACCCAATTTTCTGATAAAAAATTTGAAGATCTCTTAGCCGAACTCAAGATCAAATGGCATTTCACCACTGTAGAACACCCAAAAGCTAACAGGCAAGCTGAAGTTGTCAACCGGGTAATTCTTCGTGGAATCAAAAAGAGGCTCGATGAAGCTAAAGGGAATTGGGTGGAGCATCTTGATCACGTCCTATGGGTATATCAGACCACACCCCATTCCTCCATAAAAAAAACTCCCTTCAAATTAACCTATGGTTGTGAGGCTATAATTCCAGTGGAGACGGGAGAACCGAGCTGGATGAAGCAGAATTTTTCAAAAGAGGTCAACCAAGACCTCATCCATCATAACTTAGACCTATTAAAAGAACAACGCTGCATTGTCCACATCCGTGAAGCCACCGTTAAATAGAGGATTGCAGCCCAATACAATTCTAAAGTGATACCAACGACGGTTTGTTCCTAGAGACCTTGTTCTACGAAGAACAGATATCATAAGAAAAATGCGAAAAAGGAAAAATTAGCTCCTAATTGGGAAAGACCATACAAGATCACATCTAAGACAAATATGGGAGCCTATACTCTGGAAACTCCCTCTGGCAAAACCATCAAGAATTTCTAGAATGTTGATAAACTCAAGAAATACTATAGTTAAATGTCTTCAATTTTTATTTTTATCATGTAAGTGACGAGTTATGACATGAATAAATTGATGATTATATTTCCAGTACTTGGTTATTTTATACGTTTACAACTATTGTAACCCACAAGGTTATCACACCTTGGAGGAGTCCAAGGAATATAAGGTCCAATTCGGATCAGATATTTCGATGCATAAATGAAGGTCAAAAAAGGAAATCCACTTGACTGGTCTCTGAGTTCAATGAGCGAATTCAAGGGTTTTAACTCATACCCTAATGAGTTTGGCCTTAATCCATAATCCTAAAAAAGGTTTAAAGAGGTTAAGAGCATCAGATTGTTTCCTGAGATAAGGCAATAATGTTTGTTGTGGTCCATAAAGGATGTCACTCTAGGAGGCTTTTGTGTCACAATCCTATTTCAATGTTTCACACTTAGAAAATTGACTAAGTGTCAAGAACTCTAACAACAACAAGAAACAAAATAATTGAACAACTTGAGTGAAACCTGGAAGACGGGCTATGGTACAACCAAAAAGGAAAAATTCATTGTGTCAAATGAGAAATCCACCGAGATCGAGCGTTGGATCCATCTTGGTTGGAAATAGCAAAAATGTTCACTTAGAGTTAAAGAGAATCACCAAGATCGAGCGTTGGACCCATCTCGGTGAGGAAAAAGAAAAACAAGCAACAGAAATATATAACAAAATATTCTAAGTGCTAAGGTTAAAAAATGTTCGAAACTCGCGACTTGTCCATTTACAAATAAAATTAACCCCGTGCAAGGGGTAGAATAAAAAGAGATAGAATAAAGATCAAGCATCTGGGGTGGGCTCCACTTGGTCGATGACTTCCGCCTTGGCCTCCTCTACTAGGTCACAGTTCGAGCTTTCCTCCCCTTCCTCCTCGCTGCTACCCGCTGCAAGAACCTGATTCACTAGAGTGGCCTTGAGAATAGTGTCCAATGTGCAACCATCATGGACCACCTTCCTTAAACCCTTTCTACGACAAGGTATAGGTTTAGCAGGCGCAACTAAGCGAGAGCATTAGAGAATGATTCATCTACCGAGTTGGCCCATTCATCTTCAAGATATAGAATATCACCTTTTAGCCTGGCCTCGGATTGCTTGAGAATCTCATTCTCAGCCCAGAGTGCGGTTAGGGTGGACTCAATAGAAGATATTTGATCTTTTAAATTATTTTCTTGGGCAACCTCTTCCGCAACTTTGGCCTAGAGCCTGGTTATCTCAGCTCTGCGTAAACCAATCTCTTCGTTGACTTGATTAAGCTGCTCGTCTTTTTGAGAAACGACCAACTCAAGCTCCCTCCTTTCACCCCGGAGGGCGTCCAACTCTTTTTCCAACTCGCGAGTCTGATGAATAGACTCAAAAACGAACTCTAGAAAGCATAGAATGGAAGCATTGTGCAAAGCCTGCACCTAGGCATCCCGAATAAGCTCGATCAAGTCCTGCTCAATCAGGACATCTTGGTCAACTTGGGTCAAAAGGGCGTTGTCAATGATCAGCCCAAGATTAACCCCCCTGCCCCAAACTGACCTTCCAGCAAATTACAGAAGGGCTCCATGTGGGACGTCAATCTCCTGACCAGCAGTAAGATGGAGAGGAGCAACCTCGGTCGTCGGTCTTTTCCCTCATTGCTCCCATTGGCCATCCCCCTTCTTCTTTTGAGGCTGAAGAGGTTGAGCAGGTGATCCGATGTCTGCCTCCTGTGTAGCAATTTGAGGAGGAGGAACAGTGACCGTTGGCTAGGATTTGAATCCCAAGGCCCCAGCTTTTCATTGGGCCAAACATAAGGCAAGAACTTCAAGCCCACAAGGAGGCACCATGCTTCCTGGAAACAAGAAACAAACATATTACAACATTTAGAAGAAATTATAAAATACAAGTCAATCAAATATATTTCGGATGAGGTACCTAATAATGGTTTTATTGAATCAGAAGGCTAATCTAGAACATCTTTACAGTAGATGGCCCCGTTTTTATCAGCCCACTCAACTAAGAAGTTGAGAATGTCGACCTCACTTTCTGTCAGTAAGGACATCGGAGTCTCTATTTCTTCTATACTCTGGTCCCAGACTGCCTATGCCCAATATAGGAATATTATTGGTTCGCCTTCCGAGGTAACAAAAAAAGGCATTAAGGTAATCCTTCTTGAAGTTTTTGAAGGATTCTTGATATAGTTTGAATACCTTATGCTTTGCTTGCACAAGCAAGGTAACTCACTTTTTTTGGAAATTGATCCTGGAGGGTGAAACCAAATGAAGAGGAAAAAGAACAACCCCACAAAGTATGGCCATTTGAAGGTTTTGTAGATAAGTTCAACAGTCCTTATGAAACCCTATGTGTTTTGGTGTAGTTGAGTTGGAGCTACATGCAAGTGGCTGAGGACTATGATCTCGAAGTAAGAAAACAGAAGCCGAATAGTGCGTCGTACATATATATAAAGTGGTCGCCTTCTGTTCTTGTTGAACAAACTCGTTCTTAGCCAGGTGAAGCTCGAATTATATATTCACCATCATGAAGTCGGTCCTCGGTAAGGTGTAAATATTCTTACTTGGAGTTGGCATCCTCCGATGTCTCAATGCTTGAAGGAGTACCCAAGACTTCTCGGTCAACCCATTGGTACAAACCGATGTTTCTTAGGAAGATATATTATCTTGTTTCTAAAGTAGATGCTCTCTGACGTCTCATGTTCATATTACTAGCTTCACCTACAGAGGTCGCACTCATGTTAGAATTAGAAGATGATTCATTATGATTCTCTAACTCTATCATGAGTACGAAGAGCAAACGCGTTGGTCTTTACCTTGCAAGTTCTATTGCACGGTCCACCCTCTGCATCATTTCCAAGATGTCCATCCTGAATAGTAACCTCAAACCCCTATCAAAACCACCAGGTCCATCACCATGAAATGAAATCCTCCATTGTGCTTAAGGCAGTAGAGACGGCAGAGCACTTAGAATTTTTAAGGAACTACTCTCCTCTTCACTATTTTGTGACATTCTCACCATCACCATGATGTTTTCAACAGGAAAAAAGAGTGAAAAAGGAGAATACCTTGGGAATGAGTGAAGAAAAAGCTTGAAAGGAGTCCAAAACCACCAAGAACTGCCACTTGTGCTAGCCGAAAATCGCCCGAACTCGCTAGAGAAGAGAGCAGAAATGGTGTAAAAGGAGAAAAGTGAGGGGTTTTTCCCTCACTCCTATTTATAGCCATAAGAAACCTCCCCCAACTATTGCCATAAGAAGGGCTAAAACAGGTAATTTGCATTAAATTTGAAATAATAACCATAGCGGTACAAAACCTAGATTACGGCTTCTAATACCTTTTAGCCATGTGACAGAGCGTACCTGACATAGCATTTGAAAAGACAACGCTCAAAGTTGAAATGACACATGAGATGGCAGGATGATATCAAGCCAAATCACGGACTATTACCATGATATTATGATAAAATCATAATACGGATTACAGTTTCACATTCAAATTATTTTCAAAATTAAATGAGTCCCATTTCCAAAATTGGTATGAGGGCAATTCATCATGAATCCAGGACAGTGGTAAAGCGACTTAAAGGCAGAGCGATCTATATCGAATCCCAACCTAAGTAATTAACATTGGGGGCATCCCAGTTTTAACCACGAACTTTGGCCCTTTGAAAAGACATCGTAAGATCCAACATCCATTTCATGATTTAAATCCCTTTGTCCTACTCGTGTTGTTTGCTCCTGATAATCTCCGATATCTTGATATTCAGTTATCACATCTAAGCGTCAAGCTTTGGGCAACTGTTCTGAACCAGATTTTAGGTTTCGGGTTAGCAGTTTAGGAGTAACTCGACCCACTAGAGTTGAATCTCAGATATTTATGAGCGTTATTAGATAAGTAAATATTCTTATTTATGATGAGTTAATCTCTAACATAATCTCTCATAGATAAAGAAATCAATTATATCCCTCGTAAATAAAGGAGATAATTGTAAAAGATAACAATCTTATTAGATTCTTATCTTATTTAACAGCATTTAATGCAGATTTAAACATAATTCTTATATATCAAGACGCTCTTATAAATACCACATAAGATAGTAAAGATATGCATCTAATTTCAAATATTACCTACCTTGTGCACGAAATTTAACTTGAGCGTCGTAATTCCTTTTACAAGTATCCACTCCTCACACCACTGTCGCAACTACCATGCATCAAAAGAAATTACTTTCATAACCTTATTAAAGTGATTCTCTGAAACTTATGCAGAAGATAACCAATACGAGTTTCATGTACTTTGTAAACTATACATTTTCACTGAAACCGTAACCAATGTTCTGGAAGTTTAAAGTTTAAACCTATAATTCACAGGTTCAGTATTTCAAGAAATCCATTTCCCACATCAGTCCTTATTAATCCTCAAGTTTCATTTGTAGAAACAACCTTGTAATTTAATTTGGAATACCAATGTGTACGGACTCACTTAACATGAGCCATATTTTAAAAAAGGAGTAAGTACACAGATGCAATGAGTTGCATTTAACCAAAAAATTAAAATGCTACTTTTATAGATAATAAATTTTGTACAAGTAACTATAATCATCCATAGAATCTAAATGAAAGAAGTGAAGTTATTTCTCAAATTTAAACATACCCTGTTTGGTTATCACTTCTGTAACTGGTGTTAGGCCCTGAAGAACGATTACTGAAATGTACAGATGAACCTCCTAAAAAGAAAACACAGAAAGAAGGAATGGTTTATCAAACCTTTTCAGATTTTAGGTTATCTATTTAGTGCAAATAGCCTAGGGCGCTAGAAAGATGAATAACCACATTGTCTCTAAGGTAAATAAAATGACAAAATCTATATGGGAAAAGTTGGTCAAACTAGAAGATAATTATTCTCCTAGAAGAAAATTAGACTATTATTTAAAACTTTGTATCCAGTATTCAATTTGTGTCAAAACTTATAATGGACTCACTAGTATTCTCTTTGTGTTGTTCTTCAGTGTTTTGTCTTCTAGCCTGCTGTCCAAGTCTATACTTCTGCAAATTAACCAGTAAAGGCATGTTATGCCTCCAAATGGCAATTCTGTGACGTTGATTAGGAAAAAACAATAAATGAAGGGCAGAGAGTAAGACAAATGGGAGCAATAGACAATAGTCAGTACATAGAACTAAAGAGAAAGAAAAAAGTCGGCACTTTGGTTAGGTGTTTAGTGCACGGTGTATATTGTAAAATACTCCAAACTCTTGGTTTTTCACTAATCCAGAGTAGTAATAATGACATCATTAACTTTACTTTCATTCTTTTCATTTTCCATCTATTTTTCACTAGTTAGTTAACATCTTTCTGTATTATTTTATGGTCCCTTAATAAATGCAGTCTATCAGTAAAAAGGCAGAAGGAAATGAGTAGAATATGATTACCTGTAAATGGCTCTTCAAATGATATAATGTCAAACCTTTCAAGCCCATTAGCTTCAATACAGACTTGGGAGTAGCTTCTGCACACAAGCAATTAGAATATAAAATATTTAGAAACGTGAACTTTTAGTCAAATAAATATAATGTAGTAAAACTGAAATAGCCCACAGTATTATCTGTGCAAAAGCTTCATGGAGAGTGGTTGGTTATCTCCATTACATCTTTCTTTTCCCCACTTTTAGATATAAGTAACTGAAGATATTTCTGCTACGTCTTAATTCTTTTAGTATGGTTCTAATGGACCAAAATTTGTACCTCAAAAAGAACATACAGATGACCAAACTATTAAATACGATTTTATATTTATGTAGAAATGTAGGACATAACATAAAAGTTATAAATAACAACTCGCTAGCATATTTGTGGCAAATTTTCCACATAAAAAGAATATTTCTCGGTTCTTTGCAGAAAATTCAAAGTTCGCCAAACACCACCATCCCATCATTTCATTTTCTCTTTGTTTTCTTTCAAATGTGAATTCAAACCAAAACTTCACAAAGTGAACATTTCTATATTAACACCAAGTCACCAATTTGGTTAAAGAAAACTGAGAAGTAAACGAGTGAAAGGATGATTAGGAGTAATAGCTTTACTCAAAAGGGCAAAAAAGAGAGCACATACTTTCGGGGCCACCAAGCTTTGTGACGGCGTCCACAAACCGGTCGTGAAGATCAGCTGTCCACCTCAGCCTCGGCTTTGGGTCTCTTGTCATCACCACCCCATTCTCGTACGGATAACCACCACCACCACCATCAACACCATCGTAGCTCCTCTCCATCACTCACTCACTTTTGCAGAACCTGAATTTTCTCAGACATTCCCCATTTCTGCTTCAACTCTTCATTGTTTCTTCAGCTCCCAAAAAGCAAGCAGATTCAAATCCTACTTGTAGGTTCCGCTTTTCATTCGATCAAGAGGTCCCAAAAGTTGAAAAAACAGAAGAAAGGTGGGAGAATCCAACTTCCAGAAAAACAAAAGCCCCAAGAAAAGGGACTCTGATCGGCGATGAGAACCAATTGGAATTCAACCTGAAACACAAATAAAACAAGAACAGAGCAGAGGAAAACAGAGTAGTGTTGAAAAAAGTTGGCTTAATATCGCAAGAAGCAACTAAAACACGGGGAAAAAAAAGCATTAAATTCGGTGTTAGCTGGTCATACATGAATAATACTTTATACGCACGTTACATACTCATTCTATCACCTCAATGCGATCTGAGTTGAGTGATTTGCTCCTTATTGTTGTCCCTCAAGTATTACTTTTATTTTCTATTTTTTTGGTACACAAGCATTACTCTTTCTTATATAAATGGCAGAAATTAACAACTACCATTGTTTATTAACAACTACCATTGTGTATGAAACATACTTTCCACAAATAAGTATATCTACATCTATTTTTAATGTTAATTATTATTAGACTCATCTCATTTTTTTATACATACACATATTTTGTCAGCTCAATATGATGTGAAGTGAGTTTATGCATCAAGCATTACACTTTTTTTTTTGTGCACTCAAGCATTACTCTTCTTATATAAATTATAGAAATTAACAACTACCATTGTTTAAGAAATAATATTTTTCACACCATTTGCTTTATTCACATGAATTACACACGTTATAGATTTTTTGCTTTTTGCAAGAACTAGACAAATTATTATTTGCTCGTAAAAAGATATAGGACAATTCTTATTTGAAAATTGATACTTTGTAATAGATATATTATTATTATAATATACAAACACGAAGTAGGTAGTTTAAGGAACAGGAAGAGGAAACCTCGGCGAGGAATCTGAAGCAACGTCGTCTCGTGGTACTATATTTTTCAATTGCGGGGCAAAAAGACTAGTGATACTCACAAACGCGTTCATATGCTACATGTACTCACCGTCGGATATGAATAAGACAAAGAGTGGTGAGTTGGGCGCAGAAGGTGGGATGGTGGATGGCATGCAGAGGAAAAAAAAAAAGGGTGCCACGTGGATACCACTGTAGAATATTCGGCGCAGAAGTGGGGTCAAAGAGTCACGTGGCCACACCCAAAAAAATGGAGTGGGGGTAATATTTTAAGTTTATAATCTTTTAGATTTAATTTAAAATTATTTAAATTTTTAAAAAATTCAATTATTTGTATGATTATAACTAGTCAATTGTTATAATTTTATTAGAATAATGTAATATTTTAAGAGTGTAGAAGAATTTCTCCAATTTGGGGGTGGGCAACAAAAGTATTTAAGACTTAATCCATCTTATTAACTCAACTCAACCTAAGATTAATTAAGACGTATTTGAATTTTAAAAATTAAATTCAATATATTTTTTAATTAAGTTCAAGTTATATTTTAAGTTTTTTCAATCTAATATGGTATTTCAAATTATTTTAACACATATTTTTTTACAAGTAATTATATATAATAAAATTTTATGATTAAAATTAATAATTTTTATATAACATGATAATATATTTATATTAATATTATTTATTTTAAAATATAAATTACTAAATATACATTACTTTTTTTCACTTTTATAATTTTTTAATTTAATTATAAATAAATATTTAAATTTATTCATTATATCTATATATTACTTTAACTTAATTTAAACCTAATCATTATCAAATTATGATGAAATTAAATTTAAATCTAAAAAATAATCTGATTAAAATATTAAATCAAATTCAAGTTAAGTTGAACGCATCTCTATCTACCCTATAATAGACAAATGGGGGTTTAAGGGGAAGGTTCAGTTCATCACGTGGATATGTGGGGATAGAAGTGGGCCCCAATGGGACTAGAAGGACACGTTTTGGTATGTCCGTTAAGGATGGGCTGTCGGAGGAGACAGCAGAATATTCGTGCCTGTCTAACTCTGATGAAGAAGTGGAGGTAGGAGATGTAGCCGTGTGTGGCAAGAAGGCCAATAGCACTGGCATATTGTACGTTCAGTGCGTGAAGACCTGCTATAATCTTCTTTCTTCAACTTCTAACTTCTAGTTTGTTTCCCTCCTTTTCCCTCTCACTTATATTTTGTTGTCTTCTACTCATTTAAGATGCAAGCATGTCACTCTTGTTTTTTGAATCAATCTTTGGGTTTGAGAGAGCGAACTGCCACATTGTTTTATCACCTTCGGTCAATTTCAATCAAAATGTTAAACTTGAAAAAAGTGGTCAACAAAAATAATCTGACCCATTTATGCTACTGTGTTATTTTTTTATTATAAAATTATTTATAGATTGTTAGTTAAATTTAGTACGTGTTTAAAATAATTATAAAAATTAAATTATTTTAATAATTAATTATTATATAATTTTTTTATTATAATTAATTATATTTAGACATATTAATTAAAAAATAATTTTAAGTTAATTTATTTTATTTAAATAATATAAAAAAATTAATTTTATATATTAAATTATTAAAATAAATATAAAAAATTAAAAAAATTATTTAATTAATTAAAAAATTATTTAATTAAAGATAAAATAATATTTACATATTATTATTGTAAATAATCTCAACTTTTTTACAGAATGTCTAAATTTTAACTTGATGTCTAACAACTTTTTTCTCTTGAAAAAAGTTTTTTTTTCTGAATTTGCCAAACACTTTGATGTCCAACAGTTTTTTTGTTAAAAAAAACTACTGGATGATTGTTTAATATGAAACAACCACCCCGCCAACAAATTGGTTTGATGTCCAGCAATTTTGTTATAAAAAAAAAAGGGTAATGGATGGTTGCTTTAATACGAAACAAACACCCCCTTAATGTTTAACAACGTGCTATAACTCTACATCTACTTCTAATATATTGATTTCAAATTAATTTGACGTTCACGACCAATGCATGTGATATTACTACTAAGTGGGTCAGTCAATCCAATCTAGTATGAACCACATTTTCCGGTTGTGCTAGAATGTGCTTGCCGGAAATTTTGAAATCGCGCATTAAGGGCTGCTTCTTCAAAAGTTGACCGTGACACTTTTATTACTAGACTAGACAACCTTTGAAGCCTTTTCTAAGGCCAGTTTCATCCAAATTCCTTCCAATGAATACAAGCTTGTTTATCCTCTTCTCGTGGGGTCCCCATGTTTTTCCTGGGCAGGCATCCAGCATGGAATGCACTCCCTGAAAGTATTAGGGAAAATGGTGTAAGAGCATGAGGGCAATTTTGAGTTCAACAATTTAGAAAATGCAGAAAGGTAATGGAAACATGATAACATGTGTAGAACACAACCTGAAACACATATCGTTGATCAGAACCATCCACTGACAAGACACCCTTCATTCTGTATAGGTCCTCTCCATTTTCTTCGATCACTCTCTCAAGCCAATCGTCAACCTAGACCATCATTTAATGCCAAAGTAAGGGAGGAACATGATTAGTGCTATTTCATCAGTCATAAATGTGAAAACTGCCATCACATACACATACGTATACAAAGATGGAAGACAGAACGAAAGGAGAAAAATCAATGGTTAACATATTGCAGAATCATTATCGTAACCCAGTCAAAACAGCACAACTTTACCAAGTTGGAAGACCATTTTATATCCTATTTAAAGAAACAATCTACAAAGTAACATTTTGAAGAGACAAGAAAAATTTACATACCAGATGCATTTAACACAGCACAAAAAATTAAAACACAGATTCTTCATGCCTTGGCCTTTATGACCCCAGACATAGCACAGCTCATGCATTGTAACATACATAGGGATATGCAAAAACAGTGGCAGAAATATATAAGAATGGCTTTGAATCCCTTATTCCAAAAGCGAATTCACAACCCCAGAATTTTATATTGAATGATTTTTGCCAACATCGACAAAACCATTTAGAAAACCAAATTTCTATTAATATGGAATTCCTGTTCACTTAATCATCTTGACTCATTGAGAACCAAAGATTAATGTCCAGAAAAAAAAATAGGGCCAAACAAAAAAAAACAAATAACACAGGAAGATGGGCAAGAGCAACAGGACCAAGCCATCAACAAAAGCACCAAAGATGCAAAAGTTGAAGCATGAAGTGTCAAATCTGCAGAGAGCAATCCAGTGATTTTAAGAGAAAAAATATTTTGTAAAGGGTTAAAAAAAAAGAATTACAATTACCTCATCAAGATCAAGAGTTCCCTCCGCAACAATACTGACACTGGAGACAGCAGAATCATGCACATGATCATGATGATGATGCCCTTTGTGTTCTGTAGATACATTCAGAACGATGAAGTGATGCAGAATCACAAGAGAAGAATATAAGCAAAATTACTCTGGGAACATATTTTATTAATCAAGTCATACATACTTTGTTATTATTTCACAATTTTAGGCTCAGATCAGAGAAGAGCTTTTCAACCAAACATGAAAATAAAGGTCTTGGAATTATATGCAGTCCTAACTACTAAAGGGAATTTTAGAATGTTATGAACATACACTGGTATGCTTTCTACCGGTATTCAGAGTGTTATCATAATTATATCTAGCATTGAGATATAAGAGACAAATTGGAGAATCTAGAAATTGATCTAACTGTCTTCTAGCAACTTGGTTACAAGAACAATGCAAGACATAAGTAGACATACACCCTACCACTTATATACTAAATGTGTAAGATCCCATCCTACAGAAAATTCCTTAAAATGCAACCTCATTAAAATAAACAGAAGATATAGAACTGGTGGCTGAGGATCAATAGGCGATAATCTCTCTTAGATTAGATGTTGTGAGATCCCACATTGATAATGTTGAACTGCCAGTGCTGATTGTGTTGGAAATAGTAATAATATTTAGTGTATGTATTGGAAATATTAAGATCATTAAATATCCACTTACTTAGAACACTGGTTCTAATTATTATTTCTTGTAAATATAAGATGTAATCATTCTTATATGCAAATAACTATCAGACTGCTGAGTGTATTCTTTCAAGTTAGTATCAGAGCCCTACTCATAGGGACTTTAGTTATTGCTTCTACAGTATTTTGACTGGTTTTATTACATTGTTCCTACATTCCTACCTTCATTGTAGGACATTTAGTTGATCCTCCTTGCGCAGAAAAGTTCTGTCCAGCTCTTCCTTTAACCAAAGACAGTCTAACTCTCCTATCCACCATGTCAAATGCCAACTCCTCTACTTCCTCCGACCATACCAGTACCTGTCATGTATTCAATTTATCGCCTTAATGGAAAAAATTATTTACAGTGGGCATAAGTTGTTCGTACCACTCTTAAAGCTCACCAGAAACTGAACCACGTTGAAGGAGAAGCACCTGATAAGAAGGATCCCAAATTTGATGAGTGGAATGAAGAGAAACCCTTGATCATGACTTAGCTTTGGAATTCAATGATACCTGAAGTCAGCAAAAACTGTAGGTTCATTCCCACTGCTCGAGATATTTGGAACAATATTCGGAAGCCTTATTCTATGAAGCAAGATGTAGCCATCTATAATGAACTGAAGACAGTTTTTTGCCACTAAGCAAGGTAATCTCTCTGTAGGATTGAATTGAACTGCTCAATTGGCAATGGATTGAATTGGACCAGTACCAGAAAGTTAAAATGGAATTCAGCAAGGATACTGCTACACTGTCCAGTTTTGTAGAAAGAGACCAAATTTTCGAATTTCTTTTCAGTCTGAATTTTGAATACGATCCTATTAGGGTCCAAATTTTGGGAAAGGAGAAGCTGCCTTCACTTTTTGAAGTTTTCAATATTGTTCGTGGAGAAGAAAGCTGTAGGTCAGTGATGCTTGATGAGAAGTTAACTGATGGATCAGCTATGATGGCTAAATCCTCCAAATCAGCCTCGAAAAATCCACCTGCAGCTTCTGCACCTAATGTCTTTAAGCTTAACAAAGACAATCGTTGGTGTACTTATTGCATACAATCAGGTCACACCAAGGAGAATTGTTTAAGTTTTACAGAAATGAACAAGTTCTCAACTGTGCTAGTGGATTTAAGGAGATTCAGCGTAGCCAAGAAAATCTGATTACTAATGGTGAAACTTCCAAGACTGCCGATGATATTCAAACTTTCAGCAAAGAAGAGTTGGAACGATTGAGGTCCTTTATTGACTCATTTAGTAAGACTGCTAGTACTTGTTCTCTTGCCCTGAACGGTAAGATTTGAAATCTCAATCCTTCCATGCTTCAGGTACCTTTTCTAAAGGATCTTAGGTTGTTGATTCTGGTGCAACTAACTATATAACCTTTAGCTCCAATAATTTTTTGACATGTTACCCCTCTTACGGTATCAAACAAATGCAGTAGCTGATGGTTCTTATACCACAGTTGCAGATCTTGGTGAAATTAAAACTTCAGTCCACATTACCTATAAAAAATGTTTTGCATGTCCCAAAGCTCACTACCAATCTCCTCTCTATTAATAAACTCACCAAAGACTTAAATTGTGTAATAACTTTCTTTGACACCCATTGTATTTTTCAGGACCTAGCTACAGGGAGGATGATTGGTATTGCTAAGGAACAGCAAGGGCTTTACCACCATCTTGGAATACATGATAGAGGTGATCAAGACAATAGACTGTTGATTTCTTGCTCTCAAGGCCCCATGTTAAAAACCAATTCTCCTTCTTCTGAAATTTGGCTTCAACACAAGCATCTAGGACATTCTCCCTTTAGTGTTCTCAAATCTATGTTTCCCTCTTTATTTTCAAATGTTTCAATTGAGTCTTTTCATTGTGATGTTTGTGAATTTGCAAAACATCATTGTGTAACCTTTCATCCAAGCTCAATTAAAAGTGTTGAACCCTTTTCTCTTATTCACTCTGATGTTTAGGGTCCCACTAACATTTCTAATGTCACTAGATCTAGATGGTTCATGGTTTGTCTCTTTTATTGATGATTGCACTAGAGTCACCTGGATTTTCTTAATAAAAGATAAATCTGAAGTTTCCCAACTGCTCATCAACTTTTATCACATGATTCAGATTCAATTTGGGAACTCAATTAAACATCTTCATTCAGATAATGTTAATGAATATGTCAACCAAACTCTTTCAAGTTTTTTTAAAGAAAAAGGTCTTGTTTATGAATTCACATGTGTTGATACTCCTAAGCAAAATAGTGTCACTAAGAAAAAATAGACATTTGCTTAAAGTTACTCTTTACTTATTGATCCAAATGTCGGTTCCAAACTCATATTGGGGGCAAGCTATTTTAACTGCTACCTACTTAATAAGTAGGCTGCCTTCTTGTGTCCTTAACAATGAAAGTCCAATAGAAATAATGACATTATTTTTTCCTTCTGTCCCCATCACGAAAAGTCTTAAATCTCGTGTCTTTGGGTGTGTTGCTTTTATTCATGTTTACAAACAGCATTGCAGTAAGCTTGATCCATGTGCTGTTAAGTGTGTTTTCCTTGGTTATTCACATGACAAGAAAGGGTATAAATGTTATCACCCCTCTAGTCATCATTTTTTTGTTTCTATGGATGTCACCTTCCATGAAAATGTTTTTCTTTGCTGCTCCTCAGCTTCAAGGGGAGAGTAATTGGGAAGCTAAGTTGTCTGAGTTTGGTAATTTAGATTTAGATCTTCCTCTTGAATCCTTTACACTCTAATGCAGCTGAAGGCACTAACTCCAGTAACATTACCTCCCCTAAGTTGGTTACAGCTGAGCATCCATATGACATTGCTGAAACTGAACCCACCTCTCTTATTCCTCGTATTGTAACTGAACCAGTAACAATATCTGAACCTTTCCCTCACACTTCACCTAAATCAACAATAGCTGACTTGCGAGATCACCAATTTTGGTTTATAAGAGGAGGAAAGAGCCCAAACTGGTCCAACAACAATCTCGAACATCCAATCCTAACGTAAGTATTGAAAATGTCACAACTTCTATATCTGGTCCTAACTTTTTGACTACTCCTTTGAATGATTTTGAACCTGACCTTGATTTGCCTATTGCCTTGAGAAAAGGGAAAAGGTCTTGTACTCAATACCCTATTTCTCATTTTACCTCTTCAAAGAATTTGTCTATACAACACGAGTTTTATAGCAGCCCTTGATTCTATTAGAATTCCAAAATCTGTACAAGAAGCATTAAAGGATAAGAATTGGATTCAAGCCATGAAGGAAGAGATGAGTGCAATGGAGAAAAATGAGACATAGGATATTGTTGATCGGCCCAAAGAAAAGAAGCCCGTAGGATGTCGATGGGTCTATAATGTGAAGTACAAATCTGATGGTACACTAAATAGATACAAGGCAAGACTGGTGGCTAAAGAATATACCCAGACTTACGAGACTGATTATTAAGGGACATTTGCTCCAGTGGCAAAGAAGAACATGGTAAAAGTTTTATTGTCACTTGCTGCTCACTTTGGTTGGGAGTTACAACAATTTGATATTAAAAATGCTTTCCTTCATAGAGACTTAGAGGAAGAGGTATACATGGAGATCCCACTAGGATTTAATTCCAATTGTAAAGGGGACAAGGTGTGTAAATTGAAGAAGGCCTTATATAGGTTGAAGCAATCACCTCGGGCATGGTTTCGGAGATTCACCAATGCAATGTTCCCATGAGGTTGTTTTGTGACAATAAATCTGCCATTAGTATTGCCCATAATCCGGTTCAACAAGATAGAACCAAGCATATTGAGATTGATCGACATTTCATAAGGAGAAGTTAGATAGTGGTTTGATTATTACTTCATTTGTTCCCTCAGATCTTCAGTTAGCAGATGTGTTAACAAAAGGATTGCCCACTGAGAATTTTCAGAATCTTACTATCAAGCTAGGAATGTTTGATATCCATTCACTAGCTTGAGGGGGAGTGTTGTGAGGTCCCACATTGATAATGTTGAACTGCTAGTGCTGATTGTGTTGGAAATAGTAATAGTATTTAGTGTTGTATTGGAAATATTAGGATCATTAAATATCCACTTACCTAGAACATTGGTTCTAATTATTATTTCTTGTAAATATAAGATGTAATCATTCTTTTATGTATATAAATATCAGACTGCTGAGTGTAAACTCAAGCAATTCACTCAAACCTTCTCCATTATTTTCTTAGTTCTTTCAAGTTTAGATAACTAGAAAGAATTAAGCAGTGTTTTTGTTTACTTATACTCACTTAGTGCACCAATAAACTAGGATTAAACTATATGGATGCAGAAGGAAATGACAGATAGTTGAGTGAAAGTGAGAGAAGGATATAACTAAATATGAGAGATCAAGAGACTTTACTACCAACAGAATGTCTGGGGAGAGATGTCTTTTCTCCTTGCAATCAACATCTATTATAGTAGTCTGCCAAACTAATCTAGCATTACAAGTTTTAACCAATATAATCTTGTCTCACTAAAATACAAAGCCTCTTCCTATCTAATTTACACCACACTTTTCTCCTAGCATACAACACTACTTTTACCTAAAGCTGCTCATGGGCCAAACAGGGCTGGATTAGGGCCAAATCCTTGTGGCGTTTAAGTGGTTGAGTCTTGGCCCAAACCCAAGCTATGTATGGCCCACTGTTATGGGTCAGTCCATTGCCCAAGCCCATGGACAAAGCCCAGCCCTGATCCATGACTAAACCTATGTAAAGACATTTGTATTCAAATTTTGAAGAAAAAAACTTGTGAATTTGGCACAAGTTTTACAAAGTGCTTTGTCAAAAAATTGAGAAGAAAAGGATAAAATACAGCATGCTTCAAGATAAAGTGGGTTAGAAGTTTGATCCTTGCTGCTCTCATTCTACATTATTAATATTTAATTAAATTTTTAGCACAAGGTAAATTGGCCTATGCATTGCCAACATGTCAAGCTGAAAGAGCTCTTGCATGACCGGCGTGTTAAAAATATAAAAACCATTCAAATGCTGCTCCCAAAAAGCTTAAGCTTTTAGAAAAGTTGGTTCTTGGTAGCCTTAAAATTGTCTTAAGCTTAAGCTCCTTTCTTGTTCACTTTGGTGGTGGATGTCCTTAGTCGTCTTATTTCGAGAGCTGTTGAGAATGATCTTATTAAAGGCGCTAAAATTGGTTCAGAGAGGTTTGCTGTGTCACATTTGCAATTTGCAGATGATACCATCTTGTTCTTAGAAGAGGATACTGAAAGTTTTTGCAACGCTCTCTCTTTGATCAGGCTGTTTGAGAGTGCTTCTGGGTTGAAAATCAATATGCCTAAAAGTGGCTTAGCTGGTATAAATGTGGATTCGCAAATTCTTTTCTCCTTAGCTTCTATGGCAGGTTGTAAGGTCTTGGATTGGCCCCTCATTTATTTGGGTGTTCCCTTGGGTGGGAATCCAAGAGGTGCTTCTTTTTGGGACCCGGTGTTGAGGAAAATTTCTAAGCGTTTAGATAATTGGAAAGGTGCTTACTTTTCTCTTGGGGGTCGTATCACTCTTGTTCAAGCTTGCCTCTCGAGCATTCCTATTTATTACTTGTCTTTATTTCGTATCCCTGCTGGTGTGGCCCACTCTATTGAAAAGATTATGCGGGACTTTCTGTGGTCGGGTGTTTCGGATTCTAAACGAGATCATCTAGTGAGTTGGGAGGTGTGTTGTCGCCCTAAGAAGGAAGGGGGTTTGGGTCTTGGTAATTTGGTGTCTAAGTACGTTGCTCTGGCTGCAAAATGGCTTTGGCGTTTTCCTTTGGAGCCTCATTCTCTTTGGCATCAGGTAATCCGAAGTAAGTATGGTTTGGACCCAATTGGTTAAGATGCTAACACAGCAGGTCGAGCTTCTCATTTTAGTCCTTGGAAGTTTATTTCTCAAGGCTTTTCTACTTTTAAGACTTTGCTTTCCTTAAAAGTAGGTAATGGCTCTCACATTAGATTTTGGGAGGACCTATGGGTAGGAGATGTTCCCTTCTTTTGTGCTTTCCCCCGCCTGTATCGTCTTTTTAGTCTACATAATTCTCCTATCAACTTTTTTTGTAATGTCCAAAATTCAATATCCTCTTGGAATTTTCACTTTTTTCGAAACTTAAATGATAGAGAGTTCTCTGAATTGGAGGTCCTTTTGGGTTTACTGGATTCTGTTCTTCTTTCCTCCTACCCGGATAAAAGGATTTGGTCTCTTGACTCTTCTGGGGTTTTTTCTTGCAAATCTTATTTTCAGTACCTAACTTATTCTTTGAATAGGGTTAGGTTTCTTCTCGATAAACCTTTGTGGAAATCCAAAGCTCCCTCTAAGGTCAAGGCTTTTATTTGGACTGCGGTACTTAATAGAATAAATACTAATGATATGTTGCAGGTTCGTAGGCCTCATAAGGCCCTTTCCCCTGATATGTGTTATGTGTGGTACATGTTCAGAATTAGCTTCTCACCTATTCTTACATTGCTCTGCTGCCAACTCTTTATGGCAGTCCTTGTTTGGCATTTATGGCGAATTTTGGGTCTGTCCTCGATCTTTAGATCAATTTTTGATGGTTAACTTCTATGGTTATGGTAGAAGGAAAGAGGCTAAATTTTTGTGGCAATGTGCTATTTATGCTACAATTTGGTGCTTCTGGCTCGAGCGAAATTCTCAAATTTTCAAGGGTGTTTCTTCCGTTCTCAACTTAATTAGGGATAAGACTAGGCGGTTGGCGTCTACTTGGTGTAAAGCTCATGGTCTTTTTAATGGGGTATCCCTAACAGATATGATAAGGGATTGGGACGCTATGTTACATTGATTCTCTCTTTTTGTTTTTCTATCTGTTACTTTTGTTATAGGAGGATCCCTTATCCTCCTTTTTGTTTGTAATTCTCTCTTTTTCTATCTATAAATTTCTTCTTTTATCAAAAAAAAAAAATTGTCTAGGCCCCAACAATTGGGCCTGATCTTATGCCTAACCCAAAAGGCCAAAAGGACAAAAGTTAGATCCAATGTCTAGGCCCATGGATTTGGGCCAAGTAGGCTCAGGGATGTAAGCCCTTAGGCTTACTTATTCTTCCTACCAATTAGACAGCATTATGTTAACAAAACTAAATAGTAGACAAGATGCTTAAACAGTATACACGCAAAGTAGAGGCATCACTTTTATTCTTTACTATCTCTAATTATTACTATGGGAAATTAGTAATAGTAAACAATAAAGTGGATATTCACATTTAAAACTCTCGTCTTGTCTAATTAGTGTGTGTATTATTCAAGAGCCATGTCTACTAGACTATTATTTAAGATAGCCATCATATTGTTGCCTACATTGTAAGAAGAAAAAATTTAACTTCCCTTTGAATTGAATAAAAGTAGTCTCTTTAGCTTAAAAATGTTAATAAGGTAAGATAACATTTGTAATTGTAGGAGAGGCAGAAACAGTAGTGAAAATGAGACTCAGTATAATAACTAGAAGTACAAAATGATGGCAATTTACCTAGAAGAGAAAATTCTAATGATATGGATGAAATTCAAAAAAATAGGCATTTTCTGAATTCAAAAGTGAAAATTGTTATGCATTAGCATTAATTTGTAAGAAAATTTTTAAATAAAAAATTATTTTTACACACTCCACATTATTTGAAAATGAGCAGTTCAGATAAAATTAAAACTTGCAGCTGATCCTAGGTTTTTCCAATCCTATGGATGAAGATATGGTCTCTCTGGACACCACAAAGTTTGCTTTGTACTACTTTAGTGAGACAAGATTGCGCTGGAACTTGTAATGCAAGACTTGGTGTATTCATGGCAACTATTTTTCAATCTGATAGAAGCATTGAAGATAACTGAGATCTAATACCAAAAATTGTTAAATTTGTACTACCAAAACTTGTATACTTTTTTACTCACCTAGAGCATTAATAAACTCGGAACAAACTATATGGGAAGCAAGGAGATGGCAAAAGACTAGAGAAATTGAAGTTGAGAGGAGAAAAGAGAACCCAATAAAGGAGAACAAAAGACTTAACTACAAATAGGAGGTGAGGGAGAAATATTTTGTAATTACCACGGTGGCCAACTAATCTTGCCTTACAAGCTCCAACCTAATCTCATCTCAATAGAGTACAAATGCTTATATTATCCTATCATAGTTTGAGCTAAAGTGCAAGACTACTTCTACCTACGTCAAAGGCTCAGCACTTAGATTCATTTTTTCAACGATGTAGACGACATTATGGTAAGCATAAAAAATAGTAGACATGACTCTTAAAAAGTAACACACTAAGTATACAAAACTAGACTTCTAAATGGAAGACATCCAACTCATTCTTTACTACTACTAATTTAGTATTTTAAGAAGAGAAGAATCTAGCGTAATGCAATTGCAGAATTTCTATGTCATGATAAATGAAATTCAATCAAATCCACATGATCCATCAACAACATCCTCTCTTTTCCATTCGAATATCATTGACCTTATATTGCAGCTACCTCTAACAATAAAGTTGAAAAAATAACAAAAAAGGTGGGAACAAGGTATAGAAAGAGTACCGTGTCCAGAATCATCTTGATGGCTTGCAGAAGAGGAACATTCTCCATGTACCTCAGATTCAATTCTGCAATATCGAGTCATTTTGATTGAAAAACAGATAAATTTGCAGCACATAGAGACGTATAAATATGCATTATGATTTGTCATACTTATAGCCATATTATTTTGGAAGGAAAAGGAGGGGTGGCAGGATGGGTTGTATGAAGTACAATAATAGAAGCTAAAACAAGTAAATCAAAGTAGCAATACTTTAGAAGATACAAAGTAAATGAATATCTATTACCTCTCAAGATCATATCCTCCCACACCCAGAACAAAGTCCATGTCAACAGATCCAAATTTAGCTTGCTTAATTTGTGCCATTCCATTGATGTGCTGGTAAAAATTCAAAATAATGAAGATTTACTTCCATTAACATTTTTTTTCTTGGGGAGCTATGTACATGCATATACAATGCTATAGAAGCTGATAAAATTTGATATAAACAGAAATCAACGGACAAGAGTCTGATCCATTTCGTAGAAAGTAAATGGAATTTCTCTCTCTCTCTCTCTAAAACACACACTCAACAACAACCACCAAGCTCTAACACACACACACTCACCATATAATAATAACAGCATGAAATGGCTATCATCTATCATAACAGTTATTACATGTTTATTACATTTTGCTCTAGAGCAAGAATTAAAACTTAATACAGAACTACAGATCTGTTTTATCCATACTGTAAAAATAAGCAGGAGAGAAGGAATAGTATTCATCACCATGAAAAAAATGGTTTCGGGTACAGTACATACAATATTTAATCCAATCCAATCTAACTTTAAATCCCCATCCATTCACCAATTGAAATTTGAAATATAATCATAGAATATGAAGTCATCTAGGGCATGGTAGGCTCTATATGAAATTTGTATGAAAACTCACGTACATATGTTCATTTCAAGAACCCAGTTTGATGTTTGTACACATCATCTTCTTTCTGGATAGAATTCTATTACCTTGCTAGTTCAATTAAGAAATAAAATGTCTAGAGGATCCATATGCAACAAAAACGTACCTTAATTTTCTTAGTCAATATCTCTAACTCAGATTCAGTAACCAAATCTATCTGCAAAATCAATCAAAAATAATCAGAATCAAGAAACATAGACTTATGCATATTTTAGCAGTCAATATTGGAAAAAAACGAAGTTGAAGGGGCACACAGAAATAGGATCACAGAATCTTAAAGCCAGAAGCTTACCTTGTTCAAAATAATACGGTCAGCATATGCAACTTGTTCTACTGCCTCATTAACCACAAATCTTGGTTTCACTTCATTTAAATGTTGCATGGCATGCCTGCAGTCAACCAAAGTCACAACTCCATCCAGTTTCACATACTGAGAAACCAGTTCATCACTACAAAATGTTTCAATAACAGGAGCTGGCTTTGCAAGACCTGCAAAAGGGTTTAAACTTTAAAATAATATGTATTCAACTGTTTCATACACCTAATGGAGGTAGTTAACAAGATAATGCAAATTTTTATCATGCCCCCGACTAGTTAGCCAAAAGACTAAAGCTTCCAGACAAAGTTTAAGAACCACGAAAAAGAATCCCTAAGAGATTTTTAAGCACCAGATGACCTGAAGCAAAATTGATGCAATAAGGACAATAATGAGGACTCATTGTCCTTCTCCAACCTTCATTTTATTTTAATCCCTTTTCATTACATTACCCATTTATGTTCTTTTTTTTTCAACATATGACCCAGAAGTCCCAAACAAAGTGAATATCAGGCCTCCACTAGAATAATAGTAACCAACTATTTGGTCAGTTTAGTTTTAACTTGCAAGTAAATACCCACCCTCTAACACCTCAATCCCCACGACACAAGTTCTTTGAACATCATGAGCAATTTACATACCTGTGGTTTCGATAACAATATGATCAAAATTGTCTCTTTTTTTCCTAACCAACTCCAACAGCATTTTAACTAGATCTCCTCGCACAGTGCAGCATAGGCAGCCATTGTTAACCATGATAATGTCTTCACTCACGGAAGAATGACTTGCAACCAGTGATCCATCAATATCCACCTCACCAAACTGCATTTACAACAACGAGACACTTTAACGAATAACTATAAACCCATACTATAAGGGCAGATCCTCTAAAACACTCCACGCGCTCATATTCTTCCCTTACTGCACAATTGCTCAAAAGAAATAACATGTTGAGTAGTCTTTTCACAAAACGTATTACCTTGTGCAGTGTATCATAAACAGCTAAGTGCTAGTGACTAATTTAGCTTCAGTCAATATTATTAGAAAAAGCTACTCATGCTGTGATGTCATAAGTTAGGCCAAAATATTTGTCGTAACTCAGTATCAGCAACAGATTACTCCTAATTCAAGATCATCAGGTGGAATTATTGAAATTAAATACTGGCAATTAAACTGGACAAGGCCATCATCTAATTACATGGAACTTATTGTTATATAAAAATAAAGACTACCCCAGAATTATAGTGGAATTATATAGGCAGGTCGAACTCGATACAACAATACCTCATTTTCAATGACAGCTATCCGCTTGCCATGTTGGGATGTGAGAATATGGTTCAGGAGAGTAGTCTGCATTATACAAATCTGTGTTATAAACTATTCCATTGGTAATACCAAAAAAAAAATCCGTGAAACACATATCTGTACATTATCTCCATCAATACCTCAGAAACTGTTAACACGAAAATATGGTGTAGTTACGGTTATGCCCCTTTGTTGGTTATGGTTTTATCATTTTTATTTTTATTTTCCTTTCTCTTGTAATTTCAGTTACACCCTATACAAAAGAGAGGTTGTTTAGCTATCAGAATCAATGAATGAATATACACGAAACACTCCTTCTCTCATCTCTCTTGTTCATCTGTTCTTACTGTTAATCATCGGTGCTAGATTCTAAATCCTATAGTTCCCTGGTTAATTGCATTTGATGTTCTCGGATTCACTGTAATTCCTAAGCTACCAATTTTTGGTATATCAACTGGTATCTGAGAGCCTCTTTCCTGTGACCTCATGCAATGGATGCCGCAATAAATTAGATCAACTAGATGGGCATCTCTTTGAGCTTAATCAGCTGTTTCAGAAAGATGCTCAAGAAATGTGTTGGACGGTGGTGTTGGATGGTGGCCTCTGTGGACGGTGTTCCCACGGTTTTTAGTGTAGACATTGTTTTTAGTATTCTATTAATTTGTTGCTTATTTTCTAGGGACTAGTTTTTAATGTACAGCAGCTGCCTCTATATAATCTTCATTGTAAACATTCTATTTTTGATGAGCAATAATATATAGTGTTCATATTCTTCAAATTCTAATATGGTATCATAGCAGTTCCGATCCGAGACTGTCTCTGTTTACCGCTAAGCCTTTTTTTGGGTCGACCTTCATTGCCAACCAATCTCTGTTTTTGGCCATCATTGCCCTTTTCTTTTGGCCTTCATTGCCTCCAAACACCCAAAAACCCAGAAATCCAAACAGTTCCTACCTCACAACCGGCCTTCATAGCCGATCTTCTGTCAAAGTAAGACCACGAGGCGTCTCAAAGACCTCCGACCAGCCATCCACCTGAATGCCACCGTCGGAGACCCTGTCATGCGCCGCCACGCACCGCCACACGTGTTTGGAGTTCCCAGTGCATGGGAGTCACACGCCACCTTCTGGTCACCGGAGAGCGACGTCGTTGGTTCCGTTCACCTCGCCAGCGACCTCTACTTTTGTTTCTGTGGCCAGAACTCCTATCCAAAGCTGTTTGGATAGTGGGTTCACCTTCCTTGTTTGATTACGTCTGTTACGGTCTCTGTTTGGCCGAAAGTGGGTTGGATAGTGGGTTCACTTTGCTTCCCAATTTGGTTACGTCTGTTCTCTGGCTTGACTCTATTACTCCAACAATCCTATTTTGTCTCTCACGATGTTAACCAAAGGTGAGGTTTCCAGTGCCACTCAACCAATAGATGATGCTCGATCCCAAACTCCTGGTGAAATTGCAGAACACTCAATCTAAGTATAGGTTGAACGGGAATAATTACCTTAAGTGGTCATAACTTGTTCGAACCATACTGAAAGGAAAAGGGAAGCTGAGTCATCTCATGGGTACTGGACCTAAGCCAAGTGATCCCAAGTTTGAAGCATGGGATAAAGAAGCCTCGATGATTATGGCATGGTTGTGGAATTCAATGACTCCAGATATTAGTGATACCTGCATGTTTTTGAACACTGCGAAAAATATATGGGATGCGATTGAGCAAACCTATTCCAAAGCCAGGGATGCTGCTCAAGTCTACGAGGTTAAGGTGAAGACATTGGCTGCCAAACAGGGAGACAAGACTGTCACCGAATATGTCAATCAATTGAAATCTCTGTGGCAGGAGTTAGACCATTATAGAGTGATCAAGACTAAATGTCCTAAGGATGCAGCAGTGCTAAAGGAGTTTATTGAGCAAGACCGAGTTTATGACTTCCTTGTTGGGCTAAATCCGGAATTTGATCAGGTGAGGATTCAGATTCTTGGCAAATCTGCGGTTCCCTCCTTTAACAAGGTTGTGTCTATCATCCGAAGTGAAGAAAGTAGGAGAGAGCAGATGCTTGAACTGAAAATTAGCGAAACTTCGACTATGGTGGCTCGTGGCTCTAACAAATTAGAAGCAAAGGTGGAGAAAACATTCTCTTTGGAATGAGATAAACCAAGTCAGTCAAAAAACGAGGATGAATTGTGGTGCACTTACTGTAATAAGCCACGACATACCCGTGAACGATGTTGGCAACTTCATGGAAAAACCTCCAAGCCGAGAGTGGGGATAGAAGGGGAAACAGTCACGCAATAGTGGGAAAGTCAATGTTGCAACAGTGTCAGAAAGCCAACCAGCACCTAGCAATTTCAATTCAGAGGAAATTGAGCGGGTGAGATCACTTCTACACAGCCTTGAAAAACCCTCAGGTACTTGTTCTTTGACTTATTCAGGTAAGTTACCTTTTTTCATTGGATTCAGTGTCTCCGGGTACAATTTTTACCAATTCCTAGATTATGGATTCTAGAACTACAGACAACCCCACCATATTTTCCACCTATTCTCCATGCCCAAGCAGTAAAAAAAAATCCACAACTGATGGTTCCTTGACCATTGTAATCGGTGTAGGAAATGTCCAATTAAATCCCCTAGTGACCTTAAAAAATGTCCTTCATGTCCCAAAATTGTCCACAAACTTGGTTTCTGTCCAAAAATTAATTAAAGATTTGTCTTGCAATGTGGGATTTTACAATGATCATTGTGATTTTCAGGACAAGGATTCGGAGAAGATGATTGGCCATGCTAAGGAGGGAGCAAGATGGTCTCTACCACCTTGAAGCACCTTGTCAGCTAAACAGGACCAAAGGCAGATTTGGACACCTATATTCTTTTGCCTCAAAACTTCTTTTCGCCAATAAAGACAAAATCTGACTTGTTCACCGTAGATTGGGTCATCCATCATTTTTTATTGTTAAGAGTCTTTTTCCTTCTTTGTTTAAAAGTTTTGATGTTGAACAATTTCATTGTGATGTATGTGAAATGGCCAAACATAAACGTGTCAATTTTTCAATTAGTAATACAAGAAGTTTTGTTCATTTTTCCCTTATTCACAGTGATGTTTGAGGTCCCTCTTCCATTCCTACTATCTCTGAGGCAAGATGGTTTGTGTCTTTTATTAATGACTATACACGTGTTACCTAGATTTTTCTGCTCAAACACAAGCCTGATATTAGTACTATTCTCCCAAATTTTTGTTCCATGATTAAAAATCAATTTGGGGTGGGTATTAAACGATTCAAGACCAATAATGCTAAAGACTACTTTAATCAAACTCTTGTGCTTTTTTTCCTGAAAGAAAGAATAATCCATGAATCATCATGTGTCCATACCCCACAACAAAATGGGTTAGCAGAGCGAAAAAACGGTCATCTTCTTGAAAAAACCCGAGCCCTATTGTTTCAAAGAAATGTCTCTAAGTCATTCTAGGGGAAAGCTATTATGACAGTTACTCATCTTATAAATCGATTGCCCACTAAAGTCTTGGGGTTCAAGATTCCTACGGATGTCCTCTCCACTTTTTATCCTGATCTACACACTTCCAATAATCTTCTCCCTAAAATTTTTCGATGTGTATGTTTTGTCCATGTTCACAGTCCAAACAGGGGGAAACTTGATCCAAGGACTCTAAAATGTATCTTTGTGGGCTATTCTTTGACTCAAAAAGGGTACAAGTGTTATCACCCTCCAACCAGAAAATTCTATGTCTCTAGGGATGTTACATTCAGTGAAGAAGAGCCCTATTTTTTCCATCCTTATCTTCAGGGGGAGAAGTCAATGAAGGAAGATAAGGAATATTTTTTACTTGACTTGTCCTTACTTCCTGCGTCCAATGGTCCTTCTCATAACCTTCCTGTTGTCCCTAATCCTCCTCCTTAAGTCACTGCTGAACCTGTGTCCAAAATCATTTCTGACCTAGTGGTTGAGTCTACTCTTTCTTGGATTCACTGCAATTCCTGAGCTACCAGTTTTTACTGTATCACAAACTATGGTGATAAAACAATTAATTTCAGGATACAGTAACAAAAAGAGTGACAGTTTGACATAAACTTATAAAATGAACTCATCTTCAACTTAACAAATGCTACAGCTAAGAAAAAGCTAACAAGGAATTTTTAACCTTTTTATTTTACATTTTCATCTTTAAAAACCATTGCCTTTTCATACCAAAAGAAAAAGAAAAATTGATGAAAAATGGGAGGGTGGGAATAGGGGCACCTTTCCAGAGCCAAGAAAACCAGTTATCACGGTAGCCGGAACGCGATTATCAAGGCCGAGCGCAGCAGCACCAGCAGCTTCGTCGACATTGTGGTTTGGGGCAGAGACCATGCCCCTGAAGCTTCCGGAATAAGAGTTGTGAAAATTACGAGTGTCAGATTCTCGGGAAACGAAGGAGTTCAAGGTTCTGATGAAATGAAAAGCCCTGCGAGAATCTTGAATGGGAGATTGGAAAAGTTGGAAAAGGGTTTTGACCGAGGTTCTTAGAGTCATGTATCTGGTTGCCATTTTGCTCGAAGCGAATCACTACAGAAGGTAGTGGAAATTGTTAAACCCTAAAACCAGGGTTTTATTATTATTATTTGTTACAGGGTTTTATGCTTTAAACCCGTCACTGTCACCATTCTTTGCGGACGTTGTCATCTTCATGTTTTTTTTTTTTACATATTTTTTTATTTATTTTTGGAAAATGCTTATGAAAACTCCAGCGTCCAACAGCTTGAGCTTCGAGAGTACAATAATTTTATTTTATTTTTATTTTGCTTTAAAAACTTGGACCCACAAAATAAATGTTATCCTTGAGCGTTTATGCATTCCAACTGATGGTAGTGTCACTCCCAGTGGCGGTGCCATGCTCAGACGTTAGAGGAGCATTAGTCATAACACATATATATATATATATATATATATATATATATATATATATATATAAATGTTTGGTGTTCACCAAAAATATATTTATTGTATGTTCATCATATGTTTGTATTTGAAAAATATTAAATTATTTTATATATAATTATAATATTTTTATAAGATATAGAATAAATTTGTGATATAGGTTGAACAAAGTTAAATAATAAAAATTGAGCGAATAACGAGATTTTATATATATATATATAATATTAATAATAATTAATTATTATAACAGTCGAACTTAAAAAATAATAATTTTTATTATTGTTTTAATTAAGAGGAATTTTAATATTTATCTTTAAAAATTTAATTATTTTTAAAAAGTTATCTCTATCAACATACCTTATTAGGGAATTACAATTAGTATTATATTGTTACACCAATTTATCTAAATAACTATAATCATAATACTTCAAAATTTTAATAAAATTACATTGCATAAGCTAAAATTCTAAATATCAATCAACTCAAACCATGAAAGCTCTTACTAAAAGTACTAAAGGCATACAAAGAAAATAACTATAGATTTCTATATATCAATCCCAAAAAGGAGATTATAGAAAGAAAAGAGAGAATTTGAAAAAATAAAAATATGCTACTTAAAGTGGATAAAAGTAATAAAGACAAATAGAAAACAATAATACAAAATAAATCAAAAAGCTCTATCACTTTTTTAAAGTAAAAATAGAAGTTTTAAGCTTAAAGAATTTAAGAGTAAGAATGAAAAAATTAATGAGTACTTATAATCAATGAGAAAGATAACTTTGGTCCATTGGGGAAAGAGTGGATTTTCACTCTTGGTCTCTGGTTGAATTGTTGTCTTGCCAATTTTTCAAAGAAGATTGGGAATTCATAAAAATCTTCTTCAATCTAGTGGGTTTACAATGCATGACATAGAGGCATAGTTAACCTAGATTGGTGATTGACTCGGTTATAAGGTTGGGTACTGGGTTAGTAGTTTGTCCGCAAGTTAAGTGATTAAACTGAAAAACCTAGATATAGAAAAAAAAATAAAAAAGAATATAATATGAAGAAAAATATCTTGTATAAAAATTATTGTATTAAAATAATAAAAAAACATGCTATATGAAAAAATATTTCATATATGATAAAATATTATGTGATGGAACCGAACTAATAGTGATAATATTTTAGCATTGTGTTCTAAAATTAAATTGATTGGATAATAATTGAATAATAAGATAAATTAAAAAAATGATAATATAACTCAATAAAAACACATTATGTAATGGTATAATGCACTTGAATACAAGGGTCTTTCATGTATCAAGTTCAAATCCTACAAGTGGACATTTTCAAAATTTTATTTATCTACAAGCCCAAGTCAACCCGGTTCGGGCAGGTCAACAAGTCACTCGAGTTTGACTGGTTTATTACGAAAACTCATAATGAACAAGAATTGGACGAACCCAAATGTTGAATCATGGGTTTCCCAATCCGACCAACCGGGTCAGTCCGGGTCAAACAATTATGCATAGAGGATAATGTTTTTTCTTTAGGGTGCATTAAAATCTTTCAATTTTTTATACATGTTATATATATTTTTATATTTATAAAAATTTTAGTGTTCCCCCTCAAGATAGTGTGGCTCTGCCACTAGCCACTCATTTTTTTTATCTATATATCTATTATCTATCATGATCCATGAGATGTGACTGAGCTTGAAAGTGATTTTCATGATAGAGTAAGTTTATGGAGCATTCAAGTGGTAGAGCACTCTACTTCTATATCTCACAACAAACAATAATTCGAAACAAACAAAAGAGAACCTGAAAATCATGTATCTTAAAAAATAATAAGAAAATCAAAGGTTGAAAACCTCAAGCATGCAAATACTCGAGTGTTTAATAGAAACACCCTTCATGATAAGTAAATTTTAGAGTAAACCATCAAATTCATCTTTGAAAAATTTAGTGACAAATGCATTAGCCCCTAAGAAATGAAAACCCTTAATGTAGTCCCTAAGAACCTTAAATCTCTGCCAAATTAGTCCCTGTGAAGGATTAATTTGGCTGAAATTTGAGTTTCTTAAGGGTCATAGTGAGGGTTTTCATTTCTCAAGGACTAATGTGTCTGCTGCTAAATTTCTCAGGGACAAATTTGGGGGTTTGCTCCAAATTTTATTTACAAAGGCTTCAAAACTTAGTAAAAACATTTTATAACCAGTGTCAAGCAGACACTTGAATATGGATTGGCCTCACAACCAAACAGTTTGGAGATACCTCATGGCACCCCATTTTCCCTAGCTTGGCCCGATGACCCAGAGGCAAATCCGATTAACTATTGGGTCAGTGCAATGCATTAAATTATGTGACCTAGAGAAGATGCATTCTAAAACTAGAGTCTTCGGTCCACAAAATAGAAGAATTCCCAAGTTTAACTTGGTCTTGCTATTGGATAGTTATGGGAATAGAAAGATTCCTAAAAAATAGGAGTAGAAAATTATGTGAGTTATCTCCACATTCAAACATGGAGAAAGTGAAGAAATAGAGTCTTTTTTTTTTTACAATGTTTGGAGGTGAAGCACTCTATAACCATCTAAATGAAGGCCCCATAAACTGATCATGGCTAGAGAATATCAAAGTGAAGGGAGGAATGACTCCTAAATTAAAAGGACATGGACATTAAGGCATAATGAATGTTAAAGCAATAGGTTTTTATAGCTTTACATCTATAAAAGGGCCTTTAAGGCATTGAAGAAATTATCACTAATAATCACAACCAAATTATCAATTCATTTCATCATTTACCTTCAATTCTTATCAACCTTGTTGCACTTCACATTTTATTTACTTGCTTTCTATCGCACTTTTATAGCTTCTTTATTGCTTTTTAATTAGTTCAATTTATGTTCCTTTATCATTATGCATTTTGGGATTCAGCACTATTAGAAAAATCTTATTTAGAGACAAACAAACTCCATCTCTAAAATGTTAAAATTTCATCTCTATATATTTAGAGGCAGAATTAGAGACGAATATTGATCCATCGGTAAAAGTGGCGTTTCTAATTGTTAGAGACAAAAAATTTAATTTTGTCTCTAATTTAGAAACATATTTTTTCTGTCTCTACATTTTAAAAATTTGTTGCTATTCAGTTATCAAGATTCGTCTTAGTTTTTTAATTAGAGACGAAAAAATTTCATCTCTATTTTCATCTCTAAATCTATCTATAATATTTCAAAAAATATTTAAAAAAATTAGGCATCTAGTTAGGATTTGCCACAACTAGACACCTTCGTTTTATTAAAAAAAATCTATTTTTCTATGCACATAATTATTCAAAATCAAAATTTACCAAACATCACAATAAATCATCAATCATTATAATTATCCAAGTAAGTATAAAAGATATCAAAATAGTTGAAAACATATGAAGTAGTTACAATATCTTATGCATAACATTAATTGCTATTACATTTTGCAAGTAGACTTCTCTAACTTATACAATTACAAGTAATGCAACTTCAACATTAATTGCACATTTGTATTCATACTCTTAAGATAATCTACAATTGATATGAATTTTCTGAGGTGTCGAAGGTATTCCGGATAAAGTTCCAGATTACTGTGGTTTTCTTCTTTGAGCCATAATGGTTCATATTTCTCTTGACAAAGTTCCCACAACTGCTTGTCATGAGAGCAATCAACAACCTCATCAATAGTTTCCTAAAGAAAGTATTAGGGATCATGACAGCAAGCCAAAATGAGCTCCACAATGTGACTTAATGCATATAACATAGCTAAATAGCTCAAGCAAAAACTCAAACTCAATATAGCAGACATGCAGACCATAACACTAAAAACCAAAGCATGTAGAGCATTCAAAGAGATAAATCAAGATTGTCACTTCACAAACCACACACCCAAAATCCATTAAGGCTCACTGCCTTTACTATCTAAGATTTTCAGCAAACTTTGGCAAAACACCATAAATCACAAGAATAGAGTTGAAGCTTCAAATTTTAGCTCAACATAACTGGATGATTTAACTTTTGAATGAGAAAAGAATCACTTAAAGATATTAGGTGTAGTTTTAGATCTGAATCAAACAGAGACACCACCCTAAGAGGATGTTATGCAGCCAATGGTTTCTTTTTGTGTGTGAATTGGTGTCAAACAACAAAAGGAAAAAAATTGAAACTTCTACAGATGGAAGCCCTATATGTCAACTTCATAATGCAACAAGTTGTATGCAAATTGAAGGTGTATGATCTATGTTATGGATGAAAGAGTAATTGATGCCCAAAATTGAGAACATGCAGGATAGAATTGACTTTAAACAAAAGCTGGTTTCGATTGGTAAAATGTTTAAATATGGGATTTTGACAATAAAAGGTTTTATATCTTAAGTTTCTAACTAAAACACACTCAAATTTGATTTTTCTAGCTCAAGTTATGAATAAAAACATAAGGGCTGCCAATGATCATGAAAACATGCCAAATTGAGCTCCACAATGTGACTTGATGCATATAACCTAGCTAATATGTCCAACTACTAAAGTAACAAAAGCAATACATAACAAAATGAACTCTATGAACACCAGCATGCTTAAACACAACCACTATATGAATACAATTACTTTATTCAAGAAAAAATTTAAAGTGTAAAGTAATCATCTCCCCATGTCTTGTCACAAATGAACCATTCCCTTCCAATAAAGGCATTGAAATGGAGTGTACATCAGATGGTGCTTTGTCGATATCCTAAAAAACAATCCAAAAATCATTGTGCACAGTTGTGATAAAAACAATACACAAAAATAAAATAAGAAACTTACTTGCAAAGTTGTCTAAGTACAGATATCAAAACATTTGCATCTGCTTGTTGATTAGATATGATAGCAACAGTCAAAACAAACTTAGGTAAGTGACGCAGGCTGCCATCTAAACTCCCCAGGCCTCTCAGTACAAACATAACCTCTAACCAATGTTCTACCATCAATTTGATCATCCATCTGGATAGATAGAACTGCAAAAAAGAATAAGAGCGTAAACAATTATTAATGTGAAAACTTATTTTCAAAATATGAACAATAATTCACGATAAAAATGCAACAAATACCAAATTCAAAAATGAAAAAAAAAAGAAATTTAAAAACTTGTAAATCAAATAAGTATATATCAAGTGCATAGAAGACGCAAAACCCAAGAGGACATCTCATTAGCTTACTTCATTATGCTCTCTTCTATTAATTGTTTTTGAGTGCTCATAGAAATTTATTTTGAATATGAATTTGAAAAGTCAACACACTTGAACATTTGCAACAATAATGTGTATAAAGCTAGACTTACTATCTTCTATGAAGCATGTAATAACAATCTAACTAAAAAGATATGATCTTGTAACTCAACATGCTCAATCAATTTACAAACAAATGAAAAATAATAGTAAGTTAATAAATAATAACTAAAAAAATGAGGCTAAATATTAATACATGCCTTGTTTTCCACTTCCATTACTGGCACAATTTGCATTTATAGAAAGCACAGACTTGTGCCTCATTTAACTGCTACAACCAAGAGCGTATAATCAGATTAGATTGTGCTTCTATGGAAAATCGACATTCCAAAATCTCAAGCCTCCACCGTGAACCCATGAACCATCACCACGCTCCTCCCCTACGTCACCTACCCATTGTAGAACCATTATCAACCAAACCTAGCCACTGTTCTTCATAATCCAACAACCCACTATACGACCAAACCATGGCAGCCACCATACCAAAACAGAACCACTCCACCCAAAACCACCTTCGATCCCCACCATGCTAATAACCCAAATTAGAACCACTCTACCCAAAGCCACCCATCAACCCTACCATTCCTTTATAACCCAAAACAGAGAACCAAGTCAAAATCCATAAACAAAAACCAATCCCTTATACAAAAATTTTCCCCTACCTCTACCACCACATAAATCCTACACCACCATCTTTAACCTAGAACAATCGTGCAATCCACCAAGTCCAACTCCTCACCACTGTTTGCTCTATGAAATGCTACACAATCCCTCATTAAGACGACATTGCTCCTAACTGCCCAGCAACCAAGCCAGTTTGTCACCACCGCGCGCCACATCCTAGATCTGTGTCGCACCTCCATGCCTAAACGCACACCACCATGACCAATGCCCAAATCTATGTCGCTCCTCCACGCCAGGACCGTTTTGACCTTTCTCCAATTACACCACTACAAGTCTTTGCTAGCAGAAAAGCCACTATAAGTTTGTCCGCACCAACCACTATACCCCAGTCGCTTCGTCATCGCCTCACAACGCTGCCAAAGTCGAACCACCACCGCACACCAACAGTGAGTCACGAACACCGCTTGGATCCACTCTCACCATCGTGCTATCATCCTTGCTACGCCGTCCTCAAGCACCCCCCTTCCGTTGCTCATTTCTGTGAGTTTTTTTATTGAAGAATTGGGTTTTTTTATGAGAGGGAGCATGATTTATGATTTGGGAAGAATTGGGTTTCTGATTTGGGAATTAGGGATTCAGGTAGGAAAAATTAGAGACAGAAACAACCCATCTCTATCTTTAAAAAAATAAAATTTATTAATTACATTCTATATTAAATTATATATATAATTTAGAGACGGAACATGTTTGTCTCTAAATATATTTAACTTTTTAAAACACTTATTTGACCAAATAGAAATGGAATTAGAAACGAAAAATTTGGAGATACATAAATTTTGTCTATAAACATATTTGACTATTTTAAAATGCTATATTGACCGAATAGAGACAAAATTAGAGACGAAAAAATCTGAGACGGATAAATTTCATATCTAAATTTCGTCTCTAAGCATATTTGACTTTAAATTGATCAAATAGAGATGAAATTAGCGATGAAAAAGTATGAGACAGATCAATTTTGTCTCTAAATTTTGTCTTTAAGTTCTAAATTTAATTTTTCTTTTCTAAATCATCAAATTCATCTCTGTTTCCATCTCTGAATACGAATTTTCTAATAGTGCAATATCCAGTTCATTTACTTCAATTCCATTCCAAGTATCTTTGCTTATTCGAAGCTAATTAACACAATTCCAATTTATTTCTCTTTGCAAGTACATTTTACTTTAAATCCAATTGTTGAGGACTTTCTTTACTTGCCTCAAGGACCTACATCGAAGGGCATAGTTCCCCATTTGGGAGTTTCCTTAAGTGATGCTTAATCTATTTGGGACAATGGTGGAAATGTGGATGCTTTGCTCCATCAACAGAACAACCTACCTTTTTCTATACCAAAATCCTTTTTGGCACACCTGGTGAGACTCTAAGATTTGAGATCTCCTAGTGTCATAAACCTCGTCCAGTGTTTTGAGCATATGCACTTGCGATCAGGCCATTATATCTCTTTTATAGCCATGAGTTCACATCTAGAAACACCCATGTTCCACTTTCTGGTCACTCAAAGGCAAATCTTGAAGCAACATCCGCTATCGCTACCACTCACCCCACAGGTATTACTACTGGCTTGGAAAATATAGGCAATGCTGTGGTACAAGCAAATTGTAACACCCCAAAATTTTCTATCTCTTAAACAGTAATTTTGATAGTTAATAAAATTTTACTGTTTAGTAATTTCTGAATACTGTAAAATTATTTTGATTATTCCGTCAGCGTATTTGATCGTTTTGAGTGATTTACTCCGAGTCAGGAAAATAAAAATTTTCGGGCCGAGGAAAACTTTACGTAATTTAATTTTTACCATTAGGTTTTAATTATTTTACGTAATCTGATTTGATATTTGTGCGTTTTCTAATATTTGTGATTTTTATGGATGATTATGAAATTTTTTACTGTTTGTGGGCCCAAGGGGTGTACGTGGGCCCAGGTGGCCATACGTGGGTCCAGGTGAGTCCCGCAAAGTGAAAATTTTTTTTACGGATAGAAAAATTTGTACTGTTTAGACGGAGACAGGGTATCTTACTAAACCTGAATCCGGAAACAGTTTTTAAAATTTTCTTTTACTGTGTTTTGTAGTGTATTTATTTATCAGGTGATAAAAATATAGTAAAAATATTATTTGTAGGGTTATAGCAGATAAAAATAATAAAAATTATACTGCGTAGTCAACAAAGAGGACTTGACTTGATTTGTACCATTGGATGAGAATATTTAGTTTGAAGATTAACCATTGATTTAATCAACGGTTAAGAAACAAACTTAATAAAGAAGTATTGGATAATCACTATTGATTTAATCAATGGTGTGAGAATAAACTTGGTTAGGAAGGCTTTGATATCAACCATCGATTTAATCAACGGTGTAGAATTGGTCCTGAAAAGTGACAGAGACCATTTATAACCATTGGATTTAGATTTAATCTACGGTGGAGATTTAGTCTTATAAAGTAACAAGGACCATTTATGACCATTGGATTTGGATTTAATCAATGGCGGAGATTTGGTCTTCTAAAAAGGTTATGATTAATTATAACCCTTGGATTAAAAGTAAGCAGGAGTAATCTTGACTTTTTATTTTGGAGACACATCTAATGGCTAGGATTTAAAGGAGAAAGATCCAATGGCCTAAATTGAGTCTTCTAATTAAAAGTCTACCTAAATCCTAACCATTGAATTAATCAATGGCTAGAAATACTTCAAATAATGGCTTGAAAAAGATGACAACTTTGAAGAAGCAAGAATGAAGGGGGGACGATTTTTGAGCTTCATTTTGGAGCTAAAGAAAAAAAAAATCATTTCATTCATTTGCTATCTCACTTTATCACATTTTCTCTCAATGACTTAGTACCGATTATTTGTTCAAATAATTCACTCATTTCTCACTCACTCTCCACGGCAATGCATCCATTTGTGAGGCAAATTATTACAAATCAATTCCTATCATTTTCTATCACTTTGTCTTGGTCAACATGCATTATTATTGATTTGTTTGCATCCTTAGGAGAGTGTTTGGAAGGGGCACGGTTTTTGGTGCCTTAAGAGGATGACAAAGTGGAAGACCATCATTATTACTCATTCTTGGTCTTTCTTTGTCAATTTCAAGAAGCTAAACTTAGAAAATTTTCTCTCCTTTCTCTTCTCCTCTATGTTTCGGCCATGACCATCAAGAACACCTTCCACCACTTTTTAATTTCATTCAACTATAGATCTTGAATCTACATGATATTCTAAGCGACTTTCATGTTGGAGACTTTCTCTAAATCATTCATCTTCATGGACTTTCTTCAAGAGCCAAGTTATAGGGTATTTGTGGTGAAGTGTAAGGAAACTTCATTTCTTCTCTCTTTGTCATATTCTAAATCATGTTTGATCCATGGTTCCTCTTAATTAAGCTTAATATACTAATTTCTATGTATTTTATTTTGTATTTGAAAAGCCTTTAGTGGTGAAGGACTTAGAAAAAGAAGCAAATCAAGAAGCTTTTGAGGATCTTCAAGAGGTAAGAGGGAGATCCATCTCACCAACCAAGTATGGTGGTGAGAGATGGTCTTATATTTGATGAATGGTGAATCCATGTGAAGATTCCAATCCATGGTCATGTAATAATTTATGTGTGTTTATGAGCTTTGATTTATTTGCTTATGCTTGATATGCTTTACATGATTTTATGGCTTTGATGATATGCTTATATTATGCATGATAAGTATATGGCATGCTTATAGTATTTATGATGAAATATATATATATGTATGTCATGATGTGGTGATAAAAAGGAATTCAATTTTTGGCTCCAATAGCCAAAGGAGAGGGTTCGGTTTTTGATGCCCTTGATTAGGGTTCATGTTGAAATTTTTCAAGAATAAGGGAATTGATTTTTGAGTCCCTAAAACAATGAGAATTTCAGCCAAGACACCTCAAAATAGGTGTTCACAAATTAATATTTTTATGAAAAATGAAAATGGATGATTTGAAGAGTATGAAAAATAAACAAAGGGTTTGTTTTTCAAGAAAACAAGAATACGGTCTTTGAGAAATTTTTATTGATTTATTTTGTGTAAAAAGATCCTAAGTGTTTTTCTAAATATGAGTTTTGAATGAAACAGGCAAACATTGATTTTAAGGATTTGCAAAGAAAGTGAACAAGGATTTGGAAAGAAAGTGAAAAAGGATTTGTAAAGAAAGTGAAAAAGGATTTGAACAAATGGGTTTGGTTTTTATAACCATCGGTATTTCGGTTTTGAAAATAAAATTTTAATGGTTTTGTTTGTGTAAAACCATATCAATTTAGAAGGAAAAATGTTTTGATAATTTTCAATAGTCATGTCCACGTTTTCGAAGGCTTGTAATGCATTGATTTTGATGAAACAAAGTGATTTTCTAAGTGGAAATATAATTAATTTAATACAAGGAATTTGAAAAGGGAATCAGAGTATTTTAGCACTTGAGAAATGAATTTTTATGTAAATGAAAAAGAGAGGTTGCAAGTGAGCCTCAATTTGTTTTAAAAAAGAATTTATTTTTGTTAAACTTGATTTTAAAAAATGAAGAATACAATAGTGATTTGGTATTTTCTAACGTGTAACTCATTCGTTGGATTTTGGAAAGCGTTAGTAATTTTTAAAGTTAGAAACATTGATTTAATTCAATGGAATTGTGAATTTGTGGAACATACTGTGAAAAAGGATTTTCTTGAGTAAGAAGATATATTAAATGAAGTAGAAAGTTATATTATTTTGAAGAAGGTTGATTTGGAAATGATTTAGAAAAAATGGAGAATATAATGATATTTTGAAAATTTACTAACGTATAACTTATTTTCGAGTTTTGAAGTACGTTAGAAAATGTTAAGTTTTGAAACGTTGATTTATATCAATGGAAAAGTGATTTTGTGATTATATTTTGGAAAAGGATTTCTTGAGTAAAGAAATGTGGAAAAAAATTTTCTTGAGTAAAGAAAATATGTTAAATAAAGTATAAAGTCATATTATTTTGAGAAAAGTGGAAATAGAATTTTTGAAGAAATGAGAAATATTTTCTGTAATGGAATTGTGGTGAAAAAAAATTATTTATGTATCTTAAAAATGTAATTTTTAAAGTACGTGATTTGAAATACAGTAAAATATTTCTAAGTATTTGAAAATACAGTAAAATATTTTTACGCGATTTGAAATATGATAAAATATTACTACGCGATTGGAGATGCGTTGAAACATTTTAAGTTATTTGAATTACGTTTAAATATTTTACGTAATTTGAACTACTGTTGAAAAATCACCATGTGATTTAAAAGTGATAGAATATTTTTACGTGATTGTGAAAATGACAGAAAATCGTTATGTGATTTGGAAAGTGTTTAAATATTTTGAGAATGATGGAAAATGTTTTATGCGACTTAAAAGAATGATTTTTAAGTTACGCGATTTTGAAAACGATGGAAAATCATTACGCGATTTGAGAAACGTATATTTTTATGCGATTGAGAAAAATGTTGAAAAATTTAATACGTGATTTAAAGGTACAACAGAAGAGTTGCAGTATTGTGAAAACGTAACAGAAACGTTTTGGAATTGTGAAAACGAAATGCAAATATTGCGCAATTTTGTGAAAACACGACGAAAGAGTTTTATAACTATGAAAATGTGATAATATGATTTTTCTCAAAAATACAAAGATATAATACTTTGTAGAATCGAGATATGGATGTTTGTGTGAGAAAATGACATATTTTACCTGTGATTGGCATTTGGTGCATTATACATGCATTGGAAAGATATGTCTGTGATTGGATTTGGTGCATTATACGTACATTGAAAAAATATGCGTTGAAGCATATGATTACATTGAACAAATGAAATTGAAAAGATTTAGCCCTCTGGGGTTGGACTTGCACTGATATATTCGTGCATTGTATAAAATATAGCTAATAGCTATTATGGCCATTGTGGTTGAAGAGGGAATGTGAATTGATAGTGAGGTCTATGATGGATCTTGGGGGCGTCGAGGCGCGGCGGTCGACCAGTGGACAGTTGGCGAGTACCCTGTGCCACTTGGCGATGCAGTCCGTTGCAACGCATTGACGATACCCGACAAGAACACGATTCTTTTCAACGACTGGGAGATTGTCTTTGGGCTAAGGCTGACAATTAACTAGAACATTCTTCTCGAAGTTGTGAAAACCTTCATGGAGTTGTTTTTGATAAATTGAGTCTTTGTGCATATGCATAAATCTGAGTATTTATATCTGTATGATATATTAATTGAGGAATGTTGGCTATGACAATTGTTTTGAGTACTTAGATGATGATCGAACTGATAAATGATTAGATGATGATAGTTGATTAATGCTGATAGCATGATTATGGTATGATCTATCTGTATGATATGTCTTTGTTTGTGTTATCTCTCTCATCGTCATGTTGGTAATGGCGTAGGTGATCTCACCTCTTTGTTATGCTTTGTTTTTTCATGTGTCTCAGACTTGTTAAAATCAAATAATAGAAGGATCGAGTTATCTTAGACATAAAGGGCGATGGATACTCTGAGATTGGTGACAACAATAAGGAGTGGACATTCAGGACTCGAAGGTATGCAGTGTTGACAAAGGAACAGATGTCTAATGCATCAAGATGGACAGAAAAAAGAATAAGTATGTTAAAGTTTCTCGTTAGTATTGTACCGTGCTATTAAGTAGGACCCGTCATGGGGTTTACTACTGTTAAAAAAAATAAGTTTGTTAATTTTATATTTCTCTTTAAATTGTGATATTAATTGGTGTCAATATTGCATAATGAATAGTTGAAATATGATTTTCAATATTACCTAATATTTTCAGTAAATTTACGTTTCAGTAAAGAAGAAATTTTGAAATCCATCTTTTATAACCCAAACTTTGTGCGAACTTCTTTTCAGATTATGAGTCGGGAGTCGGAAATGTGATGCCCTAAGGAGGGTGTTACACAAATAACACCACCTTTATGCGCTACCAAATAGACCAGAGCGTAGGTGAAATTGTTCCTTTGATAACAACTCAAATAGCCAAAGTCATGAGGCCTCTTGTGGTGAATGAAGTCTACAGGAGTAGAGGTAAAGAGGCCAGGAACATGAATTAAGGAGCTATTTCTCAATATGGCCAGTTGGTGGCTAGAAATGCATACTTTGTTCCATCACCAGCAGCTTATCCTACATAGGTAACATGGCCATTGACTACTGCGGATGGACCATCTTTGGCCACAGGCACCACGCCTCCATAGCAGTCGATGGAAACTAAGAAGGTGTTCAGCCCTTCCAAGTACTAATTGTAACATTCTCTTTTTAGTATGCTAGACTTGTATATGATTATAGAGGTATCATAATACTTGCTTGACATGTTTGCTTAATTATGTGATGAACTGAGTTAGTTTAAGAACTTTGTTGCAACAATAAATGTAAGAAGTAGCTTAAAATGACTTAGATAATGGTATAAATTGCTTAGTTAAGGGAAACAAATGTGAAGAATTTGTTTCTAAGTCACAAATGTAAGCGATATGATATAGTTAATGTTTGAGGATAAACTGAGTTAATTTGATATTTTTAAGTACACTAGTTGAGTATTTAACTACCAGATTGATGAGTCGCAGATATGGAAACTTATGTAAATGAAGAAATAAGGATTTAAATTAATCTTAGGATTTATTCTAATACCTATGGAAGTTAGAAAATTTGATTTGGTAAAATCTAAGTATTCTTAACAGATAAAAAGTTTCATCAAAATATCTCAATTTTTCTTAAGTTCCACGGCTCTTCAGAAGCTAACTTTCTTGACTTTCCTTGTTTTCTTTCACTCCTTTCACACTTCATTTCTTTCTCTTTCTTGTGGAAGCAGAGACAGTAGCAAAAAATTAAGGAAAAGAGAAGAAAGAAGAGAAGAAGATGAACAAGGAAGAAGAGGAAATGAAGAGGAAGAAGAAAGGAAAGGCCAATGTTTGATCATCTTCTACACAAAGTGAGTTAGAGGCGTTTGTGTTTATATGTGTCTCTCTTCCCATCTCCATCTTTGCTATTAGAAGTATGCATATTGGAATGAAAAATGGGTCTTGAGATGATTATGATGTTTTCTTGCATGGTTGTTATCTCCAATGGTTAAGTATGGTCTATTTTAGCTTAATCTATGCTTGGTTGTTGATTAGAACCTTGGAAAAACTCATTTGAATATTAGGTCACAAGTTGAGAAATGGGTATGTAGGCCATTGTTTCTTGTTCATGATTCTATGCTAGATAAATTGATTATGAGCATGAGGATTTTAGAATACTTAGGGACCATAATTAGGGTTAAAAACCACTTAGAACCTGAATTTAGAGGTTTAAAAACTGGTTTGGAAACTAATAGAATAATAACAGAAGTTTCAAGTGTCTGGCGCCTAAGCGCCTAGTTTTTGGCCGCTTAAGTGCCAAAGGCTAGAGGGGTCGTATTTTGGTTCTGGAAGCCAACGATTAAGCGCTCAGAAAGTGAGCGCCTAAGCGCGTTAATCCAGAGGGCTCGGGATCTGAGTGATTAAGCACTCATAGTTTAGGTGATTAAGCACCCACCGACAGATAAAACAGAATAGAGGTTTTGGTCCTGCAGTGCCTAAGTGCTGAGAAAGTGATAGTGAGTACCAAAATTTTTATCTTGAGGAATTTTGAGTTTCTTACTTGTTGGAATTCCTTATATATGTTTTTTAGTGTGTGATAAAATACTACTAGGGGTATTTCATGAAGGGAATAACCATTTAGTATGTATATGAAATATATGAACCTTCGTGCAACCAAGAGTAGTGGATTGCCCTAGGTAGGTATCTAGCACCTTTGGCAATCTAGCATTGCATTGATATCACTTAAGATGTGATGATGTAGTGTATTAGATGCATATATGCTAGGGTGGATTGATAGTATTTTTTCTATGTGTGTACCCTTATATAATGTGCACAATCATTTAGCCAAATGAGATAAATGAAAAAGTCTGAAAGGTTCTTTGAACGAGGATTTAGCCCTAGTTTCTCAGAGTGCCAGGGTTGCGAGTAGTGTGATACAACATTCTCCCCCTACTATAGGATAATACAAGAAGCCAGAGTTCCTAGTAAAACATATTAGTTCTTAAATGAGCTAAGTATGTACGTATATAAGTTAAATTGGTTTCTTTATTCACTAAAGTTAAACCTTTTAGATTGTTTAGACATATTTTACTTAGTATGTGTTAAGATTATGTTTATTATGTTATAAATGATTAGTTGTGGGATATCTGTATTGAAAATTGTTAATTCTCACCCCATTTGCTATTCCATGACAAATCCAAGTCAAGACCATGCTAAGGGAAAGGAGAAAAAGAAGCTAAAAGACTAGAGTAGTTTTAGTTTTTATTGCTTCTAGTACAAACCTTGCATTTATTTATATTAGTTTTGTAATGTAAAAAGAGTTATGTATTGTAATATACCTTTTGAGGCTAGTGTTGTATATATATGTATTTATTTTTTCTGCATCCCTCAAGGCTCTCTATAATGACTATTTTGGTGATTATGGATATATTATTATGTTTTATGTAAAAAGTGACATTTCTAGTGTTATTCATCTTTATGTATGTTAGATATATTGAGATATCAGTATTAGGGCGTTACACTGACAATACAAACTAGCTATTTTACTCAGTTAGTGCTAAGGCCAATAGCGCCAACATTGCAATAAAGCCAAGTGTATATATCTTATAGGCCTTTAAGTCTAAAGAAATGATGCTTTGGCTCATCAACCAAATCCTATGGTAAACTCTGGCAGCAATACATTTGTATCATAGCTTGTAGCTAAAACTTATTTACCAAATTCATCTACCACACAGTCATACTTAAGTAGTCCACCATTTGCTACACTTTACCATAGGTAACACCAAATATAGGGCATTATGCAATAGTAACCACATCAAGCTTCAATTAGCCACCCTATTATTCTCTAACCTCTAAAGCAAGGCTGAATCAGCCACCATATTATTCTCCGACCGCTTAAACTAGGCTGACTCAAAATATAGATCCAAACCAAATAGTTAATATAATCAAAAGACATTTTGGCGTTAGTTTGAAGCTGAACGAGAAGCCAGTGTACAAGAAGCCATATCTTGAATAGAAATGGATGCATAACTCCCCTTCCAAAGGGTTATCAGTACCCTAAACAATTTTTTGGGGAAGACAGTCAAATCATCTTGGAGTATATTAGTTGATTCACTGCTCAATGTGATGAGTTTGACTAGAATGACTTCTATTGACTATAATTATTCCCATTGTCCCTAACTAAATTAGCTCATAGATGTATCTCAACTTACTACCTAGTTTCATCTAAAGATGGAATGAAATAGAGTGGCTATTCCATAAATATTTCTACAAAAATGTAGCTTAAGTCTTCAATAGTCGATCTAACAATGATCAGGCAAAGGTTAAATGAATTATGGTTGATTATCTGGAAAGATTCAGAGAATCTAAGGCTTTATGCCACCCTTCATTGTTAGAAAGCAAATATGTGAAACTGGCTATTGAAAACAACCCTTATTGCCATCTATTACCATAAAAAAATAGCAATACTATTCCAAAAGGACTTTTAAGATGACATCTATCAATGACAAACCATGGCCTACATCTCCTACCTTTCATCATTGCATCAAAGCAAATAAAAAAGCTCTTGAACTTGGGGTTTGTGTCAATCTTAGGTTGTTCAAGCTCTAATTTAATTAAAGATCTTGAGTTTGTTTGTCTTGCAAGCTCGGTCCAAAGTCAGTAGCTTGTTATAAGACTTTTCATAGTTTCCTTTATTATCTTCCTTGAACCTTCTCCTTGCCATATACAACTGCATCAAGTTAGTTTACTCTATGCCAAACCCATGTAGTAGCTTTCCCTTCATTATTGAGTACTTCATATATGGTTTAATTCTTAACATGGCCTCTAGATTCTTTGTGATCCAAGTTGAAGTGGTAGTTTGAGTTCTTAGTTTGTCATATGCATGTGTGAATTGACTTATATGTTTTAATCTTGTAGGTACTTCCATCAAGTGTTGAAGAGGCATATATATGCCATTCATAACCCTCAACCATATATATGCCAATCACCCTAGCTTTCTCATTTTTCAATCTTACAAATCTCAGCTTTATATATGTTACTCAACTTCTTGAATGATGTAGTCTTTAAGAACCTCTCTAAATTCAAGCACAGATAGAAACAAATGCCCACGCTCTAATGGACAAATGGACAACCCATCATTCCCATGTCTATGTATAACTCCTCCCTATCTTCATCAGAAAATTCATCTCTAACTTGGTCAAACTTTTCCTCATATTCAAACAACTCATTATCACTATTTCCCTTTACAAGTGCCTTCATCTTCCACATAAGAACATTGTGATATACTCTCATCCTCACCTTCACTACCCCCAAGTTGATTCTTATCTCCTATCCATTCCTCGTATGAGTCACTAATTATATATTCTCTATCAATTTCACTCTCCCTTGTATTGTTATTTCTTTTAGAAACCCTAGCATGACTATTTTTTAAGCACTTAGGATTGTTATTTCTTTCGTTAGTGGCAACTCTATTTTTTTCAAATATTTTATTTTTTCGTCACTCCCCATCATGATATCGGTCGCGACAACCTTACAAAACTTTTAAAGTATTAATATAACATTACATAACTTTTTATAACGAAAAGACAAGAGCTAGTGTTGCTAAAAATACAATAGCTTTAAGGAAAATATTCATAAGTTAACTTCATATTGTCCTTTTTGGAAGAAGAAAAGCTAGAGCAACTGTGGATTTATGCATCTTGTTGTTTCATCAAAGGCTTAGTCAAGAAGGAAAATGCTATCCACTAGAATTGAACTCCATAATGTTGCTTGGTTAATAAACATTATTAAAATGATTATAAAATGTCAATGACTCTATTAGCCTCTAAGACTAGGGTGTAGTGATGATATCAAAGGTTCAATTCTTACTGGATCATATATCCTGCTTCCCTACCTATATACTTGCACCTTCTAATGTTAAAAAAGAAAATTAATATTCTTTCGACTTTTTATTATATCTCATCACCTTTTTTAAAAAAAATGCCTTAGATAGTGACTTACACTCATTAAACTAGAAGCTTATTATTATACCAAAAACTAGCTAATCATATATATATATATATATATATATATATATATATATATATATATATATATATATATATATATATAAAGATGCATTAATGACTTAAATTTAATAAATATAATTAATAATTATTGACTTAATAAATACTTACATGCATATATACTTGAATTTAATAAAACTTAAAAAAACATATTTTTACAGTGGATGATAAAACTAAGTTTCTTTTATGAAAAACTTCAAGTACCAAAAAATAAACCTTTTGTTAACTTCAAATTCACTGGGTTCTTCAGGCTACACTTAGATCACACTCATGACTTGCATAACCCACAAACTCACTTACAATCTCCAACAATCAAAGAAAGTGGAATAAGTGTTTTAGGAGTTTGATAGCTCTCAAAATCACTACTAGAGTGAATGTACACAGTAATACAGAGGTTAGACAACGCCTATTGAGAATTTGATTGAGTTTGAAGTAGGTAGGCAAAGATGAGAAGGATTAGAAAATATGTTCACTGTTCTATTTGTGCTTGGTGCTTCAAATCTTTATGCTAAGATCCTTTTATAGGTTTCAAAAACTAGCTGTTGGAGTTTTGCAATGGTCCATTGTACATGCTTCTACAACTAGTCGTTGGTATTGTTCTTTTAGATGACTCACCTTGAAAGTATAATATGTCAGTAAGTGAGAACGTTCATCCTAAACTTTCTCACCTCCAACTTTCTCAGCTAATCTTCTTAGCTTCTGATAAGCTTCAATCTTCTTAGCTTCTCAAACAACTCCACTGAATAAGCTTTTTTGGCACAAAAGATGGATGAAATGTTCTACAAATGTGTTTTGATCTAGGAGAGTTCTTTATTCTTTATCTGTACTGATATAAAGTTTCTCAAGACTTGAGCTTGGATCAAACTTCCCAAGTTCTTCAGAAACTTTATCAAGCCGTCCATGAAATTTCTCATATAGGCCACAAACAATTGTTACCAATGACCTCATTAAACCATTCAAAACTTATTAGTATTTAAAGAATTTGTTCTGAAAAGAAAAATAAACCATTGCATAGAAAAGAGTTGCACAACAAGTTATATTCAAGATTTGTTCCAAAAAATAAGAATTTTACTATATAGTGTATATTTGATGTGTTATACTACACAAATCATTAATTGATTAATTCTAAAGGAACCTACTTACTACATGCAAGCTATTGTAGGTATTAGAACTTACCCATTAGTGTGTGTTATAACATTTCAAAGTATTACATAATATCTTTGCAAAACTTGATAATATCTTTAAGATATCTTGTAATAATTTTAGAATATATTTTGGAATCAGTCTGAGGCGTTGTTTCCTAATTTTGTTATGTTTATTAATTTATTTTTTATTTAATTATGGTTAGTAGTTTTATTGTATTAGTAGATTTTGGGTTTTATTAGTAATAATACACTAAGATTATTAGTATATATAGGATTATTGAATGTGTATTTTATATCACATCATATACATCGTATCAATCTAATATCATATTTTTTAAGAGCCTCCTTTTCTCTTTCCCTTTCTAAATCCTCTAATTTTCAACTATATATGTAGCTAGAATAAATATAAATCTAATGTGTCACTTTGAATTATTCACTAAATGATTAGCACTAGCTTAATATACATACTTTTTATGTATACAATTGTATAATAACTTACTTTATTAATTAAAAGTTAGTTATAAAATTGAACCATTCATAGCTAATTAAAGTCAATAATATATAAAATAAAATAACGTGAAGAATATGTCAAGTTTGTTCTTAAAATAATAATTAATGATTGTAACTTTTCTTAACACATTAGATTGTCCATTAAATAAGTGTGAAACTCATCTCATATTTGCTACATAGCGTAAGTTAATAGTAGAAAATCAGAATTTTTTTTGCTAAAATGAATTGACATTATTATTAACCCTTAAATACATGAGCAGTTCCCACCAATTTGACTTATCCAGCAGCCAACCTTAAATCTTGACAAATTGTAGCTGAATTTAGTCAAAAATATTTTCTAGCTATGTATCATTACTCTAGAGAATATTTTTTTTTTAAATTTTGAATATAAAATAATTAATTTGTACATTTTCAATTTTTAACATTAATAAAGAAAACATATTAAAATTAAAAATAATAATTTTTACTTTGAACACACAAAAAAAAAGATTCAAAGTATGTCCTTTTTTATATTTCCAATTGTAAAAAAATAGTAAAAAAAAATTCATTTTTTTGGTTAAATTTTGAACATTAAAAAAAGAGGACTAAGAATAAAAGAAAGCATTTTTATTTTAAACTGTTGAACGTTGCATATTAAGATTAACTTTTAAGCATGCGATTTTTCAAAAAGGGCGATTAACTTCAAAAACTTAAAATTATATATAAATTTAATTAAATTGGTATTGAAAATATTGAGATCGTTTATTCTGGAAAGAGAAATAAACAATTATTTGAGAATTTGATCACTCATTTTATTATTTGTTTTTACTAATTACTACTTGATAGAAAATGAAAATTAGTTTCAACTAACATTTATGCCATATATATAAGAATGAAAAAAATACAAGTTCACATTTAGTTAAGTGCTGACAACTCATCGTATTAGTTGTTTTTATTATTTAATGGTTCAAAATAAAAACCCGGCTAAAACTCTATTTATTTCTTTTACGTTTCACGAAAAGATTTGATTTGGTCTCAAATTTTTTTTGTCCTATTTACGTTATGATACTTCTTTTGTTTCAATCTTCCACTTGACGCTGTCTAAATTGCTAACAACAAAGGCTGATGTAGATTTATGTGGCTATTTTCCACCTGACATAGATACCATGTATCTATATTGAGACTAAATTGAAACTTACGTGAAATGTGAGAGATATAAATTAAAGTTTTAGCCTAACATAAATATGTCATCTTCTTCCCCGCATTTTAGGGTTGCATAAATTAATCTCATTGCTTCCAAAATCTTTGTATATAACACTCTAAGCAAATCGAAGGCTTTAATGACGGTGACAAACTAAAGTTAACCCAAACTAAAATAGCAAAGGTGACAAATTCCATTTTCCCTATTTTCTCACAAATTCTAAATTGAACCAACACCAAAACTCAAAACCAACAAAACCACAAAACTCTTTGGGAAATCATGAGAACGTAGCCTGTGGAAACAAAGGGTTATGCATGTGTTGTCTCGGTGATTTGGGCAAGGGTTTTGCATGTGTTGTCTCAGTGATTTGGGCTCTACTTAACTAGGGAGGCTAGAGGTTTGGTACAATGACAATGGTTGGGCATTTGGGTATTCAAGGCTAGATGGTGGTTATAGTTGTGGATTTGGGTGGAGGAACAGTAAGGGGTCTGGCTAGGGTGGAGGCGCAATGGTCTATGGCGTATTGGAATTGCGTGGGTCTCGTATGGGTGCTTTGGTTGAGTTTAGTGCCAAACAATTGGTAGAGGTAACACATTGAGCTACGTTGGTTGGAGGAGTTGTAGGGAAGATGGAGGAGAGTAACTAAGGTGACTCGGATTGGCTCTGAGGGGTTATGTGATAAACACACTTTTCATATACTAGTTAACCCTCATATTTAGTTTCTTAGACCTCTTATATGCTTAATTAATTGGTTTTGGCCACATTTTATAAGTTTGGGTTCAAATTAGACTTAATTGTATTTTTTGGCATTAATGGGAGTTTTACACTATTTCTATATTTTGAACATAACTTGAGTTCTAGATTTCTAAAAATTATAAATTTTACCTTGTATGAAAGTTGAGAGAAAGCTCTACAACTTTGATGCAGAGCTTGAAGTTTGAATTGGATGTCTACTTAGTCAGATTGGGCTGCGAATTCAGAGCAGAGATACTATCACTGGAATTTGGACAATGTGCAAAGGTTGGACCATAATTTGGGTTATAGGTGTCGTATGAACCTAAAACTAGTGACATTTAAATGTTAAGACATAGATATTCAATTCTTATGAAAACCACTTATCCAAAATGTGACGTTTTGATAGTGTTTGCATCTTTTTAAGTCAGCTGATGAGATCAAAGGTCTGTTAATGATGTTTTGGGCATAATTCTCTCATTCTAAGCCCAAATTATGCGAATTAGGTGTCCAATTAAAGTTAAGAGGAAGAGGATCAACCCTAAATATAAGGGCGAACTTGGATTTTTAATTTTAAAGATAGTTATTTAAGCAACAGCTGTAACCATGAAAATGAACCATAATTTTCTCCTAGCCGCTGTTTCTTGCACTTCCTCTCTTCATCTTTCTTCTTCTCCTTTCTCTCTAGTTTTCAATTTTTTTCTATTTTTCCCTTCCATCCATGGAGGGCTAGACCTTTTTAAATCAATTCTAGGGATTGACAATCTTGATGCTTAATTTTGAGATCTTGTTTTGATTGTTTTACATTTAATTGCTAGTTAAGTTTCTCTTTTACTTGTTAATCAAGTTTATCTTTTACTTATTAATTAAGTTTCTCTTTTACTTGTTAATCAGTTTCTCTTTTGTTCTGAATGGATTCAGAGGGATACCTGTAAGAGGTATGATGTGGTGATCTCCTCCTTGCGTAGCCGCACTCAAGCGTGATGATCCAGTGGGGGTGGTACCTTCAAAAAGACTCTAACGCTCAAGTCAGGTCATGTACTAGTTGGGTTTTTTGTGTTTAGATCACAGTTACCTCATTAGGTTGATCCATCTTGGTCTTTATGGAGCATGATTGGAATCGTGACATTAAGTGCATGTATTATTGGAATGTGGATGTTACGGTTATTAATTGCAAGGAGAGGTTACAAAGCCTTTAATTTCGTAAGATCCTAATTGACAGTTACAAAAGTCTACACTGATTTAATGATCCTCATCATATGGCCTAATGCCGTAGTTCAAGGTCTTACATACCTTTCCAGGGTATTAATGGAGGAGTCCGGTGGAGCGTGCGCCGGGTTGATCCTTCTGGATAGGATCCCGGTCCACGGTCCAGAACATCTTTGATTTTGTTAAATTTGAATTAAATTGCATAATTAACATGTGTTCAATGAGGATTATAGAGATTAAACAATGCATCAAAGACTTCTTGGATGTTGTTTGTTAATCTTGGTTGAATTCTGAGTTTTAGATTAATTTAGAATTAGATGAGTGCTTAATTCGTTTAACCTTGATTAATTAAATTCTGAATTCTTATCTAGTAGAGAATTCACGGATCATGTTAAGGCTTCTTAATGTGGTCTAAGACCAAGAGTTTGATTAGCAATTGAATGGATTTCTAGTGATCAAAGATGGATTAAATTCAAGATTAGTTGATTTCCTTGGATTAGTTGTTTACTTAATTCTATTTATAATTTTTAATTATTTTTTGTTAATTAATTTTGCAACCCTTTTTCCCCTTGTTAACCTCTTAATTTGATTACTTGAATAGAGTGATCCAAGGGCTACCCAGTTGTGCCTTATACTACATGTATTTTGGTGATTCAATTTATCAATTAATTTAATTTGGTAGTCTCAACAGCTATCACTATGAAAGTCACTGTTTTGGCTTGAAGGGTGTGGAATAGAGGCGTTTGACTTGGGTGGAAGAGTAGTGATTGGGTTGTGCATCTTTGTGATGGTAAGAAGAAAGACTTTGTTATTGATGGTGGTGGTGGTTTTGCTTGATGATTTTGTTGGAAGTGAAATTGCTGGGGTGGATAGTGGTGGTTCTGCAACCCTAAAATTTGGGGAAGAAGATGAATTTGGAAAAAATGACATGTTTATGTTACATTAAGATCCTATTTACATCCCTCACATTTCATAAAAGTTTCAATTTGGTCCAAAACAGACACATGGGATCTATGTCAGGTGGAAAATGGCCACATGAGATCCACGTCAACCTTTGTCGTTAGCAATTTGGATGCTGTCAGGTAAAACTAGGGGTGTAAGTGGGTGGTTTGGTTCGATTCTTAAGGAAAAATAAATCCGAACTAATCAAAATCAATTGGTTCGATTTGGTTTGGTTTTTGTGTTTTTTAATAACCAAATCTGAACCAAACCGAACCAAACATCTACGGATTGGGTTAGTTCGGGTGATCGAGTTGACCCTTTTTTAAACACAAAAATCATCTAAATAATTAATTTTTCATAGCAAAAAGATACATAATAAACCTATGAAAAAATTTGTAGAAATAGAATCAAACTTACTGATTTGAATACTAATAATTATTTCATGTTTCAAAATATGTATTAAAAAGTTCATAAAGAGGGAATAAAGAAAATATTGATATTTGTATTAAGAAATTATATTTGAATAAGTTAAAAAATTCTTCAAGAGAGATTTAACTTGACAAGTTATATACTACTACTATTCAATTAAAGAGGAAGTTGTGAGGCTACTAACCTGGAGATATATATGTAACCAATTGAACCCCTAAGGACATGAGTGGAACTAACGAAGACTTGATTAGTTGAACTTTGAATCAGTAACCTAGCAAATCTAAAGTCTCCAACCATTGCAGTCCTATCTTCATCCAAGAGAATGTTGTTGGGTTTCAAATCACAATGCACAATAGGAACTTCACTATCATTGTACATGTAATCCAATGCACAAGCAACATCAATATCTATATTCAGTCTCTCCATAAAGTTCAACCCATTTTCATTTGCATGATTTCTCTTCTCCTTAATCTAATCTTCCAAGCTCCCATTACTTAAGTACTCATAAACCAGAGCCAGAAATTCATTGTTTTTAAAGTCAATAATAGAGCATTTAAAGTCAATTTATTGTTTCCAAGCTTCCAAGTTTAGATGATGTTGTTGCTGTTAGCCTGTTACCTTCACTTTTCTGTTCTTTATATATAGTAGCAAGTAAATTGTCAGACATAGTATCAGTATTACCACTATGACTACGATGATGTAATGTCTGACATGCCTTCTTCCATGGCCATGAGGCTCACATGCAAAATGCAAGAAAGTTTTTTATTGCCTTCTAAATGGACAGCAGAGATATTTTGGAAAACTTCACCACTAGGAATGGTTCCTTTTAAATCATTATAAGAGAGATTCAAAAGCTGAATGACATGTAGATTTTGAAGTTCAATGGGAATGGATCCAGAGAGTTGGTTAAAGGAAATATCCAAAGTTTCCAAGCCTCTCACCTCTTCAAGAATTTTTGGAATAGCACCTTATAGCATATTCCTGGTAAAAAACAAATTTTCTAAGATCAGACAATTGCTGAATGAGTTGGGGATGTCACCAAACAATTGTTAATTTTTTAATTTTTCAATATGTACTATGCCTACTATTGACTAGAGTTAATTTTATAATCCAGCTAACTTATTTAAGAAACTGATGATGAAATACGTTAGAAAATTAGTAATTATGCAGACCATGACTAATTATTATTAATAGAGTTAAAACACTAGTGTCTCTTTCAAATATGACTAAACCTCTAATTGTAAAAAATAAGTAAATAAGTTTGTTAATAAAAATTCACTAATATCATGAAGTACTATGAAACCAAAACATGGGTTCATAATGCTTACCTGAAAATTTTTTGTAGCCCTAGGATCTCTAGGATTTTTATCAGGGTGAACTTTCCTTGCCTGCAAAGGAAAGAAATGGTAAGTGGGGTAGGAGACATATCACCTATCATCAAAGTGATAGTAAGGAGTCAATTTTTAGGTGGATAAAAAAGAAATGTTAATTCAAAAAAAAAAGAAAAAAGGAAAACATCCGCATAAATGTCGTCTTCCACTCTTTCTAAATATCAAATCCAAAAGTAAGCAGAATAGAACCATTGTTTCACCTTTGTGGTCGGTGAGCTGTGGTGCCGGTGAGCAGAACTGAATGTTTTGGAAGAGTAGTTTTTTGGCTTTCTGCATTAGACGAATGGCGCAGCCCAAGCTGTGGTAGAACAGATCTGGCCTGAGCTGTGGCGGAGCAGAACCTACAGTGAACTACAGTGTCGGTGAGCAGAATTGAACGTTTTGGCAGAGGAGTTTTCTGGCCTTCTACGTTGGACGAAGACGACGTTTTAGGGATTGAGAATTGAGAAAGTATTACAAAAAATTAAAAAAACAAGTAGTAGCCAAAAATACTATAGCATAAATTAAAAAATAATAATAAAATATATAAATATATAGTTTGGTTTTGAAATTTCAAATTCGATAATTGAACTAATCAAGATTTAATTGGTTCAAATTTTACCTAAACCAATCAATATACCCAAAAACAAGTAGTAGCCAAAAAATACTATAGCATAAATTAAAAAATAATAATAAAATATATAAATATATGGTTTGTTTTTGAAATTTTAAATTCTAGAACCGAACTAATCAAGCTTTAATTAGTTTGGAATTTACCCAAACCAATCAATATACCCAAACCAAACTGAACCAATTTAATTGGTTCAGTTCGAATTGATTGGGTTGGTCAGATTATCTGAACCAATTTACACCCCTAGGTAAAACAACGACATTGAAACAAAAAAGCAATGTTTATAACATAAATAGGACCAAAAAAACCTTTTAGGACCAAATCGAAACTTTAGTAAAACATAAGGGACGTATATAGGATTTTTGCCATAAAACTCAATATTGTGTATCAGGTTGTCAACAGTTTGGAAGCTATAATTTCCCACTCTTTTCACTTTCATTTTGGTGTAAGTAATTTCAAATACTAATTTGAAATCTTTTTACTTTTGTTTTGGCTGCAAAAATATCCCATTTTGTTTGTTTTCCCTTTCTTTCTTTACTGTAAATTGAAGAATATTTAATTTTGTCTAAAGTAAAATGACATCTCAAAATCACGTAAACAACATAAACAAAACCCATCTCTCATTTTCTTTCTCTTTATCTCTTTTACCACTTCTGAAAGCATGAAATTGAAAAATGTTTTGGCACCTATTTCAGCAAAGTTTGCAAGAAAATAAATGATTATATAGAAAAGCAAAGAAGTTGGGTTCATAAACTTGTGAGACATATATAGAATGGGGGAACTTCAACCTGAATAGCTTGGACATGAACAGATGAAGCACTCGTGGTAGATTCTTGGGAGGACTGACTAGGGCACGTTGGCCTTTGCAGCTTAAGAGATAGCTAGAGGCCGCATAGTTGATATTCTAAAACATTTTGAAAATGAAGAAAGGTTTCCACACTATGTTTCATATATGGTTTCCTTGGTAGAGACTTATGTATGTTGTTGTTGTTTTGGATTCTCTGGTGGGCTCCTTTTATAAAGAAAGTTAGGGGCAAGATTGTAAAAAAAGATGAGTTGATTAGTTTGTCCTTTGTTAGGTAATAGATAAGGTGAGAAATAGGGTTGAGCATAATTATCAGCTTTTTAGTTGGACTGATTGTGACAAGTTTTTGTGAAGTTCGAGATTTCAGAAAAGAATCAGAGTGGCAGTAATGGGTATTGTGTCAGAGTGATAACTAAAATGGGTAAAAGGGAAATGTCTCTGATAAGCTCTCTAGCTATCTCTTTTAGGCGACATAGGTCTTGGGTGGCCCCATCCCTTGTCTATCACGAATGCGCATTTTGTGAGGTATGATCACCTATGGTGCTTCTTTCATCCATGGCCTTCCAAGTCACATAGTCAGATTAGTTCCCAAGATAACAAAGCTATGTGACATTGCCTAGGCATCATCCTACACTTGAGTGATGTAGGCCCATTGAGCGCCTTGATATCTTATCACTTACAAAGGGGTTCAATTCACCTTGTTGGACTTCAAATTTCCTCTGAAATATTAGCCTTTGGTATGTTCTTAACCATTATGATTCGAATGAAACTAGGTTTGAAACATTAGCCCCTTGTGCTTTGAAAGAAGAAAATGGACTTTTTTTCTTTTCAAGTGCAACCTTCTTTCAAAGTGCAACAGTCATTCAATGCAACTTTCTTCTTTATCTTGTAACAGTTGAGCCAGTAGTAGATTCTGTATCTTTTAGTGCTTCCTTGTACCACTCGCACTCTTGATAGCCTACACTTTATTCAAAACTATTCAGCAACCAACTTGTTAATAGAAGAATAATATTTCAAGATTAAATATACTTGAAAAAGAAAGTTTAGTAACTTTCCTCTTTTATGGTTGTGCAATTCTTTGGAGCAACTCTGAAACTCAAAGAGTCAAGATGCCGAGCATACTATAGCTAATCGCACTATTGTCTAAGTGAGTTCAGATAAGACAACCTACTTTTCTTGTATTTAAGTCAAAGCATGTTCTTTTTGAAGCGCCTTTAATTGGAAAGTGTGAACGTGTTCCTTCCAACGGGGAAGGCCCCCAGTCAAGTCTCCTATTAAAGTTGAGTTTCTATGGTTATCGTGGATAAATTTCCTCTCATTTTTATTTTATCAGCCTTCAGTTTATGTCATAAAGGTATACTTGTGTGCTTTGGTATGCATTGTTGCTTGGCATGTGGAACCTTCAACTCAAGGAAACGTGAACTCTCAAAGAATTCACAACGGTTAGCATCTTTGCACAGAAGCTTCAGCATATGGAAGTGTCGTGGTGCCAAATCTTCAGCATGAGGAAGCCTCTACACGTGGATATAGCATGGAGGAAGCTCAGCATGTGGTAACTTTGACGTAGGAGGCTTCGGCACGAGGAAGCTTTGACACACAAATGCTTAGTCATAAGGAAGTGTTGGTGCAAAGATGCTTTAATGTAGGGAAGTCTAGGTATGTGAACGCTTCAACATGAGGAAACTTCATCACATGTACGCCTTGCCTTCATCAACTCTTTTACAAGAACCTGTCACTTTGAAGTACTAAAGTGGCAGGTTGTTGCTGTCACTTTTATTTCTCACACACTGTGTATTCTTGTTTCTTAATCTATTACTGATTCCAATTCTTGAATTTCGAGTGGATTTCATATATTACTATCCTGCTTTGCACATTAAGTGTGAGTGCACCTAGGTTCATGATTCAACGTGCTAGGCTTGATGCACATTTAAGTCTCAAAGTGCCTAGATCTTGGTTTATTGGATCTGACATGTGCTTAGGACTTATAAATTTGCTTTAGAATGCTTGCGTCTAGGCTTGCTTGATATTGGTCACTTTTTTTAGTTTCTAAACGAGTTTATTCAAATTCAATCTCACATTCATGCTGGATTTGTAAACTTTAGGCTTATCTCAGCTTGGTCATGTTCGAACACTCTTGCTTAAGTTTCTTGTCTTTTATGGATAAACTCGTGACTTCATGTTCTAGTTTTAGTGCACCTTTAAGTCTGACAAGCTTCTTGGTCGAGCTCACTTAAGCCTGGGCACTTTGAATTCATGTCTAATTTGCTTTTGATTTATGAGAGAGCTTTCTTTAGCCTGAATGTGCCCCCATTCATGTTTGTTAAGCTTGCGCATATTTTTAGACTTTATTCAGGTCTGGTGATAATTGGATTTCGTCTCCCTATTACTTGGCTTGGTGCACGCTCAGGAATCTTATTGTTTTAAGCTTGACCTAAGCATGGGCGCGCTTAAACTTACTTGATTTTGAGTCCTAGCTCCTGGTGTGTGCCTAGGTATACCTACTAGATTACTAGGCCCAAGCGCACTTAGGGAGTTCCGAACCCAAGTTTGATGCGTGCCTAGATTTTCTTGTATCAAGACACTATGCGTGTACTTAGGGAAATCTGAACCCGTCTTATGCTTGCCTATGCTTTTCTTAATGGAATGCTACTTTCCCTCTCTTGCTTCCTTTTTTATTTCTTTAAGATAATTCAAGTTTTCCTTTGTCTTTATAGCTGTTGACAAAAACCCTGTGGTGCAAAAGGAACCTATCATGACGGATACACCCATGGAAAAGGCTATGCTGGCTTCCCAAGAGATTATTCCTGAGACTCCAATTGTAACATCCTCCATTCTAGCTTGCTTAGATAGTTAGTAGTATGCTACTTGATTTGTTTACATTTTTACATGTATGTTTGTGTTAGTACATGCATGTCAATAATTGCGCAGCATGTAACTTAAGCTTAAAAATTAGCCAAAATAATCACAAAACTTAGTAAATAGGCAGAAATAGTGATTTATAATTTATAATTATGTTGTAAATAAATAAAATGAATTAAGGGAATTTTTGGTAATTTATATAATTTAATTTAGTAAGTTTAGTGATTAAAATAGCATATAAAATAAAATAAATAAAATTAAATTATGAAAAATAATTAAATTAGCAAAATATTTAATTTAGGTGAAAAATGTATATTTTTTATAATTACTCGTGAGCTAATAAAAATGCATGTGAGTAGGTTTAGACACTTACCTAAGCTTATAATAGATTACAATATGAGAACTAGGTAATAATTAGAGCATATTTGGGAAAGATGGATTCTTTCTCAGACAGCTATTTTTGGAGGATTAAGCTGTTTTGTGAAATAATTATTATGTTTGGGTAAAAAGTTATTTTTTAAAAAGTTTTTACACGAAATTCAATGCAAAATTTTTTTTTTCAGTTATTAATCATAAGCTAAAGATTGAATCTTATAATTTTAGCTTATAAATTATTTCTTACACTTTGATATGTAAATATTATTTTGTCCTCAATCAAATAATTTTTTTAATCATTCTATACCTATTTTAATGATTTAATACATAAAAGTGATTCTTTTTTATATCATCTAAACGAATCATATTAGTTTAAAATCACATTACAGCTAATACATTCAAACATAAAAATGAATCGATTATAATCGATTATAACAATAATCGATATAACAATAATTGATTATCAGCATAATTTATAATTTTTAACTTTCCCAAAGAAGCCCTTACTTTCTCATCAAGAGAATTACAGGCAGATAAAGTAAAACACTTAGCTTAAATTTTATTAGCTTAAGATTTAAAAGTGTATTTATTAGTTGCTCTAAATTTAGATTTTTATCTCGGACCTGTTACATTACATGTAAGTAGTTTGAACATTAATTTATCAACTGATAGGTTACAAGTAGGACATAATGATTAACAAAGTTTACATTAGGTCCTAATTAAATCCCAATATATCTTAAAATATATTTGACAAGCATATTTCATAAAATTAGGTGTCTAAATCGTACACACTTAAGCTAGTAACTTACTAACTCTAACAACTTAGCTCTGAAGTTTTTCCCACCATCACTTTTAACACATGCCCCTTTAGCTATTAAGTTATCCCATTCTGTCTCAATTTCTCCACTCCCTCACTCCTTTACCGTAGCACACACACTTGACTTTAGAAACATTGCACACACACTTGACTTTAGAAACATTGCACACACACTTGACTTTAGAAACATTGCACACACACTTGACTTTAGAAACATTAAAACACAAATTCATTTCACTTTCTCCTCTCGCTTCAGCGACACACACACACTTTTATTCTTTAGACCAAATATCTCACACACACATCATGACTTTGAGGGAAGCACCACGAAAGAGGAGGAAACCCATGGATAGCCATAGTTTGGAGCCTTGCATGGTGGCCAAAGAGCCTTTAAATCACTTGGCTCTAATTATTAAGAAAAATCTTTAGCACATCAAGCTCTTCCACTTGGTGTAATTTATCTTGCCATCAAGCTAACTTCACCGTCTTCTTCCTCTTCTTTCTTGTGGGCTTGGAGTAGAGGCAGGGGTCTTTGCTCTTAAATCTTGCTCTTCATCTCTTTTCCGTGGTTGATTTGAGTTGTATGTTGCTTCTTTAACTTGATTATGATAGAATTAATGGAGGACGGATTAAGGTTTGGATTCGGGTACCATGGGAATGGGGTGATAATGGTATCGTCTTCCGTTTCTTCTCTTGATTGTGGGTTCAAGAAGCTTAAATGCACATGAGATTAAGTTTTGTATATGATTTTCTTGTTGGTTTGAGGTTTCAGCCATGATAGGCCTTGGTGCAACTAAGAGGTTGCCACCTAGTTTGAAGTTGGATGTTGGTTGAAGATGAAGAAGGTGTACTGTTTAATCCATTGGGATTCTCATGATTTTAGTTTGTGTTTTCTCTGGTAGTTGACTAATATAAATTCATTACCTGACTACTGTTCTATTACACTGTGATGACTGATAGACTGAGATTAGTTAACTGATAAATGTTCCTTAGTTGACTACTGATCTGTTCTAAAGAGTAGAATGATCTTGTGAAAAGATATTTAATGATGTTTTCTTGCAAATGACTAGTTAACTAATTTGTATGTTGATGTTTTGTTAAGTTCTCTCACTGATAGAGACTAGTTGACTAATTTGAGAATTAAAACGTTGCTGATTATTTTACTGATAGAGATTTGTTGATTAATGAATTTTAGTAGTAGATTGATTGTCCTGTTTTAGAAACGAGATGGCTTTTAAATGTGATGAGTTGGCTTATGTCTAAGTAAACTATGATGGAGCATAATCATTTATACTTCTATCACATACATATGTAAATTGCTTAATATTATAAATGTGATGAGTAAGCAATGCACAAATATTTTTATGCTCATGAAATTGAACAAGTAATGGATATAACCCTCACAACAGGAGGTGATCTTAAGAATGTTTTTCCTAAAATGAGATAAGGGAGTGAGAAAAGCACATTGTCATGGCAGAGTAATGAGAAAAGCACTCTGTCATAGGCAAATGAGTGAGGAAAGTACTTTGTCAATAATAATGAGGTAAAAGAATGAGAAAAACACTTTACCAAGAATAATGAGACAAGGGAGTGAGAAAAGCACCTTGTCCGAGCAGAGAACTGAGAAAAGCACTCAGCCAAGAGCAAAGGAGTGAAAAAATCATTTTGTTAATGATAGATTCTATGTGGCACAATTAGTCACTTATAGATTGAGCTCATATTGGATAGGCAGACTATCACCAGGGGTTGACTTTGGTCTCCGATCATGAGATATAGATGGGAAATTGTATACAGATAAGCAATTTGAAAGACATAAAGTTTAAATGAGCATTATACGATGATTACATTACGTCTAGATAGCTTGTTTATGCTTCTGAGATGTCTGTATACTTCTGCCTATGCTTTGCTTGGTTTTTGAGAAGTCTTTGATACCTCTATTATGACTCCATGTGATTTTATGTAGTTTCTGCTTACATTGTAAAGTGCTATGTTATTCTGTGATATTTCTATAAAGCCTGTATGATGATATTAGTGCTGAAATGATCCTCTACCTTGGGAACAAATGTTGTTTTTGGCTTATGCCACTTTTCTGCGAAAATCTTGAAAGATTTTGTAAGATTTCTATAAATTTCTAAAGCAGCTAGAACTATCATGATAATACTTTTATTTATTAGTATTATTGAGAATTCTTAATTCTCACTCTATTTATAAATTCCATGATATTCCAAGTATTGATCCAGTGGCACTTTAGTCTTGGTAAATGTGGTTGTTTGATAGTGGGATACTCTGTCTGCATTAAGAAGATCCTAGAACTTGCCTTTGTTCAATTTTGATTTATCTATATTATATTGAGGATTGTACTACGTATGAAATGCTTAATTAGACTTAGCCATGTATTTGTTAGGCAGATATATGTACCTATAATATAGATACATCTAATGTAATAGTCCTTCTGAATTAATATTGTTTAGTTGTTTAGATCCTTATATGGTACTCTTGATTCGCATAAAATTAGATAATTATTAAAGAATTTCACTAAGAGGAACTCTCAAAAAAAAGAGAGGGTAATATGAGATAGCAAAGTAAATTTAAAATAAAATAAGCGTTTTACAGGCTTTCGGCTTAGTTCACCAAAGAGCTAAATTGAGAAGGAAATAAATACGAAATATAAGATGGTAAAAAGGAAAAAAAATGGTTAGGTCAAGTTAAGAAATTGAGAATAAGAAATTGTGGCAAAGTTTAGTCTATTTGATCTTCTTATGACTAGTCTATGAGTACCATATAAGCTAGGGGGTGTTACACCAGTAGCCCGGCCTTTGACTCTAACACCTCCAGTTCATGGCTTGCTAATTCTCTTTGAAACACCATCAAATGCTCTCGTTATTGAAACCATTTCCACCATAGCTGTTGAAGGAACTGTTCATGACTCCGCATCTTCCATTCCGCCTTTCCAATTCCTGATACTAGTTTGCCAAGTCATTGTTGTCCTTACCCTTTCGCTAGTTATTTCTCTTATAGAGAAATTTTTTCTTAAACTATAGAAATCATAGTTTGGTATACCAAATCCATTAAGATTTAATATTTTTAGTAATTTTTATAAAATTAATTATATAATATAATTATTTATAAAAATATTTAATTATGATTAATTTAGTACTCTCAATTAGATGTCTATAGTTTAAGTAAGAATTTCTCAATCTTATAGAGGAGAGATCAGCTTACACTAATGTAAGTCTTTTTTTTCTTACATCTATTTTCAACCGTTAGATCTACTTTCATCTAATGGTTGAGATTATTTCATTAAAAATAATCATTAGATGAAAGTGGAACTAATGGTTAAAAATGAGTGTAAGAAAAAAATACTTACATGTAAGTTGATCCTCTTTCGTATATATATATATATATATATATATATATATATATATATATATATATATATATATATTTATTTATTTATTTATTTATTTTTTTTTCCTTTTCTGCATTTGACAAGCATGTTCTCCCGAAATTTCGTTCCTTACTGCTCGCAAAGGATGCTGTTCTTCTTGCCAACTTTGCTTCGAGCCATCCTGGGTTCATACTCTCAAAATCTGCTTTCTCGACCCGCTTTAGGTGCATGGCTTATGAGAGTTTTGCTCTGTTCTTGAAGTTGCTTTGTTCCCATATTTTACTGGAATTATTTGGTCCACTGCGTCAATTTGTTTCTGAACAACTCAGGGTTCTTTGTTGTTTTGGTATTCATGGTGATAGGCTTGAGAACTTTCTCGATGCCTTAACCGTAGCATTTCGGATTCCGCTTTTGATAATTTGTAAGATCTTACTGATATTGTGACTGCTTGTGCCCAATACAATGACATTTTGAAGGAAAAGATTGTTCATATCTCGGGTCATGCTTTAAAGTCAGAACTTGCCAAAGGGGAATTAGATTTTGTGTTTACAGAAAAAGAAAGAAGATGTTGAGAATACCAAGGCGTCCTTGGACATTCCATTCCTCATTTAGATTCCTGCTTTTGCCCAAGCACTTGTACTCTATGCAGACAATGATTTGCTTGTATTTTTATTTTACTTGGGCACTCATGTCTCTTTTTGGCTTGGGTACTAATGATATTTTAATTTTCTGTAAATGTTTACTCTCTTGATTTACTGGTCTGTTATCATGCGAGCTTATCTTGCTATAGATTTTCTTACATACTTTTCCTGTTTAGAATTAGTTTGACAACTGATTGCACTTTCACTTTTCTGGGTGCTAGGTGCATATTTGGGGAAATCTGAATCCAAGTCTGATGTGTGCCTATGCTTTTTCTCATAACTGAATGCTAGGCACACACTTGGGGAAAACAGAACCCAAGTTTGATCGCGCCTAGACTTTTTCTTGCCAGATTTCTAGGCCTAAGAGTGCTTGGGGAAGCCGAGCCCAAGACTGACTGCACCTAGACTTCTGTTGCCAGATTGCTAGGCCTGGGCATAGTTGGGGAAAATCAAACCCCCAAGACTAATCGTGCCTAAACTTCTCTTACCCGATTGCTAGGCATGAGCATGCATAAGGAAAACTGAACCCAAGAATGATCGTGCCATTCCTTGCATCAGAATTTTCGGCCTGAGCGTGTTTGGGGAAAATCGGACCCAAAACTGACCGCACCTTTTCTTGTATCAGATTTTTGGCCTTAGCAAGCTTGGGAAAAACTGAACCCAAGACTAACCGCGCCTTTTCTTATATCAGGTTTTAGGCCAAAGTGTGCTTGGGGAAAATTAAACCCAAGACTGACCACTCCTTTCTTGTATTAAAGCACTAGGTGCGTGCTTGGGAGATCCGAACCCAAGTCTGATGTGCACCTACGCTTTTCTTGCATTTGTTATTCATGCAATTATTTTCAAGAAGAAATCATTTTTCGTTATTGTATTCGAGAAACTACATCAAAAAAGTCTTTTAGCGGCAATAAATGTCTTTTAACGGCAATAAGAATTGCTGCAAAAACTTTTACTGACAATTAATTATTTGTCGCTGTATCCAGTGTCAGTTAAGGTTTTTTCGACCATTATATAGAGTGTCAATAAAGACCCCTTTTATGACCGATAAAAATAATGCCTTTTAGTGACAATTATTTGCCGACAATTGTAATAGCGGCTAAAACAATCCTAAGTTTGCTCTTTTTTGTAACAGCCCAATATTTGTTATCCAGATATATCATCATATAAAAGACTAACCCAATACTGGTCATGCTACTACTAATCTACATCAACTAAACTAAATCCATATCATTCATACACAATGAGTAAATATAGAGAGTTACGATAAAAAAATTTATATATATATATATATATATTACAAACCTCAAAGGGCATACAATCGTACATAGGTTTAAACTACTGAAACAACTAAAGAAATACAAGCTCAGCCTAAAAGAACATTTATACTACGCGTCTTCATACGCCTTTCTCTTTCCTTTTGAAATGCTTCTACCTGGATTTACATGAAAATACAATCGGAGTGAGAAATCATAATTTCTCAGTATAAGTATTTCAAAACCAGCATTTATCATTTCACAAAGAATAAATAAACAACCAACATCAGGAATAAGTTTACAACTAGTATAAGAACTTCTACTTACAACCGAAATAATATCTCACATAGCAACCCTATGTAACATTCTCAAGCAAACCTTAATCCTGAGCCCACATTACAGGAAAACTAACACAATATTATACATTCGCACCATGCAAAAGCAATAATGATTATGTTGAATGATTATGCCTATCATATCCTAAGACAATGATTATGCAATGGTATTAAAAATAGTGTTAGTGCAATGTCATGAAACTCGACTATTCCCAAGAACTCAGTTCCTTGTACTTTCCCTAAGTAGTATGGCTTCGACCATTAATCACTACTTGGCAATGAATAAACTACTCCACCTCTCAACAATGGGTGTTCACCATCTCATACATCATTCACAGATATGTGAAAATAGCAAGTGTGTGAGAAAATATGCAAAGTAATATTTAACACACACATTTAACGCCACATTGGATATTCTCCTACATAAGTCATATCCAATTCCCTTAAACATGTCTAACCCCCTCCATGAGGCTTTCCATTTATCAACCAGGAACACCCACATACTCACACTATGTGTCATTCCCATCACATACAACATCACAAGAGATACTAAAACAATCCCATATGGATCAAAATCCTAAGTGTTACCCTATGACATTTCCAACTCATTGGTTGCCCAAGGACTCACTTTTCTCACATGAACTAGGTAGTCATTTCCTCATTGAAATACTCTCATAGGTGCCTCAACACACTTAACAAGGTATAAAAGAGTAATCCCAACCATTAGGAATCTCAACATATCAAGAACATAATTCTTGAAAGGTTCTGGGGCTCACGCCGCGGCACACCACGGTCACGCCGTGGCGCCCTGGCCTCTGCCCCTCCTCACGCCGCGGCATCACACGGCCACGCTACAACACCTTGCTCTCAAGTTCCAACTACTGGAGGTGCATCACTCGCATGCCGCGGTGTGCCACGCCTTGCGCCGCGGCACTAGAAGCAGAACATGGATTCTGCAGAATTCTGCAAAATTCGGGTACTGTTCCATTGGAACAATTCACAGATTTTTGCCTCTCTAACTCGGTTTCTAGGTGATTTAAAATCCCTAACAAGTTTACTAACATATAAGAATCATTAATCACTAACAAAAACCTCCAATTTGGATTCTATGATCAAAATCACAAATCAAAACCTAACTTTTCTCACTTTTAGGTTCAAGGTTCAAAAGTCAAATTCTAGGTTTCTAACACAAACCAATTACATGAATAAGTCCTAAAAAGCCAAGGAAACTTAATTATGCAAGAAAAACACTTCAAATACATCTAGAAAGCAATTTAACCTATTATGCCTCACAAATGCATAAATAGTAAAAGTGGGAAAAGAGGATGCAAGAAGCACAAACCCCTACCTCTTGGATCAAAGATGGTGAGGATGATGAAGTCTTAGCTTTCCCCTTCCTTTTCCTTTCCTCCTCTTCCTCCTTCTTGGCTTGGCTTTCCTTTGTCTCTCCCTTGGTAGCTGCAGCCGTGAGAGAAGAGAGTGAAAAGAGTGAAAAATGAGATGAAATATCTCATCTCATGCCTTTAAATAACAAGACAGCCGTGAGTGACTTTGGTCACTTAAGTGGCCAAGAGTAATATCTCAATCTGCTAAGAACACTTAGATTTTACCAATTCCAAGTTCCTAACTTTTAACGTATTCAAAATAAATCTTAAAATTCATCAAAAATTCTGTTTCACCAAAAGCTGATATTTCCATATCAGCTGGGAGTCAATCCGGTACTAAAACACACAACCAATATGCTTAAAAATGCCAAACTAACTCCTATTAATTTCAAACTTTAACCACATCTACTTCTACACATTTGTGACCTAGAAACAAGTTCTCCATACTTATTTCCATTAACTAAGCAGTTTAAGTCAAAACCAAGGCCAAAAACAACTAATTTTCACATAAAGAGCTACAGCAAAGTAACTAAACATGTTCAGACGATCACAAAACTTAACAAACATGCTAAACTAATAATAGGCTACCTCTATAATTATATATAATTCTAACATGTTTCCACGGTTGTTACATTTTTCATGTCTTTAACGACCTTTGTTATTGCCAGTAAAGACCCATTTTATTGCCGATAAAAAATGTGCCTTTTACCGGCAATTGTTATAGCTACTAAAACTGTTTCTAGAATTCCCAACCCCATGCATTTAGCAACTTTTGTCATGGCCACAAAAATTGTGCAAGGCTTATGCCAACAATTACTATTGTCGAAAATTGTTGTGCTTATTTGCCTTTTAAGGTTTAACAAAATTCAAAGAGGTTTTTCCCAACAATTAATAACAAAATTGAATTTCATTAAAAATTTAAATAATGACAAACAAATATTTGTAAAAACATAACAAAATCCATTAAAAAAACAAATAATATTTCATTAAATCCATAACCAAATGCAACAACCATTAATCATTAACTTCAAGATGTTAATAACAAAATACAAAAAGTACACCATTTCAATCCAATAACTAGTGTCATCAAAACGTCACAATGCAATACAAGAAGTTTGTAAACATTTCTTCAACTCTTGATCTCAATGAAGTCTTTCATAGCGAAATTTTGAAAATCATAATGTATGACCTAAAATGATAAAATAAAAAGAATGTGTCATTTAAATATATGTCATCAACCAAAGTTAAAAAAAAAAAAAACAATGAAGGTTCAACTACAAAATAATATGCCTAAAATCAATCACCAAGTTCCTTTTAATTAGTTACCGTAAAATCCATACTAATAAGGTTAGTTACCAAGCTCCTCAAGAAGCTCCTGCAATGAATAATTTTAGAACCTCTCACTTGGATTTTGGAAAATGACCAAAGAATAAAAATAAGAAAAAAAGAAAGAAAGAAAAAACTCAGCATATTTGATTGGGCATAAATAGAACATGTATTTGTTCCTAGTAAGAGATTGTAGGAATGGTTCATAATTTGGTACTCGCCAAAAGATAATGTCAAATAGTACATGTTTTTAAATTAGGTAAGGGAAGACCATATAGGTATTGGAGGTAGGGTAGCTAGCCAAGTTCTGGCCCAAAGTTCCAGAAATGTTAGAATTGCCAAGACTCTGATATTCAAAGAATAGATAAGTGATTAGAAGCCTATCCACCCAATTACAGTAATTAAGAAACTCAAAAAATTGAATTCAGGAATAAAGAAACAAAAATAAAATAACAAGGGGAATCTTGGTGAATTACCAACCGTTAATGATTGAGAGAATCACTTGACAACAATATTTCTTGAGATTTGTTCTTACTGGTTTCACAATTTAACTGTTGTCTCTTGTTTTTGCAATGTTTTTGCAACATTTGTGCAGTTATGCTATTTTTAACATGCATACAAAACCTAAGACTCATGCCTTTATGAAACCCCAATTCCCTATGTGTAAACAGCCCAATGACCCAAAATTATGGCAGAAGTGGTGCTCTTAAAGCTTTGTGCTAGAAAGACCACCAGCACATACATAAAGAAAAGAATTAAATTCATGATTGGTGACCTGAATAAAGTCTTACCTGTTCTCTGATTTGGTTTTCTCACTTTCTTCCCATGCCTTCACATAAGACAACCGTTTCTCTTTGTCTACTTCTGCAAAAGTAAGTAAGTCACTTGCAGATTTGAATATAATATAATGCTAGTCTTATGCTCATACTATGAGAAATAAAAGGAAATAAGAACTCAACCTTTTTCTCTTCATACTATCCAGGTTTTAGTTAGTCATTATGATCATGAATATAATATAATTCTAGTCTTCTATGTTTTGCCCTCAATAGCACACGTTAACATAAATAATATTATTTGCACATACATTTAGTATTCACTTATCAACTCATTTTTAATCCAAGAGCAAATTTAAAAGTTTACCTTTTTATTTACAAATATATACGTGTGAAGAGTGCCTATAAGGTTCAAAACAAATAACAAATAACAAATAACAAATAAGGTACAAAACTGCCTTAAAGGCAAGCACAGAGTCTACTTAAAGTCTTTGAAACGTGTCAAAAAGAATACTATGTACCACCACACAACTATTAAGGGAAACTACTAACTGCTAATACTTAGAAACCAAATCATATTAAAAACAAGTATTTATAAACAAATATATATGTGTGGAGAGTGCCTATAGGTTCAAAACAAATAACAAATAACAAATAAGGTACAAAATTGCCTTAAAGGCAAGCACATAATCTACTTAAAGTCTCTGAAACATGTCAAAAAGAATACTATGTACCATCACACAACTCTACTAACTGCTAATACTTAGAAACCAAATCATATTAAAAACAAGTATTTATAAACAAGTCACAAAGTAGTGTTGTATATTACATCCACAAAAGTATGTTAAGCCTACACAAAGGAAGGCATTGACCATTGTAATGACCTAAATGACCAAACCAGAACTGATCTTGAGCACAAATCAAATACAGTAGTAGAAATGCACAGTCATCATGACCTCACATTAGAACTGACAATGACCAAAGCAAAACTTGTACTAGTCCTTAGCCATGACCAAAACAGAACTGACCATGAGCACAGATCAAATGTAGCAATAAGAAAGTATATTTCTTGCTTGTTTTAACCAACAATCATACTTAATACATCACAATGACAGACATGTTAAAGTATACATAATTTGATGACCCACTCACTTTGAGCTCTGAGTTGTAATTATTAATTAACTTTAAAACATCATTAATTAATATGAAGTCTACAAACCTTAAAGCCATATCTCTGAATTGCAATCACCACTAATCTAAACTGTGGATAATCCTTCAACCTAAAAACAAGTAATTTCCCAATCTGAACAAGTGGATAAATATATGAAGCAATATGGAGTATTCAATAGCATATTAATTAACTATTAAATAGCAACAAGTGGTCAAACATTTTATTTTTTAAAAGTGACAACTACTAATAAATGTAAAACTTGAAAAACTTATTGTTCTACCAAGAAGAAAGGCAGCTCCAGCACCAATAGTTGCACCAATAAAGTTAGGAACAAAGCCCTCTAGAAACCCGGAAAGATAAACACCACAAAACTAGACATGGAGTATCAAGAATTACCTACCTAAGCATAAAACTACCCCAAAAGGAAATGGAGGAACTTCCACTATGAAATTAGATTAATTCACAAATCAATATCCTCTAGCATACGACCATGAAACACTCACAGAGGCATAGTGGATTTGCATACAACTATGAAACACCCAGAGAGGCATCATCTCTGCAAGGGAAAAAATTAAAAAAGAAAAGAAAAGAATGATCCCAGCATCCAATGCTAAGGGATAGAAATGCTAATATCTAATCCTAAAAACGGAGAAAAAATAAAAGCGGTAAGGTCATGAAAGCACTCTTAACTCCAAATCAGTGAACAAAAAGGTGCAGAAATCGTTGTATGTAAATAACCAAAGGATGCTTTCTTGTTACCAATTTTGATATCAAAGCACCACTATTAAGTTGTATGTAAATCACCTAAGGTTCAAGATTTTTCATAAACTATAATACATTGATAAATAAGCTAAACTAAAGATTGTTGAAATTGGGAACAAATGAAACAACACTAATCAGAAACATAAAAGCATAACCGACTAAGGATTTCGAATCAGCTAACCACAGAATCACAATAGTAAAAGAACAAACAAAAGTATCTGCCTAAACACAATATGCGACGAGAAAATAAGGCTGTGAGAAAATAATAAACAGACATGATAGCAAAATCAGCAAAAGTAGAACACTAACAAACAAACTCAAAATCAGAATCAAGTAGAAGAACATTTTCTACTAACAGTTCAGTGCCCTATATGTTCAATGCGACGAGATTGGAGCTGTGCGACGAGGTTCTGTGATTGGGAAGAAGAAAATCGCACATGGAGGTGTGCGATGAGGTTCTGTCAGGTAACTGCTATCATCCTTACTCTACAAGCACAAGCAGAAAACTGAAAAGGACGAAACAGAGGCATGGTTTTGGCTTGATGGCTGACCTCGTGTAAACAGGAGGTGCGAAAATGGTTATGTGGTGGCTGTTAGCGGCGGTGGCAGGTTTGGGTAACGGATGGTGCTTTAGCGGAATGGTTTCGTTTCTATTTTGCGGTGGTTGGCGGCAATGACTTGGAGGACGGAGGACGGTGGAACTCTGGCCTGCAGCTTGGAGGACAGTGGAACTTTAGTCGACGGCTTGGAGGTTCAGTGGATCTATATTGGGTGTGCTTAGGGCTTGTTAATTCAAAGTTTGGCTCATGAAAAGATATGAGAAATGGTGGGAATCGAAATTAATGAAATTGAGTTCACGGGAGAATCTTATCATTTTACTGGCAATTTATTTTATTTGCCACTGTAAGAGGAGTTATTAGTGGCTAATGTGTATTTGCTGAGAGAGTCTCGCTTTAGAGAATAAATTACTGGCAATAACATTTTGGCTGCCAAATAATTACTGATAAAAGGCCTTTTTGTTGTAGTATAGGCATAATATTTCTTTACATACTTGAAATTGAGAGGCCTACTTTCTTTTGCATCTCTGGATTGATCAAAGTGCAATATTCGTAAGGGTGCGCCTTTGGGTACTTTGACTTGAATTTGCTTCTTAGAAGATTGCAGCCTTGGTTATGCAGAGTCCAGGGGATGTTGCATTTTTACTTGTTTAATGGAGATTCTCATCTTAGCCTTTAGGTCTGTTGTGGTTTACTGAGATTGAGGGCACCTTGGATTGGCATTGAAGGCATGCTAGGCGAACTTATTTTCATCATCCCTTCTTCTTCTTCTCTGTTTTTTTTTTCTTTAACATAAAGTCTTTAGTATTCAGCCTTGAAGAAGCATGTTAACACTTGATAAAAAGCAACTGACATCTTCGAAGTTAAATAATTCAAATCATGCAAATTTTGTTTCGAGTAAAAGGAGTATAAAGTAACTATGAATAAGAAGGTAGTAAACTAAATTGACTACTCAACATGCACAAACTGATTCCAATATCAAATAATACCTTTATAATTGTTAAAATAAGCACCATAAAATAATAGTAACAATATGAACTATGTACAATGACTAATTAAATAACTCGTGGGCTCGGTCTCTAAGGAGTCAATAAATTATGAATATTTAAAAAGCTAGTCATAGCATAATAGTAATGTCACATGTGAGTTGTATACTAATAGATGATAAAAATTACAATATCAAGGCAGCATGAAATAAGAAAGGCTAGTGCTCCTAAATTGAATATAAAACAAGAATAAGATGACAAGCTTTGCTCAAATCTAAACAGTAAAAGATGGGATAAGACTATTTATTTTATAATATTTTAGAAGTCAAAACAACCTTTTGAGTAGAGATTAGCATGTAGGACTGGAACATGTCATATATACATTGTAGTATTACAACAACTAGACATGAATGCATTTATCTTCATGCAAAGTCATGCCACTTTTTTTTAGCAAAGCCTATTTGGTAAATCTGACCGAAAGTGTCAATTTATTTATTTATTTATTTAATACGAATAAGGGTTAATAATTTATGACAATATGTAATTGTGTTTTGCACATTGATTGAAATTTGTTTGGCCACTATTATTTGATATAAAGCCCTTTTAATATTATAACTATTGTTCATTTGCCTTTATTGTTAATGGTCAAGTTAGAAAAGGACAAAGAAGACCATCCAACAGCATGCATTAAAAAGTTCACTATTTTATTATTCGGCAATGGCAGCAACAAGTAGAATACGTGAGTAACAAGTGTTGCCATATTTATGAAAGCAACAAGTCACCTAGAAAATTATAAGCCACGTCAAGGGGAAAGAACATGCATTCATCAATTTTTTTTTTCTTTCAATAACAACATTCCTTTTTTCTTTTCTTGCTTAATTTGCTCATTACTTCCTTCTCTTCCTTATTTTTTATTTAAAAAAACAGTAGTAATAATGATAATAATTTTGGATCGAGTTTCGAGTTAGCCAAATCAAGAGCAATTCGACCCTTCCAAGGTGGATCTTAATTATTACTGTGCACTCCTAGATTGATAATTACTATTATTAATGAGGAGTAAATCTCTCTAAAAATTTCTTATTAATAGGAGATATAGTTATAAGAGATAATTATCCTAATAAATTCTTATCTATATCAATAACATTTATTATCCATTAATCATAACTCTCCTATAAATACTACACAATGTAGCAAATGTATGCATCTAACCCATAAACATTACCCACATTGTGCACCATCTAATTTGAATGTTGGAGTGTCTTTTATAGATACCCATCCCTGACATCACCATCGTTGCCACCGTATTACAAAGGAAACTACCTTCATCAGCCTTAATTATATAATCCTCTGAAACCCTTTAAGAACATTGGCGGTTTCAGTGGGATACGATAAACTTTGAATCACACTACCACCATCATGGTAACTACTAGACAAAACCATGCCTCTGCTTCACAAAACCAGCTATCCACCAGCCGCCGACCAAGCTTCGCCATCACTCAAGACCCAGTCACTGCTCAACTAGAACCCAGGCACGATGATAAGAGGCTTCTCTCTCTAGGATTAACTTTTCTCCTTCGTCGTGGTGTGTTCTGGTTACATAGTGACTTGAGTCACGCAGAGCCCTCTCAGGTAATGCCAGATCATAGATTTCGGTGTTGCTGCGCCTAGGTGTAACATCCCAATATTTATTATCCAGATATATCGTCATATAAAAGAATAATTAATATTGACCATGTCACTTCTAATATCCAATCACAAACCTATATCATTCATACATGATGAGTAAATATGGAGAGTCACGATAACCAAAAGATATATTTATATATCACTGCCCTCAAGGCACATTGTAATACATAACTTTAACAACAACAAAAAACTAGTATATTATACAAGCTTTTTCATCAAAAAGTATATAACTACACTAATCTTCGTTCACCTTCTCCTTCCCTTTTGAGGAACTAGCACCTGGATTTACATGGTAACACAAACGGGGTAAGAAAACATATTTTAGTAGAAGTATTCCAACACCAGTATATAAACATATACAAACAGATAATATATTCAATTATCAAATGAACACTTCAGTCACAGAAGTAAATAATTCCATCTCAGAGACATGCAATTGCCCATACAACTGCAATGCATGAATATGTCATGACAGCAATCGCTCATACAATCGTCATGCTATGCCAATTCATGACTAATGCTTATGCCTATGCAATAACCTTAATATGAAATGCATAAGGTATGATACCATTTACAAGAACCCAGTTCCATGGTAATGTCATGATATGCATGAGCCTTGAACAAAGCAAAAGAACCCGGTTCTATAAGCTTTGAACAAGCACTGGAAACCCAGCTCCAGCAATCTTCAATCCGGGTAGTGAGGGAATTGCACCATCCTCATCAATGCGGTCTTCAACAATGATCACTATGATATGAAGGATTGGTTACCTACTCATTCAAAATCATATTTGATCACAACAATGATCTCTGTGATAGGAAAGATTGATTACCTACTCATTCAAAATCACATTAGACCATCTACAATGAGGATTCAGCCTCATCAACATAGGTAAGGAACAATAATAATGTCAATTACTACAATAACTAGCATGTCAATTTTCCTAACTACCAACATGAAATACAATGATGTTAAATACCACAATAATTAACATGCCAATTGATTTACATTCACCACATAACCACTTCGTCAAATACTCCTATTAGAGTCTCCGCACACTTTAGGGAACATATTCCAATGATCTCATCTAGCTAATAACTTGAAAAACATTAAAAATGACATTTTGAAAGATTCTAACCTCAAACATAGCCCGTGTCTTGCTTTGTGAACCTTATTCACAAGAACTCCTGGCAGAGAGAGACACGGCCCACCCTGTGTCTTCGGACACGGGCCGCGTTGCCCAACCAGAAGCCCTGCATCAACTCTGCAGAATGTGGTACTATTCCATTGGTTCTTTTCTTGGATTTTGGTCATTCCAATCCAATTTCTAAGTGATTCCAAGACCCCAATAAGTTCTTAGACACATAGGAATTATTAATCACAAACTTAAACCTCTTAAACCACTTTGATTTCACTCAAAATCAAAGATCATGTATAATCATCCATTTCAAAACCTAAAATCCCAAATCTCAACTCAAAAGGAATGTAAGGCATACAAGGGTTGGAAATCCATTTTCATCTACCCAACAACTCATAAAAGTCATCATCAAGTTCTATAACAAGATTCAAGCCTAAACAACCAAAAATAACTCAAAATCTAAAATCACACATCAAGCCATAACTTAAGAACAAGATGGAGAGAATAGGAAAATGAGTTAAGAAAAATGTTTTCCCCCTACCTCAATTCCCAGAAATGAAGTCAGTTAACCTTTCCTCTACAAAGCTAAGCTCCTTCCTTTGTTTGGTGGTTGATCCTTCTCCCTTAGCACTTTGATTCCTTTGCTCTTTTCCCTTTCCTGAAGCAGCCTTGAGAAGAGAAAGAGAAATGAGAATTTGTTGCCAGTTTAGCAAGACTATGCAAGTGCACGTGTCGACAAGTAATATAAATGAGTATTCAAGTATCGTTCTCACGAATATTGTATTAAAAATTATGCTAATTATTAACCAATTGCTGCTTGCTCTCTATTCTAAGAAATCGAATTGATTTTGGTGATTAATGAATAAACAAAATAAATTAACAATTTTAAAATAGGATAAAAAGTAAACAGAGAAGAAATAGTGGGTTGAGAATCTAGGGTCTAATTTCACTTATTATTTTATTTAATTTCATGCAATCCTTTCACTACTCTTGATCAAAATTTGGTTATGCTAGCCAACGCGTTTATGCATTTACAAACATCTTTCGATGGCCTTGTAAATCTATGGAACTTAATCAAAACACTATATGTCTATGTGAATTGACAAAATTCCACGCATTGCGAACAAACATTAAACACTTGTTATGCATGACCAATATGTATATTTCTATCCTATCGAAAAATCAACTCATCCATATAATTAAATTAAATTGAACATGCATTCTCTAATTCCATGGTCCAACATCCAAATCCCTATTTCTAGTTCATTGGGGTCACCAAGACAACACAAATAATGACTAATCAAATGTGCGTATTAAGCATAGAATTAGAAAATCATAATATGAATTATCACAAGAGCAAGAAAGAGTCACAATTAATTCAAATTACACAACAAGATTCATTAGACCCTAGAAAAGGAAATTAGAACATCATATTTACAAAATAAACAATCGAAAAAAAAGTAATAAAGACATTATAAAAATTAAAGAGAAGATGAAGCAGGAACTAGTTTTCTTAATGATCCACGCTTGTTGCCCTCTCCAAATTCCTCTCCAAAGTTGCATCCAATCTTTACTCCTCGTCCCCAAAACTGTTCTCTCTCAATTGTTCTCCCCAAAAGCCACTTTTTTTAGATTAAAAGAACATGGTCCATCTGAAAAGAGAAGCCGCGACACTTAGCATTGGAAGCCGTGACTCTAAGTGAATGAAATCACGTTATGTGTCTTTACGGGGAGCCGCGACATCAACCTATGGAGGCCACAACTCCATTCTCTCTGGAAAATGTAGCGTGATGCTACAATTATTGGAAGTCGTGACACAAATTATTGGAAGCTACGACACCATTTTGATTTAAATCACGATCCTAGTCCTTTATGTAGAGCTACAATAAAGGCTATGGGAGTGCCGCGGCTCCTCCCTCTCTGGACAATGCCCATTGATAATCCGAGAGTTGGAGGTTGCGGCTCTAGCAAATTGTGTGTCGCGGCCTCCCCTGTGTGAGAAGCAATTTTACATTTGTTCATCCCTGTTGCTTGAATTTTCGCTCCCTTGCTTCGTTACAAGTTCCTGTGAGTAAGTAAATATTAAATTAGTCAAATATATACTAAAAATAAGATAAAACTCAAAGAACTAACCTATGAATACATCATAAAATGGTTGTGTAATAACTCTATCTCACAGAGTTATCACACCCCGAACCTACAATTTTGCTAGTCTCGAGCAAAACAAAACAAGATTTTCTTAACATCTCATATTCAACAACAATCATTTATATATTCACATATAAATCTCAACAATTTAGATTCCAAAATATTCAAGATAATGTGGCATCATGCATGATCTCATATTCAATGGTTCAAAGTTGATTCAATGTAAAGCATATATGTCATCTAATCTTCAGCTCATGCTGTCATGTTTCAATTTTTTTATGCAGAAGATTGGAACCCCTCCCTAACTCTAGCGTGCACATCCAAGAAAACTCATGATGATACCCAAGCAACTTCAACTCAGACTCCCTTAAAAATATCATTTATCTCTCTCTCCACTAATGTAGAACCAAGTATGTTTAATGATCAAGAGGGTTTTTCAAACTTGTAATATAAGGCCAAGGTAATGGGTAAAGAAATGAAAGGAAGGAATAACAAATATTATGACACATAATCTTGCAAACGACCTAAATTAGCCAAACAACTGTTATAGACAAGGCACATTCTCTAGCATAAGAACTCCCAAAAGCTTATTTTCACAGCGCAAGGTAAAATTAGCACAGAACTTTTTTTTTTCAAACTTTTTCTTGCAATTTCTTACTTTCCTTCTTTTCTTTCTTTTTTTTTCTTTTAATACAAACCTACTAGATTCTAAAATATGCCTATCCCTTGTTTCTACTAACTCAACTAAGCATTTGCAAGATATGCTCCCAACACGGACAATGGTGGATAAATAATACCTAAGGGCTAAAAGGTAAGGATGATGTGGGTAAAGAGCAAAACATAAAGGGCAATCACATTCACGAAGCTCAAAATGAGTACAAAGGATATTCATGCATACATGGGTAGGATTGAAAGGCTCAACCAATCCAAAGAATGCCCTAATCATTTCATCAAACATGCTTAACCTAGAATTTCACCTCAAGAGAGAATCAAACACTCTTTCAAAAATTAAGTCTTCATCATAACAGGGCAAATCACAATTTTCTTTAGATGTGTACAACTATTATTATTCCAAGATTCTCAATCATGTAGAGGGAAATGCATCTACATAACAAAGAAACACTAAAGCTCAATTAAATTTCAAATGACTTGCATATTTTCCCAGAATCAACAATTAAACTAAGGCAGACATATCACAGATCAAATCGGCAACATCAACATTTAAATTTTTTTAATTTTTTTTAATTTTTTTAATTAGAAATAAATACATCAGTGACAACATGCATCAATAACCTAATCACCCCCAAACCTAACCACAATATTGTCCCCAATGTTGAACACAACTGAAATAAAAAAGAGAACAAGGATAGAAACAGCCTTAAAGATGAACATCAATCATCTGTATCCTCGTGATTGGCTTCATCTAGTGGAGGCATGTACATTGGAAATTGCTCCATAGGTACTCCGCTGTGCTCAGCCTGAAACCGCACCAGTAACATCGTATAATCAAATTGAACTTGCATGGTCGTAGATAACCGTGCAAGCTACTGCTCGAGGCGTTCAAGGCGGTCTGATGTAGACTGAGGTGCATGCCTGGGGGGGCGCGGCTGTGGAGGGTGTGGTGGTTACTCATTTAGACCAACTAATTGAGACAGAGCTTGCAAGTTTAGGTCCGCTTTAGGGTGAATCAAGTCCTCAGTTGCGGACCATGTTACACCAGCCTCCTGACAAAGAACAATGATTAGAGAGGAGAACCATATACCTTGCGAGTATGAATTTGCAGCTACAATTATCTGAGTGTTGATCAGCAGACCTACATCAATGTTGCAGCGTTCCACAATAGCATATAAAAGACAAGCCCTTGTAATAGGAAAATCAGACAAATGAGTGGTGGGGAGGAGGGGATAAGTGATAAAATGATACTAAGCTTTCACATCAGAGCACAATTTTGCTCGAGGAACAGAGACATGATGTTCACCTGACATCTTCCATTGAGTGCTCGACACACAGATTCGGTTAGCCAGAGCTGCCATATTAACCTCGCCATGGATAAACCGTAAGTAATCACATACTTCAGAGGGGTTAGGCAACTCATAGATTCATTTAATAACTTCTGGCTTAAAAGAAACCTGCCTCCTACGGACATATACCATGCTATCTTCGTAAAACACTACATTAGCATAAAATTCCCTAACCATTGGAACTACGCTAGCTTCAGGGCCTTCACAAAATTTACCCCAACCATGATGAGCTACAATAGCATGGAATTCATGAATATACTCAGGCAAAGCAAATCCCTGCTCTGGAATTACAATTTTTGAGACCACATACTTTTCATGACTTGCTTGTGCTTCTTCAGAAACAAATCAATGTCGATCAAAGGACAATTGCCCTTGGGAACGATTGCACTTAGGTGCCATCAAACCTGCCAATGAAGATTATCAGAATATTGCACATAAGACATCAAATAGTAATTGCAGGGATGGTGGACTATATTTATTAGATCATAGCTACGCAAATAGAAAAATGCATGCTACTACTGACATGAACTCGACCACTCTTTTTTTTTTAAGCATATACAACCAGAGGTCCAAAACAAAAACATATTAGAAAAACACATTAAAAGCATATTCAAACGCAGATGAATATGGAGTACCAGGAAAAAGCATATTCACAAGCATATTCAAAAGCTAAAAGAAAAACATTTACCAGGAACTCTAAAAATAGATGCAATAAAGCAAAAGGACAAAAAGATGGAGTATCAAGAACTTCAAAAACACAACCACGACTTGCCAATCCAAGCACAAAGACACCACAGCCTCACCATGAAGTACAAGAGACTGAGTGATATCAAGAAAGAAAGAAAATGGAGGATGGTTGAATAAGGATTCAAGGAAGATGGAGTGAGAAGGCGAATTAGAAAGAAGATGGAGAAATAAAGGATCTGGAAAGAAAGAAAACAAAAATGAAGGAGAGATTCAGCTTTTTGGAAATCAATTTTTTTGGGAGATGGAGAAAGTTGTACAGTAAGTGTAATCGTGCTATAATGACCATTCAAGGGAGTGGGGCCCACGACTCATTTTAAATATCAAATGAAACAATTTTTTTTTTATAAAAGCCACATATGAAACGAGACATGGAAATGAAGCCATTGCGTTAAAGCTTATGGATGCTGCGGCCTAACGAATAGAAGGATTCCACGGCTTGTGCATGGTTTGTAAGGTCGCGACACTAAATCCCTTCAAGCTGCGGCCTTGCACTCTCTGGTCACTCAGTATTTGGGACTTGCGAACTAGGAGCCGCGACTCGTAATTGTGGAGGCCGCGACTCACCTGTTACTCCTCAAACATGTTATCACGCGTCACAAACTTGCTTTGGATAGTTAATAATTTTTTTATAACCATGCATCCACCTTTACAGACCATTCTCTAACCAAACAAACACAAACTCGTACTAAGATAGAAAAAATCAAAAGCCAATAGAAATCAATAGAAGATAGATAATTATACTATAAATGCAAAATAAAACAAGCAAAATAAAGAGAGGGTATAGAACTTGGTTTGCCTCCCAAGAAGTACCCTATTTATAGTCTTGAGTTGGACTTTTTCTGAATATTTAAGGTTTAGCCAAGGTGATGGAGGACTTGTGGCGAGCTATTTCTCCTCCCTAATAATGCTTTAGTCTTTGCCCATTCACCTTGAAACTTGATGAGGAATTTGGTGAAGCAATCTCAATAGCTCCATGAGGGAACACTTTAATTACTACGAACAGGGCTGACCATCTTGACTTCAACTTTCCCAGAAACAATTTGAGCCTTGAGTTATACAATAAGACTTGTTGACATAGCTCAAACCTCTTTTCAACAATGTGCCTATCATGCCATCTTTTGATTATTTCCTTGTAAAGTTTGGCATTCTCATAAGCTTGAAGACGAAACTCATCCAAATCATTCAACTGAAGAAGTCATTTTTCACCTGCAGCTGGAAGATCAAAGTTTAGCTTTTAGCCCAGTAAGCATGATGTTCTAACTCTACCGGCAAGTAACAAGCTTTCCCAGACACAAGATTGTACAAAGACATGCCAATAAGAGTTTTAAAAGTAGTGCGATAAGCCCACAAAGCATCTTCCAACCTTTTAGACCAATCATTTCTTGAAGGACACACAATTTTCTCCAATATTCTCTTAATTTCCTTGTTAGAAATTTTAGCTTGCCCACTTGTTTGTGGGTGGTAGGCTGTGGCAATCCTGTGAGTGACTCTATACTTTCTCAAGAGCTCTTAAAAATGCTTATTACAGAAGTGAGAGCCTTCATCACTAATAATAGCTCTTGGAGTGCCAAAGTGAGTAAAAATGTGCTTCTTCAGAAATTGCACTACCACCTTAGAGTCATTCTTGGGCAAGGCTACTGCTTCAACCCATTTGGACACGTAATCAACCACCACCAGGATATACAATTAACTGAATGAGGGTACAAATGGCCCCATAAAATCTATCCCTCATACATCAAATAGCTCAACTTCTAACATAATGTTCAGAGGCATTTCGTTTCTTTTGGATATGTTGCCTGTTCTTTAGCATCTGTCACATCTAGTCACAAAAGAAACAACATCTTTAAACAATGGAGGCCAATAAAATCCCGCTTGCAATACCTTAGCAACTGTCCTTTCTCCACTAAAATGGCCACCATAAGAGGAAGCATGACACTACTCAAGGATATCTTTAGTTTCCTCCAAAGGCACATATCTTCTAATTATATGATCAGCACACTGCTTGAAGAGATAAGGTTCATCCCACAAGTAAAACTTAACATCATGCAAGAACTTTTTCCTTTGGTGATGGGATAACTCAGAAGGTATCAATCCACTCACAATGTAGTTTGCATAGTCCGCATACCATGGATCTGAACTAGCAATCACAGCAAATAATTGTTCATCTGGGAAGGTCTCACGAATCAAGGTTGGTTCATGTCGATAACTCTCATTTTCCAACCTAGAAAGATGGTCAGCCACCTGGTTCTCAGCACCCTTCCGATCTCTAATCTTCAGGTCAAACTCTTGTAGCAATAAAACCCAGCGAATCAACCTCGGTTTGGCATCTTTTTTGCTTACTAAATACTTAATGGCTGAATGATCTGTGAAAACAATGACCTTAGCACCAACTAAATATGCCCGAAATTTATCGAATGCAAAGATAACTACAAGAAGTTCCTTCTTCGTAGTAGTATAATTCAACTAGGCATCATTCAGTGTCTGACTTGCATAATAAATGAAATGAAATATTTTGTTCTTCCTTTGACCCAATACTGCTCTAATTGCATAGTCACTGGCATCACACATCAGCTCAAATGGTAGGGCCCAATCAGGAATAGTGATGATGGGTGCTGACACAAGTCTTTTCTTTAACTCCAAAAAGGCTTCCATGCAAGACTCATCAAACTTGAAGGGCACATCTTTCTCCAACAAGTTGCACAGTGGTTTGGCAAGTTTGGAAAAATCTTTGATAAACCTCCGGTAAAATCCAGCATGCCTAAGAAAGCTCTGGACTCCCTTCACTAAAATTGGTGGAGGAAGCTTCTCAATGACCTCAATCTTAGCTCTATCCACTTCCATTCCTTTATGTGACACTCTATGGCCAAATACTATGCCTTCATGGACCATAAAATGACACTTCTCCTAATTAAGCACCAAATTTGCCTCCTCACATCTTTGCAGCACAAGAGCCAAATTATTAAGACACTCATCAAAAGAATCACTGAAAATTGAGAAGTCCTCCATAAATATCTCCAAACATTTCTCCATCATATCAGTGAAGATTGTCATCATACATATCTGAAAAGTTACTAGGGCATTGCACAACCCAGAGGGCATCCTTCTGAAAGCATAGGTACCATATGGGCAGGTGAGAGTAGTTTTCTCTTGATCATCTGGGGCAATAGCAATTTGATTGTACCCTGAGTACTGATAACTCCACAATATGTAGTTATTTATGCCTCATATTTGTGTTACATTGTTTGCTTAGTCCTTGTTTGTATGCATGAATGGAAACTTTAGCATCATATTCATCTGATTTTATCTTGATGACTTCCATTATGATTTTAAGCAAATACTTCCTAAACTTTGATTAATTGAGTACATTTGCATGAGCTAGTGGTACTTTCTCTGTTATAGGTAGGGCTCCAATAAAGCATGAAAATGAAGAATCTGAATCCTATATCTAATAATGGAAATGATCCTTGTACCTGAGGGTGATCCTAGATGTGAATTCTTTGGAAATGATGGTGATCCTTTGGATATTTGGTCAGGGTTACTTGGGATAGTGATGTGTAACGATGGACTGTTACGTATAGGCTGAGTGCACCAACTTGATAAGAAAACTATCACCAAGTGTTGGGTAGCTCTAAAGGAAAACTTAAAGACATTACTTGAGCATTGGCTTAACTTCATGAAATTGCTATATAAGTCATTAATTTGATAAAGAATATTTGCATTTTGAGTTAATTGTAAACATTCTATATACAATGTGAGTTGATTTATATACTATTATATTCTAGGAAAATCTTGTGATTTATTGATTGGTGTGCCTGTAAGGTTGTGTACTACCTAGATTTATGATTATAAAATTTATTGTTCAATGATTAAAATTGAACTTTTACCTTTATGAAGAGAAAAGAAACAGTTTGACATTTGCCACCTTTCTATGAAAGATTTTAAAAATGATTTAATTCCTCGAAGTAGCTGGAATTATTGTGATGATATATGTTTATTAGATATACTGGGAATTCTTAGAATTCTCGTCCCGTTATTTTCTTTTCCATGATGATTGCAGCACGCGATTCACCCACGAAGTAGAGATGCAGATGTTGATGTAGTATAGAGATACTTACTCTTTTTTAATCATTCCTATGTATTTATATTTACGCAGTGGTTTGTACATAGTTTGCATACATATATATGCTTATGAATGCTTGGTATGTATAACTTGGATACTTGATAGCACTGTATTTTATACATTTTATAATCCTCTCACTAGGCTTCTTAAGGTTCAAATAGGCTTAATTATGTTGGTTTTGACACATTTTATGATATTGAGCCAAATTGGACAATTAAATAAATTATTGCATAAATTAGTCTTAATTATCTCTTTGGCAGTGTTTAGTAAACTGACTATAACTTGAGTTTTAAATATCTGATTGATGTGATTTTGGTCTTATAGGAAAGCTTAGACAATTCCCTACAACTTTCATGAAGAATACAAAACTTAGATCGGACTCCTTGGAGGTGATATTGGGTTTGCAAGTCAGAATAGAGGAGCTAAAACCGGGTCTAAATACTCTGCAGTAATTGGACCATATCTTGAGTTCTAGGAATGATTTTGGACTCAAACCAAATCCATTTTAAAGCAAAGATCCAGGCCTACAACTTTCATGAAGATCACTTTTCTCAAAAATGAAAAAAAAATGGACACACGACTATGCATTTGCTCAATTATTATTATTAAAAAAAATTAAAAATAAATAAATAAATAACGTTAGAAACTTAATTGTTAAGTTTCACTGTAGCCACAGTAACCTCAAATTGCAAATCACTGTAGCTCAATTTGCAAATCACTGTAGCATTTCAAATTTCTATAAATAGAGGGCTGCTGGAAACGTACAGAATTGGGGAGGAGGAAACTCTGGGCATATTTCCAAAGGAGGAGAAGAGGAATTTCCTTCTCTCCTCGGTCTCCCTTCACTTTTCTTTTCTTCTCTTTCTATCTTTTTCTCTTTTCTAGTCTATGTGTAAATAAGTTTCAGTTTACTTGGATTAAAGTGTGAAGCTCTTGGTAATAAAATAAGGTTATATTTCTTTCTTTCTTGTGCTTTAATGTTTTATATTTTCAAGTAGTTATTATACGTGTTATATTTTGTTTTTGATAATTTAGAAACTACCCTTGTAAAGAGGAGTTCTTGATTTATTGTAGACAAGATTTTGACACAGTGAATACTTTAACCCATTTATAAGTGGTGGTAATAATTAAAGGAAACATAATATAATTACATATATTGTTTTAATAGACTTTTAACGTTGTATTTTTCAATTGGAACCTCCATGTTGCGAGAATTCTAATTGAGTTATAAAAAGAATTAATCTTACTTTTACTTTATTTACCAAGAGTGGATCTTTTTATCTAAGTAAATAATTTTTTACCATAATAACAAAATATTTACCTTACCTTAATTAATCTTCATCAATTCCCTCTGAATCGACCTCGGACTCCCGAGAAATTTATTACTTGAGACAACCTACACTTGGGTTCGCAACAATTAATCTCGCATCAAGTTTTTGGACTTGGTTGAAAATTTTGTACATCAAGTTTTTGGCGCCGTTGTCGGAGAACTTGATTTGAAGAATAAATTTCTGGTTCAAATATTTTTGTACATACTACCACACTAATTTGAGTGAATAGTGCATAAATAGTGCATGAATAGCGCGTGAATAATGTGTGAATAGTGCATGAATATAGTGTGAATAGTAAAAAAATTGAGTGAATAGTATTTTACAGAAAAAACAATAGATGTGGGGGACAACGTTGTCCCCCGTTGAAAAATGAAAAAGAAAGGTGGTCACGGGTGTGACCACCCAAAAAAAAAAAAAAAAAAAAAAAAAAAAAAATAAAAAAAAAAAATAAAAAAAAAAATGAAAAAAATTGAAAAAAATAATAAAAATAAAAATAATAAGAAAAAATATATAAAAAAGTTAAGTCTTTTATTTTCTTGTACATACTAACAAGATAGGAGAAACTTTTCCTTTTATTTTTTGTACATATTAACAAATGAGGGTAATTCTCTTTTAATTTCTCGATTAGTGGGGTAATTCTCCTTTTATTTTCTGTACATACTAACTTTGTGGGAGAAAATCTCCTTTTTATTTTCTTGTATATACTAACTTCAGTGGAAATCTCTCCTTTTATTTTTCTATAATTTACTTTTTGTTTTTTTTTTTTTTAATTTTGGTGGTTAGTTTATACTACATATTTGTTAATTTTTATTTGGTGGTTGATTTATTCCACACCCTTGTAAATATTTATTTACTACGTATTAATATATATATATATATATATATATATGGTTATATTTATACCACACCTTTGTAAATATATATTTGGTGATTAGTTTATATCATATCTTTGTTAATATTTAATGGCGATTTATACCACTTACTTATTAATATTATTATTATTATTACTATGGCAGGTTTATACCGCCTACTTTTTAATATTTTTTTTATCATGATAGGTTTATACCGCCTATTTTTTAATATTATTTGTTATGATGATTTATACCGCCTACTTGTAAATATATATATATTTTTTAAAAATTGAGTTTTGTATAAATTTTTATTTTATTTTCTTATTTCTTTTTCTCTTTTGTCATGTGTAATTAAATTTATGTGTTTTTAGAGTGAATACGTAACTTGATTCAATTGACATGTATTAAGATTGGAATTCTAATTAACTCTTTTCTATTCAATTTGAGTGCTTATTATGGTTCATAATACTTTTATGAATTGACCACTCATAAATTGATCTAGTGGGTGTGTGTAGAATCGGAAGGTTTGCATATGACCTAAACCATAAATAATAAAGTGCCATGATTTATAATTGTCTAAGAATGGAGGTTATAAGTTATGTAGGAGAATTGTGGTATTTTCCATGGGAATCCAAAGAGTAAAAGTCATGCCTTTAAGAGTTAAGGTTTAGACTAGGGAATTAAGTTTTAATTAATTACTGATTCTCCCCATTAATTGAATGACTAGAAATTAATTAGAAGGAAGATCCCAAAGCTACTCTATTGTCTATGATAGATTATTGAATCAAGTGAAATCATATCCTTAGTGTTTTAATTTTTCGTGTTTTGTTTTCTCTTTTTCTTTTTAATTTTGTGTGTCTTTGTGTTTGTTTTTTCTTTTTCCTCTTAAACACTTTGACAATTTTGTGCACTTGTCAATTTTCTCAACAAGTTTTTGCAAATCTATGTTAATACGGTGGATTTTGTTATTTTAAAAATTCAAAATGAGCCAAAAATTTTATTGTTAATCATTTGTCCATACTTACAATTGGCTCACCTTTTGAAATCACACCTATTAATGATCCTTTTCTCGATGAATTTTTAATTTTTAATTTTATGGTTTGGTTTGTTAATATTGTCAATTTTCTTGTAACAAGCGAAATTGTTATTTGGGGATGGTTTTCGCAAACAGAAAAGATTAAATATTCTTCATTAAAAATAGACTGAGTAAAGAGTCATTAGGTGATATCTTATTAACTCTTGAGACACATTCTTGTGGAGTTGTGCATCGTGAACTTATTAATTTGTGGAATCTCTTCAAAGGCAAGTAAGCGCATTACAGTCTTGAGAATCTGACTCAAAAAGACCTTGTTTGCCAATTTATAAAAAAATTGGATGGGAAGCTTATCCTCGACTCATAGAAGGCGTTTAAGCCGTTACTGGACGTAAAACCAGAGGAAGATGTGAGCCACAATCACAATTACATGTATATATTTTGGCTTTGTTTAAATTTGTGTGAAGTTTCTCTTTTCAATAATTGCAACAACAGGTACTATCTTCTATCCTTTACCTATTTATATTTTAACATTGAGGACAATGTTGTGATCTGGTTGGGGGGAAGGATAGTTGTGTGAATAGTTGTGTAAAAAAAGATTAAAAAAAACAAAAACAAAATAAAATTAGGAAGTGTGCTTATTTATATATTTTTCTTGTTTATACGTTTGTCAGTAATTTACTAACAGTTAAACCAAGTAAGGATGACAGAGTAAGGAGTAAATTTTATTGTGAATATAATTTTAACAGAGTAAGGAGTAAATTTTGTTGTGAATATAATTTTACTCTTGAGACGCATCTAGATTCGGGTAGATAACGAGTTTGTGTAGAAGTAGCAAATGGATTCAGGGAAATTTGCATGATTGAGTAAAATATCTTTTTTCTTAATCATCACATGCTTGGTTATGGAAGTTGAATTGATAGATTGAGAATGATAGATATATGCCTTGCGAGATTTTGAGCCTATCAATGAATGGATTGAACATCTGTACCATTCTCTTCTTTCTTGTGTGATTTTTTCCCATGGAATTATTACTTTAAAACTTGCTTTAATTCTTTTTTATGCTACATTTTCACATGGATACATAAACATGATTGAGGCAATTTTCTTGAATTAACTACTTTGACCAAATAGTCAAGCTTGCATATTTTCCTTTGTGTAACCCCTTTGAGCCTATTTGACCATTCTTTGTTTCAAACTCATTACGTGCCTTTTAAATGAAAAAACCATGTTTTTACCCGACCTTAGGGAATAAGAGAGTATTGGCTTTGTTATTGGATGAGTTCTTGAACAAGTGTGGGAGAGCGTGTGCAAAAGATTCATTTAAAAAAAAGAATGAAAAAAAAGGAAAAAGAAAAAGAAAAAAAGAGCTGATTATTGCTGTAATTAAAAGAATGCACCATGTGATATATTCATACCTAGAATGGGAATGAATTCTTGGAAACAATAGGAATAGAAGGAGAATGTTCAAACTTAACAATGAATTTCAATCTACCAATTGATCTTTATCAAATCATTAGTCAAATATTAGTCATTGCCCTTTATGAGAAAGAAACAAATAAAGAAGGAATTAAGAAAATCTTGGGAAAGTTAGACTGAATGTTCTCAAACATCTTCTTCACTCTAACTATAACATAATGTTCTTTTATTCTCTTTGGTATTTAACTTGTCGTATCTACCTTGACCCCATTATAACCTTAAATAAAGTCCTCATGATTTGTGTATATATGTTATTTTTGAGTAGCGAAAAAGTAGAAGATAAGCAAGCTTATGGTAGTACAATTAATTATAGGTTAAATAGAGTGAAATACTAACCCTTTTAAACACTTGAGAGATTGAGAGTGAATTTTTTGAGGATCTATCATTCTTGATTCATTCTTTTCAACTGAAGTTTCCTTATTTGTTGGTTTGAGATGCGAAGAAATGTTACATCATGACTGTTTTGATCCCTTGATTGTCTAGTTGCTCTTCTTGAGTCATTAAATCCTTTAGAGTTTTTAGTTTTTGAGTCTGTGTCGTTTTTCTTTGGTTTTTATCTTTTATGTTTTGCCCAGGAGTACAAAAGTTAAGTGTGGGGGAACTTGATAACACTGTATTTTATACATTTTATAATCCTTTCACTAAGCTTTTAAGGTTCAAATAGGCTTAATTATGTTAGTTTTGACACATTTTATGATATTGAGCCAAATTGGATAATTAAATAAATTGTTGCATAAATTAGCCTTAATTATCTCTTTGGCAGTGTTTAGTAAACTGACTATAACTTGAGTTGCAAATATCTGATTGATGTGATTTTGGTCTTGTAGGAAAGCTTAGACAATTCCCTACAACTTTCATGAAGAACACAAAACTTAGATCGGACTCCTTGGAGGTGATATTGGGTTTGCAAGTCAGAATAGAGGAGCTGAAATCGGGTCTAAACACTCTGTAGTAATTGGACCATATCTTGAGTTCTAGGAATGATTTTGGACTCAAACCAAATCCATTTTAAAGTAAAGATCCAGGCCTACAACTTTCATGAAGACTAGTTTTCCCAAAAATGAAAAAAAATTAGACACACGGCTGTGCATTTGCTCAATTATTATTATTAAAAAAAATTAAAAATAAATAAATAAATGACGTCAGAAACTTAATTGTTATGTTTTATTGTAGCCATAGTAACCTCAAATTGCAAATCACTGTAGCTCAATTTGCAAATCACTGTAGCATTTCAAATTTGTGTAAATAGGGGGGCTACTGGAAACGTACAGAATTGGGGAGGAGAAAACTCTGGGCATATTTTCAGAGGAGGAATTCCCTCCTCTCCTCAGTCTCCCTTCACTTTTCTTTTCTTTTCTTTTTCTCTTTTTCTCTTTTCTAGTTTATGTGTAAATAAGTTTCAGTTTACTTGGGTTTAAGTGTGAAGCTCTTGGTAATAAAATAAGGATAGATTTATTTCTCTCTTGTGCTTTAATGTTTTATATTTTCAAGTAGTTATTATACGTGTTATATTTTGTTTCTGAAAACTTAGAAACTACCCTTGTAAAGAGGAGTTTTTAATTTATTGTAAACAAGATTTTGACACAGTGAATGCTTTAACCCATTTACAAGTAGTGGTAATAATTAAAGGAAACATAATATAATTATGTATATTATTTTAATAGACTTTTAACATTGTATTTTTCAATTGGAACCTCCATGTTGCGAGGATTCTAATTGAGTTATAAAAAGAATTAATCTTAATTTACTTTATTTACCAAGAGTGGATCTTTTAACCCAAGTAAATAATTTTTTATCATAATAATAAAATATTTACTTTACCTTAATTAATTTTTATCAATTCTCTGTGAATCGGCCTTGAACTCCCGAGAAATTTATTACTTGAGACAACTTGTACTTGGGTTCGCAACAATTAATTTCGTATCAAGTTTTTGGACTTGGTTAAAAAATTTGTACATCAATACTGATGTAGAGAATTGATGTATTAGGTTGTATAGGTTACTAATGACAGTATGATTTACACATGTTATGTATATAATTGTGTATCATAGATATATATTTGTACTCAAAATTAGTATATGAAAATCTTTATGGCACCAAATTAGATAAATGTTAAGTTTCTAGAGTTCTATAAGGAGAACTCAAACCACACTACGATAATACATAAATTAAAAAAATATAAATAATTAATCCTCATAAGGCTTGAATAAGAGATAAATTTAGTATAGTTAATTAACAAAGTAAATAAAAGTTTAATTGTAATGTACTTGAGCCTAAGCGCTTTAGTGTAATCCGAATATACGTAAAATAATTAGTCTTGAGACGTCACAAAAGAGAGATGTCTCTGATAAGCTCTCTAACCATCTCATTTAGGCAACACAAGTCCCGATTGACCCTGTCTCTTGTCTATCACAATGGCACATTTTTTGAAGTATCAACAACTACGGCGCTTTCTTCATCCAAACCACATAGTAAGATTAGTTCCCAAGATAACAAGGATATGTGGCATAGTCGTTCTACCTGAGCAACATGGGTCCACTGAGCACCCTTTTTTTTTTATCTTATCACTTACTAAGGGGTTTCAATTCGGCTAGTTGGACTTTGAATTTCCTCTTAAACATTAGTCTTTCGTCTGTTCTTAACCATTATGATTAAAATTAAACTACGTCCGAAACAAAAAAGCCTCAAATTTCCTCCTTCTTTCTTACTATTTTTGCAAGCATAACGAACTAAATCAATCTTCTCGAAGATGCCCACTTGAACAATAGCAACTTAAGCCTAGACCTCGTCGTGCGCAACTCCACTGTTGGTAAAGCTCTTTACACCAAACCGGTGAGATTTGACAACCTGGAAGCCACCTGCAAGTTACATTCAAGACTTTCTCCTCCTTTTTTGTTACTAATATGAATCCGTTGTCCAATGGCAGAGGGCTTGCTCGTCGTCCATCATCCATGGTTCGATGGCTTAAGTTCTATTTTTGTTTCATATTTCTTTTTTTCTTTTTTTTTAAGGTAGCTTGAAAGAGGGGTTAGTGGCCGGTTGGTACTGGTGATGGTGGGTAATGGCTTTTATTTATTATTCTCTTTTTCTTTTTGCTCTTTGCGCTCACCACTAGAAGTGAGATTCAAGCTCTTTGAAACTCAATTTCATCTTCAACAATTTTGTTTGTATTCTTGAGTTTACTGACTGGTTTAATTTCTTGGATTTAGTTAACAGATTCATTTCAATTGCCGTTGTGGAACTTGTGGGTTATCATAGAAGTTGCAAAGTGCTCAAGCCTTTATTCTATTTAAAGTCAGATGCGTAGCTATGCTAAAATTTTCTCTTTTCTTATTACTTTGTCAAGTGTGGGACTTGGTTGAGTTGGACTAAATTTTTTATTTTCGAGGCTTGCTATAGTAAAACATGTTCCTTTTTGTAATATACTTATGTTAAATATTGCTCAAAGCATTTAATAAGTTGGTCCCTTTATAGGACAGTTCTTAAGACTTGTGTTCTTTGTGTGTTCTTTGGAGACCAAGCTCATTTCCAAGAGCAATCACATAAAAAAGAATTGCAATGTTGATAGTTTCTTTTTTCTGGTATGGCAAATTTTCTTTCAGCTTCTATCCTTGGTATTGGAATTTGGTACCCATTTCAAAATTGAGCTTTTTGGATTGATTGGTTATCTAGGTTTGTTCAAATTTGAGCTTAAGTGCTTTGATCCTTTCCTTGTCTTAAAAGAATTCTCAGATGGGTAAATGAGTGCACAAATACACTACATTTTTTCATGAATAGAAATTCCTGAGGAGTTTACTAGATACATGAATAAAAATTGCTCAGCAAGAAAGTTTAAATATCATTGCCTCTTATCATGAAATCAATGGAAAAGAATAGGATGTATGCTAGTCAGTGTTGCCAAGCTGATTATTTGATAACTGAAGATAATTGGAGTGAGAGAACTTGGACGGGAGGGTCATAAGTGGCTCACTTCCACTGAGCTTTCTATATGCAATTCCTAGGGCATATCCTAAAGTCCGTGAAACAGGAACAGCAACTGCATTACCAATTTGACAGTACCTGCACAAAGTATCATAAGAAAAAGAAAGAATACACAGGATTAACTGCATGTAGACTTAGTAAAACGCAGGAAATAATTAGGACAATACCATGCTCAGTATCTGGCTATTATCATAAATTCACAATGTTTTACTGGGGAAACTACAAATCTACGATTTGCTTCTACTAACAGATTAATTGAATCTACAAAATGCATCCGTAATATATATATATAAAATGTTTCGTACCTCTCTTTAACAGTCCCGCAGAATCTATAATAATCAGGAAAACCTTGCAGCCTAGCAAATTCTCGTATAGTGAGGACTCGATCCTGCTCTGGATGTAGTACTGCCTACAAGAGTTTGAAATCTGTAAGAGATAAATTTATGTGATTTCTATAACAAATCAAAGACTTAGACAAGACCTGGTTATGACAACTTGGGAAGGTCAGTGCAGTGGGAACCGTCTCATCCCACCACAACCTTGCAAATGGCCTACATATATGTATAAATATAGATTAAAAGTCTTAAAAATGTAAGGGAAAAAAAAATCACCAGATATACTACTGAATTGAAAAAAATCACCTCTTAGACTTCCCTTGTTCAAAAGTGAAGGCATAATCTGGGACCTGAAACCAAATGGGAAAGTCAGACATTTGATTTTAACTCCATGCCATTCTAAGCATGAACTAAGAAACCTAAACAGATACCGTCCCATTTGAAACCCTGTAACTTCAACTGCTTGGAGAGACCATAAACATTTAATAACATCTTATTTTTCTTTACATGTGGTCATACACCTAGGTTTGTATTATATAATCATGACATAATGGACGCTATAAATCTCTTCATACACTTCTATCAAACTTCCATACAAAAGCATTACTAAGGAGAATACCAATATAGGGAACATCGAAGATCAAAGATAAGTATATATGCTAAACGAAGGTTTGAGTTAAAAGTTGACTAACAAACATGAAACTTGTTATCTTTTTTTTTTTTTGGGTTTAAAAATCTCCTTATCTATTTTATTGCAGAGATATAAGAAAATAAATATGATAAAGTTGAGGGCAAGTAAGCTACTTGTTTTCTTGTGAACAAAAATCAATTCTCTTTGATTATATCATGAAAAATAGCAAGCCAATATCCAAGGGAAAAAAACTATAAGAGGGGACATAACTTTCTGTAATTTCCTTACTGAATGGCCCACGTAATAATTAGCAATCAACCTATATTTTCTCAATATATAAATCTAAAATATGATTTGGAACTTCAAAACTTATTCTAATTCACTGGTAAAATAAATTGTGTCGTAAGCATTAGGGATGATAAGGAACTATCAATTTCATTACCATTTTAGTCATACAGCAACAGACACGTGTATATAAATTAAAGTCAAACAAATGAAAATGAATATAGACCACTTTCCAACTGTGGGGGACAACAGAAAGACTCACCAATGGCTTTCCAGATGGTAGCAATGGATTCTCAGTTGGATGCCGCCTAACCACATTGTCAGCTCCTACAACTATACCAGGCAGATCACGGAAATTTGCTCCCTACAGTAAAATAAAATTAAGGGATGATGAAATCAATTAAAAGTGCAATATATGAACTTAATCCAGAGTACAACCTTTCGTTTCGGGATTTGACAAACACGTAGGTAGTCATCTTCAAACAAAAAGTAGGGCCGGTGATCGTATAGCAAAGACCTTTTCTCTGTTGTTCCATTTAATGTCGACCCAGTCATCTCTACTCAAAATGAATGATGAGGGAAAAAAAAAATGAGCTGATGTTTTGGTCCAAAGATTTATTGCAATACATAAGAGAACAATAAAAAGAAGAAAAACTGTACATATGCAAATGAAGAGAGTATGAAGAAAGTATAGGAACACTAGCAACAGAGATGAACTCAACGAAGCTTAATAAATTGATTCTGGAACAAATTAAATGCAAACTTTTATTTTCTATATTTTAATATTACAAAATGAATGAAAAGTCAACTATCATAGAGAAATGTTACATTTAACGTCAAAACTATACATAACCTCTTTGTTTTTTCCTTGACCATTTACCATTTAATTAACATTAGCGTATATGACTAACTTAATGGCTAGGCTATACCAACTACACAATTGGGTTTCATCACTTAACTATCTAGAACCCAAATAAGATCTAGACATCCTAAAATTCGGTTAGGTTCCCTCTACAATTCAGCATATTGCACATATTTTACGTATCCTATAAAAGAACATCACTACTTAAGATCGAACGTGGGAAATTTTTACTATAATTTATTTCAAGCATTCACTTCATTATGTTCCATGAGGACAATTTATAGTAAATTAACAGCACAGAATGAACAAAACAGGCGAGCGAAATTATACAATATAAACACAATTTCATGATTAGTTACACATAATGTACTCAAAGGAAGGCACTATTACCATACTTAGTTGACCTTATATATCTTTGAAGTTCTGTTTCTGGAGGATTTTGGTATGACATTTCTTCACGAGTTTCACGGTTTGTGACCTATAACATTGAATTATGTTAAAATCATGTTGAAAACTATTAACATAAAAAAGCAAGCTAATGTAGAACAGTACAGCAGGAAGATCAGAGATGGCATCTTGAATAACAATAGCTTTCTCTAGTTCACGAGGTTGGTCTTCATCATAAGCAACAATATTGCGCTGCAAATAAAAGCCAAAAACCAGTGAAAAATAGAAAGGACTTCTGATAGAATTATCTTACAATGAAGTGTGCGGATCAATACCTCAAACTCCATTGGAGGCCAGTATCTAACAATAACATCATGTGTAGGTAGTGGAAATTGGGGTAGAACCTGTTAGAGAATAACATATCATAAAAAGAATAAAATAATTTTTTAGACCCATGAAACTGAAGAAATTTACTTTTTCATACAAGAATTTGAAGATGAACACAAGGGATAATGACGGGGATCATATGGGCTTCAGTTCATTCATATGGTCAGTTTAGGGGATCAATTGTATATTTTCTAGACTTGCTATCCAGTTATTCTAAGAGGGACTAACCTTTTAGTAGTCTATTTCCTTTTGTTTTGCACTACTACTTCCTGAAGGACAATTTTATGTATGGTGCATTGTAGTTGAGTTCACCTTCATGGCTTTTATTCTTATACAATGGCTATGCATCCAAAATATTTCTATATAAATACATGTATGAAACAAATGATGGATCTTTTTTCTCTCTTATAATAATGAATGTTAGAAATGACAACAGTTAATGCAAGCTGTTGAAGGCATTGGTGGAAAGAGATATACAAGCTCCCTTAAATTTGGGTTAATTAGTATAGACACAAAACTGTAAAGAGATGTTTGAGAGAGAGAGAGGGAGAGAGGTGTTTGTATTCAGTTCTACATTTATCAGCTTAATTTAACACCAAATTATAAAACTGACCTCACTAGGATAAGCACCCCACAAGAAAACACGCAATCGAAATTGTGGAAGACCATAACACCCAGCGGCAATGATTCCCAGTCTAGCTTGGTAATTCATATGTACCAAACGACTTAATGCATATCTTCCAAGTGAACCCTTGTCAAATCTCAATATGTCAACCACATTCTCCATTAAAACATACTTAGGCTTCAAAAATTTCACTATGTCCATGAAAACTACAATCTGACGATTTCTTTCATCATCCAATGGTGATGCAGTGTTTCTATAGCGATTATATCCACTGACTCCTTGACAAGGAGGACCCCCACAAATAACATCAACTTCACCCTGCAATAATTTCAAGCAACAGTTCTATTTAAAATGCAAAAATCCCTCAGGATTTTATCAAAACTACACTATCGATAATACTACTTACAGGAAGAGGCATGAATTTTGATTTCATCCCTTTTCTCACAAAATCCTGTATGCTTTCCTCACACTTACTACACATACAAATAAATAAGTACTGATGCGCCAAATATGGTTAATATCATCAATCACATTGAAGAGAATCAAGAGATATACCTTAAGCTTTCAATTGGTTCCCATGTATCTTCACTTGCACTGTAACCCTTCCAATGCACCTATGAAACAACTATGAGAATGTAATTACCACCAAATTATGAACCTGAACATTATTAGAGACTCAATAGGGCAAATTATAGGTAAAATATTAGATGGTAAACCAACAAGTTCACTGTTAAAGTACAAGTGCTGATGTTGTAAAGTTAGTAGCACTAAAATTGAAGTTCTTTGACCATGAGTAAAATCTATGAATGAAGCCTGCTTGGTCCCTTTATCCATGAACCATGATAGCTAGTGGTATCTTAAAATCAGTAAAATCAAAAGGATCTGAGAAAACACATGCTCAACAACTTTGAAAAAGAAGGGTTGATTTCACAGAAGCCAAAACATTCTATTCCACCTTTGTTAACTGAAAAGCAGAAGGTAATGAAAACCCATGCTTTAACTTTTACTTATATTTTTAATTACAGAAAATTCATTTCAAATATATTAAATGTATTCATAAATAAGTGTGCATATGTATACAAGTTATTTTAATTAAAAATAATAACAAAAATAAATCACTTCATGTAAAAGATCCCGCAATCAAGTATGACTTAATACTTAGAAAGATCAGGCGTAAAAGCTAAGTTCAAATCCTGAGTGCTTGGCAAACAATTCAGAAACAGCTTTGCTCATTTAATTTGATCATTTAATCACACAATCCAAGGATAGTCAGGGCATTTTCTCATGTACTGTTAATTGTTCTCGGACATTTTTTTTTGGTTTTGTCTTTAAAATGAATTTACACCCCCAAGTCCTCATCTCAATCTCACTTCAACTTTTCTTTCTCTTATCTCTTTCATTGATGGAGGCAGGAAACAAGCCTTTCTAAACTTGCATGCCTTTTTACAGCCCACAACAATTTTCTCTCTCTTAATTAGCAAATATATGTGAACTTGACAAAATTGCAAGTACTAGTCACATGAGGGTCACATGATTATTACTCTTTCTAACTGTAGGTAAGCAAATATAGATATCTACAAATACTTTCAAGAAGAATAAGGTTTTAATTGGAAAAAAAATGAATACCCAAAAGTTGACATTGGATTTATTACCTTCAAATATAGACCATGTTTCCCAGTTTCACTGGGATCACCGTAGCATATATCAACAAACCTAGAAACTTCATATTCACCAGCATGAATATCATGACCTTGAGAATTCACTTGTTTCTTTGCTCCTTCTGAGCTCTTCGAACGTAATGGGAGTGTTCTTTCTGCATCATTGACCTTATACCGTTTGCATAGCTTTTCCCATTCCTTCAGTAGTTCCAGAAAGTCCTCAGCAGATTCATTTCTCACCTATACAATGAAGAAAGGCAAATGTTATCTCTGAATGTGAACAGTTACCATCAAATATCTTTGTTGTAGCAGAAGATAGTCAGTACTCACATGTGTTTCTGGATGGTTTAGTTTCAAGCTTTCACTTGCAGACCTATCACTATCAACAGCCCATCTCTGAGCAAAAAGCGACCAAAAGTAAGATCAATATGCAATAGATGATATTTAATGTAATTCATGGATAGGAAGAATTTCATTAGAGATAAGGATTTCATCTATAGTACCGTCAAAAGGTTAACTGATGCAACTTTGGCACCTAAGCACAATCCAGTTGACATGCCACCACAGCCAGAATACAGATCTAGTAAGGCTAATTCTGTCTTGTACGACTCAGAACTGGGTAGACTCTTGGTAATTGTGGAGGCCTCAGTTGAGAGAGTCTCAAGAACAGTAGGTGGTGTTAACTCATTAATCTTAACAGGATTATCTAAGGCAATATATAGACACTGTTTAGATAAATCTTAACAAAACAGGACACATATTTGAAGAACTGTGTTGGAACATCTCAAATTGCATTTTTTTAAATAGATCACCGAAATTGCACTTTGTTTTCAATAAAACAGTTCAAGGCATGTAATATTGACCACTTAAGGACAAAATAAACTTAGAAAAGAAGTATTAATATGATAAGGTAATAAATGAATTTTCAGCTAAAACTGGAGTTCTCTAGTCACTACAGAATATGAATTATTGAATTCTTGTATGCATGAAACAGTCAAAATAGCTGTGAGAAGCGTGTGTACAGAAGTTGTTACCCGCTACGAAAAATAAATTTTATTACCAGTTTTAAGACTCCCCACCCTCCTATTTCCTCTTCCCTCTTCAGTGATAGATCAAACAAGAAAAAGACTGATATAGAAACTGATCACTAAAAGCAACCTGGGATCACTCAAGACAAACCTGTTGGTATGTTGTGGAATGTAGAGTAATCCACACAATATTCCATATCATAATAGAAGTCAGATGGTGAAACAGAAGTCAACTTCAGACCAACCTGCAAGAAGTCACATGCATAAAAGATTTGGTCATTAGTATATACAAGACAGAAGTATAATAATCCTCACAATTGACAAAAGAAATGCAGCAGTCATCGGATAAAATTGTGAACAAACCAATTAAGAAAGATCCTAACCAAGATCTGTCATACCCTAGGTGTTATATGTGTAACATTGGCTTTTGCTATTATGCAATATATTAAGTTATCATTCATTATTGATGAATAGAATAAACGCCTCTTGTCATGAAAACCACCTTCATCTTGGACGACCTGAAAATCAAATGGAAGCAACAGTTACAATGACATATCCTTTGACATGACCAAATAAATATCATAGCATACTCAGTACTCACTGTATCTTGAATTCTGTAAAACCATTGGACTCGGAAATAATTTTGACCATCAGTTGTTTGGAAAAATTCAATAATCTTGCCAACATGTTTCTGTTTTCCTTCGCCCTGTAAGAATCACTTAGAATGTAAGTATAATTTGCTCTCATATTATGTCCACATCAGATTTTGAGGTTCACAGATGTCATTGAGATCCACATGTTACTCATCAGCTCTACAATGGACTGTAGAAAGACTACTATCACTAGCCATATTCACATGCAACAGTTCCATGGGACGTGATAAATGAAACAAATTGCATTCCTCAGTGTAATAATCACGATGTTAAAAGGACACTCACTACTCCCTTGCTAATAAAGTTGATGAATTCAAAGATATAACAGTAGTTATGATGATGGTTTCAATACTGATTTTTCAAATCTTCCATTTAATGTCTGGAAAGCCAACTCCAGTAACAGTCATTGCGTCACTTGCACATGTTTATATATAAATCATCTTAAAAAAAGAGAAATTAAACTAAAAAGAGAAAAAAAATTATTTTTAGAAAAAAAAATGATGTGGACAAATGAGAGAATAACACATGTAGTAATACATATCTGCAAGTCACACGATGAATGATTTCTATCGTCGTTGGTAGGGTCTATTTGCGGATTTCAAAAAGTTTTAAGTACCTTTCACTCAGATCAGAAAATTCACGGTGGCTACTTCAAAAAGAGGTGAAGTTCAAGGGGTATTTATACATTTTTCTCATATAAAATCGAAAAGGGTGAGAACCAAGGCAAGAACAAAAAGATAAAATAAGATAAAACTTACAGATATCAATATGTCGTTAAACTTAGCCAAAAGGCCAAGAAAGGATATAGACTGGCCACAACCACAAGAAACTCCCAACTAAATTGAAGCAGCTAATTACTAATTAAAATATTGTGATTTAGTCCAAGAAATTAAATTGGTAAGAAATTAGGAAATATCATGTCCAAACTCCAATTAAAGGGCTAAAATAAGGAAAGAAGTAAAGAGATAGGGATTTTAATGTGGTTATGTCACTTCAAAGGACAAATTGAGGAAGAAGTACAGGACGTGAATTAGACTACATATATAGCCTTAATTAAGAGTTAGCAAAATGAAATTTAACTTGTATAAATTGTTGTTGCACAAGCTCGAGGTAGAAATGCAATGTTGTGGAAAATGGGATTAGTTAAATGATAAAAGACGATAATAACGAGGCCATTAAAAAATATGGAAGCACATAAGGAGGATTAGATCAAAATATATCTTAATAAAAGAAGAAAATATGTGATTGATCCAAACTAGTTAGAGTTAACAATTAGGGTTATTATGGTTGAACCACTAAATTTATGTCACACAGTTCAATTACAACAAATTTTGCATAGAAGAGAGATGAACAGAGGAAAATGCATGTTTTCTTAACTATGCACTCACTTTTATAAATGCACAATCACCAAGACTAAAAATGCAATTCCCAACTTCAGCTTGAGCATAATGGCATTTGACATTTACAATGGTCTCGTCTTCTTCATCCTCACTATGAAATCAGCAACATAAAAAAGAAATATATAGTGTAGAAATTAGAAAATGTATCATCTGAGAAAGAGTGTAAAATAACACTATATACGAGTTTGTGAATTAGTTAATACTTACTTTATTTTGAACGTTTGATCCTTACATTTTTTGTCCTGCATGTTTCCGCAGAAAAATCAGATAAAAAATATAAAAAAAATACAATTCATTTGAATTAAATAGAAACTATGAAAACTTTTTATTTCTTAAAAAGTATAACAAAAAAAAAGATGCAGACATGAACATGACCAACATGTTATATTGTTATGTGAAACAAAAATGGTTAATATTTTCTTACTTTTTGGGCCATAGCATACTGAAGTTCTAATAGCATGAAAAGATATTAAAAGAATTAGGCTGATAACCTTCAATTCATAACGCCATCCCCATCTTTTCTGAGCTTCATCATCAGGTATTGGATCACCAATGAAGGAAGGAGTGCTTTTTTTATTCATATTTTCATTTGTTAAATAAGCAGAAGTTTTACATTTCTTTCTTGGTGGGTTGTCATCTAACTCTGGCGAGGTAAAGGAATCAAAACTTGTTCTGCCATTTTCAACCCATGAGGGGGATGTCATTGCCTCTGAAGACCATCTCAAGCATTTTGTATCATCAATTCTAGGATTAGAGTTTCTTGAGATGGTTTTAACTTTGGAATACTGTTCAACTGGTGAATCAGACAATTCAACAGGAGTAGAAATCACTTTTGTATTTTTCTTCTTTTGATGAACTACTTTTGACGTTTTTTTTTCTTGAACAACAACTTCCAAGTTTTCATTCCCACTTGCAGATGAAACTCTTGGAGATCTCCTAAGTTTCATTCCACTGGAGAGTTTCACATCAAGCTGTTCCACACATGCCTCACTAGGATGGTCTCTTGTTGATGGATTTAATCTTGGGGACTGCCTCAAGTGCTTCTCACCAAAGAACTTCACATTTGAATGTTTGAAAGGCTTGGTTTCCTTATGAAAGGAAAGAAGACCTGGCTTGACATCTGAATAAATATTGGAATTATTGCTTAATGCAACTTCAAGGTTGTCCTTTGCAAGGGACAACAACATCTTCTGTGGTGATGTACTTGGACAGATACTTTCACATTCAGAATGAGTTGATGCCAGTCTTGGAGATCTCCTAAAGCTCTTTTCCTGAATGCATTTCTCATCCAGGATTGATTTTTGGTCCTTTAGGTCAGCACTACAAAAACAAGAAGCATTATGTGGCCTAGAATTGGAACCATGAAAATTGAAGCAATGAATATAACGACAGGATGAAGTACTAAACATGCTTTCCAGTTTTCACTCACTTCAATGGTAATTCTGGACCCCTAGATCTTTGCCGCTGCATAACTCAAGAATCAATAGACAGAATTTTAAACCATGAAATACAAACAAAATCGAAGAAGGTATGTCAACAATGCTGTAAATTGTGTAAACGCGTTATTACATATAATACTAGGAAAAAAAAAACTAAATACATAGTTAAAGTTACCAAAAGAAGCTTGAAAAAATGAGGATGGTTAACAGTAGAAGCAGTTTAGGTTGAGGACATGGGAACTAAAGCAAAAACAACAGAGAGAATCAAAGACACTTTCAAAAAATAATAAAAAAATCATGTCACAATTTAAGAATAGTATAGCAAATATGTTTACGAAAACAGGATTATTTAATAAAATGAAAAAGAAGCCACACCCTAAATGGTAAATTGGTCAATAACACACATGGAGTTATGAATAAAAAATTGGGTAAATTGGTCTATAACACCAAGACCAAATCTTGGCATACTTACTCGCGCGAATAACTTTTTATGAACGTTCAATTTAATTTCAATCAAACCGTTGGGTTGAAAGTTCTCATGGGGTAGATCAAGTACATAAAATTTCATACAAATTAAATACTAATTGATACTTCATCACAATACTTTATTTTAATGTATATATATATTTTTTAGAACATAAGTAAATATCGACTATTAGATAATATCAGTATGAATGTCCGATTTATCTAAAATTGGATATACATAATTATCAAGATAATATCATATGATTCAATAGTTAGATTTGATGTAAGAGTAAGTAAATCCCTTTCTATAAATAATTATATGAAAACTTTCATTTTATTACCCCAAAAAAAAAAATTCATTTTCAATCTCCTACAGTCAAAGCATTTAATTTTCCTTTCTGATAATGGCAAAAAAATTGATAGCACCCAACAAATAGATATTAACCATTTTTGGGTGAACTATGCTGCGCACACTGAAATCAACCATTTCACTTTTTACCCAAATCACAAAGGGGAACATGCTCTTGTCTAGTGACGAAATAAAAGGATATTATTAATGGGAGCCCAGACCCAAAAAATGGACCATCAAACTTTCCAGGAAAAAAAGTAAAACAATGGAGATAATCCTACAAAAATAAAAAAGAACCCAAAAAAAGAAAAACAAAATGAAACAAACAAACACGACAGCAGTCACAGCACGCAAAGGGCAATAATTTTCAGTGACACACCTTACCAACGTGACGTGGACCTGTTCCAGTACTCGCCGAGAATCTCGGGGACCGTCTCAAAGACTGCTCGTCCAACATTATCAACTCCGTCTTCCCCTTTCTCGACCCCGATTCGCCGAACGCGGCCGGAAATGGCCCTGCATTGCCGCCTTCTGCGGCGGTGCCCCCGGAGTGAGCTGAGTTCAGCCTCGAAGACCGCCTAAGATCCTTTGCATGCGTCAGCCGGAGCACATTCGGCGACGACCTCGCCATCGGGTCCCGCATTTTTACGGCGGCGGCGGCGGCATTTTGCAGCCGAGTGGTGAACCTGGGGGACCTTCTCAGGCTAGAAGAAAAGCCGGGGTGGTAGATGCTCAAGGGAGGGGGTTGGTACTCCGTTGCATTTTGGAGCAGTGAGAGGGCTAAGGCTTCGGATTTAGATTTGGATTTGGGTTTGGGTTTGGATTTAGATTTGGAGGTTGATGATGTTGATGGGGATCTCATGATGTTCGCTGTAGGTTTGAGAATAGGAGTTTTGAGTTTTGACCGTTCACGAAATGTGTTGGAAAGCGTTGGTTGAGATAAGGTAAAATAGAAGCAGGGGTGAAAAAGCAAAAGAGTAGTAGAGCAAGTGCACATGTCTTGGAAACAAGTGCGGAACTGATCAGCCAAACTGAAGTACAAAAGCATGGGTGACAACATTTTTTGGCCTATTTTCGTGGAACTTATGTAGCGTAACAAGATACCTCACCTATGTCATTTGAAACTACAGGTGAGTAATTAATACTTCGGCTTGTTCCGTCTTAAGGGATGAAATAGAATAAGAATAAAATGAGATGGAATGTAATATAATTTTATTGTGTAGATTATTAAATTAGAATGAAATAAAATAATATATAATTGCATCTATTTTATTTTAATTTTTTTAAAATTAGACAAAATAAAATGAAATAGATGACATAAAAAATATTATAATTTTGTTATTTTATTTTATTTTATCCATCATTTCAAATAATGAGATTGAAACTTTTATTCATTTTATTATTAAATATCTAAATAATGATATAGAAATTTTATATCAAAACATTACCTTAATATTTAGATAAATATTTTATTTATATAAAGTATAAATATATTAAATTATTTTCCTCCTAGCATTATTACCTTTTATATATAATAGTAAGGTTAATAAGTACTTTGAGGTATTAATTAAATAATATAAAAGTAGAAAGTATTAAATAAAAATGAAATATTTGTTATATTGGGATTAAAAAAATTTAATACTTATTTTTATTAAAATAATTAAAAATATTTAATAGAATATATTCAATACTTCTTAATCAATTTCCTATCGGTACTAATAAGCAAATAATATAAAAGTAAAAAATTGATGTTAAATATACACTTATCAATTAATAATTAATAAATACTTACTTATTCATAAATTATTATAAATAATCTAAATCCGAGCATACATCCAAAAAAAAAAAAGTTGATGCTGTCTAAGGGTATCTTTTTCTCACTCAAGGCCTTTTTTTTAACTTTAAGTTCATTTCTCTCTCTATTAATTTTTACTTTTCTCATTTTCACTTTTTCAGTAAACACTTACTAACCTCATTTTTGTCTTACCTTTGTTATTTGAAACTATAGGTAAGTAATTAGTACGTAATATATATATATATATATATATATATATATATATATATATATAATTATTTTTCTTCAAAAAATGTTATCTTTTAAATATAAAAGTAAAATATTTAAATAAGATTTTACTTCCTATAATTTATTTTTAGATATTAATTTTTATATTTTCATTTATTGAAATTTTGATTTCGTAAGAACTAATACCTTAATAAGTAAAAATCATAAAGATCAATCATTCATAAAAATAAGGACCAATTAATGAGTATAAATTATAGGAACTGAATTCTAAATGAATAAAAAATATAAGAACTAATATTTTAACATATAAACCAAAACTCAAATTAAAAAAATATAAGAATAGATACCCAAAAAAAAATTTATAGGAATTAAAACCTAAATAAATAAAAATTATAGAAATCAAAATCTTATTTAAACCAAGTAAAGAAATTGGCAATGCCTTAGGGATATTTTTTTCTTGTTCAAACTAAGGTCATTATCGTCTTATAATACTTTGATGTCATTTCTCTTTCTTTTCACTTTCTCTCTTAATTAATTATTACTTTTCTCATTATTCTAGACCATGATCTGGGATCATAGGTCAACCTAGCACTCAGTATGCCAGAGTCCGTCGTTGACACGGGATTCGCTTAGGACACAGGTGAGATCCCAGTTCTATGCACATTGGAGTACGACATTGGGTAGCAACAATATCATGAGATTTGTGCAGTAGATAAATCCTAAAATTGTCTATTATTATCAATCATGATCTTGCGTAATAATAACACTCATAACCACCTCTAACAACCCATAATAGTAGTATCTATATTATGACATTATAGGGATCCTCTGCAACTATTATGGGAGCGTATCTCCCTATCCAACCTATATAAATACCAGGCTAATTTACCAACACAGGTAACTTATCACTCTTTGCATAAACCCTAATTGTGTATAGCCTGACTTGAGCATTAGAATGCCTTTGCAGGTACCAACCCTAGGGATGACAATTTTACCCGCCCCCGTGAGTACCCGTGGATAATACCCGTGACGGGGGTGGGTAATACCCGTCTAATTTCCCCCGCGAGTAAAAATATTCGTTTTGTGTTATTCCCGTTTAATAAACGGGCGAGGCGGGTGGTTCCAAATCGTACTGCGGGTATCCACAAAAAAATTATACAAATATTTTATATAAAATTACTAAAAAACTTAATTATATAAATTAAAATATGGTAGAGTTATATAAATCAAAAGTATTTTAGGTGTTTGTCATTATTTTTGGATTAAGTGTTGGACAAATTTTGAAAAATTATGGTATTATATTTTTTTCATTTTTTCATTTTATTTTTTTAATTTTATTAATTTTTTTTTACAATTTATTGAGTACCCATGAATATCCGTAGGTACCCATTTACCAGCGGGAAAATGATAAACGGATACCCGCACAGATATGGAGGCAGGGGCAGATATTATTCGCGGGGGCAAGGGGCGGGGGACTACTACCCGTCCCCGCCCCGCCCCATTGCCATCCCTAACCAACCCCCTTGTTTCAACACGCTCTGTTATTGCTACACAAGGACGAAACCACAGTGACGTACCTATTTTTGGTACCCCTCAATATCCATTACTGAAAATTGGTGAACACGAGACAGAACTCGAGAAGAAGAGACATTGTGTAAACCTCCACAGGCAAAAGGCAAGGACCAACAGCACAACGTCCTCCCCACCCTGATCCATCGCTAGTCGTTGAAACCTCTGCCGTGATAAATCAGGAACTCAACATTGAACATCTACGCGATGGGCATGAAACTCGCTTTCTAATGAAAGCCCACACCCATCGCGTCAGGTCCCCGTGAGGGAAAGACATGGAATCCGCGTGCAAGGAATTAATTTTGACATTCATGGATTTAGAATCCCAATGAACCAGTGTCTAAGACTCACGAACGTTGAAGCTGATGATCGTGTGTCTCTTCCAGAACATACGATTTGTTCCCACATATCCAGAAACTAATTCCAAGATATGGTGCAACAACATATGGCGATGTTGGAAGAGCAATACCGCAGATTGGACGATCTGAGACGATCTACGTATGAAGGTCAACCTAAAATGCAAAGTCAAAATGGAAGGCGGAACACAGATAAAAACCAGAGGGGACCCTCATGCTGACACCATAATGTCCAATGTTGTTGATAACAACCCGGATCCCCGATGATCAGGAACAACCCTTCTCTGCTCAACTCATGGAGTATAGAGTCCCAAGAAATTTCAAATTCCCAGCCAATATGGAGCTCCAATCTATGTGCTTCCATGGGGGATCCTCACAGTTACTATGTCATGCCTTTCCTTTTTCCCTGAAGAGGGAGCCCTCATATGGTTCTTTACTTTGCCACGAGGATCAGTCACCGACTGGATGGACCTTAGCCAATGTTTCTTGCTCTAGTACACCACTAGCAAGGAACAACCCAAGTCTATTGAATCTTTATCCAAGATTCGCCAAGGGCGTGATGAGCCCCTTTGCAAATACGTTAAAAAGGTCAACACAACTTGTATTAATGTGGAGAACCTTGATGATAGAATTGCCCCCCATTATACCAGAAGTGGCCTCTAGGCCGATTCCAAGTTTTTTGTCTTTGGCAAAGAAAAAACTGGAGACCATGGAAGAATTTTGACAACGGTCCTAGAAGTATATAAACTTTGAGGAAGCAATTGAGACCCAGAGGAGCTTTGAGAAGGGTGAATCCTCTCACCGGAAAGCCAACCATAACTCCTCACGGTCCCTGAAACTCCTCTAAGGATAGTCCACCCTGCGGTAAATACTCTAATTACACTCCTCTGAACACCCCATGTGAAACAATCTTGAGAGAGTTGTTGCAGACTGAGTTTCAAGGTATCAAGAGACCACCCATTTTAAAGAAACACACACAGAAGGATTGCTTCAAACACTGTACATGACACAAAAGCTATAGCCATGACATTAAAGATTGTTACCAACTCCACGATGCTATTAAGTCCCTGATCAGGGTAGGATGGCTGGAATAGTACATCAGCCATGTCCAAAATGATGGACACCGCAGAAGATGAAGAGATAGGAGACACAACCCCCAACGAAGCCCGTCTCCATGCCCAAAAAAGAAGGAATTGGAGCCCCAAGAGAAGATCTCGAAGTCCACTTCATTGTGATATAAATAATCAGCAGGCTAGGAACAGGGACGTTCCACTTGATGACAACGATAACCACCATGCTCAACCCAACAGAACCATTAACATTATTGCTGGAGGGTTCATAGGTGGTGGCTCATCCAATGGTGCCTGGAAGAAAGCTCTAAGGATGACAATACTGAGCGTCTCCCACTCTATACCTAAGTTAAGTGTTGGAGAATGGAAGGCACCCCTCATCACCTTTACAGATGAAGATTACGAAAGGATCATCCCAGATCATGATGACCTGTTAGTCATTTGGGGATAATCTCTAGTATTGAGGTCCGATGCATCTTCATTGACCAAGGAAGTTTAGCTGACATCATGTTTATGGACTTGTATCAGAAGTTAGAACTTCCACGAACAGAGCTAACTCCCTATGATGGGGAGCTTACAGGGTTCATTGGTGAGAAGATCATCATGATATGATACTTTGAGACCCACCTTACCTTAGGGTCCCCTAAACTCTTCAGAACTGTCAAGGTCAAGTTTCTGGTCGTGGACTACCCCTCAGCTTACAATATCATCTTGGGCTGCCTTGCCTTGAATGTACTTGGCGCCGTGGTCTCCACTACCCATCTAGCCATGAAGTTTTTTAGCAAGAATGACAAGATTGTAACAGTTAAGGGCGACCAAATTGCGGCCCAGAAATGCTATAATGAAAGCCTCAGAATTTGTAGAGTCCTTAAGAAAGCAAAAGCTGGTACATCTAGCTCGGCTCTGGATTAGGTCAACATCCTTATGATCGAGCTAGATATTCAAGAAGAGGTTCGAGGCACTAAACCCCGTTCAAAGGGTAAGCTACAACCACTCCAACTTAATACCAAGCAAGATCAGGTCACCAAGATTGGAGCAAACTTGGAAGAAGAAAAGAGACACCAACTAATCAAGCTCTTACAGAAAAATAAAGACCTATTTTCCTAGACATCCTCGGACATGCCTGGGCTTGACCTCGTCTTCATCTGTCATCGCCTATCTATCAGGGAATATGCGAGGTCAGTTTCCTAAAAGAAAAGAAAATTTAGCCTAGAAAGGCAGCATAGTATTGAAGAATAGGTCAAGGAATTGCTTAGTACCGGCTTCATCAGGGAAGTGCCTTATTACACCACATGGCTGTCTAACGTGGCCCTGGTCAATAAGTCAATCGAGAAGTGGAGGATGTGCGCAGACTATACAGATTTAAACAAGGCTTGCACTAAAGACCAGTACCCACTTCATAACGTGGATAAATTGGTAAACAGCTCTTCAAGCTTCCGTTTACTGTCATTCATGGACACATACTTCGGGTACAACCAAATCCCAATATACCTCGGGGACGAAGATAAGACTGTCTTCATCACTGGCAGAGCGAGCTACTACTACAGGGTTATGCCCTTTGGTTTGAAAAATGTAGGAGTCACCTACTAGAGAATAATGAATAAGGTCTTTAAAGACCAAGTGGGGAAGATGCTAGAGGTTTACATTGATGACATGATAGTGAAGACCCCACAAGGCGGATCACATACTACAAACCTCGAAGAAGTGTTTGCACAACTTCAAAAGTATAACATAAGACTTAACCCAGAAAAGTGCACCTTCGGGGTCCAAGCAGGTAAGTTCTTGGGTTTCATGTTGACTCACCACAGAATTGAGGCTAATCTAGATAAATGTAAGGTGGTGCACAACATGCGTAGCCCTCAGAATATTAAAGAAGTGCAATAGCTGACTAGCTAGATTGCGGCCCTCACATATTTCCTTGCTAAAGCCACCCACAAATCCCTTCCCTTATTCTGACTGCTAAAAAAGGGGAAGGATTTTGAGTGAACTTAGGATTGTGAGGATGCCTTCTCCTCTTTGAAGAATCTTCTATCCTTTCCCCCCATACTGACAAGACTAGAACTCGGTGAGACATTGTACTTCTACATTTCAATTCACGAAGAGGTTATAAGCTCAGTGCTAATCCAGGAGACGTCAGAACGACAGAAGCCGGTATACTTTGTAAGTAAGGTTTTGCAAGGCCTGGAGCTCCACTACTAGAAGATTGAAAAAATTGCATTTACACTTATCACCATGGCTCAAGGCTGAGACAATATTTCTAGTACCATCCCATGGTGGTAAGGAAGGACCAACCTATCTGCCAAGTGTTACAGAAGCTAGACTTAGTAGAGAGAATGATTACTTGGTCCATCAAGCTTTCTGAATTCAAAATCACATATGAGCCTTGGTTAGCAATAAAGGCTCAAGCACTCTCGCAATTTCTGGAAGAACTCACTTCGGACCCTAATGACCCTGAAGGAATTTCCTGGACCATATTAATTGATGGTTCCTCGAACCCTAAGGAAAGTGGTGCCAAGGTGATTCTAGAAAATTCTGAAGGAGTAACACTAGAAAACTCCCTAAAGTTCGAGTTGTAACATCCCAAAAAATATTAACAACTAATAATAAAAATATAGAATATTTAAATAAAATAAAGAATGATGTAGAAACCTTTGAAATTTATGAAAAACTCTCTTAATCGAATAACCAAATGGTTATTCAAATAGAGTGTCTGGTTTTACAAATCTATCGAAGAAAACCTATAATTTTATTCAAATAACATTCCTGTTATTCGAATAACGTGACTAATATAAAAAAAAAAAAACATGACGCTCATAACAAAGCTCGTAACAGAAAGGAAAATTTAGTTTTCCATCTAGTTCTCTTCTCCCTTGGATCTTTAGTTCAACTGGTTACGAAGGAACCAAATGGATAAAGTGGAGATGATGAAGTAAGGTGGATGAGATCATCAAGAGCTAAGTGTCAAGAAGGAAGACACTTGGAATTATGGAAAATCATGGAATAATGATTAGCAGAACAAGTGTCACTTAAATGAATAAAGTGAGAAGCAGAAAATCAAGCTAACTACGTTGGAAATTTCAAAGAAGGAACAAGTGTTTAAACATTAATGAAGGATGATATGATGTTATGAAATCAGCAGGGACATGTGTCATTAAGGAGGAGCTCTTGCAATTATAGTAATGATTACAAGAACAGTTGGCAACGAATGAACATTGCATGAAGAGAATTTTGGAATTTCAACAAGAATTACAGAATAAGAGTTTCTAAGAAATGATTTTCGTTTTGACACCTAACTACCCAACATCATCACTTACATCATCAACCAACATAAGACAAGTCTGAATTGGGCTCTATAAATACCTCATTGTTCTCCTATTCACATCACAAGCACACTCACCCAAACACTCAAACCAGCAAGCTCTATTTTTGTCATCTTGAACTTCACCATCTTCAACCTCACTATCACCAATCCAAATTCTGAAATAGGTAGGAAATTGTGAAAACACCACTCTTTCTTCTTTATTTCTTCAAACCATACCTCATAGTCCATCACTCCTCTTCCATTTCCATTTGCTCTGTTTTTATATTTATGCAACCATGACATACTGGTTTCTACAAATGTGATTTTCGATAGCATTATTCGAATAAGCTTGGGTTTATTCGAATAAAACATGCTAAATGTTTCAGAAAGTTGTATTCTCAAATGATTTATTCGAATAACTCATCCTTTATTCAAATAAAGCATTGCTTACTAAAGTTTTTAAGAAGCATTTCGAATAAAATTCTTTCAGAATACTAAATATTGCAATGTTATTTGAATAACTAAATGATTATTCGAAATAACAGACACCGGAATGCTAAAAAAGAGATTTTAAACGTACGTGAATGGTTCTTTTACTCATTTAATACTTTTTTCTCTAATTCTTCATATATGATACTTTTATTACTCTTTTAACTGAATTATGTTTGATTTATTTTACAATATTATGTATGATTTTATGAAAAAGATTTAATGTGAGCTATTTTAAGCAAAGTGTTAAAGAAATGTCGTCCCATGAATAAAAATGAATCAATGTGCAAAAGATATTTATTGTGGCCATGAGGAGAGAATTGAGGGACGCCTCAATTAGAGATTATGACTATGACCATGATGAGAGGATCAAGGGACACCTTGATCAAATTATTGTGAGCATGATAAGAGGATTAAGGGACACCTTAATCAAATTATTGATTGTGGTCATAATGAGAGGATTAAGGGACACCTTAATCAATATTATTGTGGTCATGATAAGAGCATTAGGGGACGCCCTAATGAAGAGAATGATGCACATTTGGTTGAGAGTATTGAAATAGGATGACAATGATAATGATGAATATGATAATGATAAAAAGAAAAGTTTGAAATACTCATTCTTTCATTAAGTTACATACTCATTTATTATTGAGTTACTTATTTTTATCTTGAATTATTTACTCATTTTTATTATGTTATTTATTTCTCTTAAAATTTTATTTCTCTATTATTGCTTTAATTATTTAATTTTGTTGGACTCTCAGATATGATTTTAGAAATAGAGAATTATAAAAGAGTGGAACATGTATATTAGTTTTTGTTCTTTCCTACTGAGATTATATCTCACTCCTTTGTGGTGTAATATTTCAGATAATGCCAATTGTTAGAGTTTTGATAGATTTTCATGTTCAACTAGTTTACATACCCGAGCTTGGCGACTATGTTTTTACAGTTACCATGGGAGACTTATTTTTGATAATACTACTTTTTGATGAGTAGTTATAATAAATGACATATGTAAAAATGTATATAGTGGTAGTGGCACCCTGAAGGCTTTCGTAAGCCTCATTTTTGTTAAATAGATGCCTAACGTAAATAATATTTTGTATGTATATAACTAACTCTAGAAGGATGTATCCTCAAAATCCATGTAAAATATTGTACATATGAACTAATGAAATGTCAGTAATTCTTATGTAACGTGATGTTCTTGTAGGAAATTAAAATATATTAATAAAATAAGAAAATAATTAAATTTAGAATAGAACGTTATATTTTGGTATCAGAGCTATATCCTAGGCAAAGTGGTTTAGGAACCATTATTGTTTTCTGACCAAATAAGTAAGTTGTTACAGGAAAAGATGTCCTGCAGGCGGAATAATATTAACCCCGAGGATATAGTGGATAGAATGATGGACATGCTCGCAGAAATTACAGCAATAATGCGAGAGCAGACAAGTGCAATCAATCAATTTTTCTAGTAGATGCAAGCAAATAGAGGTCCAGAACCCGGCGCTCTAGCAGTGAATCTGAATTTTCAAGGATTGTCTGAATTTTGAAAAGCAAATCCGCTAACCTTTAAGGGAGAATACGACTTGGTTGCTATAGAAAACTGGCTCATGGAGCTAGAAAAGATATTCACTATCCTAGGATGTACTAAAGCTCAACGTGTCAACTTTGCTACTTATATGCTGTCAAGAGAAGCAGAACATTGGTGGCATGGAGCCAGAAGACTTTTGGAAAATCCAGATAGACCTATCACTTGGGAGATTTTCCAAAATGCTTTTCTGGATACATATTTTTCTGCCAGTGTTCGAAACGAGAAAGAATTGGAGTTTTTACAATTGTGACAAGGAAATATGATAGTCGGACAGTACGTAACAAAATTTGAAGAATTAGGAAAATTATCTTCTAATCTTTAGCTTAATAATAATGAAGAATGGAGAGCTGTAAAATTTGACTATGGTCTGAGGCCAGAAATTAAGAAGGAGGTAAGTAAGCTGGAGAATAGGCAATACTTTACACTGGTTAATAAGGGTAGGATTATGGAAAGGGATTTTTTGGAGTATAAAACTGAGGAGGAAAAACTATTCTAGCTTAAGAGTAACAGGGAGGATAATGGGAGGAGAGCTGGAAATAGTAAATTCAGGTCAAATATCAATAAAGGAAAATCGGTCCAGCCTGAAGCAAATTGTCCAAAATGTGGGAAGGCACATGAAGATAGACCATGCCTATTTAGACAACTGGTATACTATACTTGTGGAAAGCTTGGACATATATCAAGGGATTGCAAAATTAACAAAAGGAAATACACCGATGGCACCACAAGTTAAAAATCCTAAAACAAAGCCACAAGTACCAGGAAGGGTCTTTGCCCTAAGCAGCCATGAAGCAGAACAATCTCCCAAACTAATAACAGGTCAGTGCCTCATAAACAATACTTTTTTAATTTTATTATATGATTCTGAAGCCACATATTCTTTTATATCTACTGATTGTGTGAAAAATTTGGAATTATCGGTGACCGAGTTGTCTTATAATTTATTGGTAACCACTCTTACTGGAAGTTGAGCTCAAACTTCTTATGCATGCCTAAATTGCTATATCCTTGTTGAAAATAAATTTTTTGTTACAAATTTAATTCATTTACCTTTGCAAAAGGTTGATGTTATCGTAGGAAAGGATTGGTTATCCTCTAACCATATAATCCTAAATTGTCTTGATAAAATTGTTTCTTTTCCTTCACTCCCAGAAAAGTCTCAAAATACCCTTTTATCTGCCATTCAAGTTAATAGGGGTATGATGGAAAGGTCTCAAGGATACATTCTCCTTATCTCATCTGAAAAAATAAGTGAACTGGATTTGAATACTATCCATGTAGTTAAAGAATACCCCGAAGTTTTCCCTTCTTATATATGTAATCTACCTCCAGAAAGGGAAATTGAATATTCTATTGACCTAATACCAGGTGTAGGTCCCATTTCAATTGCACCCTATTGGATGTCCCCTATAGAGCTGAGTGAACTTAAAAAGCAAATTGAGGAATTACTGGAAAAATAATTTATAAGGCCTAGTGTATCACCTTGGGGAGCTCCGGTGCTTTTAGTGAAAAAGAATGATGGTAGTCTTAGATTGTGATAGATTATAGACAACTAAATAAGGTGACCATTAAGAATAATAGCCACTCCCTAGAATAGATGATTTGTTAGATTAAGTAGAGGGGGCTTCAGTCTTTTCAAAGATAGATTTAAAGTTAGGATACCACCAGATTAGGGTCACATCAGAAGAAATTCCTAAAATAACTTTTAGGACTAGATATGGACACTATGAGTATCTAGTAATACTTTTTGGTTTAACTAATGCCCCCGCTGTATTTATGGATTATATTAATAGGGTGTATATGTCATATTTGGATAAATTTGTGATAGTTTTTATTGATGATATTTTGTTCTACATAAAAACAGAAGAGGAACATGCAATACATTTGAGAATAGTGTTAGAAACTTTGAAAGAAAAAAATTATATGCAAAATTAGAAAAGTGTGAACTTTGGATGAGAAAAATTAATTTTCTAGGATATGTGGTAAATAAAGAAGGAGTTACTGTAGATCCTAATAAAGTGGAAGCAGTTATGCATTGGGATCAACCAAAGGCAATAACTGAAATCAAAAGTTTCTTGGGTTTACCTGAATATTATCATAGGTTTATAAAAGGATTTTCCCATATAACTTTGCCATTGACTAGGTTGACTAGAAAAGGAACTCTTTTTGTGTGGACTAAGGATTGTGAAGAAAGTTTTCAGAAATTAAAGAGGAAACTCACTATTGGCCATATTTTAGTGATCCCTAATCCTTTAAGACATTTTTTGGTTTACAGTGATACTTCTAAAAAGAGATTAGGATGTGTGTTAATGCAAGAGGGGAAGGTAGTAGCCTATGCCTCTAGGAAATTTAAGTATCATAAGAAAAATTACCCAACACATGATTTGGATATAGCAACAGTAGCTTTTGCTTTGAAAATTTGGAGAAATTATTTATATGGGGTAAATTTTGAGGTATATATTGATCATAAAAGTTTGAAATATCTTTTCGATCAACAGGAATTGAACATAAGGCGAAGAAGGTGGATTGAATTTCTTAAGGACTATAACATGGAAATAAAATATCACCCAGGCAAAGCAAATGTTGTAGCTGATGCTTTAAGTAGGAAATCCTTACATTTATCATATACGATGGTTCAGGAAATGGATTTGATAGAAGAATTTAGGGATTAAAATCTTCCAATAACCTTTGAACCAAATAGGATTTGTTTAAGTGCTTTATAAGTTACTTGTGACTTAAGGACAAAAAATTAAGAGGCATAAAACGAAGATCAGTTTTTGCAAGCTCTTAAGGAATAGATACTCAAAGAAAAACATTATGATTTTGAGTTAATAGATAATGAAGTAATTATGTACAGAAATAGGTTATATATACCTAATAACTTAGAATTAAAGAAAGAAAAGGAGTAAATATACAATTAATCTAGGAATTAATAAAATGTATCAGGATCTTAAAAGTTAATTTTGGAGGCCTGGAATGAAATCTGAAATAGCTAAGTATGTATCACAATGCTTGACATGTCAAAAGATTAAAATAGAACATTAAAGGCCCTCAGGTTTATTGTAACCTTTAGAAATCCCAGAATGGAAATGAGATAGTATTTCTATAGGTTTTGTTGTAGGTTACCAAGAACTAGTTTAAGACATAATGCTATATGGGTAGGGATGGAAATAGGCCAGCCGGCCTGTCAGCGGCCTGTGGCCTGGCCTGTTTTAGGCCTGACCTATTTAGAAAATGAGTCAGGCTCAGGCCTTTTTAAAAGCCTGTTAAGGTTATTAGGCCAAGCTTGGCCTCTCAATAAAGCCTGTTAAGGTTAATAGTAAAACTTTTATACTTACTTATATATATATTTAAAAAAATATAAAATTTTGCTTAAACCGAAGCTAAGAATCGAACTCGTAGTCTCGTGGTAAGTTAAATACTTCACTCACCACTAAGCCACGCTCAGTTATTATACCTATATTTACATATTTTATACTTTTATATTTAACTAATGTCATTTTGTGAACTAGGGTTCCTACTTACAATCTTCTCTCAGATTCAGACATTCAGTCCTCTGCTCTCGGCCTCTCGCGCTCTCGCCTCTCCCTCTCTCGCCTCGCACTCTCTCAGACTCCTCTCCTCACGCACCAACAAGGCAACAATGAAACTTCAGTCGGTCTCTTAGCTTCTCACCTTCACCTTCTCTTCGGTCTTCACCCAACGACATTGATCCCCCATATGGCCATACTGTCCGTCTGTCCCTGTGAGTTTTTTATTTTTATTTTTCCCCCTTCTTGTTTAATGTTTATTTTTCCCCATTCTTGTTTAATCTTCTCTTTGTTGTGTTATGCTGCATGATTAATTTTTCTGGAGTTGTAATAATGAAATTTCTGGTACTGCACTGATCTGGTACATAGGCAGATAGGCTATTGTTGAATGAGGTGAAGTTATCGTAGAAGAACAGGGCTTATGAGTTTTAGGTTTATACTTTATACAACTAACGTGATATGTTCCTGTTCATTTTTCCAGCAATATTCTTTCCACTTCTTCTCGCTTCATTATTTGACCGTGCAAAATATAATCCCTAGTTCAAGCCTCAACTTCTTTGTTTTACTGTGATATCTTGCATTCTTGTTGCGTGAGGACTGGTTTTGATTAAAGCAAACAGAAAAGAATATTGATCTGATTATGTTAACGTGATTCAGCTGGCATTACATATGTTGCTATGCCTATGTGTACCTTATCTTTCTCCATATAAAAAAATTAAGGATCCCAATAATGAGTGCTCTTTAGGATTTTGAAAAGGTGATATAGGTTATGTTTTAGCTAGAAGCTTTCCAGATGAAGTTAGTTATCTAGTTTGGTGATTTTCTGAAACTTCTTTTCAAAGTTGGTTGATTTCCTTTCATTTTTGGGATTTCTCATTTTTCAAAGATTTGGAAAGAGGAATTAATCTGCTTTTCTATCTGAACTTGATGTAGTTGTCTGTTGTGCTCAAATTTAAGTAGAGTGAAAGGCTGATTTTATTGCTTGTGAAAATAAGAGCTTAACATGAATCTTCTCACACATTGATTTGATGTGAATCAACAAAAGTAGATTATTATACGGAATGCCACATTCCTAGTAGAAATCTGAAATGGACAGCTTCAAGTATCTTATTCTTATGTCATACTTATTTATATTGACTTTTAGTGCTTTAATATAGATCGAGGGTCTACTAGACTACTAGTTTTCTTGGTAATGTCTATATTTTTATTTCTAGTTTCCTTTGCCCTGATGTTGGTCAGGTTTTTAAATTTAACTTATAGAGGTTCGTCTAAATAGTTATCTGATATTGAGATATTACTGGGAGAGTTCATTGTGAAATTATGTATAAGATCTCATTTCACCTTTACCTTCATAATTTGAAACAGCTTAAGCCTTATGCTATGGTACATGGATGGTCACTTCACTAGATGGACAAAGATTTAACTTTGATGCTGCATTTAATCATATTTAACAAGCCTAAGGTGTTCGGTGAGGAAGTTATTAGCTGCAAACCTGATTATAGATAAAGCTGAAGCTATGCAGCTTAATTGGTTGGTGAAGCTGTACTAGGATTAGGAATTAATATCCTGCTAAGAGGAGATACTGACGTGATACAACTACTTTATAATTTATTAATCCTCTGTTTTAGTTTCTTTTTCAATCCATTCAAAGTATATTTTTTCAGATTTTTGGACTCTCATTTCTTTAACAAATAATATTAGAGCCGATGGTATTAAGACTTTTAAGTTGAGATGTTGTATATTAGGATATTTTGGACTCTCATTTCTTTAACAAAGTATATTAGGATTAACAAATAATTTTTTTATGTTGTACTTATGTTACAGGTATAGTTAATGTCTTCTTCACTTGAGGGAACAATGTCATCTGCTTCTCGTCCCCTTAATGAATTCAATGAACAAGCACCAACAGATTCAAGTCAACTTGGAGATAATGTAGTTGATAGTGATCAAAATAAAGATCAAAATGATAATGGTTGTGCCATTATTATTAAGAAGAAGAGGCAGAAGACATCAGCTGTTTGGAATGATTTTGATGAAATTGAAGTATCTCAAGGAGTGGTGAAAGCTATTTGCAAGTACTGTAAAGGGCATTTTGCTTGCACAGGGAAGGGAGCTAGCACTAGCCATATGAAGAGACATGCATATTCTTGCATGCAAATGAGGTTGCACATGGCTTCACAAAAGAAGCAACCCACCATTCCATTTCAAGCTTCCAGCTTAGGTATTAATCCTTTTATGGCACCTGGTGTTAGGTATTCAAATGAAAAGATGAGAGAGATTATTGCTACTGTAATCATGGTACATGAGTACCTTTTTAGCATTGTTGAGGATGAAGTATTGATGTGGGCCTTCCAATATGCTAATCTTGAATTTCATAAAGTTTCTCGTAAAACAGCTAGGAGTGATTGTTTAGCAATATATGAGGTAGAGAAGAAAAAATTGAAGGCTTTGCTCAAAAGTGTGAGCAAGATTAGTTTGACTACAGATATGTGGAAATCAAGTCACCAAGTAACTGAATACATGGTTATCACTGGTCATTTCATTGATGCAGGGTGGAATCTTTAAAAGAGGGTTTTGAGTTTTGTGAAAGTGCCTGCTCCTAGACGTGGAATTGATGTGGCAGATGCTATTTTCAAGTGTCTAATAGCTTGGGGGATTGAAAACAAAGTGTTTTCTGTGTCAGTTGATAATGCTTCTTACAACGACTTATGTCTAAGGACTCTTAAGGATAACTTATCACTCAGTAATAAGTTAGTCCTTGGTGGTAATTTGTTTCATGTCAGATGTTGTGCACACATTCTAAATTTGTTAGTGCAGGATGGCCTTGGTAGAATTAAGGATATCATTCATAATGTTCGTGAGAGTGTCAAGTATATTAATTATAATGATTCAAGGTTGAAGGCATTTTGTGATATTGTTGAGCAGAAACACTTGAAAGAAAGAAAACTCATTATTGATTGTTCAACTAGATGGAATTCTACCTATAAAATGTCATTTGTCTCGCTTTGAAGTTCAAGATTGTCTTTCCAGCTTATAAGGAAAGAGAGCCACATTATGACTATGAACCATCTCAAGAGGATTGGAAAAAGGTTGAAAAGGTTTGTCAACTTTTAGAAGTGTTCAATCTAGCCACTCACGTCATCTCAGGCAGTGAGTATCCAACTGCAAATTTGTATCTTCCTAAAGTTTGGAGGGTGAAACGAGTAATTGATAAAGCCGTAGAGGATGATGATTACTTCATGAGAGAAATGACAGCCCCAATGAAAGCAAAATTTGACAAATATTAGGGGGAATGCAATATGCTAATGGCCATTGCAAGTGTTTTGGATTCTAGGTGCAAATTCCATGTTGTCAATTATTGCTTTCCGTTGATATATGAACCAGATTATGTGGCTAAAGAGAATGTGGATAGGGTGATGAATGCATTGGAAATATTATATGATGAGTATGTTGACTTCAGTAAGGAAGAGGCATCTGCTAGTGCTAGTGGTGAAGTTGATAATGGTGGCAACAACTCTTCTACTAATGTGCTTGGTTCTTCAATTGTCACTGGATTTGACCAAATCATGAGTATTGTTCGTGAAAAGCAAGCAATTCCCCCAATAAAATCTGAATTAGAAGCTTATCTTGAGGAGGGTCTTTATATTCCTGATGGTATTTCTAACTCATTCAGTGCCTTGGAATGGTGGAAAAATAATAGCTTAAAATATAAGATTTTATCGAAGATGGCTGCTGACATTCTAGCTATTCCAGTCTCAACATTAGCATCAGAGTCCACATTTAGTGCTGGAGGAAGAGTTATTGATGAATTTCGTTCTAGATTGAATGAAGAATCTATTGAAGCACTCATTTGTGGTGGCGATTGGCTTTGCAGCAAGTATAATTTGAAGAGACAACAAAAGGTACAAATTTTAAATATTAAAATAATACTTCTTTTTTCTTATAGTTGTTAAATTGTGCTATGATCTAATAATATAATTAATTTGTTTTTTCAAGGTGTTTGAACAAGAAGAAGAGATCACCTTGAAGATTTGACACTTTGTTGGCTGGTTGCACGTTGACACTTTGTTGATTGGTTGTACTTTGCTATTTAGATTTAGTTATTGTGTTGTGTTATTGAATTTGATCATGTGATAATTGGATAATTTGGATTTATCATTATTGAGATGTATTATTGATCTTGAGACTATGATGTTGATGATACTATGATGTTGATGATGAGTGATGACCAATTGGTTATGAATGTGATGTGAGAACAAGCTTGAAAGAGGTGTTTTATGTGCTTGAAAGAGTCCTATTTTTTATATACTCAAGTGACTTGAAAAGGGTCTTTGAATTTGATGAATTTTGTGTGTTATGGTTGTGTATGATTTAATTGTGTAATTATATTTTATTTAGTCTAATGAGTGATTAGTAATGGTATTTATAAACAGGAGTTGTACTTGAATGTTAATTTTTTTTTCAATGGCCTTTCAAGGCCTGTTTGAAGGCTCAAGCCTATATAAAGGCCTTGGCCTGCTGGCCTATTTAGAAGCCTTAATAAAAATCAGGCTTTCGAAACAGGCTTCAAGCCAGGCCAGACTTCTTAAACAGGCCAGGCCAGGCCCAAAAAAAAGCCTTTGACAAGTAACAGGCCAGGCTCAGGCCAGGTATTTGTAACACAGGCCTGGCCTGTTTAGTGTGAAGCCTGGCCTGGCCTGGCCTATTTCCATCCCTATATATGGGTAATTGTAGATAGATAGATTAAGTCTGTCCATTTTCTACCCATTAGGATTAACTATCCATTAAATAAATTAGCCCAATTATATATTAAGGATATTGTGAGACTTTATGGAGTACTAACTACTATAGTGTCAGATAGAGACCCAAGATTTACCTCTAGGTTTTGGGAATCATTGCAAGCAGCCTTTGGGACAAAATTATCATTTTAGTACTGCTTATCATCCCCAAACCATTGGACAAACTAAAAGAATAATTCAAAACTTAGAAGACATGTTCAAGGCTTGTGTTTTGGATTACAAAGGAAGTTGGGATACCTACTTACCACTAATAAAATTTGCTTACAATAATAGTCATCATTCCAATATTGGTATGGCCCCATATGAAGTTTTGTATAGAAGAAAATGTCAATCTCCGTTATGTTAGTTTGAGGCTGGAGAAAGGAATTTATTAGGACCTGATTTGGTACAATAGACTTCATAAAAAATAAAATTAATCAGAGATAGAATGTTAGCAGCTCAAAGTAGATAGAAGAGTTATACAGACCAAAGGAAAAAACCAATAGAATTCTAAGAAGTAGAACATGTATTCCTTAAAGTAACCCAAACAATTGGAATTGGCAAGTCTTTGAAAACAAAGAAGCTGAGTCCTAGATATATCAGACCATTCCAAATTCTTAAAAGAGTTGGCCCTGTTGCTTAGAAAATTGCTTTACTCCCTAACTTGTCAAACCTTCACGATGTGTTTCATGTGTCTCAACTCCAAAAATATTGTCCTAATTCTTCACACATCATTGAAGTAGAATCTATACAGTTAAAAGATAATTTGACATATGAGGTACAACTTATACAAATAATAGATAGACTTTACAGATAACTAAGGAATAAAACTATCCCTATGGTTAAAGTTTTGTGTCAAGGATAAGATACAAAAGATGCTACATGGGAAACGGAAGAAGAGTTTAAGTAAAAGTATCCAGAACTCCTTTAGCAGGTATTAATTAGAAATTTTAAGGACAAAATTTTTATAAGAAGGGAAGAATGTAACATCCCTAAAAATATTAATAACTAATAATAAAAATATGGAATACTTAAATAAAACAAAGAATGATGTAGCAACCTTAGAAATTTATGAAAAACTCTCCTATTCGAATAAATGTCTGATTTTACAAATCTATCGAAGAAAACCTATCATTTTATTCGAATAACATTCATGTTATTTGAATAAAGTGACTAATATCATAAAAAATAGGAAGCTCGTTACAAAGCTCGTAACAGAAAGGAAAACTTAGTTTTCCATCTAGTTCTCTTCTCCCTTGGATCTTTAGTTCAACTAGTTACGAAGGAGCTAAATGGATAAAGTGGAGATGATGAAGTAAGGTGGATGAGATCATCAAGAGCCAAGTGTCAAGAAGGAAAACACCTAAAATTATGGAAAATCATGGAATAATGATTAGCAGAACAAGTGTCACTTAAATGAATGAAGTGAGAAGCAGAAAATGAAGCTAACTACGTTTGAAATTTCTAAGAGGGAACAAGTTTTAAAACATTAATGAAGGATGATATGATATTATGAAATTTACAGGGACAAGTGTCATTAAAGAGGAGCTCTTGTAATTATGGTAATGATTACAAGAACAGATGGCAATGAATGAATGTTGCATGAAGAGAATTTTGGAATTTCAACAAGAATTATAGAAGGAGAGATTCTGAGAAATGCTTTTCATTTTGACTCCTAGCTACCCAACACCATCACTTACATCATCAACCAACGTAAGACAAGCCTAAAGTGGGCTCTATAAATACCTCAGTACTCTCCCATTCACGTCATAAGCACAGCCACCCAAACACTCAAACCAGCAAGCTCTGTTTTTGTCATCTTCAACTTCACCATCTTCAACCTCAATATTGCTTTAATTATTTAATTTTGTTGGACTCTTATATATGGTTTTAGAAACAGAGAATTGTAAAGAGTGGAACATGTATATTAGTTTTTGTTCTTTTCTACTAAGATTATACCTCAATCTTTTATGGTGTGATATTTCAGATAATACCAATTGTTAGAGTTTTGATAGATTTTCATGTTCAACCAGTTTACACACCCGAGCTTGGCGACTATGTTTTTACAGTCTCCTTGGGAGACTTATTTATGATAATACTACTCTTTGATGAGTAGTTATAATAAACGACATATGTAAAAATGTATATAGTGGTAGTGGCACCTTGAAGGCTTTCTTAAGCCTCATTTTTGTTAAATAGGTGCCTAACTTAAATTGTATTTTGTATGTATATAACTAACTCTAGAAGGATGTATCCTCAAAATCCATGTAAAATATTGTACATATGAATTAATGAAATTTTAGTAGTTCTTATGTAATGTGTTGTTCTAGTAAGAAATTAAAATATATTAATAAAATAAGAAAATAATTAGATTTAGAATAAGACGTTACACGAGTTTCTAACCTCAAGCAATTAGGTAGAGTACGAAGCATATATTGTTGGACTGGTAATAACCAAGGACATGGGATCAATTAAGATCACACTTTGCAATGACTCCCAATTTGTGACCTCCCAGATCCGGGGTGATTATCAAGCCAAGGAGCCCCTCCTCCAAAGATATTTTGCCAAGGTACAACAACTCATCAAGAAATTTCATGATGCCAAAATAGAGCACATTCCTAGGGAGTAAAACTCTAGGACGAACCTCTTGTCCAAACTGGCCAACACTAAAAGCTCGGAATAATATCCGGTCCATGATCTAGGAGACCCTTTCGCAACCCTCTATCACAGATGCATCCATTGTTTAGGTGGAAAGAGGAGAGCGTACTTGGATCACCCCAATCATGGAGTATTTACAGTTCGAAGCCAGGCCCTCTAATTCAAAGGAAGCCTTCAAAGTAATCAAGATTGCGTCAGGTACACCATCTACGATGGGTAGTTATATCGAAATGGGTTTTCCTCACCTCTCCTTAAATGCCTCATACCAAAAAAAGTAGAATATGTACTAGATAAGGTCCACGAAGGGAGCTGTGGATACCACTTGGGAGACAAAGCCTTGACATTAAAAGTACTCAGGGCCAGATATTATTGGCCTATAATTGAAGCTGACTGTGTTGCACATGTCTGATTTTGTGACAAATGCTAGCGCCACTCGGACCACTATTAGGCTCCCCCAAAGGAACTATCTACGATTTCTATACCCTAACCATTCTACATATATAGTATGGATATCTTGAGTTCGTTCCCTCCAGTACCTGGACAATAAAAATACTGCGTGGTGGCCGCGGACTACTTCACCAAATGGATTGAGGTAGAACCCCTGGTCACTATCACTTTTGTCCGAATCCAAAAGTTCACATGACGTCACATCATCACCAGGTTTAGGGTATCGGAGTCCATTATGATAAACAACGAAACCCAATTTAAAGATAAGGTTTTGAAGAGCTACTTGGTGGGCTAAAGATCAAACATCATTGCAGTTTTGTCAAGAACCCCAAGACAAATGGATCAGCTGAAGCCGCCAACCAGGTTATTGTTCATGGAATCAAAATAAAGTTGGATGAAGTAAAGGGAAATTGGGCTGAACAGTTAGACCATATCCTCTAGGCTTACTGGACAACACCTCACTCTACAATAGGGGAAACCCCTTTTAAACAATATCTGGCCTGTGATCTAGGAGACACTTTCACAACCCTCTGTCATAGATGCATCCATTGTTTAGGTGGAAGGAGGAGAGCATACTTGGATCACCCCAATCATGGAGTATTTACAGTTCAAAGCCAGGCCCTCTAATTCAAAGGAAGGCTTCAAAGTAATCAAGACTACGTCAGGTACACCATCTACGATGGGTAGTTATATAGAAATGGGTTTTCCTCACCTCTCCTTAAATGCCTCATACCAAGATGTGGTATATGTTCTAGATGAGGTCCACGAGGGGAGCTGTGGACACCACTTAGGAGACAAAGCCTTGACATTAAAAGTACTCAGGGCCAGATAGTATTGGCCTACAATTGAAGCTGACTGTGTTGCACATGTCTGATTTTGTGACAAATGCTAGTGCCACTCGGACCACTATCAGGCTCCCCCAGAGGAACTATCTATGATTTCTGTACCTTGACCATTCTACAGATAGGGTATGGATATCTTGAGTTCGTTCCCTCCAGCACCTAGACAATTAAAATACTTGGTGGTAGCCGTGGACTACTTCACCAAATGGATTGAGGTAGAACCCCTGGTCACGATCACTTTTGTCCGGATCCAAAAGTTCACATGATGTCACATCATCACCAGGTTCGGGGTATCGGAGTCCATTATGATAAACAACAAAACCTAATTTAAAGATAAGGTTTTGAAGAGCTACTTGGCGGGCTAAAGATCAAACATCATTGCAGTTCTGTCAAGAATCCCAAGACAAATGGATAAGCTGAAGCCGCCAACCAGGTTATTGTTCATGGAATCAAAAGAAGGTTGGATGAAGCAAAGGGAAACTGAGTTGAACAGTTAGACCATATCCTCTGGGCTTACTGGACTACACCTCACTCTACAATAGGGGAAACCCCTTTTAAACAATATCCGGTCCGTGATCTAGGAGACCCTTTCGCAACCCTTTGTCACAGATGCATCCATTATTTAGGTGGAAGGAGGAGAGCGTACTTGGATCACGCCAATCATGGAGTATTTACAGTTCGAAGCCAGGCCTGCTAATTCGAATGAAGCTTCAAAGTAATCAAGACTGCGTCAGGTACACTATCTACGATGGGTAGTTATATCGAAATGGGTTTTCCTCACCTCTCCTTAAATGCTTCATACCAAAAAAGTAGAATATGTACTAGATGAGGTCCACGAGGGGAGTTGTGGACACCACTTGGGAGACAAAGCCTTGGCATTAAAAGTACTTAGGGCCAGATATTATTGGCCTACAATTGAAGCTGACTGTGTGGCACATGTCCGATTTTGTGACAAATGTTAGTGCCACTCGGACGACTATCAGGCTCCCCCAGAGGAACTATCTATGATTTCTGTACCCTGACCATTCTACAGATAGGGTATGGATATCTTGGGTTCGTTTCCTCCAGCACCTGGACAATTAAAATACTTAGTGATGGTTGCGGACTACTTCACCAAATGGATTGAGGTAGAACCCCTGGTCACGATCACTTTTATCTGTGTCCAAAAGTTCACATGACGTCACATCATCACCAGGTTCGGGGTTTCGGAGTCCATTATGATAAACAACGAAACCCAATTTAAAGATAAGGTTTTGAAGAGCTACTTGTCGGGCTAAAGATCAAACATCATTGTAGTTCTGTCGAGAACCCCAAGACAAATGGATAAGCTGAAGCCGCCAACCAGGTTATTGTTCGTGGAATCAAAAGAAGGTTGGATGAAGTAAAGGAAAACTGGGTTGAACAGTTAGACCATATCCTCTGGGCTTACTGGACTACGTCTCACTCTATAACAGGGGAAACCTCTTTTAAACTTATATATGGATATGAGGCTATGATTCTGGTGGAAATTAGGGAACCAAGTTGGCACCTTCAATAATTTTTGCTTGATAACAACTCCAGACTAATCAGAGAATACTTGGATCTTCTTAAGGAAAGAAAGCACGTTGCTCATATACGTGATGCTGCCATCAAACAGAGGACAGAGGCTCAGTATAACTTAAAGGTTGTGCCAAGGAAATTCCAATAAAGGGACTTAGTACTCTAGAGAACAGACATTGGAGGTAGGAATGCCTCCTATTAGAAGTTAGCCCTTAATTGAGAAGGCCCTTACTGCATTGTGATCAGTACTGGCAAAGGAGCTTACACCCTGGAGACATTAATGGGCAAGTAGATCAAGAACTATTGGAATGCAGATAAACTTAGAAAGTACTATAGCTAAGTGCCCTTCGAGGCCTAGTCTCTTAGTTTACTTTGTTTGGTCTGCCCCAATATTGGTGAGCATATTCTTTTTATGGACTTCAGTCCCTCATTCTATCAATGAAATAAGGTTACTATCTTATATCTTGCACATATCTAAAGTCTCAAAGGACCCTCAAGCCAGACTCTGTCTTGAAAATGTCTACTAAGCCCAATCCTTATGGGATCTGGAATTTAACAATCTAAAGACCCTCGAGTCAGAAAATGCCTTGAGATTGTCTTGAGCCCATTCCGTATGAGATCTGAGGCCTCTTAAGAGTCCAAGTTAAGAGGAATAACCCACAAAATCCGCTTGTGCGTTTTCGTCATAAGTTGTGGGCCCTTGCCCAAGTCTCAACACTTGGCCATGACCATTTTATGGTTATGAAATTAATTGGCAACATGGGTTACGACACTTGTGCTCCCTCATTAGGTACCTACCATGAATGTTTTATGTTAAACAAGTTCTAAACTCGAAAATTCTGAAGTATTAGGTGATTTTTCGCAATAGACCGTAAACATTAAATATCTCGGTTATAGATCACCTTAAGATTTAGCCTAAGTCAAGTGGAATTTCAAGTGCTCAAACGTTTTGGGTGTTGGACCCAAGACTAAGGTATTGATTCAATTGAAATTTTCCTAAGTCCCTAAACGGTTACCAAATACACATTTATAATGGGCGTTGGACCTAGTACGGACCATAAAAAGGAAACAAGTAATAAAAAACAAAAGTCTTTAAAACACCTTGCACAATTGAGGTAATTATCTTTACAAAAGTAAAATGCCCCACAGAGGGGGCAAAAGTAAAAGAAAGGCAGGCTAAGATACATTTCCTGTGCCCTCGGCAACGCCCAGATCTTGGATAGCGGCAACTGGAGCCTCGATAACACCTTATTCGTCTTGAACAATACTTGGAAGCACAAGACAGCCGTCTTAGATCACATTTCTGGAGTCCAATGCATCCAATGCTAGGGCCACCTCAGGATTGAATAGTTAGACTTAGTTGACTACATTTAGGAACTGCTCCCCGCTGATATTCGTGCAGACCATAATTAGCTGTTGAGTGTCCTTTTGTAGCCATGCCACTTTGGATTGGAGGCCTTGATTCTCAGTATGGAGGTTTTCACTCTGAGCACGGAGGTCAGCAACTTCCCTCCTAGCCTCCACTAAACCAACCTTCTCATTTTTTAGATCATCCTCTAAGGCCGCCAGCTTCCTTTCTAACCCCTTGACCTTTGCCTCGGCATCATTCTTGGCCTACTCAGCTTCCTCTTTGGCCTTGAGAGCCTGGTTTCCCTCCTCCTGAGCCTCCTTCACCTTCCCTGCCATCTGTTGATTATACTCCCCAAGGCATCTCTCAACAAAACGAGCCTCAGTAACAAGACGAAGGCCATAGGTCTGGAATATCGATATGAGTTCTGGTGTGCTGCTTTGACTGATATGATGTACCACTTTGTTATCCAAGAGGTTGAAGTTGATGAACGACCTAAGCTCCAAGTTATTCCTGTATAGCATAATTGGTCCCTCGTCATCCATCACAACGACCGCCCTCTTTCCTCGATCCTCTGCCATACTACCTTAAGCAGCTCTCTTCTGCCTCTAAAGAGGTTGCACATGGGACTCTTCTTATGAGGCCAAACCTACCTCGATCACTAAATCTTCAACTGGAGGGGTTGGAGGGGCAAGAACAATGACCATGGGAACGTTGGAAGGACCAGCAACATTCCTAGTTTTTAGGGCATTGAGGTGGCAAGAGTATTTTTGGATGCCATACTTTCTGTGGAACATTCTGCAAAATAGAGCAAGAGTCAGACAACAAGAAAAATATGTAAAAGAATTACTACATATAAAAATATTTATAGACTGTTGCCTACACTACCTAGAATGACCCTGAGAGTTACATCGTCAATGGCGTCTAGCACATCTCTACAAGAAACGAGGCCTACTTCCTAAGCCCACATACTTAGGAAGTCAACACACTCGGTCATCCCAGTCAAGATCGGGCTTCTGTTCAATCATCGCAAGAGGAGTGCTCTGTGCCTTTTAAGTCTAAAACAGGTTAAACGTCGGCTCCCCTTCAGCATCTATGAAGAATGGATGAGTCCCTGGTGTTGTCATCAACTTAAAGTACTTCTCCTTGAAGCTATCTTGGAAAACCCAAATGACCTTCTAATCGAGCCTTGACCGGATCATGAGCCAGTTCTGTAGCCCCACCCCTCAGGGACTCCACCGGGTAAAGAGATAGAAGAAAGCCTTCACTGAGTACCACAATCTGACTACTTAGTGAAGTCTTTCGAAAGCAAGTATATTTCCCTAGTTGTTGGGATAAAGTTAGGATGGAGCTACGTTAAGAGTGTAGAGGACCGCAATCTGGAAATCATTAAATGGGATTCGGAGTCCCTGTCAGATGAAGAGATCCTCAAGAACATGTAGTGCGCACCTGCCTCTAGAGATGAGCACACTATCTCGTCCTCTGGGGATAGAACTTGGGACTCGTGATCCCTCGTACCTTTCTCTGTCAGCATCAAATAGCCCTTGAGTTTTTTGAGCTCTTCCCTAGGACAAAAGATGGACACTTGATCATAGACGTCGTCTCTAACCCATGGATACACCCGCCTCATGTCGCGGACAATTACCACAAGGTCTTCCATAGCCAGAATCTGAGGTCTAGCTACTCATCTCCTAGCTATCAAATCCCTAGAAACATCCACAGAGGCTGGTGAGTAATTATCATAATCAATTAGCCTACAGATTTAGACACGGAAAGGGCTAGACCGGGAAAGGAATCAAAAGTTCACATCCGCATCCACTATAGATATCGGCCTCTGCGCCCACCAAGGCTTAAGCCTCATATGGGCACCTCTAATGTTCCCCGTGCAGTAGAGAAGGTGCTCTACTGAGCGATGCCATTGAAAGGACCCAACAACAATGGTATCCCAACTTATTTTACTAAGAGGAGAAAGGAATACACCCCAAAACAAAAGAAGCAAAATTACTTTACGACACTACAAATAGCAAAAACAAAAGGTAGAAGAAGGTATACTGGTGTGGTGTGGAATACGATTAAAAATTAATATTAAAAATAGTTTCCAAGTTCCACTATAAATATAAAAACCTTGCAACCAATTGTAGTAAGTAAGGGTCGATCCACAGAGAACCAATTCAATTAACACTATCAATCCAATTCCTAAATTAAACTCTGATGAAAAATAAACAGTAAAAGTAAAAGGGGGTTTTGTTGATTAAAACTAAAAAGAGAAATTAAACTTAAACCAAAACAGTAAACACAAATTGAATTATCAAGTTAAAGATATTGGTTAAGAGATGGAATCCACCACTAGATTTATATGATTATGCCAACTTACATACCCTTTATACCAACATGATCAATTATGTTCTTATGCAATTGCGAGATAAATCCCATGTCTTCCTTAAGTTTCGCTTAATTCAGTAACCGCTCAAATCAAACCCTAACCATTAGTTATTTGTAAAGCAACTGCTCTTACACCTATCTAATGATTGCATTAAGAATTAGAAAACCAATCACACTAAGGTCTAATCACACACCGGGATTAAATTACTTAGATCATATGTTTCACTAGTCATACCACCGCAACTGCGCATAGCAATCCTAGTTTTACCACTCTCGAAATTTGGCAAGGATATAAAAACATTTATATTGATTTAAGAACAGAAACATATGAATAAAAACATAATTGTATTGATATAAAGAAGTATACAAGATTCACATAATCAAAACTAGAGTTTCATCTTCCCTTAACCAATCAAGAAGTTTAGCCACACATGGCAAATTCAAAATCACAAGAAAAATAGAAGAAAAACATAGTTCAAAACGAAAGTGCAAAAGAAAACTAAAGATCAAACTAGTTTCCAAAAGTTGGGGATGATCAATCTCCGATTGCTCGAACCCGAGACTCCAATCTTCGATCCAATCTCCCTTCCCCTTGGTCTTTGTGTTTCCCTCAGTTCCCTTGATGGCTCTCCCTGTCCAGCCCTCCTTTAAGGACTCTAAGCAACCCTATTTATAGGTTTGGATATCTAATTTAACATCAAAATACGAATTTAACTTTCTGGTGCGACGATATGGGCCGTGTCATATGACACGGCCCAGGCCCTGTACTTTTCTGTCAGCCCAATTCCATGTATTTTACAAGTCAGAGAAGGACACGGCCCAGGCCCTGTAATTTGACACCTTCATTTTCAGCCCGGATTCTTTACAAATGCTTTTCTTTCATTGCTTCAAGAGGTGATATTGATCTCCTTAAGCATTCATCTCTCTCCTCAAATGGCCATCAAGCTTGGTTTGATGCTAATGGACTCAAACACTCAAAGATATCCTGAAAAACATAATTCATTTATGAGTGTTTATAACCGCATTTAGCATAGTTTCACAATAAACATCCAAAGACAACTCTAAATCAGAAACTTAGCTAAATGTCAACAATTGAGCACATATAGAGTCCAATTAAATCAATCATAAGGCATTTAAAGTATGGAAATAATCGACAGATCAAATACCCCCACACTTAGCCTTTTGCACTCCTGGGCAAAACATAAGGACAAACCAAGGAACAGGGAAAACAAAACAAATTCAAAACCTAAAAATTTAAAGAACTCAATTTCCAATGATATTCAAGAAAGGTTTGTGAGCAAGAAGAGCAAGAAAAGAATCAAGGGATCAAAACATTCAAGAGATAACAATTCTTCACATTTCCAACCAACAAGCAAGGTATCTTCAATTTGAAAAACATGAATTAAGAATGATAGATTCTCACAAGATACACTCTCAATCTCTCAAGTGTTTACAAGGTAAGTATTTCACTCAATTCAACCCATGAAAAATGCACTACCATAAGCTTGCTTATCTTCTACTTCTCCACTATTCAAACACATGCACACACAAATCAAGAGGACTTTATTTAAGGTTGTAATGAGGCTAAGGTAAGGGAAGGAAATAATATGAGTATGGTAAGATGAGCACCCAAGAGAATGAAAGAATATTGGGGAGGAACTCAATTGACAAACATGAAATTTTTATCCCCTCAAATCTATATAATGCACATTCTCTTTACATATTCCTTTCCTTTTTCTTTCTTTTCTTTTACAACCTTTCTTGAATTTTTTTTTCTTTTTCTTTGCATATTTTTTTCAACACCTTGCATATTACACATCAACTTGCACAACCCCCACACTTGTCCTATTAAACACTTGCAAGCAAAAGAGCTCCTCTAAATGAAAATGAACCAATGCTCTCTCATTCCCTAAGGTAAGGTAAAATCATGGTTTTTCACATAAGACATAAAATGAGATAAGACAAAGAATAGGCAAATAGGCTCAAGGGGTTAATCAAAGGGAAATAATGCAAGGTTGGCTATTTGGCCAAAGTAGTCAATCACAAAAGAATGCCTCAATCATGTTCATGTATGCAAATGAAAATATAGCCTCAAAAAGAATTAAAGCAAGTTCTAGAGTGATCAATATGACATGAGTGAAAATCACACAACAAAGAAGAGAATGGTATAAATGTTAAATCCATCCATCAAAAGGCCCAAAATCTCACCAGGTATGTATCTATCAAACTCAATTCATCAATCAAACATCCAAAACCAAGCATGCCAAATTCAAGATGACAGAAGAAATTTATAAATCATAACCTTGAATTTCAATTGCTTCAAACTCATAGACTTCACAAATCTCAAAACATCATTGGAAATCAAATAAAAACACAATTTTTTTTCAAAAACGAAAAATAGAAATTAAAATAAAAACAAAAATAAAACAGAAAACAAAATGTCAATTCCTCCCCACACTTAAATTCTACATTGTCCTCAATGTAAACCTCAACAATAAATAATCATTAATAAATCTAGGACAAGTAAGATAAAAGAGAGGAAAGAAACATCCTTATCAACTGAAGTAACGGAGGAAAATGAAGAGATTTCCACTAGGATCCCATTGGCGAAAGCATAATAACCAATTTATGCTTGAAATAACATGAAAGCTTCCACCGGGGTCCCATTGGCTATAACGTAATGACCAAGTTATGGTTGAAACAGCATGAGGGCTTCCACCAGGGTCCCATTGGCCTTCCTTAATTGCCTTGACTTCACCACTGAAAAGTAATATGTGCACTTCATCAACTTCATATGCATTGTTTCTATTGGACCATGGCCCAAAAACAAAATCCACTTCAGTAGTGTCTGTCATCTGGTGCTCTTCTCCCTTCACTGAAAACTCTTCAGAGGCCTGCAATTCTATCTTTCCTTGTATCTTAGATCCTGCAACTGCATCAAAAGTGTTGTTGATAGATCCTTCAACAACATTAGCTTCTACACAAACAAAATCATCAACTTTCAAGAATGCAAAAATTTCAGCACAAACAACACATATCATGTCACCATCACAATCAGTACATGAGTTGCAATGAGTATAATTATTGAAACTAATAAAATTAGGAAATTCATCACACAACTCATCATACTGTCTCTCCACTACCTTAGGAAGGGGTTCAAGAATACTTACCTTGGGGGCCTTAGAGTTTTCCCCCTCCTCACTTACCTCTTCAGGCTCTATTTCTTTCTCTTCAATAGCTTGTGGATGAGAGGTGGGTTCATCTAACGTCTTCCCACTGTGCAATGTGACAGCACTAGGTTCTTCCTTCATATCCTCTTCGAATTGCAAGGGAAGTCTCCCAGAAATTAGGCTCGACATCTTACTGAATTCTGTGGCTAACTGCCCCAAAGAGTTTTGCAGGTCATCGCTCATAGCCTTTGTCTCTTCTTTGGCCCGAATGTTATTAGTGGTCATTTGTCTTATTAGCTCCTCCAGTGAAGGTTCAGGTTGCCTAAGAGGTTGAACTTGTTGCTGCCCATGACTCAAGTTAGGAGGATCCCACCACCCTGGATAATATGTATTGGAGTAGGGGTTGTAGTTGTCGGACGGTTCAGAATATCCCCATACTGCCTCTACCTCCTCATTTGTGTCTACTAGGAAAGTGGGACACAAATCAGTGGGATGTCCAGATGATAAGCAAATCTCACAAGCTTCCATGATCAATGCATATCAACACCTACAAACACTCAGAAAGAAAGAATCAAAAATTAAAATAAAAAAAATAAAAACAGAGTAAAAATAGGAAATAAATTAATAGCGCAATTGGAAAATTAGTTCCCCCGCAACGGCGCCAAAATTTGGTGTGGTGTGGAATACGATCAAAAATTAATATTAAAAATAGTTGCCAAGTTCCACCAAAAATATAAAAACCTTGCAACCAATTGTAGTAAGCAAGGGTCGATCCACAGAGAACCAATTCAATTAACACTATCAATCCAATTTCTAAATTAAACTCTGATGAAAAATAAACAGTAAAAGTAAAAGGGGGGTTTTGTTGATTAAAACTAAAAAGAAAAATTAAACTTAAACCAAAACAGTAAACACAAATTGAATTATCAAGTTAAAGATATTGGTTAAGAGATGGAATCCACCACTAGATTTATATGATTATGCCAACTTACATACCCTTTATACCAACATGATCAATTATGTTCTTATGCAATTGCGAGATAAATCCTATGTCTTCCTTAAGTTTCGCTTAATTCAGCAACCGCTCAAATCAAACCCTAACCATTAGTTATTTGTAAAGCAACCGCTCTTGCACCTATCTAATGATTGCATTAAGAATTAGAAAACCAATCACACTAAGGTCTAATCACACACCGGGATTAAATTACTTAGATCATATGTTTCACTAGTCATACCACTGCAACCGCGCATAGCAATCCTAGTTTTACCACTCTCGAAATTTGGCAAGGATATAAAAATATTTATATTGATTTAAGAACAGAAACATATGAATAAAAACATAATTGTATTGATATAAAGAAGTATGCAAGATTCACATAATCAAAACTAGAGTTTCATCTTCCCTTAACCAATCAAGAAGTTTAGCCACACATGACAAATTCAAAATCACAAGAAAAATAGAAGAAAAACATAGTTCAAAACGAAAGTGCAAAAGAAAACTAAGATCAAACTAGTTTCCAAAAGTTGGGGATGATCAATCTCCGATTGCTCGAACCCGAGACTCCAATCTTCGATCCAATCTCCCTTCCCCTTGGTCTTTGTGTTTCCCTCAGTTCCCTTGACGGCTCTCCCTGTCCAGCCCTCCTTTAAGGACTCTAAGAAACCCTATTTATAGGTTTGGATACCTAATTTAACATCAAAATACGAATTTAACTTTCTGGTGCGATGACACGGGCCGTGTCATATGACACGGCCCAGGCCCTGTACTTTTCTGTCAGCCAAATTCCATGTATTTCACAAGTCAGAGAAGGACACGGCCCAGGCCCTGTAATTTGACACCTTCATTTTTAGCCCGGATTCTTTACAAATGCTTTTCTTTCATTGCTTCAAGAGGTGATATTGATCTCCTTAGGCATTCATCTCTCTCCTTAAATGGCCATCAAGCTTGGTTTGATGCTAATGGACTCAAACACTCAAAGATATCCTGAAAAACATAATTCAATTATGAGTGTTTATAACCGCATTTAGCATAGTTTCACAATAAACATCCAAAGACAACTCTAAATTAGAAACTTAGCTAAATGTCAATAATTGAGCACATATGGAGTCCAATTAAATCAATCATAAGGCATTTAAAGTATGGAAATAATCGACAGATCATATACCTTTGAAAAGTAGAGAAACTGGATGAAAGAAGGGGTTGAAACTTTAGTAAAACTACTGGAAATTGCTCTCAACCGCTTGAAACAAAACTTCTTCACTAAGGAAAACCACCAAAAGTCACCTCAGGTCGCTGGAATTTGGAAATGAACAGTAAAGTGTGGAAAAAGGCGCTCTTAATCCCTATTTATAGAAGGTAGACGATTAGGGGGCAATTCTGTTCTAACACTTCGGATTTCAAAAACCACTCATTAAGGCGCACACAACCCTAACCACGTCTCTCTAATCAGCATGCGCCATGTGGTCCTCACAGTTTTCAAAGCAATTGAAGGGACAGTTGCTCAGAAAATTAAACGTCATGCAAGCTAGTTGTTTTGAGCACAAATTTTTTCTACAGATCCCAGCTGTAGTCAGAATGTCCACCTATGATCAACTAACACGTGAACCCTATTTGGATTATGACATTTCCACGAATGTCAAATGACTTCGCTGTAAACGCTTTCAAATTAGAGCTCTTAACCTTATGGGGTAGAACAAACCACAAATTAAAGTAAAGTATGGTTACCATCACTTGGGAGCATTGAGATTTTATCTTGCTACTTCATTATACTAACCAAGCACCAAGTTGGGGGCAACATGACATTATTACATGATGAGTGTTGGACTCATCCTGGAGAAAAAGAAAAGAGCGGAGAACGAAAACAAAAAATAGAAGATACAATATTCAGAAATTTTTTTATATGAATATTTACATTCTATACATTGTCAGCTCTAATAAAAAAGAAGTACATAAATTATTCTAAGTAAAAAATGCCCACTGGAAAGAACTAGGAAGGAAGCTAGATAGCGATGACGATGATATCCATCGACCACGGCCACCTCCAAGGTTCTTCCAGACACTAGTACCCACCTCTTCCTTGCTAGCCAACGTGAGAATACTCTGCATGAAAAGATTGTTCCACCTCAACAACAACATGTTTCACAATCACTCCCAAGTTGCTTCAAATTACTCCAATTTGCTCTAAGAGATCTTTCCACCTTAGAGCCCTCTTGCTTATCCAACTACACCTAGGAAGAGAAATTATTGAAGCATCTGGCTAAGTGCCTCCACAACAATTAGGAAAGGAGGAGGATGGAGTGCGGAACACCTCCATGCATCACAAGAACTACACAGAAGCAGCGAGTCCCCCCAATACACGCAAAAAGGTTGCATACTCCCATGTACGTTGGGAGAGAAAGGCTTTTGCTACCTAGATGCATGTTGGCCAGTCCACGTAGGGCAGTTACTTGGTCATCCACTAGAGGGATTGACAGTAGTAAAGTGAACACCTTTGAAGATTTTGGAAAGAATAAGAAGATGCTTTCAGAAAGGGGAAAATTCCTCTACATGTATACAAAAATGGGAGAGAAATTCTCTAGAAAGAGATCATCCTCAAACAAGATTAGAGAGAACAAAAGGAATTTCAGCCTCAATGCAAACATTCCCAATTTATAAAGGAAACAAAGCATTCTGATTGGCCCTTGAGAAAGCGAACTGATTGCATGTTAGAAGCCATGTTTTAATGTTCCCTCTCTCTGATTGGCCATAAGAGTAACGAACAGTTGAGAAACAACATAAAACTGCTATCCTCTTTTAAAGGACATTTAACTCCCAATAAAGTCAAAGCGATGATTCCCTAGGAAAGTTCATATTGTTGCAAACTGCAGAGTAAAAGCTGCAGGAAAAGACAAGACTTTGTGAACTACACATAGGGGCAGTATATGACGTACCTCTGATGGCAGAATGAAATCATAAGCAAAGCAATTCACCTCGATTCCAGCCTTACACGTCAATCCCAGAGGCAAACTATGACTATCACGGGCCTCGGCCCTTTGGAAAACATCGTGAGGTCTGACGTTAACTTTAACTTGGATTCCTTTGTCCACTGCGTGCCATGTGCTCCTATCAAACTTGGCACCTTGACACTTAGCTAGCCTATCTAAGCACCAAACTGGGGACAACTATTCTGGACCACAATTTGGGATGACGGGTCAACTCGGCACGTAGTTATCCGGAGTCTATCATTGACACACCAGTGGGGATTTGCTTAGGGCAAAGGTGAGATCTCGGCTTTATGCACATTAAAGTATAACATTGGGTAGCAAAAATATCATCAGATTTGCGCAGTAGATAAATCCTAAGATTATCTATTATTGTCAATCATGATATTGCGTAATGAATAGCACCCATAACTGGCTCTAACTGCCCATAATAGCAGCATCTATATTCTGACATTATAAGGATCCTCTACAACTATTATAGGAGTGTATCTCCCTATCCAACCTCTATAAATATCAGGCTTGTTCACCAACACAGGTAACTTATCACTCTTTGCATAAATCGTAATTACCCACAAGCTTACTTGAGCGTTGGAGTGCCTTTGCAGGTACCAACCCCCCCTGTTTCAACATGCTTTACTGTTGCTACGCAAGGAGAAAACCACCGTGACGTGCCTATTTCAGGTACACCTCAGTATCCATTAGTGAACACTCATTGCGTATTAACATTACTAAGATCATTTTTCATAAACACTATATGACCATATTTAATGATTTCTAGACTTCCAGTAATCGTTTTTATCAAGTTATCTTTATATCTCCCTTTTACTTTTACATATTTGTCCCTTTGTCTTCCTTAATTTTGTTCAGTCCTCCTCAATTATTTTTAGTTAGTTTTTCTTTTGTTTTATATTTATTTTGATTTTTGTCACCTTTTTCACTTACTTTCTTCTATCTCTTGCTCGCCATTCATCTTACTCTAATGGCAGAAACTAAAAGTTTATTCACCTAATCCTTTCGGCTAGCTAGCTATTGGGTCTTCATTTGTTCTTCTTTTTAGTATTGTGTTCTCTACTTCTTCCAAGCATTTCTCCTAAGTTTGAGGACTTTTTGCAGTCATTCATGCACCTTGCCTCTCCCCTCTTACCTTATAGGGTCATAAAATTTTTATAATTTCAAGTTTTTTTGTAGAGTAGAGGGAGAATCTAAGGGAAAAAGTAATTTTTATTTTCTCTAATGAGTTTGCTTTCTTAATTGTTCTATTTTATAAGCTGTAACAAATCCAAAATATGCTTTATCAAGAAATTCCAATGTGCTGGAACAAGTCCTAGTTTTTGTGCCTTATATTTTGAGTTATTGCTTCTTCTTCTTTTTCTTTATCTTGGGTTATTGGTAAAATTACATGAAAAAAGTAAATGATAAAAATAAAAAGGTGTACTCAATTATTATACATTATGATGCTGAGGAAAATTTAGTGTGTTCGGACTAGATTTTATACATTTAATTTTGTTGAGAACTGGATGCTGACCCAAAAGTGAGTTATGACTATAATTTCTTGAGATCTAACTATGATTTTAGCATATTGTATGAGTAGAAATTATTTAATTTATATTATGCCTAGGATATAAAGAATGTTAACGGTAGCATCACTTGAAGGGTTTTAGAATAGAAGATTAAGGCATTTAAAGTAGCTTGGAAAGGTACATATATTGGCTTAGGTATGTATGCACTAAGGACCCAAAAATTTTAAGTAGTGGAAGCAACAGTAACTCACAAGTATAAAAAAATTTCTACTGAAAAAATATATTATATAAAATAATAAAAGATCAATTTACAAATATTTCTCTGTCAGAAAATGTCATCTGTGCACCAACCTGTTCGCCCCTGGCCATCACCAACCAGATTCCGTCCCAACCACCACGAGTCAGCCCTATGAACCACTGCCCTTGCTGCCACCACCAGGGTCTCTGTCTCGCACCGTGCCTCCATGCCAAACGTCTTTGACTGGAACAGCTCCTCCCACTTCTGAGCTCTTTTTTTGTGATCAGTTCTTTTTTTTTTTTTTACTTTGAATGTTAGTGTTGTTCTTTTTTGTGTTTATAGATTTATTTAAACTTTTAGTTTATGGATCAAATATTTATTTTTAATTTGGACTTTTAATTAAGATTTTTTTGTTTCTATTAAAGAGTCAGGTTAAGTCTTTAATAATTTTTGCTAGGGTGGTAAGTGTGTTTCTAAAAAAAATGATAAAAATTGGGTTTAGGTTAAAATAAAAAAAGAAGTTAAAATTAGGTAGCAAGACAACTTTTTTTTAAAAAAAATGGCATGTTCTTCTTTTTGTTGGGCTAAGCATTAGTTAAGTTTCTAGTTTGATTCTTTTTGTTAATAGGCTAATACAATTTTCTTCATTTAATGGGTTAAATTTTTAGAATATTTGTTAAGGAATAAGGATGGTAAAATAAAAAGGGTTAAAAAATGATAAAATTGAATAAAAAAAAGAGGTTAATTATGTAACACCTTAATACAAATATCTCTATATACCTAACAAATACAAAGATATATGGTACTAGCCATGTCACTTCTTAACTAACAACATAATAATAATATATCCATAATCACCATACAAGTCATTATAGAGCGCCTTGAGGGAATACGGAAAATATATATACATATACAACATTAGCCTCAAAAAGGCATATTGTAATACATAAAAACTTGTACATTGCAAAGTAAATATAAATAAATACAAACTTTGCACTAGAAGTAATAAAACTAAACTACTCTAGTCTTTCAGCTTCTTTTTCTTCTTACCCTTGGAAGGACCTTGACCTGGATTTGTCATGGAATAACAAATGGGGTGAGAATACATAATTCTCAGTAGGAGTATCCCCTAACAAATCATTCATAACATATTAAACACAGTCTTTACAAATAAAGAGTAGGATATGTCTAAATCTCTACCAAGGCTTATCTTTGTCAACTAAAGAAACCAAGCTAACATACACACACACACACACACACACACACACACACACACTCTCTCTCTCTCTCTCTCTCTCTCTCTCTCTCTAGTTTATTGTATTTCCTATGGTAGGGAGTGAGCGTATCACCTCCTAAACCTACCTATAACCCTGACTTTATGGAATATGTTCAGGAATATCTGATTCCCTCAAATGATTGTGCACATCATATAAGGTCACATACTTAGGAAAAACCTTTACCAAATAGCCCTAGTATACTTGCATCTAATACCCCACTTCAACACTATGTTGCTTAAGATGTTAGATACCTACTTAGGGCAAACCACTACTATTGGATGCTCTAAGATTCATACATTTCTTATACTTACTAGATGGTCATTCCTTTCTTGAAGTACCCCTAGTAGCATCTTAACATACATTAAAAATCATGTATAAGGGATCCTAACAAGTAGGAAACTTCATTTCAATAAGATACATATCTTGACATTTTCTGGTTTGGTCGCTTCGAAAGACTGATTTTCATTAATGCACCAAATGTACAACCTAAATTCAAAAATCCTAAAATTTTATAAGAAAATAGTCTTATCTCATATATTCTAAAAGAAATAAACCTCACTTCATTTGACTTAGTGTAGCTAAAGTTATGCAACAAAATGCAGAAGCTGAAATAAGGCAATTAGCTATTTTACAAAAATCTAACCTTACTTTAAATTAAAACTGGGAATGCATAAAGAGTGCAAAATTCTTGAAATGTTTATCTCTTATATCCTTACATGTTAGCTTCAAAATTCCAATGGTTTTATGTATTTTAGACCTCAGAGAAGAAGTTATGCAATCTGGTTTAATAGGTGTCAGTCTGCTTGTTTCTATAGAATTTGTCTCAAATTCAAACCAAATTTGGTGCTACTTGGGTTGTCCTAAAAATCTAAAATTTGTACTATATGAAGCCTTATATCTTAGCTTTCAAATGAAAGAAGTAGCATGCCATTTCAATGGCTACAGCTCAAGTTATACCACCAATACCACATGCTGTCAGAATTGGGTTTTCTGCAGAATCAACCCTAACTTCAATCTAAAATTAGGATTTCGTTTAGCTTATGAAAATTTTAAAGTTTCAACTACTAAATTCTCAATCTCTTAGTTTCCAACCCTCATTCATAGGCTTTAAGTGGATTTCAATCACAAAATGGTCACTAAGCATGTAGAAAACCTCATGCACAAACTCAACTGATGCAAGCATGAATTTATGAACAAAAATGCATTCACAAATACCCATTTCTCAACTCTCCACTCAAGGAGTTTCATGGATAACTCTAAGCTTTAAACCATCACTCTAGCATAGGTTAAGCCAAGAATAACCCAATTCAAGCCTAAGAAACAATAACTAACCAAAAGAACCATTTTTGGCTCCTAAACCCATTTTTCCACCCCCACAAACAAGCATCCATAAAGATGTGTAGGAAGAACAAAGTTAATGGAACAAGACCCCTACCTCTAGATCTTGAAGATGATGGTAATCAAGCCTTTGCTTTGCCCCTTGTCTTCCTCTTCCTTTCCTCTTCTTCCTTCTTTTTCCTCTTCTCTTCTTTCCTCTCTTTTCCTTCATTTTCTACTGTTGTTTTTGCTTGTAACCGTGAGAAAACTTTAGAGAATGAGGGAGAGTAAGGAAATATCTAGGAAAAGTCAACAAAGTGGCTCATGTGTAGCTATGGAAGTCTTAAGGAAAATTAGATATTTTGCTGAAACTTTTTATCTGTTAAGAACACTTTGATTAAACCAAATCAAGTTTCCTAACTTCCATAAGTGTTATAATAAATCCTAGGATTCATCTCAACCCTAGTTTCATCATTTCCATACTTTTTCGTATCTCCTGCAAGTCAATCCAGTATTAAAACACATAACCAGTGTACTTAAAAACACCAAACTAACTCAATTTATCTTAAAACTTTAACTACATCTCATTTCACACATTTGTGACTTAAAAATAAACTATCTACATTTTTATTTCCCTCATCTAAGCAACTTATTCTATTATCTAAGTCATTTTAAGCTACTTTGTCGTAGCAAAGTGCCTAAACTAACCCAATTTATCAACAAAATTAAACATAGATGTCAAGCAAATAATATGATACCTCTGTAACCATATACAAATCTATCATGTTTAAGAGGATATTACATATCTCCCATCTTTTTTAAAATTTTGGCCCTAAAATTGCTTACCTCACATGAACAACTTTGGGTAGTCCTGGTGCATATAGGACTCCAGCTCCCAAGTAGCCTCCTCGGTGTCAATGCCACCCTAAATAACATTCACCAGAGGAATCTACTTACCTCTAAGCTCTTTGACCTTTCTGTCCACGATCCTTAAAGGTTGCACATCATAAGACAAATAATATCTTAATTGTACAGATTCATTTTCTATGACATGTACAAGAATTGGATTATATTTTCTTAGCTAAGACACATGAAAGACATTGTGAAGGTTAGACAGACTGGGAGGAAAGACTATTTGGTAAGCTACAGGTCCTATTTTCTTTAGAATTTGGTAGGGACTAAGAAAGCGAGGATTTAACTTTTGAGTTTTCAATGCTCTACCAATCCCTATAGTAAGAGTAACTTTTAAGAAAACATGTTCTCCTTCATCATAGGAATTTTTATGTCTCTAATTTAGAGACAGATTTTTTTCATCTCTAAATTTTAAAATTATGTCGCTATTCAGTTATAAGATTCGCCTTAATTAGAGACAGAAAAATTCCTATGCATATAATTAGAGACAAAAAGATTCCTATGCATAGCAAGTTTAATACTTTCAAATTTTCCAGTCCTGCAAAAAAACAAGCCAATGCTACAAATTTAGTACCCCCAAAAATTGTTATGGCGCAAAAAGGTGAAACTCATTGAGTATATACTAAGTAGTTGTACAAGTCTTAACAACTTACATGAAAACTTTTCACATCCATTGTCAGAAAGATTACATCTACTAATATTCAAGTTTGACAGAGCAGGAAGATCTGGCAAAAAACACAACAATGTCAAATTAAAACTTCTATGGGTATTTCAGTCTCATTATATACTAGAAATTGGCATTCAAGTTAAAACTTTTGCATCCTTCAAACAAAGTTCAGTGATAATAATCAAAATAATAGCAGTTGGTTCAAAATAATATACGTGTTTACATAATAATAATTCAATTGACACCTTTACTTTTTAAATGAGTCAACTAGGGACACCTAATATTAGAGCCTCAAAGCTATTGAAGAAAGCGAAAAGGTGAATACTATGCTGACATCAAGAAGTTTAAAATAAATAAACAAATAAATCCATATAAATATTTGAATGTAAGGCTGAAATCACATTCCTTTACCAGACCCCACATTTTGCTCAAATCACAATCTTCTGGGAGTGATATGCTAAAGGCTTCCAAATAACACATTATGGTTCAGCTTCAAACTTAAAAGCATTCATGGGCCAATAACCAGGATTATAGCCTAACAACTAGTTAGTGCTAGTAAGCCCTAATATTTTCATGACAAAATTAACAAAATCAGCATGAAAAGTCTATGAAGTAATTCAACCTGCAAGAGAATCCAAGCATGCAGCTGTTACATGGCACCCTTCCAAATTTAATAAAGCAAGCTTTTGCAATCTTGAAATGAACCAAGGCATTATTGAAAATGGAAGAAAGGAAGATGCATATTAAACAATGAAACTCAAAATTTCCTTTAAACTGTTGATCAGAGACAATCATACATTGACACTGGGACACCATTAACACAAATCCAGTGCATTGGAAAAACAAAACTAATGCATATTGGAATTAATAATGACATGGTGATAATGAAATGCATGCAACATGCAGGTTCTCACATTGACAGACAAACTTGAGAGTATAACTTGTATGCTAACCAACTTTACAGTGTCAACTTTAGAAGGATAAGTGGCAAAACTTTATATCATCAAAGAAATAGATTATCAAGAGAAAAAAATAAAAAAGAATGCCATTTTTTTACAACTAAACTCTAGATTTTATGTCAAGTATGAAAGAAGCCTACCTATAACAAGGGCATAAAACTTTGGAAAATGCAGCAAACTTGTAGTTACCACAAATGGAGCAGCAACAAGTGACACAAGCAAAGCACCTAAACATAACAACACAATTAGATAAGAGATAATATAATAAAAAAAGAACTATTACACTAGTACACACCAGTTTATATTGAGGAGGCATGGCCTTTGTAAAACTCATTGTAAGCAGTCCAATTGAACATAAAGATATGGATGATTCAATTTCCAATACTAACAACTAAACAAACTAAAATAACAATTGTGAAACAAGCTAGTCATAATCCCAAAGAATATAAATGAATTCACATTAGGCACACAACAAATGGACCATACGCTATACAACTTATAAATGAGTCCACATTTATTTACTTCTTCAGAAAATAACTTATTTTCATAATAAATAAATAATATACTGTTTCATGAGTCCTCGCTAGCAATGCTATATATGAAAGTATAAACAAAGAACTAAGAAAAAAAATCTAAATATTGAGATCCTATTAGTTGACTCTTTACAATATTGTCAAAAGTTCATAGGCCAAAATATAAGCAAAGGCTTAGAAAATACAGAAGCTTACCAATGAAAGTGCGAGGAACCATCCTAGGGAATTCCAGATGATCATACTATTAACAGAAACACACAAATGATAAATTATGTCAAAATTCCTGCAAACTCCAAATTATTAAAGTTTATAAAGCTATCTTGAAGACATAGACAAGTAAACTCACATTGTCTAAGTGAAGCCGATGATAATTTATATAGACCGAAAAATAAGTGACTGAATTGACAAGGAAATTAAGAAAAGTTGGCAGCAGGGACCCTAATGTGAGAGTTTCAAACTCAACAGAATCAATTTTATACTTTGAAATCTACTAAGCAATTATGGGTTTTGCAATGTTCTTCGTAGTCTTGCAAATTGCCTAAACAAGAAAACATAGATATATTCAAACAAACAAACAAATAAACAAGGGAAAGCAAAAGTTAGATGTTAATTTACAAGGGCCAAAGCATATAAAAAGATACATACCTTATCAAGGTATGGCCATATATATTCAATAAACTTGTTTAGCCAGTAAACCTTGAGAAAAGCATAAACAAATAAGAGTACAGCAGTCAAAACTCAAAACCTAAAGCCAAAAAAAGAAAAAAAAAATGAAATGTAGTAATTGCGTAGTTGCTTACCCGATCAAAGTCTGGATTTTTTATCCAAAGAGGAATCTTAGGAAGCATTCGCTGCAAAGTTTCTAGTTCTTGATCCACCAATGGTTTGATTTTAGGATCTTACCCAATCCATCAGAGTATCATCAGTTAACAAATAAACTAAAAACATTTGTGGATAAAACAGGACAATGCTTTAAATAATGATGTTAAAGACTACATACCTTAACATTAGTAGGTTGAAAGTAAATGAAGAAAAAATAGCCAGTGACAAGACCAATGGAAATCCCAATTCCAAATCCAAAAAACCCTAATATAGTACTCAAGAAACCCATCTCAACTCAACTCAATCTTTTAGCTACCCCAGTCCCAAAACACGATTTCTCTCCTCCACTACCAAAAGCATTTCACCAAAACTTCACTTGCACCTCTCCTAAGTTCACCATTCCTCCACTACAACGGGTAGCAGAAACAAATTTATAGTAAACAAGCAAGCGACTTGCAGAGACAGAGAGTGGAGAGAGAAACAAGAGCGAGAAAGTGGGTTAGTTTCAGCAGCACAGAGGAAGAGCTGAGATGGAGATGAGATGAGACTGAGATGAGAGAACGAGGTCAGAGATGGAGATGAGAGAATGAGGGTTGAGTGGGAGCAACAAAATTGGATTTCTGACTTGGAATTACGAATTTAGGTAGAAATGGCGAAACATTGTGTCTTTGTTTTTAAAAAAAATTATTAATTAAATAATATATATAATTTAGAGACAAAATACATCCGTCTCTAATATATTTGACTTTTTAAAAATACTTATTTGACTAAATAGAGATGAAATTAGAGACGAAAAATTTGGAGACGGATAAATTCTGTATCTAAATTTCATCTCTAAACATATTTGACTTTTTAAAACACCACATTGACTGAATAGAGATAGAATTAGAGAAGGAAAAATTTGAGATGGGTAAATTCTGACTCTAAATTCCGTCTCTAACTATATTTGACTTTAAATTGACCAAATAGAGACATAATTAAAGACGAAAAATTTTGATACAGATCAATTACATCTCTAAATTATGTCTCTAAGTTTTAAATTTTATTTTCCATCTCTAATTCATCATTTTCATCTTTGTTTCCGTCTCTATTAAAGATGAAATTTTATCTGTCTCTAATTGTCATCTCTAAATTTGATTTTTCTAGTAGTGCATGCTCTAAGTGTATCATCAAGGGTTTGGATAGTCCTCTCTGTTTGTCTATCTATTTACGGGTGATAAGCCGTGCTAAGACTTAACTTAGTCCCAAATGCCTTTTGCAAGGCTCCCTAAAATCTAGATGTGAATCTAGGATCTCTATTTGAAACTATGCTTATGGGGACTCCATACAATCTAACTATCTCTTTTAGATATAACTGAGCCAATTTCTTTAGAGAATAGTTAACTCTGATTTGGCAAAAAGTGGGCAGATTTGGTTAATCTATCCACTGTGACTCAAATTGCATCATATCTTGGTTGAGCCCTAGGTAAACCTATTACAAAATCCATGGAGATCTTATCCCACTTCCATTTGGGATTCTCTAAAGATTGTAAAAGTCCTGAAGGTTTCTAGTGTTCAATCTTTACCTTTTGGCAAGTTAGACAACTTGACACATATCCTGCTATGTCTTTTTTCATTCCAGGCCACCAAAACATCTTCCTCAAATCGTGATACATCTTAGTGACTTCGGGATGGATGGTATACTTACTTTTGTAAGCTTCTTCTAGAATCCTTTCCTTGATTTTTGACTCTCTTGGAACACAAAGCCTATCTCTAAACTTTATCATTCCATCATCCGTCACATCAAAATCCTTTTGGGTCCCTAAGAAAATTAGCTCACTATGTCCCTTAGAGTTTCATCCTCCTTTTGAGTTTCTAAAATCCGAGTCTTTAGTCATTTACTATGTCCACTCTACTCACAAAGAGATTATGTGGCATCATAATCACCATGAGACTCAAATTCCTGAATCTCTCGAGAAGTTCACTCTCTTGGACCATCATCCGAGACACATGTAGAGATTTTCTACTTAGTGCATCAGCTACTACATCGACTTTACCCGGATGGTACTTTAACTCAAAATCATAATCCTTTAAGAATTCAATCCATATTCTCTATATCATGTTTAGCTCCTTCTAATCAAACAAGTACTTTAAACTCTTATGATCACTGAATACCTCAAACTGGACTCCAGAGAGGCAATGTCTCCAAATTTTTAAGGCAAACACTATGGTGGCTAAATCCAAATCATGCGTAGGGTAGTTCTCCTCGTTTGACCTTAACTGCCTTGATGCATAGGTAACTACTTTCTTATTATACATCCAAGATCCATCTTCAATGCATCATAATACACCTCAAAGTTCTCATTGGGATCTAAAATTACTAATACCGGTGAAGTGGTCAACCTCTTCTTCAACTCTTGGAAATTATTCTCATAATCTTGAGTCCACTAAAAAACACTATCTTTCCTAGTCAATCTAGTTAATGGTAGCACTAATAGAGAAAATTCCTTGATAAATCTCCTATAATACCTAGCCAGGCCTATGAAGCTCCTAATTTCAGTCACAGTGGTGGGTTTCTCCCACTGTAGTACTGCCTCAACTTTACTAGGGTCCACAGAAATTCCTCCTTGAGAAATTACATGGCCCAAAAATTAGATTTCTATTAGTCAAAACTCACACTTGGACAATTTGGAAAACAACTTCTTCTTTTTATAGATTTCTAAAACTATCTTGACATGCTGCTCATGCTCTTCCATTGTCTTAGAATAGATAAGGATGTCATCAATAAATACTACCATAAACTTATCTAGGTAGGGTCTAAAAATCCTATTCATGTAATCCATGAACACTGCTGGTGCATTTGTCAACCCAAAGGATATTACAAGATACTCATAATATCCATACCTAGTTCTAAAAGCGATTTTAGGGATATCCTCTTCCCTAACCTTGATTTGATGATACCCGGATCTAACATCAATCTTGGAGAATACTGAAGCTCCTCTTAATTGATCCATTAGATCATTTATTCTAGGCAACTGATATTTGTTCTTGATGGTTACCTTGTTTAACTACCTAAAGTCAACACATAATCTCATGGTACCATCTTTTTTCTTCACTAAAAGCATAGGTGCTCCCCAAGGAAAAATACTAGGCCTAATGAACTACTTGCCCAACAACTCCTCTATTTATTCCTTGAGCTGTGCAAACTCCAGATGTGCCATCCTATAATGTGCTATAGATATAGGTCTTGTACCCGACACTAAATCTATAGAAAACTATATTTCTCTCTCTGGTGCCAACTCAGCTATGTCATTCAAAAATACCTCTGTACTCTCTCACCACAGGTATACTGTCTAGGTTCTGCTCAACCCCCATATCTAATGAGAAAAGAAGAACATATCCTAGAGCTCATTCTACCAAATAGTGATTGACCTGGTTAGCATTGAGATAGACAGTCTTAGAAGAAACAATATTGGTAGGCATATCAGACAAAAACACTAGAGTCTTATCTGAATAGTTTAAAATCAAATGATTGGACAACAACCAATCCATACCAAGAATGACATCTATGTCCACGAGGGGTAAACAAATAAGATTTACAAATAAAATTCTATTTTAAATTTTTATACAACAATCAAGACATACTTTTGAAGTTATGAATGGGTTATCTGTTAGTGTGGAAATCGATAAATCATTTGGTAGTTCTGACATAGGAAAATCCAATATCCTTACATAATCATAAGAAACAAATGAGTGTGATTCTCCTGAATCATACATGACATTTAAAAGATGATTATGAATTATATCTTTACCTTGAATAAGGTCAGAAGACTAGACCACCTCTTTTCTGCCTAGAGTGTAAACTCTTCTCTTGGCTTGCATTTTTGGGGTAGGCATATCTTCTTTCTTTTGGGGATAATCTCTGGAAAAGTGTCCTGGTTTCTCACATATGTAACACATCAATTGACCCGCCAAGCAGGTCTACCTCCATGTACTTTTTCACATTTTGGACATTTTGGTACCTTGGAGTCTGCCTTGCCTTTACCCTTAGGGTTGCTCGACTTAGAAGCACCCTTTTTAAACTTGTCATCATCTTATTTTCTCTTTTGGAAGTTTTATGTCCTATCCCTAGTTGTGGCTTGAGAACACTTGAGGAAAAATCCCTAATCTCCATAGGCCTGATCGCACCCTTTATCTCATCCCTCAATCAGGATTCAAACTTCAAACATTGCCAGTTTTCATTCGAGTTGTATAAAAAATGCAAAGAAAACTTCGATAACTCTTCAAACTTGGTCACATACTGACCAACAGACAAACTTCCTTGCTCTAGTGCTATAAACTCTACTTCCTTGTCGTCATGTAAAGTCTGTGGAAAATACTTTTCTAAGAAAGTTGTCTTGAATACCTCCTATAACATCTAGCTCCCGACGACTTCCATTATCCTTTTTGTGCTTCTCCACCAATGCTCTGCCTCTCTTTTTAACATGTAATAGGCAAAAGAAACCTTTTGCTCATCCAAGCAAATCATCACTTCAAATATCTTTTCCATCTAAGTCAGTCATTCCTCAACTTTCACTGGATTGTACTCATCTATAAAAGGTGGAGGGTCCATCTGTCTGAACACTGACAAGTTTTAGAAGTTCTGGTTCCTTTCAACTTGTACTTCCTACACTGGTTGAGGTTACACATGTTGTGTAGGTTGCTGAGGCCTTAACCTCTCAAGTACCCTAGCAATAACGGCTTCCTACTCTCTCATAGCATTAGCGATAATGGCTATCTATTCCCTCATAGCATTAGCCATTGCCATAACCGCTTTGGCCATATTAGGGCCCTTTCCAGATGAGTTCCTAGTTTCCCTAGTTCACCTCAGAGGTGTCATAGTTTCCTATACTGGTAGATAAGTACATATTGAGTTGATCAGTCTCAATATCATGTAACTGTGCAATAATAGCTAATAACATTCCAACCTAAGGCAAATTATGCAATTCCATCCAAGTATCTCACATAAGATACAAGAAAAGCATAACTCCTAGTAGGAACTCCTAAACATGCCTAAGCATAGTCAGTCCATACCCTAACTCAATAGGATGAACTTCTCTAATACCATAATATAACACCCTAATACAAATATCTCTATATACCTACCATATACAAAGATATATGGTACTAGCCATGTCACTTCTTAACTAACAACATAATAATAATATATTCATAATCACCATGCAAGTCATTATAGAGAGGCTTGAGAGAATGCAAAAAATATAGATACATATACAATGTTAGCCTCAAAAGGGCATATTGTAATACATAAAAACTTGTACATTACAAAGTAAATATAATTAAATACAAACTTTGCACTAGAAATAATAAAACTAAACTGCTCTAGTCTTTGAGCTTCTCTTTCTTCTTACCTTTAGAAGGGCCTTGACTTAGATTTGTCATGGAATAGCAAACTTGTCATGGAATAGCAAACGGGGTGAGAATACATAATTCTCAGTAGGAGTATCCCCTAACAAATCATTCATAACATATTAAACATATTCTTTACAAATAAAAAGTAAGATATGTCTAAATCTCTAGCAAGGCTTATCTTTGTTAACTAAAGAGCTAGGCTATCTTCTCTAAGAACTCTGGTTTAATGTATTTCCTATGGTAGGGACTAAGCGTATCACCTCCTGAACCTACCTGTAACCCTGGCTCTATGGAATATGTTCAGGAATATCTGATTCCCTCAAATGATTGTGACATCATATAAAGTCACACACTTAGGAAAAACCTTTACCAAATAGCCTTAGCATACTTGCATCTAATACCCCACTTAAACACTATGTTACTTAAGGTCTTAGATACCTACCTAAGGCAAACCACTACTGTTGGATGCTCTAAAGTTCATACATATCTCATACTTACTAGATGGTCATTCCTTTCTTGAATTACCTCTAGTAGTATCTCAACATATGCTAAAATGCATGTATAAGGGATCCTAACAAGTAGAAAACTTCAGTTCAGCATGATACCTATCTTGACATTTTTTGGTTTGGTTGCCTAGAAATGATGATTTTCATGAATGCACCAAATATACATCCTAAATTCCAAAATTTTGGAATTTTATAGGAAAATAGCCTTATCTCATATCTTTCAAATCTAACTTCATTTGACTTAGTGTAGCTAAAGTTATGCAATAAAATGCAGAAGTTAAAACAGGGCAACTAGCTATTTTACCAGAATCTAACCTTACTTTAAATTAAAACTTTGAATGCATGAAGAGTGCAACATTCTTGAAATTTATACCTCTTATAACCTTATATGTTAGCTTCAAAATTCCACTAGTCTTATGTATTTTAGACATCGGAGTAAGAAGTTGTGCAATCTAGTTTAATAGGTGTCAGTCTGTTTGTTTATGCAGAATTTATCTCAGATTCAAACCAAAACTGATGCTACTTGGGTTGTTTTAAAAATCTAAAAATTTTACTACATGAAGTCTTATATCTTATCTTTCAAATGAAATAAGTAGTAGGTTATTTCAATGACTACAGCTCAAGTTATACTACCAACACCACAAGCTGTCAGAATTAGGTTTTTTTTTTTTTGCAGAATCAGCCCTAACTTTAATCTAAAACTGGGATTTTGTTTAGCTTATGAAAATTCTAAAGTTTCAACTACTAAATTCTCAATCTCTCAGTTTTCAACCCTCATTTATGGGCTTTAAGTGGATTTCAATCACAAAAATGGTCACTAAGCATGTAGAAAACCTCATGCACAAACTCAACACATGCAAGCATGAATTTATGAACAAAAACGCATTCACAAATACCTATTTCTCAACTCTCCACTCAAGGAGTTTCATGGATAACTCTAAGCTTTAAACCACCACTCTAGCTTAGGTTAAGCCAAGAATAAACACAAGTCAAGCATAGGAAACAAAAACCAACCAAAGGAACCCTTTTTGCCTCCTAAACCCGTTTTCCACCCCCACAAACAAGCATCCATAAAGATGTGTAGGAAGAATAGAGTTAATGGAACAAGACCCCTACCTCTAGATTTTGAAGATGATGGTAATCAAGCCTTTGCTTTGCCCCTTGCCTTCCTCTTCCTTTCATTTTCTTCCTTCTTTTTCCTATTCTCTTCTTTCCTCTCTTTTCCTTCATTTTCTGCTGTTGTTTCTACTTGTAACCATGAGAAAACTTTAGAGAATGAGGGAGAGTAAGGAAATATCAAGGAAAATTCAACAAAATGGTTCATGTGCAGTCGTGGAAGTCTTAAGGAAAATTAGATATTTTGCTAGAACTTTTTATCTGTTAAGAACACTTTGATTTTACCAAATCAAATTTCTTAACTTCCATAGGTGTTATAATAAATCCTAGGATTCATCTCAATCCTAATTCCATCATTTTCATACTTTTCCATATCTGCTACAAGTCAATCTGGTATTAAAATACACAATCAGTGTACTTAAAAATACTAAACTAATTCAATTTATCTTGAAACTTTAACTACATCTTATTTCATACATTTGTGACCTAAAAATAAATTATCCATATTTATTTCCTTCATCTAAATAATTTATGCTATTATCTGAGTTATTTTAAGCTACTTTTCACTTTTTGTATAGCAGCAAAGTGCCTAAACAAACTCAATTTTGTCAAAAAAAAAAATAAGCATACATGTCAAACAAATAATATGTTGCCTGTGTAACCGTATACAAGTCTAACATCTTTAAGAGGATGTTACAAATTAAAATACCAAAAATGCATAAAGTATAAAAATACAAAAAATATGGAAAGAATGAAAAATGAAAAAATAAAAATAAAAATAAAAAAAATGCCAAAAAGTCGCAAAAATAAATTTGTGAGTTAGTTGAATTATTTTTAGAGAAATTTTTTAAGAATAGAAAAAGTAAAAAATAATAAAAAAAAAAAATATTTTGTTTGCTTTTGTAAGCTTAATTGTTGACTGTTTTTTAAAAAAATCATGATCTTCTACAAATTGAGAAAATGAAAATAAATAAATAAATAACTTTGTTAAAAAAGTTAGTTGAACTACAACATCTTGTTAATCATATGACATTCATTAAGAATTATCTGAATTATGATAACTTGACGATTGAATTTTTCAAATAAATTAAATAAATTTTCTAAACAAAAAATAAAACATTTTCTTTAAATAAAATCAATCAACCCAAAATAAACCTCTCACATGAATTAAGTAGAACATTAAGTATTAATTATTAATATTATAGTATAATATTTTGTTTGCTAATAATAATTTGAAATCATTATTAATAAAAGGATAATATAACAAAAAATATATTATATAAACTATTAAGTATTAAACTTAGTAGACTATTAAATATTAATTATTAATTTTATATAATAATATTTTGTTTGCCAACAATAACGCATAATCATTATTTATAACAACAGTATTATATCCCACAATTGTTTCTACGAATGCTATCCACGAATGAATTGGCCCAATGAAAATTAAGGAAAAAACACAACTTCATGATGTAGACGGAATTATGGGCGGGTGATTTGACAAAACGCATAGAAATAGAAAATGGGTTGATATTTCGTGGGTCATTTTTATGAATTTTAGTTCGTGTAGTTGAGCATTTCCCTATTTATAAAGCGTAATATAACACAAAATAAATATTAAGAAGAATTTTAAGTATTAAGTATCAAACTAAGTAGATTATGAGTATGAGGGTGATTATCAAACTAATTTCAGAAGATTTTATTGGTCATTTAATTAGATTAAGTAAACTATTAAGTTGTAAGTATTAATTTTATAGAATAAGATCAATGGACCTTTCTTTAAATATGAATTATACTATTTGTCATTAATCATATATTATGGGTATTTTCTTAAGCATGTATAATATAATAGGTCATTAAGTGTGGATAAGGAGCCTTTCCTTTAGCATGTATTATATTCTTAGTCACTAATCATGAACTAAGGGCCTTAAGTATGGATAATACACATAATCACTAAGCAATGACAAGGAACCTTTCTTTAAGTATAGATTATACTATTAGGCTACGTTTGACACACATGATAGTATAAGATTTGATAGTATAATATAGTAAGATAAAGACTGATAATATAAAAGACCTGATTAGTTCTTATATAATCAGTTGTTTGATATATGGTTGTATAAGAAACCTGATAGTGTAATATTATCCTATCAAGTGTTTGTTGTCAAATATGATATAACCTGATAGTAAAAAAATGTTTATTTAGACAAAAATACCCTTTATGTAAAAAAGTCAAGTTAAAATTCTAATTAATTTTTATTTATAATAATTTTTATAACAAAAAATCTCAATAATAAATTTAATAATAAAAAATGATTAATTTTGGCTATTAATATTTTTTATGTATATTACCCACAAAATAAAATATTTGACTTTGTCTCATATGATATATTATTAAATTGTTGAACTTTTTAAATTGTCAAAAACAATTGCTTATATATATATATATATCACACACACACACACATACACACACACACATATATATATATATATAGGATCTTACTCAAGTGATGAGAGTGTTTATTGTGAGATGTGAGAGGAGTGAATCTTGACCATTAGATCTTGCATGAATAGTCAAAATTAGAACATAAATGCATGTGACTTTTTTAAGTGATCGCATGACTTTCAAGTAACTCTTAATATTGACCATCCATGTATGGTTATATGGTCAAGATTTACTCCTCTCACCCTCTCACAATAAAAACTCCTCTCACTAGATATCTCTCTCTCTCTCTCTCTATATATATATATATATAATTCAAGCAAGGAAAATTCAACAACAATCATAACTTTCTCATAAAACATGTAACAAAAAGGTAAATACATAATCCAACTAGTATGTTAAATAGACTTCACAACAATTCATCAAATAAGCATTATGCTTTTCTTAAAAACTACGTACACCAACGAAGTCCAGAAACATTATACTCCAAAATATTGATTTGATAAGCACAAAATCAGTCCAAAAAACCCATTTATGTAGAATCTAACTCTCAAGTAAGGCCTTAATCATTTAAAGGCGATGTTCTTCATCAAATCCCCAAAAGGAGTGCACTAGTTGGGGGGTTTTGCATAATTTTTTGAGCAGCCATCACACGGTTCCTAGGAGTAAGTTCTTTCATCTTCTATAATTCACTAGGCACTTTCCTAGAGTTTTCATAAAATTCATTCACAACCTTCACACTCGACCTGACCTCTCCCAACAAAGTTGAAGTTTCTTGCAAAGCACTAGCCATATCTTTTCCAAAGGATGTGATGCTAGCAGCAAGTTGGTCAGTAGATCTTGACCTCTTCCTAGAACAAACATAAGAATCTCTAAGGCTCTTATTGTTGCCATTGGGTGTTTGGTTAACAGACATTGAGTTAGTGATATCCATAATATCATCATCACTATCCTTCATTAGTTCAACTATTTCCTCTTTTTCTAAATCCTCCACTACATCAGTCGGTGCTTCAACAACCTTTCCATTAGCACGATCTTTGCCAAATATATAAGCAAGTTTGTCATTTAAGGGGAATGACTTATCTTTATATCTCATTGCCTGTGGAAATTGCTACGAGCTCAAACAAACATAAAACATTGTTATATAATGCATTAAACACTATAATCCAACTATTACAGACAACAATATTATGCACTATGGTGCACACAAACCTTATTGTAAGTATTCCACACTTCATCACTATCCACATGAATGCACTTATTCTCATCATCCCAACCAAACCCACTTTTGTTTATCATATCATATAGTATATGATACTCATTCTTTAGCCTTCGTAACGCTGACTCGATATGCCATTTCACCTTAATATTAGCATTGGGAAACTTGCTAGCCAAAACTTCTATTTGTTTCAAGGTTCCTGGTTTGAATGTGCTAGCATCACATCTCTTTCCTTTAGCCACAACTTCTTCTAAGTAGTCAATCAAGGCAAGTTCCTCCTCCTTAGCCCATGACTTACGCTCCCTTTTAGGCTTAACCTGTGTGCCTAATGGTTCCATACCTATAAAATATTTTAATGAGACATATAATAACCAATTTCAATTCAGTTTATAGATGAAACCCAAAATTAAATAGAGCACAAATAAGCAAAGAACAACAAAATATCAAATCAAGAGCATCATAATAGACATACATGATAAAATATCAAATACAAACCATCAACAAAATGCCAGACTAGTTTGTTCTTATACTAAACATGAATTAATTTGTCAAGTATATTTTTGTCTCAACACACAATATTTAATAAAATTATTACAAATAGACCCGAAGTTCTACAACCAACCCATTCATTATACATCTCATTAGCTAATTCATCTCTCCAAGTAGACCAAGCATTACTAGCCTCAATTGTATTTATGTAATTCATGTTCTCCTCATTGTTTGGCATTGGTAAATTGTCCAACTCTTCTTCTATAAGATCTGTTGGTGTAACGCCCCTTTTTGGGAGGGAATGTCACATCATTAAATACAATGCAAAAAATAAAAGTATAAATTAAGACCCGATTCATTAAATTATAATTAAACTTATTTGATTATAGTTGTATAAATAAAATGGTGAATATTTTTTTTTCTTTTTATTATGTATATATATTTGTATTCAATAGCCTGTTCATCAATGAAATATTCAAATGTACTAACATTTATAAGAGATTCACAAGTATGTATGTATGTATATATATATATATATAGTTTAAGTACAGACTATAAGTCATTAATTACATCAAGGTTCATAAAAAAGAAGCCTAAGCTTTATAAGCCCCCAAAAATGATATACAGACCTCCAAAATGAATATCAAGGCCCCAAAAAGAACACATATAGCCATCAGTGACTATCGACAGTATCAGCCCCTAAGAAGAGAGAGAATGGACTGTGTCAGGATCCTCCTCAGGGTCTTCCTCGTCAGAAGAGACCCTCATCGGAGCCACCGAATTACATATCGGGGCTTGGGCAGTGGAGAGGAATGAATCCTCTTGTGGGGTATAGTAGCGATCACCCCACATGTCCCTAATGGGCATGTAAAATTCTAGAGGTCCAGTAGAATGAAAACTGGATAGGTCCGCGTAGCTCTTCTGTTGACTTTGAGCCGTCCTCATCTTTTCCTGAATCATCTTGACCTTCTCAGTCGTCTGCTATATAATATCGGTCCAACAGTAAGGCGCTCTCCGTCTTGGTACCAACACAGAGGTGTTCGGCACCGTCATCCATATAGAGCTTCATAGGATGCCATCCCTATGCTTGAATGAAAACTGTTGTTATAGGTAAACTCTACCAATGGTAAAACTTCATCCCAACTTCCAGTCTGTTTTAAAGTGCATGCCCTGAGCAAATCCTCCAATGATTGAATCGTCCTTTCCAATTGTCCATCAGTTTGTGGATGGTAAACAGAACTCAATCGTAGCTTTGTTCCCAATGCTTCTTGCAAACTTTGCCAAAACTTAGAAGTAAACCTTGGATCCCTATCAGAAACAATACTAGTAGGCACACCATGTAGCCTAACAATCTCACCGATGTATAACTAGGTCAGCTTCTCCATGTTGTATCTTATATTGATCGGTAAGAAATATGCTGACTTTGTGAGTTAATCAACAAATACCCATATTGAGTCATACCCTTTTCTAGTCTTCGATAATCCAACCACAAAATCCATCGCAATGCTATCCTACTTCCATTCAGGAATAGATAGAGGTTGCAATAGTCTTGACAGTCTTTGATGTTCCACCTTCGTTTTCTAGCAAACCAAATAAGAAGACACACATCTAGTAATATTGCTCTTCATCCCGTGCCACCAAAATAACTTCTTCAGGTCTTGGTACATTTTAGTTATCCCCGGGTGCATACTTAACTTGCTCGTGTGAGCGTGTTCAAGTATATACTTCCTTAGCTCTTTATCCCTGGGTATACAAACCCTACCTCAGAACCTCAGAATTCCATCTGTTCCTTCCTTGAATATTGTCGCTTTACCCTACCTCATCAGCTCTCTTTCCTCTTGTAAGAACATATCAATTTTCTACTTTTCCCAGATGTCTTCCATTAATTCGCTTGAGATAGTAACCATGTTCATGTGAATTTTTCCTGGTGTTAACTCCATGAAAGACCAAACATCCCTGAACTGCTCTATTGAATCCTTTTCCTTGATCATTAGGGCAGAGATATTGAGCATCTTTCTATTCAAAGCGTCTACCACGACGTTTGCCTTTCTAGGGTGATACAGAAGTCGGAAGTCATATTCAGGAATTCCAACCACCTGCGATGTCTCATATTCAACTCTTTTTGGTCATATAAGTACTTCAAGCTTTTGTGGTCACTAAAAATGTTGAACATTGCCCCATACAAGAAGTGGCTCTATATTTTCAAGGCAAAAACTACAACTGCTAACTCTAGGTCATGTGTTAGATAGTTCGTCTCATACACTTGCACCTGTCTCGAAGCATAAGCCACCATTTTTCCATTTTGTATAAGCACAGCTCCTAATCCTTGATATAAAGCATCACAATACACTGCGAATGGTTCATTCGGATCGGGTAGGACTAACATTAGTGAAGTAGTTAGCCGTCTCTTCAATTCTTGGAAACCTTCTTCGCAGGCATCAGTCTATTCAAAGGCTTGGTTCTTTCTTGTGACTTGAGTGAGAGGTCCTGTAATTTTAGAGAATCCTTCAATGAACCTCCAATAGTGTCCAGCCAAACCCACAAAGCTTCAGATTTCTGTCACTATCTTCGGTCATTCCCATTGTAGAACTGCTTCCACATTTGATGGATCCATTGCAATCCTTTCCTTCGAGATCACATGGCCCAAAAACTTGACTTCATCCATCCAAAATTCACACTTCGACAATTTGGCATACAGCTTCTTCTCCCTCAGAATCTAGAGAACTATACTGAGGTGTTCAGCATGATCCTCTTGATTTTAAGAGTAGATTAGGATGTCGTCAATGAAGACAACAACGAATTTGTCCAAGTAAGGACGAAAGATTTGATTCATGTAGTCCATGAAGATGGCAGATGCATTCGTTACCCCAAACAGCATCACAAGGTATTCGTAATGACCATAACGGGTACGAAAAGTCGTCTTGGGAATATCCTCTGCCTTCACTCGAATCTGATGGTAGCCTGATAGTAGATCGATTTTAGAGAACACTATCACTCCTTTCAGTTGATCTATTAGGTCGTCTATCCTCGAAAGTGGATACTTGTTCTTAATTGTGACTTTATTCAGCTAGTGATAGTCCACACACAATCGCGAGGTACCATCCTTCTTTCGAACTAGCAACACTGGTGCTCCCTAGGTTGACACACTGGGTCTAACAAACCGCTTTTCCAAGAGCTCTTCCAATTACTTCTTAAGTTCTGTTAACTTCGATGGTGACATTCTGTAAGGCACTATATATACAGGACCAGATCCAGGTACAAGGTTAATAGCAAACTCTATTTCTTGCTTCAGCGGTAAATCAGGTACATCATTAGGAAAGACTTCAGGGATCTCGTTAATCACTGGGATTATATTTACATCTACCTCACTCTTGATCTTCAAGGAAGACAATAGCATGTATCCTTGAGCTCCTTCTTTCAAGAAAGCTTGAACTTAGTTGGCCGTAAAAAATCTAGAGTCCTCATCTATGGGAAAAACTATGGTTTTACTAGAACAATCTAATAGGATATGGTTGGAAGACAACCAATCCATTCCTAAAATTACATCTATTGAGAAAGGGGTAAACAGATCAAATCAACAGAAAAGATTCGACCTTCAACAATCAACGGACAATTCAAACAGACCTTGGTAGTAACAATAGGTTTATAAGTGGGTGTAGAAACAGTCAAGTCAAAAAGTAAAGATGACACAGGTAAACTAAGTCGTCGCACACAGTCATATGAAATGAAAAAATGGATTGCCCCAGAGTCATATAATACATTTAAAAGATTACCTCCTATGACATCTTCTCCTTACATTAGATCTTCAGATTGGGAGGCTTCAACTCCACTCATGGTATAGACTCAACCTCTTACCTGCAGCTTTGTAGCTCGTGCGGCATTGACTGAAGGCTTAGCCTTAGCTTAGTTGCAATCTTTGGAGACATGTCTAGGTTTTCCATATCGATAACAGATAATCCTCTTAATGGAACAATCCCTTGTTAGGTGATCCTTCCCACACTTCATACACCTTAGCGAAGGTGCCATATTCGGTCTGGTTCGGTTTCCAATAGAACCTCCATTGGGACCTCCACCAGATGTTTACTGCTAACTTCCCGATGGTCAGGAATAAGGCTTCTTGTGGAAATGGCATGCACTACTATCGCCTCATCTTTGGAAACTGGTAGGTCCAAAGTTTCGATTTCTTGAGTCTCGAGCTTGATCTAGTGCTTCCACCTGACAACATGTATCTAACAGCTCCAAAAATTGGTTGATCTTTAAGGTGATGACAGCTCTTTTCACTTCTTCACTTTGTGCCTCAGTCCTTCCTCAAATTTTTGATATTTCCACACCTCGTCTGGCTGGTGCTGGAAATATGTCGAGAACTTGGATAAGCTTTCGAACTTTGCGGTGTATTCATTGACAGATAAGTTTCCTTGCCTCAAGCTGAGGAACTCCATTTCTTTTGCATGTTTGGTGCTTGCGGGGAAATATTTGAACTTATTCTTGAATATCTCCCAAATGATCTCACGACCTTTAGCTTCTAACACTCTCTGTGCCCCGTTCCACCAGTCTTCAGTATCCCCAATCAGCATAAAAGTGGCATAAGTCACCTTCTTGTCATTGACACAGTTTATGCCTCTAAAGATTTTCTCCAGTTCCTTGATCCACAGACTAGATTTCTCCGAATCAAATTCTCCTTTAAAGAGAGGAGGGTTGTGGCGATGGAACTTCGCCAAATTTTGAGTATCAGCCGACGCTTCTAGTTGTCATGCAGCCCTTTCTTGCTGCTGGGCAGTCCTCTCTGTTTGTTGCGCAATAGCCTCAGCCATTCGTTGCATCGCCTCAATTGCTATAGCCATGTCTCCACCTCGTGCCATTACGTTCTTTCAGAGTTAGATTAATTGAAAAACACAACAAAAGATTATATGTATCCTTTCGAAATACCAAACACAGAGAATCACACAGCACAAACAAGTCAGACCTAACCACAAAAACCCAAAGAAAATATAAACCAAGGCTCTGATACTAACTTAATGTAACGCCCCTTTTTGGGAGGGAACGTCACATCATTAAATACAATGCGAAAAACAAAAGTATAAATTAAGACCCGGTTCATTAAATTATAATTAAACTTATTTGATTATAGTTGTATAAATAAAATGGTGAATATTTTTTTTTAAATTATATGTATATATATTTGTATTCAATAACCTATTCATTAATGAAATATTCAAATATACTAACATTTATAAGAGATTCACAAGTATGTATATATATATATTGTTTAAGTACAGACTGTAAGTCATTAATTACATCAAGGCTCATAAAAAAGAAGCCTAAGCTTTACAAGCCCCCAAAAATGATATATAGACCCCCAAAATGAATATCAAGGCCCCAAAAAGAATATAGATAGCCATCAGTGACTATCGACAGTATCAGCCCCTAAGAAGAGAGAGAATGAACCGTGTCAGGATCCTCCTCAGGGTTTTCCTCATCAGAAAAGACCCTCATCGGAGCCACCGAATTACAGGCCGGGGCTCGGGTAGTGGAGAGGAATGAATCCTCTTGTAGGGTGTAGTAGCGATCACCCCACATGTCCTTAATGGGCATGTAAAATTCTAAATACAGCTTAACACTACAGGTATAGATGGGCGGATCATAACGCCCCCAAGCTAACGACACCAACACATCTCCCAAGTAGACACAGCGATCCGAGCTAAAGTTAGTGTGCCAGCAGTCTGGACCTCCAAGGAAAACCAACCGTACATAACCCAAAAATCCTCGTGGACGTGCCGTCATGATCCAAAAGTAAGTACTAGTCGCAGTCGGACCAGAAACTGGGGAACTTGTGAACTTCCCTTCCTTCGCTGACATCTTCAGAGAATCACATAAGTAAAACAGAATAACAAAAAATACAGAAAAGAGGTAAGACATTCTACATTCATTACTTATTAGGGCAGTAAAGAAATAAAACGGCACATGATGCCCTCATAACATTTCAGAAAAAATAATCAACAGTAAAAACAGATAATAAATAACTTATCATTTCCAGGCAGTTATAACAGTAATAAGATAACAGATTAAATTTTTAAATAAATAAGTAAATGTCAAATGATATGATGACTCACTATATACATGATACCAAAAATCCTACTCCATGGAGTTAGAGACAAACATTAGAGAGAATGATCAAGAGATATGTCTGTATCGCGACTGTCGAGGCCTTCAAGTGCTAAAATTCTCAATTTATCAAAGTGTACATCATGGCATTGTACAAGACATTCTACACAGATCTCGATATAGGATAGTGTCTCGATCCGGATCGTCGGTGCATTTGCATTGGTCTACCCCACGAACAGAAGAGCTACCAACTGTCCATTGTGAGGTACCCGTACCCCGACGCCCCCAAGGTCAACAAGTGACCTACACTTGTCTATTCGCACCTGCACAAAAGTGTGATTCAACTCCTAGGCAACTTGGCCTTAACAATAGTCCAACGGACTTTTTCAATGCATGTTTCAATCATGCTCATCATGTCAGACCATATCAATCATGATTCAAATACATAAGGATTCAATGCACACATACATATTCATATATGGATTCACAACCATATCATATCATATCTAAAGTCACATGCCATATTGTTTACCAACAAACATTGGCCCCATTCATGGACCCATATCAAGTCAATATCAAACCTTAAGGGTGAACACAACGTCATTCATAGTTATCATAAAAGTTAAACCTTAATTTCATTATGTTTCTCACAACCTCACCTATACTCATGTTCTTTCTTTATTCAAAATTATTCTAAGCTATAAGACAAACTTCCATCCTTGGTTCTTTCCATTTTATAAGTCCCTAATCAGCTTCTAATCATTCAATTAATTAAGTTTAATAAGTTTATCTTAGTGCTAAAACCTTGTGTCAAGTGTCCAAGGAGACCATGAGCCTCCAAGGGGCTAGAAAAGCCTACAATTTTTCACCACCAAGTTACACGACCGTGAGGAGTTACACGGCCCCGATTACACGGCCGTGTAAAATTACATGGCCTAGGCCGTGTACTCCTCTAGAGTTCAGCAGAAAATGGCCTGACCAGCTTGGATTACATGGCCATGTGCCCTCACACGGCCTAGGCCGTGCAATCCTCTGGAAATGCAGAAAACGCCCAAAATTCAAACCATCCTTCAAACATTCCAAGATCCATCAATATATCATAATCATACTATTCAAATAATCAAAACACAACCAAAATTACCCAAACAAAAGGGTATCTCATAAGTGGGTTTCACCCAATCAACACAACAATAAGTTTCTCACCACCAAAATGGGTTGAAAATAATAATTTTCCTCTTACCTTAAGAGACAATAAGGAAAGTAAGCTTCTTCCAAGCTTTTCATCCACCGCCCACAAGAAGAACCTAGGATGGTCAATTCACCAAATCAACCACTAGAACTTGAAAAGAGGAGTCCTTGATCACAATGGTGACCAAGGACCATGAAAATGGGGAGAAAAAGAGAAGAAAGTTGAGAGCTTTACCTTAAAGCTTTATGCTTTGGAGCTGGGCAGAAAATGGCAAAAATGGAAGAGTCAAGATGCATCCAACAAGGAAGAAAGCTTCAAGATGATAAGGGGAAATAATAGTCTAAGTTGGCTTGAGCAAGGAAAGGTTGAAGGCTCAACAATGGTGGTGTGCAGCCGTGTGGGAGAAGAGAGAAAGAGAGAAATGTGCGTGAGGGAGAGAAGGAGAAATGAAATATGCGTAGGAGAAGTAAAATGAAATGATACAATCTTTTGTTTTCCTTCCCTCCAGCTGTGCAGCACATTTGAGAGGAGAGAGTGTGTTGTGGTTGATAGGAAACTTCCTAGAAGTTTTCCTTGAAGCTTCCTTGAGAAGCTTTGCACGCCTCTCGATAAAGTGAAGTGTGAGGTCACTTAGATGATGTCATAAAAGTAACTAAATAGAAATAATCTACTAAAACTATTACTCAGTAGACAAAAGTTACAGTTAGCAGAAATAACATTTTGTTGTCTCTCAGATAATAAATATTCTGTAATTTTATTTATCAGATAAAATATCGTAAAACGTAAACTTCATAAATTATGTCCGGTCTCAAGTTTAGTAAGATCCCCTGTCGATGTTTTAACAGTTCCAAATTTACCAGCCTCAGGAAAAACATTTCTTTTTCCCGACTCCGCTCAGCGTACATGCAAAACGAGGAATATACTAAAATATTCAACGTTTCCAGAAAAATTCACAAAAATTCTCAGAAATCACAAATATTGAAAAATGACTATTCATCGTGAAATAAATAATTTCTGGGGTGTTACACTGACTCTGCTCAGTGTGCACGTAAAATGAGAAATATATTAAAATATTTAACATTTTCGAAAAAATCCAATTTTTTTTCACAAATCATAAATATTATAAAATGAGTATTTATGATAAAACAAATAATTTTTGGGGTGTTACAGTTGGCATCTCTCTCCTAATCAAATTATGCAAGAGACAACAAGTTATAATTATTCTGACTTGAGTTTTAATGGGATAAAAAGAAGGACTTCTAAGAATTGTCCATCAGATCTTCAACAAACCAAATGTCCTCTCCATCACATTTCTTGCTGTTGAGTGCCTCCAATTGAAAACTTCGGGTTGCTGCAACGTTACCATGTCTCCATTCATTCAAATGATAATGGGTTCCTCTATAATGTGCAAGAAAACCTTCCCCATGCATGTAACCAGCATCCACAAGATAACAACAACCTATTGCACCAAAACATATCATTCAATCTTAGTTTATGTCATACATTGCATAACTAAACAAGTTAACCATAAAATTTTACCCGTTGAAACTTTTAAGCCATTTTCCTTGGAAATAGCATTGCGCAATACCCTAGAGTCTAAAGTAGAACCTCCCCATCCCGGCAATACATACACAAATTTCATGTCTCTTGAACATACCCCTAACACATTGGTGGCCAATTCTCTCTTCCTAGTTCGATAACTTGATTTATCAACTTCGGAAACATTCACCTTAATGTATGTCCCATCTAATGCTCCAAGACAATTCTATCAAGAATAAAGACAAGAATAAAATTCATAAAACAAAACAACCGGCCAAACCACTATAGATACAAAATAGTCATAATAATACCTTGAACCATTTCCACCTATCTTCAGTGCAATCCTCAGTAATAGGAGTTGGAGTCTTGAGTAAATATTTATGTAGTCTTAAAAAAAAATTTAACACTAGATTAAAACATCTACTCACAATCTCTTTGGAATGCTAAAATTTGAACTTGATAACTCGATTCTTAGCATGATGAGCCAAAATGTGAAGAAACATTGTGATTTATTCTTCTATTGATACCAACCCATCTTCTTTCAACTGCCTTCATTACAACAAAGATCACAAAACATATGAAATGTTCTCCTATTCATCCCTAATTGCTCAATACATGCAACATAATCATTTAACAACATTCTTAAAAACTCTTCCCTAATATTAACCCTTATCCTGGATTGTGGTACAAATCTACGCCTATTGTATAGCCTATGACTTGCAGCACACACAAACAAATATGACATCATACAAGTTGCAAGCATCTCCAAGAAAGCTTGTTCCAAAATTAAATACTGAGTGACTTCCCCAATAAACTCAATTGGATCACTAAACCACCTAGTTGGATCCATCATCACCTAAAGTATCAAACACAAATTAAAAAATGTTACAATGTGTAACACAATTTTGGAGAAATCTAAAATATTAACTACCAAAATCAATGTTAGTAAGGAAAAGAAAGAATGAAAAAGAAGGCTGTATACGAAACACAAATATAATCATAAAGATGGAGATGGACTAGATATGATCAACTTCAATCATAAAGGAAAAGAGTATATTATTTCAATATGGTGAATTTTGGATAAATGATTTTTTTTAACTAATTCACTATGATTTTAGGATTTCATGTCATAACTTCCAAATTAATAATTACCCGAACTGCATTGATGGCTAAATTATCTTTTTAACCAACTCACTATAATTTCATATTATTTAATAAAATTTGAATGAGACTTGGTTGGAGCTGTTTCCAACACCTCCCTTAAGATGGCATGTGCCAGCAGTCAAAACAATTGAGCCATGACTTCCTATCACATGGCTTTTGAAGTTGGGGTGAGATTGAGATGAGCCTCTCACTATATTGCATTACAACAAAGATCAGCCAAAACATAGTGGGTCAACATAGATATGGGAGGAAGCATAAACTCACATGGAAGCACATGCACCTTTACCCCCTAGCCTGCCAGTTGTGTAATGTGGAGGATTCAATACATAGAAAGAATCAACTACTGGATGCTTTCTTCTTGGAAGATCGAGGTAGTTTCTTAATACATAAATTTTCACTTGATAATTATTATCAGTTTTCAAGTTTATATTACTTATTAGCAGCTCAAAGTTCATATTTCTAGGATAAGTAGTGATTCGTGCAATAAGCTTTGCTATTCATTGAAGATGGATAAGTAGTGCTTTGTGCAACTATATGTGAATGAAATGCAGTTGAGTAGTTTGTAACCAGTGTCTTTGCTCTCATTGAGTGCAGAGAGCATGATGAGTTGCAGATGTGTGGGATGTATGGCCTAGTGCCTGTTTGAGGAAAAATGTTTCCTTAATCCGCACTTATCATGGATTCAAGGGTACTGTTTTGTTGCTTTTACACTTTCATTCTGAGAATGATATGACTATGCCATTACTGAGTGTTATCTTCTGGTGCGATTAGGTAATAAACAAGGAGCTTTTGAATTCTTCAAGTTAATTTTTAGAACCCTCTGCCTTTGCTGGGATTGCTAAACACAGGATCTTCACATTGACTAGGGCATTAAAGAGGATTAGCTTAACTTGAAGCCCCTTGTGACCTCTCCTTCCTCCAAAATGGTTCTCACTAAAGTTTTTTGCCTTTGTTGCTAAATTAATTTTACCTTTAGATTCATACAAAGTCACATGTACAAATCTTCATATTATGATTATTATCTAATGGCACGACATTTGGTGTTTAATAACTTTATATTTACTCTCTTTAATAAGATAACTATCTAGCATTTTCCTAACTATGATAGTACTTGAGAAATTAATCTCATAATAATGAATGTTGAGATATACACATCAAAAGACCAAAAATCTACACACACAAAAAGAACAAAAAGAGAGAAAGAAGTTAAGCAGGCCCATAACTAAGACACACGGTGATCCCCTCTCTGTTCCTAGAGGATTATAGAACAACTTCACCTTTGATTTACCTTTGGACACCTAAGGTGAGCTACTTCCCTGTTGGCTCTCTCCTTCGGTTTTGGGTCTTAACTACTGAAGACATGTAAAAGGCAATGCCTTTTCTAGTTCCCTTATTTCACTGAAATGCCAAGCAATTACCTCCAAGGTACACTGTAAAACATATTAAATTCTTCCAAGCTATTATACAATTTTGAATTCGAAAATAATTAAGTTCTTCTAATAAATTTGGGGTATTAAAAAGGATTAGTTTAACTTGAAGTCCCTTGTGACCTCTCCTTCCTCCAAAATGGTTCTCACTAAAGTTTTTGCCTTTGTTGCTTTCCCTTTGCACCACATTATTAATTCTAATTAGGTTTCTTAATTAATCAAAAACTAATACTTCTAATGATGATTTGTCAATCCAATTTTAAAAGGTAAATTAATGTAGCTATCTTCTAAGTTAGTACCTAAAAGGATGCTTGGAATTTGAGTTTGGAATCTACAATTTATATTTAGCCCTTCTTATTTTTAATATTAGCACTTCCTACTTATCCTAACTTGCTGACATTGACAAGGACTTCATCTTAACACAATTTGAACAAAAAGAGTGCTTATTACGACTTTCCTTAGAATCAAGAAAGGCCCTCTGCTCTTAGTCGTAAATGCATTCTGGAGCATGGATTTGAAATAATACTGCTAATCTCATTTCAAGTGCAGATACTTATAGTAATTTGAGTGCATATCTAAATGTCAATTTGACTAAGAAATCTAGATTTTTCTGTGTTTGTTAGATGATTTAAAAGTAGCTTTCAAGTTGGATCTCTTCATTCACGTATACAGATACAATAATAAGCTATTATTTTAGCTAATGGGATTTGAAATATTATTAAAAGCGTCTTTGTCTTGCCTATTGCATCTATTTCCATGACAAAATGAGCAATGACAACTATATGAGCCTAATAATGTCAAAGCCCAAATTAGCAAGCCAAAGAAAAATTCCTACTTCCTAGCAAAGTTTGACTCATCAAAGCTCTATTGGATGAAAAGTCCAAAGTCCTTTCAAGGGATTCTTTTCTAATCAGATGTGTGAGACTATGAAATGGTGAATATTCACAAGACTTATTCCCAATTTCACAAGATTACCCAATGATTCCACCAATTTCAAAAAATTATCAAACAATAGACAATATCAATCTATATCAAGTTCCCGTAAGATTGAAAGTAGCCTCAACTAAGTGAAAGGTTGAAGTTTTTAGCAAATACCCAGTTATTCAAAACATCACACAGTAAACATAAGAAGCAAAATGAATAAAAAAACCATAAAACCTAGAAAAACCAGAAAGTACAAGACGACGATTGACAAGTGTGCTTACCTTTGGCGGAGACTACTGAAGCAGCAAGACGATGACAGTACTGAAGCAGCAAGATGAAGATAAAAATGGCAAGATGAAGAAGCAGCGATGGAGCAAATAGTTATTATGATATTGGGGTTACAGAGGACAATGTGGGAAAGAAAATTGTGGGTGATATTGGGTTCTTTCTTATCGGGTCTAAGCAGGGAGTTAGGGGAGGATAGAATAATCAGGTTAGAATAGGATAAAAAAATTTGACCTGATTTGATTAAAACACCAAACACTTAATAAGACTTGATAATATTAACTAATACTATCAGATCCTCTTTATCTTGTCCACCAAACGTACCCTTAGTTACTAATCATAGATTATGAGTCTTTCCTTAAGCATAGATTATACTATAAGTCACTAATTATGGACAATGAACATTTTCTTAACCATGGATTATAATATTAGTCATTAATCATAGACTATGAGACTTTCCTTAAGCATGGATAATACAAGTAGTCACTAATCATGGACAATAAGCTTTTCCTTGAGCATGAATTATACTATTAGTGACTAATCATGGACATATTTAAGCTTGGATTATACTATTAATCATTAAACATGGGCAAAGAGCTTTTCCTTAAGTATGAATTATACTATTAGTCATTAATCATGGACAATGTGTCTTTCCTTAATAATGGATTATATTATTAGTCACTAATCATAGACTATGGGTCTTTTTTTAAGTATGAATATATACAATTAGTCAGTAATCAAGATAATGGACTTTTCCTTAAGCATGAATTATACTATTAGTCATTGATTATGAAAATCCCTAAGCATGGGTTATGCTATTAATCACTAATCATGGACTATGGACTTGATTAGTGACTAATTGTATTATCCTTGCTTAAGCAAATACCTATTGTCCATGATTATTGACTATTACTATAACTTGTGCTTAAAGAAAGACCCAATGCATGATTAATGACTAATTGTAATATCCATGCTTTAGGAAAGGCTCATGATTATATTATTAATCTCTAAACATGAACAATAAGTATTTCCTTAAGTACAAATAATACAATTAGTCATTAATCATGGCCTATGGGCCTTTCCTTAATCATGAATAATACAATTAGTCAATAATTATGGACAATAGACTTTTTCTTAAGCATGAATTATACTATTAGTCACTAGTCATGAATGTCCTTAAGCATAAATTATGCTATTAATCACTAAACAAGGATAAGGAGTCTTTCCTTAATTAAGAATTATACTATTAGTCGCTAATCATGGACTATGGACACGATTAGTGACTAATTGTATTATCCCTTGTTAGCTATAGCAACCATTACTTAAGAGGGGGGTGAATTGGGTGATGACTGATTTTAATGCAACTTTGACAAATTATGCATTTTAAAACACTCAATTAATAAATGCAACGAAACATGCATAGCAAAGGCACAACTATTAAGGATTACTCAAATACAACTTGGGTTAAAGGATAAATCAAGAAAATAAGCTAGATATCAAGATCAACTCAAGCATATATAGTTAAAGCACAAATATAAAGAGATGAAGTTGAGAAGAGCAAACACTAAGATTTATCCTGGTTCAGCCACTAACCACTTGTGGCCTACGTCCAGTCCCCAAGCTTAACTTAAAATTTTCTTCACTATCTCCTAGACTTCACGGGTGCTAGAAAAACCTTTGTACAAACAAGAGTACTCCTCACACCTTGGGATACCTCACCCTTGTGCTAGAGCCTCCAACTCTTTAAGCTTCATAGGTGCTTGAGAAACCTTTATATTCAAGAGCACTCACAACACCTTTGGGATACCTTACCCTTTGTGTTTGAGTCTCACTACAAGGGATACCTCACCGTTTTTTCTCTTGAGGGATACCTCACCCTCTTACAATGATTTCAAGGTTAAGAGATAGAATAGAAACTCTCACAAGAGTAGATATACAACTTGAAGAATAAAGGAATAAAAGAATTTTACAATAAAGAGCTCAAAATATGATTTTGGTGATTCAAGGATCAAATCAAGTGTTCAAGAGATGTATAAGCTTCATACAACACTTATATATAGAGCCCAAGTGATAAAATAGCCGTTGGTAGTGTTTAGAAATGATTTTTTATGAAAATTAGCCGTTTATAGTCGTTGAAAACGCTTTTGAGCACTTGGTAATCGATTACACACTTCTAGTAATCGATTACATGGCCTCTGCTAATGTTGTAATCGATTGCAAGACTTGTGTAATCGATTACAGCATTTCGAGTTTAGAAAAATGACTTTAAAATTTCATAACTTCTTCATTTCTTATCCGATTAAAGCGAATGACACTCATTGGAAAGATCTTTGAGTATATTTTCAAATGAAAGAAGTTTTAGGACAAAACTCAGTATTTTGAAAGATATGATCAAAAGAGTAATTAAAGGTTAGCTTTTTAAAATTCAAACTTGACTGTTTTTGAAAACTGACTTTAAATGGTCACAACTTCTTCATTTCTTATCCGTTTAAATCAAATGACCACTCATTGCAAAGATCTTTGAGTCTATTTTCATATAAAATAAGTTTAAGAATAACATTCAAAGTATTTTGAAAGTTATGATCAAAAGAGTAACCAAATGTCAGTTTTTCAAAATACAAACTTAGCTATTTTTCAAAGGTTTGAACTACCACCAAGACTAACTTTCCAAAAATAGTTTGTTGGGCATTTAAACATGTAAGAATCATTTTTAAAGAATTAAATACATATTTGAGCTCTTTTCTTGTAAAACCTTTATCTTTACATAGGAGAAAACCTAAAAGGAAAATATACTAATTCTAGTTTTTAGGTTTCTTGATGTAATCTAAGCTTCCACAAATTTCTTCATTTCAAATCTTGCAAATGCTTGAAACATGTTTATCATTTTCATTCTTCTTGAGTTGAGCATAATTGTGATATTTTACTTTCTTATCGCAATGCTTGCTCTTGATACTTGGACTATCCTATAAAGTATTGCTCACTTAAACAAACATAGTTAGTCCAAATTCATAGTTTAATGTCTTTATATGCATAATTCATAAATGTATAACTCTAGTTAGCCTACCATGCATATAAGACTTTCATAGACACATCCAAATAAGATATTTATCAATTACAAATAGATATGCTCTATGTAGGATGCAACAAAGAACATTTTGCACATTTTCATTTAAGTAGAATCAAATCCAATATTAATTCATTAAGACTAATATAAAACATTATTGGATATATTATATGATGACTGTTACATATATCTCATTGCATGAGTATTAAGTGAAATATAACTAGATAAGGTACATAATCATGCATGATACAATATATCACATTAAACACATCTATGTAACACGATTAATATTCTTTTGTGATGCATTTGTCGTCTATAAAGCATATCTATCAAGCATAACCATTATTCTTTTTGTCTTGTATTTGTCATCATCAAAACTTAACATATTAAATTAGTGGGGCAAACTTATTTCCACAATCTTCTCCTTTTTCATGATGACAAATCGCCAAAGAAAAATATGTTTAGTAATATACAAGAATAGATATTTATGTAAGCATATCAAACAATAAGCACAAGAACATATTTTTTTTTTCAATTTTCGCTCCCCTTATTTGACATCAACAAAAAGGCTTAGGAAGGAAAGATAATATTTTCTCCTCCTATAGATAAAACTCATGTTGTCAAAAGGAGTAGGATTTTCTCAATGCAAGAATCAAAAGATATGAAGTTTAAGAATATTTACCTTCTGTCATTGATAGAGGGAGAGAGAATAAGAGATGATCTTCGTTGACATGTTGATAAAATTAACAATAAAATATTTCATGTCAAACAATGATGTAAGTTAAGATATATAAGCAATGATTTAAGAACTAGGCTCCCCATTAAACTATGCATATTATCAAAATATCAAACATAATAATTTAACATAGTTATGCATATGTTCTTAGTCAATAAGGATATGGAAAAAGGATATGTAAGATAAGCTCCCCTTTATTGAAGCACAAGATAGATAAATGGAAATATGCATGCCAAGACTATGTAAGTATATTACTATAAAGAAAAGTAAGGTAAAAGGTACATATTCTTAATCCATTAATCAAAAATCATTTTTAAGACTTCTCCCCTTTTCAAATTTTTTTTTACAATAGCAAATTATATTTTCAAAAGCATTTTAGAAGGGTAGAGAGGTTTAATATTAAAACCACATATTCCTTGAGAGTGATCAAACTCAAGTCAAACGAACATTTGAAAGTACATCTCCTCTCTTTCTTATCAAACAAGAGCCTTGAAAAAATAAAAGACTTTAAAGAATAAGGCTCATCTTTTGAAGCATTAAGATGGACTCTATAGAGCATTTCAAAAGATTTATTTGGAAACTTAAGCATTCCCTCAAGATTTAATAAGACTTTTTAAAGCAAAAGAAGAGAATACTATATTTATAACACATGTCCAATGACTTCCAAATTTTAAAGATAGTTAGGAGGTGAAAATACTTTCAAGGTCTTATGACAAGTTCAAATAATTCTCAAGGATATGGAACTTTAAAAGCTTCTTTCAAATATGATAGGAGATTTTGTCCTTAAAAAAAACTTTTTAATCAACCAAGAAAATCTAAAAAAAAGAACATGATTTTCATAGGTGTTATACCACTAAGAAATTATAGATTAAGAGAATCATATATATATATATATATATATATATATATATATATATATATATATATATATATATATCAAATATTCACCTTGATGAAATATGCTATAGGGATCAAAGCATGTATAGAACTAATATCATCCACCCTATATGCAATGACAAAATTATCAAGTTAATATCCAATTAAGCACTTTATCAATACTAAGCACACTTCTCATGTAAGGAAATCATCTAATCATTTAAGATCAATTTATCAACAAGTATCATATAATCCATAGCATATAGAATACCATAATAGCTTAGGGATAGAGATACTTATTGAGAGAATGATGCTTCATTAGAATGCTCTTCGTTTATTGGACCTTTGAGTTTATGGTTTCTTCCATTGAGTATTCCATTCCATTACACTCGAAGAAAGTCTCCTCGTGTCCCTCTTCATTCAACTATTCTCATTTATCCACATATATTTGACATTTTAATACTTGATGATTATATTTGAAGCACATAGAGACATCATCATTTGCAAAGCTAACTCTAAAAGTTCTCTAAAATGTAGGTTAGCATCAAATATCATTTAATCTCATTTACAAACATAATTTAGGTTAATATATAATGTAAATCATGTATCACATTATCAACCATGCAATATTAGCTCTAACAAGAATGCATGAAGCACGTATGCACTTGAATCCACAAACATGATTTAAGCATTTTAAGGCATGATTCAAGTTTATCAAGAAATACATGATCAACATCAAAACTTATATAAGCATTTTGGGGTAAACAATGATCATGTAAGACATGTAATATCAAGTAAGGAATTCTAATATGCACACATGTCAATCGAGAACAAAAAATTCCTTATTGTAATGAAAGAATTGAAAAATCATGGAATTATAACTTTTGAAACCATTTACATCTTGTTTTCAAGATTTAAACATATCAAACAAGAAGACATATAACATTTTACTTTCTAATCTCCAAGTGAGTATACAAGACAATTAGGCATCAGAGAAAAAAGATTAGAATGAATTATGAGCATCTGAATTTACATATTTGAACAAAGAGAGTTGATCACAAGCTTAACAACAAAGATATTACCATAGCATGTCATTTCAAGAAAAAATGTATGCATATCTAGCATGTTAGCATATGTAGAGATACTTTCAAGACATAATGTTAGAAAAACTTAAGGCATATAAAAGCATAAAAACAACTCTTTACTTCACCAAACATCACATGATATTCAAATTAAAGTATAAGTAAGGATAAGAGATCGATGTCACCAAAAGTGTACTCTTTGAGTTTTTGTAGGTGACTCTAACTTTCATGCTTCAAGTTTTCATGAGGGAGTAGAGATTCTTTGCACCCCTTTTAAAAGTTGAATCCTTTTAAATTTTACTATCCTCAAGTTAAATAAACTTATTCTATTTAAATGCTTGCTTGAGGTAGTTATCACCCTTGCCCTTGGTAATCAAGGAAACTCTTTTCCTTATCCATTACTTCTCTTTTGGTGTTTTGAACTTTGTAAGTTTCACATTTTGTGCTCGAGAAGCTTTGGTTGAAGCCATCTTCCTTCTTTGATAAAAACTTCTACCATTGGGCTTTGGAAGTATTCTCCTTGATGATTCTTTTTTCACTTGACCAATTTGTCCATCCTTTTGAGGAGTTTTCTGCATAATTGAAATACTAGGAGGACATTTTGGTATCCACTTCGTCTTGGGTCTTTGAATATTAGTAATAGGGCATTTAAGATCTTTAGGAACCTATACCATATTATTTCTCATATAAGAATTTCTTCTATAATTGCATAAATGAGAAATATGTCCTAGATGACCACAAAAATTACAAACAAGTGAATTCAATGATGGCTTGGTCCTTTGAAGATCATTTTTGAAAAACTTGATCATTTGATTGTTATTACATTCTATACTATTTTTGCCACAAGCCTTACTTGAAATTCTATGTGGAATAGCATCAATTTTATTCTTATAAACAACTATGGAATGTAAGCAATTAGAATTATTAGCTTTGGAAAAATTGAAATATAAGTCCTTAACTTGATTTTTTAAATTAATGCACTTTTCATAAGAAGTTGAGGTTTCACATTTCAAAGGCATTTCCTCATCAAGAAAAGCATATTCATTTTTTAAAGTCTTAATTTCAACTTCAACTTCAATGGAGGAAATGTTTTCCAAATAAGATAAGTTTTTCTTTTCTAAATTTAACAAGTCATTATATAATTCATCATATGCACATTTTAGCTCATCATAGGAAGGACTATAATATGATTTAACATTATTTACCTCAAAGTCCTTTTTAAGGTAATCACTATTTTCCTCATTGTTGTCCATCCAAGATTCAAGAACATCTTCTTGAGGACATTTTCATGACAAGCCTCCTTCAATGACTTTTGCTCTTCTTGCACTCTATATACAACTTTATGCACAAGATCATCATTAGCAAGATAAATATCATCAAGAGCATCCCATATATCTTTAGTATTAGAGCAACTCTTAATTTCAGCATAAGCATTATTATTTAAACTACTTCTCAAAATTTGCACAGCTCTAATGTTCAATGAAAAACATTTCTTGTCATAGGCATTCCAAGTTTGTTTTGATTAGAAAGTAAATCCATTAAACATAATATCCCACAAATCAAGATCAATAGATTGCATATAAATTCCATTCTAACTTTCCAATATACGAAACTCACACCATCAAAGAATGGTGGTTTATTAATTTCAAAATCATTCATTTTGAAAAGCTTTCAATGGTTGCCAAACAAACAAGGATCTTTAACTCCAATTGGTTAAGCCTTTAACGGAGCACGAAGCTATGATACCACTTGTTAGTTATGGCAACCATTACCCAAAAGGAGGGTGAACTGGGCGATGACTGATTTTAATGCAACTTTGACAAATTATGCATTTTAAAACACTCAATTAATAAATGCAGCGAAACATGCATAGCAAAGGCACAACTATTAAGGATTACTCAAATACAACTTGGGTTAAAGGATAAATTAAGCAAATAAGCTAGATATCAAGATCAACTTAAGCATATATAGTTAAAGCACAAATATAAAGAGATAGAGTTGAGAAGAGCAAACACTAAGATTTATACTGGTTCAGCCACCAACTACTTGTGGCCTATATCCAGTCCCCAACTTTAACTTGAGATTTTCTTCACAATCTCCTAGACTTCACGGGTACTAGGAAAACCTTTGTACAAACAAGAGCACTCCTCACACCTTGGGATACCTTACCCTTGTGTTAGAGCTTTTAACTCTTCAAGCTTCATAGGTGCTTGAGAAACCTTTACATTCAAGAGCACTCACAACACCTTTGGGATACCTCACCCTTTGTGCTTGAGTCTCACTACAAGGGATACCTCACCCTTTTCTCTCTTGAGGGATACCTCACCCTCTTACAATGATTTCAAGGTAAAGAGAAAGAATAGAAACTCTCACAAGAGATATACAACTTGAAGAACAAAGTATGGATGATAGAAACTCTGTCAAGAGTGGATAATACAAATTGAAGAACAAAGGAATAGAAAGATTTTGCAATAAAGAGCTCAAAATATGATTTTGGTGATTCAAGGATCAAATCAAGTGTTCAAGAGGTGTATAAGCTTCATATAACACTTATATATAGAGCCCAAGTGATAAAATAGTCATTGGTAGTATTTAGAAATGATTTTTATTATGAAAACTAGCGTTTATAGCCATTGGGAATATTTCTGGGCACTTAGTAATCGATTACACACTTTTGGTAATCAATTTCATGGCCTCTGCGAATGTTGTAATTAATTGCAGGACTTGTGTAATCGATTACAACATTTCTGGTTTTAAAAATTGACTTTAAAAGGTCACAATTTCTTCATTTCTTATCCGATTAAAGTGAATGACACTCATTAGAAATACATTTAAGTCTATTTTCAAATGAAAGAAGTTTCAGGACAAAAATCAAAGTATTTTGAAGGATATGATCAAAAGAGTAATCAAATGTCAGCTTTTCAAAACTCAAACTTGACTGTTTTTGAAAATTGACTTTAAATAGTCATAACTTCTTCATTTATTATCCGTTTAGAGCAAATAACTACTCATTGGAAAGATCTTTGAGTCTATTTTTCATGTGAAATAAGTTTTAGAATAACACTTAAAGTATTTTGAAAGTTATGATTAAAAGAGTTACTAAATGTCAGTTTTGGAAAACATAAATTTAGCTACTTTTCAAAGGTTTGAACTACCTCTAAGACTAACTTTTCAAAAATAATTTGTTGGGCATTTAAACATATAAGAATTATTTTTAAAGAATTAAAAACATATTTGAGCTCTTTTCTTGTAAAACCTCTATCTTTACATAGGAGAAAACCTAAAAGGAAAATATACAAATTCTAGTCCTTAGGCTTATTGATGTAATCCAAGCTTCCACAAATTTCTTCACTTTAAATCTTACAAATGCTTGAAACATCTTTATCATTTTCGTTCTTCTTGAGTTGAGCATAGTTGTGATTTTTTACTTTCTTGTCATAATGCTCACTTTTGATACTTGGACTATCCTATAAAGTATTGCTCACTTAAACAAACATAGTTAGTCCAAATTCATAGTTTAATATCTTTATATGCATGATTCATAAATGTATAACTCTAGTTAATCTACCATGCATATAAGACTTTCATAAACACATCCAAATAAGATATTTATCAATTACAAATAGATATGCTCTATGTAGGATGTAACAAAGAATATTTTACACATTTTCATTTAAGTAGAATCAAATCCAATATTAATTCACTAAGACTCAAATAAAGCATTATTGAATATATTATATGATGAATGTTACATATATCTCATTGCACGAGTATTAAGTGAAATATAACTAGATAAGGTACATAATCATGCATGATACAATATATCACATTAAACACATCTATGTAATACGATCAATATTCTTTTGTGATGCATTTGTCATTTATAAAGCACATCTATCAAGCATAAACATCATTCTTTTTGTCTTATATTTGTCATCATCAAAACTTAATATATTAAACCATTGGGACAAACTTATTTCCACACCCTGCTTACAAAGACTCATTGTCCATGATTATTGACTACTAGTGTAATCCATGTTTAAAGAAAGACCCAATGCATGATTAGTGATTAATTGTATTATTTATGCTTAAGAAAATGCTCATTGTCCATGATTTGTGAGTATTAATATAATTCATGTTTTAGGAAAGGACCAACGTCAATAATTATTAGTGACTAATTGTATAATTTATGCTCAAGGAAATACCTAATATCCATTATTAGTGATTGTTTCCAGTATCCATGGTTAAGGAAAGATCCAATATTCATGATTAGTGATTAACTGTATTGTAAACTATTTTTTATATAAAATTCATTTATAACATAGACAGAAAGAAATTAGAGAAAAGAGTAAAGGGATAGAAAAAATGTGTTTTCTCTATGTACGTTTGGATGAAGAGAAAATGAGAGAAAAGAATACGAGAGTTGGCTAAAAAATTAAGAAAAGAAAATATAAAATTATGCAAAATAACATATATATTCTTATCTTTATATAAAGAAATTCAAATCTTATTTTTCATTTTATATCTCTAAATTAAATTTATTTTGTAAATTATATAAATTACTACATTTTATAATAAATATTAATTTAAAAAATTAATTAATATTTTAATTATGAGAGTTAATTTAAAAAATTTTGTTAATAAAAATATTTAGCACTAATTAGTTATGATATTTAGTGTCTAAAGCCCTAAATACAAAAAATAACCTTAAAAGGTGGGTCATAATGATATGACATAGTGTTTCGGACTGGGTTATGGGTTAGTAGTTCAGGAGCAATCTAGCCCACCAGAATAGGATCCCAGATATTTATGTGCGTTATTAGATAAGTACATCTACCTATTTATGATTTGCAAATCTCTCATAGAATCTCTCCTAGATATGAATACTAATTACATCCCGCATAAATAGGGAAATTAGTTATAAGAGATAATGATATCATGGATTTTAATCCTAAATAATAGCATTCAATTCAAATTCAACTATGATTCTTATCACATAAGACGCTCCTATAAATACCCTGCAAGATCTCAAAGGTATGCATCTAATTCGACACTACCAACCTTGTGCATAGTCTAACTTGAACGTCGGAGTGCCTTTTGCAGGAATCCACCCCTCTCACCACAGTCGCTGCTGCTGTGCTATAAAGGATTTCACTTTCAATCACCTAATCAGGTATCATTATGAGTCTAGTTCAGAACATTGACATTGTCTATGGGAAACGATAAACTTCTATTCCCATCATCATCATCATGGTTAACACGAGGAGAAAACAAGCCTCTATCAATCAGAATCGTGGCTCTGTCCGCTCCTGCTCACGAGCCGATGTAGGAGCCAGTCGCTGCCCAACCAGAACCCATGCAGGACGAGGCAGAGACTTCTTTTATTGGGGAGAATCTTTCCCCTCCGGCCACATGAATTCCTGTGAGACAACATCTCAGTCCACAAAGAGCACCTTCTAGAGATGCTAGACAGCGGGTGTCAGCATTACAACGCCTTGGAGGTCGTCTGGAGAATGAAGAAGTTCATTCTCACCATGCTAAAATCAGACTTTCGAAGCTATCCAAAGCAGAACTCATCTCTCTAGTTAAATTTCAGGATGAACGGATCCATAACTTGGAGAGAGTTGTTAACTAGGAGAATAAAGGCGAGAACTAATCTCCAAGAAGGAATTGAGAAAATTGCAAGGACAGAGCCCATGACGAGATCCATATTCTTGAAAATTCTGGGATCGTGGAACCCGCTAGGAGTGATGAAAACCCTGCTTAGAGAAGACAAGAGCAAGACAATGGATTAATGAGCTTAGTTTCACAAAATTAACCTTGCTCCGACAAGCTGATGGCCTATGAGATCCTTAGGCGCTTCAAATATCCCACAAATATTGAAGCATATGACGGGACCACAGACCCTCAGGAGCACCTGGACATATATGTTTCTACTCTCTTATTTGCTGGAGGAGATGACTCATTCATGCGCCGTGCTTTCCCTCTGTCTCTAAAGAAAGCCTCGTTAAAATGATTCACTACCTTAACTCCTATGTTCATCGTTAACTAGGAGGGTTTGTCATCGTGATTTTTGCTACACTTCACCACTAGCAAGGTGTAATTGAAATTCGTCTCATGCCTTTCCCAAGATAAACAAGGAAATGATGAGTCTCTCTGAGACTTTATATCCCAGTATAACAAATAAATAGTTAACATTAAAGACTATAATGAAAGACTTGAACTGCACTACTTAAGGGAAGGACTCCACCATGGGCCGTTTTCTTTCTCTCTTTCCAATAAGGAGCCCAAGACCATGGATGAATTCTATGTCCGTGCTGACAAGTATTCAACATTGAAGATGTTCTTTACCCTAGGAAGCATCTTGAGAAAGAAGAATATGCTAAACCAAGGTCTGGATAACCTAATCAATAGGGTCAGAATGCGAAGTAACATTTTAAGGGGAAGTATGAAAACTACACTCCCCTCAATGTACCTCGGGGTCAGATCTACCAAGAGGTCATGAACACAGAATTCAGATATGTATAAAGACCTCCCCCTTGAAGAAACACGAGTAGAGGACAAATCCAAGCACTGTGCATGGCATAGCAACCATGGTCATAACATGGAGGATTGCGTTAACCTCTAAGATGCCATCGAGTCTCTAATCTGAGATGGCCTCTTGGGCCGCTATATACGCTAATCTCGGAACAACAATCAAAGGGGAGGACAAAACTATAGGAAGTGGAGCTATAGCCCTCAAAGAAGTTATTTTCTGCCCTACCAGAGAAGACATTCTCCAGCTAAGAATGAGAATTGCGGCGTAGGCTCATCTCAGGGTAATTAACACCCAAAACTAAGAAAAAGTACAACTTCAGGATGACAATCAAGATAATAATCGTCATATCACTGAAGTAACTCAGACAATTAACACTATCTCAAGGGGCTTCGTATGTGGCGGTGAGTCAAAAATTCTAGGAAGAAAGAACTCTGGGCTATACTGAGCGTAGCATCTCTCTCGGGAACAAAGCCGAATAACATCACGAGGAAATCTTCATAGATTTTGTTCTCTGACGAAGATTAAGGATGCACAATCCCAAATCACGATGACCTCATGGTCATCTCCGAGATAATTACCAATGTCGAGGTTCGCATAATATTTATTGACTAAGGGAGTTCGACTGTTATCATATTCCTAGACTTGTTCAAAAAGCAAGAATTGTCAAGAAAAGAACTGATCCCATACACTACTGAGTTGATCAAATTCACTGGAAACAAGATCACCCCCGTGGGATACATTGAAACCTACTTGACTTTGGGAAAAGATTCCTTTTTGAAAACTATAAAGGTTAGGTTCTTAGTGGTTGACTGTACTTCAGCTTATAATGTCATGTTAGGTCACTCATCACTGAATGTATTTGGGGCATAGATCTCCTTACCCCACTTGGCCATGACATTTTTGGACCAGCAAGACAGGGTCATGACAATTAAGGGAGACTAAGCCACGGTGAGAAGATGCTACAACTAAAGCTTTAAAATTTCCAAGAAACCTTGGGCCACAGACCTACGTGGCGATTTTTCTCCAGTCACTATAGACCCCGTCAACGTCCTCTTCACTGAGTTGGATGTATGTGAAGAGTTCCATGGTACATGCCCCCAACTTGACGGAGAGCTTCAACCCCTTTAACTTGGTACTAAGCCAAACTAGGTAACCAAAATTGGAGGGCATCTGAGTCAGGAAGAAAATCCCGGTTAACCAAGTTTTTGGAGAAAAATAATGACCTTTTTGCTTAGATCTCCGTAGATATGTTGAGCTTAGACCCAAAATTCATCTGCCACAGACTTTTTATTATACATAATGCAAAATTGCTAGTTCAAAGAAAAAGGAAAGTCAGACTTGAGAGGTAAGAAATGATCCAGAAACCCTTAGACGTCGAATTCATTAGGGAGGTTTCCTACACTACATGGCTCTCTAACGTGGTCATGGTCAAAATGGCCAATGGGAAGTGGTGTATATGCATTGATTACATCGATCTAAACAAGGAATGTCCAAAAGACCCCTATCTACTTCCCAACATTAACAAGCTAGTGGATAATTTGTCTGGTTTCTGGCTACTTTCCTTAATAGATGCCTATTCCGAAGCAGATCCCTATGAACTCGGAGGATGAAGACAAGACCGCCTTCATAACTGAGATGGAAAGTTATTGCTACCGTGTCATGCCATTCGATCTAAAGAATGTAGGGGCAACTTAACAACAGATGATGAACAAAGTCTTTGAAGGACATATTAGTAAAATGCTAGAAGTCTACATTGACGATATGATAGTTAAGACGGCAGAGAATAGTGACCACATCAAAGATCTAGAAGAAGTCTTCACCTAGATTCAGAAGCACAAAATAAGATTGAACTAAGAGAAATATGCCTTTTAGTGTACTGGATGACAAGTTTCTGGGGTTTTATTGACAAACTGAGGTATTGAAGCAACCGAGAGAAATTCTAAGCCATCCTTGACATGCGCAGTCCATAGTCTATAAAAGAAGTGCAGTAATTGATAGGTCGAATAACGAGCCTCACACGCTTCCTAGCTAGGGGCATCCAAAACTGCCTTCCAAAAACTGAAGAAGATGCTGTCCACTCAATTAGTTCTATCAAGGTCAGGCCCCGGTGAAACACTTTATTCCTACCTCTCTGTCAACAACAAGGTGATCAACTCAATTCTGATAAAAGAAACAAATGATAGTCAAAGGCTAGTTTATTTTGTTAATAAAATGTTGCAAGGCCCCTAGATTCGCTATCAGAAGATTGAAAAACTAGCCTTGCCACTATTGATTACTGCAAGAAGGCTAAGACAATACTTTTAGTGTCACCCCATGATATTGAGGACAAACTAGCTAATCTGGCAAGTACTACATAAACCAAATCTCATTGGGAGAATGATTGCTTGGTCAGTAGAGCTCTCCAAGTTCGGTATTACTTATGAGCCAAGACTAGCCATAAAGGCTCAAATATTATCCAACTTGGTTGAACTCACACCGAATTCTAGCAATCCTAGAGCATATTCTTGGACCATCTACATCGATGGATCCTTAAATCCTAAAGGGAGCAGTGCTAAAGTAAAGTTGGAAAACAAAGTCGGCCTCATGTTGGAACATTCTTTGAGTTTCAGGTTTCCCACTTCAAACAACCAAGCTGAATACGAAGTATATATCATAAGCATCAACATGGCAAAAGAGATGGGAGCCACAGATATAATCATATGCAGTGACTCATAACTTGCGATATCCCAGATCCAGGGCGAATACCATGCTAAGGAGCCCCTATTACATAAATACTTAGCCAAAGTTAAAAAGTTAATGGAAAGCTTTAACAATGTTAAGGTAGAGCATATCCTAAGGGAGCAGAACTTCAGAGCTAACATTCTGTCTAAGCTTGCCAACACCAATAGCTCTAGCAATAATAGGTTTGTGATCTAAGGCACCTTACTCACTCCTAGTATTACGGACAATGAAGTCCTCCTACTATAAGATGAGGAAACCTGGATGACAGTAGTAATTGCCTACCTCTGTAATGGCTCATTACCTGAAGATTAGAAGGAAGCCCAAAATATAGTACGACCAGTGGCCTGGTACACCATCCTTGATAACTAGTTATATCATTGTGGGTTCTCTTATCCCCTCCTTAAATGTCTAGAACCTAAGGAGGCAGAATACATCTTGGCCGAGATTCGTGAAGAAAGCTCTGGCCATCATCTAGGCAGAAAATCCTTGACATGTAAAGCGCTAATAGCTAGATACTATTAGCCCATTATGGAAGCTGACAGCAAGGAACACATACAAAAATGCGACCAATGCTAGCACCATTCAAACATCTATGTAGCACCACCAAAGGAGTTATCTACGATGTTCGTCGCTTAGCTATTCTACTAGTGGGGGATGAACATCCTAGGTTCTTTCTCCCAAGCACAAAGGTAGATTAAGTACTTAGTGATGACTATTGATTACTTCACCAAGTGGATTATGGCAGAACCATTATCCACTATCACCTCTACACGAATCCAAAAGTTCACTTACAAGAACATTATTAACAGGTTTGGAATCTCAGATTCTATTGTCACAGATAATAGAACCTAATTCACAAACCAAAAGTTAAAGGATCTCCTAGCTAGGCATAAGATCGAACAGTAATTCACCTCGGTGGAGTATCCTAAGACCAACGGGCAAGCTGAAGCAGCCAATCGAGTCATACTTAGAGGGATCAAAAAGAGACTTGACAACGCTAAGGATAATTGGGTGGAGCAACTCGATCATGTCTCATGGGCATATCAAACTACACCTCATTCCTCTATTAGAGAAACCCCCTTTAAGTTATCCTATGGTTGTGAGGCTATGATTATAGTGGAAATAGGAGAACCAAGCTGGAGAAGACAAAACTTTTTTGAAGCAACCAAACCTGATCTCATCCACTATGAATTGGACTTATTGGAAGAACAACGCTGCATTGCTCATATCCGAGAAGCCACCCTTAAACAGAGGATTGCAACACAGTATAATTCTAAACTGATTCCACGATGATTAAACCCTGAAGACCTCATATAGGGCGGATATTAGAGGGAAAAATGTGAAATACGAGAAGTTAGCTCCAAACTAGGAATGACCACACAAAATTACATCCAAAACCAATACGAGATCTTACATCCAAGAAACTCTCTCTGGCAAGACTATCAAGAATTTTTGGAATGTGGACAAGCTAAGGAAATATTATATTTAAATGCCTTATTTATTTTTATCATGTATATCAGAGGGAAAAATGCGAAGGATAGGAAGTTAGCTCCTAATTGGGAAATGCCATACATAGTTACGTCCAAAACCAATATGGGAGCCTATACCCTAGAAAATCTCTCTAGCAAGACTATCAAGAATTTCTAGAATGTGGACAACCTAAGGAAATATTATAGTTAAATGCCTTGGTATTTTTATCATGTAAAAGACGCGTTCCGACATGAATAAATCAGTTATTTCTTCAACATTTGCTTACCATATTCATCTATGATTACTACAACCCATAAGGTAATCACACCTTGGTGAGGTCCGAGGAATGCAAAGTCCAAAGAGGGTCAAATATTCCAATATCTGTACATGATGGCCAAATAAGGGAATCCACTTAACCGATATCCGAGTTCAAGGAGTGTATTCAAGAGTTTTCACCTGTACCCTTATGAGCCTGACCTTAATCCATAAACTAAAAAAGTTTATAGAGGTTAAGCATATCCGATCGTAGCTCAAGATAGTGGACTCCACACTAAGAAGTTTTCGTGTCAACTATACTCCACAATTTCAAGACTAAAATTAACCTATAAACCTAGAAAAGGTTTAACATGGTTACCACATTGAACTTAACCCATAAAACTGAAAAAGGTTTAACGCAGTTACAATATTAAGCCTAAAAAAGGTTTAATATGGTTATGAGCATTAGACCATTGCCTGAAATATTGGACACCACTCTAAGAGGCTTTTGTGTCACAATTTTACACCAAAAAATGACTAAATATAAAAAAAAAACTTCTAAGTGAACACGCCTACCGAGATTAAGCATTGGACTTATCTCGATGATGGAAAAATGAGTGTTCGCTATGTCTAAAACGGTCACTAAGATCAAGCATTGGACTCATCTCGGCTAAACAAAGTCAGGAATACACTAAGTATAAACAAGATCACTAAGATTAGGTGTTGGACTCATCTCAATGAGGAAAGACAACAAAGATATAAGAAGTACTAATTACTTAAATTAAAGGCGCCCAAGATCAGGACTTGTCTATTTACAAATAATATAAAACCCACACAAGGGGGAAAATGAAAATCAAGAAAAAGAAATGTATGACCTGGCATCCTCCAAGATCGCCTCCACGATCGTTTTCGAAGTCCTCGACTCCATCTGGAAGTCCTCTGATGTTGTATCCTCCTCCTCTTCACCGACATCCACCCTCTGAGTAACTTGGTCAATAAGAGCAGTTGCGGGAGCAACATCTACAATTTTACTATCCCAGACTAACTTCATTGAACTAATTCTCTCTTTATTAAGATTCAGATTCAGATGGCAGAGTTAGGTGAGAGTATTCGTGAATGATTCATCTACAGACTTAGACCATTCATCTTCAAGAACCATAATCTCTTCATTCAGCTTGGCCTCAATTTGAAGGAGAAATTCGTTTTCAACTCGGAAGGCGGTCAGAGTGGTCTCGGTAGAAGATATATGATCCTTCAGCTTATTTTCCCAAACCACTCCTTCAACGACTTGGTCTTGGAGAGCGCTCACCTCTACAACCTGAGCCTAGAGATTAATCACCTCGACAACATCCTCAGAAAGACAAGCGACCCTAGACTGGAGCCCGAAGATCTCATCCCAACGTAACTCAAGCTCTTGAGTAACTTTAGCCAACTACCTATCTTTTTGGGCAACAGCCAGCTCAAGACTCTATTTTTCACCTCGAAGGGCATTAAGCTCTCTTTCAAACTCTTAACCCCACGAATGGACTCAAAAACCCATCCAGAAATCAGAGGATGGAAGTGTTGCGAAGGCATTGGACAAGAGCATCCTAGATAAGCTCCACAAAATCCTAGGAAATTGAATCCAACATGATGCAACACCATCCATAGCCTTTTGCATAATGTAATCAAATTTTGAGGATAAAATTTTTAAAAGTAGAGGAGAATTATAACATCCCCCTTAACCTATAAAGTTTTGATCATAGTTATGGAAGCTCAGACTCTAGCATAACTACTGAATTAATAGAAAAAAATATGAAAAATTTATTTCTAGGTCATAAATGGTTGGAAAGAGCTGTGGTAAAATTTGAAGAGTCAACTGAATTAGTTTGATATTTTTAATGACACCGAGTGCTTAGGAACCAAATTAAACAATTAATTAGCTCAGAAAATAATGAAATTTTGTGGAGATATCAGATATAGGGTGGATAATATTTTGAAAAGGAATACAAGTTATGATAAATATTAGTAAGCCTATTAGCTTAATTTTCAGGTTTAACATAACTTAGCGATGAGTAATGGAGCTTACTTGATAAATTGCAGTGTATAGAAAATTATGGAATGATTGAATATAAGGACTAAGTGAAGTCCTAAAATTTTCTATAATATTTACGGGAGATAGAGAACTTAGTACTAGAAGATTAAAATATTCTTAAGAGATACAAAAGTTTCAGATGAATTTCCATCCTTATCTCTCCTGCCCCACCGCCTCTGCTCTCTTGTTCTTAAGTTTTAGATGAATTTCCACCCTTGTCTCTCCTGCCTTATCGCCTTTCCTCTCTTGTTCTTATCTTTCTTTAACTTTTCTTCTTTTATTTCATCCCTTATCACTCTCTCTTACGTTACCATAGTAGAAAATGGAGAAAGAAAAGAAAGAAAATGAAGAAAAGTAGAAGAGAAAGGCCACCAATAGCAAAGGAAAAAGGAGAAATAAGAGGAAGAATGAAAGAAAGAAAAGAATAGGAAGCTAGCATCAACAAGTTAGGATTGAAGTAGGGGTTATTGCCTTATTCCTTCTCTTCATCTTATTCTCTTTTGGTTCTTCAAAAGTCATATGGAGAACTTGTATGAAAGAATTGATTGAAGAATTTAGATGCCATGTATATGAGTATGCTTATGGTTTTGAGCTTAGTTTAGCTTGAGACATCATGAATATACATGATTGATGCTCCCTTATCCTTCTTTTTATTTTCAAGAATTGTGTTGGTAAACTTGAATAGAATTTGAGGATTTTCATATCCAGTGGGTAATTCTTGCATGTCTTGATTTTAATTGAGCTTTCACTATTGTTCTTAATCACTTAAATAATCAAAGTCACCGTAAGAGTTTGTAATCAATCAATCCTCAAGGGAACGATCTTTATTTTACTACAAGAACGATCCATGCGCTTGTGAAAAACTCACAATAACGATGGACAGAGTTTCCTTCACGATTCTCGACCAAGAAGTATTCCACCTCCTTTGGTTCCAGAAACTTAAGGAAAGGATAAGAGAACCCACAACGATACAAGTGGTTATCAAGGATGGTGTACCAGGCCACTTGTTCATACTATCTTATGGGCTTTCTTCTGATCTTCAAGTAATGAGCCATTACGAAGTTAGGCAATTATTGATGTCATCTAGGTTTCCACATCTTCTAGTAGGAGGACTTCATTGTCTGTAATACTGGAGTGAGTAAGGTGTCTTAGATCACGAACCTATTGTTTCCAGAGCTCTTAGTGCTGGCAAGTTTTGACAGGATGTCACCTCTGGAGTTCTGCTCCCTTAGGATATGTTTTACCTTAATATTGTCAAAGATTTCCATCAACTTTTTAACTTTGGCTAAGTATTTCTGTAATTGGGGCTCCTTAGACTGGTATTCACCATGGATCTAGGATGTTTCCAGTTGTGAGTCACTGCATAGGATTATATTTGTGGCTCCTATCTCCTTTGCTATGTTGATGCTTGCGATACATGCTTCATATTCAGCTTGGTTGTTTAGTGTGGGAAACCTAAAAATCAAAGAATGTTTCAACATGAGGCCGATTTTGTTTTCTAACGTTATTTCAAAATCACTCCCTTTGGGATTTGAGGATCCATCAATGTAGATAGTCCAAGAATGCGCTCTAAGATTTCCAGAATTCGATGTGAGTTCAACTAAGAAGTTGGATAATACTTGAGCCTTTATGGCTGGTCTTGGCTCGTAAGTAATACCAAACTCAGAGAGCTCTACTGACCAAGCAATCATTCTCCCAGCGAGATCTAATTTATACAGTACTTTCCTAATCGGCTGGTTTGTCCTTAATATCACGAGGTGACACTAAAAGTACTATCTTAGCCTTTTTACAGTAATCAATAGTGCTAGGGCTAGTTTCTTAATCTTCTGATAGTAGATCTTGGGGCCTTACAACACTTTACTGACAAAATAAACTAGCCTTTGACCACCATCCATTTCTCTTATTAGAATTGAGTTCATTACCTTGTTGCTGATAGAGAAATAAGCATAAAGTGTTTCACCAGGGCCCAACCTTGATAAAATTAGTGGACTGTACAACATATTCTTCAATTCTTGGAAGGCAGCCTTATATTCTGGGGTTTACTCAAAATTATTTCCCTTTTTTAAAGTTTTGAAGAAGGGAAGAGATTTTTGGATGCCCTTGGTTAGGAAGCGTGAGGGGGTCGCTATTCGACTTGTCAGTTGCTGCACTTCTTTCACGGACTGTGGACTGCGCATGTCAAGGATGGTTTGGCATTTCTCTCTGTTTGCTTTAATAACTCGGTTTATTAATAAAAACCCCCAGAAACTTACCAGCTTGTACACTAAAGGCGCATTTCTCTGAGTTCAGTCCTATGTTGTGCTTCCGAATCTAGGTGAAGACTTCTTCTACTTCCTTGATGTGGTCACCGGTCTCTGCCGTCTTGACTATCATATCATCAATGTAGACTTTTAGCATCTTACCAATATGTCCTTCAAAGACTTTTTTCATCATTCGTTGTTAAGTTGCCCCTGCATTCTTTAATCCGAACTGCATGACACGGTAGCAATAATTTCCCATCTTGGTTATGAAGGCGGTCTATATTCTAATGGTACGGAGTGAATTAAGGCCTCACACTACCACTATTCACGGTAATAATCTATTTCAGGTTTGTGCATTTCAACCTATTTATGACAATCTCTCTTTTTGCCACATAGAACTGTCTCGGGTAACCATTATATACATGAGGGAAACTATGACATATAAGGAAACTATTGAGAAATTTTTATAAGAACATAGGATCCCCTTTCTCATGGAGGTTCATCTCCATAGTTCAAAATAGAATTTTGAATACCCTTCCCCTAAATAGGATCACCTCCAAAATTCGTTAATGCCATATAAATTAATATTCCAATTCAAAAGGGATGCTCATGTTGTGGGAATAGTAATTCAGGACCATTTTCCTTCCCATTCAAGGATAATGCCTAAATTCTCTTATTCAATTCAAATTCAAATTCTATGAGCATTTGTTATTCGAATTTCAAATTCTAACTCAATCTTATGAAATTAAGGAAGCAATTCTCAAATCCTTATTCAAATACAGCTCAACTTTGTAATCCAAATGAGCAAATACAAACTATAATGCACAACAAGCGCACAACACCATCTATACATCATATTCCACATGCCTACAATGGTTACTTCACTTTTCAAGTAACTAATGCATGGAATGATCAATTCTTAATTCAAAAATTACACAAAGTAAAGTTATACCAAATGCACATGGTCATTATTCATCTTCAACTAGTTGAAGTTATTCTTATTTCACAAATACCATGAATGCATAAAGAGACCAACCATCACAAGTAAACTTGTATGTATTTACTCCTTAGCATATCTTCATTTGTGCTTTAATTCACATTAAATAACATGGAATGGGATCACATTAAGCTAGAGAGTCTATTTTATCATAAAAGAAAAGTAAGGAATTCTCTGTCTTTGAGCGATCGATCGCTCCAAAGTTCACCACTTAATCGCCCAATGACAGTAAAAAATTCTCTAATTTTTCTGTCATTGACTAATTTATCATTCAAAACTTGAGTGCTTAATCGCTTAGTATTAGGAAAATCTGGTGCTAACTGATTAAGCGGTCAGAAGCTAAGCAACTAGTCACCCAAGCAGAATTCCATTTTGCCACTAATTGATTAAGCAGTCAGTTTTTGGCAGAATGTTCAGAATCCTCTCCTTTGAATTGTTAACCCCTTCCTATTTTCCATACTTGACTTAAAAGAGGTTTCCACACCCAAAACATAATTCTAAACATATAAAACCATGTATTCACTCTCAAACCTCTTTAGAAACCCATTTTTGAAACCACAAGTATATGAGGTTCATTGAATACATATAAGCTTAGAATTCACAACAAATCAAAGTAATAAAGTAAGCAAATAAATCTAGAAAAATTAAGATTCAACCAAGATTTAAAGGCCTAGGATTAGGAATTCACTACACTATCCCCTATGATAAATTGTAATCATATCTTTGCTTATGTTCAATTATGTTCATGAAGGCGATTTGTCCTAAATTATTTAAAGCCCAATTTCTTGGCACTAAAAACGTACTAAAACTCGATCAATCCCATTCTCATGGCAATTAATCTAAGTTCTAACCCATTAAGTTTTATGACAATTGTTTTCACCTCGAAGGATTTAAGCATATGTCTAGGTCTCAATTCCTAAGTTCAACTCTTAGATTATCTAGAAATTAGGTTTCATCTTTCGAACCTTCACCTAAAGCCTATGATCATGTAAATATAGCTGATAACATACCACAACCATTAAGCATACCAAGGATGAATCAGGAACAATAATTTTTCATTAACAAAGGATCAAATTAACAATTCAACATAGAAAAGTATAGAGTTGTATCCTAATCCTAGAAAAAGAAATTTATCCACTCTTGCCTAATGTAGCATAAATAATAACAAAAGTTAAAGAGACAACCATGATTCTATCTTGAGAAAATAGGAAAGAAAATAAAAATAAAAAAAGAAGATGGAGAAAATGAAGAAGAAGAAGATGTCTTCAATGGTTGAACTTCAATCACTCTTACACTTGTCTTCAAAATCCTAGCCTCCAATCTTTGGTTGAGGAAAAATTATCTTTGCCTCTTAAAGTCTGTCGTCGCAAAAAAGTCCATTTCAGGTTTAGGGATTCACTTTCTATTTTTAATGTTTGAGGTAAAAAATTATTATTTTTAAGCACATGATGCCTCACTGTGAGCTTAAAACATAGTGTAACTTTAATGTAGAGGGGAGACACAGCTGTGTGACTTAGAGACACGACCGTGTCTCTTAAAAAAAATTAGATAGAAATATTTTCCAAGTTAGATATGGCATTGTCTAACTCCTCAATTGCTCATAGGGCCCTGTCTAAGCCAAAATGATCTTCTTTTGCTCTAAAAATCTGGTATGTTTGCCTGCTTTTACTTTAAATGTGATAAATCTCATTCAATCTACAAAAATGAAGACAATGATAAGGATCACTCAAAATTCATTAATAAACATAAGTAAATCACCAAAATTTATCCGCTATAAGACTATAAAATATAGGCTTATCAACCCCCCCACACTTGAGCTTTGCTTGTCCTCAAGCAAAGAATAAGCATAAAAAAATAAGATTAAACTCAACCTCAAGAAACATGAATCAAGGAAAATTTCACAATTTAAAAATTTAATCAAGTTCAGTAATCAAACACGATCATTTAGTACTTAAAACAAATAGAGGCTTGAGTCTAGCTTGCATCTTTTCTCTTTACTATCCAATTGAGACCACTCATCTTTCCATAGCTCAAGTGTTTAAGGACAAAGAAATCACTCAAAGTTCTCTTGAAAAATGTAATATCATAGGCTTGCTTTTCAATCTCATATCCGCTTCCAAGTTCACATACACAACAAGAATCAAAAGGACTTTCTTTAGTTGTAACGGGGCCAAGGAGAATAATGAAAGGTAGGAAAAAGATAGACAATGGTAAAGAATGTTTAGGGATAAATCAATACAAAATAGAATCAAGTTAAAAAGATAATAAATAGAACATAATGCACAAGGGTATAACAGATTTTCATTTTCAACCCAACATTCTCATTATTCTTCACCAATAATACTTTTCTTTCTTCTTCCTTTATTTATTATTTATTTATTTTATTTTTTACCATTGAAAAATAAAAGCAACCCTTTAAGACTTCTCAATTAACACATTAGTTGCTCCAAAGAATCCAACCTGATTATTCAAATAGGTATCCAAAGAAATCAATTTCAGACTCAAATGGGGCAACTAAGGGATTGTTTTATCAATGCAACTCTAGAAGTCAAGAAAGAATTAAGCCTAATTGCCTTATTCATGTTTAAGTTTGTATGTGAATCATTAAAGTCTCAATAAGATATTAAAGCAAGTTCTGGCGCACATTAATCAAGAGAAATCTCACTCTAGAAGAAAAATAAGATTTTGTTATGAAAGATCCATACATTAAAGCTCAAAACTCACTTTTTGCCTAATATTAATAAAGAGAACAAATGCAAGAAGACATGGCTAATTTCCATATAAGATGCTAAATGTTTCAATACTCAATTGAAAAAGATTACCTTGCACAAAAGCAATTCATGAGTAGTGGATTCTCCTCTCAAACATATTTCTATCAGCTCAGAATTAATCAAGAAATTAACACACAATTCCAGCTTGATTACCAATAATACTCAAGTGTTCATCGATTTCACAAAAAATTTAAATAAATTTTCATCAATTGTCATAAAAGTACCCCCACACTTAAGATAAACATTATCCTCAATGTTAAATAAGAAAAATAAAAGAACAAAGGACAACGAAACTTTCCTAAAAATGGAAACGCAAGATCACGAGGGTGGTGGGAGAGGTGGAGTCGGAGGGAGGCGTGTAGCCATGAACTCAAACATCTAGTCTAACTGAGCGATGACATGTTGTCTAAAATTGCACAAGAAAAACAAAAAGTGTCAAGATAATTTTTTTTAGTATATATATATATATATATATATATATATATATATATATATACATATATATATATGTGTGTGTGTGTGTGTGTGTGTGTGTGTGTGTGTGTGTGTGTGTAAAACAAAGCAAAAAGAAACAACTAAAAAAAAACAAATGCAAAGGATAGAAACACATGTTGCCTCTTGTGAACTGCTAAGTTATAGTCATTAGCTTGACTATGGACCTGTGCCATACTTAGATGATGCCAATGGAGTGGTGCTTAGTCTTCACTCTTTCTTCATAATGTTTCACTATCTGACCATTTATCAAGAATGTCTTTTGGCCTTTTTTCTTCACCTTAAGCACTTCGTACGGTAAGACTCAAATAATTTCATATGGTCCATACCATTTTGACCACAATTTACCAGGACAGAAATGTAGACTTGAGTTATCAACAAGAATTTTATCCCCAAGCTTAAAATCATGCTACTTGACATGCCTGTCGTGCCGCTTCATTGTTCTCCCTTTAGAAAGCTTAGCATTCTCAAAGTTAGTGATAACCTTGGGCAAAGTATTCTCTAGCATATCATCAGTCATAGATCCCTATACATATAAAAGCTCAGCACTATCTATAACATTAGTATCACCTATGCGGTTACATGAGTCAAAGGAACTAGGATTTTTTTTCAAAATTAAAAATATTAAACACTACTTCCTCATCATTCAATCGCAAAGTCAATTTTCCTTCGTGGACATCAATCATTTCCCTTTCAGTGGCAAGGAATGGACACCCAAGTATGATTGAGATTTGAACATCTACTTTCATCTCAAGCACAGCAAAATCGACTGGAATGTAAAATTTTCCCACCTTCAATGGTACATTCTCTAATATGCCAATAAGATGTTTGATTGACCTATCCACTAATTGAAAAGAGATGATGGTTAGTTTGAGCTCCCAAATATTAAGTTTCTCATAAATAGAAAGGGGCATCAAACTCACACTTGCCCTAAGATCACACAAAGCCTTGTTAATATTCATGTTCCCAATTAAGCGCGGAATTGAAAAGTGACCCGAATCCTTAAGCTCAGGTGGAAGCTTGTTTTGAATGATTGCACTACATTTTTTTGTCAAAGCAACGATTTCATAGTCCTCAAGCTTCCTCTTATTAGAGAGAATCTCTTTCAAGAACTTAGCATAAGAGGGCATTTGGGAAAAAGCTTCCGTAAAAGGAACATTAATGTAAAGCTTCTTAAGTACCTCCAAAAATCTTCCAAATTGATGTTCAAACTTGGCCTGTTGATACCTTTGAGGGAAGGGAAAAAGTGGAACATATGCTTTTAGAGGAACATACTTTTTAGTGCTTTCTTCATCTCCTTCTTTATTTTCATCCCTTATGGGCCTTTAAGTTGCTTACTACTTCTCAATGAAATTGCTTAAACTTGCTCACTTGGGTTAGTTTTCGGTTGACTTAGCATTCGCGCTTGAATCATGTTGAACAAGCTTGCTTATTGGGCTATTTGAGTTTCAAGCATCTTGGAGTGAGTGGAAATTTAATCTAGGCGAGTATTGATTTGCTTGATGGACTCCCCATGTTGCTGCACTTATGCCTAAATGACTTGATTGTGTTCCTTTTGAGTAACTATAAAATTTTTCATGAGGTCTTCTAAATTGGACTTCACTCCTTGAGAAGATTATTGAGGTTGTTGGAATCTAGGTAGGGGTCTATTATTGGATGGAGCCTCATGGTTTTGTTAGGTACCATATGAGAAATTGGGGTTATTTCTCCATCCGGGGTTATATGAGTTGGAGAAGGGATTTCCTTGAGCCTTGAAATTACCATTTTGCATATAATTCACTTGCTCCAAATATGGGTCTTGATAATATTTTTCCATTGCGTTGCATTTTGAAACCAAATGCCCTCCTCCACATGTTTCACAAGTTACGTTAGGAGTAGCGACAACATTGACATTCAGCTTTTCAAGTGAGTTAGTCAAGGCATCAAACTTGACATTCAATATATTAATAGCATTAAGCTCTATCATTTCGGTTTGCTTCTTTGAAGATGATCTCTCACTTGGCCATAAATAAATGTTCGAGGCGATCTCCTTAATCAAAGCCTTTGCCTCTGTTGGAGTCTTTGCCATCAAAGCACCATTAACTGTGGCAACAAGAGTTGCCTTTGTAGAAAGAGTTAACCTAGCATAGAATGTTTACATAATAACAAAATCTTGTAAGCTATGATGTAGACACTAACGAATGAGATCATTGTACCTCTCCCATGCATCATAAAGTGATTCATCTTCCTTTTGGGAGAAGGTAGTGATGTCTTGACAAAGCTTGATTATTTTTCTAACAGGATAATACTTGTCTAAGAAAGCTTACTCCTTCAAGTCCCATGTGGTAAGTGAATTAAAGGCTTCCAAGTGAATCCACTTCTTTGCTTTCCCCCTAAGAGAAAAAGGGAAAATCTGTATAGCATCAATTGAAACCCTATTTATCTTTATCGTGTTACACAGCTCCAAGAATTCATCCAAATGCTGATTTGGGTCCTCAGTTGTTAAACAGCTAAATTGTAATTGCTGGACCATCTGGATTAATGATGTCTTGATCTCAAAATTGTTGGCCTCTACCCGTGGCTTCACAATGGAAGACTGACAAGCGTTAGCGTTGGGGGTTCCATAATCCCTCAGCCTTCACTTTTGTTTGGCAACTTGGTTATTGTTGTTCGCCGTGTGGTATTCCTCAACTCTCAGTGTTCTTCTTTCCCTTATAATATTATGAAGTGTCCTCTCGATCTCAAGATCAAAGGAGATAGTAAGATCTTCTTGACTCCTCATTCTATGCATAAGAAAGAAACAATACCTAAAAATACTAAAAATAAATTATATAAAATAAAATGAAAATAAAATAATAAAAAATGCTTAAATCAACCAAATTACCGTTTGTGTTAATATCAACACAATACCCAGTAACAATGCTAAAAGCTTATCGTGAATTTTTCGTAAGCGCATAAATCGTTCAAGTAGTAAAATAAAGATTGTTCCTTCGAGGATCGATTGATTACTAACTCTTACGGTGACTTTGATTATTTAAGTGGTTAAGAACAATAGTGAAAGCTCAATTAAAATCAAGATGAAAATCAAAGTAATAAATTGTAATCCTAGGACTAGGACTAAGATTTAAAGGCCTAGAACTAGGAATTAACTATACTACCCCCTATGATAAATTGTAATCCTATTTTTGCTCATGCCCAATTATGTTTATGAAGGTGATTTGTCCTAAATTGTTTAAAGCCCAATTTATTGGCACTAAAAATGTGCTAAAACTTCATCAATCTCATTCTCATGGCAATTAATCCAAGTTCCAACTCATTAAGTTTTATGACAATCGTTTGCTACTTTAAGGATTTAAGCATATGTTTAGGTCTCGATTCCTAAGTTCAATTCTTAGATTATCTAGCAATTAGGTTTCATCTTTCGATCCTTCACCTAAAGCCTAAGATCATGTAAATATGGCCAGCAACATACCACAAGCATTAAGCATACCAAGAATGAATTAAAACAATAATTTTCCATTAACAAAGAATCAAATTAAAAATTCAACATAGAAAAGTAGAGAATTACATCCTAATCCTAGAAAAAGGAATTTAGCCACTCATAGCTAATGTAGCATAAAAAAGAACAAAAGTTAAAGAGACAACCATGATTCTATCTTGAGAAAATAAGAAAGAAAAAAAATAAAAAGAGAAGATGAAGAAGGAGAAGATGTCTTCAATGGTTAGACTTCAATCACTCCTTCAAAACCCTAGCCTCCAATTTTGGTTAAGGAAAAATTGCCTTTGCCTCTCAAAGTCTGCCATTGCAAAAAAGTTTGTTCAAGTTTAGGGATTCACTTCTATTTACAATGTTTGGGGGGTGAAAAACTGCTATTTTTAAGCACGGGAAGCCTCACATGGCAATGTCTAAGCTCAACACGACCGTGTGAGATTAAAAAATAGCATAACTTTGACGTAGAAGGGAGACACAACTATGTGACCTAGAGATACAACTGTGTCTCTAAAAAACATTAGACATAAACGTTTTCTAGGTTAGACACAGCTCTGTCTAACTCCTCAATCCCTTATAGGGCATTGTCTAAGCCAAAATGATTTTCTTTTGCTCCGAAAATGCAGTGTCTTCACTTGCTTTCACTTCAAATGTGATAAATCCTATTCCATCTACAAAAATGAAGACAATACTAAGGAACCATTCAAAATTCATTAATAAAAATAAGCAAATCGCCACAATTTATTCAATATAAGTGTTAGCTATGGTAACCATCACCCAAGAGAGGATGAATTGAGTGATAATAAATTTTTAAAATACTATTAAGAAATTAAACATTTTGATATACTCAATCAATACATGCAACAGAATAAGTCTAACAAAGATACAACTATTGTAGATTACTCAAATACGACTTGGGTTATATGATAAATCAAGAAAATAAGCTAGATATCAAGTTCTTAAAATCAAAACATTAAGATGACACGATATGTAATAAATAAATATGTTAAACCAAATATTGAAATTAAAGAGCGTAGGGAAGAAAGAATCAAACTTAAGAATTTATCCTAATTCAGCCACTAACCACTTGTGGCCTACATCCAGTCCCCATGTTTAACTTGAGATTTTCTTCACTATCTCCTAGACTTCACGAGTGTTAGGAAAACCTTTGTACAAATAAGAGTACTCCTCACACCTTGGGATACCTCACCCTTGTGCTAGAGCCTTCAACTATTCAAGTTTCACAGGTACTTGAAAAACCTTTACATTCAAGAGCACTCACAATACCTTTGGGATACCTCACCCTTTGTGTTTGAGCCTCTCTTTAAGGGATACATCACCATTTTCTCTCTTGAGAGATATATCACCCTCTTACAATGATATTAAGATGAAGAGAAAGATTAGAAACTCTCACAAGAGTAGATATATAACTTGAAGAATAAAGGAATAGAAGGATTTTGCAAGGAAGAGCTCAAAATATGATTTTGATGATTCAAGGATCAAATCAAGTGTTCAAGAATTGTAAAAACTTCAAACAACACTTATATGTAGAGCCTAAGTGATAAAATAGTTATTGGTAGTATTTAAAAATGATTTCTTATTAAAACTAGTCATTTATAGCCTTTGGGAATGTTCAGACTCGTGATAATCGATTACATGGATGTTGTAATCGATTACATGGCTCTTAGAACACGTTCTGGGCTTTCTGGGCAGGATGTAATCTATTATAAGCCTCATGTAATCGATTACATGGCCTTTGTTTCATAAAAAACACGTTTACAACATTCTGATGCTTGGAAACCAACTTTAAACACCCATAACTTCTTCATTTCTCATCCATTTTAAGCAAATAACCACTCATTGGAAAGATATTTGACTCTATTTTCAAATGAAAAAAGTTTCAGAGCAACAATTAAAGTATGTTAAAAGTTATGATAAAAATAGTAAACAAATGTTAGCTTTTCAAAACTCAAACTTGACTATTTTTCATAGTTTTGAACTACTACCATGACTAGCTTTTTGAAACACATTTCTTGGGAATTTTAGCATGTAAGAACCATTTATAAATATTTAAAAACATATTTGAGCTCTTTTCATGCAAAATCTCTATTTTTACATAGGAGAAAGCTTAAAAGGAAAATATACTAATTCTAATCCTTAGACTTCTTGGTGTAATCCAAGCTTTCAAAAATTTCTTCTCTTCAAATCTTACAAATGCTTAGAACATCTTATCATTCTCATTCTTCTTGAGTTTAGCACAATTGTGATCTTTTGCTTTCTTATTGCAATGCTCATTCTTAGTACTTGGACTATCCTATAAAATATTACTCACTTAAACAAACATAGTTAGTCCAAATTCTTAATTTATTATCTTCATATGCATGCTTCATAAGTGTATAACTCTAGTTAGTCTAACATGTATATAAGAATTTCATAGACACATCCAAATAGGACATATATCAATTACTAATAGATATGCTCTATATAGGATGCAACAAAGAACACTTTGCATATTTTCATTTAAATAGAGTCAAATCTAATATTAATTTAATACACCTTATATGACACATTATTGGATATATTCTATAAAAGATGCTGTATAGAATATGCATGATTCTTATATGAAGTATAACAAGATGTAGTACATGATCATGCATGATCCAATATAATCTATTAAGCACTTCTATGTAGCATAAACATCATTCTTTTTGTCTTGTATTTGTCATCATCAAAACTTAACATATTAAATCATTGTCAAACTTAATTTCACAATCTCTCCTTTTTTGATAATGTCAAATCACTAAAGAAAAATATGTTGAGCAATAAAAGAATATCAACAATAAGCATAAGAACATATTATTCTTTCCAATTCTCACTCCCCCTATTTGACATCAACAAAAAGGTTTAGGAAAGAAAGATAATATTTTCTCTTCCGTTATAGATAAAGCTCATATTGTGCCAAAAAGAGTAGGATTATCAAAACTAAAAACTTATTCAAGTTATTCAAAACATAAGTATCTCCCCCTATTTGATTCTACATATGATTCAAGAATAGAGAGATTAAACAAGCATGCTTTCAAGATATAAAAGATTATTCATGTAATGCTTGTCACATTTTGGTACGTCAACATTTAGCATATGATAACAATAATTTAAGAGTTAGGCTCCCCCTAAAAAATATGCATATTATTAAAATATAAAACTTAATATTTTAACATAGTCATGCATATATTTATAATCAACAAGGACATGCAAGAAAGATATGTAAGATAAAAAGGATAAACAACCTTTAAAAATTAACAAATAATTATGAGAAGTTATAAGAAAAGAAGATAAGCTCCCCCTTAATGAACAATAAGATAGATAAAAAGAAATATGTATGCCAATACCATGTAAGCACATTACCATAAAGTAAAGCAAGACAAAAGATACTTATTCTTAATCCATCAATCAAAAACTATTTTAAAACTTCTCCCCCTTTCAAAAAGAATTTTACAAAAACACATTACATTTTCAAAAGCATTTTAGAAGGGTAGAGATGTTTTATATTAAAACCACATATTCCTTAGGAATGATCAAACTCAAGTCAAAGGAACATTTGAAAGTACATCTCATTTCTTTCTCATTGAACAAGAGCATTGAGAAAATAAAACACTTTGAAGAACAAAACTTATTTTTTAAAGTATCAAAATGAGTTTTATAGAACATTTTCAGAAAATTAATTTGGAAACTTTCTTAAACATTATCTTAAGATTTAATAAAACGTTTCAAAACAAATGAAGATAATACTACATTTATAGCACATATCCAAAGATTTCCAAATTTTTAAGATAATTAGGAGGTAAAAAAAAACTTTCAATGTCTTAAGACAAGTTCAAATGATTCTCAAGGATATGGAACTTGAAAAGTTTCTTTCAAATATGAAAATAGATTTTGCTATAAAATTATTTTTAATCAAATCAGAAACTCTTTTCAAAATAAAAACATAATTCTCATAGGTGTTATACCACTAAAAAACCATAGATCAATAGAATCATAGATATCAATCATTCCCCTTGAAGAGATATGCTATAGGGATCAAAGCATATATAAGACTAACATCATCCACCTTATATGTAATGACAAAATTAGCAAGTTAATATCCAATTAGGCACTTTGTCAATGCTAATCAAACTTATTATGTAAGGAAAATATTTAATCATTTAAGATCAATTTATCAACAAGTATCATACAATCCATAACATATAGAATACTATAGTAGCTTAGGGATAAAGATACTTATTGAGTTAGATAGAGAGTGATGCTCTATATTTATTGGTCCTTTAATTTTGACATTTCTTCCTTTGAGTACTCCATTCCATTGCACTAGAAGAAAGTCTCATTTATCTTCCTCTTCATTTGAACTCCATTCAACTCTTCTCATTTATCCATATATGCTTGTATATAAAAAAATTGATGGCTATATTTGAAACACAGAGAGACTTGCAATCAAAAGTTCTCTAAATCATAAGCTATCATCAAATATCATTTAAGCTCATTTACAAGCATAATTTAGGTTTATATATATAATGTAAAGCATGTACCACATTATCAACGATGCAATATTAATTCTAACAAGAATGCATGAAGCATATATGTATTTGAATCCAAAAAAAATAGTATAAGCATTTTAAGATATGATTCAATTTTATCAAGAAACACATTATCATCATCAAAACTTATATAGGCATTTTAGGCAAACCATGATCATGTTAGGTATGTTACGTCAAGTAAGAAAATCTAGTATGCACACATGATTCAAGTTTCTTACATTGAAGCTTAAAGACAAGTTCAAGACACAAGATGAATCATATACTTCTTGTTTTTAAGATATGAACATATCAAACAATTTCAAATAAGAAGACATGTAACTTTTAACTTTCCAATCTCCAAGTATGTATATAAGACAATTAAACATTAAAGAGAAAGGATTAGAACTACTTATGAGCATGTGAATAAGGACACAATGCTAGAAAAACACAACTTAAGGTATATTAAAGCATAACACAACTCTCTACTTCTCCAAATATCACATGATATTCAACTTAAAGCATAAATAAGGACAAGAGATTGATATCACCAAAAGTGTACTCTGAGTTTTTGTAGGTGACTCTAACTTCCATGCCTCAAGGCTCCTTGAGAATGTTGTAGTTCTCCATGTCATTCTTTTTATGTTTTCATCACTCTTGGAGAACTTAGACCTTTTCAAATTTTTCGAATCTCAAGTAGCATAGTTGTATTTCACTTCAATACATGCATGAGCTAATAGTCACCCTATAACACAATTCATAGTACTTTCTTTGGTATCCACCAATTTTGGATCCATGTGTTAGTCATTGATTATTAATTCATTATGCTATCATAAAGATTAATTTTTTCATAGTATGTAAATTGAGTACAACAAATTAAATAATCAATTACCATTAAGCACATAGTCAATAGCATGCTTACTTTTATGATATATAGATAATTCAAAAACATAGCAAGCATACCTAGACATTATAGAACCTTATGTACCAAGATATATAACAAATTAATGAGCGGTACAATAAGAATGAACATAATCATGTGCTAAACATAATATTCAAATTTTACCAAGTACACATGATTCAATCAATCACTTAAGGCCTATAAGGAATATACCTCAAATTCATTGACTTTACAAGTGAATGTACATAAAATGTAAAAGCTTTTGATATCTTGACCTAGGTAATCAAGGAAATACTTTTTCTTACGCATTGCTTCTCTTTTGGAGTTTTGAACTTTACAAGTTATACATTTTGTACTTGAGAAGTTTTGGTTGAAGTCATCTTCCTTCTTTAACTAAAACTTCTACCATTGGGCTTTAGAAGCATTCTCCTTGATGATTCATCTTTCCTTTGATCAATTTGTCCATCCTTTCGAAATTTTTTTTACATAATTGAAACACTAGGAGGACATTTTGGTACCCACTTCATCTTGGGTCCTTAAATATTAGTCCTAGGGCCTTTAAGATCTTTAGGAATCCACATTATACTATTTCTGATGTAAGGATTTCTTCTATAATTGCATAAATGAGAAATATATCCTAGATGACCACAAAAATTGTAAACAATTGAATTCAATAATGGCTTGGTCCTTTGAAAATCATTTTCGAAAAACTTAAGATTTTTATTATTTTTACATTCTAAATTATTTTTGCCATAAGGCTTGCTTGAATTTTTATGTGGAATAACGTTGATTTTATTCTCATTAACAAACATAGAATGTAAGCAATTTGAATCATTAGCTTTGGCAAATTTAGAATATAAATTCTTAACTTGATTTTCTAAATTAATGCACTTTTCACAAGAAGTTGAGATTTCACATTTCAAAGGCATTTCCTTATAAAAAAAAACATATTCATTTTTCAAAGTTTCAAATTTATTTTCAATGGAGGGAATGTTTTTCAAACAAGATAAATTTTTCTTTTCTAAATTCAATAAACCATCATACAATTCATCATATGCACATTGTAACTCATAATAAGAAGGACTACAATCTAGTTTAGCATCATTTACCTCAAAGTCTTTTTTAGCCATATAGGAAGTAGTCTCAATTTCTAGCATACTTGGCTCTTTAAGAGAATCACATTCTTCCTCATCAATTTTTGTTTTACTTTGCCTCTTCTTCAAATTGAGCACCATCATCACCAAGAGGCATTTGGCTCCCTTCAATGGTTTGAACATCTTTTTGATTATGTTTTTATGACAATATTCCTTCAATTACTTTTTCTCTTCTTGCTTTCTATATACAACTTTATATAAAAAATTCATTGTTAGCAATATAAAGAACATCAAGGGTATCCAAAATTTCTTTGGCACTAGAATAATTTTTAATTTTAGCATAAGCATCATCATTCAAACTACTTCTTAACATTTGCATTGCTCTAATGTTCAAGAAAAAGCATTTCTTGTCATAATTATTCCAAGTTTGTTTTGATTTGCAAGTAAATTCATTAAGCACAACATCCCATAAATCTAAATCAATAAATTATATATAAAACTCTATTCTAGCTTTCCAATAAACAAAATGCACACCATCAAAAAATGGTGGTTTATCAATTTTAAAACCTTTCATTTTGAAAAGCTTCCAATGGTTGCCAACAAACAATGATCTTTAACTCTAAGTGATTAAGCTTTTCAATAAAGCATGAAACTCTGATACCACTTGTTAGCCATGACAACCATCACCCAAGAGGGGGTGAATTGGGTGATTACAAATTTTTAAAACACCATTAAAAAATTAAACTTTTTGACATACTCAATCAACACATGCAGCAGAATAAGTCTAACAAAGATACAACTATTATACATTACTCAAATACAACTTGGGTTATAAGATAAATCAAGCAAATAAACTACATATCAAGTTCTTAAAATCAAAACATCAAGATGACACAATATACAATAAATAAATATGTTGCACTAAATATTGAAATTAAAAAGTGTAGGGAAGAGAGAATCAAATTCAAGAATTTATTGTGATTCAGCCACCAACCACTTGTGGCCTACATCTAGTCCCTAAGCTTAACTTGAGATTTTCTTCACTATGTCCTAAACTTCACAGGTGCTAGGAAAATCTTTGTACAAGCAAGAGCACTCCTCACAACTTGGGATACCTTAACCTTGTGCTAGAGCCTCCAACTCTTCAAACTTCATAGGTGCTTGAAAAACCTTTACATTCAAGAGCACTCACAACACCTTTGGGATACCTCACCTTTTGCGTTTAAGCCTCACTTTTTCTCTCTTGAGGGATATCTCACCCTTTTACAATGATATTAAGATGAAGAGAAAGATTAGAAACTCTCACAAGAGTATATATACAACTTGAAAAATAAAGGAATAGATGGATTTTGCAATAAAGAGCTCAAAATATGATTTTGATGATTCAAGGATCAAATCAAGTGTTTAATAGTTGTAAAAGCCTCAAACAACACTTATATATAGAGGCCAAGTGATAAAATAACCGTAAAAATGATTTCTTATGAAAACTAGTCATTTATAGGCATTAGGAACGTTTCAGACTTGTGATAATCAATTACATGGATGTTGTAATCAATTGCATGACTCTTAGAACATGTTTTGGGCTTTCTGGGCAGGATGTAATTGATTACAAGACTTATGTAATCGATTACATGGCCCCTGTTTGGTTAAAAACATGTTCACAACATTCTGATGCTTGGAAACCAAATTTAAACACTCATAACTTCTTCATTTCTCATCTTTTTTAAGAAAATGACCACTCATTGAAAATTTATTTGAGTCTATTTTCAAATGAAATAAGTTTTAGAACAAAAATCAAAGTATTTTGAAAGTTATGATAAAAATAGTAACTAAATGTTAGCTTTTCAAAACTTAAACTTGAGTATTTTTCATAGTTTTGAACTACTACCATGACTGGTTTTTCGGAACACATTTCTTTAGCATTTTAGCATGCAAGAACCATTTGTAAAAATTTAAAAATATATTTGAGCTCTTTTTACATAAAACCTCTATTTTTACATAGGAGAAAGCCTAAAAAGAAAATATATTAATTCTAGTCCTTAGGCTTCTTGGTGTAATCCAAACTTTCAAAAAATTATTCTCTTCAAAACTTGCAAATGCTTGAAATATCTTATCATTCTCATTCTTCTTGAGTTTAGCATAATTGTGATTTTTTGTTTTCTTGTTGCAATGCTTATTCTTGGTACTTGGACTATCCTATAAAGTATTGCTCACTTAAGCAAACATAATTAGTCCAAATTCATAATTCAATATCTTCATATGCATGATTCATAAATTTACAACTTTAGTTAGTCTAACATGCATATAATACTTTCATAGGCACTTCTAAATAAAAAATTTATCAATTACTAATAAATATGCTCTATATAGGATGCAACAAAGAACACTTTGCATATTTTCATTTAAATAAAGCCAAATCCAATATTAATTTAATATAACTTATATCCATTATTGGATATACTATAAAAAATGTTATAAAGAATATGCATAATTCTTATATGAAATATTACAAGATGGAGTACATGATCATGCATGATCCAATATAATCTATTAAGCACATTTATGTAGCATAAACATCATTCTTTTTGTCTTGTATTTGTCATCATCAAAACTTAACATATTAAACCATAAGACAAACTTATTTCTATAATTAGATTATAAAATATAAGCTTATTAATCATTTTGGTAGAAAATCCTTGACACGTAAAGCACTGAGAGTTGGATACTATTGGCCCACTATGGAAGCTGACAGCAAGGAATAAGTACAAAAATGCGACTAATGCCAGCGCCATTCAAACATCTATGCAGCACCACCAAAGGAGTTATCTACGATGTCTGTGGCCTATCCATTCTACTAGTGGGGGATGTACATCCTTGGTTCTTCCCCCCTAAACACTAAGGTAGATCAAGTACCTAGTGGTGGCTGTTGATTACATCACCAAGTGGATTAAGGCAGAACTGTTATCCACCATCACCTCTGCACAAATCCAAAAGTTCACTTACAATAACATCATTAGCAAATTTGGAATCTCAGAGTCTATTGCCATAGATAATAGAATCCAATTCACAGACCAAAAGTTAAAGGATCTCTTAGCTGGGCTCAAGATCAAACAGTAATTCACCTGGGTGGAACATCCTAAGACTAACGGGCAAGCCGAAGCAGCTAACCAGGTCATACTTATAGGGATCAAAAAGAGACTTGACGATGCTAAGGAGAATTAGGTGGAATAACTCAATCATGTCTTACGGGCATATCGGACCACATCTCAATCCTCTATTGGAGAAACCCTCTTTAAGTTAACATATGGTTGTGAGGCTATGATTCTAGTAGAAATAAGAGAACCAAGCTGGAGAAGATAAAACTTTTCTAAAGCAACTAACCCGAATCTCATCTACCATGAATTGGACTTATTAGAAGAACAACGCTGCATTGCTCATATCCTAGAAGTCGCCCTTAAATAGAGGATTGCAACACGGTATAATTCTAAAGTGATTCCATGACGATTAAACCCTGATGACCTCACGTAAGGCGGATATCAAAGGGAAAAATACAAAGGACGGGAAGTTAGCTCCTAACTAGGAAGGACCATACATAATTACATCCAAACCCAATTTGAGAGCCTACTCCCTAGAAACTCTCTCTAGCAAGACTATCAAGAATTTCTGCAATGCAGACAAGCTAAGGAAATATTATAGTTAAATTTCTTGTTTATTTTATCATGTATATCAGAGGGGAAAATGCGAAGGATGGGAAGTTAGCTCCTAATTGGGAAGGACCATACATAATTACGTCCAAAACCAATATGAGAGCCTACACCCTAGAAAAACTCTCTGGAAAGACTATCAAGAATTTCTAGAATGCGAACAAGCTAAGGAAATATTATAGTTAAATGCCTTGGTATTTTTATCATGCAAGAGATGTGTTCCGACATGAATAAATTAGTTATTTCTTCAATATTTGCTTGCTGTATTCATCTATGATTACTATAGCCCAAAAGGTTATCATACCTTGGCAAAGACCGAAGAATGCAAGGTCTGAAGAGGATCAGATATTCCAATATCTGTACATGATGGCCAAACAGGGGAATTCACTTAACTGATATTCAAGTTCAAGGAGTGTATTCAAGGGTTTTCACCTCTACCCTTATGAGCCTGACCTTAATTCATAAACTAAAAATGTTTATAGAGATTAAGCATATCCGATGGTAGCTCAGGACAGTGGACTCTATACCAAGAAGTTTTTGTGTCAACTATACTCCACAATTTCAAGACTAAAATTAACCCATAAACCTGAAAAATGTTTAACATGGTTACCACATTGAACTTAACCCATAAAATTGAAAAAGGTTTAACACAATTACAACATTAAGCCTAACGTATAAGCTTGAAAAAAATTAAATGCGGTTACGAGCATTAGACCGTTGGCTGAAATATTGGACACCACTCTAAGAGGCTTCTGTGTCACAATTTTGCACCAAAAAATGACTAAGAGTCAAAAAAACTTCTAAGCGGACACGACTAGTGAGATTAAGTATTGGACTTATCTTAATGATGAAAATACGAGTGTTCGCTAAGTCTAAAATGGTCATCAAGATTGAGCATTTGACTCATCTCTGCCAAATAAAATCAGGAATACGCTAACTATAAATAAAATCACCGAGATTGGGTGTTGGACTCATCTCGATGAGGAAAGACAACAGAGATATAAGAAGTGCTAATTACTTAAATTAAAGGCACCCAAGATCGGGACTTGTCCATTTACAAATAATATAAAACCCATGCAGGGGGAAAAATGAAAAGCAAGAAAAAGAAAAATATGATCAGGCATCCTCCAAGGTCCCCTCCACGATTATTTCTGAAGTCCTCGACTCCGTCTAGTAGTCCTCTGATGTCGTATCCTCCTCCTCTTCACCGACATCCACCCTCTGAGTAACTTGGTCAATAGGAGCAGTTGCGGGAGCAATATCTACAATTTGACCATCCCAGACTAACTTCATTGAACTAATTCTCTCCTTATTAAGATTCAGATTCAGAGGGCGAAGCTAGGCAAAAGCATTCGCGAATGATTCATCCATAGACTTAAACCATTCATCTTCAAGCACCATAATCTCTTCATTCAGCTTGGCCTTAGTCTGAAGGAGAAATTCATTTTCAGCTTGGAGGGCGGTCAAAGTGGTCTCGGTAGAAGATATATGATCCTTCAGCTTATTTTCCCAAACCACTCCTTCAGTGACTTGGTCCTGGAGAGTACTCACTTCAGCAACTTGAGCCTAGAGATTAGTCACTCAGTAACATCCGCAGAAAGACAGGTGACCTTAGACTGGAGCCTGGTGATCTCGTCCCCGCGTAACTCAAGCTCTTAAGTAACTTGAGCCAACTACCTATCTTTTGGGCAACAGCCAGCTTAAGACTCTATTTTTCACCCCAGAGGGCATTAAGCTCTCTTTCGAACTCTTGAGCCCCACGAATGGACTCAAAAGCCCCATCCAGAAATTAGAGGATGGAAGCGTTGCGAAGGCATTGGACAAGAGCATCCTAGAGAAGCTCCACCAAATCCTAGGAACTTTAATCCAACATGATGCAACACCATCTAGAGCTTTTTGCATAATGTAATCAAATTTTGAGGACAAAATTTTTAAAAGGAAGGGAGAATTATAACATCCCCTTTAACCTATTAAGTTTTAATCACAGTTAAGGAAGCTTAGACTCTAGCGTAATTACTGAATTAATAGAAAAAATATGAAAATTTTATTTCTAGGTCATAAATGGTTAGAAAGAGCTGTGTTAAAATTTGGAGAATCAACTGAATCAGTTTGACTTTTTTAATGACATTGAGTGCTTAAGAACCAAATTAAACAGTTAAGTAGCTCAGAAATTAATAAAATTTTATGGAGAAATCAGGTATAGGGTGGAGAATATTTTGAAAAGGAATACAAGTTATGATAAATATTAGTAAGCCTATTAGCTTAATTTTCATGTTCAATATAACTTAGAGATGAGTAATGGAGCTTACTTGATAAATAGCAGTGTATAGAAAGTTGTGGAATGATTGAATATAAGGACTAAGTGAAGTCTTAAAATTTTTTATAACATTTATAGAAGATAGAGAACTTAGTACTAGAAGATTAAAATATTCTTAAGAGATACAGAAGTTTCAGATGAATTTTCATCTTTATCTCTCCCGCTCCATCGCCTCTCATCTCTTGTTCTTATCTTTCTTTAAATTTTTATCTTTTCTTTCATCTCTTATCACTTTCTCTTACATTACCATACTAGAAAAGGAAGAAAGAAGAAAAAGAAAAAGAAGAAAAATAGAAGAGGAAGGCCATCATTAGCAAAGGATAAAGGAGAAATAAGAGGAAAAAGGAAAGAAAGAAAAGAAGAGGAAGCTAGCATCAACAAGTTAGGATTGACGTAGGGGTTATTGTAACACCCCAAAATTTCTTACCTTGTAAACAGTAATTTTGACAGTTAACCGAATTTTACTGTTTAGTAATTTTTGGATGCTGTAAAATTATTTTATTTATTCCGTCAGCGTATTTGATCGTTTTGAGTGATTTACTCCGTGTCAAAAAAATAAAAATTTTTGGTAGGGAAAAATTTACGTAATTTAATTTTTACCATTATGTTTTAATTAATTTACGTAATTTGATTTGATATTTGTGTGTTTTCTAATTTTTGTGATTTTATGTGTGATTTTGAATTTTTTTCTGTTTGTGGGCCCCACGAGGGGTATGTGGGTCCAGGTGGCCATACGTGGGCCCAGGTGGGTCCCGCAAAGTGAAAAAATTTTCTACGCATAGAAAAATTTGTACTGTTTAGACGGAGACAGGAGATCTTACTAAACCTGAATTCGTAAATAGTTTTAGAAAATTTGTTTTGTACTGTATTTATTTATCGGAAGATAAAAATATAGTAAATATATTCTTTCGTAGGGTTATAACAGTTAAAAATAAAATTCTATACTGTTAAGTCAACATTGTTGGTTTAGATATCCACCATTAATTTAATTAACAGTTAAGAAATAAATTTAATAAAGAAGTATAAGATAATCACCATTAATTTAATTAATGGTGTTAGAATAAAATTAGGCAAGCTTCAATATCAACCGTAGATTTAATCAACGCGGTGTAAAATTGATGATATAAGGTGACCATTTACAACCATTGGATTTAGACTAAATCAAAGGTGGAGATTTAGTCTTAAAAAGTGAAGAAGATCATTTATGACCATTGGATGAAGAATTAATCAAGGGTGGAGATTTGGTCTTAAAAAGTAGCAAAGACTAATTATGACCCTTGGATTAAAAGTAAGAAGAAGTAATCTTGACCCTTAATTTTAGAGACACATCTAATGGCTAGAATTTAAAGGAGAAAGATCCAATGGCCTAGATTAAGTCTTCTAAAAAAATTAAAAAGTCTACCTAAAATCCTAACCATTGAATTAATCAATGACTAGGAATGCTTCACATAATTGCACGGAAAAAGATGACCATATTATTGAATATAGCAAGGAGGGGGACGGTTTTGGCTTGTTAAGAGACAAAGAAAAAGTTTTGATGACTAATAATAGTTACTTTATGTCATTGTTGCTTTATGTCATTGTTAAGAAGTCTTGATCAATTATGTATTACATTGAATTATTTGCATACTTAGAATGCATGGAGGGGGGGAGGCTACGGTGGTGGACATAGAAAAAAAGTTTGATGACTATATTATTTCTATTATTGATTTCCTTTGTCTTCTCCAAACACAATAACTCCTTAAGCTTTTCTCTTCGTCTTCCTTTCATGGTGGTTTCAGCCATAACACCTAAGTGTGGCTTCCATCACTCTTTAATTTCATCCAAGCTTAGATCTTAAATCTACATGATATTCTAAGCAATTTTCATGTTGAAAACTTTTTCAAAATCCTTCATCTTCAACCTTATTCTTCAAACTCAAGATTGAAACTCTTAGAAAATTTTCTCTCCTTTCTCTCCATGATGGTTTTGGTCAAGCACCCTAGATGTGCCTCTCATCATTTTTAATTTTAACCAACCATAGATCTTAAATCCTTACCTTGTTCTAAACAACTTTCATGTTGGAGATTTTAAATCCTCCATCTTCATGGATTTTCTTCAAGGTCAAAGTTCTTGGGTATTTATGGTGAAGTTTACTAATCTTCACTTTTCTTTTGATTTTCAAAGTTTTAAACCATGTTTGATCCATGGTTCCTCTTAATCAAGCTTAGTATACTAATTTTTATGTATTTTGTTTTGGATTTGAGAAGCCTTTAGTGTTGAAGGACTTGGAAAGAGAAGCAAAATCAAGAAGGTTGGAGGATCTTCAAGAGGTAAGAGGGGGATCTATCTCACCAATCAATTATGGTGGTGGGAGATGGTATTATATTTGATGGATTGTGAATTCATGTGAGAATTCCAATCCATGGTCATGTAATAATTAATTGTGTGTTTATGAGCTTTGATTTATTTTCTTATGCTTTGATTATTTTGTCTATGCTTGATATGCTTTGCATGATTTTATGGCTTTGATGATATGCTTATATTATGCATGATAAGTATATGGAATGCTTATAGTAATTATGATGAAATGTATATATGAGAATGTCATGATGTGGTGATGGAAAAGAAATCAATTTTTGGCTCCAATGGCCAAAAGAGAGAATTTGGTTTTGATGCCCTTAATTAGGGTTAATATTGAAAATTTTCAAGAACAAGGGAATTGATTTTTGGGTCCCTAGAACAATGAGAATTTTGATCAAGACACCTCAAAATAGGTGTTTACAAATTAATATGTTTATGGAAGAATAAAATTGGATTGATTTGAGGAGTATGGAAAATGAACTAAAGGTTTGTTTTTTTAAAAGAAAACATGAACACAAATTTTAGAATGAAATTTTATTGATTTATTTTGTAGAAACAAGAATGGAATTTATTTAAGTTAAAAGAAAAATATTTCATGGTTCCAATGGCCATTTATAAGGTTTTGATAATTTAGAAAAATGTTTTGATGTTATAAAATATAAGAATTTTCCAATAAGGATTTTTGAAAATGGAATTAAAGTGTTATCAAGTAGAATTTTCATAAATAAATGAAAAAGGGAGATTGAAGGTGTTGAACTTCAAATTATTTTAAAGGGAATTAATTTTTAGAAGTGATTTAGAAATATAAAAGAAAATATTTGTAACTTAAATTTACTAACGTAGAATTTATTTATTGGGTTTTGGAAAACGTTAGGAAATTTAAAGTTAGAAACAATAATTAAACCAACTAAAAGTGATTTTGTGAGACTAGATCAATAAAAAGTGATTTTTGTGAACAAGAAGACGGTCTTTGAGGAATTTTTATTGATTTATTTTGTGTAAAAAGATCCTAAGTATTTTTCTAAATATGAGTTTTTGAATGAAATGAGCAAACATTGATTTTAAGGATTTGCAAAGAAAGTGAAAAAAAGAATTGCAAAGAAAGTAAAAATGAATTTGAACAAATGGGTTTGGTTTTTATAACCATCGGTACTTCGGTTTTGAAAATAAAATTTTAATGGTTTTGTTTGTGTAAAACCATATCAATTTAGAAGGAAAAATATTTAATGGTTTCAATAGTCATGTCCACGTTTTTGAAGGCTTGTAATGCCTTGATTTTTATGAACAAAGTGATTTTCAAAGAGGAAACGTAAATTAATTTAATATAAGGAAATTGAAAAGGGAATCAGAGTATTTTAGCACTTGAGAAATGAATTTTTATGTAAATAGAAAAGAGAGGTTGCAAGTGAGCCTCAATTTGTTTTAAAAAGAATTTATTAAAATCCTGTTAGATTTTGGAAAGCATTAGTAATTTTTAAAGTTAGAAACATTGATTTAATTCAATGGAATTGTGAATTTGTGAAATATACTATAAAAAAGGATTTCTTGAAATTAAGATTGATTTAGAGCATTTATCACTTGAGAAATTAAGTTTTTGTAAACGAAAATATTTTTGAACTTTAATTTATTTTGAAGAAGGTTGTGTTTGGAAATGATTTGAGAAAAATAAAGAATATAGTAGTATTATGAAAATCTACTAACGTATAACTTATTTTTGAGTTTTGAAGTACGTTAGAAAATGCTAAGTTTTGAAACGTTAATTTATATCAATGAAAAAGTGAATTTGTGAATTATATTTTGGAAAAGGATTTCTTGAGTAAAGAAAGGTGGAAAAAGATTTTCTTGAGTAAAGAAAATATGTCAAATAAAGTATAAAGTTATATTATTTTGAGAAAAGTGGAAATGGAATTTTTGAAGAAATGAGAAATATTTTCTGAAATGGAATTGTGGTGAAAAATAATTATTTACGTATCTTAAAAATGTAATTTTTAAAGTACGTGATTTGAAATATAGTAAAATATTTCCAAGTGTTTGGAAATACAGTAAAATATTTTTATGCGATTTGAAATATGATAAAATATTACTACGCGATTGGAGATGCGTTGAAACATTTTAAGTGATTTGAATTACGTTTAAATATTTCACGTAATTTGAACTACTGTTGAAAAATCACTATGTCATTTAAAAATGATAGAATATTTTTACGGTATTGTGAAAATATAACAAAAATGTTTCAGAATCTTGAAAACGTAACAGAAGTGTTACGATATTTTGAAACTGTAACAGAAACATTTTGGAATTGTGAAAATGAAATGAAAATGTTGTGCAATTTTGTGAAAACATGACGAAAGAATTTTATAACTATGAAAATATGATAACATGATTTTATGTTGAAAATATAGTATAATTACTGTTGAACCAGTGTATAGACACTATATGAGAAAATGACATGTTTTGCCTATGATTGGCATTTGGTGTATTTTATATGCATTGGAAAGAGATGCCCGTATTTGGATTTGGTACATTATACATGCATTGAAAAGATTTGGCCCGTTGGGGTTGGACTTGCACTGATATACTCGTGCATTGTATAAATGAAATTGAAAAGATTTGGCCCGTTGGGGTTGGACTTGCACTGATAAATTCGTGCATTTTATAAAAGATAGCTAATAGCTATTATGGCCCTTGTGGTTGAAGAGGGAATGAGAATTGATAGTGAGGTCTATGATGGATCTTGGGGGCGTCAAGGCGCGGTGGTCGACCACGTGGACGGTGGCGAGTACCACTGTGCCACTTGGCGATGCAGTCCGTTGCAACGCATTGACGATACTCGACAAGAACACGATTCTTTTCTACTACTGGAAGATTGTCTTTGGAGTAAGGCTGAATTGACCAGAGCATTCTTATCGAAATTTGGAAAACCTCCATGGAGTTGTTTTTGAAAATCTGAGTCTTTGTGCACATGCATAATCTGAACATTTATATCTGTGTGATATATTAATTGAGGAATATTGGTTATGACGATTGTTATGAATACTTAGATGATGATGATGATAATGGTGAGAGCATTGTTCATGATTATTGTTGATGATGATTGAACTGATAAATGATTAGATAATGATAGTTGATTAATGCTGATAGCATGATTATGGTATGATCTATCTGTATGAATTGCTGTTTATGTTATCTCTGTGCTGTCATGTTGGTATTGGTGTAGGTGATCTCACCTCTTTGTTATGTTGTCTTGCTGTGTATGTATTGTTAAAATTATACAGTAGAAGGAATGAGTTGTCTTAGACATAACGGGTGATGGATACACTGAGATTGGTGACAACAATAAAGAGTGAACATTCATGACTCGAAGGTGTGCAGTGTTGACAAAGGAACAGATGTCTGATGCATTAAGATGGACAGAAAAAGAAAGAAGTAGGTTAAGTTTTCTCGTTAGTGTTGTACCGTGCTATTAGGTAGGACCATCATTGGGTTACAACTGTTAAAAAAAAATTAAGAAAAAAAGTCTGTTAGTTTTATATTTCTCTTTAAATTGTGAAATTTCAAAATATTAATCAGTGTCAGTATTGTATATTAAGCTCTTTAAATATATTGTTTACAGTATGACCTATAAATTTCAGTAAGTTTATATTTCCGCGAAAAGAAATTTTTAAAACCACCTTTTATAACTCAAACTTTGTGCAAACTTATTTTCAGAATATGAGTCGAGAGTCAGACATGTGATACCCTAAGGAGGGTGTTACAGTTATTGCCTTGTTCCTTCTCTTAATTTTATTCTCTTTTGATTCTTCAAAAGTTGTATGGAGAACTTGTATGAAAGAATTGATTGAAGAATTTAGATGATAGGCATATGAGTATGCTTATGGTTTTGAGCTTAGTTTAGCTTGAGACATCATGAATATACATGATTGATGCTCCCTTATCCTTCTTTTTGTCTTCAAGAATTGTGTTGGTAAACTTGAATAGAATTTGAGGATGTGCATATCTAGTAGGTAATTCTTGCATGGTTATGAATTCAAAGCTTATATGTATTCAAAGAACCTCATATACTTGTGGTTTCAAAAATGGATTTCTAAAGAGGTTTGAGAGTGAATACATGGTTTTATATGTTTTGGGATTATGTTTTGGATGTGGAAACCTCTTTGAAGTCAATTATGGAAAACAAGAAGAGGTTACCAATTCAAAGGAGAGGATTTTGGACATTCTGCCATTGGGCGATTAGTCACCTAGAAACTGACTGCTTAATCAGTCAGTGGTAGAATGGAATTCTGTCTGGGTGACTATTCATTTAGCTTTTGACCGCTTAATGGGTCAGCACTAGATTTTCCCAGCACTTAGCGATTAAGCACTTAAGTTTTGACCGATTAATCAGTCAATGACAAAAAAATTAGAGGATTTTCTCTTGTCATTGGGCAATTAAGCGGTGAGCTTTGGAGTGATTGATTAGCAAAAGATAGAGAACTACTTGTTTTTCTTTTGTGAGAAAATAGAGTCTCTAGCTTAATGTGATCCCATTCCATGTTATTTAATGTGAATTAAAGCACAAATGAAGATATGCTAAGGAGTAAATACATATAAGCTTACTTGTGATGGTTGATCTCTTTATGCATTCATGGTATTTGTGAAATAAGAATAACTTGAACTAGTTCAAGATGAATAATGACCTTGTGCATTTGGTATAACTTTACATTGTGTAACTTTTGAATTAAGAATTGATCATTCCATGCATTTAGTTACTTGAAAAGTGAAGTAACCATTGTAGGCATATGAAATATGATTAATGGATAGTATTGTGCACTTGTTGTGCGTTAAAGTTTGTATTTGCTCATTTGGATTACAAAGATGAGCTGTATTTGAATAAGGATTTGAGAATTGTTCCCTTAATTTCTTAAGATTGAGTTAGAATTTGAAATTTGAATAACAAGTGCTTATAGAATTTGAATTTGAATTGAATAAGAGAATTTGGGCATTTTTCCTTGAATGAGAAGGAAAATGGTCCTAAATTGCTATTCCACCACATGAGTATCCCTTTTGAATTGGAATATACCTAGCATTAATGAAATTTGGAGATGATCCTATTTGGGGGAAGGGTATTCAAAATTCTATTTGGACCTAGAGAGTGCTCACGTCAACAACCTGAGCTCAGAGATTAGTCATCTCGAAAGCATCCTCATAAAGATAGGTGATCCTGGACTGGAGCCTGACAAGCATCGAACTCAATCAAAATTATAACCGAGTTATGCCTATGGCTTGTAGCATAGGAAACAACATTGGATTGTCTCTCAAGAATTTTAAATGTAATTTGATTAAATTAAGCCAAAATTAAGGAAAAGGATTTAAGAACTCAGAATATGAAATTAATAGAATTAAAGTGAGAAATTCAATTAAAAGAGCAATCAATTCAAAAACCTATCCGAAATTAGGTTGATTCTATCATAGATCATTCAACGAACATTTGAAGTGCATTTGAATGGTTAATTTGGATTTAACCGAGATCTCTGTATCAAATCCAGAATTCATACTTGATAATCATCTAGAATTCAATTAATAATTGACATACAAATTTATAATTACACAGTTCATGTTAGATCTATGTTGATTTGATCTCTGAATTCAATTAACTTAGGCACAAATCAATAACCTAACCTCTGTAATTTCGTGATTAATTCAGATCAATTGATCCTAATTCTATCACAATTTTTAATTTTAAATCAAGACCCTATCAGATCAAACATAAACAGAATCACCATTCATGCATTGAAGAAGAAGAATAAGAAGAATAAGAAGAATAAGAAGAAGAAGAAGAAGAAGAAGAAGAAGAAGAAGAAGAAGAAGAAGAAGAAGAAGAAGAAGAAGAAGAAGAAGAAGAAGAAGAAGAAGAAGAAGAAGAAGAAGAAGAAGAAGAAGAAGAAGAAGAAGAAGAAGAAGAAGAAGAAGAATCCAAATGCAATTCAAACATAAAAATAGAACCAAGATCTTAAGAATTCAAACCACAATTTCTTCAAGAATATCTTAATTGATTATAAAAGTTTAGCTCTCCATAGTTATCACCATGAAGGAGCTTGAGGAAGAAAAAAGAAGGAAGAAGAAAAGAGAAAGATCTAGATCTAGAGAAAGAATGAAAAGTGTAGAATGAGAATATATGTCTCAGTTCTATGCTTTTAACCCCTATAACTATACCCTAATTTGTTCTCACATTATTAGAACCCTATTAGTTACAAATCTAGATCCATTATGAGTAATTAGGCCTAAACCCCATGTTAATTGGAGGTCTACAACTCAAGTTATGGACAAATCATTCTCAAAGGGTTTTTGATTCCATTGGCTGATTTCAAGGGATGAAAACTTCACCTAAAAGTCATAGTTTGAAAAAGTAGTCTCATATGAATTGAAGATATATGTCTTATCTTTCAAATGCCACCAGTTTCAGAGCCATATAACATCTACAGCCCAAGTTATTCCCTAATTAGTGCACACTACTCGGGTTCCAGTGACAAAACTTGTGTTCTGACTTCTAGGCCCAATTAGCTCCACTAAATGTCCGAATTAGCCTTGGAGTTCTCATAAAAGTTGTAGAGCTCTCTCGCATCTTTCTTACAAGGTAAGATACATAATTTTTAAATATCTAAAACTCAAGATATGACTGAAATACAAAAATAGTGTAAAATCTCAATAATGCTAGAAAAGATCAATTAAACCATATTTGAGCCCAAACTTACAAAACATGACCAAACTCAATCAATTAAGTACATGGAGAGTGTAAATGACTAAAAATGAGAGTTTATTAATGTATAAAATATGTTATTATCAGAGCCCGACTATCTTGGCCCTACATAACTCGATCTCTTGAGTAACTTAAGCCTACTGCCCATCTTTTCGGGCAACAGTCGACTCAAGACTCTATTTTTCACCCCGGAGGGCATTGATGAATGTACGAAAGTGCTCTCTAAATACCCTATTATTAGACTAAAATGCTAAAATGTGGATAGAAATCATTGGAATTAATATGTATTTTTAAATTTGGTTTCTATTTACTTTGGAATATTCTTAAGCAATAATTTATATTTATATATATATTTTTATATATTTAAACTTGAAAATATTTCTATTCTTGTACTTATTTTAATCAATTTAGTCTCATTATTTTATCATTTTATTTTATAGATTAATATGAGCAAAGAATAGACAAGAAAAAATCGAGACTTGGGCCCACAACAAATAAAAGAGATAGGAGCATTAAGCAAGTGAAACGGTGGGTGCAGTGCATTGAAAAAAAATCAAATCTAACCTATTTAAAGGGAGAAGGATACGCTGCAATATTAGAAACACTTACCTAATTATAAAATAGAAGATCAACAGTATGGGTGCATCATGCACAACAAAGAAAAAAAAAGAAACAGATTTGGGAAAGAAGTGTTGTGCAGCACAGGAGGCAGGCACATGACGCGCTGCACAAGGAAAAAGAAGGAGAGGCACTGCGTACAATGTGGGAGAAGAAAATAAGAAAGAGAAAAGACCAGAAGTGGCGCAACAACATTGCAGTGGAGAAGAAAAGAGGAAGTTGTGTGCAATGGAGAATATTAGTGAGATGATTTTATTGTGTTTTGATTTTATCATGTCTTACTAAATTCTTTGTACTAAGGGGGTGATGAAACCTTGATTATTTTAGCATTGCTATGTTGAATTGTTATTATCCAATTTTAGAATTTAATGCTTATTGATTCTATTTTCCTATCAGATTATATAAATGAATTTTTAGATGAGTTCAATCATACTTTCTTATGTTTTGCAATTTATTTGTGTTATCTGAGTATTGGTGGATATCAATTGTGATTTCTTATTAGGAATACATTTGATGATTTGATAATTTACTATTAATTAGGAAAATTTCATCATACACTTGATTATTATTTTTAGTGCTTTATTGATATATCTTCTGTGATCACATGCTTGCCGCTAGATGTTCAAGAGTTAAATTATTTGGGTATAATAATTTGACATAGTTAATGTTAAAATTAATCTTGGTGGATTCTGATCCTTAGTCATCTTACATCTATTAGAAACCAAATTTGTTTACTTTGCTTCATTTAAATTTGCATTCAAAATTAATCTTATTTACTATTAATCATTTAATATTTTTCTTAAATTTCTTTGTTCCTTTAGCTATTCTTTTTATTTTTCTCTCTATGGAATCAACACCCCAAAGTTGTACTACAACTACCACATTATTCTTTGGGTGTAATCAAATTTTATTTTTTCAACTTCGTAGCATTTCAATTTTTTTTCTTGCACTTTCACTTTGCCTTCTTTTTTTTTTCTTATACCTTCCCATATTGCAATATTATTGCTTCTTTCCTGAAACACTTTGAAAAAGGGTTAAGAAACAAAGGTTCAAAAAATAGGCTCAAAGGGCTGACTAACTGCAATATGTGAAAGAACAACAACATTATTCCAATGCTCAAAAGAAGAAACATGGCCTAATATCATTTCTCAAGGAAACACACAATTCTACTAACTTCATGACATCAGATTAAATGCAAGTGTGATATAAAACTTCTCTTTAGCCAAAACAATAATGAAATGATCTAGTGAAAAAACTTCCATGGCCTAATTTTTTTTTTAGTGTTGCATTTTTTTTCTACCTTGCATGCATAGGTATAGAGGCTCTTAGTTTGCTTGTAGACCCGTGTCAGAGTCAAAGTTTGATTTTTTTATTCATTTGTTTAATACTTTTTCTAATTTTGAGGAAATGAGCGAACACGGAGATCAACCCACTAGGACCCTTTAGGATTTCCTCAACTCTATACGCACAGCCACATCATCATGCATCATGTTTCCAACTAATACTCCCCAACTAAATTTTAAAATAGAGATGGTACAGTTACTCCCTACTTTTTATGGCTTAGAAAATGAGAATCCATATTTGCACATTAGGGAGTTTGAGGAAGTAGTTGCGAATTTTCATAGTCAAAATGCAACTGATGACGATGTGAGACTTAAGTTATTTCCTTTCTCTTTGAAGGATAAAACTAAGAGTTAGTTATACTAGCTGAGACCACGATCTATTGGGTCATGGAATGAGATTACTCTGATCTTCTTTAATATATACTTTCCCAAACATAAGACCAACGCTTTAAAAAAGAAAATCTCCACCTTTGCACAAAAGGATAGTGATACTTTGTATTAGTCTTAAGAGAGATTTAAGGAGTTGTTGAGTATGTGTCCTCACCATGGGTATGAGAATTAGCGCCTAATGAGCTATTTTTATGAGAGATTTACACCTAGAGAGTGCCGAATTATGGAGATGATGTGTAATGGTGAGTTCTTATAGAAAGATCTTGATGAGGCCATAGAATACCTTAATGAGCTTGTTGAAAAAGCTCACACTTGGACTGGACCTAGTGTTACTGAGAGCACAAATAAGTCATGACCTATAGGAAACCTAAATGGTGGTGGAATTTACCATCTCAAGGAAGAGGATAACCTAAAGGCTAAGGTTAAGATACTCACTAGGGAGCTAGAAATGTTAAAGACTAAGGACTTAAAAGCCAACACATGTGGCTAATCATGCAGAGTCTTTTAAAACATGTTTTGTGTGTGGCGGGGTAGATCACCTCATCCAAGAGTGTCTCATATTTGGAAAAATGAGAGGGATGTATGAGGAACAATATAATGCCTTAGGTATATACAATAATCGTTTTACACTTTTTTCTAATACCTATAATTCGGGGTGGTGTAATCACCCCAATTTTAGCTGGAAGTCTAAAAATCAACTGCCTGCACAACCCCCTAGATCATATCCTACACCATATCATGCACCTTCATCTCCTAGGAGTCCTTTAAAAGACACTTTGTAGGCTTTTATTGAGGCATAGGGTAAGACTAACCAAAAGTTTGAATATTCGATTACGCAAGTTATTAAAGAAAATAAGGAGATAAAGAGCTAAGTGTCCAAATTGATGAAGTCCTTGAGTGTGAATGAGCGAGGTAAGTTCCCTTCTCAAGCTCAGTCCACACCCCATGGTTAACACATGGTGCAAGAGAATCTGAAGGATGTGGATGCTATTGTGACACGAAGTGGTACATCATTGCACATCCCAACAACGAACAAATCAGAGGATGTGGAAAAGAATCAGGATAGTAATGATGTCGTGCTGCCCAAGGAATTTAAGGTGACAAAAAGTCCTGTTAATGTACCATTCTCTCAAACTTTAAAATCAAGCAAACAAATTTTTTTGTCTTAGCAATGAAATCCTAGATAATCTAAGGCAGGTAAAAATCAATCTTCCTATTTTGCATGTGATTAAACAAGTTCCTACTTATGCAAAAGTTCTCAAAGATTTATGTACAGTTAAGAAGCATCAAGTGAAGAAGACAACATTCTTGTGTTCTAGACCATGATCCGGGATCCTATCCCATGGGTCAACCTAACCATAATTTGTCATTGACACCCCAGCGGGAATTCATGGTACACTGCTGAGATCCCAGCACAATGAATGTCAGATCACAGCATTGGGTAGCAACAACATTATCGCGAGATTTACGTAGTGGATAAATCCTATAAGTATTTGTAACTGCTAATCATGATCTTACATAATAATAGTGCCCATAACCACCTTTGACAGCTTATAACTGCAGTATCAACATTTTGATTTTATAGGGATCCTCTACAACTATTAAGGGAACATATCTTCCTATCCAACCTCTATAAATACCAGACTCAATAACATCTAACAGGTATCTATTGCTCTTTAGCATAAACCCTAATTGCGTAGTGTGCGGCCTGACTTGAGCGTTGGAGTGTCTTTGCAGGCATCAACCCCTCTGTTCTAACACGCTCTGTTGCTGAGCAAGGAGGTAAACACCAAAATGTGCCTATCCAGGTACAACTCAGTATCCACTACTGAACTTTGGTGTCGTATGTGGGAAATCATAAAATTCTATTCTCACTCAACTAAGGTGAACACGAAACAAAACTCAAGGAGAGGAGAGATTGTGCAAACCTCCATAGGCCGAAGGCGAGGGCCAGTAGCGCACCATCCTCCCTACCTTATTCTATCACCAGTTGCTAAAACCTCCACCATGAGAAACTAGGCACCTAACTCTAAACCTCTATGCGATGGGCTTGAAACTTCGCTTTCTGATGAAAGCCTACACCCATTGCGCAGGGTCTCTGGAGGGAAAGACTTGGTCCCCACGTGCATGGATCCAATTCTGATGTTCATAAGCCCAAAATCCCAGTGCACCAGCACTTGGGACTCAAGAACGATGATGCAAATGATCGCGTGTCCTGTCTAGAGTGCACGATTCAATCCAATGCATCCAGAAACCCTCTCCTGGACTTAGTGCAGAGACAAACGGCGGTGCTGGAAGAGCAACATCATAAATTGGAAAATCTGGAGTGATCTCTGCACAAGGGCCAGTCCAGAACACACCGTGATGATGGAAGGCAGAATGCGATTAATGATCAGAGGAGAATACCACATGCTGACATCAAAATGTTTAATGTTGTTAATAATAACCCATACCTCGACGATTAGGAGCAACCCTTCTCTGCTCAACTTATGGAGTTTATGGTTACAAGAAACTTCAAGTTTCCCGCTAATTTGGAGCTCTATGATGGGACCATAGACCCTTAGGAGTATATAGACGTTTACGTCCAATCTATGCGCTTCTATGGGAGATCCTCACAATTACTATGTCGTGCCTTTCCTCTTCCCCTAAAGAAGGGGGCCCTAAAATGGTTCATGACCTTGCCACGAGGATCCGTCACCATCTAGCCAGACCTCAGACAGTGTTTCTTGCTCCACTATACCACTAGCAAGGAGCAGCTCAAGTCCATTGAATCTCTTTTCAAATTTTGCCTAAGGCGAAATGATCCCTTTTGCGAGTACTTTAAGAGGTTCAATACAACTTGTATCAATGTGGAGAACCTCGATGACAGGATTACTCTCCACTATGCCAGAAGCAACCTCTGAACCAATTCCCAATTTTTCGTATCTTTAGCAAAGAAAAAGGAAAAAAAATATAGAAGAATTTTGGCTACGGTCCTTGACGTACATAAACCTTGAGGAGGATACTAAGGCCAAGGAAAGCCTAGAGAAGGGTGAGCCCTTTCACTAGAAAAGTAACCAAAACTCCTCATGGCCCTAGAACTCCTTGAAGGATGATCCACCTCGGGCCAAGTACTCTAGCTACACTCCTCTGAACACTCCACGTGCAACTATTTTGAGAAAAGTGTTGCTGACTGAGTTCTAAGGTATCAAAAGGCCACCCCTTCTGAAGAAACATGTGTAGAAGGATCGTACCAACATTGTTCATGGCAGAAGAGCTACGTTCATGACACTGAAGATTGTTTCCAACTCTGCGACACTATCAAATCCCTAATTAGGGTAGGACGGCTGGATAGTACATCAGCTATGTGCAAAACGACAGGCGCTACAAAGGATGGAGTGAAAGACAACGCAGCCCCCAGTGGAGCTCATCTCTGTGCCAAAGAAAGACCTAGAGTCCTAGGAGAAGATCCTGGAGTCCACCTCACCGTGAGACTGATAATCAACATGATCAGAACCAGGACGCTCCATCTGATGACAACGACAACTGTCATGCCCAACCCAACCAAACCATTAACATTATAACTAGTGGGTTTGCTAGCGATGGGTCATCCAATGGTGCTCAGAAGAAAGTGCTCAAGATGGCGATTTTGAGCGTCTCTTACTCCGCACCCAAGTCACGGGCCAGAGATCGGAAGACGCCCCCTATTTCCTTTTCAAACGATGACTACGGAGGAATTATCCCAAATTATGATGATCTGGTAGTTAAGGGAACTTCATGATCTTCATCTATATCCAAAATAATAAAATCAACAAGAAAAATAAATTTTTCAACTTTGACCAACACATCTTCAACAATTTCTCTTGGTTGCTTAATAGAACAGTTTGCTAATTGAAGTGATACTGTGGTAGCCTTTACTTCACCAAGACCAAGCTTTTTAAAAATAGAGAATGACATTAAATTTATGTTAGCTTCTATAACACATAAAACATTTTCAAAATATGAACTGCCAATAGAGTAAGGAATAACAAAACACCTTGAAACCTATAACTTTGGAGGTAATTTGTTTTGAATGATGGCACTGCACTCCTCAGTCAACTATGACTGCTTATGTCTCTAAGGCATGTCAAATGGTTTTTGATGATAACAAAGGCAAAAGCGAAGATCAAGTGCAAAAAAGAAGATCAAGCGCAAAAGGAAAAATCAAGATCAAAGAAAGAAGTCAAGAGGTTTATGTAGTTATAAGACTTAGAACATTCATGTTAAATGCTCTCAAGATTTCTCAAATGGTTTTTCAATATATCATTTCAAAATAAATGAAAAATTTTAAAGTTAAACATGGCTTACAAGAAAACTTGAGTTTCTATCTTGAATCTAACACTCTTAAAAGGATTTATGTTTAATCAATTGTCTCAAGGTGTTAGAAATGACTTACAAGCTTTATTGGACTTGAAAAATGTGTTCAAAGGCCAATGTAATCGATTACATGATGTTTGTAATCGATTACATAGCAAACAGAAGCCATGTAATCGATTACATGAGCAATGTAATCGATTACAAGCAAGTTAGAGGCCATGTAATCGATTACACAATATATGTAATCGATTACATCAAGCCCAGAAAGGCAAAAACACATTCAAAGAGTCATGTAATCGATTACATGGATATTGTAATCGATTACAAAGTAAGTCAGAAGTCATGTAATCGATTACATGGATATTGTAATCGATTACAAGCAAAGTCAGAAGCCTTGTAATGGATTACACCAATAATGTAATGAATTCACAGAGCCCAGAAAGCCAAGAACACGTTGGAACAACAATGTAATCGATTACATAAGTTGTGTAATCGATTACACGAACCCTGACAACGTCCAACGGCTATATTAAATGCATTAAATGCATGCCCAAACCACCCCAACGGCTCTATTAATTGAGAAACTTATAAATACCAAAGTTGGGTCTTTATTTGAGGTTGACCTTGAACCAAAAACTGATCATCAATACTTCCAAACGTGAATCAATCCTCAAATCCATTTCTTACTCTGTTTTCTGCTAAAAACGTGAAAAATCTTTGAGAGCATATTAGAGCTTCAATTTGTAATCATCTGCTCTAGTGAGAGTTTCATTCAATCTATCATTATTGCTTTGTAAAGAGGGTGAGGCATCCCTCCAAAAGTGTAAAGGGTGAGGTATCCCTTAGTTGAAGAGACTCAAGCTCCAAGGGTGAGGTATCCCAAAGTGTTGAGTGCTCAAGGTTGTAGTGGTTGTCAAGCACCCATTGAAGCTTGAAGATATAGTGGAAAATCTCAAGTTATTGCTTGGGGACTGGACGTAAATCACAAGTGGATTGGTGATCGAACCAGAATAAATCATTGTGTTTGTTTTCTCTAAACCCTTCTCTTTATATTAAGTACTATTTTATTGATTTGCTTGAATATTGGTATCTTTGGCTATTGCATTTATAAGTGAAAGTGTTTATCTTTTATATCTAATCATCTCTAATCATCATTTAGCTTCAACGAAAATTGTTTACGATTTGCGAACTTAGTTTTCATACTCAATTCACCCCCCTCTTGAGTATTGAGGCCACTTGGTAACAAGTGGTATCAGAGCTAGACTCTTGTATAAAGAGCTTAGCAGCTTCAAGAGAAGTGATCGCTTCAAATGATTTTTCAAATGAAGATTCTTCTATAAACAGACCTCCTTATTTCAATGGGGATGGTTATGCCTATTGGAAAGAAAGGGTGAAAATTTTCATTGAAGCTATTGACTTAGATGTGTGGGACGCCATTGAAAATGGTGCTTTTGTCCCAACACAAACTAAAGATGGTGTGAAAATTAATACACCTAGAAATGAATGGACCGATGATGATAAAAAGGTTCAATACAACTTGAGAGCCAAGAACATCATCATCACATCTTTGGGGTATAATGAATTCTTTAGGGTGTCAAATTGTAAAACCGCAAAAGAAATATGGGATACTCTACAAGTAACTCATGAAGGTACTAGTGAGGTAAAACGATCTCAAATAAACACTCTTACTCATGAATATGAATTGTTTAGAATGAACCAAGGTGAGAGTATTCAAGATGTGCAAAAGAGGTTTACTCATATTGTTAATTATCTTATCTCATTGGAAAAGACGTTTCCTAATGAGGATCCAATTAACAAAGTCTTGAGATGTCTAAGTAGGAATTGGCAACCCAAAGTAACGGCGATTGCGGAATCAAGAGATTTATCAACCATGTCTCTAGCCACTTTATTTGGGAAACTTCAAGAACATGAGCTGGAACTAAATAGGCTCAACCAAAATGAAGAGCATGACAAAAAGAAGAAGGGAATCGCTCTCAAAGCTACTTCCTCTATAATTGAAGATGATGATGAAGATGGTGAAGAGGATGGTGAAAGTGTGGAGCTAAGTGAGGAGAATCGTAGTCTCCTTGTGAGAAAATTTGGAAGATTCCTAAAAAATAAGGGATTTCAAAGAAGACCACCATTTCCTCAAAAGAAAGCGTATCACAAAGGAGAAGGATCCTCTACTCCTCCAAAATGCTATGAATGTGGAAAATCGGGACACATGAAAATAGAGTGTCCTGTGTATCTCAAGAAGACAGAGAAGTTTGAGAAAATACCTTCTAAGGAAAGGAAAGGAAAGGAAAGGAAGAAGAGTATATATAGCTTGGGAGGACAACGACTTAAGCTCTTTCGATGATTCAGAGAATGAAAAAGCTCATCTTTGCCTCATGGATCAAGGAGAAGAAAGTGAAGAAAGTGACACCGAGGTGTGCTTGAAGACCAAGAGTTCAAGTTGGTATCTTGATAGTGGTTGCTCCAAGCACATGACCGGTGATGGCTCCAAGTTCTCCTTCCTTACACATAAGAAATATGGTCATGTCACATATGGTGATAACAATAAAGGGAAGATTCTTGGAATTGACAAAGTTGGTAAGGTCCCTTCATCATCTATTGATAATATTTTGCTTGTTGAAGGACTTAAATATAATTTGCTTAGTATTAGTCAATTGTGTGATAAAGGCAATAGAGTTATATTTGATTCTTCTTGTTGCATAATTGAGAGAAAAGATGATAAGCAAGTTAAGTTTGTTGGTCATAGAGTCAATAATATATATATGATTAGTCTCGATGATATCTCCTCAAATGATGCTAAATGCTTTATGAGTAAAGAAAATGATTCATGGTTATGGCATAGAAGAATTGCTCACATTTACATGGATCACTTAAACAAATTGGTTTCTAAAGAACTAGTAATTGGTCTTCCAAAGCTCAAATTTGAAAAAGACAAACTTTGTGATGCATGTCAAAAGGGAAAACAAGTAAAAGTCTCTTTTAAAGCTAAAAACATAGTTTCAACTTTTAGACCTTTACAACTTTTGCACATGGATCTTTTTGGGCCCTTTAGAACTATGAGCTTTGGTGGGAATTACTATGCATTAGTGATTATGGATGATTTTTCTAGGTTTACATGGACATTATTCTTGGCCCACAAAAATGATGCTTTTCAATCATTTAGAAAACTTGCCAAAGTTATCCAAAACGAAAAAGGTTTTTGTATTGCATCCATAAGAAGTGATCATGGTGGTGAATTTGAAAATCATGAATTTGAAACTTTTTGTGATGAACATGGCATTGAGCATAATTTTTCTGCCCCTAGAACACCACAACAAAATGGTGTTGTAGAAAGGAAAATTTGATCTTTAGAGGAAATGGCAAGAACTATGCTCAATGAGGCCAACCTTCCTAAGTACTTTTAGGCGGATGCGGTTAACACAACTTGTTATGTTATGAATAGAGCCCTAATAAGGCCAATTTTAAAGAAAACCCCATATGAATTGTACAAAGGAAGAAAACCCAATGTGTCACATTTTCATATCTTTGGATGTAAATGTTTTGTTTTGAATAATGGAAAGGATAACTTGGGAAAGTTTGATGCAAAATCTGATGAGGGAATATTCATTGGTTATTCTATTCATAGTAAGGCCTTTAGAGTCTATAATAAATGAACTATGACCATAGAAGAGTCCATACATGTTGCATTTGATGAAACTAACCCAAATGAGCCGAGAAAGGAGCTTGTTGATGATGTTGCAGAAACCTTGGCAAAAACGCACTTGGAAAATCAAGAGAAAGAATCCAAGAAGTAAGAAGAGAGACTCCTTGATCACTCATGGCAAAAAGACTCAGAAATCTTGGATCTACCCAAGGAATGGAGGACTTCAAGATATCATCCTCTTGACAAGGTGATAGGTGATGTATCAAAAGGGGTAATCACTCGAAACTCACTTAGAGATGCATGTAATCACCTAGCCTTTGTCTCTCAAGTTGAACCTAAAGACATATAAATGAGGCCACTAATGATGAGCATTGGATCTTGGCCATGCAAGAAGAACTAAACCAATTTGAGAAAAATCAAGTTTGGGAATTAGTTCCAAGGCCCAATGATCATCCTATAATTGGCACCAAATGGGTCTTTAGGAACAAACTTGATGAAACGGGCTTAATAATAAAAAACAAAGCTAGGCTTGTAGTTAAGAGATATAATCAAGAAGAAAGCATAGACTATGAAGAAACTTATGCTCCCGTAGCTAGGTTAGAGGCCATTAGAATGCTACTTGCATATGCTTGCATCATGGATTTCAAACTCTATCAAATAGATGTCAAAAGTGCATTTTTAAATGGTTTTATACAAGAAGAGGTGTATGTAGAACAACCTCCTGGTTTTGAGGATTTTGAAATGTCCAACCATGTTTTTAAATTTAAAAAAGCCTTGTATGGCTTGAAACAAGCTCCTAGAGCTTGGTATGAAAGGTTGAACAAATTTCTTTTAGAAAAAGGATTTTCTAGAGGCAAAGTTGACACTACCCTTTTCATAAAACATAAAATGCATAACATACTTCTAGTTCAAATCTATATTGATGACATTATATTTGGAGCTACTAACAACTCTCGTTATAAAGAATTTTTAAATATTATGCAAAGTGAGTTTGAGATGTCTATGATGGGTGAGCTCAACTTCTTCCTTGGTCTCCAAATCAAGCAAACAAGAGAAGGAACTTTCATAAGCCAATCCAAGTATTGCAAGGAGCTACTCAAGAAGTTTGGAATGGACAATGCCAAGTATATGACTACTCCTATGGGCACCTCTTTCTATTTGGACAAGGATGAAGGAGGTAAATCGGTAGAAATTACAAAATATAGAGGTATGATTGGCTCACTCCTTTATCTTACTGCAAGTAGGCCTGATATAATGTTTAGTGTATGCATGTGTGCTAGATATCAAGCTAATCCTAATGAATCACACCTAAGTGCTGTTAAAAGAATAATGAAATATCTAATAGGCACATCACAAATGGGTTTATGGTATCCTAAAGGTGCCTCATGCAGCCTTATTGGGTACTCCGATTCTGATTTTATTGGATGTAAAATGGATCAAAAGAGCACTAGTGGGACATGTCACTTTCTTGGAAGCTCAGTAGTTTCTTGGTATAGCAAGAAGCAAAATAGTGTGACATTGTCTACAGTTGAAGCTGAATATGTTGTAGCTGGGAGTTGTTGTTCTCAAATCCTTTGGATGAAACAATAACTCTTGGACTATGGTCTTGAGCTTGATCACATCCTAATCAGATGTGATAATACTAGTGCAATCAATTTGTCCAAAAATCCCATTTTGTATTCTAGGACTAAACATATTGAAATAAGACATCATTTCATTAGAGATCATGTTCAAAAGGGTGATTGTATGCTTGAGTTTGTAGAAACCACTAAGCAACTAGATGACATTTTCACTAAACCCCTAGCAAAAGAAGCATTTTTCTATATAAGAAATGAACTTGGCATATTGGATCAATCATGCATAAGTTAAATATTTGCTGCATAATCCTAAAACTAATGCATAAACTTGTGTTTTTCTGCATAATTATGCCACATTACTGTATAATCTCTGAATTCTTCATCATATTTGAATCCAATACTAACTTGAGCGTTGGAGATTTTCCCTAAGTTGTTTTGCAGGTGCTCCCTCATGCCCAAGACTCCCAAGCAACTCAACATCCTCAAAATTTCACCAAAAATAGTGAAATTCTTGGTAAAAATGGTAATTTTGATCAATTATGTGAGTTGAATCATAATATGATTAGATTATATATTTGAATGATGATTTGAATTGATCTAAGTTGCTTTGGAATTGATTTGGATGGATTAAAGTTGATTATATGCTGTTTGGAATGTAAATTCTGAGTTAAAGAGTGCTGGTAATCGATTACAATGCCTTTGTAATCGATTACAAAGGTTCTGTCTCGCATGTAATCGATTACACACCTTTTGTAATCGATTACAATTAACTCAGAACTCAGGTAATCGATTACATCGACTATGTAATCGATTACACCAAAAATGTAATCGATTACATACCCACCAGAATGTATGTAATCGATTACACACTCAACGTAATTGATTACACAGGATTTTTTAAAAGGTTTCTGACGTGCGTAGAGCTCATTTTTCAGAACCTATTCATCTTCTTTGTCCTCCTCCTCTACTCCCACGCAACCCAAACCTCTCAAACCTCCAAAATCTCTCATTTCTCACTCAAATCTCCATCAAAATCCCTCATTTCCCCTCTCTTAATCTCGGAAAAGCCCTCTCCACACAACCCATCTCTCCAAATCTTCTCACATCCCTCACCCAAATCTCCCCATCTTCTCTCACGAACCAAATATCCATTTCTCTGCCCTAACCTCGTCCCTCTCTCTCCTCACTCATCCCCAACCATTTACCACTCATCCTACTCTACTCCTACTCATCAATGGCTGAATCTTCTCATCGTTCAAAGCGCCAAAGAACAGGGGCTGCCATTGTTGGGTCCTCTGGTGGTTCTTCACGTAACATATCTGGCCTGGACCTCACGAGACACTTCTCCACTGTGAAGCAAGCTGAGTTGTTCCGGAAGAACTTCTAGCTTCGCAAGATCATCTCTCCCAGGTATCTTCCCATCACCTTCTACGAGAGTGAACCTTTAGCGAGCTTTAGAGCCATAGAAAATTTAGGCTTGCTAGGTTTCCTGAGCATAGAGAAAGTCATATACCCTAATCTTATGCGAGTCTTTTATGCGAACCTAAAAGTTGAGGATAATTGTATCATCTTTGAAGTGAAAAAGCAACAAATAAGGTTAACAATGGCTGAATGGTATAGGCTAACGAAGCTCACTTCTGTGGGAATGCCAATGTTTGGGGGCATGAGTTTGAGCATAAGGCTGCTCTTCTCTCTTTGATTAGGACTGGCTACTCCCCCTTAGTGATCCTAAACGAAGAATTATGGCCACTAGCCTCACTATGGAGAACAGGGTTCTCCATTACCTTTTGGTTAGGGGATTGATTCCCAAGGGAGGGAATTACTCCCAAGTCCTCAAGGATGATGTGATTGCATTATGGTCAATGACCACAGGGCGGGCAATTAACTGGGGTTATTACATTTTAGAACATATGCTGGACGTCAAGAAAAAGAAGAACTCTGCTCTCCCCTTCGCCATGTTGGTAACCACAATCCTCGAGCACTGTTGCATTTCGCTGGCTGAAGAATCCAAGGACACCAACTCAAAGGGGCCACAATCAATTGGGCTGCATACTCTAAGGAAGCTCCAGCTCTACAAAGTATATGACAGGTGGCATTACATCGCTCATGGCACTTATGATCATATCCCTCATGATCCGGATAGTGACGATGATAAGGAGACTCAGCATCCTGCCCCTGCTCCTGCTCCCGCTTCTACTACTCTTGATCTCCTACTCCAAGAAATGTGCAACCTGAGCGCTAATATAAACACATGCATGGATCACCTTGAGCAGAAGATTGACCACCTTGAGCTGAGAATGGACTACTCTGATCAGGAGCTTGCCTCCATTCGATCTCTCTTGGGTGGACCTCCTATTCCTCAGAGCGCTGCTGCTGCACTTCCCACATCCCCTGCCTCTACGGTTCCCCTGTCCTTCGCTGGTCCATCTGGAGTCCCTGCTGATGATGAGGAGCTTCTGGACTCTGACGACGATCTTGTGCCCAACGATGATGACGATGATCTACGAGATACTACTGCGGATCCCGAGGATGATGTCTTTTGTGACAGCGAGGCCACTGACAGTGATCATGGCTCATTGCCTTGATGCTTTTTGTTTTGATAACTACCTTGTATTTATTTTGTTTTGACTCTGATTATATTACATTGGTATACATTTATAATGTTTTTCAAATATTGGCTACTGGTGTTGTGATAAGTTACCTTATACATACTGATTAATGATATATGAACTTGTTTCTGCTTTGAATGATTGGTTGTTTGATAATATTGATTGGACTGATTAATCGCTTTGGATCTCTTGTTCTGGCAAAATTTGGGGAATCATGAAATATAGCTGTTATGCTGTCCAATTTTTTTAATACTTATGTCTTTTTTATAATGCCAACGGGGGAGAAAATAAGGAAAAATGAAATGAAATTTAATTAAAGGTTACATGAGTACGGGGGAGTTATTGAGCTTTTGAGCTCTTAAGCTTTTTACATATGCAAAATCTAACCCAATATCATGCATAAACTCCAGGGAGCATTGCCCCTAAATGTCTATTATACACAAATGCAAAAACTCTTTCTTTTTCCTATGATCAGTTTGTCATCATCAAAAAGGGGGAGAATGTGAATGCTTATGTCTCTAAGGCATGTCAAATGGTTTTTGATGATAACAAAGGCAAAAGCGAAGATCAAGTGCAAAAAAGAAGATCAAGTGTAAAAGGAAAAATCAAGATTAAAGAAAGAAGTCAAGAGGTTTATGTAGTTATAAGACTTAGAACATTCATGTTAAATGCTCTCAAGATTTTTCAAATGATTTTTCAATATATCATTTCAAAATAAATGGGAAATTTCAAATTTAAACATGGCTTACAAGAAAACTTGAGTTTCTATCTTGAATCTAACACTCTTAAAAGGATTTATGTTTAATCAATTGTCTCAAGGTGTTAGAAATGACTTACAAGCTTTATTGGACTTGAAAAATGTGTTCAAAGGCCAATGTAATCGATTACATGATGTTTGTAATCGATTACACAGCAAATAGAAGCCATGTAATCGATTACATGAGCAATGTAATCGATTACAAGCAAGTCAGAGGTCATGTAATCGATTACACAATATGTGTAATCGATTACGTCAAGCCCAGAAAGGCAAGAACACGTTCAAAGAGTCATGTAATCGATTACATGGATTAAACAGCAAGTCAGAAGTCATGTAATCGATTACATGGATATTGTAATCGATTACAAGCAAAGTCAGAAGCCATGTAATCGACCACCAATAATGTAATCGATTACACAGAGCCCAGAAAGCCAAGAACACGTTGGAACAACAATGTAATCGATTACATAAGCTGTGTAATTGATTACACGAACCCTGACAACGTCCAACGACTATATTAAATGCATTGAATGCATGCCCAAACCACCCCAACGGCTCTATTAATTGAGAAACTTATAAATACCAAAGTTGAGTCTTTATTTGAGGTTGACCTTGAACCAAAAACTGATCATCAATACTTCCAAACGTGAATCAATCCTCAAATCCATTTCTTGCTCTGTTTTCTGCTAAAAACGTGAAAAATCTTTGAGAGCATATTAGAGCTTCAATTTGTAATCATCTGCTCTAGTGAGAGCTTCATTCAATCTATCATTATTGCTTTGTAAAGAGGGTGAGACATCCCTCCAAAAGTGTAAAGGGTGAGGTATCCCTTAGTTGAAGAGACTCAAGCTCCAAGGGTGAGGTATCCCAAAGTATTGAGTGCTCAAGGTTGTAGTAGTTGTCAAGCACCCATTGAAACTTGAAGATATAGTGGAAAATCTCAAGTTGTTGCTTGGGGACTGGACGTAGATCACAAGTGGATTGGTAATCGAACCTGGATAAATCATTGTGTTTGTTTTCTCTAAACCCTTCTCTTTATATTAAGTACTGTTTTATTGATTTGCTTGAATATTGGTACCTTTGGCTATTGCATTTATAAGTGAAAGTGTTTATCTTTTATATTCAATCATCTCTAATCATCATTTAGTTTCAACGAAAATTGTTTATCAAATGATTTGTGAAAGATTTACGAACTTAGTTTTCATACTCAATTCACCCCCCTCTTGAGTATTGAGGCCACTTGGTAACATCAACATCACCATATCATGATCTTCTAATTTCCTTTTCTTAGATAGAATCTCCTTTAGAAATTTGATATAGTTGAGCATCTGTGCTAAAGCTTCTATAACATGAATGTTAATGTGAAGCTTTTTAAACACATCAAGAAATTTCAGAAAATTCTTATTCTTATCTTCTTTATTTTGTCGCAAACGTTATGGAAAGGGTATTGGAGGTACATAAGGCCTAAATAGCTCTTACTTTCTTTCCCCTTGCTTCTTTACAACATCTGAGTCTAGCAACACTAAGGCACTAGAGGTGGATTTGGGTACTTATTCCACACACTCTTTTCCTTTTTGTGGTGTCTCTTCTAATTATTTGCCACTCCTTACGGTAATTGCCTTTATAAGCTCTATTAGATTTGTCTCCGTATTGCTAGGCAATGCACCTTGTGATCTGTTACCCATTATATTAGCTAGTTGCCCTATTTGAACTTCTAAATTTTTTTATAGAATCCTGTTGGTTTTGCAACATCAATTGTTGACTCTGAAAGTTGGCCTTTGTACCCATTATGAAATCTATAGTGGCCTTGGTGAGATTCGCAACCAAGTCTTCCAAATAGGTCCTTTTTTTCTTCAGGTTGATATCTAGGTGGAGCTCTCACCAAATTTTGTTGATTGCTCCAAGAAATATTTGGGTGATTGTGCCAACCTAGATTATATGTATTTGAGTACGGTTTATTTTGTTGTCTCCTTTGGTTGGAAATAATATTAACTTGCTCTATACTTTGAGGTATGAAAGAATTCCCCACTTGGCACTCCCAAGAAGCATGTGATCCAGCGTATATCTCACAAACCTGACCATGTGATGAAACAACACTAATATTCAATCAATCAAACTTTTTAAAGAGTGTGTCTACCTTTGCATTCAAACTTTTTAAACAACATTATGAATGAGATAGCATCAATCTCATGAACTTCAACAATTTTTCTTAACATGGATCTTTCATATGACCATTCATAATTATTTGTAGTCATCTCCTTTGGTATATCATTAGTCTCATCAGTTAATTTTGCTATTAGAGCTCCTCCGGCTACTACATCAATGGTATTTCTGGTAAAGTGATTTAAGCCATTATAAAAAATGTGAACAACTACCTATTTAGACAACTCATGATGTGGACACTTCCTTAATAGATCTTTGAACCTTTCCCAAGTCTCATACAAAGTCTCCATATTTGATTGCTTGAAAGTATTGATCTCATTCCTTATCCTTATAGATTTTGCTTGTGGAAAGAATTTAGCAAGAAATTTTTAAGCTAAGTCATCCCAAGTAGTAAAGGTACCTACAGGAAAAGAATTCAACCAAAATTTAGCTTCCTCTCTAAGTGAAAATGGAAAGAGTCTTAGCCTAATAACATCATTAGACACCCTATTCTGTTTGAAAGTATTACAAATTTTCAAGAAGTTTTCTATATAACCATTAGGATCATCATCAAGTGCCCCTCCAAATTGAAGTGAAGTTGCAATTATTTGAATAACCATTGGTTTGATTTCAAAGTTATTTGCTTGAATAGGATGTCTGATGATGCTTGAGGATGCACCCTTAAGTGGTGGAATAACATAGTCACACAAAGCTCTTGCATTTTCATTTGTCATGACTACTTGCCAGTTTTGTTCTAGTTCCTCTCTTCTTTCTTTCCTCAATCTTCTACAAGTATGTATGCTCAATTTCAGGATCAAAGAGTATAAGATCAAGACTTTTTGAATGTTTCATGCACCCACAAGAAAAAGGATTAGTAGAGCCAACTTAAAACAAAATTCTAATAAAATAAAATAAATACAAATTAAAATACTCAATGATAAAAAAAACTAGAATAGACAAAAAAAAATGAAACTAAAATAAAATAAAATTAAAAAATATCTAAATTAACAATAGAGTTAATTGGTTTTGATATTAATAAAATCACTCCCCAACAATGGCGCCAAAAACTTAATATGAAAAATCCGCAAGTGTACGAAATCAATCAAGTAATAAAGTAATGAAAAATATATCGTTCCTACAGATAGTGTTTACTAATTACCAAATTTATATTAACTATACTATTATTTAAACTATTAAAATAAATTTTAATTAAATTAAAATTAAATAAAATTAAAACTAATTAATTAAATTTATATGAGTCAAGAACTAACATGAGACAAAGCAATATCAATTAAAACTAGGTTTTTTTTATTTTACTTAAACTAATCCTATTTAACTAAATTGATTGATAATCCAATTTTAATCATCTCTTAAAAGGGGTGATAATCTTAAATTATTTAATATTCTCTCCTGATTCATACCAAACATATTGAAGAACACTTATTACCTATTTCTTAACAGTAATAATAAGTATAAATCAACTCATTAAAATCTATGATTAACCAACACAATCCTCCACAAGACAAATCTTTACTATCGTTCTGATTATATACTCGTGGAGTTTATTACCTATGTCAAATCAAGAAAATTTTCTTCCAGTGTGTTTCCAAGATACAAATAAAAACAAATTTTGAACAATAATAAACTCTTGCATTAATGAAGAAAACCAATTCAACAAGTGTAAATATTAAAAAATTCAAGCTACATCAAAACTCCTTAAAAGGAATTCAGTTCATGATAGAATTAACTAATGACAAAAAAAATTTCATCATACTCATTATAAGAAGTAGAAGAAAATAGAATAAAAACTCAATTGGTATGCGTTCTCTCCTTTCCTCTAACTTGCTCTGCGTTGTGCTCCTATGTTGCTCTCGCAACATTTTTGCCTCCTCTTGCGAGCCTGCTACTATCTATTTATTTAATTTTGAATTGCGACTTGCGCTGCACCCAATTTTATTAGGTTTCCAATTCCTTGATTTTCTAATAAGGATAAAAAAAATCAATCAGAATTAATTTTGAGTCTTCCACCATCAATTTAGGCTTTGGATAAGATTTAAGATTTGGATAAAAACCTTTTAAAACTTTATCTTTAAGAACTCCCAATTTATTCTAGAATCCTCTAGATTATACCTAAAAATTCAATTAAAATTATAAAATAAAAAAGAAAGATAAAAAAACTAAAATTTAAATAAAACTAATCAAAATCAAATAAATCAAATCAAATCAAGTAAAAATTTTAACAAATAAAACCCAATGATGTATATAATTTTGCATCACAACATTTAGGATGCTCCCCAATCTATATATTAGAAAGGCAATATGAAATCGAAGATGGCCACCGAAGATGTTCTTAGTGCAATATGTTCTATACAACAAGCACTTTAGAGAGAAATACTAGGATGTGTGAGTAAAAGCAAGTTCTCATTCACTCATTTTTAGTTTGAAAGCTTTTTCTTCTTCTTTTTTTTTTTTGTTCTAAATTCAATCAATTAATGTGGGTTATATATAATTACAAGTTTTTGGAACAAGCTTTTTTTTTTTACTGGAGTTTTTTGAGCAAAGTTGATAGGCTTCTTCATTATAGAATCTATTTTTAGAGGTAATTCCTTGGTAAGCCTATGCATGTTGATTTGGGACTCAAGTATGCTATTAACACCTTGACCTACATTTTTTTCCGCATAACTTTGACTCCTATTTCAATTTTTTGAATTTGGTGATTTGCTTATATCATAAGCATGCTTTTTTTCCTCCTTATTCCTATCTCTTTTATTTTTATTTTTTACTAGTGTTGATTTCCTTGAAAAACAAAAGACTCATTATTTTCTTTAAGAAAAAATCTATTTTCCCACTACATCATATTTCCTGTTTTTGAGGAGGTATCTGCATGAGCTTTTGTAGCTGTCATGTTCTTTCAAGATGATTAGTACAGTTCAATGCTTTTTACTGATTTAGCGTTTTCTGAAGCTGCCTGAGTTAGTCTAATTAATTTGAATAATTTACCTTCCATTTTCCCAAAAGTTAAAGAGATTCTATAATTTTTTTTTACAAAAAATTATAAATTCATTCAATCAAAAGTCCAGTGACACTTACAAATTCAGTAAAATCAATAAATCTATTAAGAAGAAAAAAAATAGACATAATCTTCACCCAAACTAACTCAGGATATGTAATTTGCTCCTCATCCATAGATTATCGATGACGATGCATCTTTCACTGTGTAGACCAACACATAACGTGTTGTCATATGAAGAGAGTATCACATCTCTTGTCTCAGTAAATTTAAAGGTTTCATTGTTATGTAAAACCAAAACGTGAGACTGACCTGAGAAAATTAAAATTAGAAATTTCAAATATATCTAAGAAACTCAAATTCAAACTCTTCATGTCTTTCCCAAAAGCAATAGATCTAAAAAATTATGATAGTATTATTGGAGAAAACACTTGAAAAACATGAAAAATAGGAAAGAAAACGAAGAGGGATACCGCCAAAGGATTGGAGCGATAGCCCCCATTAAACAAACACCTAAAAGAGGAGATCAAAGCACCACAAAGAGAAAAGAGAAAATAGGGCCAACTCACAACAATTGAGATTCTATAATTCTTAAGTTGTGTTTGGATAGGGAATTCCAAAATTATAGAGGATTTAAAATACCAAGTAATTGAATTGCATAAATTCAATTGCGTTCATTTCAAAACTTTCAATTTGGATTATTATTTATGAATTTTATATTCTCAACCCACAAGCATTGATATTGTAGAAATAAGTTTGCCCCAATGATTTAATATGTTAAGTTTTGATGATGACAAATACAAGACAAAAAGAATGATGCTTATGCTTCATAGATGTGCTTAAAGAGATATATTGTATCATGCATGATTATATACTTTATCTAGTTATATTTCACTTAATAATCATGCAATGAGATATGTATAGTATTCTTTATATAATATATCCAATAATGCTTTATATGAGTTATAATGAATTAATATTAGATTTGACTCTATTTAAATGAAAATGTGCAAAGTGTTCTTTGTTGCATCCTACATAGAGCATATATATTAGTAATTGATAAATATCTTATTTGGATGTGTCTATGAAAGTCTTATATACATGTTAGACCAACTAGAGTTATACATTTATGAATCATGCATATGAAGATATTGAGTTATGAAGTTGGACTAACTATATTTGTTTTAAGTGAGTAATACTTTGTAGGATAGTCTAAGTACCAAGAGTGAGCATTGCAACAAGAAAGCAAAAGATCACAACTATGCTCAATTCAAGAAGAATAAAAATGATAAAGATGTTCTAAGCATTTGCAAGATTTGAAGAGAAGAAAATTTTGGAAGCTTGGATTACATCAAGAAGCCTAAGGACTAGAATTGATGATGACAAGATTAAGTCCAAGATATTCAAGAATAGCTTATAGGACTTATATCTTATGTAAAGATAAATTGGAATCACACTAAGCTCAAATAAATTTTAATATTTTTAAAAGTGTTTCTTACATGCTAAAATGCCCAACAAATATGTTTTGAAAAGTTAGTCTTGGTGGTAATTCAAATCTATAAAAAATAGTCAAGTTTGTGTTTTGTAAAACTGACCTTTGGTTACTCTTTTGATCATAAATTTCAAAATACTTTGATTTTTGTTGTGAAATTTATTTCATTTGAAAATATACTCAAATATCTTTTCAATGAATTGTCATTTGTTTTTTGCTTTAAACAGATAAGAAATAAAGAAGTTATGACCATTTAAATTCATTTTTCAAAATCACAGTGCAATAACCGATTATAAATTTTCCATAACCTATTATTCACCAAGTCAGGAGCATTTTTCATGTTTTTAAAGCTCCTAACCGATTAGGTCATTCCTCTAATTGGTTATTGTATAAGTTAGGAGCTAATTTCTAAAGCTCTTAACCGATTAGGCTATTCCCCTAATTGGTTAATTGATAAATCAGGAGCCAATTTTTGAGGCTCCTAACCGATTAGGATAATCTCCTAATTGGTTATTTAGGCAACCAAAAAACACGTCCAACTTCTCTATTAAGAGCATTTAATGTTCCTAACAACCACCAACGTCCCTCAATTGCTTTGGGCTATAAATATAAGTATTTGAGCATCATAAAAAAAAAAGTAGGGAAACAATCTAAAAATCATTCTTGAAGCATTAAATATGAGTGTACTATCATTTCACATAAACCCCTGTTTTGAGCATTAAGTATGTGATTCTTTGATATCCATTGAGCTTTAATTTGTATTATTCACTCTTGTGAGAGTTTCCTTTCATTTATTCTTTGATCATTCTGTAAAGAGGGTGAGGTATCCCTCAAATGATTGTAAGGGTGAGGTATCCCTTGTTGTTGATGCTTAAGTACAAAAGGTGACGCATCCCAATGTGTGTTTAGTATTCTTGGTTGTAAAGGTTTTCAAGCACCTGTTCAAGCTTGATGGTCTCGGGTGGTTCACTTGAGGACTGGACGTAGGTCACAAGGGGTGGCTGAACCAAGATAAATCATTGTGTTTGCTTTTCTCAACTCTATTTTCTTTACATTTGTGCCTCAATTATATATGCTTGAGTTGAATTTGATATCTAGCTTATTTGCTTGATTTATCCTATAGCAAATATTTAATAGTTGTATCTTTGATAAACTTATTCCACTGCATGTGTTGATTGAAAATATCAAAATGTATAATTTCTCAAAGGTGTTTTAAAAATTTATAATCACCCAATTCATCCTCCCTCTTGGGTGATGGTTGCCATGGCTAACAAATATGTGAGAAAATAGAACAGCCACAAACACAAAAATACCCTAACAATCTCTTAGATATTCTCGAGCATCAGCCTTCAACATAGTCCATCGGATGCATAGCCTTCACCACCGTCCATTAGATTTTCAAATCACAATATGCTCCCTCCCAAACCCCAAAAAATAACCATGTGCCACCTTGCACATCACGCATCAAGTCTGCATGGTCTACTGCTTCACATCCTTCACGATGCATAGGTGTAGGTCTAGGTGAGAAGCTCAATCTCGCTATTTTGCGTGTCAGCAGTGCATAGGTATAGATGCAAAGCTTGACATCGGTGTTCTTCTGCCATTTTCTCACAACCAGCAAGGAGATTGATCTCGCTGTGCACTCTGGCCTTAGTGATCTTTTCGACACCAACAATGTCACAGATGATGATGCAGTTTCTGGTTTGACACCATCTCTGTGTTGTGGCATGGTATATAGAAAGAAAGGAGAAGGACAATAGGGTCGGGGAGAGAAGAGGGAGGGGGATTTTAGAATTCCACCTCTTTTGGAGGAATTTTGATATTTTTAGGGATGAAATGCCCTCTTAAAATACTTTAGATTTTTTAAAATGATTATGTAAGATATCCAAACAAAATATTTTATCATAAGCGATTTTAAATTCTTCCGACAAAACATTCTTCCCGTAAAATCCTTTTGTCCAAACACACATAGTTTAGGCATGTTTTACCTAGTGGCTGGTGATTACTCCCTTTAAAATGTTATGGAAAATTAAGACTTGATTGTTTATCAACAATAAAAAAAAATACAAATTTAGATTTGTTATGTAGTTTTAGCTTTATAATTTATATGCCATTTTTCTTTGTTCACTTATTACAAATTGTGGGGGTCTGATGTTAGTACTTATATCTACTCTAAGTTATGGGAACTATTGGGTAAGAACAACTTTTTTTATCTTCTTTCCACTTGGTATGTAAACTAAAAGTGGCGAAAAACATAATAATTAGAAATAGAAATAGGGAGATAAGTATTGGTAATTTATATATATTTCTAAATGAATGAATACAGAATGACTAGCCTCTATTTATACAAGAAGGCTACTGTACAGGAAAGAAAAATAATAAAATATAATTATTTACTAAATCAATTACAATTATCCCTAAAATCAATCATGATTAATCATAATCTCAATCATAATTAATCACGCTAAATCCCCCTTCAAACTCAAGTGAGTATAGAAGAAACCAACTTGAGTTTGGAAACCAGAGTGCGAAGTTGGCTAGGATGATGAGCTTTGGTGAACATATCGGCTGGCTGATCTAAAGCGCTAATGGAAATGAAACAAAGAACAAGATGAAGAATGTGTTGACGAATAAAGTGGTAGTCGATCTCAATATGCTTGGTGCGCTCATAAGAAACATCATTGTGAGAAATATGAATAACACTCTTATTATCACTATAAAGAGTAGTGGGAGAGGATTGAGAAACACCTAAGTCTTTAAGAGGCCAACGTAACCTCAAATGTGGTGTCAGCTAGTACCTGATATTTTGCTTCAGTACTAGAACGTGAAGTTAAAGTCTGTTTCTTGCTTCACCATGAAATAAGTGCATCACCAAGAAAGATATAGTAGCCAATAGTGGATCGGTGATCAGTGGGATCTCCACCCCAATCAGCATCAGAATAAGCTTGGATAACTAATGAGGAGTTGAATGAGAAATGAAGCCCATGAAACAGAGTTCCTTTTATATACCGAATAATACGTAGAACAGTAACATAATGAGTAATGCGTGGAGCTAACATAAACTGAGTAACTAGATGAACAACATATGAAATGTGTAGATGAGTAATAGTAAGATAAATCAAGCTGCTAACCAACTATTAATAAAGGGTAGGATCATCAAGTATAGTACCATCCAAAGGTGTAAACCTGACATTAGGTTCTAGAGGAGTAGACTCGGTGCAACTGTCAGTGAGAACGGATCAAGAGATAATATATGAGACATATTTAGCTTGAGAAAAAGAAGTGTCATCAGTAGAAGAAAGTATGTCAAGACCCAAAAAGTAACTAAGAGGTCTAAGATCTTTTATCTCAAAATGATGACTCAAGAACTATTTAAACTCAGTAATACTAGTAGTATCATTACCAGTAATAATCATATAATCAACATAGAGAAGCAACATAACAGTACCTTTATCAATTTTGTGAGTAAATAGAGTAGAATCATGGACACTAGAGGAAAATTCAAACTGACTGATAGTGTTGTGAAACTTGGCAAACCAGGCTCGAGGTGCTTGTTTGAGACCCATATAAAGCCTTTTAAAGATGACAACCTTATTTGGTGGACAAGTGTAACTAGGAGGTGGACGCATATAAACTTTTTCTTCCAAATCACCATTAAGAAAGACATTCTTCACATCCATCTAATTTAGAGTCCATTTCTGAGTGGTTGCAATAGTAAGGAGAGTATAAACTGAAGTGATGCAAGCAATAGGTGCAAAGGTCTCCTCATAATCAATGTCATACTCTTGAGTGAAACCTTTGGCAATCAAACAAGCCTTATAGCTCTTAATAGAGCCATCAGAATGAGTTTCGATCTTGAAGATCCACTTATATCCCATATATGCCTTAATAGAAGGAGAGTTAACAAGGTCCTAAGTATTACTGTTCTCCAAAGCCTATAACTCTTCTTGCATAGGATGCTACCAATAAGGATCGATGGAGGCTTCTTGATAGGACTTAGGTTCATGTAAGTAAAGCATGCTGGAAAAATAATGATAGTCATGAAGATAGGTAGGTTGAGTTCTTAACCTAGAGGGATGCTCAGAAGAAAGAGGGGGTGCAATGACAGGTGTAGGATCTACATTTGGAACAATGTCGTCGGGAGTGACTGGATCATTGGAAGTAACTGGAAGCTCACTAAAGGAATCTGCATAAGAATCACTAGGAAATAGATTAACAAAGGGGTTAGAGAAAAAAGAAATCGAAGTGGAAGGGAAGGACTTGAACTTCGAGAGTGAGGAGAACATGGTGTTTTCCCAGAAGACGATATGCCGGGAGATACAAATGTGTTGAGAGATTGGATCCTAGTAGCGATAGCCCTTATGTTCAGTGCCATAACTAAAAAAGCAACAAAGACGTGCTCGTTGCTCAAGTTTAGTGTATGAGGTTGAAGGAGAACAAAACAAGCACAACCAAAAACTTTAAGAGAGTTGTAATCTGGAGAAGCATAGTGGAGACATTCAAAAGGAGATACATTACCCAATATAGAGGAATGAAGACGGTTGATGACATAGACAACAGTGAGAGCGACTTCATCCCAAGCACATTCAGGACAAGAGGAGGAGATGAGCATAGCTCGGATAGAGTCAATGATATAAGGTGTTTTCTTTCAACATGACCATTTTGCTGAGAGCTACCAGGACAAGAAAACTCAGAGAGTGTACACTGTTTAATAAGAAAGGTGAGAAGTTTTGAATCACGATATTCAGATGCATTATCATGACGAACAACTTTAATTAATTTTGATAAATGTGTTTTGACCATAGTAGCAAAATTAATATAAATTTGAGAAAGTTCTGCACAATTTTTCAATAAATATATCCAAGTAAAACTAGAAAAATCATCAATAAATATTATAGAATATCGATTACCTCCCATAATTGGTGTGAGGGTAGGTCCCCAAACATCATAGTGCACAAGGTCAAAATAAGATTTAGAAATATAGGTACTTTTATTGAAGGAAAGTACAAGTTGTTTAGCAGTTTGACAAGAAGTGCAGTGAAAATACTCATTATTAACCGAATCTAGAGCACTTTGAGATAAGAGGGAATGCACTTTTCCTAGAGAACTATGAGCAAGACGTTGGTGCCATAGTTGGATGGAGGACGAGGTGGAAGTTGCACAAAGATTTGATGTAGGAGGAACATGAAGATTGGTGAGCTCAAATAGCCTTCTGACTTTACATCCAATCCCTATGACTTGTCCTGTATGTGGATCCTGTACATAACAACTAAAAGAAGAAAATATGACTTCATAACTAAGGTCACATATTTGACTAACATAAATGAGATTGAAATGTAGTTTGGGAATGAGATATGCATTAGGTAAGCCAAGAATGGGCAAAGTAACATAACCCTTATGACTAACATTCATAAGAGATCCATCGGCTGTATGTATAGAATGTGCAATGTCATTAACATGTACGGATGAAAAAGACTGAGATGTGGACATCATATGATTACAACAAGCATAGTCAAAGTACCATCTAGTATTACCTGGTGTGGTTGATAAAGTAGAAGAGGTATTACTAGAATTGGATAGTAGACGCTTAAGGAGGAACACGAGTTCATTAGTAGAAAAGGCAACCTGGGGTCTGGTTAAAGAACTTGGGGATCCATTAGCAGCAGTAATGATAAACACATACTTAAAAGAACTGAGACGAGGTTGGAACCTGTTCTGATCAAACCTTGGAGGACATGTGAGATAATTCTTAATCAAGTGTCCCGAGTCTTTACAATATCTACAACATCTAGGGGCAGTGAGCACAATTGAAGGAGATTGAGCAATGTATGATTTCTCCATTATAACGATGAGGTATTTTAGGGATCTAGAACAATGTTTGAGCGAAGATCTAGAATGGTGCATAGAGGTCTGGAACGGTGTCTGAACAGAAGTCTGGAGCAATTTCTAAACGGAGATATAAAATAGTGTCTGAAATTGAGTCTGGAATCTAAGACAGAATCTGAAATAAAGTCTAGAATCTATGACGGAGTCTGGAGTCTAGAATTTAAACTCTGAAATCTAGGATTGGATCGAGAGCCTAGATGCTTTGATATCAAGTTAAAAACAGAATTAGAGAGACAAATATTAGTAATTTATATATATTTCTGAATGAACAAACACAGAAGGGCTAGTGTAACTGCCCAATATTTACTATCCAGATATATCGTCATATAAAAGAATAACTCAGTAATGGTCATGCTACTTCTAACATACATAAATAATTAACCCATATTATTCATACACAATGAGTAATATGGAGAGTCACAAAAGCAAAAGTTATATATATACGTCACAGCCTCAAAAGGGCATACTGTTATACATAACTCAAAACAATTAAGCAAATATAAAACATATATAAGCTCAGCTCAAAACAGCATCTATACTATGCTAATCCTTATACATCCTCTTTTTTTCCTTTCGAAGAACTCGCACTTGGATTTACATGGCAACACAAACGGGGTGAGAAAACATATCTTAGTAGAAGTATTCCAATACTAGTATATATACATATATACAATCAGATAATATTTACAATTATCGAACTAACACTTCAAACATGAAAATACACAATTGTCCATACAATTGTAATGTATGATTATGTTATGACTAGCAATCGCCCATACAATTACCATGTCATGCTTAATTATATCTAATGTGTATGTTTATGCAAGTTCTAAGAATGAATGCAGTTTCAAGATGTTATGAGCCCTCAGACGTATTGAGGATATTACCCACCTCAGTTACTCTAGGATATATTATGATATGTTATGGTTTATCAGGCATAGTGAGGATATGACTCACCAACACTATCCATCAAAACAACAGAGGATATTACTCACCTCCACTGGTTAAAAGAAGCAAAAAGAATATTACTTACCTCCTTACTCAATAATGTAATAAGGATATTACTCACCTTATTACTCAGAACATAGAGAGGATATAACACACCCCAATATGCTTCAAATAACACAAAGAGGATATTACACACCTCAATGTGCTTCACAAATAATAGAGAGGATATTACCCACCAATCTATTCAACAAGTACATAGGGAAGATATTACTCACCAATCTATGCTTCTCAAACAACACAAGGAAGATATTACTCACCTCATTATGTTTCTCAAACATCTCATGCAAAACAATCACTAATTACTTTCTATAATTAGCATCACAATTGATTTATATGCATCTCAAACTCATCTCTCACACACTTCATCAAATACCTATAAAAGTATTTTAACACTCTTAAAAGAGTATATATAAGTGACTCCAACACTTAGGGAAACTCATTTCCTCAATCCAACATAATACACAATATATATAAAATCATGCATAACTATTCCACATAATTAGCACTACGAATCCATTTGATTCAACACATTCACACTTCATTAAATACTCCTACTAGAGTCTCATCACTCACTAAGAAGTATAAAAGAAGAAAATACATCATTGTAAGACTCCAAGGCATACACACAACACCTAGTTGGTTTCTGGCATTACGTCGTGGCGTTGACCTGTGCCACGTCGCGGCGCTTAAGCCACTAGTTTAAGTACTGGCTAGAAAAATGCCACCAACGTCGCAGCATCCTTGTGCCACGTTGCAGCGTGCACCCCTGTTCTTCAACACATTGCGGCACTCAAAGTGCTATGTCGCAGCGCCTAACTCCTAGGTCCTAAATTATTGGTGTGCATCACACTAACATCGCAGCGTTCTACGCATTACGTTGTTGCGCCCACTGTAGAACTTGCATTATGTAGAATTTTTCAAATACGGTTATTGTTCTATTGGAACTAAACCCTCTTCCAATCACTCAAAACTCGATTTCAAGTGATTTCCAACCTCCATCAAGGTCCAACTACACAAATCAACTCTTAAACTACTTCAATTTCACTCAAAATTAAAGATCATGGAAAATCACCCAATACAAAACCTAAAACCCCAAAACTCAACTGAAGTGGGATTTAAGGCATAAAAGGGCTGGAAGTCCATTTCCTTACACCCAACAACTCAAAAACAAGTTATCCTCAAGTTCTCCAACAAGATTGAAGCCAAAAACACCAAAATCACACTATGAGTCCATCATTCACATCACGCAACCTAAATAGCCTAATGAAGAATATGGAAAGAAAGTGTGAAACCAAGGTTTCCCCTTACCTCAATTCCCATAAATGAAGTCGATTAGTCGTTCTTTTGAAAAGCTAAGCTCTCTCCCTTGCTTGGATGAAGATCCTCCTCCCTTAACACTTTGAGTTCCCTTCTCTTTTTCTTTTCCTTTGGCTTCTATGAGATGAGAAGATGAGAATGAGAACCACTTCTCATTTTTGGCCTTAAATAGGCCAGCAACAGAAACAAAAGGGTCGTGCCCTCTTATTTTGGTCATTTAAGTGACCAAAATTCACTCGAACAATTAAGAACATTTAGTTATCACCAAACCAAGTTTTCTAACTTTCAACAAGCTTAAAATAAATCTTAAGATTTATTAAAAATCTTATTTCACTATTTTCATAATTTTTCATATTTGTTAGGGGTCAATCTGATACTAAAACACACAACCAGTATGCTTAAAAATGGTAAACTAACTCTGATATTTCTCAAACTTTAACCACATCTATTTCCACACATTTGTGACCTAGAAACAAGTTCTCCTCACTTATTTCCATTAACTGAGTAGTTTAAGTTACTTCCGGAGTAAATAACAGTTATATTTCACACATAGTGTTACAACAAAGTGCTTAAACGTACTCTGACAGTTACAAAACTTTACAAGCATGACAAACTAGTGTTAAGCTACCTCTGTAACCATATACAAGTCTATCATGACTACCTAGGGTGTTACAGCTAGCCTTTATTTATATAAGAATACTTGTACAAGAAAGAAAAATAATAAAATATAATTATGTACTAAATCAATCTAACTATGTATTAAATCAATTACAATCATCCTTAAAATTAATTGTGATCAATCATAATATCAATCATAATTAATCACGCTAACAATAATGATATTTATCAAGAGTCTATTTGGCTAATCTAAATGTTGTTGAACCTATAGATCGTCAATTTAGGTGAAAACCAATTCTTCGGTGGTCAGAAAATTTTACAAGTTGTCCATTTACTTCTAATTATTGTTTGTGTGCATTGGATCATCACCACAAAACATGTAATGAACTTTAGATAAAATTAAATGTTTTTTATGTATACTTATATGAAAATATAATTATAATTACATTTGATTCAGTTATTTTTCATGAATGTTGCAGTGTTATCCTGAAAATGACTATTCTTTTATGTCCTTGCTATCTACAATTTTCTTGACATGATAACATTTGTTAATGTTAAGGTGAAAAAGTTGGAATATTTTCCTTATCCAATAAAGTATCCAAAGTAATGAATAATCTTGGTGTGAATCTTTAACTTGAAATTTTTTTTCCCTTATCTCGCCGATCTTCAGTCTGAGAGAGTTTTTAGAAAGCTTTATTCTTTTTGGTAATTTTTAGAGTTTCATTAAAAAAATTAATAATGTTATGTTTCTCTTGCAAACTTAACTTGCACTTCTTCTTATCTGTTATTGTTATAACTTTCCTCCCTGATTTTTAAATGATTTTGTATAAATACAGGATCTTGCTATGCAGTGAATTTTTACATTTATGTTTGCAAAGTTGAATGAAGAGTTACTTTGGCAGAAGTGATTTAGTGGCTTAGTAATGGTAGAGAGTTAACAAGTAAACTTGCTTTTTAGAGTTATGAGGATCCTACGAAGAAACTTGAGGTGAATAATAGAGGTGTGGAGAAATTTTTGCTTACACACAATTGTACCACGTCATTTTTACATACACTCACAAAAAATTAAAGAGAGAAAATATTTTTTTATGATAAGTGGATTTAAAGGGACTCATTTTTTCTCCCTCCTTAATTTTTTGTGAGTATATGTAAGAATGATGTAGTACAATTATATGTAAGCAAGAATCCCTCATAGGTGTGTGCTATTGTTTATTTCTGCTTTGTTTTTATTGTCCATTAAAGGCTTTAATTTACTTATTTGGATACTTGGTTGAGCATACATGTGTGAGTAGGGATTAATTTACCAAATATATATAAATAGAAGTAAAATTTATTAAATAAATGTAACTTAAAAAATAATTATCAAAATAGTATAAGTTGTGGCTCTCAACCACGACTTACATCTAGATTATTTTTTTTATTTTTTGTACTGAAGTCGTGGTTGAGAGTCACGACTTTTATGTCAATTTTTTTTAAAAAAAAACATAATGCATAGAAGTCGTGGCTCTTACCCACGACTTCAGTACAAAAAAAATATCTAGATGTAAGTTATGAGATTATTTTTTTTATTTTTTGTACTGAAATCGTAACTGGGAGTCACGACTTCTATGTCAATTTTTTTTAAAAAAAATGAACAAAATACATATAAGTCGTGGCTGGGAGCCACGATTTCAATACAAAATAAAAAAATAATAATAATATGGATTCAGCCACGACTTATACTATTTTAATAATTATTTTTTTAAAATTTTACTTATTTAATAAATTTTACTTCTACTTATAACTATTTCGTGAATGAGTCGTGAGTAGGCATGCAATAGATGGTACGAGGAAATGGATTTAGAAGACATTAGATAATATAATTTGAGTTCAATTATGGATTCCTGCATTGTAAAAATTGCTTTAGGCTTATAGTTCATAATTCTCAAACAAGGTGACAGTTTTCAATGAATTTATTAGATTGTGTTAGTAAGTTTAGCATTGGTGATAAACTTAATGCTGAATTCTATGTAGCACCGACACGGCCAACTTGCCGCCAGTCCGATATCCAGGACGTGTCCGCCAAATATGTCCTCGTCCGATTTCCGTTTTTCGTTTTCATTTTTTCATCTCAGATGCGACTTTCGGACAAGTATACGACTGATGGGAGATAGAGACTGCAACGAAGCGGCAGAGATACGGTGGCTTGCGAAGTTCTCAGTTAAGAAAAATTGAAAGAAGATAGAGAGAGGCAGAGATTCTAAGGCAGAAGAACTCGTGGCTACTTTTCCTTGGCCTTGCTGTTTGAAGCACCAGTCGTCCAGTCATGGCTGCTTGTGGACTGAAGCGGCGGAGAGAAAGGGGCTGGAAAGAAATATAAAACCTAAGGACCAATAGCATCTTTTACGTTTAAAAAAAAAAAAAAAGATCTCATCTAACTATCCAAGACAAAAAGCAGTTGCTTTATTTAAGTTTGAAAAATTTAAATAGGCTTATTTGGTATTTTGGATTTGGACCATTTACTGTTTTTTTTTTCTTGATGATAAAAGCTCTTCATTTTTATGTGATATTGATTTTTTTAAACTGATATATAAGTATTTGATTATCTTGAAGTAGTATTAAATGTATTCGACTTAGATACTCTTACTCATTTTTAATTGTACTACTTTTCACATCACATAAAATTAGTTAATGAAATATAAATTTGTGATTATTGACGATAGAAATTATTTAATGAGTATGTAAAAAGTTAATTAATGAAGAATAAAAATATAATTAATTACGTATATGAATTGGTTAATAGGTCGGTTAAAAATATTATATATTTATACATACTTATTAACTAATAATTTATATTTTATTAACTAACTAAATATGTTGTTAAAAAGAATGTAGGTTTTGTTTGACATAAGTTATAAGATAAACATTATTCAAATGTATTATATGTGTGCCGCATCTTATCTTACACTTTTAAAATTTTGTTGTACCACAATATAGGTATCGTACTATACTAATATCATATTTGTTGTATGTGCTTCCTAGGCTGAATTCTTAATATTGCTTAATGCTGAACTGGTATAATGTTATGTGCCTCATATATGCCCTTGCATTGATTTTTATTAAAAGAACAAGAAAAATTATGTTTATATATCATTTTTTTTGTATATTTCTTTTCACACTATTTTTAAATGGTTGTGATTAAGTGAGAGAAAGTAATGGAGAGAAAGTGATATAATCAAGGATATAAGAAGTAGTATAAAAAATGATGTGAGAGAAAAATAATATAAAAAAATCAAAGTTAAAAGAACAAACAATAGAAATAAATCTTCTCTCTCCATCGTTTTTGTTTTTCTTCTATTTTTTCTTCACCACGGTGAAGTATGAAGTCATAAATGAGCAGTATGATAATGGTGATAATATAGGAAAACATATTACATCCTTTGAACAAAAAATGTAATAATTATTGATGTTGTTATTGATATTTAGTTGTATTATAAAGGGAAATGTTAGACCATTAATTTATTGATCATGAAATTTAAGTTTTGATGATTGGACCTTGTTCTCAATCTTAATGTTCAAGATTTTTATCAATGGTATATTCCCAATTAAAGTTCTTCTCTCATCTTTTAAAGAACATACCCTGTAGTTTTTTAGAAGAAAGAAATTGTGTGCTCCTTAAGGTAAAGAGGTATTAATCTTGACTTATGTTATATTATAACTTTTTTAAGGGAGTGTATATTATCATTTATTTGTGTCTATTGTTACTTATATTCTATTAATTTTATATTAAATAAGCTATTTTGAACTACAGATTAAAATAAAATTAAAAGTTATTTAATAAAAATTAATAAAATAAAACTGATAATAGACAATTTTTTTTGTTAATAAAAAAATAGGCTTTTGTGTATGTTAGTAAGTTTAATTGGTATTCATTTTACAAATGTACAAATGAACATATATGAAATAATAATAGAAATAATAGATTCTTATAGGAATTGTCATCATGGTGCTCTTAAAAGCCTGACAATAAAATTTATTAATTTTTAATCCATCTAATCCATCTATATTAAAACAAATCTAATCTATCTAATTAAAATGATATATTTTATTTTATTAGATTTAATGGATTAAATTTAATTATAGATAGTTAGTAATCCAACCAAAACATGTATTGGATATCCCATGAATATCCAATTAAAAACTAATCCAATGGATATCCAATATATTTTATGTTTTTTTAGAGAGAGAATAATTTTTTTTAGAGAAAGAAACATTTTTTTTTAAATGAGTGGTTTGGATATCCATCCATCCAATTCATTAAATGGATTAATGGATGGATTGAATATCCATCCATTAAATTGGGTCATAGATGGATTGGATAATATTAAAATATTTTGTAATGGATTTTAAATGGATTAATGGTTTATTTTGATTCCATCCATTATGATCCAATCCAAAATCAAACCAATCCATCCATTTGACACCCATTACTAATACTATTTTTAGAATATTTAAGGTTAAATACTCTTGTTATGTCACTAGTATCATTTTATATGTTAATTTCTAACACCCATTAAGGCTTTAACCCATAAGTTTTGTTCAAAAATTTAACTTTACATTTTTGTTGACATGGCCCCAGTATTTCTTTTAGTGCTAGGGTGGAGGAATTTGAAAAAAACACCAATGATTGATATTAGATGTTTAATACATAACTAAAATTGCGATTTTCGTAGTGTTTATTTCCAAATTTGTTTAGATGATTTTTGGATATTGTATTATTTTTAGGTTAGTCAAATCTAAGTTCAATAAGTCATAAAAAAATAAAAGAGAGAAAAATGAGCTCAAGATCAATGTTAAAAAAGAAAAAATAATACATTGATTTGCGTAAAAAATAAAATAATAAATAAAATATTCAAATGCAATTTTTAGTAAGATATTGAAAAAAATTGATGAGAAAAAAATCTCAATTAAATTTAATATTAATTAAAAAATATTCAATTTGAATTTCAACAACTAAAAAGATTAACAAAACTGGTAAACAATTTTTAGACCATATATATACTAAACTTTTAATAGTATCATATTTTTAAGTCATTGATTTATACTTGATTTAAAAAAATTTAATTCTTAACCCAAATAAGAAATAAGGAGATATATGTTATGCAGTAAAAAAAACGAGAGATATATATTGAGATTTTTAACATCATTAAATTAAATTATAAATCTCCTCATATTGCTCTTTGATTTACAAACAATAAATGAAGGAAAATTAGAAAAAAAAATTGTGTTTAGATTAATTGAGACATTACTTTTGCCTATATAAATAAGAAAACACTAAAAACATTTGGACACATCTTTCTTTTCAGATAACAAGATTTGTTTACATTTTTTATCCTTTGCTATTCAACTTCATCTTTTTCGTATAAAATCTCCTTTTTTTTTAATTGTGCTTTAAAAATCATCAATCATGCCATGGTGATATTATTACTTTTTCTCTCTTTTTTTTGGCATCATGGGTTGCTGATTGAATTTTTTTTTTTGTCTTTTTGCTACAATATTATGCTTATTTTTCATACATGTTCAATTGTGATATAACATGTTGGCCATTCCAATTCTATACTTTTTCTTCTCTTTTTTATTACTTAATAATATATTGTATCACTAATTTTATTGATAAATAAGTATATAAAATTTCAATAATGGAATAATTAAGATCTAGTTGTAATGATGACTGAATTTTGACTTTCCGTAAGTAAAGAACAACCCTATAATTTTGCCAAATGTGAGGTTTTAAGAAATCTCTAATAAAAGTCTTATACTATCTATTAATTTGATCATGTATTTACTTATTTGTTCTTATTATTTGTCAATTACATAAAGCATAAATATCTTCCTTCCACGAGTTAAAAAAAATTAATATTTAAACTTTAACCGATATCAAAAAAATTGAGAAAGGGTCAGGGTGTCGATCAACTAAACTCTAGCTAATATTCTTGAGACTATTTTATTAGATCATGCCAAGTGTGTTGATGAAATCTAATTTTCATAATTAAAACAAATAATTTTTTCATAAAATTAAAATAAATATGAGTAAATTCATACATTCCCAACCTCTTGATTATGGTAAATTAAAATTTTATTTTTGTACGAAAGTATTTTTTTAAAATCACTTTAAAAAATCTCATTTTACACAAAAATATCTTCTTAAATTAAAATTTTATTTTCTTGAAATAGAATTTTATTTGACCATTCTCTTTAAAAAAGAAGTATTTTCTTAAATTAAAATTTAATTTCTTGAAATAAATTTTTTACCAGGCGATTTATTTACACAATATTTTATTCAAAACATTAAATTTTTTATTCACCACTTTCGTATGTCATATTGCGAGATTTAAAATGTGTTCCATACAAAAATATTTATTTAATCACTCATTTCTTGTCTTAATCATTTATTACTCTTAATAATATGACAACAAAATAGGACATGTAAAATTAAAAATAATAAAAAATTATTTTTTAAATAAAAATAATATAAGACCAATTCAATTAATTTAGCAAATACTTAGATTAAATAAGTAATTATTCTTAAAACAATGTAGGATGTTAATGTCTTCTCTACCCATAATTAATTTCCGAACTTAAACTCTAATGCATAGACAACTTTTAAGGTTTCTAGTTGCATCCGTCTATCTCTAAAAAAAAAAACGATTGATAGTAGCTTCTAACTACTTCTTAATTTCGGGGCGAGAATGGTTGCGACACTAGATTGCTCCAAAAGGTGGGAAGCTTATCATAGAGATGATATGATGGAAGCAAGCTGATGAACTCTATTGGACTAAACTTTATTCACTCAAACTAATTCAATGATTTGTTTGTTACTGTTAATGCTGCCATAATGTAAATCCATGTTTTATGTCAGATTTCTTTTTATCATTTGGCTTTTTAATTTTTTATGAATCTTTGGAGGAAATAAACAGATCTTACTTTCAAATTTCATGCTATCTTTCTATTTGTCTGTTTTATTTTTTTATGGGCTTTATGCATTTATTTCTTAGTTAGAGTTTCGTCAGACTCATGATTCTAAGTTTAAATTGGCAAGAGTGACTACAATTTGCTCATTTTGTGGGTTATGTTAGATTTAGTAACTAAGTCAATGAAATTTAGGCTGTGGGGCTGCATCAGATTATTAGTCAATTTATAGGGCTTGAATTCGCTATAAGAATTCTTCTCTCTTTAGATTTTTAATTGTGTAATTTTTTTTTTTTGTAATTGAAAAAACTAATAATCTGTTCTTTTGATCAAAGACCCTTTAATTGTTTCATTTGCGATTCTAGTCAACCCTTCCCACGCTTTTTGATTGTTTGTATTTATTATTCATATAAAGATCAACGTCACTTTTCATAAAGTGAGAATTTTTTTTATATATAACAGCTTTAAAATAAAATTTGGGCATGTTAAGATAGATCGAAAACAGATAAGTAAAAGGATTGCGGTAACCTAAAAATAAAAAGTTAAAAATTAATGTAGTTTTTTAAAAAATAATTATGATTGGTTAATTTTAATCATGATAAGGATTTTCAAAAAGGCATTTAGTTTGAGAATTGCTCAACTAGTCAATAAATCTTTATGATGTAACTGATATTAAAGATAGCATATGCTATTTAATAATTATCATTGATTATTAATGTGAATTAAAAGATTTTTTTTAAAGACCTTTTTTAACAATTTTGAAATTAATCCTCTTTTTTAATCACTAACTACTAACAAAGTAAGAGACATATATAAGTGTAACAACAATATTTTAATATTAACACAAATTATGTTATTGAACAAAGTAAAGATAACACAAAAGTAAAATGATTCTTAACAACTCAAATAAGAGAATTCAAATTTTTTGTTCATTTAATATATTTTTTAATTTTTTTAATTTGCTACTCCTAACTCAATTTATTTGATTACTTTATCATGTTAAATTTTGTTGTTCATATTTATAGATAATTTTACTTTTTTACTAGCTTTTATAACATTTTTATTTTTTTTCTCTTTTATATATATATATATATATAGGAGACATATCTAGTAAGAGGAGTTTTTATTGTGAGAGGGTGAGAGAAGTAAATCTTGACCATACAACCATACATGGATGGTCAAGATTAAAAGTTACTTAATGATCATGTGACTACTTAAAAAAGTCACATGTATTTATCTTCTAATGTTGACCATTTATGAAAGATCCAATGGTTAAGATTCACTCCTCTCACCTGAATAAGATCATATGTATATATATATATATATACATCATGCAAATTAGATTCTAAAATAGCAGTTATTTGATCATGAAGTTTTCTTAACCTTTTATCCTAATTATACCATGCCATTAAATGACTATATGACTAAGCAAACTTTAGAATTAAATGTTAATATATTAGATAATGTTTTTCAAGAAGGAACTAAGCATATGTCTGTTATGTATAGAGTCCATTATAAAGTCTCTTATGAAGATCAAAACTTTAAAGCATTAAGACAATCCTCAAAGCATGAAACTGTAATTATGGAAGCAAATCTTAAGAAATCATCAATACTAACTCCTAAAAGATTATCTCGTGAAGAAATCTTGTCTAGGATTCCTGAAGATTGGGTGTTTCCAGATGTAATACCCCCTCAACCGATAAGAAATACTAGGATAAGAACTATAGTTCAAGATGGTTCTAATATAAGAATAGGAATGCTTAGGTCTAATTCTCACTCTAGACTAAACACTCCTACTAATCCGATAATTAACATTCCTTCAACTGCTCCTACTTCCTCAAGACATTCAGTAGATGGATCGGCAATTAATATAAACTTAACTGGTGTAAACTTTGAACCTAATGTTCCTCAACCAATTTACCAGCAAACTCATAGATCAGAATTACCAGAATATTCACCCACCAGATCCCAAGTCATTAATGTATTAACTAAAGAAGAACCCTTTGAAATAGATAAAAAATGGATAAGTAATGATTTTGAAGCTCCTTATAATAAAGATAAAAGAGGTTGGTATTTTAAGAATTTTAGTAAAGAACAAACTACTAAGTTTAGAGAAGAATTTTACTCATATTTAAGAGAACAACAAATTAATTTATATTTCTTTGACTGGTTTGAAAAGTATTGCAAAGAAAATGATATTAAAAATCCTTTTGAAAGAATACCAGAAATATTAGTAAATAATAAAATATCAACTTCATGAAAAACAGAGAAAGATAAGATAATAATTTCAGAATTTCCTCCCTTAGAAACCATTAAGGTAACCACAAAAGAAGGATTAGAAGTTGAAGCCACCCCTTTTAAGGCAATAGCTTCAAGAGCTCATAATTTACCTATAGATAAGGGCGATTTTAATAAAGTTCATCAACAGCTTAACTACTCTAATCAAATGCTCCATACTATGTCTAAAATGTTAGAAAGGATAGATAATCAAATAAGTAAGAAACCTAAAGAATATACATCAGCTCAAAATGTTAATAAAAATTTAGATCCTAATAGACCCATTTATAAGGTAATTAATGTCCCAGAATCAGATTTAAAAAATATACACTTTGGTTCAAAATCTGACAACTCTATTGAAGAAATTAAGAAAAAATTAGAACAGTTAACCATAGGAACGAGTTCTACACCCAAGATACATACTTTACAAAAAATTGAAGAATTAGAAAATGAACTTTTAAATCTTCAAGTTAATAAGTTAAGAAAAGATATGCCTGTCTCAAAAACTAGAAATTATTACCCAAGACCCACATATCCTGATGTTCAGTATGAAGAAAGACCTTTTCAAGATTCTGTAGCCTTTTCTGGTGAATCAATTAACGAATGGAATATAGACGGATTAGGTGAACAACAAATTTTAGACACTGTTCAACAAATGACTATGGCCGCAACAGCCTTTAAAGGAAAAAATAATACTGATAGAACTTCAGCCTCCTTAATTGTTATGGGATTTACAGGCCAACTTAAAGGATGGTGGGATAATGTGCCAAGTTAAGATGAAAAAGATTATATAATGAATTCAACAAAAATTGATTCTAATGGACAAGTATTTGAAGATGTTGTAACAACTCTTTTGTACACAATAACAAAGCATTTTATAGGAGAACCCTTAAAATTTCAGCAAAGAATTGCAGACCAAATTGTTAATCTATATTGTCCCTCCATGTCTGATTATAGATGGTATAGGGATATGTTTTTGTCTAAGTTATATTTAAGAAGTGATGCATCAGCTGATTACTGGAAAGAAAGATTTATAGCTGGTCTTCCTAAATTGTTTGCAAAAAAAGTTAAAGTAATGATTCAGAATCAAAATGATGGTACCATTCCTTATGATCAACTTACGTTTGGTCAATTGTCTAATTATATCATAGAAACTGGATTGCATGTGTGTTTAGATCTTAAACTTCAACATAAGCTTAAGAATGAAGCTAAAACTACTAGAAAAGAACTAGGATCATTTTGTTCCCAGTGGGGAATAGAAGGAGTCAAAGCTCCAAGTAGGCAAAAGAAAGTTCAAAAATATGTTCCTCATAAATCAAGGAAATCTAGGCGCTACTATAAAAAATAATATAGAGAAGAAGCAAGCTCATCAAAACCTAGATCATTAAAGAAAAATAAGTATAGATCGTCTAAGTCTAAAAACGAAATAGTATGTTATAAATGTGGCCGAGTAGGACATTATAAGAAAAAGCTGTAAAGTAAAACAAAAAATTAATAATCTAAAAATTGATGAAGAATTAAAGAAATTTTAATAAATATATTAATTAATGAATCTGAATCTTCTGAAGAAGAATACAGTTCTGAAGAAGAAATGGTTAATCAATTAAAATACTCATCTTCATCTAAATCTGAAAGCGATAATGACAAAGAATGTACAGGCTTAGGACCAGAACTATGTGATTATTCATTGTGCTTAAAAACTATTAATGTAATTACTAGAGATCAAGCATCATCATTATTAAGCATAATAGAAAACATGGAAGAATCATCTGTTAAGCAAGAGTTCATTCAGCAAATAAAAGAATTTCTAGAATACAAGATAAGAAAAAAGAAGAAGTGCAAAAGATAGATATGAAAGAAGTATTAGAAAGATTTAAGAAACCTCAAAGAAATGAAGTTACCCTAAAAGATTTACAAAGAAAGAAATAAAAAATTTAAAGAATGAAGTTAAATTACTTAAAGAAAAAGATATTGATTTAGAATTCAAAATGCTAAATTTACAAGCACAAATAATAGTACAAAATCAAGATACAAGTACCAGTCAAGACCCCGAAAAAGATCCTTATATTCATTTATTAAGTCAAGTAATTGTTCATAAATGGCATTGTCCAATAGAGTTAGTAATAAAAGATGAACGATTTAATTTTATAGCCTTAATAGATTCAGGAGCTGATATGAATTGTGTTCAAGAAGGATTAATCCCAACTAAGTATTACGATAAGACCACGAATCGTTAAGCGATTTACGAAATAAAATGCAAATTAAATATAAGCTAAATAATACTAAGATTTGTAAAAATAAATTTTTTTATAAAACCTCATTTTTATTAGTAAAAAATATTTCTGAGCAAATAATTCTAGGTACTCCCTTTTTATCCTTACTATACCCCTTCTCAGTAAACGAAAAAGGATTAGTTACTAATGCATTAGGAAAAGAAATTTGTTTTTGAGTTTATAAAACCACCCTTAATTAAAGAATTAAATATGGTCCAAGATTCAATAATTACTAAGATTAACTTAATAGAAAAGAAAACAAAGCACATAAACATGTTAAGCAGAGAAGTTCAATATAAAAGAATTCAAGAACAGATAAATAAACCCCAAGTTCAAGATAAGATAAAAAATGTTCAACAGAAATTTGAACAAGAAGTATGTAGTGAATTCCCTAATGCTTTTAAAGAACGAAAAAGGTATACAGTTACTTTACCATATGAAGAAGGATTTGAAGAAATTAATATCCCAACTAAAGCAAGACCTATTCAAATGAATCAACAATACTTAGAATATTGTAAGAAAGAAATTCAAGAATATTTAGATAAGGATTTAATTAGACCAAGTAAGTCCCCTTGAGTTATGTAGGATTTTATGTTATGAACGCTTCAGAAATAGAAAGAGGTGCCCCCAGACTAGTAATTAATTATAAACCTTTAAACAAGGTTTTAAGATGGATAAGGTATCCGATTCCTAATAAAAAAGATTTAGTAAGTAGAGTTCATCAGGCTAATATATTCTCAAAATTTGATATGAAATCTGGATACTATCAAATAGAAGTAGCTGAAAAAGATAGGTACAAAACTGCTTTTGTAGTACCCTTTGGATATTATGAATGGAATGTAATGCCTCAAGGATTAAAAAATGCCCCTTCAAAATTTCAAAATATAATGAATAATATTTTGAATCCTTACTCAAAGTTCACCATAGTATATCTAGATGATGTATTAGTATTCAGTAATTCTATTGATCAACACTTTAATCATTTAGAAACTTTCTTTAATCTTATTAAAGAAAATGGTTTAGTAATTTCTGCTAAGAAAATGAAACTGTTCCAGACTAAGACTAGATTTTTAGGATTCGAGATTAATCAAGGCACTATTGTTCCTATAGAAAGATCTATAGAATTTGCAGATAAGTTCTCCGATGAGCTCAAAGATAAGAATACTCTTCAAAGATTTTTAGGATGTGTTAATTATGTAGCAGATTTTATTCCTAAAATACGAATAATTTGTGCTCCTTTATTTAGAAGGCTAAGAAAAGACCCGCCTCCTTGGGATAATCAGATGACTAATGCTGTTCAACAAGTTAAGAATCTAGTAAAAAATATCCCTTGTTTAGGACTTCCGGATCCTCAAGCCTCTCTCATAGTAGAAACAGATGCCTCTGATTTGGGGTATGGGGGAGTGTTAAAGCAGTTACTACCTGAGTCGTCCAAAGAACAAGTCGTCAGATATCACTCTGGAGTTTGGCAACCGGCTCAACAGAATTATAGTACTATTAAGAAAGAAGTTTTATCTATAGTGCTAAGTATCACAAAATTTCAAGATGATTTGTTTAATAAAAGATTTTTGTTAAAAACTGATTGTAAAGCTGCTCCTTCAATTATTCAAAAGGATGTTAAGAACTTGGTTTCAAAACAGATTTTTGCCAGATGGCAAGCACTGTTATCTTGTTTTGATTTTGATATTCAACATATTAAAAGAAAAGATAATTATCTTCCTGATTTTCTAACCAGAGAGTTTTTGCAGGGCTACAATGGCCGCTAGCTCCTCATCAAAATCAAAGGCTAAGAAAATTACTCTGGATAAGTACATGCAGATTTCTGCAGATAAGAACACTGAGATAAGTACAAGGTCATCTACCTCCTTAAAAGGGTCTTCCACCCTAGTTCATGTTCCTAATCCTATTCAGTCTGTACAACTTTCGTCTCCCTCACCCAATAGGTTTACACCTCTATCTTACTCACAAACCATTACTGGTACTCCTTCTAGAACTCCTCAGAGACCAAAACAATCTTCACCGCTACTCACCAATTCTCCCACCACAGAAGAATGCAAATATGTTAAGAAAAATATTTTTGAACCTATAATCACCCTTGAACCAGGATTCTTTTCTCCTCACTCGACTCCTCGAGAAATCATTCAGACCATGCTTCCCCCAGATTTTCATTTTGTTCCTCAAGAGTCACTTAAAAAGAATAGAACTTTTTATGAACTCATCCTCATTGATACTGAATCAATCTCTTTAGATCATTATTATAGTGATACTAATCCCGATTATATTTATTTTTCTAAAGTAAAGATCCTTAAGGTTTTAGGTCCAAAAGATTGGAGTCAAGCTCCTCACACTCCAAAATCATTTTCAATTAAATTTGATCCTCAAACTTATACTTACTGGGATTATCAGCAAGCTTGGTACATATTTATGCTCCTCAGGCCATATTCTCACTCTTGGTTCTTTTGGTTCCAGAAAGGGATAAAAAACTTTCCCTCATGGTTTGCCGATTGGATGTGTACCACTGGTCCTTGTGTTGATATTCTTCCTCAGCTTGCTAAGGATTCTTATACTTTGTTTACTCAAAAAACTGATTTTCCTCAAGGTTCCAGACTCTAACATTTTTATGCTGCTTTTGGAATTGCTTGGATTAATGTTTGGGATTATAATTTCTATCATAAGCATCAGATTCCTCATCCAAAATGGGTCGCCAGAGAATTTAGTGTTAAATGGTGGTCTCAGTTCAACATGAAATTAGTAAGTATTGATGCGGTTAATCAATGGTTCCTTGCTAATCCTTCTTTGGTTAAGAAAAACCATAAGAAGCCATCACAATTTGAAGAACTTAAGAGCAAGCTTCTTCAAGAGCTGGCCTCTTCTTCCTCAGAATAAGAACTGCTAAGCAAAATCAAGATAACCATGTCTGTAACACCCCAAATTCTGACTATATGAATAGTAATAGCAGAATTACATTGTTTTGTATTTTCTGTGTGATATAAAAATAATTTGACTGTTCTGAGATCATATTTGATCATTTTGTGTGATTGCTCCTGGCCAGGAAAAATAATAATTTTCAGGCCGGGAAAATTCTGATCTGCCTCATTTGGAGACGGGGATCTTACTAAACCCGAATCTGAGTGACTCGAAAAAGAATCTTTTAATTTTTAGAATCTATCTATAAAAACAAAAATATTGTACTGATAAATATCTGTGGTTATATTTATAGCAGTTATTGCTATGAATGTTGGACCCGATAAGTTTTAACTAACAGAAAATGTGTTTAGAATATTTCTTGTAATTAAAATTAAAATGATCCAATAGGATATAGTCAAAATAAATGGTTGGACTTTTCTAATCAATGAGAATTGGTCAAGAAAAGAAGCTTAGACTTCCTTGTGGACCATTAGATTTGAAGCTTGATTTAGAGGCTTTGATCTTCACCATTGATCCAATCAATGGTGTAAAACAAATCCTACCAAAACTATCAAGTAATACCCATCATAGATAAAATTAATGGATAGGAAATCAAATTGATTTTCAATGGATAAGATTGAGTCAACAATAATTGCTTGACTTTTGCTTAGGAAACTAATTAACCTTAATTTAGTTGACCTAATTACCTAATTAAGAAATTAAGTAAACTAACTTAATTAGGGATTAGTTATAACTTAATCCTTAATTTAATATCCTAATTCTAATTAGAGGTGATGATATATGCTAAATATGTTAAACTAAATTAGTTATATACTTGGATGATTAAGTAAGAATGGTTAGGAAAATTAAATCTAATTAATTAACTAATTAATTAACTAGTAATTAAGCTTGGAATTAACAACAAATTGAAGAGTTAAACTTACCAAGCTCCACGGTCCAGCAGCAAGTTTGGAGCAGCAGAATGGAACGGCTCGGAAGAAGAAGAAAGAACACGGTTCAAGAAGAAGAAAGCAGACATGGTTCAAAGAATTAGAGAAGCTTCCAAGTAATATTTGAATACTCAATTGTCATGCAAAGTCAAGTTGGTAACCAATGACAAGTGAGTATCTTTATACAATTAAAGAATAGATACTTACTCAAGCAAAATGTCACTCACGGTCACTCACAAGACAGCATGGCAGCAGCTGTAAAATGGGAGAATTATCCAAGTAATTCTCTTCATTTTCTCCTCACAAATCACACGGCAGCAGCTGGAAGAAATTGGATAATTATGCAAGTAAATCTCTTTATTATTTCCTCACAATATGACTCACGACAGCAGCTAGAAAATTGGGTAATAACTTAAATAAATCATTCCAAATTTCACAAGTATTACACGGCCAGCAGCCTTCTTGAAACTTCCTCATCTTTTGTTTTTATACTTAATCAAATACAAGCTTATTTCTCTCAAAACACCAAGGAACTCACGCACCTTCTCTTCCATTTTCTTTCTTCACATTCGGTCATCACCTTAAACCCACACCATCAAGCCTTTAAAAAAATTCATCTCTTGGACTTTGTTTTAACTCAAAGTCTACTCTAACCATTTCTCCTTCACAAGTTTTGTCATAAACCTTTTCCTAAAGGGTAAGCTTTGATTTAATGATTCAAAGTTTGATTTTAATATTTTGTTAACCATGATTTCTCCATGGTTTTCAATCTTGATTCTTGTATGAACCTTTACTAATTTTCTTGAAAATTTTAGGGCTTGTTTAGGAGATTAACAAAGTCTCAAGGAAAGGAGGAAAGCTTAGAAATCTTGTCTTCAAGAGGTAAGAGGAAGATTCAACCTCACCACCCATGTTCTGGTAGTGTGAGGATGGTTTGTTTGGTGAAAAATCCTTAAGGATTTATTCACCTATTGTTTGAGGTTCTTGGACTGTATATGGGATGTGCCTGCTTGTGTTTCTATGTTTGTATGTGTAGTATCTGTGAGATACGATTTTATTTCAATGCTTGCCTGTATGCTGTAATGCTTAAGTAACTGATAATATGTATGTATGTGAAATATATACTGTAAGGAAACTTATACTGTATGTATGTGAAATTTATACTGTAAATTTTATGAGAAAGGGATTCAATTGTAAATGTTATGAAAATATGGGGTCATTATGTAAATATAAAATTTTGAGGGACTATTTTGCAAATATGAGAAAAATATAGTAAATTTTAGTATTAAGATGAGTAAAACAATAATTCTGATTCAAAGCGTATGGAAAATATTCACGCGATTGGAAAAAAAAAATCAATCACTACGTGATTTGAAGAGGCAATAGAATTGAGTCGCGAGTGAGAAAATACGAAAATATGACTATGCGGTTAAATTACAGTAATAATGTCGTTAAATTATTATATGAACCCTGCACATGTGATATTAATGGAAATTGTAAATAGTGCATAGTACATGCATTGGAAAAGTCCAAAGGATTGTGTAAGGCAAGTTGCCTAGGAGAGATTACACCTCCGGAGTGGGTGCGATAAGCGTAGTGTAGGTCACTTATTGACCTTGGGGGCATTGGGGTGCGGGTTGCCTACAATGGACAGTTGGTAGCTCTTCTGTACCGTGGGTTAGACCGATGCAACACACCAATGATCCAGACCGAGACACTATCCCTAATCATGATTTGATACAGACTGTCGTGCATATGCTAGATGTGTAGAAATTGAGCACGTGGTCCGAAGCATGTTGGTGCCGACAGATCTTTTCAGTCACTCTCTCCGACTTGAGTTGTAGCTCCATGGAGTAGGACATTGAGTCAGTGTACATTTGCATTCATAGATGATACATCATTGTAATTCTTACTCATGTGTAATTCTTGCTTGTGATAATTAAAATATTGAATACTTGAGTATTGAAAATAGCATAGTTGTAATTCTTGTTTTTATTTTCCTGTGTAATGATGATATATAAGGTTAGTGGCATAACTGTAATTATAGTATAACATCTGTATGATATTTTGGATGTGATTATCTTCATTGCTACCATACTGGTATTGGCGTAGGTGGTCTCACCTCTTGTATGTATATGTTGTATCATGTTTATGTGTTGTTAAGACACTGAGCCAGACGGAGAGCGAGAAGTAGTGAAAGGTCCAGATTCCGTTGAGAACTTCGAGTTTTGATGGCGGTGGAGATCCCTAGTTTCTTGGGTTACATGAGACTGACATTCTTTGGAAGGGACGAGGCGTGGACTGAAGATCTTGAGAGAGAGAGTATATATTATCTAGGAGATGTAAATATTAGATTGAGTAGGCTACAGTCAGGGAACCCTTACTTTTCTGTTACTATTTATGTACAATTAGAGTTCCCTATATCCATCAGGCAGCACTGGGGAGCGTACTATCACACCCCTAGAGGGAGTAGTGTCGTATCGTCTGCTCGGACATTTGTCCCTCGGACTTTACGTCAAGTTGGAATTCCCCCACCTGGGGATTTTGAGGAGGATCCGTCTGAGGGTCCGGCTACTTCTGAGGGCTCAGCTGCCTAGTAGTACTTGGGCAAAATGTCAATGTAAATAGTGTTTAAAATTTTTGGAGTGACTAGTTTGTAATATTTACAGTATGATAGTGCTAAAGATTTGTATATGTATAAATGATGTAAATTATTGGTAATGATGCTGTGATGTTTTATTTTCTGCTAAGTTTATTTCCTTGTTATTAAGAAATTTTACAACTCGTAATTTTACCTACAAAGTATGTTATCTAAATCAGGTTAATTTGGTAATTATGTAACATAAATGTGGCATCCTAAGGTGGGTGTTACAATGTCTACATCTGGTTCGTCTACTCCCAGTGAAGGAAGTGAAAACAACGACCTTCTTGGCAATAGTAATGAAGATGACTCTTATGGTGTTGACCTTTCCAACCTGTAAAGGCCCACACAGTAAATTATGAAATTTTTCATGAAGGTTCCTTATTTGTCATATTATGAAGCTTCCTGATTTGTTGTTTAGCCAAGCAGGAAATTTCCTAAGATTCCTAGGAAAGTCCCCATGAAGGTTACTTATTTGTTACTTAGCTGAGCAGGAAATTTCCTATGAAGGTTCGTTATTCATCGTCTAGCTATTCGTCAAGATTCCTACGAAGGCTCCTTATTCGTCGTCTAGTTCATTTGTCTAATTATGAAGTTTCCTAGTTTGTTGTCTAGCCAAGCATGCAGCTTCTTGAGAAGATTCTTTACTTGTCATCTACCTCAGCATGAAGCTTCCCGTGAAGGTTCCTCACTTGTCACCTAGCTAAGGATGAAGCTTCCCGTGAAGGCTCCTCACTTGTCATCTAGTGCAGCACGAAGCTTCCTATGAAGGTTCCTGATGGGTCCATATTCGAAGTCTTTTCTCTATATAAGCTGAAGCTCCTTCAGAGAAAGGCATCGAAAAATTTAGTTTTAAAATTTCTGTAAACACTTTGTATCAAAACCCTTGTATTCTGTTTCCTCTGTAAACCTTTAGAATTCAGCTTTTGTTCAAGACTTGTAATTTTGTATCACGTACTCTGTAAGTATTTTGAAATTATCAATAAAGTATTTTGATCCTGATTTCTAATATTTCTCTTCTTTCTATTTTCAAATGCATATATATATATTGTAACACCCACCTTAGGATGCCACATTTATGTTACATGATTACCAAATTAACCTTATTTAGATAACGTAAGTTGTAAGGAAAATACGAAATTCAAAATTTCCTCATAACAAGAAAATAAACTTAGCAGAAAATAAAACATCACAGTATCAATACAAATAATTTAAAATCATTATACATATCCAAGTCTCTAGTTATACATATAAAATTTTCTAACACTATCATACTATAAATATTACTAACTAGTCACTCCAAAAAAATTTAAACGTTATTACATCATATATATATACAAGCCTCTAATCTTGTCGTACTTAAATATTTTACAAATTAAACTTCCAAATTATTTAAACTATTATACTTGCCCAAGTCCTACTAGACAATGAGAACCCTTAAATGGGTCCTCCTCGGATTCCACAAGATATAGGAATCATCAAGATGTGTAGTCCTACGGACAAGTGTCCGAAAGCAGACGACACAATACTAACTGCATCTCCCTTTCTTCAAAACTCGACGTCCTCACCAGAATTTGCTCCTCCTCGGTTCTCGCTCTATCTCGGCTCAACGTCTTCGGCCGGTGAACGTAATGTAAATACGGACAACAGATAGCAGAACACAAAAAGAGGTAAGACATCCTACCTCATTACCAATTATAGCACGCTAGAAACAAAACGGCGCCACGCGCCCAAGTAGCAATTTAGAAACAACATATTTGAATAATAAGCAGTAATTCCATCGATAAGCAAATAAACAGTTCCAGACAGATAGATCACGATATGGAAAATAGATAATAACGACAGCATATATGTATGTATATATATATATCATGACTCACATGCATGTTCTCTCAAATTCCTACTCCATGGAGCTACAACTCAAATCGGAGAGAATGATTGAAAAGATCTGTCGGCACCAACATGCTTCAGACCACGTGCTCAATTTCTGCACATCTAGCACATGCACGACAGTCTTTATCAAATCATGATTAGGGATAGTGTCTCGGTCCGGATCATTGGTGTGTTGCATCGGTCTAACCCACGGTATAGAAGAGCTACCAACTGTCCATTGTAGGCAACCCGCACCCCAATGCCCCCAAGGTCAACAAGTGACCTACACTACGCTTATCGCACCCACTCAGGAGGTGTAATCTCTCCTAGGCAACTCGGCCTTACAACAAATCCACAAGGACAATCACAATGCATAGGACACTATGCATGCGCATGTATGATCCACATTCTCATACAATTCCATAATATGCCACATTAGGCCAATATAAGCATCAATATTCAAATGGTCACTCACATGGACCCATAACATCATAAAACAAGGATCAAATCAATTGATGCATCATTAGGTTCATGTTCAAAATAAATTCTTAGAATCAATTTGACATTCCAATGCAATTCAAATTCCTCATAACTTGCATTTTAATTTAAGCTCTTAAGCCACACACTCTCATGTTCTTTGCTTACTTAGAATTACCTTAAGTCTTGTAATAATTTTTCTCTTAGTCTCTTTAAAATTTATGAAGCATTGATTATATTAAATTCTTCCAACTTATTAATTTTCTATTTTATCACATAGGTTTCTAATTACCTCATTTATTATGCTTCTAATTACCTAATTTATTATGCTTCTAAATTACCAAAATCACATACTTAAACTCAAATATGCCTTAGAGACCGTGGCCTCACAATGGCTCCAATTTCAAATCTTTTCAAGTCATCATCCTATTTATTATCCCCTAGTTCTTTAAATTGTTCATTTAATAAATTAACTCACCAATAGCCTAAATTCTTGGCCTCAAAACCGTATCCATCACATAGGCTTCAACTCCAATTCTTTTTCTTTCCTTAATTCCACCTTATTACTTGATTAATTCTAGTCTCAAGCTTGTTACACTTTAACTACAATTTTATCCAATTTTTCACCCCAAAACCGTGGCATTTCAAGGAGTTCCTGGTTACCATTTTCTTTGCATTATTTTGATCTTCCTTTACTCAACATACCTAGCACTATTATTGACACAATGTCAACCAAAATTCTGCTCTTAAAACAGCCCAAAAACCGTGGCACTCACCAAGGTCCAACAACCAGAATTTTGTCCACTTGGATTAACCTTAACTACTTGATTTAATTAGCCTTGCATTGGTCAAAATTTAAGCATCATTTCCCTTCATTTTCCAGCCCAAAACAGCCCCAAAACGGCCCCAAAACCGTGACACATTCAAAGGTTCAGCAACCAGAATTTTTTTTTTGCAAGCAATCATGGATTTCAATCACAAAATTACATGAATAATTAACCACTCAATCAACTACTCAAAGCTAAATTAAGATAACATTCAAGAAATTAATTTCAAGCAAATTCAAGAACAACCACCATGTGGTTTTTCTTCCAAAAATCAAGCACAAGATCCCTAGTTGCTAAAGAGGTTGAGAAGGATTAATCTTCTTCTTACCAAGAAGAAGAACCAAGAACACTCCAAGAACCCCTTTTGATTTTCGGATTTTGGCCCCAAAAACCCTAGAAAATGCAACATGAATTAGAACAAGGAAATGGTGTGAAAATGAAGAAGAGTATAGCTATAAAATCAAGGTGAAATTAGAAAACGAAAATGGAGTGAAATTCTGAAATTTTTCAGCCATGGAAGCTTACCTTCAAAGCTTGAAAAGAGGTTGAAGATGATGGCTTTCTTGAAAACTCCAAGCACAAATGTTGAAGAGAATGAATAGGAGATTAAGAAAGTGTGATCAAGTATGATTTTTTTTTTTTTTTGTGATGGTTGGGGGATTGGGAGAGTGAGCAAATGTGAGGTGAGTGGAAGAGAAAAGAAAGAAATGTTGAAGAAGAAAGTAGAAGAGAAAGACGTAAATGAAGAAGAAATAAGCTTTTGATGATATATTACAATATGTAATATTTGGTTTATTAAAACCAATCAATTCTCCTTGTCCAAGCAGCAGCCCACATGAGAGAAAAAGAATGAGTGGTCAAATTTTGGCTTCCAAAGGAAGCTAAATGAGTGAGTCAAAGCTTGGGTCAAAGATTATCATAAAAGCTTGGAATAAAATACTATAAAATTTGAATTAAAGTGATTTAATTTGATACAATGTGAATTACATTAAAATAATGTAATAGTATTTTTATCACACACTATTATCCAATAGATAATAGTTACAATTGACAAGTCGATTTAATTAATTTGACAGATGAATTTTTCGCTATACTGATTTATTTTATCTGCTAGAATTTCTCAAAAAATGGTGCAAACCTCGTAAACTATGTCAAGTCTCGGGTTTAGTAAGATCCCCCGTCGACTTATCCATAGTCCACGATTCACGAGAAAATATCGCATTTTCTCGATTCATGATACTTTACACGCAAAACGAAGAATACAATTAAAATACTCGACGTTTAAAAATTTTCTCAAAAATTGCAAATATTGTAAAACGATTGTTCGTCATGTTATTTTTCACTTTTGGAAGCATTACAGTCGTTTTCACAACCCTGCTCAATATTCATGCAAAACGAGGTATATATTAAAATATTCATCATTCCCGGATAATTCTAAAAAAATATTCACATAAATCACAAATATTAGAAAATAACTATTCGTAATTAAAATTTTCCAACTTTAGAAGCGTTACTGTCGTTTTGCCAACTCTGCCCCGTGTGCACGTAAAACGAGAAATATATTAAAATATTCTTCGTTCTCAGAAAAATCCAGAAAAATTCCAGAAAATCCCAAATATTATAAAATGATCATTTATCCTGAAACTTTAAATTTTCGGGATGTTACATATATATATAGTTCTTTTAAGGAAACCCAACCTACCCTAAAAGCCAATCTAAACCACACATAATTAATGACAACTTTAGCCCATTACACTAATTTGAACACAACCTATTGGTCCAAGCACATCTGATGTCTCTTTTCTTTTTTATTTTTATTTTTATTTTTATTTTTACCCAACTAAAGCTTTAAGCACTAAATCAACAACGCAACACTTTAACCATAATAACTAAAAAAAAATAAGAAGGGGGTTTCTGGCTTTGGTTGGACGTAGGAATAAGGAGAGAGGTCGACAACTAGGAAGTGAGGTTTGGTGCGGATGGGTCTGAGAAGAAGAGTTCAATGCTGGGTCAGAGTTTGGGGTTCTGCCATGAAGGCAGTTCACGCAATGGTGGCTTGGTGGATTCACTGCTCAAGGATGATGGAGGTGGTGGCCAACGATGGCGTGGCGGTTCGGCCATGGTAGGAAGCAGATCGAGTTTCTGTCATTGAGGATGGGTCGTTGGTTTAGTGGTTTGGCCATGCGGTTGGACTTTGGTGCTGGGTTTGGTGGCAAAGCTCCACCGTTGGTGGTTGTGATGGGTTGACAATGGCGGTTTGTGGTGGTAATGGGTTGGTGCGGTGGTTCCTTAGGTGGTGAGTTAAAGGGTTTCCTATGGCTGAAGGTTTCTGATCTGTTACTGGCTTGGGTGGAACGAGTTCGGGGTGATCTCGAGTTTTGGTATTCTGGTGGTTTGTGTTAGAGGGTGGCTGTGGTGGTACGATTTTGGGATGATGGTTCTGCGCTCCTTATGGTTCGATTAGATTTAGGGAAAGTTGTTTTTAGTTTGGTTTTCTATGTTTTCAAGTTTGGTTGGGTTTGATTGCTATTGGTAGTGTTGTTTGAGTGGAAGCTTTGTGCTATTTGGGTCTCTGTTTGGAAGGGTGTATAAAGCATTTGAAGAATGGTAAAGAAGCAATTGATTGATAACAAAATATTTACTAAAAACATTCAATTATAATCAAATGGCAGTTGCATACACATCTTAGATTATGCAGGAGTATTGGATAACAAAATATAGAGATGAAGGCTAAACGATTAATAAGAATGAAGAACAAGAAAACTTACCTTGCCTGCAATAGCAACACCTAAAATCTGAAGAACTTTTCCTCAGTTCACAAACTGTGAAAGCTCAAAGTTTTCTCCTCCCTCTATTTTTTCACCCTAAAGATCACTCTCTTGGCTTTGCAACCAAAATTCATTGTCCTTAGGAGAAGGGGGTTTCTGGCTTTGGTTGGACATAGGAATAGGGGGAGAGGTCACAATTAGGAAGTGAGGTTCGGCGCGGATGGGTCTGAGTCATGGAGTTTAGTGCTGGGTCAGAGTTTGGGGTTCTACCATGAAGGCAGTTCGCACGGTGGTGGCTTGGTGGATTCATTGCTCAAGGATGATGGAGGTGGTGGCCAACAATGGCATGGCAGTTCAGCCATGGTAGAAAGCAGATCAAGTTTTTAACATTGGGGATGGGTCGCTGGTTTGGTGGTTTGGCCATAGGGTTGGAGTTCGATGCTAGATTTGGTGGCAGAGCTCCAATAGTGGTGGTTGTGATGGGTTGACAATGGCGGTTTGTGGTGTTAATGGGTTGGTGTGGTGGTTCCTTTGGTGGTGAGTTATGGGTTTCCTATGGCTGAAGGTTTCTAATCTATTACTGGCTTGGGTGGAATGAGTTCGGGGTAATCTCGAGTTTTGGTATTCTGGTGGTTTGTGTCAGAGGGTGGCTGTGGTGGTAGGAATTTGGGATAATGGTTCTGCACTCCTTATAGTTCGATTGGATTTAGGGAAAGTTGTTTTTGGTTTGATTTTCTATGTTTTCAGGTTTGGTTGGGTTTGATTGTTGTTGGTAGTATTTTTTGAGTGGAAGCTTTGCGCTATTTGGGTCTCTGTTTAGGAGTGTGTATGAAGCATTTGAAGAATAGTAAAGAAGTAAATGATTGATAACAAAATATTTATGAAAAAAAATCAACTATAATCACATGGCAGCTGGATACACATCTTGGATGATGCAGGAGCATTGGATAGCAAAATATAGAGATGAAGACTTAACGATTAAAAAGAATGAAGAGCAAGAAAACTTACCTTTCCTACAATAGCAACACCTAAAATCTAAAGAACTTTTCCTTAGTTCACAAACTGTGAAAGCTCAAAGTTTTCTCCTTTCTCTGTCTTTTCACCCTAAAGCTCACTCTCTTGGCTTTGCAACCAAAAATCACTGTCCTTAGTTCCCTCTTCTGTTGGCTACTTAGAGACTATGGAGGGAAGTATTTTTGACGTAGGAAATCATCATATCTAGTGTAGGGTGGCTGATTTTACATTGTGTCCTTTCTGCACCCATTCACCCAATAATAAATACATCCTATCACTTAATTGAGGGGAGTTTTTTTTTCTCAATGCCAACAGACTTTGCAGAACTCTTCCAAATTAAAACATTTTCTTCTCATTTCTTTATTATACATATAGGTTGAGGTTGATGGACATAGAACTTGAGCCAAATGGAGAAATGGTCAAATTTTAGATTTGAGTAAGTTAATGGATTAGGGAATGATTTGGGCCAAAAAAGGTGAGTGGATATTAAGTAAAAATGGGCCTTAGGTGATCAGCCCACGGAACATAAATATGTTTTTTTTTTGTTTTGTTTTGTGTGTGTGTGTGTGTGTTTTTTTTTTTTTTTTTTAGCTTTAGACCTAGACAAAATTGAGTGTTTACAGTTATCCTTTTTTTACTTATTTCTTATTAAATAATAAGGATAACTGTCGTTCTTCATATTATCATTGGAAGGAATGAATAAATATATGAACTCAAATTTTATTTGGGAATGCACGAAATGATGCAAAAGAAAATAAATGTAGACAAATGCAAGTACGACAAGAAGTTGAATCATGAGCCGAAGTGCTAAAAAAATGACAAAAAGTTAAATTGCAAGGAACCAATATGCTCAAAATGAAATGATAGGAAATTAAAGTGCATGGAGTAGATGCGCTCAAAATAAACAATAGAAAAATAAAATGCATAGAGCCATGTGCTCAAAGTAAGAACATGAAATCAAAATGATAGTGAGTTGTTGTGCTGAAATTAAATGAAATGAAATGAAAATGACTAGAGCCAATGAGCTCAAAAGTAAATGACAAGAAATTAAAATGATAGGAAATGAAAATGACTGGAGCTTATGCGCTCAAAAGTAAATGACATGAAATTAAATACAGAGAGCCAATGTGCTCAAAAGTAAATAGCAAGAAAATAAAAAAATAGGGACTGGATGCACTCAAACATAAATGATAGGATGATTTGGAGTCATAAAACTTAAAAGACAATAGACCTATGAGTCTGAAACAATTTGCAATAGGCCTCTGAGCTTGAAACAAAATGCAATGGACTTCTAAGCAAAAATTGAATGCATTGGAAAATCTTTTTTTTTCTCTTCTTTGTTTTTTTAGGAAACGCAGAACCAAATGCACTTTTAGCAAAACTTTGACCGATCAAACTCTTATTCACGTGTTTTCTTCATCGAACCTTTTAGCTTACTTGAAGTCCTCTTGACTTACTCACTTTCCTCATTTCTACCTCAACCATCCTCATTTAGGCAATGACAATCTCATGCACCATGTATTGGTCATATTGAATGAACATCCTTATTACAACCTCGATTCAAAATATGCTAAGTTCTTTTGGTTCAACCTAATGATAAAAAAATTGCTACAAGGATTGTCATGTCATGCTATTGAACTTAAATGTATCTAACTTGAGACATAACTTAATGCATTCATGAAAAGGAAAGAAATTCATTAAATGAACAAACTTCTTTGTTAATTTGGGAATTTGACTATACATGAAATTTTGGTAAGGCAAAAACAACAAAAATTGGGTGAAAAACAAAGAAAGAATGCTACGTGAGAAATACATAATTAGAGACAATTTGGGCCACACATAATTAGAGACAACTTTGGCCCATTACACTAATTTGAACACAGCCTTTTAGTCCAAGCCCATTTGATGTTTCTTTTCTTTTTCATTTTTTAAAAAATATTTTTACACAACTGAAGCTTTAAGCACCAAATTAACAAAGCAACACTTTAAACAAATAATAACAAAAAAAAAGGAGAAGGGGGTTTCTAGCTTTGGTTGGACATAGGAACAAGGGAAAGATATTAACGGCTAGGTGGTGGCCAGCGAATGAAGGAACGACGGAGGCTAGCCTGGTAGAATGGACAGTGGTGAGGATGCAAGGTCTGGTCTAGAGAATGACGACGGCCTTGGCGACGTGCGTGAATGGGACTAAATCATGGAGTTTGGTGCTGGGTTAGAGTTCAATGTTCTGCCATGGAGGCGATTCACGTGGTGGTGGCTTGGCGGATTCGTTGCTTAAGGACGACAAAGATGGTGGCCAAAGATGGTATGGTGGTCTGGCAATGGCAGAAAGCAAGTAAAGTTCCCATCATTAGGGATAGGTTACGGGTTTAGTGGTTTCGTTGTGGGGTTGGAGTTCAGTGGCAGAGCTTCGATAATGGTGGCTACGACAGGTTGACAACAATAGTTTGTGGTGGTGATGGGTTGATGCGGTGGTTCCTTTGGTGGTGAGTTTTAGGTTTTCTATGGTTGAAGGTTTCTGATTGTTGTTGGCATAGGTGGTATAAGTTCAAGGTGATCTCAAGTTCTAGTATTCTAGTGGTTTGTATTAGAGGGTGGCTGTGGTGGTATGGGTTTAGGGTGATGGTTTTGGGCTCATTACGGTTCGGTTGGGTTCATGGGAAGTTATATTGGGTTTGATTTTCTATGTTTTCAAGTTTGGTTGAGTTTGTTTGTTGTTGGTTGTGTTGTTTGAATGAAAGTTTTATACTATTTGGGTCTCTACTTAGAAACGTGTATGAAGCATTTGAAGAATGGTACATGGACCGTACCAAGCCCATTAGGCCAAGACTAGGTCTATCACCCAGGTTGACCTAACCCACTACCTTAGACCCTCCTAGTGACCTCATCCCCTATATAAGAACACACCATGGGGTGCTTTAGGTATGTTTTCTTTATTTGCCTTTACCTTTACTCTCATTTTAACTTTGAGACTGACTTGGACGTTGGAATGTCTTTGTAGGTACCCCACTTGCCTTCGACTAGTGGGCCACCATAACCAACCCATGTGGAGCTCTCCAGTGGCACCAAACAATATGAAGACCACAACTTAAGTAGAGAATGGAATATTCAGTGTTGTTTGTAGGAATCAGTAAAATGACTCTCATGCTCTTAACAATGGCAACGTTGCTCTCAATAGTGGTAGACTTTAAGATCGTAGATATGATGGACTGTGAACAGATTGGAGCTGCAGTGGAGGTGATGCACCCTTCCCTAAAAAATCATAGTCATAAACCCTAACTAGCCAAAACTCATAAATCCTCTCCCTCTAAAAAAGTTATTATGGGTAGTTATATATGTGTTTTGTTTAGTTATATATTTGTGTTAGTTATTTTTTCTCGTGTTCGTTAAAGTTTGTGGGTTGGTTGGACTTCAATGGATTAATGCATATGGTTTTGCATTAGAAAGAATGATTTTGAGAGAAAAATTTATTGTCCAATCATGTAAAAATTTGAATTTTAATAAACCAATTGTTTAAGATGATCATCTAATGATTGAATGAAACATGAAATGACTTTGGTTGATAGGAAAGTGCATATGATTCTTCTTCCATGTTGAACCATTTGTTTTCCCTTTTTTGTAAGCATGAATTTCTATTAGAGCATATGTAAAATCTTGGATTATGAGTGGGATTGCATGTGTAGAGAATGATCATGACATGAATTTGCAATGAAAATTTATGTATCATCATGATTATTTAGTCTTTCTTAACATGATATCTTTTGATAACATCTCCTAAAGAAATTTATTTAGTTGAATTAATTTGAATCAATGTTGCACTTAGAAAAAGAAATGGTAAATAAAGAATGAGGGATGCTTAGTAAGGGATATAGAGTTGTAATGTGTGGAAGAGGTGCATAGTCGCAATTTTAAGCCTTTGGATATGAGTTGGTGATGTGTGAAAGAGGCGCATGATCATTAACTCAAGTCTCCAATAAACCATGGCTTCATAAAAAAAAAACTTGTGAAGGGTGTATATTTGCTACTAGTCATTGAGGGAGTGTTACCTAGGTTAAATGGAGAGAGAGAGAGAGGAATGCAATCTTGTGGTGCATGAGTTTATTTGCTATTGAATGACTATTATCTTATTTGCACATGTATGTTACGATTAGAAAGAGATTGTGCATATGTAAATTTGGAATGACATATATACATGGAGGGTATTTTGGAGTGAAAGCATTTGAGTTAAGGTTTATATGTGATTGAATTTCTATTGAAGTCATGGATTGCTCCTTGAGGATATAGATGAATCTTGAATATTGGTATTATTGGGTTGCAAATTTGTTTAAGTGGTTGTGGTATCTATGTTCATGTGATCATAATGTGGGTTCCTTGCTTATGCATAGTTTGCTCGATGACTAGCAAGCATTTAAGCTTGGAGATGTGATAACTCTAGAAAATGGAGTTATTCCTCTCCTTTTTAGGGGTATTTGATTGATCACTAGTCATAATTTTCTAAGGTTTTATAAGGCTTTAAGCTCAATGTGCAATCTAAATGCTTATAATTCTTCCTACCTTAATTTGGTTATGACTTGGGTTATTGATGATTAAATTTGAAATGGTGAACAATCCAAAGCTCCTCATGTAAATTATTGGTGTTGTTTTGTAGTATATCAAGAGCATAGAACCAAGAAAAGAGCCAAGGAAGGGGGAGAAAGCTTAAGGGAATGAAGAATTCAAGAGAATCAAAACCTAGAAGGCTATGCTTAGACATGCCTAGGCATGCCTATCTCAGCTAATAAACCACCACCCACTCGGGAGCTCCACGCCTAGGCATGGGTTAACCAACTTGTTTACTTATTTTCTATGTATGCCTAGGCATGCAAAATGACTCAGGTCCACGACTTTGGCCCTTTAATTTGTATTTTGTGATTGATTTTGGGATTCCGCTTTCTACCCCAATTCTAGTGAAAGAAAATGTGGTTTAGGGTTCTAGAGAAAGGAATCATTGAAAGCTTGGAGATTAAGATTAATGAGGAGATCAAACTCTAGATTCACCATTCTAGTTCTTTCTCTCCTCTCTTCTTGATTTTTCTTGCTCAATGGGTATCTATATAGATTTTGTTTCTTTAGCTTTCATAGATTTCTAAATTTGTAATTAAGGATCCTTTGGATTCCTATATGGACCTTGGATAATATGTGTGGCATCTTGCTCTAATTTTCAATTATACTAGAGGCTTCTAGATATATTCTCATTACAATTGATATCTTCTCAAGGCAGTACGTCACTATATTCAAATTACACAATAGGATCCTTTTTATTTGACTTTGTTTTTGTCTAATCCTAAACACAAATATTTATTCTAATTATTTTCTCCTTCATAATCTTATTTTTAACTTATTAATCTATTATGATACTAAATGAGGTTTATTTTATACAAGTGTCGCACTTGGAGACTTATTATAAAACTAATATTTAATTTTATTTTGAAGCTAAGATGCGTTAATAAGAAAGATATAAATATTAAAATATCATAATAGTTTAATAATATTCTATAGGACCATATCCACATCACGTACTTGGAGTTTCACAGAGAAATTAAATTTTTCTTAATTTCATGACAAAGATACGCTAGTTGTTTGGTCATAGGGAAGAAACAAATTTTCACAAAATAACATCACTAGATTTCTTCATGAATAGTTCATACAACAAGCATAGATAGGGATACTACTCTTCCAAAGTTAGTATTATATGTATCATAAGTAAATTTACAGCATCTCCAAGTTAGAAAGATTAGCACCTAAGTTAGTCAAAAGGTGAGCATACTATAGGCTCTACATGGTGCTTTATAAATCAAACATGATAAGTATTAAGGAGTGCTACAATTATCACTACTACTATTACCTTATCATCCCTCCAGCTTAGGAACACAAATCCAATCAAAAGTGACAATCCACAATCAGACGAAACCTCGACATCCTCACTGATTTGAAATACCATGCCAACAAAAGAGTGAGAAATACATGTCAGTAGAAAGAGCTAAAAAATGACATATGTATTTTTAACTAATGGTATCTCAATCATCACAAGTATAGAAAATAATTTTTTTATATCAATTCCTTTTCTTCAACTTCCATACTAGACATAATTAATAACTTAGATTTTTAGGCAAAAAAATATGTTTTAGAAAATAATTCTAAAGAATTTCCAATTTTTCTTTAAAACTTATGGAGGATCACATAGATGCTTTCTTCTTATCCCTTTTATTTCTCTTGAGGCTTTGGTCTCTTTTCTAACATTAGGGCTTTGAACCTTTTACAATATTCTTTTGATCATAAGTGCATCCTTTCTTAAGGTCACAACTAGAGGTGTAACATCCTCCATAACCTAATAGCTTTAACTATAGTTGTGAAAGTTTAATAACATTTGTATGAGTTTCCTGATAATTTTGGTGACTTTTGGGGTTAGTTTAAACCTAATACTATAATACAGAATGTGAAAAATAACTAGTATTAACCCAGAACTGGGCATAAATGACTTAGATGATGGAAATAAATATGAATATTTGACTAGGGTTACTTAAAATACTAAGAGTTAAAGCTAGATTATCACTAAGTATTGGATAGTTTAAAAAGACAACATGTTTTATCAATCTATTTGAGATGAAGGAAATGAGAATATATTCTTGTTGTAGTAAGTTATGACTTATGTGTTATATAATTCAATGAAATTTATAATTTATTGATGATGTGATGATCACATATTTGATGTATTAATAAGCTTTCATTTTTAGTCATTTACATTCTCTATGTACTTAATTGATTGATTTTGATTATGTTTTATAAGTTTGGACTCAAATTGGACTTAATTGAATTTTTTAACATAATTTACGTCTTATGTTATTTCTATATTTGGGCTATATCTTGGGTTGTAGGTGGTATTTGGAGGTGATTCTAGTGGAATTTGAAAGATAAGAGAGATATCTATAACTTTCATAAAGACCTCAAAGGCCCAATCACATGAATAGATAACTCAAATTGGGGTTGAAGCAAGAACTAAAGTGTTGTTCCTGACAGCTTGACCTATGTGTACTGTTCATGTCATTATTTGGGATAAAGGTTGTCAAATAGGCTGAAATTTGGATGCTGAATATTTAAGACCTATATCTAAAACTTTCATGTTGAATACTTTTCCAGAATCGGACTCCTTGAAGGTGATATTAGGCTTGGAAGTCAGAACAGAGGAGTTGTGACTGGGCCTGGGCAGTGTTCAGTAATTTGAACGTATCTAGAGTTATAAATATGATATTGGACTCAAACCAAAGCCATTTGGAAGATAAGATCCAGGCCTACAACTTTTATGAATACTACTTGGTTCAAAAATGATGAATGCAATGACTTCAGAGCTATATGATTTCGGAGACAATGAATCTCCATAATTTCCCACTCACCTAAAGTCATTTGGCATTTTCCACTCATTTTCCACTCATCCACCCACTAATGACTCAGTCCCCTTGTCATTTTGTATCTCTAATCCTCTATAAAAGGGGGTCTTGGCAGATCATTGAGGGTATTAGATGTTAGTTACCAAAATAATGTCATTTTGTTACTAGGTTTTCTTGTAGTAATTTTCCTTTGTTCTAAATTAAAGTCATGTTCTTCTTCTTCTTCTTCTTCTTCTTCTTCTTCTTCTTCTTCTTCTTCTTCTTCTCTCTTTCTTTCTTCTTATCTATATGAGTAACTAAGTTTTATTTTACTTGGGTGAAAGGGTGAAGCTCTTGGTAATAAAGTAATGTTATATTTATTCTTCTCTTGTGCTTAAATGATTTATATTTTCTAGTAACCATTATACGTATTATAATTTGTTTCTTATAATTTAGAAATCATCTTTGTAAAGAGGAGTTCTTGATTTGTTGTAGACAAAATATTGGCACAATGAATGCTTTAACCCATTTATAAGTGGTGGTAATATTTTTAGGAAACATAATATAATTATGTATATTATTTTAATTGGACTTTTAATATTGTATTTTCCGATTAGAACCTCCATGTTGCGAGGATTCTAATTGAGTTATAAAAGGAATTAATCTTACCTTTATTTTATTTACCAAGAGTGAATCTTTTTACCCAAGTAAATAATTTTAATTGTAGTAGCAAAATATTCACTTCATCTTAATTAATCTTCAACAATTCCTTGTGGATCGACCTCGGACTCCCGAGAAATTTATTACTTGAGACAACCTGCACTTGGGTTTGCAAATGCGACAATTGAAAAGTGTGCATCAAGTTTTTGGCACCGTTGCCGGGGACTTGATTTGAAGACTGAATTTCTGGTGTAAAAATTTTATATATATACTAACATACTAACTAGTGGGGGAACCTCTCCCTTTTTAATTTCAGTGCATACTAACTTATGGGGAAAACTCTCCCTAATTTCTCTATAATTTTTAATCATTAATGAAATAATCTTTCTTCTTCTCTCCTCTCTCGCTGGAGCAAAAAATCGGCTTGCCGATTCTCTAGTTTTCATATTTTAAATTTACTTTCTGCACTTTATTTTTTGCATTTTAATTTCTGTACAGTGGGGGTAATTCTCCATTTTATTTTCTTGTACATTTTAACTTAGTGGGGATAACTCTCCCTTTTATTTTTTTTGTACTTTATTTTCTATATTTATTTTTTGTCATTTTTTTTGTTGTTTACTAACTTACTAACTCTCTTACTAACTATCTAACTTTTTGCTTTATCTGCTTCTAACATTTTACGTTATCTGTATACTAACTTTTTAATTTTTATGCTTTTTAACTATATTTGGTGGTTGGTTTATACCACACCCTTGTTAATATTCAATGGACAGTTTATACTGCTAGCTTGTACATTTTATTTTATACTGTAAGTTACTTGTTTATGCTTAATTGGTATCGTGATTTAAATTCTGGTCATTTGGTTAGAGTTAATCTAGGTACTTTACATATTGATTTGTTTGAATCACAATCACACACATTAAGCACAATGGCTGAAAATGAAAGTGTGCATGATGAACATGAAAATCAACCGTTGCGAACCATGCGTGAGTATTTGCAACCATCTCAAAATTCTAGTCCATCACGTTTTATCTTTCCACTCAATGCCAAAAATTTTAGATTCAAGCCAGGTATGATTTCTTTACTTCCTAATTTTCATAGTTTAGAATCTGAAAGCCCATATTTACATTTAAAAGAATTTGAGGAAGTATGTACTGCTTTTCATGATCAAACTTGCACCGAAGAGGTTGTTAAGCTTAAATTGCTTCCTTTTTCTTTGAAAGATAAAGCAAAAACTTGGCTTAACACTTTGAAACCAAGATCAATTGGCACATGGCAAGAAATACAAGGTGAGTTTTTGAAGAAATTTTTTCCAACACATAAAACCAATGCTTTGAAAAGACAAATCCAAAATTTTTCCCAAAATTCCAATGAAGCATATTTTCAATGTTGGGAACGTTTTAAAGATTTGTTGAATTCTTGCCCACATCATGGTTTTGAAAAATGGCACACTATAAGCTTCTTTTATGAAGGGTTAACACCTGAAACCAAGTAATTTGTGAAAACAATGTGCAATGGTGAATTTCTTGATAAAGAACCCGAAGAAGCGTTAGACTATTTAAACCATTTGGCTGAAAATTCTCAATCTTGGCATAGTACCAATCCTTCTGAAAATTCAATTAGATATAACCTTGCAAATGCTAGTAAAGGAAAATATCATCTTAGTCAAGAAGAAAATTTAAAGGCTAGGTTTGCTAGTCTGGCTAGAAAGGTTGAAGCCATGGAATCCGAGAAAGTAAAAGAAATCAAATCTGTGTAAAATGAAGAAATTTGTGGCATTTGTGATGAATTAGGACACTCAACAAATGAATGTCCAAAAATTCTTGTTTTTAAAGAAGTTATGCATGAGCAAGTAAATGCAATGAATAATTTAAAAAAGTCATTCACTTCTTCTTTTTCAGATACATACAATCTGGGATGGAGAAATCACCTGAATTTCATTTAGAGGAATAGTAACCAGCCACAATTCATGCAACCACCACCTCCTCAGGCATAACAAGATTCTCAAAATCCTCAAGGATATGCACCCTATGTCCCACCATATAGGAAAAACCTTGAAGGAACATTGCATGCATTCATGGAAAAATAAGAGGCCATCAATAACCAAAACACTCAAGCCATGATTGACATAAAAGATACTCTTGCTAAACTTTCTTCTGCACTTGCCATTCATGAGAAAGGAAAGTTTCCCTCTCAACCTCAACCAAATCCCAAGGGTCAGTTTAGCCTAAATGAGGGTAGTTCAGAAAGTCAAAAAATAGATCAAGTCAACTCAGTGATAACTCTTAGGAGTGGAAAAGTTGTTGAAAAATAAATTCTTGAACTTTTTGAGAAAGATGATGAGTCAATTTCCAAAGATGAGGAAGGAGTTGATAAGCCATCTAACCAAAAGGAGATCAAACCCTCGTCTTCACCCCTAGTTCCTCAAACATTAAATAATTCAAGTAAAGTGAATCATAACAGTGACATTTTTGAAATCTTTAAATAAGTGAAGGTCAATATTCGTCTGTTAGATGCTATCAAGCAGATTCCTTGTTATGCCAAATTTTTTAAAGACTTGTGCATTATTAAAAGGAAACATAATGTGAAAAAGAATGCATTTTTGACTGAACAGGTAAGCTCCATTATTCAAAACAATAATGATTTGAAATATAAAGACCCTGGTTGTCCTACAGTTTCATGCATTATTGGTGAACATAAAATTGAACGAGCTTTACTTAATCTTGGTGCTAGTGTTAATTTGCTTCCATATTCAGTTTATCAGCAACTCAACCTTGGTGAGTTAAAACCAACTTCTGTAACTCTTCTACTTGTTGATAGATCAATTAAAATTCCAAAAGGAATAGTAGAAGATGTGTTAGTACAAGTTGATAAATTCATATATCCTGTGGATTTTATTGTCTTGGAAACTGAACCTATGGTTGATAGTTCTAAGTCAGTTCCTGTTATTTTGGGTCGCCCATTTTTAACAACATCTAATGCTTTGATAAATTGCAGAAATAGAGTGGTGAAGCTAACTTTTGGAAATATGACACTGGAGCTTAATGTTTTCAACATGTGCAAGCAACTATAAGAAGTTTATGATGAAAAGAAAGAGATTGAAGAGATTGAAGCCATTATAGATATCTACAAATCAGGAGTTCTTCTGACCTATTAGAAACCTATTTAATTAATTCATTTGATTCAGCTACACAATTAGATGATGATGTTTCTGAAATATGCTCTCTGCTTGACTGTACACAGGAAATGGAATACAAAGGAAGGAAGCCAAGATTTGAAGAGCTAAAATCCATGAATGATGATGCCCATGAAGAAGTACCCAAACTGGAACTGAAGCCATTACCTGATGGGTTGAAGTACACATTTTTGGGAGAAGAACAAAGCTCTCTAGTGGTAATTTCCTCATCCCTGACCAAAGAATAAGAAGGTAAGTCGATAGAAGTACTTAAAAGGCATAAAAGTGCAATTGGATGGACATTAAAGGATATAAAAGGTATTAATCCATTAATCTGTACACATAGAATACATTTAGATGATAATGCTAAAACATCTCAATAACCTCAAAGAAGATTAAATCCACACATGAAAAAGGTAGTTAGAGTTGAAGTTCTTAAATTACTTGATGTTAGAATTATCTATCCTATCTCTGATAGCCAGTGGGTAAGCCCTATACAAGTTGTGCCTAAAAAATCTGGAATAACAGTGGTTGAAAATGAAAAAGGAGAATTAATACCTACCCGAGTCTCATCTAGTTGGCGTATGTGTATTGATTTCAGAAAATTGAATGCAGCCTCTAGGAAAGACCATTTTCCATTGCCATTTCTTGATCAGATTCTAGAAAGAGTAGCAGGACATCTCTACTATTGTTTTTTTGATGGTTATTCAGGGTATAATCAAATACCAATTGTATTAGAGGATCAAGAAAAGACAAATTTTACTTGTCCCTTTGGCACTTTTGCATATAGAAGAATGTCTTTTGGTCTTTGTAATGCTCCGGTAACTTTTCAAAGATGCATGCTAAGTATTTTCAGTGACATGATTGAGCATTATTTAGAGGTTTTCATGGATGATTTGACAGTTTTTGGAAATTCTTTTGAAAATTGTCTTGATAATTTAGAAGAAGTTCTTAAAAGATGCGAAGAAAAAGGATTTGTGTTAAATTGGGAAAAATGTCATTACATGGTTACCTCAGGAATAGTGTTAGGTCATGTGATATCTTCTAAAGGAATTGAAGTTGATAAGGCCAAAGTTGAATTAATTGCTCATTTGCCTTTCCCAAAAATAGTAAGAGAAGTTCGTTCCTTTTTAGGACATGCAGGATTTTACAGAAGATTTGTAAAGGACTTTAGTGCCATATCTAGACCTTTATGTAATCTTCTAACAAAAGATACACCATTTGATTGGACTCAAGATTGTCAAAAATCTTTTGAAAAATTAATCGGTCTTTTGACTTTTGCTCCTATCATGCAATCTCCTGACTGGTCTTTGCCTTTTGAGTTGATGTGTGATGCTAGTGATTTTGCTGTTGGCGCTGTTTTAGGCTAAAGAAAGGAAGGTAAACCTCATGTAATTTATTACGTAAGTCAAACTTTGAATAGTGCACAAATGAATTACACCACTACTGAAAAAGAACTGCTTGCTGTAATTTTTACATTAGATAAATTTTGAGCTTATTTAATTGGTTCGTCCACTGTTATTTTCACTGATCATGCTGCTGTTAGATATTTAATATCTAAACAGGATGCCAAACCTAGGTTGATACGGTGGATCTTGTTGCTTCAAGAATTTAACATCACAATAAAAGACAAGAAAGGAGCTGAAAATATTGTTACAGATCATTTGTCAAGGCTGACAATAGGCTCATCTTTTGATAGCACACCTATCAACAATTCTTTTCCCAATGAATTTTTATTTTCTGTCAATTCCATGCCTTGGTTTGCTAACATTATTAAGTTTCTTGTAACAGGTAAGATACTGCCTCAGTGGACACACCAAGACAGAAAAAAGTTTTTGATTGAGGTGAAAATTTTCTTTTGGGATGACCCATATTTGTTCAAATATTGTCCTGATCAAATCTTTCGGAGATGTGTACCTGACAATGAGGTAAGTAGTGTCATTAAATTTTGTCATTCAGAAGCATGTGGAGGTCATTTTTCTTTAAAGAAAACAGCTGCAAAAATCTTGCAGTGTGGATTTTATTGGCCCACTTTATTCAAGGACAGTTATACTTTTTTGCAAAAGTTGTGAAAGTTGTCAAAAATTGGGGTCCATTTCTAAAAGAAATATGATGCCTTTGAACCCTATCCTTGTCATTGAAATTTTTTATTGTTGAGGAATTGATTTCATGGGTCCATTTTCATCATCTTTTGGATTTGTGTACATTTTGGTTGCAGTTGATTATGTCTCAAAATGGATTGAGAGGCAATTCCATGTCGGTACAATGATCATAAAACTGTTCTAAAATTTTTAAAAGAAAATGTTTTGAGTCGATTTGGAATTCCTCGAGCTATCATCAGTGATGGGAGAACACATTTTTGCAATAAACCATTTGAATCCTTAATGAAGAAATATTGCATTACCCACAAAATTACAACCCCTTATCATCCTCAGACAAGTGGACAAGTTGAATTAGCAAATAGGGAGATTAAACAAATTTTAAAAAAAATGGTTAACCCAAATCGTAAAGATTGGTCTTTAAGACTAAACGATGCACTTTGGGCTTGTCGTACTGCTTTTAAAACATCTTTAGGCATGTCTCCCTATCTATTAGTTTATGAAAAACCTTGTCATTAGCCTGTAGAATTGGAGCATAAAGCATTTTGGGCCATTAAAGCTTTCAACTTAAGTCTTGATGATGCTTCCAAGTTACGCAAATTGTAATTGAATGAACTTGAGGAATTAAGAAATGATGTATATGAAAACTCAAAGATTTATAAAGTTAGAACAAAAGCTTTTCATGATAAATTAATTTTGAGAAAAACTTTTGAAATTGGTCAAAAAGTTCTACTTTATAATTCTCGTCTTCACCTATTCCCTGGAAAATTGAGATCTAGGTGGATTGGTTCTTATATTGTCAAACATGTGTATTTTTATACGGCTATAGACATTGAGAATCCTAGGAATGGTATTGTATTTAAGGTAAATAGACAAAGACTTAAACCATTTCTGGAACATCAAGTTGTTGAGGTAGAATTCATTTTTCTTTCTAATCCTTGTTATGAGTAGAATTTATTTTAATGTTGTTTCTTTCTTTTTACAATTCTTTGTGTTCCCGGTTAAATGGCGGATAACGGTACTCCGTGACTCTCAAGTTGGTTTGTTTTTCAGTTTATCATAATAACTGATTTCTTCTCCTTTTAAAATGGATGTCATTCTCTTAAATCTAAGAAAACATTTTCCTTCTCTCCCTTTAAATGCTCTAACAAAAGTCTATGAAGTTAGGTGTGAAAGACTGAGACTGTTAATGTATAAAGGCATCTCAGAAGATATACATTGGATAATCGAAGCAAAAGTTCATTTAGCTGGTAAATCTTCAGATTCATTTATCCCATACATGCTTGGTCTCGGTAAAAGTTCATTTTCAAAAAGGAGAAGAGCAAAAAGAATGAAAGTTTCTTACAAGTGTGCACGATGGAATTGCAACACGCGATGTCACTCTTTGGGGATGGTTTCTATAAACAGAGAAGATAAAATATTTGTCATTAAGAATGGACTGAGTAATGAGTCATTAGATAATATCTTATTGACTCTTGAGATGCATTCTTATGGAGCTGTGCATCGTGAACTTCTTAGTTTGTGGAATATCTTCAAGGACGAACAAGAGCGTTACAGTCTTGGGAATCTGACTCAAAAAGACCCTGTTTGCCAATTTATAAGAAAATTAGATGGGAAGCTTGTCCTCGACTCATAGAAGGCGTTTAAGCCGTTTCTAGATGTGAAACCAGAGGAAGATGTGAGACACAATCATAACAACATGTATATACTATCTTGTATATCTTCAAAAAAAAATAAAAAAATGAAAAAAAAAATGAAAAGAAAAAAAAAGAAAAGAAAAGAAAAAAATGAAAAAAAAAAAAAAATGAAAAAAAAAAAAAAAAAATGAAATAAATCAAATAAAATAAAAAAAGGGCGAAACTTCAGTTGTACTTGGTCTTTAATTAGATTAGGAGCCCTTGCCAGTGGAGTGGCAGACCCGTCATTGACTCGGGTGGACCTTCACACACCGGTCGGTAAATAAGGTTTGTGTGCCATGCTCTATAGAAAGCTGCACAAGCATTCCCAAGTTTTAACCAAAGGCTCTGCTTGCTGATGGATAGAAAGAAGCGTCCCATGTTTACATTCTCGCGTGACAATGCCTCTGAGCTGGATCCTGTGATTTAATGCCATGGGCTCTTCAGCGACCTCTCACTGGTTGTGGTCGTTGGTGGTAGCTGTCAAATTTACGCGCTTTAATTAGTGACGTCGTAGCTCAATCCAAAATATCCCACAAGCGGCAGGGAGAAGAATACCCAGATTGGCTGAGCTGTCTTAGTATTACTGCACTCATGATACGCAGTATAAAGATCTGCCATGAAACCTGTACATAAAGGTATGTAATCATTTGTTATTATTATTTTATCTTTGTATGATTTTGTTGAATTTTGGTTTTGGACAGACGATCCTTTGGATGGGATCCTTCGGGAGTTTCTAGACTTCTTTACCTTGATGGTTTTCTTGAAGTAAAAAAAAAAACAAAAACAAAATAAAAAACAAAAAAAAACAAAACAAAACAAAATATTATTATTATTATTTTTAAAATTTCAAACTTTTCTGACATCAGTCAACCTACCTATATAGGAGTTATTATTACTTTTTCTATTCTCTTCCCTATTTAAACACTCCATTTTCTTCACTTTCCTGTAACTTATAATCATTCAAAGAGAGTGCGAGTGTAGAAATGGAGGGAGCTTCTTCTTCAGTTCGTAGATTTCTCAGTATCTGTGTATTTTATGGGACAAGTTATGGGAATGGTTTAGAGTTTGTAAACGCAGCAAGCACTGTTGGTAGAACACTTACTGCGAGGAACATTTGTGTAGTATATATATGGGGGAGGTTGCCTTGGGTTAATGGGGGCTGTATCAATTTTTGCATTTGTAAGAGGTGGTCAAGTTTTATGTGTCATTCCTGAACCTTTAACTCAAAGGAACATCGTTGGAAAGACAATTGGACTGGAAATTCAGGTATCATCTATGCATGGACGAATGAAGGCGATGCTTGAAAACTCTGATGCATTCATTGTCTTACCTAGTGGTTTTGGTACTTTGGAAGAAGTATTTCAAGTTGTCTCTTGGGCCCAATTGAACATCCACCATAAACCCATAGGTTTGTTGAATGTTAATAATTTCTTTGATAATTTGTTATCTTTTGTTGACCATGCTGTGGAGCAGAAATTTGTCACACCTTCTGCAAGACGACTCCTTATCTCTGCTTCCACTGTTGATGAGTTGATTGATAAATTAGAAGTTTTTGTTTATGAACCTGATCCAGTAACAGCTCAGATAAATTGGTCTGACGGAAGCGGTGAAGGAAGTGGTGAGGGAAGCAAAATGAAAAGAAAGCTAGCCAAGACACTCCAACTATTTAAATAATTATAAGCTTTAGTTTTATTTATCATACTTTGTTTCTGTTTAAATTTGTGTGAGGTTTTTCTTTTCAGTAATTGCAGCAACAGGTAATATATTCTATCCTTTTTTCCTATTTATGTTTTGACATTGAGGACAATGTTATGATCTGGTTGGGGGGAAGGATGGTTGTAAAAAAAAACCTAAAAAAAATTAGGAAGTATGTTTGTTAATATGTTTATTGTGTTTATATTAAAAAAAACTCAAAAAAAAATTCAAAAGTGTGTTTGTTAATATGTTTGTTGTGTTTGTCATCAATTTATTAACAACAAAAGTAATTAGGGATGACAGAGTAAGGAGTAAATTATTTACTCTTGAGACGCATCAAAAATTGGTGGCAGAGTAAGGAGTAATTGGGGTAGTAACTAGTTTGTGTAGAAGTAGCAATTCAAATTCAAGGAAATTTACATGATTAAGTAAATTGTCTTCTTTCTTAAAATTCACATGCTTGGTTATGGATGTTGAATTGGTGGACTGAGAATGATAAAATTATGCCTTGTGAGATTTTGAGCCTATTGATGAATGGATTGAACATTTGTACCATTCTTTTCTTTCTTGTGTAAATTTCACTCATGGAATTGTTACTCTAGAACTTGCTTTGATTCTTTTTGAGACTACATATTCATATGCATACATAAATATGATTGAGATATTTTTCTTGAAATAACTACTTTAATTAAATAGTCAGCCTTGTTTAGCAGCATGTTGTCTCAATATGATATCAAGCATTCTTATGACTTCTTGGAAATTCTCTGATTCTTGCCAACATAAAGCATTAGAAATGACCTATTTCCCCTTGCTTAACCCCTTTGAGCTTATTTGACTATTATTTGTTTCGAACTCATTATGTGTCTTAAATGAAAAACCATGTTCTTACTTGACCTTAGGGAATAAGAGAACATTAGTTTTGTCATTCGATGAGTTCTTGAACAAGTGTGGGGGTGTGTGTGCAAAATAATTAAAAAAATGTATATATGATGTTCTTTTTGTAAAAAAAAAAATCAAAAATAAAAAAAAGTAATTAAAAAGAAAAAGAAGGTCAACAAGGCAATAAAGGAAAGGAAAAGAATATGTAAAGGGAATTTGTATTAGGTGGAGTTGGGATGAACTTTCATGCTTGTTAATTGAACTCAGCTCTCATGCTCTTTTATTCTCTGGTATTTAACTTGTCATATCCATATTACCTCCTCCTTTACCTTGACCCCATTACAACCTTGAATAAAGTCATCATGATTTGTGTGTGCATGTGTTTTGAGTAGTGGAGAAGTAGAAGATAAGCAAGCTTATGGTAGTGCAATTTTCATGGGTTGAATTGAGTGAAATACCTACCTTTTAAACACTTGAGGGATTGAGAGTGAATCTTGTGAAAATCTATCATTCTTGACTCATGCTTTTCAATTGAAATATCCTTGCTTGTTGATTTGAGAAGTGAAGATATGTTACCTCATGAATGTTTTGATTACTTGAATGATTGTTCTTCATTTTTAAATATTATTAGAAATTGAGTCTTTTAGAGTGTTTAGCTTTTGAGTCTTTTTCGTTTTTTTTTTGTGAGTGATCTTATGTGTTTTGCTCAGGAGTGCAAAAAGTTAAGTGTGAGAGAATTTGATGATCACATATTTGATGTATTAATAAGCTTTTATTTTTAGTCATTTACACTCTCCATGTACTTAATTGATTGATTTTGATTATGTTTTGTAAGTTTGGACTCAAATTGGACTTAATTGAATTTTTTAGCATAATTTACGTCTTATGTTGTTTCTGTATTTGGGCTATATCTTGGCTGTAGGTGGTATTTGGAGGTGATTCTAGTGGCATTTGAAAGATAAGAGAGAGCTCTATAACTTTCATGAAGACTTCAAAGGCCCAATCATACAAGTAGATAACTCAAATTGGGGTTGAAGCAAGAACTAGAGTATTGTTCTTGATAGCTTGACCTATGTGTACTGTTCATGCCATTGTTCGGCCTAAGGTTGTCAAATAGGCTGAAATTTAGATGCTAAATAGTTAAGACCTATATCTACAACTTTCATGTTAAACACTTTTCTAGAATCGGACTCCTTAAAGGTGATATTGGGCTTGGAAGTCAGAACAGAGGAGCTGTGACTGGGCCTGGGCAGTGTTCCGTAATTTGAACGTATCTAGAGTTATAGATATGATATTGGACTCAAACCAAAGCTATTTGAAAGCTAAGATCCAGGCCTACAACTTTCATGAAGACCACTTGGTTCAAAAACGACGAATGCAATGACTTCAGAGCTGCATAATTTCAGAGATAAGGAATCTCCATAATTTCCCACTCACCTAAAGTCATTTGACATTTTCCACTCATCCACCCACTAATGACTCAACTCCCTTGTCATTTTGTATCTTTAATCCTCTATAAAAGGGGGCCTTGACAGATCATTGAGGGTGTTAGATGTTAGTTACCAAAATGATGCCATTTTGTTACTAGGTTTTCTTGTAGTAATTTTCCTTTATTCTAAATTAAAGTCATGTTCTTCTTATTCTTCTTCTCTCTTTCTTTCTTCTTATTTATAAGTAACTAAGTTTTATTTTACTTGGGTGAAAGGGTGAAGCTCTTGGTAATAAAGTAAGGTTAGATTTATTCTTCTCTTGTGCTTAAATGATTAATATTTTCTAGTAACCATTATACGTATTATAATTTGTTTCTTATAATTTAGAAACCATCTTTGTAAAAAGGAGTTCTTGATTTGTTGTAGACAAAATATTGGCACAATGAATACTTTAACCCATTTATAAGTGGTGGTAATATTTTTAGGAAACATAATATAATTACGTATATTATTTTAATTGGACTTTTAATGTTGTATTTTCCGATTGGAACCTCCATGTTGCGAGGATTCTAATTGAGTTATAAAAGGAATTAATCTTACCTTTATTTTATTTACCAAGAGTGAATCTTTTTACCCAAATAAATAATTTTAATCGTAGTAACAAAATATTCACTTCACCTTAATTAATCTTCAACAATTCACTGTGGATCGACCTCGGACTCCCGAGAAATTTATTACTTGAGACAACCTGCACTTGGGTTTGCAAATGCGACAATTGAAAAGTGTGCATCATGATGCTTTGAAATTAGTTAAATTAGTTAGATATGAGTTGTTGATTAAAATAATTAACTAAATTTTTTGTCTCGAGAAGAAAAAGGACTTGTTTTGACTTTTGTCACATTTCTATGTTATTTTATGAATATTGAAATGATTTTTTCCCGAAGCAACTGAAATTATTGTGATATCACTATTTATGTTAGAACTACTGAGAATTATAGAATTCTCACCCCATGTATTATATTTCCATGATAATTCCAGAGACAGATTCTTTAGCAAAATAAGAGGAAAAATGTGGAAGTATAGTAACTTTGTCTCTACTTTTTATGTACAGACTGTATAAAGTTTATAAGAATCGGTGCCTTAGATGCCTAGTTTGTATAATTAGAATGATAATGTACTCATATGAACATATGACAATTTACAGTTATATGTAAATTAACTTCCCTCACGAGGGTCATATTTATTTATATAGTATTTTTCATTAACAAAGAATAGTATTAGTTTTTGTGATGTGCCTAAATCTAATTCTTTTTGTATAATTCCGAATATACTACTAGTATTGAATTTGGGACGTTACAAGAGCCATCCCCACCATTTTTCTTCTTATGGCCATACTCATTTTCTAGCACTATGATCCATTCTTAGCATTAGGGATAATCTAAATTATGTTACCTCCATAAAATAACATCCTTCTTCTTTAAAAAAAATAGGAATATTAAGATATGGATTAAAAAGGATAACAGATTGAAAATTTTTGTGTCTTTTTAATACCAAAATGAAAATGCATATCAAGTAAAGCAACGTTATTTGCCATTCCCAATTTTAATAAATATTCATATATGGTAGCAAATCTCCATCAAAGATGTTTCAATAAATCATTAACAATAAAATCATAATATCACATCTTTATGAAAAACAAAAAAAAAATAGAATATTAATTAATTAAACTATTTACATATTCTGGAAATAAATTATCTCTCCTAGTAAAATTTTTCAAGATTCATAGGGTTCAGCTTTGAATGGCCAAAAAATCAATATTTTGCTCAACAACAATTTAATCTTAATTCATGCATTCTCATTTTCATACTTATTAGGATTGCAACTTCCATTTTTTTCCTAGAATATGTCAAAGCTTGGTTTCAAGGTTTTTCCCTTCCAAACAAGAAAATAAAGAAGAGAAAGGACCTTCAAGTGTTCCAAGTTTAGGCTTTTTAGGCCTAAACACAGAAATACAGCCCCTTTAATTAGGGACTCACCAATATAGTAAAATATAATAGAGTCTAGAGTCCAAGTTACAATCCTTTTGGGTGAGTTTTATCCAATCTACAAACCCATATCTTGGATCTCAGTAAAAATAGAAAAGAAAATTTTTATAAAAAGAGGTACGTGTTGTAAAGTCTTCATTTTTTAGCCTTGTTAGAAACCTAGATTCAAATATAACATCCAAAGTCCAATATTCAACATTTGCATTAGTTTTAGAGTCACTCTTAGCAAAACAAAGAAAAAGAAAAGATTAGGAATTATCCCCTTGAGGACTCAAGGGTTAAAATCGAGTTTCTCACTACTTGGAGGAGTAGTAATTATAAAATATAAGAATGTGGCCTACATGTTGAAAAACAGTTAGGCTTTGTTTGGATATTTATTGTTAAGTGAAATGAAATGGAATAGGATGATATTGTATAAAATGGAATAGGATGGAATGGAACAAAGGTTCCATACCATTGTTTGGATAGTTTATGATGGAATAGAGGTAAGTTTCCATTCCATTGTTTGGAATGACAATAGAATGGAATGAAATGATAAGGATTAATAGAGTAAAAATCTCATTCCATCTCATACCTTCTAATTTGGAAATGAAGAAAAAGTAGGGTATGAAGGGGAATAGGGTGGAATGGGCACCATCCTATACCATTCCATTCTATCCTTATTTTCAAAATCCAAATAATGGAACAATACATCATTCCATTCCATCCTTTAGTACCAATCCACACAAAGCCTTAGGATCCATCCTCAACCATGATAAAGCAATGATTTTTAAACCAAAAAGAAGAAGATCATAGTCATTAAATAAAGTTAGATGGAAGAATAGGAAAGGAAAGGTTTTTTTTATCTCCTTCTACCTTAAGAAAGTCACAAGTTGAGAAGAATAAGGGGAGGATCTTCAAGTTTGATGAAGAAAAAGGGCAGCCTTGGCTCCTATTGATGAAGCTAGGACCAGAAAATTCTCTCTGGTTCTCTCTCCCTTTGCCTCATACTCACTTTCTCTTTGTGTATCTGATGTTCACATATTTGATGCATTAATAAGCCTTCATTTTTAGTCATTTACACTCTCCATGCACTTAATAAATTAAGTTTGGTTATGTTTTGTATGTTTTGAACTCAAAATAGATTTAATTGAATTTTTCAGCATGATTTACGTTTTACACTAATCCTGTATTTGGGTCATATCTTGGGCTGTAGGTGGATGTTTAAGGTGAATCTTATGTCATTTTAAAGATAAGAGAGAGCTCTACAATCTTCATTAAGGCATCAAAGACTCAATCACACGTTTGGATGGCTCAAATTGGCATTGAATCAAGAACTAAAGTGTTGCTCCTGGCAGAATGACCTTTGTGTACTGTTCATTACATTGCTCGTAGTGAAAGTTGTAGAATAGGCTAAAATTTTGATGGTCGATAGTTAAGACTCAAATCTACAACTTTTATGTTGAATGCTCTTCCCGATTCAGACTCCTTGGAGGTGATATTGGGCTTGGAAGTCAGAACAGAGGAGCTACGACTGGGCCTGAGTAGTGTGCAGTAATTTGAACATATCTGGAGCTATAGAAATGATATTGGACTCAAACCAAAGCCATTTGAAATCTAAGATCCAGACCTACAATCTTCGTGAAGACCACTTGATTCAAAAAAGACGAATGTAATGACTTTAGAGCTGCATGATTTCAGAGACAAAGAATCTCCAGAATTTTCTACTCACCAAAAGTCATTCAACATTTTCCACTACTCCACCTTCTCCACCTACTCCACCAACCACCATGACTCAGCCTCCTTTGACATTTTGTATCTTTAACCCTCTATAAAATGGAGACTATGCAGATCATTGTAACATGTAGAGCTTTTATGTAGAAGTGTTGTTATAATTAAAGTTTTAGTGTTTCATTTTGGAGAATTCTCTTCTTCTCTTCCTTTCCTCCTCTCTCTTTGTTATTTTCATTTTTGTATGGTTCTTGAAGGTTATCCAATGGTGATGGATATGGAGAGCTAAACTTTTTAATCAATCCAAGAGATTGACAAGCTTGATGATTAATCTTGAGATCTTGTTTTAATTGTTATACGTTCATCTATTAATCAAGTTTCTCTTTTTCTTCTTCTCTTTGTTAAATTCTGATTTAATGCTTAATTTGATTGGGATTTGCATTTGTTAATTGCGTAATTATCATGTGCCAAGAGATGAATTCAGAGGCTAAATAATGCATCAAAGGTGTTTGATGAAATATTTAGCTTGGTTGGATCTTGGTTTTTAAGTTAACTTGGGTTTTGGATGGATGCTTAATTTGTCTAACCTTAATTAATTAAATTTTAGAAGCGTTTCTAGTAGAAGATCCATGGATCATTGAGAGGCATCTTGATGTGATCTAAGACGAAAGATTTGGTTGATAGTTGAACGGATTTATAAAGATCAAGGATGGATTAAAATCAAGATTTGTTAATTCTCTTGGATTGGTTGTTTTCTCAATCTTGTTTACTCATTTTAATTGTTCTTTGTTGTTTAATCTTGCAAAACTTTTCCCCCTGTTTATTAACCTCTTAATCTGACTTCATAATTAGAGTGATCTACGGGCTCGACCCGGTGTTACCTTATGCTACAAGCAGTTTTGGTAAATCGGTTATAAATTAATTTAAATTTGATAATCTCGACAAGTGTGAAATTTTTGGCGCCGTTGCCGAGGATCATTCTGATTTTGTTCAATCTTATTAAGAGTTTATTTAACTACTAATCTCTCACTAACCTTTATGTTGCTGTGTTTTGGTGGATTTCAGGCGAAAACGGTTGATCACGGGTCATTTTATAAGAATTTCGTATTAACAGAAAATGTGCCCAGAATGAGCTGAAACTTGGTCAGTTAAAGGAAAACAGCCTAATAAACAAGACTCACAATTAATTGTGAGGTCACCCCTGGTTTTTCAAAATCCATCGTTTAGACCAATTTTTTAATTTTTTAATATTTTTTATTACATTTTTTAGTTTCATTTTTGTGTAGTTTTCATGTCAGTACAAGTCCTATAATTTTTAAAAATCATTTCATTAGTCAATTAGATTTATTTTGATATATTTTTAGAGTTGTCTAGTGTATTTTACTTGCTTACTTATTTTATTTTATTTTATTTTTGTGTTTTGATTAATGCATGACTAGGTCTAATCCTGATATCTTGCTTGAATTTGATCCTGAGATTGATAGAACATTGTATAAGTTGATTAGAATTTGTAGGCTAAGTGAAAGAATTGAGTCTGAATTTAGTTGTGACATTGAATCTGAAAGTGCACTTGAGATCTTAAGTGATTCTAAAATCATGGCTGATAACAAGCAAAATAGGACCCTTAAAGAACTTGCTGCTCCTGATGTAACTTACCAGTCTTTGTGCATTCAATATCCTAATCTTGATGCTGACTTCGAGTTAAAATCTGGATTGATACACTTGTTGCCCAAGTTTCATGGTCTTACAGGTGAAGATCCCCATAAGCACTTAAAGGAGTTCCATGTGGTCTGTTCAACCATGAAACCACATGGAATCTCTGAGGAGCATATCAAGTTGAGGGCATTCCCTTTCTCTCTTACTGATGTAGCCAAGGATTGGCTGTTCTACCTTTCACCAGGTTCTGTCACGAGTTGGGATAATATGAAGAAATTATTCTTGGAGAGGTTCTTCCCTGCATCCAGAGCAGCTGCCATTAGAAAAGACATTTGTGGTATAAGGCAAATGACTGGTGAGACCTTGCATGAGTATTGGGAGAGATTCAAAAAGCTGTGTTCGAGTTGTCCCCACCATCAAATTAGTGATCAGCTCTTGATTCAATATTTCTATGAGGGCTTGCTGCCGATGGATAGAAGTATGGTGGATGCCGCATCTGGAGGTGCATTGGTGGATAAAACCCCTACTGCAGCAAGAGATTTGATAGCAAATATGGCGGCCAATGCTCAACAATTTGGCACAAGAGTCCTTACCTCAACCAGAGGAGTTAATGAAGTTCAATTGTCTCATGTAGATCAACAGAGAATGGAACATAGACTTGATGAATTGACTTCTTTGGTGAGGCAATTAGCAGTGGGACAACATGTACCAGGTTCTGTACAAGAGCCTGCAAGGGTGTGTGGCATTTGCTCTTGCTCATCTCATCCTACTGATGCATGCCCCACACTTCAGGATGGTGGTTCTGCGTTTCCAGAATAGTCAGTTGCATTGCAAAGAAATGGATATTTTTCCTAGTAGACCTCAATATCAGCAGTCCCAACAGCCAAGATATGATCCATTTTCTAATACTTATAACCCTAGTTGGAGGGACCATCCTAACTTGAGATATGGGAATTCTAGTCAGTAGCAACAACCCCAACAGCAGTAATTTAGATACCAAGCTATAGGTCCTAGCAATAAATACCAACCACCTGCATTCAGATAACAACAAACTGTGTAGCCACCTGTGCAGCAGCCCCTCATGTTGCCAAGTCCAGCAACCACTCCATCCGAGCCATCATTAGAAGATTTGATGAAACAGATGGCTACAAATAATGTTCAGTTCCAACAAAATGTCAATGCCACCATTCAGAATCTGCAAACTCAGATTGGGCAACTGGCTACCACTGTGAGTGAATTGAAAAGCCAAGGATCAAGCCAATTGCCTTCACAAACAGTCAGTAACCCAAGAGGCAATGTAAGTGTCATTACCTTGAGAAGTGGCAAAGAAATTGATGGTCCTAGTCTGTCACAACCAGAGCTTCCATTGCAGCAGCCAGAGATTGATCAGACACAACAAAATTCGCATGAACTAGATGTCCCAGTCCAGAAGAAATGTGCAGAGAATTCAGACTTGAACATTCCACTACCCTTCCCAAACAGAGTGACACAATCCAAGCAGATAGCGCAAGTAGAAATGGAAAAGGAAGTCATGGAGACATTCAGGAAGGTGGAAATTAATATTCCCCTCCTAGATGCAATCAAGCAAATTCCCAAGTATGCCAAATTTCTCAAGGAGTTGTGTACTCATAAGAGAAGACTTAAGGGTACTGAGAAGGTCAGTATGGGCAGAAATGTTTCTGCGATGATTCAGCCAAGCATGCCAAAGAAATGCAAAGATCCTGGAACTTTCACAATCCCTTGCACTATAGGAAATTCTAGATATGGCCATGCAATGCTAGATTTGGGTGCTTCTATCAATGTCATGCCTATGTCAGTGTATAAGTCTTTGAACATTGGCACCTTACAACCCACTGGTATAGTGATTCAGTTGGCAAACAGGACCACTGCTCATCCTGCAGGAGTGCTGGAAGATGTGTTAGTGCGGGTGAATGAGCTGATTTTTCCAAAGACTTCTACATTCTGGACATGGAAGATGAGTCTTCAACAAATCATGCTCCATTGATTCTAGGAAGACCATTCCTCAAGACAGCCAAAACCAAGATAGATGTGCATGCTGGCACCCTTTCTATGGAATTTGGTGAAGATGTGGTACAGTTTAACATTTTTGATGCCATGAGACATCCCCTTGAGGAGCATTCAGTTTTTTATGTTGATGTGATTGAAATGCTGGTTGATGATACTTATGCTGATATGAGTGCTGAATTCCCTGATATTGCTGACTTTCTGGATTCTGTCACTTGTGATATATGTGTTAGCTGTGATACTGAACCATGTGCTGCATGTGCTGAGATTTATGCAGTTATGAGTGATGATGCAGGTGCTTATTTGACTGATGCAGCATATGAAAATATGAGTCAAAATTATGTCGAATTTAATGCTGCTGAGTTACTTGTTTCAAATAGCTTGCTGCCTTCTATTGTGCATCCCCCATCCTTAGAGTTAAAGACTTTGCCAGACCACCTTAAATATGCATATTTAGAAGATGGAGAGAAGCTGCCAGTAATTGTCGCTAAGAATCTGCAACCTGAACAAGAAGAAAAATTGCTGCAGGTTTTGAGGCAACATAAGCGTGCTATTGGATGGACACTTGCAGACATTCCTGGTATTAGTCCCTCCACATGTATGCATAGGATTTTATTGGAGAAAGATACCAAGCCAGTGAGGCAACCCCAAAGGAGACTAAATCCCTTGATTCTGGATGTGGTGAAGAAGGAAGTGACCAAGCTGCTGCAAGCTGGCATTATTTATCCCATATCTGACAGTAAATGGGTGAGCCCCGTGCAAGTTGTTCCAAAGAAATCTGGAGTCACAGTAGTTGCAAATCAGAACAATGAGCTCCTACCCACAAGAATCCAGAACAGTTGGCGGGTGTGCATTGATTATAGGTGACTTAACCAGGCCACTAGGAAAGATCATTTTCCATTGCCTTTTATTGATCAGATGTTGGAGAGACTGGCTGGTAAGTCGCATTACTGTTTCTTGGATGGATATTCGGGCTATTTTCAGATTCATATAGCCCCAGAAGACCAAGAGAAGACCACTTTCACCTGTCCATTTGGAACATTTGCATACAGGAGAATGCCCTTTGGTCTGTGCAACGCTCCGAGAACCTTTCAAAGGTGTATGGTCAGTATCTTCTCTGAATTTTTAGAGAGTTGCATGGATGTGTTTATGGATGATTTTACTGTCTACGGCTCTTCCTTTGATGCATGTTTGGATAGTTTTGATCGGGTTTTGCATAAGTGCATTGAAACTAATCTTGTCCTGAATTTTGAGAAATGTCATTTCATGGTAGAACAGGGTATAGTTTTAGGGCATATAGTATCTAGCAAGGGTGTTGAGGTAGATCCTGCAAAAATAGATATCATTTCATGCCTATCTTACCCCACATGCGTGCGGGAGGTTCGTTCTTTCCTTGGTCATGCAGGTTTCTATCGGCGGTTCATAAAGGATTTTAGAAAACTTGCCCTTCCACTATCCAACTTGTTGCAAAAGGATGTGGAGTTTCACTTTGACCAGAGATGTAAGGATGCCTTCAATCACTTGAAGCAAGCATTGACCAGTACACCTATCATCCAGCCACCAGATTGGACACTTCCATTTGAACTCATGTGTGATGCCTCTACTTATGCATTAGGAGCTGTCCTTGCACAGAGAGTCGGCAAAGTACCTCATGTCATTTCCTATGCTTCGAGGACTTTAGATGCTTTGCACAAGCCAACTACACTACAACCGAAAAGGAACTTTTAGCAATTGTTTTTGCTTTAGATAAATTTCGATCATATTTGCTTGGTTCTAGAGTGGTTGTATTTTCGATCATGCACTTTGAAGTTTCTCCTGAAAAAGCCCGATGCAAAGCCTAGGTTGATTAGATGGATGTTGCTCTTACAGGAGTTTGATATTGATATCAGAGATAAGAGTGGAGCAGAGAACCTGGTGGCAGATCACTTGAGTTAGATTGAAAAAGAGACAGATTCTTCTCCTATCCATGATGTCTTCCCTGATGAGCAACTTTTCAAGATGCAAGGTAACATCCCTTGGTTTGCAGATTTGGTTAATTTCTTGGTTGCTAGAGCACTACCTGCACATTTCACTAAGGCACAGATTGATAAACTGAAAAGTGAGTCAAAATATTATGTGTGGGATGACTCTTATTTGTGGAGATTTTGTAGTGACCAAGTCATTAGGAGATGTATTCCTGATCATGAGTTTGATTCTGTTCTTAGTTTTTGTCATGCACTTGCCTGTAGGGGACATTTTGGACCTACTCGCATGCACTAGGAAAGTTTTGGACTCGGATTATATTGGCCCACTCTATTTCGTGATGCATATTTATTTTGTAAATCTTGTGAACAATGCCGAGAACAGGGAATATTTCTCGTAGGAATGAGATGCCCCAACAACCTTTGTTGTTCTGTGAAATATTTGATGTTTGGGGTCTTGATTTTATGGGTCCTTTTCCTGTGTCATTTGGTTTTGTTTACATTCTGCTTGCTGTGGATTATGTATCTAAACGGGTGGAGGCAAAAGCCACTCGGACTGATGATTCCAAGGTTGTTGTGGATTTTGTTAGATCACATATTTTCTTCAGGTTTGGAGTCCCAAAAGCCATCATTAGTGATCAGGGTTCACATTTCTGTAATCGAAGCATGGAAGCCTTGATGAAAAAGTATGGAGTCTTGCATAGAGTTTCTACACCTTACCATCCCCAGACTAATGGGCAAGCCGAGGTTTCCAATAGAGAGATCAAGCAGATACTTCGTAAAAGCAGTTCAACCTAACGAAAGGACTGAGCAAAAGGCTTGAGGATGCTTTATGGGCTTATAGGACCGCCTATAAGACTCCGATTGGGATGTCTCCTTATCGGATTATTTTTGGCAAAGCATGCCACTTGCCAGTGGAAATTGAGCATCGTGCATTTTGGGCAGTAAAAGGTGTAACTTGGACCTAAATCAAGCGGGCATGGAGCGGAAGGCTGCATTCTGCGAGTGAATTGGAGGAGATCCGCTCGGAGGCTTATGAGAGTTCCAAACTTTATAAAGAGAAGACCAAAGCTTTCCATGATAAGAAGATCATGAGAAAAACATTTAAGATTGGTCAAAAAGTTCTCCTCTATAACTCCCGCCTCAAACTCATGCCCGGAAAGCTCAGATCTAGGTGGCTTGGTCCATTTGTTGTTACTAAGATTTTTCCTTATGGTGCTGTGCAGATTACAAGTGAGGCTACTACAAAAGCTTTCACAGTCAATGGACATCGCCTCAAACCATTTTATGAGAGAGCTCAAGAGGATATTTTAGAGGAGGTCCACTTGCAAGAAGTCGTCTACCCCACTTGATAAGTAAGATGCCGCCTCAATAGACACAAAAAAAATTTTTTTGATTGAAAAAAAAAATTGTGATGACCCATATTTGTTCAATTATTGTCCTAATCAAATCTTTTGGAGATTTGTACTCGACAATGAGGTAAGTAGTGTCATTGAATTTTGTCACTCGGAAGCATATGAAGGTCATTTTTCTTCTTCAACGACAACAACTGCGAAAATCTTGCAGTATGGATTTTATTGGCCTACTTTATGCAAGGTCTGTCACACCTTTTACAAAAGCTGCGGAAATTGGTCAAAAAAGTTCTGCTTTGAGATTATCATCTGCACCTACTCCTTGGAAAATTGAGATCTAGGTGGCGCGGTTCTTTGGTTGTCAAACACGTGGGGCCGTAGATATTGAGGATCCTAGGAATGGTAATGCGCTTAAAGTTAATGGCCAAAGACTCAACCATTCCTGGAAAACCAAGTTCTTGAGATCTTTGTATTGCTGGTTAAGTGGCGGATACGGTACTCCGTGGCTCTCAAGTCAGTTTATTTTTTAGTTTCCCAAAATAACTGAACCCTTCTTCTCCTTCAAAATGGATGTCATTCTTTCAAACCTGAGCAAATATTTTCCTTCTCTTCCTCAAAATGCTCTGAGAAAAATCTACAAAGTTCAATGTGAAAGATTGAGACTGTTAATGCACAAAGGTATGCCAGAAGATGTTCGCTGGATAATTGAAGCAAAGGTCCGATTAGCAGGTGAGTCCTCAATTTCATTTGACTCATTTATGCCCGGTCTTGGAAGAAGTTCATATTCTAAAAGGAGAAGAGCAAAAAGGTTACAAGTCTGTCACAAATGTGGATGATGGACCTGTAACAAGCGATGTCGTACTTTGGGGATGGTTTTCGCAAATAGAGAAGATAAAATTTTCTTCATTAAGAATGGACTGAGTAAGGAGTCATTAGATGATGTCTTATTGACTCTTGAGACGCATTCTTGTGGATTGGTGCATCGTGAAATTCTTAAATTGTGGAATCTCTTCAAGGATGAAAAAAAAATGCTACAGTCTTGGGAATCTGACTCTAAAAGACCCTGTTTGCCAATTTATAAGAAAATTAGATGGGAAGCTTATCCTCGACTCATAGAAGACGTTTAAGCCGTTACTGGACGTTAAACCAGAGGCAGATGTGAGCCATATCCACAAATAATCTGTACGTATCATCCTCTTCTTCTTCTTCATGTCATCTTACAAAAAAAAACCAAAAAAAAAAAAATAAAACAAAAAAAAAAGATTTTGTGTTTCTTCAATTCAACCTTTTCTGATAACCGTCAACCTACCCTTATAGGTGCAATTATTTTCCTTTCCATTCTTTTTCTTATTTAAACACTCCATTTTCTCTATTTTCCTTCAACTCAGAAACACTCAAAGAGAGGAAGAGTATAGAATGGGGCCTTCTATTCGTAACCTCAAAAATGTCTGTGTTTTTTTGTGGGTCGCGTTATGGGAAGGGATTAGAGTTTGTAAGCGCAGCTAGCACTCTTGGTCGATCACTTGCTGCGAGGAATATTCATCTTGTATATGGAGGAGGTTATCGTGGGTTAATGGGGGCTGTCTCGCTTTCTGCTTTTATAGGAGGCAGTCAGGTTTTAGGTGTTATTCCTAAACCTTTAGCTGAAAATAACATCACTGGAAAGACAATTGGAGAAGAAATTCAGGTAACATCCATGCATGGACGAATGAAAACAGTGGTTGACAATTCTGATGCATTTCTTGTCTTACCAGGTGGTTTTGGTACTTTAGAAGAAATTTTTCAAATTGTCTCTTGGGCTGAACTGAACATCCACCATAAACCCATTGGTTTGTTGAATATTAATAATTTCTTTGATCTTTTGTTATTTTTTCTTGACAAAGCTGTGGAACAAAAATTTATCACTCCTTCGGCAAGACAACTTCTTATCTCTGCCTCCACTATTGATGAGCTCATTGATAAATTAGAAGCTTTTGAGTATGTACCTGATAAGGTATTAGCTCAGATAGATTGGTCAACAGGAAGCAGCGAAGGAAGTAACAAGAAAAGCAAGCCAGATCTGACACTTTCTCTTTAATCGGTTTGATTTTATTGTACTTTGTTTCTGTTTAAATTTGTGTCTGCTTTCTCCAACAGGTAATATCTTCTATCCTTTACTTATCTATATTTTAACATTGAGGACAATGTTGTGATCTAGTTGGGGGGGAAGGATAGTTGACCCAAAAAAAAATTTGTTGTTTTGTTTGGAAAGTATGATATGATTGTCATGGACTTATTAAACCAATTTTGATGGCAGAGTAAGGAGTAATTCTACTCTTGAGACGCATCTTAATTGGTGGCAGAGTAAGGAGTGTTTTTAGGTAGTAATTAATTAGTATTAAATTGTGGAAGTACTTAAGTTTTATTATTTGATTTCTTTTTAGGGTCTGATGTGGCACTGACAGTGTGCTTCTTTTCCTGCTTGGCGTTGATTCACTTCTTATCAGGTTGTGTTGCTCTTTTCTATCTCTCTCTTTCACATTAAGGACAATGTTATATTAAGTGTGGGAGAGAGATTTTAGCATTTTTTTTGTTTTGTTTTGTTGTTAAAAAAAACAAAAAAAAAACAAAAAAAAAACAAAAAAAGGAGTTCATTGCATGATTGAATAACTTTTCTCCCTTCTTGAACTGATATGCTTAGTGATGGATGATTGAATTGATGAATTGAGTTTGATAGATGCATACCTTGTGAGATTTTGAGCCTAATAGATGGATTCAACATTTATGTCATTCTCTTCTTTCTTGTGTGATTTTCACTTATGTTAATGATCACTCTAGAACTTACTTTGATTCTTTTTGAAGCTACATTTCACTTGCATGCATGAACATGATTGAGGCCCTCTTTCTTAATTAGCTAGTTTAACCAAACAGCCAACCTTGCATATTTCCCCTTGCTTAACCCCTTTGAGCTTATTTGATTATTCTTTGTCTCGAACTCGTTATGTTTCTTAAATGAAAGAAAAACCATGTTCTTACTTAGTCTTAGGGAATAAGAGAACATTAACTTTGTCATTGGATGAGTTCATAAATAAGTGTGGGGGTGTGTATGCAGAATGGTTGAAAAATGTATATATGATGTTCTTTTTGAAAAAAAAAAAAAGAGAAAAAAAAAGGAAGAAAAAAAAAGAAAAAAATATATATATAAAAAAAAAAATTCAAAAAATATATATATATATATATATATGTAAAAAAAAAAAGGGTCAACAAGGCAATAAAGGAAGGGAAAATAATATGTAAAGGGAATTTGTATTAGATGAAGTTGGGATGAACTTTCATGATCGTTAATTGAACTCAGCTTTCATGTTCTTTTATTCTCTTTGGTGTTTAACTTGTCATATCCATATTACCTTCTCCTTTACCTTGACCCCATTACAACCTTGAATAAAGTCCTCATGATTTGTGTGTGCATGTGTTCTGAGTAGTGGAGAAGTAGAAGATAAGCAAGCTTATGGTAATGCAATTTTCATAAGTTGAATTGAGTGTAATACCTACCTTTTAAACACTTGAGAGATTGAGAGTGAATTCTGTGAGGATCTATCATTCTTTACTCATGCTTTTCAATTGAAGTATCCTTGCTTGTTGATTTGAGATGTGAAGATGTGTTACCTCATAAATGTTTTGATTACTTGAATTATTAATTGCTCTTCATTCTTAAATATTATTAGAAATTGAGTCTTTTAGAATGTTTAACTTTTGAGTCTGTTTCATTTTGTTTTTGTGTGTTTTGCCCAGGAGTGCAAAAATCTAAGTGTGGGGGAATTTGATGTTCATATATTTGATGCATTAATAAGCTTTCATTTTTAGTCATTTACACTCTTCATGCACTTAATAAATTAAGTTTGGTTATGTTTTGTATGTTTTGAACTCAAAATAGATTTAATTGAATTTTTCAGCATGATTTACGTTTTACACTAATCCTGTATTTGGGTCATATCTTAGGCTGTAGGTGGATGTTTAAGGTGAATCTTATGTCATTTTAAAGATGAGAGAGAGCTCTACAATCTTCATGAAGGCATCAAAGACTCAATCACACGTTTGGATGGCTCAAATTGGCATTGAATCAAGAACTAAAGTGTTGCTCCTGGCAGAATGACCTTTGTGTACTGTTCATTACATTGCTCGTAGTAAAAGTTGTAGAATAGGCTGAAATTTTGATGGTCGATAGTTAAGACTCAAATCTACAACTTTTATGTTGAATACTCTTCCCGATTCAGACTCCTTAGAGGTGATATTGGGCTTGGAAGTCAAAACAGAGGAGCTGCGATTGGACCTGAGCAGTGTGCAGTAATTTGAACATATCTGGAGCTATAGAAATGATATTGGACTCAAACTAAAGCCATTTGAAAGCTAAGATCCAGACCTACAATTTTCGTGAAGACCACTTGGCTCAAAAATGACGAATGCAATGACTTCAGAGCTGCATGATTTTGGAGACAAAGAATCTCCAGAATTTTCTACTCACCAAAAGTCATTCAACATTTTCCACTACTCCACTTACTCCACCTACTCCACCTACTCCACCAACCACCATGACTCAGCCTCCTTTGACATTTTGTATCTTTAACCCTCTATAAAAGGGAGGCTATGTAGATCATTGTAACATATAGAGCTTTTATGTAGAAGTGTTGTTATAATTAAAGTTTTAGTATTTCATTTTGGAGAATTCTCTTCTTCTCTTCCTCTCCTCCTCTCTCTTTGTTATTTTCATTTTTGTATAGTTCTTGAAGGTTATCCAATGGTGATGGATATGGAGAGCTAAACTTCTTTAATCAATCCAAGAGATTGACAAGCTTGATGATTAATCTTGAGATTTTGTTTTAATTGTTATACGTTCATCTATTAATCAAGTTTCTCTTTTTCTTCTTCTCTTTGTTAAATTCTAATTTAATGCTTAATTTAATTGGGATTTGCATTTGTTAATTGCGTAATTATCATGTGCCAAGAGATGAATTCAGAGGCTAAATAATGCATCAAAGGTGTTTGATGAAATATTTAGCTTGGTTGGATCTTGGTTTTTAAGTTAACTTGGGTTTTGGATGGATGCTTAATTTGTCTAACCTTAATTAATTAAATTTTAGAAGCGTTTCTAGTAGAAGATCCATGGATCATTGAGAGGCATCTTGATGTGATCTAAGACCAAAGATTTGGTTAATAGTTGAACGGATTTATAAAGATCAAGGATGGATTAAAATCAAGATTTGTTAATTCTCTTGGATTGGTTGTTTTCTCAATCTTGTTTACTCATTTTAATTGTTCTTTGTTGTTTAATCTTGCAAAACTTTTTCCCCCTGTTTATTAACCTCTTAATCTGACTTCATAATTAGAGTGATCTACGGGCTCGACCCGGTGTTACCTTATGCTACAAGCAGTTTTGGTAAATCAGTTATAAATTGATTTAAATTTGATAATCTCGACAAGTGTCAGTATCAGTAGGTGTTTGAAAAGAAAAGTGAAGTGAGTAGGGGAAGGAGAGGAGACATGATTTATAGTGAGATGGGGAGAGTATCCTATTGGCAACTGATTTAACCAGTTTGCCTTACTCTCCACTCTTCCTATTTGAGAGTTTGACACTAGGTAATGGTGTGTCAAAGGGAATGGGAATCGATGTGTTCTATTCCTATTTTTCCTTTAAAAGTTTTAATTCATTTTAAAAAAAACAAAGTAGTCTCCTATTTCCTATTAACTAGTCATTAAGATAGCCTCCTGCTTCCTATTACCTAGTAATTGAATTACAATAACTATTAATTAGGTGTAATTTATCATTTGACTATGTTGGTTTTCTTTATTTTTAAGAAATCCTTTTTTTCTATTCTCTCAAAATTTGAAATTTCCTATCATAAAATTAAATCCTTATCAAGATTTTCATATGTATCAAATTCTCATTTGTCACAAGATTTAATTTTATTCCTAAAACATTTATACCATTGTTGTTGTTATTCTTATTCTTATTCTTATTCTTATTCTTATTATTATTATCATCATCATTATGGTACAAAATTATATATCATAGTATTTTTATTTTGGTATGTTGTAATATGTAATTTTTTGGATCTTTTACGTTAATGTTATAGGTTTTTTTTTCATTCATATCTAAGCTTAATGCTTGTAATTGCTTGGTCACTAGTTGTATGATTTGAGTGTTTCCAAATGAACCAGCTTATGGATTTGGAAATATGGACATGAAATGAATGATGTTTGTTCAATTACACTTGCATGAGTTGGATGTGTTGATTAGCCAATGGGATGGACACATACACATTGGTTTTGCAAATCACGTGTTTGATATGAGTTCTCAATAAGTTGAATTGTGCTAATTCACATGGACATAGTGGGTTAGGCATGTCAAATGGTTAATTGACCTAGACATAAGCATTTTAACTAAATGAGTATATCGGCTAACAAAGCCTAGGCTTTAATACGAGCTTTCTAGGATTGCATATGTCAAGTGAAGTAAAGAGTGAAAAATGAATTGCATTTGTCCAAGTGACGTAGAGGGTGAAAAAAAGCTCTTTATCATAATTTTATCACATTTAGAATTAGGTGTGTTCCTATTTTCCTTTTTCATTTGTTTAATTTTGAGTCTTCGTTAATTCAACCTTTACACATTTGCTTAAGCTTGAAATTAGTGATTAGTTGAATGATAGCGTATAATTAATTCAATCCCTAAAGAAACAATACTATTTTATTCACCCTTTATTACTTGTATGACTTGTACACCTATGGCAAGCAACAGTAATAAAAAAGAAAAAGAATCCATAAGAGAGTTAGGTTACCCTCTCCCTTCACACTCATCAAATAAACAAGTTTAGTATTTTCAAAAAATATTTTGTTTTAAAAACTAAAAAAAAACTAAACAATTTGTGTCATTGTGTGAGATAGGATAAACATGGTGAACATGTTGCAAAAACAAAAAAGAAGAGAAGGATGAGCTTACCAAAATGTAGTCTCTCAGTCCATAAATAAAGTTTAGTGCAAGCATCAAACCTGTTACAAAGGGTAAAAAAATTATTCGGAAGATTCAAAGTATAAATAATTCCCAACCTACCCCTCGATCTTCACACTCACTACCACTTCCATATACAATAAGTTTCTCACCTTCTCCTTCTTACTTAAATGGTTCCCTACCTCCCCCTTCATATTCATCAAATAGACGTATTAGGTGTTTTCAAAATTGTTTTATGTTTTTAAAAATTAAAGATTAAAAAACTTATGTTGAGTATGATAGGATGAACATGGTGAACAAGACATTTAAAAAAGAAAGCATAGTAGGATGAGCCTTACTGTAATGTGGTTTATAAGTCTAGAAATAAGGTTTAGTGGAAGCCTCAAACCTGCTATAGAGGAGAAGTTAGAAAATTATGTTTAAAAATTGTTTAGTGCTTTTAAAAAATATTTTATGTTTACAAATTAAAATTTAAAAAGCCTTGTATCATCTATGAGATAGGATGAACATGGTGAATAACACATTGCAAAAAAAAAAAAAAAATAGAGTAGGATGAGGCTTACTGTAATGTGGTCTCTCAGTCCAGAAATAAGGTTCAGTACAAGCCTCAAACTTGTTATAAAGGAAAAGTTAACAAATTACTCAGAAGAATCAAATTATAAACCGCTCCTGCCACCTGTGGCAATAAGTTTACCCTAATGATTTAATATATTAAGTTTTGATGATAACAAATACAAGATAAAAAGAATGATGATTATGCTACAAAGATGTGCTTAATAGATGATTAATGCATTACAAAAGAATATTGATCATGTTACATAGATATGCTTAATAAGATATATCGTATCATGCATGATTATGTACTTTATCTAGTTATATTTCATTTAATAATCATGCAATGAGACATGTATAACATTCTTCATTTAATATATCCAATAATGCTTTGTATGAGTTATGATGAATTAATATTGGATTTGACTCAGTTTAAATGAAAATATGCAAAGTGTTCTTTGTTGCATCCTATATAGAAATATCCATTAGTAATTGATAAATATCTTATTTGAATGTGTCTATGAAAGTCTTATATGCATGGTAAACTAATTAGAGTTATACATTCATGAATCATGCATATGAAGATATTGAATTATGAATTTGGACTAACTATATTTGTTTTAAGTGAGCAATACTTTGTAGGATAATCCAAGTGCCAAGAGTGAGCATTGCAACAAGAAAGTAAAAAGATCACAACTATGCTCAACTCAAAAGAATGAGAATGATAAGATATTCCAAGCATTTGTAAAATTTGAAGAAAAGAAATTTTTGGAAGCTTAGATTACATCAAGAATTGATGATGACAAAAGATCAAGTCCCAAGGTTCTTCAAGAATAGCTTATAAGACTTAGATATTGTGTAAAGGTAAAAAAGTAAAAAAGAATCACACTAAGCTCAAATATATTTTAAAATCTTTAAAAGTGTTTCTTACATATTTAAATGCCTAACAAACTATTTTTGGAAAGTTAGTCTTCGTGGTTGTTCAAACCTTTGAAAAATAGTCAAGTTTGTGTTTTGCAAAAATGACATTTAGTTACTATTTTGATCACAAATTTCAAAATACTTTGATTTTTATTATGAATCTTATTGCATATGAAAATATACTCAAAGATCTTTCCAATGAGTGGTCATTAGCTTTAAACAGATAATAAATGAAGAAGTTATGATCATTTGCTTTAAACTATGAAAAATAGTTAAGTTTGAGTTTTGAAAAATTGATATTTGGTTACTTTTTTTATCATAACTTTTAAAATACTATGATTTTTGTTCTGAAACTTATTTCATATGAAAATAGACTCAAAGATCTTTCCAATAAGTGGTCATTTGCTTTAATTGGATAAGAAATGAAGAAGTTATAACCTTTTAAAGTCAGTTTTCAAAACTAAAAGTGATGTAATCGATTACACAATTCCTGTAATCGATTACAACTCTGGCAGATGCCATGTAATGTTATTTGCTTGAGTTAAATTTGATATCTAGTTTATTTGCTTGATTTATCTTATAGCAAAAATGGTTTTTGTGAAATATCTAATAGTTATACCTTTGTCAAACTTATTTCGCTGTATGTGCGATTGAAAATGTTTAAATGTATAATTTCTCAAAGGTACTTTAAAAACTTGTAATCACCCAATTCACCCCCTCTTGGGTGATGGTTGCCATAACTAATAAGTGGTATCAGAGTTTCGTGCTCTGTTGAAAGCTTAACCTCTTAGAGTTAAAGATCGAAGCCTTTCAAATGGAAGGTTTTGAAATTGATAAACCACCATTCTTTAATGATGTACATTTCGTTTATTGGAAATCTAGAATTAAATTTTATATGCAATCTATTAATTTAGATTTGTGAGATATTGCGTTTGATGAAATTTCTCCTAAATCAAAACAAACTTGGAATGCTTATGATAATAAATATTTTTTCTTGAACATTAGAGCTATGCAAATCTTGAGAAATGGTTTGAATGATAATGCATATGATAGATTAAGAGTTGCTCTAGTGCTAAAAATATATGGGATGCTCTTGATGTTCTTATCTTGCTAATAATGATTTTTTGCATAAAGTTGTATATAGAGAGCAAGAAGAGCAAAAGCCTCTAGAGGAAGATAACATTGAAAAATGTCCTCAAGAACATGTTCAAAATAAGAAAATGAGCTCAATGCCTCTTGGTGATGATGGTACTCAATTTGAAGAAGAGGCAAAGTAAAATAAAATTGAGAAAGAAGATGTTCTTGAATCTTGGATGGATAACAATGAGGAAAATGTTTATTCCCTTAAATAGCCAAGTATACTTGAAATTGAGACCACTTCATATGGCTAAAAAGGACTTTAAGGTAAATGATACTTATCCTTTTTATGGTCCTTCCTATGATGAGCTACAATGTGCATATGATAAATTATATGATGGTTTGTTATTTTTAGAAAAAGAAAACTCGTCTTGTTTAGAAAACATTTCCTCTATTGAAAATGAAATTGAGACTTTGAAAAATGAATATGCTTTTCTTAATGAGGAAATGCCTTTGAAATGTGAAACCTTAACTTCTTCTGAAAAGTGCATTGATTTAGAAAATCAAGTTGAGGACTTATATTTCATATTTGTCAAAGCTAATGATTCTAATTGCTTACATTCCATGCTTGCTAATGAGAATAAAATTGATGTTACTCCATATGGAATTTCAAGTAAGGCTTGTGACAAAAATAGCATAGAATGAAACAACAACCAAAGGCTCAAGTTTTTCAAAAATGATCTTCAAAGGATTAAGTCATCATTGAATTCACTTGTTTGCAATTTTTGTAGTCATCTAGGACATATTTCTCATTTGTGCAATTATAGAAGAAATCTTTATATGAGAAATAACATGGTTTGGGTTCCTAAAAGTCTTAAAAGTTCTAGTACTAACATTCAAGGACCCAAGTTAAAGTAGGTACCAAAATATCCTCCTAGTGTTTCAATTATGCAGAAAGTTTTTAAAAAGAATAGACTAATTGGTCAAAGGAAAAAGAAATCATTGAGGAGAATGCTTCCAAAGTCCAATGGTAGAAGTTTTAGTCAAAGAAGGAAAATGACTTTAACCAAAGCTTCTCAAGTACAAAGTATGAAACTTGCAAAGTTTAAAACACTAAAAGAAAAGCAATGGGTAAGAAAAAGAGTTTCCTTGATTACCAAGGCCAAGGTATCAAAAGCTTTTACTCTTATGCACATTCACTTGTAAAGACAATGAATATGAGGTATATTCCTTGTAGATCTTAGGTAAAGGATAGAATCATGTGTACTTGATAAAATTTGAATATTATGTTTAGTACATGATTATGTTTATTCTTATTGTAACATAAGGTTCTACAATGCCTAGGTATGCTTGCATGATGTTTGAAATTGCTTTGAGACATTTTGAAACTAATTTGAAAACTTTAAGATTAGTCATTTACTATTTAAAATGCAAAAATTAAGTTTTAGAAAACTAGTAATCGATTACAAGACCTTTGTAATTGATTACAAAAGTTCTGTTAAGCAAGTAATCGATTACACCAACCTTGTAATCGATTACAAGGTTCCCAGAAATATGGTAATCGATTACACCAAACTTGTAATTGATTACAAGTATTCCAGAGGACTGGTAATCGATTACACACCCATTGTAATCGATTACACAGCAGCTTTAAAAAGGTTTTCAGTGTAGGAACAACCATTTTCACTTAAATTGTCTATATATCATGAAAGTAAGCATACTATTGGCATGTGTGCATACTATAATTCTTTACTTGATATTACATGTCTTACATGATCATTGTTTTTCCCAAAATGCTTATTTATGTTTTGATAATGATCAAGTTTTTCTTAATAAACTTGAGTCATGCCTTAAAATGCTTAAACCATATTTTTTTTGGATTCAAATGCATATGTACTTCATGCATTCTTGTTAGAGCTAACATTGCATGATTGATAATGTGGTACATGTTTTATACTATATATCAACCTAAATTATACTTGTAAATGAGCTTAAATGATATTTGATGATAGTTTACATTTTAGAGAACTTTTGAAGTTGGCTTTACTAGTGTCTCTATGTGCTTCAAATATAGTCATCAAATATTGAAATGTCAAGCATATGTGGATAAATGAGAAGAGTTGAATGAAGAGGGACATGAGGAGACTTTCTTCAAGTGCAATGAAATGAAATACTCAATGGAAGAAAGTACAAACTCAAAGGACCTATAAATGAATAACATTCTAAAGAAACACCACCCACTATCTAACTCAATAAGTATCTCTATCCCTAAGCTATTGTGATATTCTATATGCTATGAATTATATGATACTTGTTAATAAATTGATCTTAAATAATTAGATGTTTTCTTTACATGAGAAGTATGCTTAGCATTGACAAAGTGCCTAATTGGATATAAACTTGCTAATTTTGTCATTGCATAAAAGGTGAATGATGTTAGTTCTATACATGCTTTGATCCCTATAGCATATTTCATCAAGTGAATGTTTGATATCTATGATTCTCTTGATCTATGGTTTCTTAGTGGTATAATACTTATGAGAATCATGCTCTTATTTTGAAAAAAAAGTTTCTAGTTTGATTAAAAAGTTTTTTAAAGCAAAATCTCTTATCATATTTGAAAGAAGCTTTTCAAGTTCTATATCATTGAGAATCATTTGAACTTATGTTAAGACCTTGAAAGTATTTTTACGTCCTAATTGTCTTGAAATTTTAGAAATCATTGGATATGTGCTATAAATGTAGTACTCTCCTCAATTGCTTTAAAAAGTTTTATTAAATTTTGAGAAAATGTTTAAGAAAGCTTTCAAATAAATCTTTTAAAATGTTCTACAGAGTCCATCTTGATACCTCCAAAGATAAGCCTTATTCTTCAAAGTGTTTTATTTTCTTAAGGCTTCTGTTCAATGACAAAGAGAGGAGATGTACTTTCATATGTTCTTTTAACTTGGGTTTGATCATTTTCAAGGAATATGTGGTTTTAATATAAAACCTCTCAACCCTTCTAAAATTCTTTTTGAAATGGGGTGAAGTTTTAAAATGGTTTTTAATTGATGGATTAAGAATATGTACCTTTTGCCTTACTTTACTTTATGGTAATATGCTTACATGATTTTGGTATATATATTTATCTTTATCTATATTGTGCTTCAATAAATAGGAGTTCATCTTTGACGAGCGACGAACTCAATCAAAATTAAAACCAAATTATATCTATGGCTTGTAGCATAGGAGTCAACACCGAATTGTCTCTCTAAGATTACAATTATAATTGGATCAGATCAAGCTGAAATTGGGAAGGGGATTTAAGCATACAGAGAACGTAAATAATAGAATTCAAATAAAAAATGGATAAAACAGAATTAATAAAATAACCAATCCAGGAGAATTAACCAAAATTGATTTTAATCCATCCTTGATTATTATAAGTCCATTCATTTATCAATTAAGTCCTTGGTTTCAGGTCACTTCAAGACACCTCTCAATGATCCATGGATCTTCTACTAGAAACGCTTTCAGGATTCAATTAATTAAGGTTAGACAAATTAAGCACTCATCTTAACTGAAATTAACTTAAAAACTAAGATCCAACCGAGTTAAACATTTCATCAAACACCTTCAATGTCTTATTTAATCTCTGAGTTCATCTTTTTGCACATGGTAATTAAGTAATTAACATATAAAAATTCCAATTAAATTAAGCATTCAACCAGAATTAACAAAGAGAAGAAGAGGAAGAGAAACTTAATTAATAGATGAACATAACAATTAAAGCAGAATCTCAAGATTAAGCATCAAGTTGTTCAATCTCTTGGATTGATCTAAAGGACCTACCCCTCCATAAAAAGGAGAGAACTTAGAAAAAATGAAAGAAGAGAATAATGAAGTTTTGAGAGAATGAGGAGCAAGAAGTCTGGATCTAGATCTAAAGAGAAAGTGAAAGTCTTATAATGAGACCTACTTCTCCATGATCTCAAATTCCTCTCTTTACAGCTAAAACTACCCCTCTAAATTAGTCTCTAGTGCTTCATTACACTTTCTAAACATAGCTGGGCCTTATAGGAATATAATGTCCCAAGTCTCATCTGAATTGGATTTGAATTGACCAAGATATGCTTACTTTAATGCCATATGTTCCCTAAACCTGAGTCTAAACTTCCAGGCCTAATTAAGTCCACTAGAAATCTGATTAAGACTTCGAGCTCTTCATCAAAGTTGTAGAACTTCCTCTCAGATTTCCTACAAGATAAAATGCATAATTTTCAGATATTTAGAACTCAAGTTATGGCCAAAATACCGAAACACCGTAAAAAACTCAATAATGCTGAAAAAATTCAATTAGGCCCAATTTGAGCCCAAACTTACAAAACATGACCAAGCATTAATTAGTTGAGCATATGGAGAGTGTAAATGACTAAAAATGAGGGTTTATTAATTTATAAAATATATGATTATCAATCTTCTTTTCTCATAACTTCTTATTGATGTGTAATGATTGTTTATCCTTCTTATCTTACATATTTTTCTTCCATAATATATATATGACTATGTTAAACTATTATATTTTGATAATATGTATATTTTGAGGGGGAACCTAGCTCATAAATTATTGCTTATATCTCTTGGCTTACATCCTTGTTTGACATGAAGTGTTTTATTGTTAATGCTATCAACATATCAACAAAGATCATCTTTTATTCTCTTTCCCTCTATCAATGAAAGAAAGTAAACATTCTTAAACTTTATATATTTTGATTCTTTCATTGAAAAATGCTTGATATGTGGCAAGTTGTATGATTTTTCATTTGAAAATCTTAATTCTATGATCTTACATATATATTTTGTAACTCCTAATAAGTGGTATCAAGTGGTACTTATTTATCATGTGGTATGCAAGATATTATATGTTAGACATAAATTCTTAAGCTTATTGCTATCATATGCTAAATGTTGATGTACTAAAATGTGACAAGCATTACATGAATAATCTTTTATATCTTGAAAACATGCTTGTTTCATCTCTCTTTTCTTGAATCATATATAGAATCAAATAGGAAAAGATAATTATGATTTGAATAACTTGAAGAAGTTTTTTGGACTTTGATGATCCTACTTTTGACAACATGAGTTTTGTTTATAGAGGGAGAGAAATATTCTCTTTCCTTCCTAAGCCTTTTTGTCGACGTCAAATAGGGGAGTAAGAATTGGAAAAAAAAATATATTCTTGTGTTTATTGTTTGATATGCTGATATGAATATCTATTCTTGTATATTGCTTAGACATATTTTTCTTTAGTGATTTGTCATCATCAAAAAGGGGCGAGATTGTGGAAATAAATTTATCCCAATGATTTAATTGTTAAGTTTTGATGATAACAAATACAAGATAAAAAGAATGATGATTATGCTACAAAGATATGCTTAATAGATGATTAATGCATTACAAAAGAATATTGATCATGTTGCATAGATGTGCTTAATAAGATATATCGTATCATGCATGATTATGTACTTTATCTAATTATATTTCACTTAATAATCATGCAATGAGACATGTGTAACATTCTTCATGTAATATATCCAATAATGCTTTATGTGAGTTATAATGAATTAATATTGGATTTGACTCGGTTTAAATGAAAATATGCAAAGTGTTCTTTGTTGCATCCTATATAGAGATATCCATTAGTAATTTATAAATATCTTATTTGGATGTGTCTATGAAAGTCTTATATGCATGGTAGACTAATTAGAGTTATACATTTATGAATCATGCATATGAAGATATTGAGTTATGAATTTGAACTAACTATATTTGTTTTAAGTGAAAACTACTTTGTAGGATAGTCCAAGTACCAAGAGTGAGCATTGCAATAAGAAAATAAAAAGATCACAACTATGCTCAACTCAAACGAATGAGAATGATAAGATGTTCCAAGCATTTGCAAGATTTGAAGAGAAGAAAATTTTGGAAGCTTGGATTACATCAAGAATTGATGATGACAAAAGATCAAGTCCTAAGGTTCTTCAAGAATAGCTTATAAGACTTAGATCTTATGTAAAGGTAAAAAGAAATCACACTAAGCTCAAATATATTTTAACATCTTTAAAAGTATTTCTTACATGTTTAAATGCCTAACAAACTATTTTTAGAAAGTTAGTCTTGGTGGTAGTTCAAACCTTTTAAAAATAGCTAAGTTTGTGTTTTGCAAAACTGACATTTAGTTACTCTTTTAATCATAAATTTCAAAATACTTTAAGTTTTAATATGAATCTTATTGTATATAAAAATATACTCAAAGATCTTTCCAATGAGTGGATATTTGCTTTAAACGGATAATAAATGAAGAAGTTATGACCATTTGCTTTAAACTATGAAAAATAGTTAAGTTTGAGTTTTGAAAAATTGATATTTGGTTATTATTTTGATCATAACATTCAAAATACTATGATTTTTGTTCTGAAACTTATTTCATATGAAAATAGACTCAAAGATCTTTCCAATGAGTGATCATTTACTTTAATTAGATAAGAAATAAAGAAGTTATGACCTTTTAAAGTCAGTTTTCAAAACTAGAAGTTATGTAATCAATTACACAATTCCTGTAATCGATTACAACTCTAGCAAAGGCCATGTAATTGATTACAACATCTATGTAATCGATTACCAAGTGCCCAGAAACGTTCTCAACAGCTATAAATAGCTATTTTTCATAAAAAAAAATATTTCTAAACACCACCAACGACTATTTTATCACTTGGGCTCTATATATAAGTGATTTTTGAAGCTTTTACAACTGTTGAACACTTGATTTGATCTTTGAATCATCAAAATCATATTTTGAGCTTCAAAGTGTATATCCTTGGTACCCATAGTGCTTCAATTTGCATTATCCACTCTTGAGAGAGTTTCTCATCATCTATACTTTGTATAAACTGTAAAAGAGATGATGAGGTATCTCTCAAAGTTGTAAGGGTGAAGTATCCCTTGAAAGTAGAGGCTCACGTACAAAGGGTGAGGTATCCTAAAGTGTGTTGAGTGCTCAAATTTGTAAAGGTCATCAAGCACCCGTTCAAGCTTGAAAGTTTACTGAAAAATCTTGGGTGGTTCACTTGAGGACTGGATGTAGGTCACAAGGGGTGGCTGAACCAGGATAAATCCTTGTGTTTGCTTTTCTCAACTCTATCTCCTTTACATTTGTGCCTTAATTATATATGCTTGAGTTGAATTTGATATTACTTGATTTATCCTATAGTCGAAGTGGTTTTTGTGAAATATCTAATAGTTGTACCTTTGTCAAACTTATTCCGCTGCATGTGTTGATTGAAAATGTCTAAATGTATAATTTCTCAAAGGTGCTTTGAAAACTTGTAATCACTCAATTCATCCCCCCTCTTGGGTGATGGTTGCCATGGCTAACACCACCTCCTCCTTTTTCACACCCACCCTTCTCCATATACAGTAAGTTTCCCACCTCCTCCTTCATACTCATCAAATAAACTTGTTTGGTGTTTTCAAAATTATTTTATGTTTTTAAAAATAAATAAATTAAAGAAATTGTGTTGTTGTGAGAGATAAGATGAACATGGCGAACAACACATTGTAAACAAAAAAAAAACATTATAAGATGAGCCTTATCGAAATGTCGTGCGCAATCTTGAAATAAGGTTCAATGTAGGAATAAAACCTATTACAAAGAAAAGTTGTGAAATTATTCAAAAGATTCAGACTATAGATGGCACCACTCCTCCTCTTCCCCCATCAAAGTCACCACCACCTCCATATATAACAAGTTTCCTGCCTCCTCTTCCTTACTTAAATGGTTCCCCACCTCCCCCTTCACACTCACCAAATACACTTGTTTGGTGTTTTCAAGAATTGTTTTTTTTTGTCTATTTAAAAAATATAAAAAACACTTTTGTTGTCGTGTGACATAACACGAACATGGTGAATAGCACAATGCCAAAAAAAAAGTAGCAGAGTAGGATAAGCCTTACTGAAATGTGGTCTTGCAGTCCATAAATAAGGATTAGTGCAAGTCTCAAACCTGTTACTAAGAAAAGTTAACAAATTATTTAGAAATTTTAAATTATAAATTATAACCCACCTCCCCCTTACCCTTTATACTCACCACCACCTCCATGTATAATAACTTATCCACCTCCTCATCCTTACTTAAATGGTTCCCCACCTCCCTAATCACGCTCACCTAATAAACTTGTTTGATGTTTTCAAATATTCTTTTATGTTTTTTTAAAAAAAAATTAAAACTTTTTACAAACAAAAAGTTAATAAGATATTAAGAAGATTCAAACTATTAATGGTTCCCCACAATTCCTTCCCTATTCACACTTACCACCACCTCCATATACAGTAAGTTTCACATATCCTCTTTCCTTAAATGGTTCCCAACCTCCCCCTTCACACATACCAAATATACTTGCTTGGTGTTTTCAAAAATTATTTTATATTTTTAAAAATAAAAATTAAAATACTTGTGTTGTCATGTGAGATAGGATGAACATGGTGAATAGTATTGATAACTCTATGAAATAGAGTTATTTTGCCTTATTTTTGTTCTTAAATGTATGATAATTCCTTGATTTCTTTAGAAATTGGTAAAGTTTATAAACTTATTTGAATATCTTGAATTACATGTACTTTAATATTGATTAGGTTTGATTTGGAGTTAAATTGGTTTAGTTATGTATCATTCATGATTGATGTCTTATTGGGGCATACTTTTATCTTGAAATGTAGATTGATGACCCAAAGGAGTGTCGAGAATGAAAGGAATCAAGCCAAGTCAAGAAGATAAGGAAATCAAGTTTTGAGCTTTGCTAACCATGTTGGATTAAATGGAGTAGATTTGAAGATGTAGATCTCTAACTGGAACAAGACTTGAGTTGGAAAGCTAAGAGATATATCTACAATTTTTATGTTAACCACTTTTCTTGATTCCATTGGGTTGAGTATATAAACTTTAAGAGAAGTTTGAGTCAAATCAGTGAACTGGCATCCTAACCCTACTACAATATTTTGATCATAATTGGAGCAAATGACTTTATTTTGGGATGATTCTAATGGAATTTCAATAAGAGAAAGCCTTACAACTTTTATAAAGAATTTGAAGTCTAATTCTAAGGTTTGGAAGGTGAAAAATGACATGAAAGTTCAACATAATGGAGGAAAGCAAGGAAAACAACATCAGATGCCACACCTAGGCATGATATAGGTACGCTTAGGCGTGCGTGTCTTTATTTATCAAGATTTTTTAGCCAAAAAGTTCACACTTAGGCGTGGTTGAAGCACACCTAGGCGTGAGTAATGCCTTGTTCTGCGAATTGAGTTTTATATTCTCATTTTGAAAACCATTGGAGGAGCTTTTTGACACTTTTGAACCTTAGATCTTGAGAGAATGATTGGGAGAGAGTTTTCTACTTAGAAGAAAAGAAGATTCAAGGTAGAGATCAAGGCCAAAGGAGGAAGATCAAGATTGGATTCTTCATATTTTTTTTTATTCTTCCCCTTTTTTCTTCTTGATGAATTTTATTCTTCCTTGTGTTTCAATCTCTCCTAATATGAATAGCTAAAGTTGTAATCTAGGAGTTCCTTAGGATCTTACCATGGATATGGATATTTTGTAATTTTCTTAAGTTTTCATCAATGAAATTGTTTTGTTCTTTCATACTCATGCTTAATGCTTGCTCTTGATTGGTCACCATTTGCATGATCTTAGTGTTTTCAAATGAACTAGATATAGGAACTTGAGAACATGGATATGGTATGATTCATGTATGTTCAACTACACTTAATTGGTTTGGGTGTGTTGATTAGTCAATGAGATGTACATATACCTATTAGTTATGCATAGCAAGTGATTAAAACTTAGTCTCAATAAGTGACTCTTATGCTAACTCACATGGACACGTGGTGAATTAGGTAAGATTCATATGAGTAATTAACCTAGACATAGGTAATTATCCATAATTGTGTTTCGGCGAACAAAGTCAACCTATTGGTGAATGCTTGTTGACTTTACAAATACCCATTAAAGTAGGATATGAATAGGAACCCCATAAGCCTTCATCCTTGATGCCTTTCTCTTGTGAATTCAATTTTTAGTGTTGCTTTAAATTAAGCTTTAAATTTGTTATTTTTATTATCTTTGATGCTTGAAATTTGACTATTTGGATAAGAACTTATGAAGATTAGTTGGTCGCTGACATCAATCTTATTTTCAATCCTTTAGGATACGATACTTATTCTCACACTTTTATTACTTCTTCGACCTATGCACTTGTGGACCCAATCAAGGAAAATGGAAAAAAAAATAGAGTAAGATGAGCCTTACCGAAATGTGGTCTCTTAATATAGGAATATGGTTCAACTTAAGCCTCAAACCTATTACAAAGGAAAAGTTAAAAAAATATTCATCAAATTCAAACTATAAATCGTTCCCCACCTCCCTCTCCCCTCCCCTTTCACACCCACCACCACCTCTATATACAAAAATTTTCCCACTTCATCTTCCTTACTTAAATGGTTCCGCACCTCCCTCTTCACACTTCCCAAATAAACTTGTTTGGTATTTTAAAAAACTATTTTATATTTAAAAATTAAAAAAATTTAAAAATTTGTGTCATCGTGTGAGATAGAATGATCATGGTGAACATCACATCACAAAAAAAGGAGTGAGAGTAGGATGAGCCTTATTGTAACGTGCTCTCTCAATCTAGAAATAAGGTTCAATGTGAGCCTCAAACCTATTACAAAGCAAAAGTTAACTGATTCAAACTATAAATAGTTCCCCACCTCCCCCTCCCCTTCCCCCTTCACACTCACCGCCACCTCTGTATACATTAAGTTTCCTTTCTCCTCTTCCTTGCTTAAATGTTTCCCAACCTACCCCATCACACTAATGAAATAAACTTGTTTGGTGTTTTCAAAATATGCTTTATGTTTTAAAAAAATATGAAATAAATAAAGTTACATTGTCGTGCAAGTTAGGATGAACATGGTGAACAACACATTGCAAAAAAAAAAATGCATAGTAGGATGAACTTTACCGAAACATCGTCTCTTAGTCTTGAAATAAGGTTTAGTCCAAGCCTTAAACCTTTTTACAAAGTAAAAGTTAACAAATTATTTAGAAGATTCAAACAATAAATCATTTCCTACCTCCCCCTGCACCATCACACTCACCACCATCTTCATAGACAATAAGTTTCCCATTTCCTCTTCCTCACTTAAATGGTTCCTCGCCTTTCCTTCACACTCACCAAATAAACTTGTTTGTTGTTTTCAAAAATTGTTTTTTTTTTAAAACAAAAACCGTTTTGTCATCGTGTGAGGTAGGATGAACATGGTGAACAACACAATGCAAAAAATAAAAATAAAAAAGCAAAGCAAGATGAGTCTTACCGAAATGCAGTCTTTCAATCCGTAAATAAGGATCAGTGTAAGCGTCAAACCTATTACAAAAGAAAAGTTAACAAATCCTTCAGAAGATTCAAACTACAAATTGTTCCACACCTCTCCCTCCCTCATCACACTCCTTACCACCTCCACATGAAATACATTTCCCACCTCCTCTTCTTTACTTAAATGGTTCCCCACCTTCTTGTTCAGACTCACCAAATAAACTTGTTTAGTACTTTCAAACACTATTTTATGTTTTAAAAAAATAAAAAAATAAAAATTTTTTTTGTCTTAGTGTGAGATAGGATGAACATGGTGAACAACATATTGCAAAAAAAAAAATAAAAAGAGTGGGATGAGCCTTACTGTAACTTAGTTTCTTAGACCAAAAATAAGATTCAGTGCAAGCCTTAAACCTATTATAAACGAAAAGTTAACAAATTATTTTGAACATTCAAACAAGTAATGGTTCCCTACCACCCTTTTCCTGTCACACTCTCCACCACCTCTATATACAATAAGTTTCCCACATCCTATTCCTTTTTTAAATGGTTCCTAACCTCCCCCTCTATACTCGTCAAATAAACTTGTTTGGTGTTTTCAAAATCTATTTTATGTTTTTTACAAATAAAAAATTAAAAAAACTTGTGTTGTCGTGTGAGATAGGATGAACATAGTGAACAGTGTGAATGCTTATGTCTTGAAGCATATCAAATGAAGTTTTTGATGATAACAAAGTCAAGATGAAATACCAACAACAAAGATCAAAAGAAGAAAACCAAGATCAAAAGAGGTATATTTGTTATAGGTTATAGGTCTTAAAATATCAATGTAAAATGCTCTCTAAATATCTCAATGATTCTCAAATGGTTTTTCAAATATCATTTTCAAAATCAACTTGTAAATTCAAAGTTAAACATGTTTTTCAAGAAATGTTGAATTTAATCTTGGGTTCAATATTCATGAAGGAATTTATGTTTAATCCAATGATTTAAGTGTTAGAAATGGCTTACATACTCAATTGGACTTGAAAAATGTATTCAAAGGCCAAGGTAATCGATTATAAGATGTTTGTAATCGATTACATAGCAAACAGAGGCCTTGTAATTGATTACAAGCAAGTCAGAGGCATTGTAATCGATTATACCAAGCTATTAATCGATTACAATAAGCCCAGAAAGGCAAGAACACATTCAATAAGCCTTGTAATCGATTATATAGAAATGGTAATCGATTACAAGCAAGTCAGAGGCCTTGTAATCGATTACACTAAGCTGGTAATCGATTACCAAGTGCCCAGAAAGCCAAGAATGCGTTGGAACAGTCATGTAATCGATTACATAGATTGTGTAATTGATTACCATTAGTCTGTCAGTGCTCAACAGTTATTTTATTAGCATTTAATGCTGCCCAATAAAGTTCCCAATGGCTCCTTTCTTCCAATAACTTATAAATACTTCCTTGGGGCTTCATTAATGGCTAACCTTCAATTCAGAACATCAATCTAACACTTATATACGAGAATCAAATTCTGAAAACATTTTTGCTCTATTTTTTGTGAAAATCTTGAGATATCTTTTGAGAGTATATTAGAGCTTTAATTTGTATTAATTACTCTTGTGAGATTTTCATTCTATCAATCTGAATTACTTTGTAAAGAGGGTGAGGCATCCCTCCTAAAGCGTAAAGGGTGAGACATCCCTTAGTTAAAGAGGCTCAAGCTCAAAAGGTGAGGTATCCCAAAGTGTTGAGTGCTCAAGTTTGTAAAGATTGTCAAGCACCTATTGAAGCTTGAAGATATAGTGGAAAATATCGAGTGTTTGCTTAAGGACTGGACGTAGATCACAGGTGGATTGATGATCGAATCAGGATAAACTATTATGTTTATTTCTCTAAACCCTTCTCTTTACATTTGTGCACTGTTTTATTGAATTGCTTGAATATTGTCTCCTTTGGCTATTATATTTATAAGTGAAAGTGTTCATCTCATTTATCCAATTACCTTTATCCATTTAATAGCTTCAACAAAAATTGATTATCAAACGCTTTGCGAAAGATTTGTGAACTTGTTTTACAAACTCAATTGACCCCCCTCTTGAGTATTGAGGCCACTTAGTAACAAGTGGTATCAGAGCTAGACTTTTGTATAAAGAGCTTAGCAGCTTCAAGAGAAGAAATAGCTTCACATGATTTTTCTAATGAAAGTTCTTCTATAAATATACCTCCTTTTTTCAATGGGGATGATTATGCATATTGAAAAGAAAGGATAAATTTTTTTATTGAAGCTATTGACTTAGATGTGTGGGACGTCGTTGAAAATGGTGCTTTTGTTCCCACACATACAAAAGATGGTGTGAAAATTAATACACCTAGAAATGAATAGACCGATGAGGACAAAAAAAAGTTTAATACAATTTGAGAGCCAAGAACATCATTACTACATCCTTGAGGTATGATGAATTCTTTAGGGTGTCAAATTATAAAATCGCTAAAGAAATGTGGGATACTTTACAAGTAACTCATGTACAAGTGAGGTAAAATGATCTAGAATAAACACTCTCACTCATGAATATGAGTTGTTTAGAATGAATCAAGGTAAAAGTATTCAAGGGATGCAAAAGAGATTCACACATATTATTAATCATCTTATCTTATTAGGAAAGATATTTCCTAATAAAGATTTTATTAACAAAGTCTTGAGATGTTTGAGCAGGAATTGGCAACCCAAGGTAATGGATATCGTGGAATCAAGAGATTTATCAATAATGTCTTTAGCCACCTTATTTGGAAAGCTTCAAGAACATGAGTTGGAGCTAAATAGGCTCAATTAAAATGAAGAGCATGATAAGAAAAAAAAAAGAAAATTGCACTCAAAGCCACCTCTTCTACAATTGAAGATGATGATGAAGATGGTGAAGAAGATGTAGAAAATCTTGAGTTAAGTGAGAGAATCTTAGTCTCCTTGTGAGGAAGTTTGGAAGATTCTTAAAGAAGAAGGGATTCCAAAGAAGGCCACCCTTCCCTCAAAAGAAAGCCTACCACAAAAGAGAAGGATCCTCAACTCCTCCAAAATGTTATGAATGTGAAAAACCAAGGCACATGAAAATGGAGTGTCCTATGTATCATAAGAAGACGGAGAAGTTTGAAAAAAGGCCTTCTAAGGAAAAGAAAGGAAGAAGAGCATATATAGCATGAGAGGACAATAACATGAGCTCCTCCGATAGTTCAGAGAATGAAGAAGATCATCTTTATCTAATGGCTCAAGGAGAAGAAAGCGAAGAGAGTGACACCGAGGTAACATATTCTAAATTAGAATCTCCACCTTCTTATGATGAATTACAAGATACTTTTCAAGAATTGCATGATGAATCTATAAGGCTCACAAAAATGATTTTATATTCTAACAAAACAATCTCTTTATTGGTAAACAAAGTTTCTATTTTAAACAAGGAGATAAATAAGCTTAAGATTGAAAATGAGACCTTAGGACTTATTGATGCTAACTCATTATGCATGACTTGCTCCTCACATGATAACATATCTATATCATTACCTTGTTCATCATGCAAAGCATTTGAAAAAGAAATTGAAGATTTGAATAACACTCTTGCAAAATTTACTTTTGGAAGAGACAACTTGAATGTGTTGTTAGGAAAACAAAAATGTATTTTTCAAAAAGTCAGTTTGGGGTATAATCCCAATAACCAACAAAAATCTTACAAAAATTTCTTTGTTTCCATAAATGCTTCAAGTAGTCCCTTTATCAAATGCTTTCATTATGGGAGAAAAGGGCATAGTGCATCCACATGTAATGTTAGAAAGAACATCAATAACAAGCTTGGAACTAAGAGGATTTGGGTTCCTAAGGGCACCTTGCCTAACTCTAACATACAAGGATCCAAGACAATTTAGGTACCAAAGGTAAAATTTTGAATGTGTGTTGTTGGTGTGCTTGAAGACCAAAAGCTCAAGTTGGTATCTTGATAGTGGTTGCTCCAAGCACATGACTGGTGATGACTCCAAGTTTTCCTTCCTTATCCCCAAGAACAATGGTTACGTGACATATGGTGACAATAACAAAAGAAAGATCCTTGGAGTTAGTAAAGTTGGTAAGAACCCTTCTTCATCTATTGATAATGTTTTTCTTGTTGAAGGACTCAAACATAATTTGCTTAGCATTAGTCAACTATGTGATAAGGGGAATAAAGTAATATTTGATTCTAATTGTTGCATAATTGAGGGTAAAGATGATAAACATGTTAAGTTTGTTGGTCATAGGGTCAATAATATATATATGATTAGTCTTGATGACATTTTCTCAAATGATGCTAAATGCTTTATGAGTAAATAAAATGATTCATGGTTATGGCATAGAAGAATTACTCACATTCACATGGATCACTTAAACAAATTGGTTTCTAAAGAACTAGTAATTAGTCTTCTAAAGCTCAAATTTGAAAAAAATAAACTTTGTGATGCGTGTCAAAAGGTAAAACAAGTAAAGGTCTCTTTTAAAGCTAAAAATATGGTTTCGACTTCTAGACCTTTATAACTTTTGCACATGAATCTTTTTGGTCCCTCTAGAACTATGACCTTTGGTGGGAATTACTATCATTGGTGATTGTGGATGATTTTTCTAGGTTTACATGGACATTATTCTTGGCTCACAAAAAATGATACTTTTTAATCATTTAAAAACCTTGCCAAAGTTATCCAAAATGAAAAAGGTTTTTGTATCGCATCCATAAGAAGTGACCATGGTGGTGAATTTGAAAACCATGAATTTGAACTTTTTGTGATGATCATGGCATTGAGCATAATTTTTCTGCCCTTAGAATACCACAACAAAATGATGTTGTAGAAAGAAAAAATCGATCTTTAGAGGAAATGATAAGAACTATGCTCAATGAGACCAACATTCCTAATATTTTTTGGCGGATGCGGTTAACACTGCTTGTTATGTTATGAATAGAGCTCTAATAAGACCATTTTTAAAGAAAACCTTATATGAATTATGCAAGGAAAAAAAGTCAAATATGTCACATTTTCATGTCTTTAGATGTAAATGCTTTGTTTTGAATAATGAAAATGATAACTTGGGGAAGTTCGGTACAAAATATGATGAGAGAATATTTATTGGCTATTTTATACATAGTAAGGCCATTAGAGTCTATAATAAATGAACTATGACCATAGAAGAGTCTATACATGTTGCATTTAATGAAACTAACCCAAATGAGCCGAGAAATGAGCTTATTGATGATGTTGCAAAAATCTTGGCAAAAACGCACTTGGAGAATTAAGAGAAAGAGTCCAAGAAGCAAGAAGAGAGACCCCTTAATCACTCATGGCAAAAGGATTCATAAATCATGGATCTACCAAAAGAATGGAGGACATCAAGATATCATCCTCTCGACAAGGTGATAGGTGATGTATCAAAAGGGGTAATCACTCGAAACTCACTTAGAGATGCATATAATCACTTAGCTTTTGTCTTTCAAATTTAACCTAAAGACATAAATGAGGCCATTAATGATGAACATTGGATCTTGGCCATACAAGAAGAACTAAATCAATTTGAGAGAAATCAAGTTTGGGAATTAGTTCCAAGGCCCAATGATCATCCAATAATTGGCACCAAATGGGTCTTTAAGAACAAACTTGATGAAACGGGCTTAATAATAAGAAACAAAACTAGGCTTGTAGCTAAAGGATATAATCAAGAAGAAGGCATAGACTATAAAGAAACTTATGCTCCCGTAGCTAGATTAAAGGCCATTAGAATGTTACTTGCATATGCATGCATCATGGATTTCAAACTCTATCAAATGGATGTTAAAAGTACCTTTTTAAATGGTTTAATACAAGAAGAGGTGTATGTGGAACAACCTCCTGGTTTTGAGATTTTTGAAATGCCCAACCATGTTTTTAAACTGAAAAAGGCCTTGTATGGCTTGAAACAAGCTCCTAGAGCTTAATATGAAAGGTTGAGCAAATTTCTTTTAGAAAAAGGTTTTTCTAGAGGCAAAGTTGATACTACCATTTTCATAAAGTATAAAATGCATGACATACTTCTAGTTTAGATCTATGTTGATGACATTATATTTGGAGTTACTAACAGCTCTCTTTGTAAAGAATTTTCAAATATTATGCAAAATGAGTTTGAGATGTCTATGATGGGTGAGCTCAACTTCTTCCTTAGTCTCTAAATTAAGTAAACAAGAGATGAGACTTTCATAAGCCAATCCAAGTACTGCAAGGAGTTGCTCAAGAAGTTTAGAATGGATAATGCCAAGCATATGGCTACTCCTATAGGCACCTCTTGCTATTTGGACAAGGATGAAGGAGGTAAATCTGTAAAATTACAAAATATAGAGGTGTGATTAGCTCACTCCTTTATCTTACTGCAAGTAGGCCAGATATCATGTTTAGTGTATGCATGTGTTGCTAGGTTTCAAGCAAATCCTAAAGAATCATACCTATGTGCTGTTAAAAGAATAATGAAATATCTAATAGGTACTTCACAAATGGGTTTGTGGTACCCTACGGGTGCCTCTTGTAGCCTAGTTGGTTACTCTGATTCTGACTTTGCTGGATGCAAAATAGATCGAAAAAGCACTAGTGGGACGTGCCACTTGCTTGGAAGCTCACTAGTTTCTTAGCATAGCAAGAAACAAAATAGTGTGGCATTGTCTACAGCTGAAGCTGAATATGTTGCAGCTGGGAATTGTTGTGCTCAAATCCCTTGGATGAAGCAACAACTGTTAGACTATAGTCTTGAGCTTGATCACATCCCAATAAGATGTGATAACACTAGTGCAATCAACTTGTCTAAAAATCTCATTCTGCATTCAAGAACTAAACACATTGAAATTAGGCATCATTTCATAAGGGATTATGTTCAAAAAGGTGATTGCATGCTTGAACTTGTAGAAACCACTAAGCAACTAGCTGACATTTTCACTAAGCCCTTGGCAAAAGAAGTATTTTTCTATATAAGAAATGAACTTGGTATATTGGATCAATCATGCATAAATTGATTATTTGCTGCATAAACGTAAAACTGATGCATAATATATTGCTTTGCTGCATAATATGATATCTTGATGCATAACATGTTGTTTTCTACATAATCATGACTTTTTACTGTATAATTTTTTATTTTTAATAATATTTGAGTCCAATACTGACTTAAGCATCAGAGATTCCTCCTAAGTTATTTTGCAGGTGCTTCCTCATGTCAAAGACTTCCAAGAAACTCAAAAACTTAACAAATCCATCCAAATGGTGTAATTCTTGGTAAAAGTAGTCATTTTGCACAATTATATGTTTTGGATCATAATCTGATTGGACTATATGCTTGCATGATGTTTGGAATTGATTTGAGATGTTCTGGAACTAATTTGAAATGTTCAAAATTGATCCTTTGCTGTTTGGAATGCAAAATCTGAGTTTGAGTATACTGGTAATCGATTACAAAGCCTTTATAATCGATTACAAAGGTTCTGTTAAGTATGTAATCGATTACACAACCATTGTAATCGATTACAATAGACCCAGAACTCAGGTTATCGATTACACCAATACTGTAATCGATTACAGGAGTAACAGAAAGCTGGTAATCGATTACACAAGCCATGTAATTGATTACACAGGGGTTTTAAAAGGTTTTCTGTCACGCGAAATGTCATTTCTTCAGAAACCTTCTCTTCTTCTCCTCTGCTCTCACGAAGACCCAACCACCAAACTCTCTATTTCTCACTTAAATCTCACCCAAATCACTCAATTTCACCTCCCTCTCACTCGAATATCACTTCTTTACACAACCCATCCACCAAAACTTATCAAAATCCACCCAAATCCTTCTCATCACCCACGAGCCTCACCACCTAAAACCCTCCTTCTACTTTCCCTCCACCCACACATCTCCAAACTTCATTCCCTTCATCCCATTCAATTTTTTCTCATCAAATGGATGGAACCTCTCAACGTGCAAAATGCCCAAGAATAGGGGTCACCATTGAAGAGTCTTCCAAAGGTTTTTCACGTGATATCTCTAGACTGAACCTCACACATCACTTCTCCATCACCAAAAAGATGGAGTTATTCAGAAGGAACTTCTAGTTGAGGAAGCTAATCTCCCTATATATCTAACTCAGAATTTCTGCTCCAATGAGCCCCTGGAGTCCTTCTGATTAATTGAAAGGTTAGGTTTAATTAGTTTCTTCAGCATTCCAAAAGCCATTTATCCTACCTTAGTTAGAGTTTTCTATGCAAATTTGAAATATAAAGATAACTGCTTGCTTTCTGAGGTGAAGAAAACTCAAATTAGGATCACTAGGGAGGAATGGTGTAGGTTAACTAAGCTCACCTATAATGGAACAAGCTTTTATAGAAATGAGATTGTTTGGGGAGCTGATTTTGAGTATAGGAGTGCTCTGTTATCCCTGATACGTTCTGGATATGAAATTCCAAGATATAAGAAGAGGGTGATGGCTACTGGTTTGACCATGGAAAATAGGGTCCTTCACTATCTGGTTGTTAGAGGACTAATTCCTAGGGGAGGAAATTACTCCTAGGTCTTAAGAGATGATGTAGTGGTCTTGTAGGCAATGACCACAAATAGGCTAATCAATTGGGCCAACTACATTATTCAGCACATGTTTGATGTGAAGAAGAAGAAGAACTTTGCTCTTCCATATGCCATGCTAGTGACAGCTATATTGAAGCATTGTCACATCTCTTTATTTGAGGAATCCAAGGACACAAGCTCCAAAGGGCCACAATCTATAGGCTTGTGTACATTGAAAAAGCTTCAACTATACAAGGTCGATGATAGATGGCACTACATTACCCATGGTAGCTATAGGCATATCCCTCATGGTCTGGAGAGTGATGATGAAGAAGAAGACCAGCAACCTGCTCCAGCTCCAGCCACATTGGACCTTCTGCTCTAAGAAATGCAAAACTTGGCAACTACAATGGAAACCCGGATGGATCGCCTTGAGCAGAAGGTGGATCACCTTGAACTGAGGATGGATTACTCCAATCAAGAGCTTGCTTTTATTTGTTCCTTCTTGGAATGATCAGATTATGCACCACAGAGAGCTGCTGTTGTACCTACCACCTCCTCTGCCCCTTCTCCTCCTCTGTCTTTTGCTGATCCCTTTACCACTCCAGCTGGAGTTCCTGATGATGATGAGGAGCTTCTTGGTTCCGAGGAGGATCTTGAACCTAATGATGATGATGTTGGTGTATACCCTAGAGGCCGATACTTTTTTGTATTTACATACATTCTATTATGCTTATTTTAATATATGAGATATTTCATTTATTGTGTTCATTTTTGGTAAACATAATAAAGTCCTTAGAATAGTAAGTTTGATGCCATAGGACATCAAATGGATGACTTGATCGTGAGATCCTTTTGGTTAGAACATTATTCTTAAATGTCCCTAGTTAAGTATTATTGTTAACTAGGACAACAATAATGCATTAAGACTAGTATGTGCATAGACTGATGACCACATCTCACAGGTCATAGATATGAGATATCAAGTCTTCACATGGGTATATATATTAGAGTAATTATGTACTGGACTGACCCGCCATAAGAACGCTACATGGATCATTACGTGAGTGTTATAAGTGATTCTCATAGTGACAATGGTGTTTGTGGCCCTTTCACCTAAAATCACTATGATTCCTACATGAGGAGTTGTGTATTTTAATGCCATCAAACATCATTTGTAACAAGGTGATTATAAAGTTAGTTATTGGACATACCGTAAATCATGCAGAGGGATGTGAGTGACCTAGATGGGATTTGTCACTCCTACATAACAGGAGCGATATTTTCGGGCCCCCTGATTGAGTGAGACTGCGAAATGCATGGCCATGCTCAAATGAGCCAATATGAGATATTGATTTTATTTGTTGTTTCAAAGTCTACTTAAGTATCAGCAAATGAAAGATTGGACTATGCAAGGGTGACTCATTCTATGCCTTGTGTTCAATTTAGATATCTTGACAAATGGACTAAACGACACGGAAACATTAGTCACAGAAAGGTTATGTCAAATCGCTGACATTCTTATTACTTGGGTAGCAGCAATGTGTTGCTAGATACTGCTCACTACTTGTAATATTAAAATGAGATTTTAATATTATTGCTAACATAATAAGAACCTACAGGGTCACACACATAGAGCAGACTAAAATTAGAGCAATGGATCCAAGTTGGATTCGGATTCAAATATGGGCCAGACTCATCACAGATGAGTCTAGGGTTGCACAACTTACCTTGCTACTGCTTATACTCACTTAAGGCAGTCACTATTATAAATAGTACTGCTAAGGGGCTGCTAAGATATGCAATTTCAAAACCCTAGCCGCACCTACAGAAAAATGAGTGAGAGAGCACAGGTTTCTTCTCTTCTCTTCACAACTACCACTGTGTGAGAGACGTGAGGTTTCTCTTTGTGGATGTTGGACGTTTGTGAGTTTGTTCACGTGGATACCGCAGAGACATCATTTCTATTACGGTGTTGGTGATTCACATCGTTCCTTTTGATCACGCTTCAAGAAGTAAATAATTTAAAAACTCAGATTATGACTTTTTGCATGGATCCTCGGTGAGAATCCTAATTTTTTTAATGCGTGATGTAACCGCAATTCCCAACAGATGATATTGACCTTAGAGACGTCGCTACGGGCGAGGATAGTGATAGTGAGGCTACTGCTAGTGACCATAGACCATTGCCTTGATATTTAAATTGTTTTCTTATTGATATATTGTATATGACGGTGGATCAGTTTATATAAAATCAGTTGATCTTTTGATGTTTCATATCTGTTTATTGAATATATTGATGTCTTAATCTGATTAGTTATATTTCTTGATTGGATTGCTTATACTCTGTTTGCAACACTTGATTAGGCTGTACTGGTTGCTTCATGGGAAATCATGAAATCCAGCTGAAATGCTGTTAAATTTTTTTTTATCTGAATGCTTATGTCTTTTAGATAATGCCAATAGGGGGAGATTAATGATTGCATAATTACGGGGGAGCTTGATTTAAGCTTTTACATGGACACATCACTAACCATTTCTTGTGCATACATTACAGGGGAGAGTTGTGCTTAAATCTCTAATATGCATATCTCCTCTTCTCAATATTTAATTTGTCATCATCAAAAAAGGGGGGAGAATGTGAATGCTTATATCTTGAAGCATATCAAATGAAGTTTTTGATGATAACAAAGTCAAGATGAAAGACCAACAACAAAGATCAAAAGAAGAAAACCAAGATCAAAAGATATATATTTGATATAGGTTATAGGTCTTAAAATATTAATGTAAAATGCTCTCTAAATATCTCAGTGATTCTCAAATGATTTTTCAAATATCGTTTTCAAAATCAACTTGTAAATTCAAAGTTAAACATATTTTTCAAGAAATGTTGATTTTAATCTTCGATTCAATATTCATGAAGGAATTTATGTTTAATCCAATGATCTAAGTGTTAGAAATGGCTTATATACTCAATTGGACTTGAAAAATGTGTTCAAAGGCCATGGTAATCGATTACAATATGTTTGTAATCGATTACATAGCAAACAGAGGCCTTGTAATCGATTACATGTGCATTGTAATCGATTACAAGCAAGTTAGAGGCCTTGTAATCGATTACACCAAGCTGGTAATCGATTACAATAAGCCCAGAAAGGCAAGAACACATTCAAGAAGCATTGTAATCGATTACATAGAAATGGTAATTGATTACAAGCAAGTTAGAGGCCTTGTAATCGATTACACCAAGTTGGTAATTGATTACCAAGTGCCCAGAAAGCCAAGAACACGTTGGAACAGCCATGTAATCGATTACATAGATTGTGTAATCGATTACCATTGGTCTGTCAGTGCCCAACGACTATTTTATCAGCATTCAATGCTGCCCATTAAAGCTCCCAACAGCTCCTTTCTTCCAATAACTTATAAATACTTGCCTTGGGGCTTCATTAATGGTAACCTTCAATTCAGAACATCAATCTAACACTTATATTCGAGAATCAAATTCTGAAAACATTTTTGCTCTATTTTTTGTGAAAATCTTGAGATATCTTTTGAGAGCATATTAGAGCTTTAATTTGTATTAATTATTCTTGTGAGAGTTTCATTCTATCAATCTGAATTGCTTTGTAAAGAGGGTGAGGCATCCTTCCTAAAGTGTAAAGGGTGAAGCATCCCTTATTGAAGAGGCTCAAGCTCAAAGGGTGGGGTATCTCAAAGTGTTGAGTGCTCCAGTTTGTAAAGGTTGTCAAGTACCTATTGAAACTTGAAGATATAGTGGAAAATATTGAGTGTTTTCTTGAAGACTAGATGTAGATCACAAGTGGATTAGTGATCGAACCAGGATAAATTATTGTGTTTGTTTTTCTAAACCCTTCTCTTTATATTTGTGCACTATTTTATTGAATTGTTTGAATATCGTCTCCTTTGGCTATTATATTTATAAGTGAAAGTGTTCATCTCATTTATCCAATCACTTCTATCCATTTAATAGATTCAATGAAAATTGATTATCAAACGTTTTGCGAAAGATTTGCGAACTTGTTTTACAAACTCAATTCACCTCCCTCTTGAGTATTGAGACCACTTGGTAACAAACAGTACATTGCAAAAAAAAAAAAAGTAGCGTAGGATGAGCCTTACCGAAATGTGGTCTCTCAGCCCAAAGTAAGGTTCAATGCAAACCTCAAATATGTTACAACTATAAAGTTAACAAATTATTCAGAAAATTCAAACTATAAATCATTCGCCACCTCCTCCTCCCCCTTCACACTCACCACCACCTTCATATACAATAAGTTTTGCACCTTTTCGTTCTTAAATAGTTTCACACATCCCCCTTCCCATTAACCAAATAAACTTGTTTGGTATTTTCAAAAAAAATATATTTTAATAAAAATAAGGAAAATTAAAAAGCTTGTGTCGTCGTGTGAGATTGGATGAACATGATGAATAACACATTACAAAAAAAGAAAAGTAGAGTAGGATGAGCCTTACCGAAATGTGGTCTCTCAGTCTAAAAGTAAGATTCAATGCAAGCCTCAAACCTATTATAGAGGATAAGCTTACAAATTATTTAGAAGATTCAATCTATAAATCGTTCCCCACCTCCCCCTTCCTTTTCACCCTCACCACTACCTTCATACAGAATATGTTTTTTAAAGTTAGTAAAGGCACAAGAAAGAGATTGAATTGTGTCCTTTTCCCACTTGAAATCAGAAACAATCAATCATCTCATAACTTTCTCAAAGGTTATATACTTGGAGGAGAGAATAATCAAATCTCAAACAAAAGATAATTGAGAAGGTTGAAGACTTTGAGGCAAAAAGTTCAAGTATAGAATAGTTGGTTGAGTGAAATGAACTTTCTCAACTTACTCAAATTTCACCAAATCTTATAAAAAAAACACTTCAAATGACTTTCAAAACTTCTAGAAACTTTCTTTAAGATTATTAATAATCAATAAATCTTAGAAAACTAATTTAATAGAATATTAATTCAATGAAGTCTTTTTTGAAGAATATAAGAGAGTTGGTTTGGTTAGAAAGTCAAACTCAAATTTTTAACTAGAAAGATAGTGAGTTAAGTTTGAGAACCTCATGAACAACCTTTAAGTGTGACAGATAGGGATAGAGAAAATTTAAAACAGATATTTATACTGGTTCACCCCAAAACCACGTAGGCTACATTTAGTCCCTAATTCTTCACTAGGATTTTCCACTATTTATGAGTATCATTTGAGCAACACAATCTCTCCAGGCTAAGAGTACAAGTATTCTTTGATAAACAACATCTTCAGGCTAAAAGCAAAGGAGTATTCTTTGAAACACAACCTCTCCTGGCTAAAACACGAGTGTTGTTTGATGACCCAGCCTCTCTAAGCTAAAACACAAGAGTATTCTTTAGATGACACAACCTCTTTAAGCTATCACATTAGCAAACTCACACAAACACACTAGTAAAGCTCACTAGATCACACTTATGATCATTATTGGATCAAGGATACAAAAGATTGGATAGTTGTTTGTGTATAGGTAGGCTCTCTAATCACTCAATGAGTGTATATCTTTTTTGAGCTTAGTAGCCCCTAGCTTTTAAGAAGTAAAACATATGTTTTTTTCCTAAAGAGAGCATAAAATAGAGTATAAGCTCAAATCTGACTTTCTGACTTAATTTGATATTAATCCATGCAAAGCTCTTGTTAATCTTCATGGGTAGATCAAATTTATAGTTAGGAATGTGTTTCTAGCGGTTAGGAACAAGTCCTAAGTGATTCCATGTGGAAACTAGATGTTACAACACTTTTCCGCATGTGTTTGTCTTTTCTGATCGTTGAAAAGGTTGTTGGTGCTAAACTTTCACAACTCAAACTTTCTCAGCTTTTGCTTGGCTCAGCTTTGACTTTGCTTTACTTGAATCTTTCATACTTATCCTTTTAAACTTGGTTTTTTCAAAGTAGACTTTGCACATCTTGTCTCTTTTAGGCTTGTAATCTTGTTAAAAAAGGATTCAATTTTTTTCTTCTTGTATTCGACCTTTCTCAACTTGTAAGCAAATGTTGACAACTTCTATTATGATGCTTCTTATTCGGTGCTAATCATTTTGAGCTTCAGCTTTCACCTTTAGCAGCTCGATTAAAAAATCACCTCAATTATCTTTCTTGGCTTTGCTTTCCAGATTTGTTCTTTAGAGACTTTGAGAAGGATTCTTCTTGACTGTTCTCAACTTGAACATTCTCATCTAACTTTCTCAGGTCTTCAATCTTCTAAGGCTTGGTTTCTTCCACTTTATTGAATTTGTCTTGTCATTATAGGTGGATAAGATGCTCTTCTAACATGTTTCAATATTCAAATATGTTTTGAGAGAGTTCTTCATTCTTTATTCAACTTAATGTGAACTTTCTTAGTACCTATCTTCTCATCCAACCTTCTCAGCTAAACTTTCTTATAGTCTATTATGCTTCAATTTTCTCATCTTTATGGATAACATCACTTGATGATATTCTTTGATGAATCATATAATTTGATCTTGAATCTTGTTCTGTGAAAGGTCTTCACTTTTCTAGTCTTCAGTTGAACTTTCTCAAGACTTTCTTAGAGTGAACTTTCTCATGTTCACCAAGACCTTTTTCATGTTGTCTAGGAACTTTTTTAGATTGGCGAGAAACTTTCTCAAGTCTTCTATGAACTTTCTCAGGTCATTCCAGCCATTCAAAGATCTTTCTCATGTATGATTTTTAGGTCTTGCACATCAATAACTCAAAGAAAAGCTCCACAAAAGTGCATTAATTCACTAAAGCAATAACCAAGATTTTCAACATAGTTTGTTAGCATCAAAACCAAAATAGGAAATATTACCATAAAGGGCTCTGGAGCTTACATTTTCCACCTCCTCTTCTGTATTTAAGTGGATCCCTACCTCCCTCTTCACACTATCCAAAGAAACTTATTTGGTGTTTTCAAAGACTGCATTATGTTTTTAAAGAAAAAAAACACTTATGTCGTCATGTGAGACAGGATGAACATGGTGAACATCACATCGGAAAAAAAAAGTAGTGTAGGATGAGCCCTATAAAAATGTGGTATCTCAGTCTAGAAATAAGGCTCAGTGCAAGCTTCAAACCTGTTACAAAGGAAACATTAACAAATTTTTCAGAAGATTCAAACTATAAATCATTCCCCCTTCCTCTTCATACTCACCACCACCTCCATATACAATAAGTTTCCCACCTCCTCTTCATTACTTAAATGGTTGCCCACCTCCCCTTTTATACTCACCAAATAAACTTCTTTGGTATTTTCAAATTCTGTTTTGTGTTTAACAAAAAATTAAAAACTTCTGTCGTCATGTGAGATAGGATAAATAGGATGAACAACACATTTAGGGAAAAAAAAGTAGAGTAGGATGAGTGTTATAGTAATGTGGTTTCTCAATCCAGTAATAAGGTTCAGTGCAAGCCTCAAACCTGTTACAAAGAAAAAGTTAACAAATTATTCAGAAGATCCATACTATAAATAAATTCCTGACCTCCCCCGCCATCTTCATACTCACCACCACATCCATATACAATAAGTTTCCCACATCCTCTTACTTACTAAATGGTTCCCCACTTCCCCCTTCACACTCTCCAAATAAACTTGTTTGGTATCAAAATCTATTTTATGTTTTTTTTTTTTAAATAGTTAAAAAACTTGTGTCGTCATGTGAGGTAGGATGAACATGATGAACAACATATTTTTTTAAAAAAAGAGCAAAGATAGATGAGCCTTACCATAACATTACTTCTTAATCCAAAAATAAGGTTCAATGCAAGCCTCAAACTTTTACAAAGGAAAAGTTAACAAATTATTTATAAGATTCAAACTATAAATCATTCACCACCTCCCCGTGCCCATTCACACTCACCACCTCCTTCATATATTTCTTTATTCTTATCCTACTTAAATTGATAAATCATTATTCCACTAGGAAACTTAAACTTTGTTCATAATTACTAATTTGTTAACCATTTTAGCTACTAATGTAATAACTAAACCTTCAAAATTATTGGATAATTCCACAAGGACTTCAACCTATATATATATATATATATATATATATATATATATATATATATATATATATATATATATATATATATATATATTGCTTTAGTTTTCTTCTAAATTAATCCAAAAGATAATTAGTAGGAGGTACAATTAGTAAACTTCTATGCAACTAAAAGAAGAATATTTATTCAAGTCATATTTTTTATATTCTTTCTAATCATATAGATAGTATTAGTTCTCTTAGAACACACACATATATAAGAGAAAATATCCTACGAGATGTTTCAACTACTATGAACATTTTCTCATCATTTGTATTGGCTTTAAAAGAAAATTATTAATTTTTGGTAGAAATATCAATAAAAAATTGGAAAAAAATTAGCTAAAAAATAAATTTTCTAGCAGATTGTTTGACATAGTCAAGCCACTAAAAAAGCCTTTTCTTGAAATGTCTATTCGCCATAATTCACCATAAATTTTGACAGATATCGTCATTGAAAAATGAATGTGTCAGACAACACTTTTTTATAACTTTCTAGCAAGCGTGGCCACTAGAGATTTTCAGTAAGCATATCCACCGTAATGAATAGTTTGAGTGACTCTGAGCAATTGGAGAATTAACTGCTCGAATTATCTTCTGTCATCCATTGATAATAAGGATAATGACTCTAATAATACAATTTTAAGTAGTAGATGTGATAGAAAGATTGAGTAGTGAAATCGTTCCACCTCTTATAATGATGAGGAGAAGGCTAAGAAAGGAGATTTAGCAAGAAGAAGGAGAAAAGCATTTATTAGTGTATGCCCTAGTGGCCGATATATTTTGACAGTACTTATATACATTGTATTATGTTATTCTTTAATATATGAGGCATTTCATTTATTATGTTATTTATGATAAACATAATAAAGTCTTTAGAATAGTAAGTTTGATGTCATAAGACATCAAGTGGATGACTTGATTGTGAAATCCTATTGGATAAATTAGAACACTATTCTAAAATGTCCCTAGTCAAGTGCTATTGTTAAATAGGACAATAATAATGCATTGATACTAGTATGTGTGTAGACTGATAACCACATCTCACGGATCATGGATATGATATATCAAGTCTTCACATAGGTACAGATTAGAGTAATGATCTATTGGACTGACCTGCCATGAGAATACTATATGGATTGTTACGTGGGTGTCATAAGTGATTCTCATAGTGACAATGGTGTCTGTGGTCCTTTGACCTGAAATTACTACGATTCCTACATGAGGAATTGTGTGTTTTAATGCCATCAAATGTCATCTGTAACAAGGTGATTATAAAGTTGGTTATTAGATATATCGCGAATCATATAGAGGGATGTGAGTGACCTAGATGAGATTTGTCACTCCTACATAACAGGAGCGATATCTTTAGCCCCCCTGATTGAGTGAGACTGCGAAATGCATGGTCATGCTTAAATGAGTTAATATGAGATATTGATTTCATTTGTTGTTACAAAGTATACTCGAGTATCAGGAAACGAAGGATTGAACTATACAAGGGTGATGCATTCCATGTCTTGTGTTCAATCTAGATATCTTGACAAAGGGACTAAACTAAACAGAAACATTGGTCACGGAAAGGTTATATCAAATCACTGACATTCTCATTACTTGGGTAGTAGCGATGTGTTACTAGATACCACTCACCACTTGTAATATTAAAATGATATTTTAATATTACTGTCAACGTTATGAGAACTTATAGGGTCACACACATAGACCAGACTAAATTGGAGCAATAAGGATCAAAGTTGGATTGGGATTCAAATGTGGTCCAGACTCATAACAGATGAGTTTAGGGTTACACAGCTTACCCTGCTGCTGCTCACACTCACTTAAGGAAGTCACTATTATAAATAGTACTGCGAAGGGGGCTACTAAGGCACGAATTACATAACCCTAGCCGCACCTACAGAATTAGTGAGTGAGAGAGTGACAAGTTTCTCATCTTTTTGCGGCTAGTACTGTGTCAGAGGCGTGGGACTCCTTTTGTGGACATTAGACGTTCGTGAGTCTGTTCGTATGGATACTGTAGAGACATCGTCGCTGTTACGGTGTTTGTGATACACATCGTTTGTGTTTTCATCTCGCTTCAAAAAGTAATTTCAAAACATATATTATAGTCTTTTTCACATGGATCCTTGGTGGGAATTTTATTTTTTCGCTGCGTGATGTATCCGCGATTCCCAACAGCATTGTGGTTCAAAACAATAAATTCATATATTTTTATTAAATTTTTCTGATGGAAAGAAGGCTCGTGGTGGAGAAGTTGGGAATTAAGATGGAAATCGAAAGTAATGAAATTTGTTAAAAAAATGGTGATACCAATGATAATGACAATTGTATAAGGGTATTATAGAGAGAAAGAGCCTAATGAAATTATGAGCTCAACATCCTTGAGGTTAGGGCAGTTGAAATGGCTATCCCAAAAGCCGTTGGCCTTGTAAGTGGCACTAGAAGCATGTGTTTGCTTGCATTTGTCTAATGATTTTTAGAAAGTAACAAGATAAGCAAGATGAGAGGAGTCTCCATTTTTGAGGGTCCAAGCCCTGTTTTCAAGCCAGCGGTATCAAGGAACAGAAAGAGGGGAGACAATTTTATGGGGTACATGAAGAAAGTGATAGCAAAATCCATCACTTTCCTTTTCACAAACTTTCTAGATTCTTTTGGGGTGAAAGATATGTGGTTTGTGTTTAGAAAATGGGGAAGGGTTGAAGATGTTTTTATTCTAAAAAATGTGGATAAATATGGGCGTAGATTTGGATTCGTGAGATTCAAAGCAGTAGGAGGTGAGGGTTATCTTATGAGGCAACTTCAGAAGGTTTGCATTGAAGACTCTATACTTCAAGTAAATAAACCAAGGTATAAAAGACAAAATAAGATACTACAGAGAGGAGAAGTTGATGCAAGTTCAAGACAGGAAAAAAGGAGTGCATGTATCCTCACTCAAAATTTTCTAAAAGTATGACTTACGTTCAAGCAGTGAAACAAAGAACAGAACAAGCAAAGCAAAAGGAGGATAGAAAAATGTTGGAACGGAGCTTAATATATGCTAACAAGAATGCCATGGTTGAAGAGGAGGAAAATTCTTATGAAAAGTGGAACGACAGATTTTTTAATGTTGGAGAGGAGGAAATAACCAAATTCAGAGGATGTTACGTGGGGAAAGTGAGAAATCCAGAGGGATGTTTTCAGTTACAAGAGAAATTCAATATGAAAGGCTATTTCTCAGTAAAAGTTACTCCAATGGGAGCTAATTTGGTTTTGCTTCAGGCAAAAGATCCACAAGAAATTCCATCATTGGTAAATGATGCAAAAGATTGATTATTAACATGGTTTGTAGAAATTCATCATTGGCTTGAAGATGATATAGCTGTAGATCGTTTAACATGGATTAAATGTTTTGGAGTGCCAATCCATGCATGGAAGGATGATTTGTTTAGTCTTGTCACTTGTGGGTTAGGATCCTTTTTGAAAGTTGATGAATGTACCAGATGTTGTCGAAGATTTGATGTTGCTAGAGTTCTTTTAAAAACTTTGATTCAGGATTCCATTAATAAAGTTGTTAGAGTCAGAATTAATAACAGAATTTTCAGTATTAGATTGGTTGAAGAAGTATTTGGAGATAATGTTTTTAGAATAGGAGTAGGGCAGCCCAGTAACCAGAATATGCGTAATTGGTGTGATTCAGATTCAACCTCTACGTCCACCGCTTCAGAATAGTTCTCAAAGTCTTTGGAGTTAGAAATAGAGGAGAGGTGGAATGAGGAAGGGCATTTTGAAGATCAGCAGGAGAAGGAGAATCTCACGAAAAATGACTTAATTAAGATATTTTCCAAGGATGTAATTCCCCAATCATTGGGAAAGGGAAAGAGCACGGATAACTCCTATGGTAATCCATGTGGATTGATTACAAACTAAGTGGAAAGTGTACAAACTTTAAATAAGTTTGATTATCTACAGGACCCAGAAATTGGTAGCATTGAAGTTGAGGAAACAAATGGGCTGCAAGCATTAGAAGTCCAAGCCCAAATGAACCCAGCTGAGTTGATTAGAGAAGAATCTCAGGATGGTATTAGTGTGGACCAGATCCAGCAGCGGGTGCCCAAACCGCAATATGAGAATTATCAGACTTTGGGCCAGCCTTTATGTAATACCCTAGAAAATCATGTTAGCCTTATATATGGTTACAGAGGTAGCCTAATACTTACTTAACATGTCTGTGAAGTTTTGTGACTTTCTGAGTATGTTTAGGCACTTTGCTGTAACACTATGTGAGAAATATAATTGTTATTTGCTCTGGAAGTGGCTTGAACTACTTAGTTAGTGGAAATAAATGTGGAGAGTTTGTTTTCAAGTCATAAATGTGGGAATTATGCTACAGTTAAAGTTTGAGAATTTTCAGAGTTAGTTCGGCATTTTTAAGCATACTGATTATGTGTTTTAGTGCCGGATTGGCCCACAGCTGATATGAAAATATCAATTTTTGGTGAAACAATTTTTAATGAATCTTAGGATTTATTTTGAATTTGTTGAAAGTTACGAAACTAGATTCGGTGGAATCTGAGTGTTCTTAGTAGATCGGGGTTTTGGTACCTAACCAAGAGAAGTCTAAATAGACTTCCCTTCTTGAAATATCCCACAGTGGGGATATTTGGGAGGTAGAAACAGAAGAGAAAACGCGAGAAAGAAGAGAAGAGAAAAGAAAGAGAAGGAAAGGAGAAGAAAGAAGAAGGAAGAGAAGGATCAACCATCAAAGGAAAGGATCTAAGTGAAGGCCTTGCTTCATCTTCATCATCTTGATCTTGAGGTAGGGGAAATCTGTTTTTACTTGTTTGTGTTCATTCTTTTCTTTTGGTTTAAGAAAAGCTTGAAGAGGAAATGAGGTTGATGGGTGATTTGATGTTTTATAAGTTGAATCTTGATGTGTTTAGTGTGGTTGAGTTAGAAACTGAATTGTTGATGTGTTAGGATGAATTTTTCATCATTTGGAGCATTAATTCCCATTCTAGGTCATATTTGGGGGTTTTGGTCAAGTTTGAGTTTTTGAATCATAAGTGTTGATTTAAATGAAATTGATGTTGTTTGAGAGTTATTATGTGTAGTTGGACCTTATTAGAGGTTGAAAATCACTTGAAAACGGATTTTTAGTGATTGAAAGTGGTTTTAATTCTAATGGAACAGTAACCTATAGTTGCAGAATTATGCAGATTTTGAGTTTTGCTGTTCACGCCGCAACGTTGGACTTTTAATGCCGTAACATTGGGATGAACATGTTGAATGCCACAATGTTGGGAAAAACATGTTGAACGCCGCAACGTTGGACTTTAACGCCGCAATGTTGGGAAGAACAGGTTGAATGCCGCAATGTTGGACTTTGAATACCGCAATGTTGGGAAGAACAAGGGACGTGCGCCGTAACATTGAATGTTTGCGCTGCAATGTTGAATGTTTACGCCACAACGTTGGCAGTTTTTCGTGCCAGTACTTGAACCCAAGGCTTGGGTGCCGCAACGTGGAACAGGGGAAGCCGCAACGTTGGTGCTAGAAAATAACTATAAGTTGTGTTTGATGCTCTGGATCATTCCAGTGACGTAGTTTTCTTCTTTTATGCTTCTTAGGGAGTGATAAGACTCTAGTAGGAGTATTTAATGAAGAGTGGATGTTTTGAATCATATAGATTCATGATGCTAATTATGTGGGATAATTAGACATGTTTATATACACTTATAGTGTATCAAGTTGGATTTGAGGAAATGAGTTTCCCTAAGTGTGAGAATTATTCATGTTTGCTCTCTTAAGAGTGTTAAAGTACTTCTATAAGTATTTGATGAAGTGTTGTGAATTTAACCTGAAATGTATATAAATCAATTGTGAAACTAGTTATGAAAAGTAATTAGTAATTGTTTTGCATGAGATGTTTGAGAAGCATAGATTGGTGAGTAATATCATTTCTATGTCTTTGTACAATAGATTGGTGAGTAATATCTAACTCTATTGTATGTGAAATACCTTGAGGTTTATAATATCCTCTTAGTATTGTTGAGAATCATAGATTGGTGAGTAATATCCTCTCTATGTATTTGTTGAAGCGTATTGGGGTGAGTAATATCTTCTTTGTGTTGTTGGAAGCATAGATTGGTGAGTAATATCCTCTCTATGTTGTGAGTAGTAAGATGAGTAATATTCTTATTACATTGTGAAGTAAGGAGGTGAGTAATATCCTCTTTGCTTTGTTTGGCCCCGTGAAAGTGGGTGTTCTATATCAGGTAAGGTACTTAGTACCCTTCCTAATATAGTGAAGTATGAAAGAGATAAAATTTCTTATTCATTATCGATAACCGTGTAGTTGATGAGACTTCACTACCTAGGGGGGAATGAGACTTCCTTTGTGATAATGATGTGTGCTGGATGAGACTTCCAGTACTTGTTCAAGGTTATGGATAAAACTATGGACTTCCATTACTTTGTTCAAGTTTCATGCATTCATGACATTGCCATGGGATTGGAGTCTTGGATGTGGTATCATGCATTATGCATTTTCATACTTAGGAATCTGCATAGACATAATCATTAGTCATAATTAAGCATAACATGGTGATTGTATGGGCGGTTGCTATCATGATATTTTCATACATTGCAATTGTATGGACGATTGCGTGTTGTTGAAATGAGGAGTTGTTACTTCTATGATTGAAGAATCAACGAGATAATTGTAAATATTATCTATTTGTATATATTTATATACTGGTATTGGAATACTTCTACTGAGATATATTTTATTACCTCGATTGTATTGCCATGTAAATTCAGGTGCGAGCTCTTCTAAAGGGAAGAAGAAGATGTATGAAGACTAGCATAGTATAGATGCTGTTTTGAGCTGAACTTATATATATTTTATATTTGCTTAGTTGTTTCAAGTTATGTATAACAGTATGCCTTGAGGCTGTGATGTATATATATAACTTTTGTTTTTGTAGCTCTCCATATTTACTCATTATGTATGAATGATATGGGTTAGAAGTTGACGTATGTTAGTATAGCAGGGTCAATATTGGGTTATTCATTTATATGACGATATATTTGGGTAGCAAATATTGGGCTATTACACTTTACATCTTAATGGTCCAAGCTCATCTAACCCAGATCTCATTCCCATAAAACTTCCCAATTTTTCAGATGCGCTTGTGAGATCCATCCGAGACACAAATGCAAGTTTCAATGAAGTTTTGAATTTTACAACAGGTTTTCAGAACCCTCTGAATATGCATGTGGGAGTGTTTGCAAAGGATACATTTGTCAATTTGGATTCTACAATTCAAAGAGACTCCAGCGAATCATCTGCATCAGTAAAATCATGCCATCGTCTCGAATTACAATTAAAAAGAAGAGAAACTATCTTAAGAAACAAAGCCAACTGAGGAGTGTAGTATTGGAGGAGCCACGCGATTTGGAGGAAGGTCGAGAGACTGCAACTCAGAAGTCTCAAGGTTCTAACATCTCTGACTCTCAAATTAAAAATTGTAATTCTAGAATATGTCATTCAACTGCCACGAAGGTTTGGGAGATAGGAAAAGAGTTGGGGGTCACTTATTCTGGAAATGAAGTTTTAGTGGTTGAAAACTTAGCTAAAATAAAAAATAGAGACATGAAGGCAGTACAAGTAGATGGGGACAGCAAGGTGCAAGTATGAAGATCATAAGCATCAACATGAGAGGCCTTGGGGGTAGGCCTAAAAGGAGGAAAATAACCTCTATGGTGGTGGCTGAGAAAGTGGATCTAGTAGCTTTACAAGAAACTAAGGTAGAACTAGTTGATCATCGTTTGTGCAACCAAATCTGGGGGGGTTCAGACTGCGATTGATAAACTAGTGTTTTCCTTTTCTGGATCTAGTTATATTGGTGTGTGTTTGAAGTGGGGTTATACTGATAATATTTGTTTTATTGTTAATGTATATGCCTCGTGTAATAAGGAAGGTAAACGAAGGCTGTGGGAGGAGCTAAGGATGTCTAGGAGGGGTTTTGGGGGAGGCTTATGGTGTGTTGTTGGGGATTTTAATGCTGTCAGGAGGCCTGAGGAGAGGAAAGGAGTTTATGACTATTTGGTAGAACAGCAAGATTTTAATTCGTTCATTACAGATGTGGAACTCATTGAGCCTCCTTCACTTGGTAGGAGGTTTACATGGTATAAGCCAGATGGTAGTGCCATGTGTAAGTTAGATAGGTTCTTAATTTCTGAAGATTGGTTATTGGTATGGAAGAATCCAACTCAATGGATTCTTAATAGGGTCTTTTCAAATCATTGTCCTATCATTTTGAGATATAATAATGAAAATTGGGGTCTAAAACCTTTCAGGTTTAATAACTATTGGCTGCAACATAAAGGGTTAGAAAAAGTTGTTATGGAGTGCTGGGGTAGCTCAAAAAATTCATGGTGGAAGGCTGTAGGGTTAAAGGATAAGTTGAAAGCATTAAAAGAGTGTCTAAAGAAGTGGAATGCTGAGGTTTTTGGTCATTTAGACAGGTCACTTAAAAATCTAGAAATGGAAGTGCAATCTATTGACTTAAAAGGAGAGGAAGTTCCTTTGTCAGAAAAAGATGTGGTAGCTAGAAGGGCTACAGTTGCCAACTTATGGAAGATGGCCCATTTGAAAGAGAGTTTGATTTATCAAAAATCTAGATCCAAGTGGTTAACCTAAGGAGATGTAAATACAAGATTCTTTCATGCAAGTCTTCTAGCTAGAAGAAGAACAAATCAGATTACTGCAGTCTTATACCAAGGCAGTTGGATTGAAGGGGTTGCAGAAGTTAAAAAAGTAATTGTGTCACATTTTCGACAACAATTTCAAGAAGAAGTATGGCAAAGACCAGTCTTGGATGTGGTTTATTTTCAACAATTGACAAATCAAGACAGTCTTAGTTTATCAGCACCGTTCTTATTAGAAGAAATTAGAGAAACTGTTTGGAGTTGCGACGGTAATGAAAGCCCAGGGCCTGATGGTTTCAATTTCTCCTTCATCAAAAAATTTTGGAAAATACAAAATGAGGTATGTGAAATGTTTAATGAATTTTATGAAAATGCTAGATTGCCTGGTGGCATCACTTCATCTTTTATTTCTCTCATCCCGAAAAAGACCATCCTCAAAAGATTTCTGATTATAGACCAATTTCATTAATAGGCTATTTGTATAAGATTATTGCAAAGGTCTTAGTCAATAGATTAAAAATGGTAATCAGCTCTCTCATTTCTCCAAACCAATCTATTTTTATAGCTAATAGGCAAATTCTGGATGGGGTGGTTGCTGTAAATGAGATTGTAGATGGAGCGAGGAAATCAAATAATGATTGTCTAATTTTGAAGGTAGATTTCGAAAAGGCCTATGATTAAGTAAACTGGGAATTTTTAGACTATATGATGATAACTGATAAGAATAGGCTTTAATGTTAAGTGGAGGTCATGGATTGGAGCATGTGTTTTTCAAGGGTTTGTGTCCGTTCTTGTAAATGGCAGCCCCACTGTTGATTTTAATATTTTTAGGGGCTTGAGACAAGGTGATCCTTTAGCACATTTCTTGTTTCTGATTATGGTTGAAGGTTTGAGTGGCTTAATAAAAAAAATCTATAGCTTTCGAAATTTTTTCAAGATATAAAATGGGATTAGATGACTTTGTTGTTTCTCACTTTCAGTATGCAGATGATACTGTGATGGTTTGTCAAGCAAATATGTCAAATTTTTGGGAAATGAAAGCAATTCTTAGAAATTTTGAACTAGTATCTGGTTTTAAAGTTAATTTTCATAAAAGTTATCTCTTTGGTTTGAATGTGGATGAAGACTGCTTGAAAGCTGCTGCTAATTTTTTATACTGCACAATAGGTAAATTCCCTTTTGTTTACTTAGGCTTACCTATGGGTGCAAACCCAAGAAGATGTGCAACTTGGAGGCCAGTGATTGAAAAAATTAGGAAGAGGATTGGGTCGTGGAAACATAAACACATTTCTTTGGGTGGGAGAATTGTGCTCTTCAATTTAGTATTGGCAAATCTTCCCATTTACTTTCTGTCTTGTTTCAAGGCTCCCAAGAAGGTGATAAGGACCATTATTCAATTACAAAAGAATTTTTTATGGGGTGGTTCTTTGGATAAAAGGAAGATTGCTTAGGTTAAGTGGGATCAAGTGTGTAATCCAAAGAAAGTAGGCGGATTGGGAGTAAAAAACATTGAATGGTTTTAACTTGGCGTTATTTGGCAAATGGAGGTGGAGAATGCTAATTGGGGAAGATGCTTTGTGGTTACAAATTTTGAAGGCAAAATATGGGGCTGATTCATTATTACAATGTGACTTAAAGAATAGAAGATTATGGAAAGGGAGCTCTCAGTGGTGGAAAGATATTTGGAAGATAGATAGTGGAAATACTACTTTGTCAAACTGGTTCACAAATAGTGTTAAAAAAAGGATTGGTAATGGAGAGACCATAAAGTTTTGGCATGATAAATGGGTAGGAAATGATACTTTGAGGTCTTGTTTCAACAGGTTATATCAAATTTCAGAGGATAAAATTCTTTTATTGCAGATTTAGGTCAGTGGGTGGATGAGGAATAGAGGTGAAGCGCGCCTTAGTTGGAGGACAGGTTTCTTTTCGTGGGAGAGGGAGTTGTTGCAAGAATTGGAGTGCTTACTCGTTGGAGTAGTTATTAATTTTGGGAGTGGTGACTTTTGGAGATGGTTAAATGCTTCTTCAGGCTCTTATTCTTGCAGGTCAGCTTATGAGACTATTCAGAACATGGGGAATGTTCAGCCACAGCATAATGCAGTGAATACAAGCTTTGTTTTTGATTTATTTTGGAAAGACTGTGCCCCACCAAAAATAGTTGCTTTCTCATGGCAGATGGTGTTAGATAGATTGCCAACAAAGGTAAATTTATTTAATCGAAAGGTGCTTTTTCAGAACCAGTGTGTGTGTAGCTATTTCAAGGTCAGTTTGGAGAATGTAGATCATCTTTTTGTTAGTTGCAGTTATGCAAAATCAGTTTGGTATAATGTTTTTGGTTGGACTGGTTTTCAAACAGCAGTTCCATGTTCTATTAGGCAGCTTTATATTCAGTTCAGAGGTTTGGTTAAGAAAAACAATCTAAAGTGCTTTTGGATGATAATTTGGCATTCCATTGTTTGGAGTATTTGGTCTGCAAGGAATAGCTTGACATTTAAATCTAATGCTGTTGATGATGATTTTTTTATGTGTAATGGAGCAGATCAAAATGAAATCTTGGGTTTGGCTTCAGGCAAAGCTAGGAGGTGCTTCTTTTTCTTTTTCTAATTGGTGTTTAGCACCTTATCAGTGTATTAGCTCTATCTTTGTATAGTCTTTGAACTATTTGTGTAAAAGGGTTGAAGTACCCCTTGTACTTCCCTAATATATTTTTATCTTATCAAAAGAAAAAATAGGAAAAATTCAATTTCAAGGGGATTTGAATGAATTTGAGATTATGGTATTAAGGGTGATGGCAATTGCGAGTGGGGCATATGTACTTTTCTTATTACTAGTAATGTAATGAGAACTTAATAGAAGACTCTTCACATTAAATGAACTAGTATAGAAAGTGAAAGTGTCAATATGAGAAAAATCAATTTTTTTGAGCTTTTTAATTGATTACACTCGTGTTGAAAGATTTTTCTACTAAACTACTCCTGATGAACTAGGACACCAATCACTACATCAATTCGAGAAGTATCATTTTTTATGCAATGTTTATTGTGGAATATACCTATCATTATCATCACTGCCATCAATTGTTAGAGGCATAATTTTTCTTAATCTACTCACGCTCGTCTTTACACATTATGATAACTAGAGTCTCTAGAGGTCATCCCATATACCTTCTCTAGTCCATAGAGGTCTATGAAACTTAAGACAGTGACTTTTTTGGATTGGAGAATGTATATGAGTTCACCTCTATAGGCTTTGGCTTCCATCGAGTATATGGAGAAGTGTGAGCAAGCTTAGAAAAGTTGTGCTTCTAACGGTCAAAGACAATGATGATGATGGGTGTATTTCTCAAGGAACATTGCATAGAAAAGGGTACTTCCTGCATTGTTGAAGGGATTTGTATCCTAGTTCATCAAGAGTATTCCAGCAAAAAAACCTTTCAACATGAATGCAATTATTGAAATACTCAAAATAAAATTTTCTTTTTTTGATACTAATGTTCCTAGTTCCTAAATTAATTCATTAAATATGGATAGTTTTCCTTTGATTTTTCATTGTATTGCAAATAATTAAGAAAAATACATTTACCCTACCCTTCATCCTAATAACTAATGAATCCCTAATCTTATATTCATTTGAAAAAACCCTTGAAATTATCTTTTTTTTTCTAGTTATTCTCCAAAACTTGCTAGACTAATGCAAGCAGACACATATTTTCAATGCCACCTACAAGGCCAATAGGCCAATGGTCTTACGACTGCCCACTCAACTCTCCAAATCCCAATGATGTTGAGCTCACTGTTTCACTAGACTTTTTCACCCCACAATAGTGCCACTATTGTTACTATAGCTATTCTTTATATAAATTTCTCTGTTTTTATTATCCATCTTATTCCCCAGCTCCTTTACCATGTGCGACTTCTCTTTGTCAAGAAATTTACTTTAAAAAAATGTGTAAATTTATTTTTCTAAACCATAATACCTTTTTTTCTTTTCTTCTTATTGTTATGTCTTCCTACCTAGCCTCCTTCTCCTCATCATAAGAGGTGCAATCATGATCACAACTCAAACCTTCTATTATATCCACCACTTGAAAATTTTATTCCTAGAGTTATCATGATCACAACTAGTGAATAATAAAAGATAATTATCTGAGCAGTGAAATACCTACCTACTTAGAGCCACCCAATCCTAAATCTGTGCCAATCCAAAACAATTATTCTTAAGCTTCTAAACTTTCTAGAGCATTATTCCAACCACAGAATTACCATATTAACAGATATTACAAACAATTCTACCGTATATAGCAACACACAAGCAAGTGTGAATAATATAAACAATACAACTTAAATTTAATGCAGACCGATTAAGCTCACGAGTTCAAGACTGAGTCATCGAGATTAATAAAAAACTTCCTATTTCATTTTTTTTATTGTCAAAAACACTGCATTTCTTACCACAAGCCTATTTTGGTCTATAGTTTGCAATTCATAGCTCCATTTCGTGCGTCCCACTTTGTCCATCGTCAAGATGACGAAATGCCTCCTGTCTCATCTAGGTTTGTCGTCGTGTCGTAGTTGCTGTCGAGGTCTGCCGCCTCCCTTTATGTGGTGTTCCTTAATTTGCTCATGCTATGCTGTTATGCGTCGTTCATAAAGCCTAGGTTCTTGGTTTTTTTTTTTTTTTATGCTTGATGGCTTTCGTTTTAGAATCTTGAATGTAAACTATGGACATGTTATTAAATCATATTTGAGTGCTATGATTATTTTTAAAATTATTGTTGAAATAGGTAAACTTATACGAGTTTATAGAGGCTCCTCGCAAGTTTGACAACTTGATTATTGCACTTGAATTTAATTTTTTGCCCTAAAAAAAAAAGATTACCGTCATTTAACAGTAATAACAGGTCATGTATAGTATACCATGCAGAATTATATATATATATATATATATAAGATTTTACTCGATGAGAGAAGTGTTTATTATGAGAGGTGAGAGGAGTGAATTTTGACTATTGGATCTTTCATAGATGGTCAAGATTAGAACATAAATGCATGTGACCTTTTTAAGTAGTCACATGACTTTCAAGTAACTTTTAATCTTGATCATTCATGTATGGTTGTATGGTTAAAATTTACTATTCTCACCCTCTCACAATAAAAACTTTTCTCACTAGATATGTCTCCTATATATATATATATATATATATATATATATATATATATATATATATATATATATAAACTCCTCTCACTAGATATGTCTCCTATATATATATATAAAACATACCTTGCGCGCACAACATACACATATATTAGATAATAATTTTTCAGTGGATTGTTCCACAAGAAATGTTTTTTTGTCCTATTTTATTTTTAAAAAAAAATATTCCATGTGTTTTCTGATTGATTAGGCCGCTGGAAATTAATCATTTGCTAGCTACTTCAACTCTGCCAAAACAATGCCGACAAAAATCAGTGTTTTTCTTCTAGTGTGCAACCTACTCGAATCAACCTTAGCCAAAATATTTCTGTAGGTGTTTGTATTGCTCTAAGAACTTGTGTGCATTTGTGTATCCACTCTGAGTGTTTTCAAGAGTTACCCTTACATAGCATTTACTATTTTAGCATGATCTTGTGTGATCGAAGAAATGAGATATATAGCAGGTTGTGTTAGTCACTTTGGGTGTTCATCTTTAGTTTGAAGAGGTTGAGTGTTAAAGAATACTTGTAATTTAATTTAGAAAGACTATGCATTCGAATACTCTAATATAGTTCACAACCTTAATGAAGAGTTGAGAATTGAACGTATCTCACGTGATTTGAGGTGACCTAGTATATATATCTAGTTTTATGTTTTCTCTATATACCCTTATCTCATGTTAATTTTAAGGTTCTTCTATTATCATCTTGCTTTTGTTAAATTGGTTTTTTAAAGTTAAAATCCAAATTTTTTCTAAGTCCAACTCAAGGAGCCAAGTCTTTTGAAACTTAAGTTTCTACAAATTAAATCCTTTCAGAATTCACCTCCAAGGTGTTGTGTAAGTTTCAAAGTTGTTTTTGAAAGTAATCTTGTGCTAAGTCTTTGCTTTAAATTGTTATTCGTATTATCTAATCAAGATGTTCTCTTTGAACTTTCGCAACTTCAACTCATCATTCTTGAGAAAGGTTTAAAAAAAGGTGGTTATGTTTACAGAAAAATCCAAATTTCAACGAATACAATTCAGTTGCTGTTCTTGTGCATTTGCCAATTTCAAATATGACTAGCACGTCTTAATTTTGTAAATTTTGGACGTAAAAGGACTATTTACCATACATTACGAAGTTTGAAGACCTTATTGTCTACTTTTTTATATTTAAGGACTAAACTACACGTTGTGTAAAATTTAAGGATGTAAATTGGACCTTTCTCAAAACATTACATTGCGGGTGATAATATTATTGGTTTCTCAAAATTAATTGTCTTGCTTTAATGAAATTTATAGATTAATCATAAATTAAATACCTATAACGTTTCCTAACATCCTTGTGGTACTTGCATTGTTTTCACAAGAGGCAGAAGAAACAAGAGAAAACAGGTGATAAGAATTATTCCAATATATACCCTGACTTAACAAGGCTCTTCGCAGTCTCGAAAGTTTCGTTAACCCAGCTGTGTTACACCCAACACTTCTCTGTCACCTTTCTTAAACATCCACCTCCTATTTCCTCCACTCCCTGCACTGAAGCCCTTCAGTCTTTCCTCTTGTCATTGCTCTTTCAGACGTCTCTTGTTTCGTTTTCTGTCCTCAAACCACGAGACCGTGATGAAGGAAGTGACCGTTGAAGCTGAAGGTGGCCAAGGGCCAGCACCAGCTGGGGCACCAGAAGATGGAAAGGGAATGGATGCACCTGCACTAGGCTTGCACAACAGTGCCATGAAAATTTCCAGAGAGGCTTACAATGAATATGAAGAAATAGGAGAGAAGCCATCAAGATTTGAGGTTTGGGGATGGTATCTGTATGAGTTCTGCTCCTACTTTGTTCAAACTGTTCTCATCCCAATAGTGTTTCCTCTCATAATCAGTCAGTTACAGCAGCTCCCTACTGACCCAGTTCAAGAATGGTTCAATAACCACCAAGGCATGGGCTGTGCAGTAAAGGAAATTACTCTGTAAGTACATGCTTTAATTTTTCCATAATTTGTGAAATTTAAGTTATTTTGGTAAAAAATTTTGTGCCAAATGTGGTTCCTCTGTGTGTTTCATTCTGCAGCCTTGATGTAAAATATTCAAAGATAGTTTTATGAATTTGGGTGATTTAAAATTTTTCAATAAAGGTTGGAGTGGCCATAAGTTTGAGAACTGGTAGAAAAGGTCTTGTTTTTTTTTTTAAAATGGGAAGCGTGATAAACAAAGCATAGGGTTCAACCGTCCATTACAGTCCTAAATCATGAAAAGCCGTGTTTTTTGGGGTCATGCCGTGATGCAGCATGCTTTCCATACTTTACTCTTAACGGTTGAGATTCCTTTTCAACTTAGGTCAGCCACTTCATCATATCAACCGTATTTTGGGTATTTGTTAACTATATATTCTCCAATGTCGACCTTCGATGAACAAGAAAAAACAAGCTATGTTATTTGTTATTTTATTTTTTTTGACGTGGTTATTTGTTATCATATCTTTGGCCAAAACAAGAAAGAAAATAATTATGCTCTCTTCTCTGGAAGTATAAAATTTTTTGTCTGGACTCGGACTAAAAAATATTGCCTTTTGGATTTTTAAAATATATACATTATCCACCTCAAAAAAATCAAAGCACTCTTAAAATATTATAGGCGTTCTCTTTCCTTTTGTATTATTTTTTAAGAAAAATCATATTTTGTCATCAGTTTTTACGAAAATTCCCTTCTATGTTCATTTTATCGAATTTATATTTTAATTTATATAATATGACATTTAATTTTTTTTTCCTACAAATTTATATATAATTCAAGTCTCTGCATTTTTTATCTCTTAAAATATCATTCAGACAATACTATTTATATTATACTTTTTTTACCAAATTTTATTTTTTGAATGACATTTTTACACAAAATCTGACTCTAGTATATGATTCACACACATAATAAGTTATTTTTATAAAAAATTAAATCAAACAAATTGAAATAATATGAAAATTTGTTACTTTAATGATGTGCAAATATGACGTTACGAAGCATATAGGTATAGCCATATGCTTTGTGAAATATTTGGAGTAATATAATTCATTGTAGCTGGTTAGCTCAGTTCGGTTTTGCAATTAAATTATAGTGATAGTCAATTTATCGACAATTTTTACAAAAAACATGAAACAGTTGCTTCCATTAAGAGTTAAAAGTTAAAACAAATTTTTCTTAGTGTACCATTTTTTTTTAGTTTTTTATTGGGAGTATACACCACTGATAGTAGTGATTAATTTTCAGCGGAGAAATTGAAGGTGGGAGTCTCCTCGCAGCTTGAATTTTTTTCATACTCAAAAGTTAGAATTCGAACTCCAAATCACTTGTTTAAGAGAGAAGAGTCCCAACCAACTCACCCCAACTCAAATTAGTTCTTCGTATACCATTTAAATTTAGATCTTAGCAAAGAAACCCAGCATCCAATTTCCTTAAAATTAGTTCAATGTTTCTAATCTAGTAAGAGCTGAGAGTTAATTTTTTTTTATTTATAAAAAAGTATTACTAACTTGATGAGTTATTAAAATATTTATTAGTTTTTAATTCTTACAATAAATATATAATATAAAGAAGAATTTTATTAATAAATGTAAAGACATTTATTAAAGAAGTCAAAATAATTTTTTTTTATGAAAATATGATATTTAATATATTAAAAATTAAAAAAATATTATTAATCTTGTTTTCATAAAACAATATTTTAACTTTTTAACAAGTATTTTTAAGAAAATCCTATAAAAAATATAATAAGAATATCTGACAAATAATTAATATTTGATAACTCTTTAAGAACGCCTATGAAAAAAGCATAAATACTATAGTATGGCTTTACAAGTTTCGTAAATTACAAGAACTAAATAGTCCTTTATGTGTCAGTGGTCCATGTGCATTATGCTTGGTTCCAAGGTTCCATTTAAAATCATGGCATCATTTGCATTAATGGAATTTATATATTTTGTGCCATTTTTAAGGCAGTATATGTCACGTCGAGATATTTGTCTATAGGGTTACATACGTAACTCACTATTTTTATATATAAGAAATAAAAATTAAAAAAAATTCACTAAATTCATTCATTATAAAAAATTTCCTCTCTCCAACAATTTTTTATAAATATATGTTATATTTGTGTCAATTTAATGATTTCTCGGGATGAAACTCATTAAAAATATGTAATTAAGGTAATACCAATGTGCAAACTGGTGAATTGCAGGTACAACAAACTCACAAAGCGCACCATAAGAGTCGGTGGTTCAAACTTCTCCTGTTTAGAGTGGACATCAATTGCTTGGGCTGGAGGTCTAGCCTTGGCTGCTCCAATTCTTGGCTTCACTTCCTTCCACCTTGATGGGCAGCTCCAAACACTCGTCATAACAGCAGCCACAGGCGCTGGATTTTTCTTCTGCCTCCCTGCAGGGTTCTTCAAAACCACCAAGATTTTCATTCCCTACATTGCTGGCATTGTTGTAGCCAGCACAGTTGCCAGTGCAGCCCATACCCACAATCTGGGTCTCATAATTCGTGCCTTCGTAGGACCAACCCTTAAGCAAAGCCAATTTTTCATAAGACAAGGAGTCTCTAGTTGGCTCTCCCTTTACGCCACTGCTGCTGGTTGCTTGGGTGCAGCCATCATCTCATCTTTCACCTACCACATGATTAGGGAACACAATGATGATCGTGATTTTATAAACCTATGGATAGTCTCAATCTTCAGTGGCCTGATATGGCTAGTGGGGGTGTTACATGCCACCACAGCTGCAAACAGAACCACTGTTTCTTCCATCTCTTTCTCCTCAACGTTCCACCCTCTTTCTATATTCAAATACCCACATGCAATTGGAGGCCTTGCTGGGGTTTTCCTTTCCTCATTCTCCACAATGAGCATTTTCACAGGGGGAGTGCTTTTCATAGTCGGTCAGCTCTGCATTATGCCAGTGCACTTGCTTTATTTCTGGTTAACCTATTTCCTTTTCCCTCTGGTTTCAATGCCACTACTCCAACCTTTGCAGCAGCTGATTAAGTCGGACTCCGTGAAAATGCAAATCTTGGGTTTCCTTTTGTCACTTTTCTCTTCAGGGTTTGGGTTCTATTTCTGGGACAGTCACTGGAAATGGGGCCACTTGCTGATATTTGGTGCCATTCAGAGCACAGCAACTGGGCTTTTACACGCTTTTGGAAGGGTTTTGGTGTTGGATTGTGCTCCATCTGGGAAAGAAGGTGCTTTCTCTGTATGGTATGCTTGGATGAGAGCTGCTGGCTTGTGTGTGGGATTTACAGTGGGTTCAGTGGTCCCAGGACGCATTAGAACTTCTTTTGGAGCTACGTTTTGCACTGCCCTTGTTGGAATTGTTGTTCTGCTTTTTGGAAATGTCAGTGACGTTGGTGGTGCTGTTGCTTCTGGGCATGTCAGAGAGGAAGATAGTGAGAGAGGTTCCAGTGTCCCTGGCTTAGATTCAAAAGAATCTATCAGCGTTTGAAACTCCATAAAAGAATAAACCAATGTTACATTTACATTTTCTGTGCCTTGTATATTCTTTGCAAATGATGTTAATGCATGCAAGACAAGTGTAGTAAGTTTCATTTTAATTATGATTGATTTTGAATGTATTTTGGTTACTGTTCTGACGCATTTGTTTTTGTCTACGGTGAGAATTTTGGTTTCGGCTTGTATAATTAGTCTTTTTATTAGCATCTCGATCCTCATAATTCCATCACAATGATCGTGCATGGACCAAATTTGTTTGCATATATTTTGAAGTAGATTCAGAGGTGTATCTAAGATAGGCACGTCACGATGATTTTTTTCTTGTGCAACAACAGTAGAGCATGTTGAGATAGGGGGATTGGTATTTACAAAGGAACTCTAACTCTCAAGTCAAGTTGTGTACAAGTAGGGTTTATGTTAAGAGTGATAAGTTACCTGTGATTGTGAATAAGCTTGATATTTATAGAGGTTGGAGAGACACGCTCTTGGAACAATCACAAAAAAAGATACGTTCCTTCATTAGTTGTAGATGATCCCTATATTATCGAAATATTGATACTGCAATCAAGTCAAAGACGATTATGAGTGCTATTATTTCATAGCATCATGATTGACAATAACATATATTTTTAGGATTTATTCACTGCACAGATCTCGCGATAATACTACTACTACCCAATGTCGTGGTCTGATATACATAGAGTTGAGATCTCATCTTTGTGCCATAAGCGAGTCCTGCTGAGGGTATCAATGACAAACTCCAGTGTACTGCGTGCCAGGTCAGCCCAGGGACGTGATCCCAGTTTATGGTCTAAAAAAATTGCCCTTAGCTTGACGCTTAGATGAGATAGCTAAATATCAAGGTACCAAGTTTGAAAAGGAGCACACGACACGCAATGGACAAAGGGATCCAAGTTGGTTAACGTCGGATCTCTCGATGTTTTCCAAAGGGTCGGGGTCCATTATACATTATAGAATGCCTTCGAGACTAACATGTGAGGCTGCAATCTGAAGTGGATTGCTCTACTCACATTGCCATTCTGCCATCCGAGGTATATATTTTGTTGTTGCCATGTATGATTCACGAGGTTTTCGTCTTTTCTTGCAACTTTTACTCTATAGCTTGTAGTAGTCTGAGCTTGCTTGGGAAACCGTTACTTTGACTTTATTAGGAATTAAGGGTCCTTTAAAAGAGGATAGCAGTTTCATGTTGTTCCCCAACTACCTGCTACTCCTGTGACTAATTAGAGTGAGGGAACATTAAAACGTAGCTTCGAATGTGTGATCGGTTCATCTTTCTTGGGGCCAATTAGAATGCTTCGTTCCTTCTATAAATAAGGAATGTTTGCATTGATGCTGGCATTCCTTATGCTTTCTGATCCTCTTTGATTTCCTTTCAAAAAAATGTTTTTCCTTCCATTCCTTATATGCATATGGAGGGTTTTGCCCCCATTTGAGACCATCTTCCTATTTTCCCCAAAATCTTTAAAGGTTTTGCTTATTTATTGCCAGTCCCTCCGATGGAGGCTTTTCTTTCTCGGCGTAATGGCTTGGTGAGGACCAAGTAACTGCCCTACGTGGGCTGGCCAATATGCATATAGGCAACAAAAGCCTTTCTCTCCTGGCGTTAGTGGGAATGTGCAAACTTTTTGCGTGTACTGGAAGAACTCACTGCTTCTGTGTAGTTCTTGAGGTGCATTAAGGTGCTCCGCACTTTGTCCTCCTCCTTTCCCAACTATTGTGGAGGCATTTAGCTGAGTGTCTTGATATTTTCTCTTCCTAAGTGCAGTTGGATATGGAGGAAGGCTCTAGGGGTGGAAAAATCTCTTCGAGCAACTTGGGGTGATTTGAAGCAACTTGAAGTGATTCTGAAGCATTTTGTGGCTGATTTCTAGAAGAACCTTGGAGGTGGCAATGACCAACGGCTGTTATCGTCAACGCTGTCTCATCTGGCTTCCTTTCCGGCTCTTGCTAGTGGGCATTCTTGACTCTCTCTTTTTTTTTTGTCTTGGAGGAACTTTAATGTATTCCTTTTTTGTTAGAGCTGACGATGTATGGAATGTGAATAATAAAATTCTTTTTCTGAATCTTGTGACTTTTATTTTCCACTCTTTGCTTTTCCTTTTTTCTCTGAGATGAGTTCAACGCTCATCATATAATAGTATTGTCATCTTGCCCCTAGCTTGATACTTGGCTAGTATAGTGAAGTGGCAAGGTAAAGTCTCGATGACCCCGAGTGACAGTACCATGCTTAATTTTTAGCAACGGTCCGTGCTACCCCGTGGGGTTTAAAACTTTAATCTGGAGGCGTTTACGAATAAGTCATTTGACACTCATGGAAGCACTGTGGTCCGGACAAGGTCCAAGCATCAGTTGAACATAAATGAACATTTTGGGTGTAGCTGGGGTCCGTAGAAGAAATACGGGGTTCGTAGAAAAAATCCAGACTCAACTGCAAGGGTTGCATGACGTTTTGTTTTCTGAGTAACCGCCTCTTCAACTGCTATGATAGCTATCACTACAAGAAATTCATGATTTAGCGACAGAATTTTGCGAGGGAAAATTGATCCCTCGCTAAATTTCAAAAATAAATTCAAGGGAAAAAATAATGAGTGAATAGTGAGAGAATTGCGAGGAATAATTTTTCTTGCTAAAATTAGTAAGAGAATTGCAAGGGATAAAATTCCCTTGCTAATTTTAGCGATGGAATTCCAAGGGATAATTTTTCTCGCTAAAATTATTGAGGGAATTGCGAAAATTAGTGAGGGAATTACGAGGAAAATTATCCCTCATTAAAAAATAATTTACTTCTTTTGTATTGTTTTCATCTTCCCTCACTTTGCCTACTACTCTTCCACGAACGTCCTATTTTTCTCCTAACATTTTCATCTTCCCTTACTTAAGCTCTATTATTTCTCAATAGGGAAAATTTCATCTTCCACAAAGACAAGGAAACCGAAGACGAAGCTCGAAGGCACAACTGGATCGAGCGAGGTTGGGCTCCCTAGGAAGAAATCCTCTCTCCAAAGGCCAATTTCGCGCGCATGAGCCTTAATGAAGGGGAAGAGGTTCCTCTCAAGTCCCAGAAGCCATCGAAGCATTCAAGATGTTGAACCCTAAGTACCGCAAGAAGAAGATGGAGGAGATGGGACTGACCGAGGAGGAGTATTACCGAAAGCAGTTTGAGTTCAAGGGCGAGATTTTGGACCCTCTGGAGACTTACTGGGCAGGACCGATGGTCTTTCGGCTCATGCCACCACGTGATTGGCTGCCGCGAGGGTGGGAGCTTGATAGGAAGGAATTGGCATTCATACGTGAGGCGCATAAGTTATAGGCGAAGAGGGTGAGTTTGGAGGATTTGGAGAATGGAGTGATGATGGAGACGATGATATGTGCTTGGAGGGGTACAAGATGTTTTTGAAGTAGTATAACGAGCGGGTGAAAGCAAATAAGGATAGATTGGAGGAGGAGTCTTATAAGGTTTCACAGCATTACAATACTACAACTATTTTTTTTTAATTTTTTTTAATTTTTTGGTTTGGATTATGTAGATTGGTAATTGATGTGTTTGTATATTGTGATGTGGCTATGACAGCAAGACCAAGATTATTACCCTGGTAGAAGGAAAAGGGAAGGACTACAAGGAGGGCATGGTAGGATGAATTTGTGATTATTCTTTCTTTTTAATGTGTGGGGTTATGAAAACATGATTATAGTGCTCACTATTTATGTTTTTTAATGTTTTATGCAGTATGAACTCTGTTCTATTTTCCTGGCCAAGTAAGCTATTGAGCTCATCTTATTCATTATGATGCTTACTGCTCTATTATATATAAATTTTACTTCTTGTCTATATTACAAGATTGCCTACTAGTGTTAGTACTTAGTATGTTTGCATAACAAGACTGCTTGTTATGAATTCATTATGGTTTGTAAGTGTATCACAGGGCATAGCATTCCATGTTACTTGAAGAAACTAATTTCATTAGGCAGTCCTAGGCCATTCTTTAGTAGGCCTGCTTAATGACCATTTCAATTATGACAACATGAAAGTTAGTTTCATTTTTCAATTGCTGCCCATGAGTAATTGTAGCGGCTTGTTTGCTGGACGGAGTGGTGGTACCCTGTCGGCGGCATGGCTCAATGGAAGCTTGGGGTACTAGCTGTTCACAGTGGGCATTATGAGTCATTCTCTTAGGGTTTCTACTTTCTGCAATTATGATAGAAATAGATAAATATTTGTTAGCAAATTTTGAGAAATATAGGGTACAACCTCATTAGCCAAAACAAAGTTTAGGTCCGGGGGGTAGCCTATGAAATGCTGTGCATGGATTTCTTACCAATGTGTAGAAGTGGTCATTGAATTTGGCGGGTTTTGATCTATATATAGTGGAAAGGACAATTTGTTTATAGATTTGACCCATCAGTCTCTATTTTTGAGTGCTAGATATGGTTATTTTTGCCACCACTAAATATATACATATAAACAAGAGTAGATAAAAATTATAAAAATATTTCTTTTTTTTTGGGCATTTATCTCATCTAGATCTACCTAATCTGTTGTCATTTCTTTGCAAAATCTAACCTGAAATATGGAAGTTGTGGTGAATGATCAATTCTATTATGATACCTGGAAGTATTCCTTTTACTATAATTTTGTATTTTTTAAGTTGTGTGTCAAGTCTAATGCTGGTAGAGGTGGTTCTTTGGATTGCCAAGAGTTAAAATTGACTCAGGTTCATGATTGATGGAGATTGAATGAGGGATCTAGAATCTGGTGGCTTTGAGCTTCATAGACTATGCTTAAGTTTCAAATATATCCATGAAACTATGAAAGGTGCAGGTTCTGTTTTGGTTTTTTTTTTTCCTTTCTGTTAGAGGCTGTATAGTGTGTCTTTTATGGCATTCTTGTGTTGATTCAGTTTAGTGTTTGGTTAGTTTGTGTATGGATGGATGTGGTGGTTGTGGTGTGTGTGAAGATGGATGTGAATGTTCATATTCTTTTTTATTTTTTTATGCAATTACTATTTTTAATAAAGGGTTGTTTAAAAGGGAGATAATTGAATGAGAACTTCAGAGGGAGTAAACATATGATACAACATCATACAACAGTAAGACCAACCAAAAAAGGAATCCATTCATACATTACCATCATTGTTCAAACACAAACCATACTCAAAACAGTTGACAAATCTCATTTGGAGAGCAAAATTAAGGATATCTACCTAGATTCCAACTTGCCCTATAGCCTTCTTCTCTTTTAATAATAGTATGACTAGAACTTAAATTTACACGTAAATGACTCATTTCCTTATGCTTGAGTATTCTGGAAAAGGTATAAAGAATTATTTGCTTTTTAACTCTTTGATCACTGGATAGGTAAAAAATCATCTTGTGAAAGCTCAGCCAGCAGATCAACTAGGTAGTGTCATACTTGCAAAGGAGCCTATTCTTCAGGTATATTTAACCTCTCAAGTTTTCTTCTCATGAAAAAGTGTTTACATGCTATATATCACTTTGGTTTTTTTTCTTTGGAATAAAAATGGATATAGATTGATTTTGGATCTTCACTAGTGCTCTCCTATTTTTTTGCTTTTCATGAAGTTTTAGTATAGGTCTGATGGCTTTTGCTTTTTTCCTTTCATTTTTTTTCTTGCTGTGACTGGGATTAGCAAGGGATTTGCGAAGGATTAGCGAGGAAAATTAGCGAGGGATTTACTAGGGAAATTAGTAAGGGAATAGCGAGGGAAATTAACGAGGGATTAGCGACGGATTTAGATCCAAAAAATTTAAGCTATTTGTTTTTAAATTTGCAAGGGATTAGCGACGCATTAACGAGGGAATAATTCCCTCGCTACTTAGCGATGAAAATAAACCGACAGACGTGTGCCTCGCTAATCCCTCACAAAATTATTTTGTGAGGGATTAGTGAGGGATATTTCTATCTCTAATTTATGAATTTCTTGTAGTGTATGATGTCCACATGGCATGTTGTAACTAGATAGTCGTGCTTAGTGCTTCGTGCGCCATGGTGGAGGTTTTTTTTTTTAAAATCGAAGGGGTTTTGACAAAATTATCCCCTAACCACCTTATCCCTATAAGTAAGGGTCGAGGGTGCATCATTTATGCTTTTACTATTTCTGATCGTTTTCTGGTGACTCGAGGTTTTCTAGTGACCTTGCACAATAGAGAAGCGTAGTATTGAGCGATTCACAATGATTTTACTGAGTTTTCACCCCCTTCTTTCACCTATTCCCATTTCTCTTTCAAGGTACACTTTCTTCTACCCTTCTATTTCTGCCATTTTTAGCATTCCAGAGGATTTTTGTCTTCTTGTTTTGGGATATCCCCTATTTTCTTTTTAGTAAAAGAGTAGGGATACCAGTGTTCCTGGTCCCTTTATTGGTGACGTTCTGTGAAGCACCCTTTCTGCCATGTTGCAGACGACGGATGTGTCCTATTGAGGCTAAGACTATTGTGGGCGCATAGGCTGGTATTCGTAATGCTTAAGGGCAGATATGGATATGAACTTTCAAAGATTCCTTCCATCGTTCGCCCTTTACCATGTCTGAATCTATTTAACCAATATTCTTGATTCTGACATTAACTTACCGGCCTCCATAGGTGTTTCAAGGAGTTTCCTAGTGAGGAGAAGAGTTTCGAGGAAAAAGGGCTCAGTCGCTGAAGAGCCTTTAGTGCTTGCCCCCATAAGGAACATGTACACCTGGGTTGGGGATGACATCTAGGACCACTTGTCTGAACTCTTTTCTAAAGAAAACCTCAGAAAGGTCTTGGTTTATTTACAACTGATAGAAGGGGATACTCGGGATCATGAGTATCAAGCTCTGTCCCCGAAGTGGGATGAGAATGTATATTCAGGCCAGGAGATGGGCCCACATTTTATGTTCTTGTATAAAGGTCTCTTCGTTTGCTTAGGACTCACCGACTTTCAAGTTGTGGTTCTTCAGACTCTTAACGCAGCTCCATCCCAACTTCACCCAAATAGCTGGGGAAGCATACTTACCTTCTAGAGGTTTTGTCAGGTAATTCGATTGTGGTGCTTGGAGAAGGCCTTTTTCTATTTCTACATTCGATGGTGTCTTTAGGGAGCAGCATACCAAAAGAACTGGTTGACCCTCCGATCTAGATCTGGGCCAAAGGTTTTTACTATTTTTCAAGAAATCTTTAACGACTTCAAAGGGAAGTTCTTCAAATTGATGGTAACGTCGGGAACTAATCCATTTTTCCTAAAGGCCAATAAGGAGAAAATGTTCCCATTATACTGGAAAATATAAGTATGGAGCACCCCCATTGGGTTGATTGAGAAGTAGAAGCATGATCTTGATCAGGGTGACATGGAATATGTTGAGTTTATGACCAGATAGACTTAAGAAATTGAGCTCATTAAATGCAAGGATATTCTTGACACTCTTGGTGATGATTATCTTAAGGCCTTACTAGGTAGAGGTTAGGCCGTCGGTGTCTGGGGTCCGTCTTTACTTCCTGTTCTTAATATTTTGTATTCAGTTATTTTTTACTTGTTTATTTTTCTTGTCTTATTACAAAAAGCATGGCATCCAGACCTTCCCTTGTTGCCCTGAAGGCTTTGAGGGCAAGGAAGGGAGGGAAAGCACCTTCCAACACTTCTACACCTATTGCTCTGATTTTCACCGACCAAGATCTCACTGTTGAAGTGGCCTTTGATTTGTCAGACTCTCCTACACAACCTCTTCAAATAAGGAAGAGAAAGGCCCCTGAAAGCTCGATGGACCAGAGCAAGAGAGTGGTAAGGAAGGAGGGTGAACAGGAGAGGGAAGAACTGATGCCCATAATTACAGGGCAAGCAGACGCCAGAGCATTTGTTAATGAGTGACTCTTGAATGGTGAGGTGGTGAAGTACATCACCCAAAGGAATGTGCTAGAGACCTTGTCAAGGTTCCAGACCTTTGCACTTCAAGCCATTGCTAAAGCCCGATGTCTTGAGAGGTCCATAATAGAGGCTAAGAGGAAGATGGATGATTGGCTGAAGGTAGTAGACGAAGATGGAGCTTGGAAGCTTGTTTCGACTCTTAAGCAGAAGGAATATGCTAAAACAATGATCATTGAGCTAGAAAAAAGAGCTAATCGAGTCAAAGTCCATCAGGAAGAGAGAGAAAGCCAAGTCTGATAAGGCCATTATCGACCTCAAGGCTAGTATAGCATAACCAGAGAAGGAAAATGAAGAGATGGAAATGATCTCTGCAAGCATTAGTGGAGAGTAGTTTCAAAACGTTGTTGCCCAAGTCCAGTACTTCAACCCCGACGTCGTTCTGGCCTTGGAAGAATTAAATTCTAAAATGATTTTCAAGGATAGACACCTTATGATGGCGGAGGAGGTCGCACAGGCTGCTACCGGGGTCCGTATAGCTGAGCCCTCAACTGTTGTGCTTGATCTAATGGAAATGACAGAGCTGTGGAGCCCAGAGGGAGATGAAGTTGAGGCTTGACTTGCTTTTTCTTTTTGCATTCCTTTGCCCCCTATGTGGAGCACTTTGCTTTTTGTAAAGACAATTGCCATGGTCACCGAGGTTCTCTGAATACTTTTTCTTTACTTTTATAACTTAGCATTATATGCTTGTTCATTTTTTATGATCTATTTTGGGTGCAATGCTTTTTCTATGTACTTGGTAACCACTTAATGGACTTAGAAATTTTTTTAATTGAATTGAAACCTTGGTCTAGGGTCCAATGCCCAAAATATTAAGCATTTAGAATCCACTTGACTTCGAAAAAATTTAAAATCAAAACCTTAGTCTGGGGTACAACGCCTAAAATGTTTCGGCACTCAGAATCCCACTCGACTTTGGTAAAATTTAAGGTGATCTGCAACTGAGGTCTTTAATGTTTATGGTCTAGCATGAAAAATTGTTTAAGAAATTTTTGCCTTCAAAACCTGTTTAACATAAGACATTCACGGTAGGTACCTAATGGTGGGGCACGGATGTTGTAGCCTGTGCTGCCGCTTAATTTCATAACCACAAAATGGTCATGGCCAAGTGTTGAGGATTGGGTATGGACCCATAACGTGCAACCAAAATGCTCAAACGGGTTTGGTGTGTTATTCATTTTAACCTGGACTATAAGAAGCCTCAGATCCCATAGAGAATGGGCTCTAGACACTCTCAAGGCATTTTTTGGCTTAAGGGTCTTAAGTTTGTTGAAATCCAGATTCCATGAGGGACAGGCTCAGTGGACAATCTCAAGGTGGAGTCCAGCTTGAAGGTCCTTTGGGATTTTAAATAAGGCAAGATGATATCTGAATAACTTTGTTTTATTGATAGATCTGAGAGCAGAAGTCCATACAGAGTATATGCTTACCAAAATTTGGGCAGATCAAACATGAAGTAAACTAAGACTATGCTTTAAAGAGCACTTAACTATAGTACTTTCTAAGTTTTTCGCATTCCAATAGTTCTTGAATGGCTTGCCTATTAATGTCTCCAAGGTGTAAGCTCCTTTGCTAGTGCTGATCATGATGCAGTAGGGGCCTTCTAAATTAAGGACTCACTTTCCCTAGGAGGCATTCCTACCTCCAATGTTTGCTCTCTGGAGTACTAAGTCTCTTGGCTAGAACTTCCTTGGAACAACCTTCAAGTTATACCGAGTCACCATCCTCTACTTGATGGCAACTCGCGTATATGAGCAATGCGCCTTCTTTCCTCTAGAAGAACAAAATCTTATCTGATTAATCTGGGGTTGCTGTCAGGTGAAAACTGATGGAGACGCCAGCTCAATTCCCCAATTTCCACCAAATTCACAGTCTCACACCCGTAGGTGAGTTTAAAAGGGGTTTCACCCATTGTCGAGTGAAGCGTGCTCTGGTAAGCCCAAAGGACATGGTTTAGCTATTTAGCCCAGTTTTCTTTGTCTTCATCCATCTTTGTTTTGATTCCATGGACATAACCCAGTTGATAGCTTCAGCCTACCCATTTGTCTTGGGGTTCTTGACGGAACTACAATGATGTTTAATTTTTAACTTGGCAAGTAGTTCTTCGAAGCCTTTATCTTTGAACTAGGTCTCGTTGTCCATCACAATGGACTCTGGAACCTTGAACCTAGTGATGATGTGACGCCAAGTGAATTTTTTTATCCTATCAAAGGTGATTGTAACAAGGGATTCTGCTTCGATCCACTTAGTAAAATAATCCACTGTCACCACCAAGTATTTTAGTTGTCTAGGTGCTTGGGGGAACAGACCCAGGATATCCATACCCCATTTTTAGAATGATCATGGTACAAACATTGTGGATAGTTTCTTTGGGGGAGCCTGATAATGATCTGAGTGGCGTTAGCATTTGTCACAAACCTGGATATGTGCAAGTGAGTCAGCTTCCATGGTTAGCCAATAGTATCCAGCTCTGAGTGCCTTTAAAGCTAGGGCTTTGCCTCCCAAGTGATGTCCACAACTTTCCTTATGAACCTCAGCCAGTACATATTCTGCTTCTTTTGGCATGAGACATTTAAGGAGAGGTGAGGAAAACTCATGTCAGTATAACTGCCCATTGTAGCTAGTGTACCTGACCGCAATCATGAATAGTTTAGAGGCTTCATTTGGATTAGAGGGCCCAGCTCTAGATTGTAAATACTCCATGATTGGGGTGATCCAAGTACGCTCTTCTCATTCCACCTAGAAAATGGCTGTAATATTGTTACCAAGTGGTCTTAATACTCAAGAGGGAGTGAATTGAACATATAAAATATCTTCATAAATCTTTCATAAAATACTTAATTATTAATTTTCATTGAAGCTATTAATTAATTGAAGTGAATAAATAGATGAGATTGATCACTTCACTCACAAATAAAAAAGCTAAGATAGAAAGTATTCAAGGATTAAAGCACAAATGTAAAGAGATGAGTTTAGAATATCAAACACAAGATTTATCCTAATTCAGCCACCAATCCACTTGTGACCTACGTCCACTCCTCAAGAAATCACCCAAGATTTTTCACTATATCTTCAAGTTTCAATAGATGCTTGACAAGCTTTACAAACTAGAGCACTCACCACACATTGGGATACCTCACCCTTTGTGCTTGAGCCTCAAAATAGGGATACCTCACCCTTTACAACCTTTGAGGGATACATCACCCTCTTTACAACCAAGGGATACCTTACCCTTTTCTCTAGAGGGATACCTCACTCTCTTTATAACTAAAGGATACCTCACCCTCTTTACAGATTTAAACAAAGTATAGATGAAATGAAACTCTCTCAAGAGTGGATAATACAAATTGAAGCTCTATGGGTATCAAGGATTCACACTTTAAAACTCAAAAATAGGGGATTGGAGAAAGAGATAATGAAAGAAGAATTTAATGTTCAAGAATGATTTTCAAATTGTTCTCCAACATTTCTTTGATACCCAGACACTTTCATTTATAGCCCAAACGTTTTTAGAGTCGTTGATGGTTGTTGGGGGCATTAAATGCTCTAATAGAGCCATTCGAAAATATTTTCTGGTTGCCCAAATAAAGAATTAGGGGATTGTCTTAATCGGTTAGGAGCCTTAGAAATTGGCTCATGACTTACACAGTAACCAATTAAGGGAATGACCTAATCAGTTAGGAGCTTTAGAAATTGACTCCTGACTTACACAATAACCAATTAGGGGAATGACCTAATCGGTCGGGAGCCTTTAGAAAAACATAAGAATTGACTCTTGACTTAGTGAATAACCGATTATTAGAATTCTATAATTAGTTATTTGCGCTATTTTTTTTTACCAAATTGACTTTGAAATATCATAACTTCTTTCTTACTTATCCATTTAAAACAAATGACTACTCATTGGAAAGATCTTTGAGTCTATTTTCATATGAAATAAAACTCAAAATATTTTGAAAGATATCATCAAAAGAGTAACCAAAGGTCAGTTTTACAAAACACAAACTTGACTAGTTTTCATAGATTTGAATTACCACCAAGACTAGCTTTTCAAAACATGTTTGTTAGGCATTTTAGCATATAAGAAACACTTTTAAAGATGTTGAAATATATTTGAGTTTAGTGTGATTCTCATTTATCTTTACACAAGATCTAAGTCCTATAAGCTAAACTTAAAGAGTCTTGAGACTTGATCTTTGCACTTCTATTCCTTTCTTATTTGTTATCATCAAAACCATTGCTTTAGTCAATACCGATTACATTCTACCCTTTTTTAATGATGACAAACAACCATTGAGAAAAGAGTTAGTTCAAATAAATTGGAATTCACAAAAGGTACTAGAGACTTACTCCCCCTTTATTTTTCAAGAGGTGAATAGATTAGAGATGCATAGCTCTCCCTTAATTTTGGAATCCCAAGATCAGTGAATTTGTACCTTTTTCTATTTACCTTTTCTCAATAATCATAAACTTCTCCCCGTTTTCTCATGATCAAAAAGTTATACTATATCGTTTGACAAAAGAGAAGTCATATAATAATATCAAGTTCACAGAAAAAGCAAGTATTGTAGAAACAGAACATGCGTTGCCATATCATCAAAATAGAACATACATTGCCATTTTATACTAATACCAAAAGTATATCAAAAGTATTATAGAGTAATTGTTCACAATATAAGCTAATAATTATCATATCAAAACAGAAGATATATATAAAAAATAGTAAATAAGTCTGGATCTATGCTCAAGCCCCATGATCTTCTGGTTGTTGAAAGTGACGCTCAAGTCTTTCCAAGCGAGCATCCAAAGAGTTGAGGCAATCATATATAATTCCATTTGTGTGCTCCTGATAAACCGTTAAATCCATAATTTGATTTTCAATACCCGTATATTGGGCTCGAATATCTGCAATGGCAGCTAGGATCCGGTCTTCATTTATGGTGGGAAACTCTTCCATAACTACATCAGCAGGGACAGTGGGCATTTCTTCTTCTTGTGTGGCTGCATCATGCCCAACATGTGGAAAAGGTGTTTTAGTGGGAAAGTGATGGATCTTAGTGGAAAAGGTGTTTTAATGGTGGATTTTGGTTGGATTTGAGGTGGGTGATGAGTTTGAGGGAGTGAGTGTGAGAGGGTTTGAGAGGAAGAAGATGAAAATGGAGTAGGGGTTTCTTGAATGGTGAGGAAGGGTCATGGTTTGCTGCTATAAGGAGGCCCAATAACCAGTTATGGATCTTGGGTAACCGATTATTTGCATGGCAAATGAAAATGTAGCCTGTATTTTCTTCGAATAATCAATTATGTCCTTGCCATAATAGGTTATTTTTGTGGCACAAGAAGATGCAACCTCTGTCAGTTGGAATAACCGATTAAGGAACTCTTATAATCGATTATTTGCATCTTGCTAAACACATTTGGAGCTTTAATAACCGGTTAAAGGGACTCTATAATTAGTTATTTGCGTGGTATACAAGACCAGTAGCTTCTGTCTTCAACTAATAACTGATTAGGGCCTTCTTATAATTGATTATTTGTTAGAGGAAAAGCACTAACAACCACTGACTTTGTGAATAACAAGTTCGGTACTTCTCCTAACTAGTTATTTAGCTTGCATATAACGTATGATCACACTTCCAACGAGCAAATAATTGGTTATTTGTTTTCCATAATAGATTATATCTTCACCAGAAACAGAAAAATCTTCAAGAAGTCAGTTCTTAAATCACCAACTCATGTCATCTTGAGGGTGATCTTGACTTTCCCTTATTTTCATCAGCTCTAACCACCATAAATGCAGCCCAACAATAGATTAATCTTCTTCAAACATCAAAAATCATTTTTCCACAGCAGGAGCTTGAGATTTGAGAATTGGGGGACTTAAAAAGATGGATCAAGTACCCACAAAATAAGGTTGGGGGAAACTCCAACACTCAAGTCAGTAATGGATTTATGAATGATTAAATCTTGATAATCATGCAAAAATTGAATTTATGCAGTAAAATAATGACATTATGTAGTAAGAGGAAATTATGCAGCAAAAGTTAGATGCATGATTGATCCAATATGCCAAGTTCTAAGATATTTTCATCAAATATGTTATTTCAAACAAGAAGTGAACTTATCTAGCATATTATCACATGTAGAGATATTTTGAAGATATAAAGCTAGAAAAGTACTACTTTAAAGTAAGTTAGAGCATAAAACAAGTCTCCACTTATCCAAAGGTTACAAGTCTAAGCTTCTTGGAGACAAGAAAGAGAACTTAGAGTATTTTCTGATCTTGTGCTTGCAGCAGCCACTTTTGAGATTCCAAAGTCATTTCTTGGCCTTCAAGCACACCTACAACACATTTCAATTTTTGGCTTTTAGTACCCAAATTTTCTTGAGTCCTTATGTGTTAACTTTTGGCAAAGTGTCTTTGGGCACCTAAACCATTTTAGTCCCTAACTTATTATTGATATTCTTCCTTATATTGCAAGTTGATGCACTATATCCTTTCTTACCACAATGAAAACACTTTATGAAAGGACTTGTTGATATGTTTGTGGGAACAAAGAAATTCTTGTAAAGTTTTTGTTGGTTTTTGGAATTGTACCCTAAATCAGCCTTTTGAAAAATACATCTTTATTTCCTCATCAATATGTTCAAATTATCTATTCCAAATGTAAATTTTGAAAGAGTATTTTTTAAGTCTTCAATTTTTTTTTTCAAAATTTTTGCATGAAGAGAAAGAAAAGGATGTAAGTGCATTTTCATGTAAAGAGCATGTTATGCATAAAGAATTTACATCAATCAACCTAAGAGTTTCATTTTCTAATTTTAATTCCTCAATTTCTTTGCTTAAAGTAGAAATTTGATTTTCAAGTAAGGAAATTGTTTTCTTTGAATATGAAACCATTTTTGCAAGCCTCATAGATTCATTATGCAATTCTTCAAATGCATCTAGCAATTCATCATAGGAGGAGGAAGAATTTGATTCAAAATTTGAGGATATTACCTCTATGTCATCTTTCTCTTCCTCTTCTCCTCTAGCCATGAGACATAGATTAGATTTCTCATTGTCTGAGCTATCAATTGAATCTATATCATTATCATCCCAAATTATGTAGGCTCTTCTTTCTTTCTTATCTTTGAGCACCTTTTTTCATACTTTTCCACTTTACTTTGATAAATTGGGCACTCCATCTTCATGTGTCCTAATTCTCCACATTCATGGCATTTGGAATTCGATGAGGTTCCTTCCCCTTTGTGATAGACATTCTTTTGGGGAAATGGAAGTCTTCTTTGAGCTTCATTCTTTTTGAAGAATCTTCCAAATTTCTTTACTAGTAGAGCAAGATTCTCCTAATTTATTTTCAAGTCATCTCTATCATCATTATCATTGATTATGGAGGAAGTGGCCTTGAGAGCTATTCCCTTCTTTTTCTTGTGAAGCTCCTCACTTTGGTTGAATTTATTCAATTCCAATTCATGTTCTTGGAGCTTGCCAAAATGTGTGGTTAAGGTCATGGTTGAGAGATTTCTTGACTCCACAGTAGCCGTCACTTTAGGTTGCTAATGCCTGCTCAAGCATCTCAACACTTTGTTAATAAGATCTTCATTAGAAAATGTCTTACCCAATGAAGCAAGATGATTTGTAATATGTGTGAAATATTTTTGCATTTCTTGAATACTTTCACCTTAGTTCATTCTAAAAAGCTCATACTCATGAGTGAGAGTATTAATCCATGATCTTTTCACTTCACTAGTACCCTCATGGGTTACTTGTAGAGTGTGCTATATTTTTTGTGCAGATTTACAATTTGAGACTCTAAAGAACTCATCATGCCCTAAGGTTGTGGTAATGATGTTTTTGACTCTCAAATTGTATTGAACCTTCTTCTTAACATCACTGGTCTATTCACTTCTTAGTGTATTAACTCTTACACCATTTACAACTTGTGTGGGGACAAAAGGATAATTTTCAACAGCATCACACATATCTAAGTCAATAACTTCAATAAAAAAATTTTTTTTTCTTTCCAATAAGCATACTCATCCCTATTGAAAAAAGGAGGTCTATAGAGAGAACAACTTTCTGAAAAACTATTTGAAGAGGCCATCACTTTCTCTTGAAGCAGCTAAGCTCTTTACACAAGAGCCTAACTCTAATACCACTTGTTACTAAGTGGCCTCAATACTCAAAAGTGGGGTGAATTAAGTATATAAAATATTTTTACAAATCTTTCGCAAAACACTTAATTATTAATTTTTGTTGAAGCTATTGATTAATTGAAGTGAATAGATAGATGAGATTAATCACTTCACTCACAAATAAATAAGCCAAAATAGAAAGTATTCAAGCAAGCATATAAGATTAAAGCACAAATATAAAAAGATGAGTTTATAAGATCAAACACAAGATTTATCCTAGTTCAGCCACCAATCCACTTATGGCCTACATCCAGTCCCCAAACAATCACCCGAGATTTTTTACTATATCTTCAAGTTTCGACAGGTGCTTGACAACCTTTACAAACTAGAGCACTCACTACACCTTGGGATACCTCACCCTTTGTGCTTGTGCCTCAAAACAGGGATACCTCACCCTTTACAACCTTTGAGAGATACCTCACCCTCTTTACAACCAAGAGATACCTCACCTTTTTTTCTAGAGGGATACCTCACCCTTTTTACAACTAAGGGATACTTCACCATTTTCTCTAGAGGTATACCTCACCCTCTTTATAGATTTAAACAAAGTGTAGATGAAATGAAACTCTCTCAAGAGTGGATAATACAAATTGAAACTCTATGGGTATCAATGATTCACACTTTAAAGCTTAAAAACAGGGGATTGGAGAAAGAGATAGTGAAACACGAATTTAATATTCAAGGATGATTTTTAGACTTTTCTCCAACAATTCTTTAATGCCCAAACACTTTCATTTATAACCCAAACATTTTTAGAGCCGTTGGTAGTTGTTGGGGGTATTAAATGCTCTAATAGAGCCGTTAGGAAATGTTTTCTGGTTACCCAAATAACCAATTAAGGGATTGTCCTAATTGGTTAGGAGCCTTAGAAATTGGCTTATGGCTTACACAATAACCAATTAAGGGAATGACCTAATCGGTTAGGAGCTGTAGAAATTGGTTCCTGACTTACATAATAACCAATTAGGGGAATGACCTAATCGGTTAGTTAGAAAAACATAAGAATTGGCTCATAACTTAGTGAATAACTGGTTATGGGAATTCTATAATTGGTTATTTGCCCTGTTTTTGACCAAACTGACTTTGAAAGATCATAATTTCTTTATTACTTATCCATTTAAAACAAATAACCACTCATTAGAAAGATCTTTGAATCTATTTTTATATGAAATAATTTTTATAATAAAAATCAAAATGTTTTGAAAGTAATCATCAAAAGAGTAACCAAAGGTCAATTTTGTAAAACACAAACTTGATTAGTTTTCATAGATTTGAATTACCACCAAAATTAGCTTTTCAAAACTTGTTTGTTGGGAATTTAACATGTAAGAAACACTTTTAAAGATGTTAAAACATATTTGAGCTTAGTGTGATTCCCATTTACCTTTACACAAGATCTAAGTCCTATAAGCTAAACTTAAAAAGTTTTGGGACTTGATCTTTGCACTTCCATTCCTTTGTTATTTGTTATCATCAAAACCATTGCTTTAATCAATGCCAATTAAATCCATGATGGAGGGTTGAGAGAGAGTGTACGGGATTATGGAACGGTTGTTACCTGGGCTTTTAGTGCTGGCCAATTTAGACAGAAAGTCCACCTTGAAGTTATGCTCTCTTGGAATATGTTCTATCTTGGCATCTCGAAAGCTTTTGAGAAGTTCTTGTACCTTGACTAAGTATCTCTGAAGGAGGGGCTCCTTTGCTTGATAATCACCTCGGATCTGGTCGGTCACAAGTTGGGAGTCACTGTAAAGTGTGATCTTAGTTGCTTTTATATCCTTGGCCATTACCAATCTAACAATACATGTTTCATATTCTGCCTAATTGTTTAAGGTTGAAAACTCAAATTTCAAGGAGTTTTCTATTGTCACTCCTTTAGAAATTTTCAAAATTACCCTGGCACTATTTTCCTTAGGGTTTGAGGATCCATCAAAGAATATCGTCCAAGATGCTTCTTCGGGGTCGCTAGGTTCTGATGTTAGTTATGCTAGGAAATCAGAGAACGCCTGAGCCTTTTTTCTCTAAACAAGGCTCGTATGCAATCCTAAACTCGGAAAGCTTGATGGACTAGGCGATCATTCTCCCTGCTAAGTTTGGCTTATGCAGCACCTAGAAAATAGGTTGATCCGTCCTCACCACCATGGGGTGGCACTAAAAGTATTGCCTGAGTCTCCTGGCCATGGTGACAAGTGCGAAGGCAAGATTTTCAATTTTCTGGTAGCGGAGTGCTAGGCCTTGCAGAACCTTGCTTACGAAATAGACTGACTTTTGTCCCTCCTCCATCTCCCAGATTAGTATTGAGCTTATAGCCCCTTCGTGAACTAAAAGGTATAAGTATAGTATCTCATTGGGTTCCAATTTTGTCAATATGAGAGGAGAAGATAGAAAGTTCTTCAAAGAGGAAAAGGAATCCTCACACTCTTAAGTCCACTCAAAATCCTTCCCATTTTTAAGCAGTCTGAATAAAGGAAGGGATTTGTGAGTAGCTTTAGCAAGGAAACATGTGAGGGCCATAATTCAACCAATCACCTATTGCACTTCTTTGATACTCTGAGGGCTACGCATGTTGAGCACTACTTGGCATTTATCTGGATTAGCCTCAATTTTGTGGTGAGTCAGCATGAAACCCAGGGATTTGTCTACTTATACTTTGAATATGCACTTTTCTGGGTTGAGTCTTATGTTATACTTTTGGAGTTGTACAAACACTTCTTCGAGGTCCTCAATATGCGATCCGCCTTATAGGGTCTTTACTATCATGTCATCAATGTAAATCTTCAGCATCTTCCCCACTTGGTCTTCAAAGACCCTATTCATCATTCTCTAGTAGGTGGCTCCTGCATTTTTCAAACCAAAGGGCATAACCCTATAGCAGTAGCTTGCTTTGTCAATGATGAACGTAGTCTTGTCTTCGTCTTTAGGGTACATTGGAATCTGGTTATACCTGGAGTATGCATCCATGAATGATAGTAAACGGAAACCTGAGGACCTGTCTACCAGTGTATCCACATTAGGAAATAGGTATAGATCTTTAAGGTAGATTTTGTTTAAGTCTGTATAGTCTATGTACATTCTTCACTTTCCATTTGACTTATTCACTAGGACCACATTAGACAACCATATAGTATATGGTAAACCCTTGATGAAGCCGGCACTGAGTAACTCCTTCATCTGTTCATAAATAAATTACTACTTTTTAGGCCAACTTTTCTTTTCTTTTGAGAGATCGACCTTACATCCTCACTAATAGATAGGTGATGGCAGATGAAGGCGAGGTCAAGCCTAACCATGTTTGAGGACGTCCAAGAGAATAGGTCTTTGTTTTTATGCAAGAGCTCAATCAGCTAGCGCCTTTCTTCTTTTTCTTCCAAGTTCATTCCAATCTTGGTGACCCTAGGACCACATTGGACAACCATGTGGTATATGGTAATTCCCTAATGAAGCCGACACTGAGTAACTCCTTCACCTGTTCATCAATAAATTGCTACCTTCTAGGCCAACTTTTTTTTTCTTCTGAGAGACCAATCTTACATCCTCCCTGATAGATAAGTGATGGCAGATGAAGGAGAAGTCAAGCCTAGGAATGTCTGAGGACGTTTAAGCCAAAAGGTCTTTGTTTTTATGCTAGAGCTCAATTAGCTGGCGCCTTTCTTCTTCTTCTTCTAGGTTCAGTCCAATCTTGGTGACCTGGTCTGACTTAGTACCAAGTTGGATATGCTATAGTTCACCCTCTAGCTGGGGTCTGGTACCCTAGATTTCTTCTTGAACATCTAGCTTGGTCATAAGGATGTTGACTTGATCCAGGATCGAGCTAGATGTGCTAGCTTTTGCTTTCTTAGGAACCCTGCAAATTCTGAGGCTCTCATTGTAACATTTCCAAGCCACAATTTGGTTATCTTTTACTGTGACAACCTCATCACTCTTGCTGAGTGACGAGTGCCAAACTCAATCAAAATTACAACTGAGTTATGCCTATAGCTTGTAACATAGGAAACAACATAGGATCGTCTCTCAAGGATTGTAAATATAATTTAATCAAATTAAGCCAAAATTGGGGAAAAGGATTTGAAAATTCAGAATATGAAAATAACATAATTAAAGTGAAAGAAATTCAATTAAAAGAGCAATCAATTTAGAAACCTATCCGAAATTGGGTTAATTCTATCATAGATCTTTAAACAAATATTTGAAGTGTATGTGAATGGTTAATTTGGATTCAACTGAAATTTTTGCATCAAATCCAGAATTCATACTAAACAATCATCTAGAATTTAATTAACAATTGACACACAAATTTGCAATCGCATAATTTATGTTAGGATCTATGTTAATTTGATCTCTGAATTCAATTAACCTAAGCATAAATCAAAAAACTAACCTCTTTAATTCTGTGATTAATTCAGATTAGTTAACTTAAATTCATCATAATTCTCAATCTTAAATCAAGATCCAATCAGATCAAACATAAACAGAATCATCATTCATGCATTCAAGATCAAGAAGAAGAGGAAGAAGAAGAGGAATCCAATTACAATTCAAATACAAAAACAAAACAAAGATCTAAAAAATTCAAACTAGAATTTCTTCAAGAATCTTCAAATTGATTATAGAAATCTAGCTCTTCATGGCCATCACCACAAAGGAGCTTGAGTAAGAATAAGGAAGAAGAGAGAAAAATCTAGATTTAGAGAGAGAAGGTGAGAAAAGTGTGGAATAAAAAATGATCTCAATTTTTTGTCTCTACAACTATAAACTAACTCTTATTTTGGCCTCACATCATTAGAGCCCCATTCGTTACAGAGCTTAGTCCATTATGGGTAATTAGACCCAAACCCCATGTCATTTGGAGGTCTATAACTTAAGTTATGGACAAAACATTCCTAATGGGTCTCTGAACTCGTATTTTGACTTCCAGGCCTAATTAGTTCCACTAGATGTCCGATTCTGCCTTGGAGCTCTTCATGAAAGTTGTAGAGATCTCTCTCATCTTTCTTAAGATACACAATTTTTAGATATCTAGAACTCAAGATATGGTCGAAATACAGAAACAATATCAAACCTCAATGATGTTGGAAAAAATCCATTAAGCCCAATTTGAGCCAAAACTTACAAAACATGACCAAGCCTAATTAATTAATTACATAGAGAGTGTAAATGACTAAAAATGAGAGTTTATTAATGTATAAAATATATGACTATCATTAAGAAAATTCATGACCAAGTGGGTAATGGATACCACGACGCCAAGTGCATTTAAGGTAGGGCAGCCCAAGATGATGTTGCAAGCAGAGGGATAGTCCATGACCATAAACCTGACCTTTACTGTCTTGAAGAGTTTAGGGGACCCTAAGGTTAAGTAGGTCTCATAATATCCTGTTGGGATGATCTTCTTACTAGTGAACCTTGTAAGCTCCTTATCATAGGGAGTTAGCTCCGTACGTGGGAGTTCTAGCTTCTGGTAAAGGTCCACAAATATGATGTTTGTCGAACTCCCTTGGTCCATAAAAATATGCTGGATTTCAGCATTAGAAATTATTCCCGAGATAACTAGTGGGTCATCATGATTTAGGATAATTTCACCGTAATCCTCATCTAAAAAAGTGATGGAAGGCGTCTTCCATTCTTCAGTCCATAACTTAGGCTCAGAGAGGGAGACACTCAACAATGCCATTTTGAGAGCTTTTTTTAGCACCATTGGATGAACCACCGCCGTCAAACCCACCTGTAATAATGTTGATGGTTCTGTTGGGCTGGGCATGGTTGATGTCGTTATTGTTAGATGGAGCGTCCTTGTTCCTGTCTTGCCAGTCATTTGTATCATGGCAAAGTAGACTCCAGGATATTCTCTTGGGGCTTCGAGTCTTTCTTTGGCGTGGAGACATGCTTCGTTGAGGGCTGTATCTCTTTTCTCCCCATCTTCCATGATGTTCATCATTTTGAGCACAACTAATGTATTATTCCAGCCATCTCGCACTAATCAATAACGCAATGGCATCGCAAAGTTGGTATTAATCTTCAGTTTCATGGCCATAGCTTTTGTGCCATGTATAGTGTTTGGAGCAATCCTTCTGCCTATGCTTCTTCAAAGAGGGTGGCCTCTTGATGTCCTAGAACTCTGTCTGTAACACTTCCCTTAAGATTATTTCACAAGGAGTGTTTAGAGGAGTGTAATTGGAGTATTTGCCCCGAGGTGGATTGTCCTTGGAGGAGTTTCGAGACCGTGAGGTGTTATGGTTGGCTTTCTAATGACAGGACTCACCCTTCTCTAAACTCCTCTGTGCCTTAGTTGCCTTCTTGACGTTTATATACTTCTGGAACCATTGTCAAAATTCTTCCATGGTCTCTGACTTTTTCTTTGCCAAGGACACAAAAAACTTGGAACCGACCCAGAGGCCACTTCTGGCATAATGAAGGGCAATTCTATCATCGAAGTTATCCATGTTAATACAAGTCGTGTTAAACCTTTTAACGTACCCGTGAAGGGGCTCGTTGCGTCCTTGGCAAATCTTGGATAAAAATTCAATAGACCTGGGTTATTCTTTGCTAGTAGTGTACTACAGCAAGAAACATTGTCAGAGATCCGGCTAGTCAGTGACGGATCCTCGTGGCAAGGTGATGAACTATTTAAGGGCTCCTTTCTTCAGGGAAAGAGGAAAGGTATGATATAGTAACTATGATGATCCCCCATGGAAGCACATATATTGGATGTAAACGTCTATACATTCTTGGGGGTTCATAGTCCTGTCAAAGAGCTCCACATTAGTTAGAAATTTGAAATTTCTTAGGACTCTATACTCCATAAGTTGAACAGAGAAGGGTTGCTCCTGATTGCCATGGTCCGGGTTGTTATCAACAACATTGGACATTCTGGGGTCAGCATGTAGTCCCCTCTGGTTGTTATCCATGTTTCGCCTTCTGTTTTGACGTTGCATTCTGACCTGACCTTAATGCGCAGACCATCCCAAGTCCTCTAATATATGGTATTACTCTTCCAACATCGCCATATGTTATTGCACCATATATTGGAATTGGTTTCTAGATATGTGGGATCGACTTGTGTGTCCTTTACGAGACACACGATTATCAACTTCAATGTTCATGGGTCCTCGACATTATTGTACAGGGATTCTGGATCCACAAACTTCAGAATTGACTCCTTACATGCAGATTCTGAGTCTATCCCTCACAAGAACCTTGCGCAATTGGTAAGGGCTCTTGTTAGAAAGAGAGGTTTTATGCCCATCGCATAGAAGCTTTGCGTTGGGTTCCTAGTTTCTCGTAGCGAAGCTTTTAGTAATTGGTGGTAGAACAGGGTAGGGAGGACGCTGTGCCACCGGTCCTCGCCTCTCTTCTACAGAGGTTTATGTATCGTCTTCTCTCATTGAGTTCTATCTCGTGTTCACCATGGTTTAGTGGGAATAGAAGTTTATGGTTCCCCACATACAGCTCTAACGTTTTGAAGTGGATTCAAAGTTATACTTGAGATGGCCACATCACAGTGGTTTTCTCCTTGCGCATCAATAGTAGAGCGTGTTGAGATATGGGAGTTAGTACCTGCAAAGAGACTCCAATGCTTATGTCAAACTGTACATAAGTAGGGTATATACTAAGAGTGATAAGTTACTTGTGAAGGTGAATAAGCCTAGTATTTATAGAGATTAGAATGAAACACTCCCGTAACAATCACAAAAAGAGATATGTTCCGTTGTTAGTTGCAGAGAATCCCAATATTATTAGAATATTGATACTGGAATCATGGGCAGTCAAAGGTGATTATGAGTGCTATTAATTTGCAAGATCATGATGGGAAATAACATATATTCTCAGGATTTATCTATTATGCAGATCTCACAGTAATACTACTGCTACCCAATTCCATGGTCCGATATGCATAGAGTCAGTATCTCATCTTCGTGCCATAAGCGAGTCATGCTGAGGGTATCAACGACGGACTCCGGCGTACTGCGTGCCAGGTCAGCCTAGGGACATGATCTCGGATCATGGTCCAAAATAGCATAGTTCAATGATGTATATCAACCAATTTAGAATTCTAGTACCTAACCATTTGTCTATGCTTGAATCTCCAACACATCTAAAAGTGAGGATGCGGGTTCAATTTTATCAACTTCTGCAACTAACAATTTGTAATCCTCCATGTATGACCATATTGATAACCCTAATAATTAGTGATTAACATATGGGTTTGTGTCTCACTTAGTTCAAATATAAATACAAGAAGTTACTTTTCTTCATGAGTTTTTAAGTTTAGTAATATTACTTAATCTTTAATATTAACTATAAAAATATATTCATCCACTACTTTTTGTTTTTGTTTTCTGTGCACAATACTCATTTTAATGCTACAAAGATACAAATGTCATCATTTTGTTCTTTCAAAGATTTTTGACACAATTTAATCGCCCAATCTTACAAATTGACATTACATTTGTCCTTCTAACACCGTCTGTGTAGAGATTTAATATGAGTTCAATGTGGTATGTTAAGTGCACTTATGGTATTTTCATTGCCAGCTTGACTTTCAGGTGGATGTCTCTTCAACACATTAAATCCCCAAAATCATAAACGAGAAGATAGGAACCCTAATCCCCAATTTCATATACGTATAGGAAGCTTAAAACCCAAAACCTATAATCCAACATACTATTTATCCCACATCTGGTAAATTGCACGAATTGATCAACCGCATAATTTCTCAAGCTTAAAATTGTTATTGCTTTCACCAGAAATGGTTGAGTTGCCTTGAACATGGAGAGTCTCGAAGGAGGCCACATTTGATTCTTTATGATTGTGGGAGGAATGACTTACTACTAGCTTCACATACCTAAGAGAACCTAGGGAATATGTTCTTTAGATGCCCAATATAGAAAAACCAAGACCTTTCCATGTGAGTTTTTCTAATGGGTGGATGAGGGAAATGCACTTGCAAACTTTAAACGCAATTAAGAATATTATCAACTAACTGAAGAAGAAAGTTATTGTGCATGAGAATGAAGCAAAAGCTTATTAGGATTTTGTGTTTTGGGTTCGATGGCCTTTATATTCTTTGTATTTTGGTGTGGAGCTATTATAGCTTAGATTAGGCTTATTCTTATCTCTTGTATTTTGTATTCTGTTTTGGTTGGCCTTAGTATTGTTTTGTATTGAACTAAAATTGAAATGAGATTAGGTATTGATGACAAATGAATTTTCATGATATTTTCTATTTCTTATAACGATTTCAATGAAAGAGTAAATGAGTTACAATTAAATTAGCAAAAGATCACATAATTGATCTAAAATTTTGCATAAAGATAATTGAAATGCCATCTAACTGGCTGTATATTTTTGTAAGCTCCAAAGTCTTAAGACCCATTTTGCTTATTTTAATTCTTCTTATCTTATAAGTTTTGATGGCTAACAAACCCATTTCTTTAAGCTCTCTTAGCATTCTTTGCATTAGAAAACTCATACTCTTATATGTTCTCTACACTCACATGATCATATTCTACTTAAGCTTATATAATTTTGGACTATATGAGCTATAATAATAGTTTGCTAAAGTGTGTTAAAGTTTCAAAGATCGTATTTTAAAGAGAACATATAGCTTCAATCAAGTTTCTACTTAGTTGAATGTTCATAAATCTACATGTTAGCTCAGAAAGCTACACTTAGAAAGTTATATGTTCAGAAAGCTACATGCTCAGAAAGCTACTCATCATAAAGCTATTGTTCAGAAAGTTATCTTTGAGGAAGCCCAACTTGGAAGCATTGAAGTACTTTGAAATGTTGTTTAGAAAGTTAACTATCTAAGACATTCTCCTAGTTCTAGTACAAGTACAAAATACAAAAGCTATTGCAAAAGTTATGAGAAAGCTAGAAAAGCTGCCACAAGAAGACAAAATAATGGCTACATGTTCAAACAAGCACAAAAGGGTTATCCTACTACATTAAATGCACACCAATGGCTACAAATGCTTGAAACCTATAAAATGAAGTTATTGAAGATCATTTTAGGTTGGAACTCTTAGTTGGTGACACCATTATTGCAAGTTCAAAATTCTATACTTGTTGTCAAAAAGCTTTCGATAGTTCTGTCTTATTGTAAAATTGCTCTCTAATACTTGAAAGCTTACTCTGCTTGTACACATAGTATATCCCTTTTAACTAGAGTCATTTGTTCTAATTCTAAGTGTTGTAATTCACTATATGAGTGTTAAGAGTGATGACACACAAGCCCAAACATATTTTATCTCATTATAACCTTGACCTAGTAGTGATATGTAAGGTTTCTAAGAGAATCTGAAGAGGTTAATGTATGAAAAGAATACTGGTAATGTAGCTTGGAGAGGCTAGGGTGGAAGAAAAACTACTCAGATATATAAAAATATCATATGTGTGCTAGTGACTATAATTAAACTAGTGATTTGACTGAACTAGTAATGTGTGTAATGAAGTTGAGAATGCTTGTTTAAATTTCAAAAAAGGTTCAAAAAGTTTAAAAGAAGCACAATTCAACTCCCTTCTTATATAAAGAGACATCTTCAATATTTTCATTGATAATGTGTCAAATAGAACATTGAAATGTTATGACCACTAGCCACCTAACAAGTTGGAGTAGCTCATTGATGCTACACATACCATAGAAGATGAACGACACCATTTTAAGGAACAATAGCCCAATGCAGAAGAAAACCCTCAAGTAAATAAAGAAATCAATGCCCAAAATGAACTAGTTGAAGCGGAACACAATCTTGAAAAGATCTTGTGTGTGATACGCTCTAGAAACAATGACGGGGAAGTTTTGAAGGAAAGTCCTATAGAAGAAAATATGAATGAGGAAAAGGAAACATTCCCTGAAAAATCAAGTTCCTCCATGTCACATGCTCCTGATTTTGGAGGGCCCTAATGTTATCATTTTAAGAGATAAGGATTCCTATGACAAATCTCTTAAAGCACCCCTAAGGAAGAAGCAAAAGTCTTTAAGGAAGGTTCTATGAAAGAAAACAAGAAGAAGAATGTGACAACCGAAAGTCAGAATGAGAAAAGAAAAGAAAAATTATAAGAAAAAGAAAGGTCCTTAAGAAGAAAATTGAAAAGGAATGAAAAGAAGAAATCAGAAGAGAAGCACAGTGAAAGAAAAAGAGTGAAGAAAAGAAGAATGATAAGAATAATGAAAGAAATAAGCTTTATAATACTACCAGAGTTGATTTGTCACCCCTAACTAAAAAGGGAATAGATGTTACTTATCTTTGAGGCTCAAGGATGGTTACCCTTGCTAGAGATTGAGGAACTAGTATTTCTTTATCTTGTATAAGTGTTAGAGCACAAGCTACCAGAGTTGATTTGTCATCCCTAACTAAAAAGGGAATGGATGATACTGATATCTTTGAGGCTCAAGGATGGTTACCCTTGCTAGAGATTGAGGAACTAATGTTTCCTTATCTTGTGAAGGTGTTTTGCAATAAGCTAGAGATGAAGAACTTGTTTATCTATTTGTATGTAAAAGGAAAAAACAAAGCCATCAATTTACACACAACTAAGAAGGCTTTAGGAGTGAAGCCAATTGGAGCACAACTATTTTTCTTCAACATATGGGGTTCAACCACACCCCCTCCACAAACGTTTGGACAAAACAGGTGAGCCTAGCAGAATAGGCAACGAAGATGGAATCTTGGTTCTGATACCATGTGAAATTCTAACCTTAAACCAATTGGTATTAAGTGAAGTGACCTAATAGGTATATAAACCATATCCGGAAGATTGAGGCAAACAATGTGGGACTCTAACACAACCATCAGAATCTCATTCGAGGAAGTTGTATTAAGCATTTGTACTGATATATCAAAATTGGATAAAGCAAGGCAAGTCATGTAACCCTCAGATCGAAATACACCATTCTCCATAAGATTGTCTCTAATGTGTTTCTGCCTAAGAATGATAGTTACCATCAGGTGAACATTATAGAAATAATTATTCTTCGTCACCTGATTATGAAAATTCCTCTTTGTATTGGCTACTTCATGATTCATTATATGGATGATTGTGCACATAAGAAGAACGTAGTTAGTTTTCCATATGACATATTCCTTGCTAGATTCTTTAAGCTTTTTTATGTGGATATAAATGGTAAGAGTCTATCTCTAGCATTATGAATGGGAAAATTATTTCTCTTGTGGGTGTTGTACAAGATGATGAATTGGATTAGGAAAAATAAAAAGGAGAAAGCTACTGAGAAATAAAGGAAAGCCAAAATGGTGGATAAGGATACTGGATTCATTGTTGAATTCCATATAGTGGGAGCTTCAATTCTTGAAGAACAACATGAAGGAGTTTGCTTCTTGGTGGAGTGTTGCTCATGGATAGAAACCCAAAGCAAAATTTCATCCCTTGCTACCTCTGAACATGTCTATGATGAAGCTTAAGGATTTGTTGATTAGATGGCTCATTCTATTTTGTTTTGGCTTATTTGTTGCACATCAGATGTGTTTCCATTTTGTCTTTGTTTAAATTTGGTTTGAACTATATGTTTATGGATATTTAAGTTTGTGGATTTTATGACCTTGCTCTATTTAATACCACTTGTTTGGATCATTAGTTACTTGCTCTGGTATTATTTTGCATTATCTTGTTGTTGTCTTTATTACCAAGTGGTCTAAATACTCAATAGGGGGTGAATTGAGTTTGTAAAATAATTTCACAAATATTTTGCAAATCATTTGATTATTAATTTTTGTTGAACCTCTTGATTATTAGAGTTGATTGGATAGAGAAGATAGAGTGCTTTCATTCACAAATAAAAATAGCCAAAGAAGATAGTATCTAAGTAAGCCAATAAAACAATGCGCAAATGTAAATAAGTTAAGTTTAGGAAAATAAACACAAAGCTTTATCTTGTTTTAGCCACCAATCCACTTGTCGCCTATGTCCAGTCCTCAAGTAATCACTCGAGATTTTTTACTATATCTTCAAGCTTCAACAGGTGGTTGACAACCTTTACAAACTAGAGCACTCAATACCTTGGGATATCTCACCCTTTGTGCTTGACCCTTTACTTTCAAGGGATACCTCACCTTTACAGATTTGAGGGATACCTCACCTTTTCTTTTACAGAGTATAGATAATAAGAAACTCTTTCAAGAGTGGATAATACAAATTGAAGAATAATGGTATTAAGGATTCACACTTTGAAACTCAAAACAAAGTATTGATTGAAAAGATGGTAAAACTAGTATTTAATGTTCAAGAATATTTTTCAGAATGTTTTTCCAACTAGTAATTAATGTACAAACACTTTCATTTATAGCCTAAAGCATTTAAGAGCCGTTGATGGTGGATGGAGGGCATTAAATGCTTGATTATAACTATTGGAAGTCTATTTCTGGTTGCCCAGATAACTTGTTATCACTATTCCATAACCGGTTATGACCTAACCAAGGACTTTTTAAAATGCATCAATAACCGATTATGGAAATCTCATAACCAGTTATGGTCTTTTTAAAGTAAAAGCTAATGCTTTTGACTTTATAAATAATCAGTTATGAAAATATCATAACCAGTTATGGTCTTTTAAAAATAGAAGCTAAAGCCTCTAACTTTGCTGAATAACCGATTATGGAAAGATCATAACCAGTCATGGGCCCTGTATTTTGACCAAAAGACTTTTGAAAGACCATAACTCCTTTGTTACTTATCCTTTTAAAACAAATGACCACTCATAGGAAAAATCATTGAGTCTGCTTTAAAATGAAATAAGTTTCAGATCAAGACTCAAAAGGTTTTAAAGAGAATGACAAATGAGTGATTAATGGTCAGTTTAGAAAAACGTAAACTTGACAAATTTTCATCCAAAAGAACTACCACCAATACTAGTTATTCAAAAACCATTTGCTTGGGCATTTTATCAATCAAGAAGCACATTTAAGGAAGTTAAAACTTGTTTAAGCTTCATTCGTTTCCTATTTACCTTTACACGTAAGACCTAAGTCCTATAAGCTAAGCTTGATGAAACTTAGAACTTGATCTTCGCGTAACTAATCCTTCTTGTTTGTTAATCATCAAAATCAATATTATTGCCATTCACACTCTTGTTCTCTTGTACCACCCATGATTGATTTCAGAAAGGGAAGAAAGAAGAGTCATGAAGCAAGCAAAATGAAATATCATAATATGTATAATTTGCCCTTATTCTCTTTATATATGTGGGATTTATTTAGGGGGCATGTCATTTACTTATATTTTTACTCTGACACAATTGCTCTAATATTCCTTTGTAATTCCTTTTGCTTGAAAATATTACATATGTTTGTCATAATCAAGTGAGAGATTGTTGACCCAAGGCTCCCCACTTGTTCTATGTTTTATTATGACGACAAACATATAGTATCATGACTTAAGCTTGAGCTTTGCCAAGTTTCTGTTCATGCACATTATTTGGAGATCATTATTTATAATGATGAGGTTGGAATGGAAAAAAGAATATACAATAACCAAAGAAGAGCTACTAGTTCTCATTAAATAAAATTGAATAAGCAAATGTGCTTACATGGAGAGCTTAAAATTCTGGACAAGAAAGTTAATGCATTAAAAAATATAAAAGTTGTTCAAGCTCTCATGAATCATGATGGTTCAAAAGAAATTTTGAAGATCTATAAAGAATGGAAACCAAGACATGAAGACTTGAAGATATCAAGGAAAGTAATTAGTTTGATGAAGCAACTCAAAGAATACAAGCTGAGAATGCCTATGGAAAAGACAAATCTACTAAAAAAAATTCATAATATGCTATTAAAAAAAGTGCAAGCTATTGTCAAAGATTAGGTGTCACAAATTAGATGTTTGATGAAAAAAGAATAGCCAGCTGAATTCTACCAAATATTTTCTAATGAGAATATTACCATACAAAAATGTTCGAGAATATTTCAGAACGTCTCCAAATGGTTTAGATGCCCCTGCAATGGTTAGATAAGGATATCAAAAAGTGCAAGATGCTGTCAAAGATTAGTTGTCACAAATTAGATGTCTGATGAACAAAGAATGTCTAGTTGAAGTCTACTAGATATTTTCTGATGGGAACATCACCATACAAAAATGTTTCAGAATATCCCAAAATGTCTCCAAACAGTCTACTTGCCCTTTGCAATAGATAGATAAGACTAGAAAAAGCTGAGAGGATAAGGATCAACAGTTGTATAAAAAGGACACACTCCCTCTCACACAAAAAAGACAAATAACTTTTGAATTTTATCCTTGCTAAAGGTGGGAAAGGGCTATAATGCCATCACCTCCTCTAGCCTTTAAATACCAAGCTTCTTTAGGAGATAACATCATAAAAAAAGGAAAAAAGACACCCAAATCTGTGCTATGCAAATTTGAATAATTTCTTGTAATAGTTTTGAGCTTAATTGAGAGAAAAACATTTGAGAGTGTATTATTCCATCATTTTCTTCTAATAGGGCCCTGTGTGACTAAGTTTACTAGCTATTTTGCTAAGGTTTTAGGACTGTGAGTGACCTATATGATATATGGTGTGAATTGTGCCATGTAACTAGCTTGGCGAGGCTAGATGATCAAGGAACAATTAGGTTTAATAGTTGGAAAATCACAGTTAAGCTGAGGAATGGACATAAGTTTCCACATTGGGGTTGAACCATTATAAAAATCCTATATGTAATATTCTTCTAACCCTTCTCTTTTAGATTTCCACTACTATGTTCATTTTTATGTTTTCTAGTTTAATTTTTGAGTTTGCACTAACATCGGCTGATTGATCATTTTACAAGCTATCTGTTCTCCATCAGTTTTTTATTTTTAAGTTTGTTTTGTAGAAACTGTTCTTGAAGGATTTGATTTAAATAACTTCTCAAGTCTTCTTTCACCAACAATGGTGATTCATGAAAAATAACTTATGAGGCTACAACAAAGTTCCGTAGTTCAAGCTCATCCTAACAACATCCAACGACGAGCCAACTACGACCTCATCCCTACAAGTCTTGTAATCCATGATGTCGCTTGTTGTAAGGGTTTCTTGAAATGCTTGATGATGAATCTAAGCTTCATCAACAAGAAACTAAGTCTGATGAGATAACTACACAATATTGGGGTTTGTTGTAATGCTTTTCATGGTTGCTATTTGATTTAGGTTTAGATTTGAAATTATAAATTTGGTTACTATAATCTCTTTTCATAGTTGTCGAGATTTGGTTGTTGAAAATTAGTTCACATTTTATTTTAAGTAAAGGAAAGACTCGATAACTCAATTTGAAAACCAGACATAGGTCGGATTGGTTTAGTTCGAGTCAACTAAAAAAATTCGAGAAAATTGATCCAAATAAACCCGACTAGATTTGGTCCATTTGGATTTTTTTTCACTAAACCCAAACCAAACCGACCTCGGAACACCCCAATAGACTAGACCACTCATCGTTAATTATGATAGTTAATTAATAATTAGCTATTATAATTGTCTAGTGCATCTAACTTGCATTAGGTTTAGGTATGAATTTCTCCTAGAACCAAGTGGAAATTCTTTACCCCAATTTAATGTAGAAACGAAACTATAAAAATGGGATATGGAAGAGAGGACTACACTATGCCATGGTGAAGAAAGAAATTATATGATTGGCTGGTTTGCTCTAACTCAAGTCTCTATAACTCGGCCAATTCCTTCTAATTCATTCTAGTTCATTCTTTTTCAGTATCATATACAGTTTGATAAGTTGCTTGGACCAACTAGAGGATCGATTCACTAATTTATTGATCTGACTAGCCGATTTGAGTTGATCTTCTAAAAGTAATAATTATACTTGTACACATGTTTTTCTTAGACCTGATAATACTGTAAATGCAATTTTTAATTTTTTTTATATATAAACTAAAGCAAGAGTCCAACCAAGACTAAGCACTTACATGAGGAAGAGCAAGACTTAATGACTCTTGCCGTTAAAAGCTAGCTAAAGGCTGAAAGGCCTAGTGGAAGACCATATAACCAACTAAGTGTAAGCTCCAAAGTCCTTTAGTAGCATGAAAACTTGCTAAAGTTCTTTTGAACTTTCTGAATTTTGATGATTAACAAACTTAAACTTAAAATCTCTTGTTTACTAATATTTCATTAAGTGTGCCAAGATATAGTTGAGAAGACTCCTAGACTTTTAATGTGAACATTGTGATTTGCTTAAAATCCACCTCAAAGAAGTCTTAACTTGACTAAAGTTTCACGAAGACAGACTTCGGATAGTTTATGAACGACAATTTTATAATTCAAACAAGTTCTTTAGAAGACAACCTTCAGAAGATCAATTCATCAGAAGACAAGCACCAAAAGTCTTGTTCATTAGAAGACAAGAATCAGACTAAGTTCAAAAGCTAACATTATCAAAAGACAAAACTATTAGAAGATCAAGCATCAGAAGAATCAAGTCTTTTAGAAGAATATGAGTTCATAAGACAACATTTGTCTATAAATAGCAAAGTCAAAGTCAGAAAGTCTCAAAAGTTTTAAACTTCTGACTATCACTGGAAAAGGACAAAAATCATTAAAGAAAAGCTGACTGACTACTACAGGATTAGAAAATGGTAACATAACTATGCACAGTAACCGGTGAAGTTTCAAGCGACTAGTTTTTGAAGCTGTACAAATTGAAAAAGCCTAAAGATTTGAAGTTATGAAGCATACCATTATTCTGCCAAACTTTTGAACACGTAAATCTAGCTTTTGAACAAGTTTCTTTATTGAAATCTATTTCTGATCACTTGTTCAAAAGAGAAAATTATTCTCTCAAGCCTAAATTGCTTAGATCCACTTTTTGAGTGTAAGAGAACAAAATTTCTCTACTTTGTATAGATTAAATCCATTCCTTGAGTGTTAAGAGAAACCCAAAAATTATATTCTCATCTTATAACCAATTCCGATAGCCATCTGAGTGTTAGTCTAGCTTGAAAAGGCTAGTGTGGATCAAATACTACTTGTAATTTAGCTTAAAGAAGCTAGAATTAAAGAAAGAATACTCACGATAATATAAAATCCTAGTTTCAGACTGGGGACTGGACGTAGGCACGTGGTTTGGCCGAACTAGTATATATCTGATCTTCATTTTGTCCTTCCAGTAACAAAAATTGATCCTTCACTTCATATAAATTAAGTTTTTTTAAAAGAATAGTGTTTAAAATTTAGTTTCTTTTAAAATAATTTTTCTGAACTACTTAGCTTCTGACCAATACTCTAATTCATCCTAGTTAGGAAAACTTGAGAAGTTGTTTAGTTTATAGAATCTATTTAGAAATTAAAAGCATGATTCAACCCCCCTTCTAGTGTTATTTTCACTTTAAGTTGGTATCAGAGCTCAACCTCTGGGTTGAGTACCTTAACAAGCATAGAGGAAAGATCCTAAAGGGTAGATGGCAAATCAGAATCTCTACATTGCTGAAGGATAATCCATCAATCACCTTTCTACCTTTACTGGAGAAGACTATCATTATTAGAAAGACATAATGAAACTCTTCATAGAGCCTACCCATTTTGATCTCTAGGATGTTATAAATAATGGCCCTCTCACTCCTACTCATTCCCTAGAAGATGGAACAATTGTTCCTACACCATAAGAACAATGGACAGAAACTGGAAGAAATAGAGTTAAGATGAACTCAAAAGAAAAGTGTTTTCTTACATGTGTACTAAGCAATAATGAATATGATAAGATTATCTTATGTGACACTACCAAGGAAATATGTGATAGACTTGAAATGTTGCATGAAGGCACAAATCAAGTCAAAGAAACTAAAATCAGTATGCTTGTACACCAATACGAGCTATTTACAATGCTTGATTATGAGACAATTTATGATATGCTTACAAGATACATGCATATCATTAATCAAGTTCGTGCTCTTAGAAGAATTTACTCAAATTAGGAGATGGTTAAAAAAATGTTGAGAACTTTACCTAAGGTTTGGAGACCTAAGGTAATAGCTATTCAAGAGGTCATGGATTTGAACATCTTGAGTCTTGATGAGCTAATAGGTTCCCTAAAAACACATGAACAAGAATGATAAAGTTATGTTTGAACCTTCTCAATGTATAGTTACGGATCCCAAGTATGATAAAGTCTTTCTTACTACCAAAAGGTACTATAATACCTATATCATGTATCTAGATGACCATTCAAATCAAAATGTAAAGTGTTTAGTGTCTTTTAAATATGAGAAGTGGTTGTGGCATCAACAGTATGAAAAATATTTCAAGACTTTCTAAAGGCAATTTGGTCAAGGGCTTGCACAAGATCAAATTTCAAGAAGATTTGGTCTGTGAAGCTTGCGAAAGAGGTAAACAAACCAAAGCTTCTTTTCAAGCAAAAAATATTGTTTCAACTACAAGACCACTTGTACTCTTACATGTTGATTTGTTTGGACCAACTAGAACCACTAGCTTGGGTGGTAAGAGATATGGCTTTGTCATTGTGGATGACTTCTCTAGATTCACATTAGTATTATACCTAAGTCACAAGGATGGATCTTGTGAAGCCTTAAAGATATTTTACAATAAAATACAAAATAGAAAGGATTTTGCATAGTTGCCATCAAAAGCGACTATGGAGGAGAGTTTGAAAATCAAGCTTTTAGAGAATTCTGTGGTGAAAATGGAGTTTCTCATAACATATCTTCTCCTATAACACCTCAACAAAATGGTGTTGTCAAGAGAAAGAACAGATCCTCATAAGAAATCACAAGGACTCTCCTTTATGATAATGGTTTACCAAAATACTTTTGGGCATAAGCAATAAATACTTCTTGTTATATTCAGAACCAAGTTTTCATAAGGCCAATAATCAAGAAAACTCCATATGAGTTGTGGAAGGGTAGGAAACTCAATATATCTTACTATCATAATTTTGGATCTCAATGCTTCATCTTGAACAACAATGATCAACTTGGTAAGTTTGACTCAAAATTAGATAAAAGTATATTTCTTGGTTACTCAACTTCTTCAAAATCCTAAAGAATCTACAATAGTAGAACTTTACTTTAGAAGAATCCATACATGTTTCTTTTGAAGATGCTAATCATTCTTTTAAAGTTAAGTTTCTGATCTAGAAGAAGAATTTGAGAACATCATTTTGAAAAATACTTGTAAGCTGGTTTCTTATCTACCCACTCCAAAGAAAGAACCTTATGCATCTATTGATAATCCTTTTGATGACCATCAAAAGACCCCTTTTGGAAACAACATTAGAAGTCAGACTCAAATGTTAAAAGAATGGAGACATCTCACATCTCATCTAAAAGATCAAATCATTAGATGAAAGAAGTAGATCTTCATTCAAAAACAATGTAAACATGGCTTTCATATCTCAAATTCCAAAAGAAGTATATAAGGCACTTTAAGATGAAAGCTGGATAGAAGCCATGTAAGAAGAACTAAATCAGATTGAAAGAAACAAAGTTTTGACGCTGGTTCTTTAACCTGAAGATTATACAATCAATGGAACTCACTAGGTATTCAAAAACAAAGTAGATGAATCAGGAAATGTAATAAAAAAATAAGGCAAGGTTGGTAGCTCAAGGTTATAGTAGGAAGGTATTGACTTCAATGAAATTTTTTCTCCTGTTGCTAGACTTAAAGCTATCAAAATCTTACTTGCTAATGCTACTTACAAAGGTTTCATTTTGTATCAAATGGATGTTAAATCAACTTTTCCAAATGGTTACATTTTTTAATAAGTTTATGTAAAACAACCCCCTATTTTTGAACATAAAAAATACCCTAATCATATTTTTAAACTCTCAAAAGCTTTATATGGTTTCAAGCAAGCTTCTTGAGCTTGGTATGATAGACTCAGCTTTTTTCTTCTAAAAAAATGATTTTGAAATAGGAAAAATTAAAATAACTCTTTTTACAAAGCATCAAAAAATTGATTTCATACATGTTCAGATTTATATGGATTATATTATTTTTGGATCTACTAATGAACTTCTGTGCAAGGAGTTTTCTGAGCTTATATAAGGAGAATTTGAAATGAGCATGATGTGAGAACTTAAATTCTTCATGGAATTGCAAATCAAGAGACAAAAGAATGGACTCCTTATCTATCAAGAAAAGTATACCAAAGATTTCTCAAAAAATTCAAAATGGATTTAGCAAAGAAGATGAGCACACTTATGGATCCCTCTCAAGTTTTGGATTTAGATGAGAAAGGTAAACTTGTTAGTAAAAAACTATTCAGAGGTATGATAGGCTCTCTTCTGTACCTAATTGCTAGTAGACCAGGCATTCAACTAAATGTTAGAATATGTGCTAGATTCTAAGCAAATCCTAAAGAATCTCATTTATAAGCTGTTAAAAGAATCTTTAGATATTTAATTGGAGCATCTAATCTTGGTCTTTGGTATTAGAAAGGTACAAGTCTTAATCTCATAGGCAATTGTGATGCTAACTTTTCTAGAGATCATGTTGAAAGAAAAAGAACTAGTGGATGTTGTAGCTTTCTTAGAAAAGCTTTAATTACCTGGTCAAGTAGAAAGCAACATTCAATTGCCCTGTCAACTACTGAACTTGAGTATGTCTTTGCTTTAGGCTATTATTCTCAACTTCTATGGATAAAGCATCAATTAGAACACTACAACCTTTGATACACAAAAATCCCTAGATATTATGATAATACTTATGCTATCAATTTGACAATCCTATTCAAAATTCTAGGTCAAAGCATATAGACATTAAACATCATTTCATTAAAGATCATGTTTAGAAAGGTAACTTTGAACTTAAGTTTGTCAATATTGAAAACAATAGGCTGATATCTTTACTAAACCATTTTTAGAAAATAGGTTTTGTTTAATCAGTGTGAAAACTCAATTTTAACCGGGCTCCCAAAAACAATTATTTATTTTTGAATTTAATTAATTAAAGGTCCATATTCTTGTTTTTTTTGTTAGCCCAAATGTAAGCTCGTATTAGCAAAAAAAAAACTGATCTCGTTTAATTTAAAAAAAAAAAAGGGAGGGGGGTCTTTGTTACGGTTGCAGTTTGTTTCCCTTCTTTTGGTTAAAACTCAAGCAGTAGTTGAAATCCAACTAAACGATGTAAACACCCCTCTACTGCAAGCCTGAAAACTCAAGGCTCAATGCAGCACAAAAATGGTAAGTTGGCAGGAATTTGAAGCATGAGAAGGTCTCAATCACAAAGAAGATACATGAGAATGGAAACACCTACATCTGCAATGTGCAGCTCTATCTATAGAAGCTATTTTCGTCAGGATTGCAGAGCGGGTTTTCTGCTTACAATAAGGGAAAATGAAAACAGAGAGGGGGGAATTTTTTTGATAGAGAAAAGAGGAAAGGAAATAGACTCCCTGCTGCTATCTCCAGGAACCAATCCTCACAACCACTTGGACCTCCATCTTCACCACTATATCTTCCCAACAATCACCCTCCACGGCTAGAGATCCCATGTAAACCCATCCTCACAAACCACCTCAACTACTCCCTGCGGCCATCTCCAGGAACCAATCCTCACCAACATTTGAACCTTCATCTTTACCACTACATCTTCCCAACAATCACCCTCCACAAACAGAGATCCCACGTAAACCCATCCTCACAAACCACCAACTACTCCTAGCTCCCTCCCCAAACCGTGAACCACCCTTCACTAACCTTCATCATCTCACCTTCCACCAAACTAACAAATTTCTTCACCAACACTAGTCACCATCCTCTCACAACCCAAAAACGTCAATCACTTATATCTCCATAACCAACTCATCACACTTGAGTCAACTCAGCAACCCCCACCTAAGACTACTCAGATCTAGACCAAGCCACCAAGCCCCGCCGAAGCCGCCGCACCACCGCACTGCCAGATCCACTTGTAGGATGTCGTCGAACCGGCACCCCGATGCCACCGTCCAGATCCAGCATTGAGCCATTGTGTCACTGAACCAGACAGCACCGAACTTCCGTCACCGCACAGCCTGTTCGTCGCCCCAACCCCGACAGAGCCTGAGATCCGGCCAGCACTGAACCAGACCTGTGCGACACTGTCTTCCTCGCACCGGACAACCCGAACCAGAGCCGTGCGCTCCACACTGCACCAGCTCAATGAAATCGTCGTCCAACCCATAGATCCGGCCTAGATCTGTACTGAGCCAAAATCGAACTTGTTGACGCCGCGTTCGCCGGTCGACCCGCACGAATCCGGTCACTCTAAGACACACACCGTAGCCTCCGCTGGTGGGAGTGAGTTTCCCTTCCTCCATTTCATTTTACTCTCCTGTGATTTGTTTGAAAAGAAAACAAGTCTGCTGCAAAGCTTTAAATTTTTTTTAAAGTTATTTCTTTTTGGGTTTTTCTTTTGTTTGGGCTGAAGTTTATTTTGGGCTTAGTTTTTTTTTTTTTTTTTTACTTTATTTGTTTGTGGGTTAGATTTTGTTTGGGTTAAAGTGTTAATTGGATGCTTTGAAAGTAATTTGTTAGCTTTTCATAAAAGAAAAGATAATATATATATATATAGAGAGAGAGAGAGAGAGAAAGTCAGAAAAGTGTTAAATATAAAAATAAAATTTGTCTTAAGTGGTGTTGTGATGTGTATACTTAATCTTGTTTGTCTTTATTTATCTTGCTCATAAAAATTGTGTTTAGTTGTTTGTCCTTTTTGCTCTTTCAAAAAGATGAACCATATATAAAATAAGAAAAATACAAAAATATAAAAATAAAAAAAAACAAAAAAAATTGTTTAATTGATGCAATGACTAACGACGATGATTGAATAGCGAATGTTATCTTTATTGTCATTTGGATCATAAGGGTTTATTGAGTAGCCTAGTGCTAACTTGAACCCCGTGCAAGAATGGATTCGTTTTCAAATAAAATCTTTTTTTTCTTAATTAAAATCAATCAACCCACACTTATTTTCTAAAGAATTACGTGACTTTGAGTTTCTCATTGCACCAGGGGATACGTAGGAGTAGAATTTCATTTCTGTTAAGCCAAAATTAAATTTTCATAATTTTGTGGTTTCCTTTTTTATAAATAGTTACAATGTTTTGCAAAAGGTGTAAAATAAATATTTTCAAGGATTGTTAAGAATTTACACAATTAACTTAAGGTACCATTTTAGAATGGGTGTGTTAGGGGTGCTTTGGGATTAAGTTTCCGTCCTTCCTATCCATAACCGACTCCCGAATCCAATCTAGTTCCAAAGATCATTTTCAAAGAAAGGTTTTCCAATTTTCTTCCTAAGTTAAAAAAAAATTGGTGGTGACTCCATTTTCATTTTCTAAAATCTAATGAGTTGCTATTTTTCACCGCGATCAAGGTCGCGACAAATGGCGATTCCGCTGGGGATATTTGGAGAGTCAAGCCTGTTGTTGTTTGTTGTGCAAATTGTTAATATCTGAAATTTATTTATTTTACCCCTTTTGATCCTTGTTTTTGTTTTCTTTTTGTTTGTAAATAGATTTTAATTATTTATTTATTTATTTTTTGTGTGTGTAAATATCTGATGGCATTATCTTATGTATATTGTTACCTGTATATATTTCGTACATAATTGTTGAAACACTAGGATAGATGATTGCTGGCTGGTTGTTGTATATATGTTTTTGCAAGTTGGGAGTAGTTTTATCTTTTTAAATTTTTGTACAGGTTTGAATGCTCCTTCATACACATCACTATCACTTACCTCACACACTTTTTGGGCTCTATACCCGAGTCTGTGTGAAGCCGAGGAATAGGAAGGGTCTAGACTTTTGTTATTGAGGGGCTTTATGCTCACTTGACATTTGTTGAGACACTACTCAGATTGTTATTAATATCATGAACTAGTCATATTGAGAGGGTTTATCCCTACTTGTGATTAATTCATGAATTGGGACTTTGTCTTTATAGATAATGGCAATTTGAGGACCATGATTTTTAGAAGTTTAGATCTGTCCCGAAAATCTTGCACTGATAGATCAAACATAATGGCTGCCAAAATTAGAGTCGTGACCTTAAGGAAATCCAACCTTTAAGTTCCACCTAATTAGGGCACAAAGGGGGCGTACTTCTTCTTTGTCTATATCTTCTTTATGTGATTCATTCTTGTATTTTCTTTTTCTTTTTCCAAAATAAATTATCAAAAATACATCATCTTACATTTCCATTCTTAGCAAAAAAAAATTATTTATCGTTTTCACATATCATTCATTCATGCATTTTTTTTTATAAAAAAGAAAAAAAATCAGCATAAAAAATATATACTTCATCTTGCATTGCTCATGGCTTACATTTTCATAGCATTTAAAAAAAATATATTGCAATCTCATGTCATTCACTGCATTAAAAAAAAGGATATCTCATCTTGCATTGTTATAACCCTTTTAGCAAAAAAAATTGTATTTGCATATCATGCATCATCCTTTGGGTTTACAACCCTATAAGGGTTTCTCCATGTAGGTTGTTAGGATACATTCTCTAGAGTTACCTTGATAAGAGGTACCCTTAGGATGCACCCTTCCTTTTTCTGGCATGCTTACACTCTTTTTTTAATTTTGTAGGGTGAGTTTGCTTGGTAAAGTAGAAAGATTGGTACTCATCAATAGCAAAGAATGGAAGAAATGTGTCATGGGCAAAACACAAGCAATGCAATTGACCTCAAGAGGAATATGAAGATTACAGTAAATGGCAGTGATCTAAGGCGTGTGAAGGACATTACTCAACAGATGATTCCTAAAGCTTGATCAGAGTTCTCGAGTAGTTATGGGCAGATCCTAGACTTATTGCGTATCACAGTTGAAGAGCCTGTCTTGAGTGGCCTAGCTCAATTTTGGAACCATTCTCTGAAATGTTTTGAGTTGCCTGACCTAGATATTGCACCGACCATTGAAGAGTACGCTATCATGTTAAGACTCCCAATGAGCAAGCACCCAAATGTTTATCTTTATGGAGGGTATTATGTATCAGTAGGGAAGATAATAGAACTGATAGGGGCTCAAACAAATCAATTGGGCATGGAAAGAAGGGGAGGAACAGAAGGCTTGAAGAAAAGTTACCTCGAAGCACATCTTCAGTATCTAGCACAACAAGAAAAATGAGATTTCTTTAACAAAACACTAGCCTTAACCATCTTTGGGTTAGTGTTATTCCCATTTACCTCAGATATGGTAGATCAAGTAGCAATGGATGTATTCTTCAAGTTTGAGAAGTATAAAGCAAATCCAGTCCCTGCTATTCTTGCTGATACTTTCTTGACAATGGAAATCTGTCATCAAAAGGGTGGTGAAAAGATTCGATACTGTACACATATATTGTACGTTTGGATCATGACGCATATGGATGTACAGAATCGCCTAGGACTCCTACTTGACCCGTTAAGGAATTTTGGTCGCATACCAGTGAAGCAACAAAAAGCTTATGAATGGAAAAATGTGTTTGTGAGGATAGGGCCAGATTCTTTTAAATGGGTATATCTGTGGTATCATGGAGAAGAGATAGTTTTCAGTTGTGGTGACTTTCCTAATGTTCCTTTGATGAGCCCTAGAGGTGGTGTATCATACGCTTCAATCCTTGTGCTTAGACAACTCTGATGGACTCAATATGTGCCCAACAAAAATTAACTTGAATGGTTCAGCTTCTTATACCAGCAAGATAGAAGCACTACTAAGCGAGAAAAAAAGATTAGAGATGCTTGGAAGAATATTCATATGGCAGGAACAAAGGAATTAGGAAAGCATGTGGTGGTCTATACCCCTGAATACTTGCAATGGAGAGAGGTAAGAAGGGTACAAAATAATATCCCTCAGATAGTTTCAGATGATAAAGGTCATCCTCAAATCACACCTCAAATGGCCACCGAGATGGAAAGACTGAAAGCACAAATGAAAGTCTTAGAATAAAGAAAGGAAGCCGCTGAGTTAAAAGTAGTCATCCACTAGAGTCGATGCCAGAAGCTAACTGATAAAGTTGAATATTTAAAAGATGCGTGTGTAGATATTGCTGAGACCCCAAGCAGAGTAAAAAGAGCAAAGAAAGGAAAGGAGATAGAATTTGAAAAGACCACAACAGAAGTTCATGAATTACGAGCAAAGATAAGCACTCAGGAAGAGACAATGGCGTTGGTTTTGCAAGAGAAAGGAAAGTTGGAGGTGAATGCTAGGGTACAAGATCGTAGAATACAAGCCTTACAAGAAGCTTTAACTGAAGCAAAGTGCCGCTCTGACCAAGGATGAGCATTAGCTACCAAATATCATGATGCACCTGTGGAAGCAAATCGAAAGAATGAGCATTTGAAGTTGAAAATTCAAGAGTTGGGGCGAGACCATGAGTAGTGGAGACTCGAAGCCCAAAGACTAGTGAGGCAAAAAGAAGAATGGGCAAAAGTGTGGCAATCAGTAGCATAATATCAAAAGGCTGAAAAAGAAGAACAGAAGAAGAAATATGAGAACATGTTTAACAGCGTGCAATATCATGCTGTGCAACTAGTTAATCATTTTGAAGAGACAGACCTTCAGATTCGACTGAATCCATTGTAATGGCTACCACAAAAAATAGTCGAGTTCATGAAGTATTGTCGAGGTCTTGCTAAAGGTCTTAGGAAGAAACAAACAAAGTTGTTAATGTAATGTTGTTTATGTTACCTTTTGAGAAGTCTGAGACCTTTTACTAGATTGAAATTTGAAATGAATATGAATGACCAATTGTAGTGTTTTGTTCCAAACATTGATTTTACTATTTTTCACCTGGACATTATTCATTGAGGGGTGAATGCCCTCTTGAATAGGTTGTCAATCGTGCTCTCGACCTGAGACAAGTCGTCCTTTAGTGAAAGTATAGAAAGCCTAATATTCAGTGAAAGAATGATTGCATTGCCTGTAAATATCCAAGAAGATAGCACCCATTGAGGAGAGAATACTTCCTTGGGATCGTTGTCAACCATATTCTTGCCTAAGGGATGATGAACCCGAAGTGCAGAATTTGGGATCCTGCATTACTATTGAATGTCCGTGCAAATCTTTCCACAATCACCAAGCATCCTCACAATAGCGCTAACTTTTTCTTTCCTTTTTCTATGATGTTATTTTGTTTTAATAAATCAATTTGATTCAGGAATCATTGCGCGGCCTAGGAAAGAAGATACCAATCAAACCCGAGTTCACAATACCAGATCTCAGACCAGAATGGCTGCTAATAATCCTGAGGCAGGGAGAAACTTGAGCAGAGAAGTCGATGAAATGACAGGGAGGATAAATGAGATGTCAGAGGCCCAAGTAAGGTTGGAAGCAATACTGCAAGATGTGAGGGAGTCTCTTCACTTAATCAGCGAAAATAAATGTATAAATGGGGTTGAAGCATATGTAAATGTGTCATCAATGACTGCCCTGACATTCCCGACTATAACCTCAGGCAACATTGTGGGGATCCATGAGCAACCACCTCAAACAACATCGATTGTCATGCCTATTGGGGAGGGGTATCGCACTTTGGAAGGTGCTCATAATGAAGTTCCTGGTTATACTGGCCCTACCTAGGAACAACCTTATGTGTCCATTACAGGGTAAGCAACAATACCTCACTCTGAGAATAGCCACGTCATGACCGAGAAAGACAAGATGAGGGAAGAGTGGATGGAGAAAGTGGAGAAATATATCAAGGTAATTAAGGGCCCCAGTGCTTATGGACCTCTGAGAATAGAAGAACTATGTCCTACCACAGATGTCATAATCCCTAAAGACTTCAAGATTCCTGATTTTTCCAAGTACGATGGAAGTGGCAACCTTCGGTTTCATTTGATCAGTTATGGAACCAAGATGGCTGTTTGGTCCAGGGATGATAAGTTCCTCATTAGCTTTTTCCACGAGAGTCTTACAGGTCCTGTTTTAGAGTAGTATCTCCAATTAAACCACTCCAAGATTTCTTGTTGGACAGAATTAGCTGACCTATTCATGGACTAATACAAATTTAATCTGGACGCAACTCCGACCCGGGAACAATTGAGCTCGATGTAGAAAGGAAATGATGAACCTTTCAGACAATATGCACAGAGGTGGAGAGCCTTGGCAGCTCAAGTTCAGCCTCCATTAACACTATCTGTGATGTGTTCATATTTCCTGGGAACCTTGGGAAATCCTTTTATCGGGGCAATGGTCGGGGCAGCCTATAAGGATTTTGCAGACTTGATAATGGCGGGAGAAAAGATAGAGATTTTGGCCAAAGCTGGGAAGTTACCGGTGAGCAATACGGAGAATACTGCCTTTAAGAAGGGATTCCAGCCGAAAAAGAAGGAACTCGAGGTAAATTATGTCCAATGCCAGCAGACTTTCAGACCTCGATATTCCCCCACAAAACTCAAGCCGCCAACTACCATATAACCTTAACCCTCACCTTCCATACCAAACACCTACACTTCCTTATTACCCGCCCCACCAAGTTATGTCTACCACAAACATTACCCCAACTTCGCAATTCCAAATCAATAATGTTCCCACACCACAACCATATATACCAACTCGCCCAACCTATACCTGATACCCACTTGTACCTCCACAAACTTACCCAAATCACCCACAACCTCGGCCAAACCTCCAGAATCAAGGTTGCTTTCGTCCTCAAAACCTACCCCTTTCCCAAGACTGTCCATTTCAAATGTGGACCTATTCCAAAGGCTGTTCGATATCCACCTCATTTCAGGAACTTGTACGTCCCTTAGAACCACCGTTCCCAGCGTGGTATAATCTAAATTTGACTTGTAAATACCACATGGATATCTCAGGACATTCAATTGAAGATTGTGAGGCTTTCAAGACTGCAATAAGGAAGCTTATTACTTATGGGAAGCTTGACATTCAAGAAGAGCCTGGGCCCAGTATTTTCAATAACCTAATCCCTAATCATGGTGGAAGGAATGAGGCGAATGCCGTGGAGATGGAAGGACCTCCAATAAAAGAAGTCATGAGCCTACATACGCCGATGATTCAAATATTTGAGGGACTGAAGATAGCAGGTTATGTTATCACTGCACCAACTTCATCGGTGAAAGAAGAGGAGAGGCATGATGAAGAGTCCAGGTGCGTTTACCATTGTGGGGAAACAGGACACGATATTGAGAACTGTTGGGACTTTAAGGTTCGAGTCCAGAGGTTGCTCACATTGGGAGTAATACAAGTAAGACCAGGGGTAACTTCCTCTGAAGAGGTCAATGTGATTAAATGATTTGTACTTAAGGTGCCACCTCTTAACCAAGCTTCGGCGCCAGGGAAAATAGTATTGACAGTCAAGAAGCTAACACCATTTGCTTGTAATGACACCCGCGCAGTGTCCTGGAGCTATGAAACAAAGGTAGAGATAAAGGGAGTCGGGGAAGGGACTTTGAATGCCTGAGTTACAGAAGTACAGCAGGAGGGAGACCTAGTGACTAACATAGTCGAGATAGGAGGAATTACAAGGAGTGGGCGATGTTATAGCCCAGGAGAAATAGAAAAGGGGAAAATTGTCAAAGAAGTGAGTAGGGAAGAAACATCAAAAGAAGAGGAGAAGAGGAAGGAAGAGGAAAAAGAGTTCTTGAAGATAATGAAGCAAAGCGAGTATGATGTGGTGGAACAGTTGAAGAAGACTCAGCCCGAATATCTCTTTTGTCACTTGTCTTGACATCTGAAATACACCAGAAGGCATTACTGAGAATTCTGAACGAAGCCTATGTTAAGCCTGATGTTACCTCTGAAAGTGTTGTCAATATGGTGGACTCGGTGAAACGTGTCAACATGATCACTTTTACTGAGGAAGAGATCATTTCCTGATCTGAGAAAAATCCACGGGCTTTGCATATAACCCTCAAATGCAAAAGGGTATATAGTTGCAAAGGTTTTGATAGACGGGGGGTCTACACTGAACATCCTACCTATATCGACTCTGACTTCATTATCAATAAGTATGGACGAATTGTCACCCCGAGAAATGGTGGTACGGGCCTTTGATGAAAATAAGAGAGACATATTGGGAGAGATGATGTTACCGCTGGAGATTAGTTCAAGTAACTTTTAAGTGTTGTTCCAAGTTATGAATATTGAGCCTGGTTACACAATGCTCTTGGGGAGACCATGGATCTATGCTGTTGGTGTTGTTCCCTCTACCCTGCATCAAAGGGTTAAATACATTAAAAATGGGTCAGTCATTACCATACATAGAGAGGAAGAGATTATGTTATCAAAACCAGTTTCAGTGCCATATGTGGAGATTGCAGAGAAATATAAAGAGAATTTGTGGCATAGTTTTGAAATAGTTAAAACTAGAGTTGGTAAGGATGAATCTCCGACGCAAAGTGTGGATCAGGGGTTGGCCCGGATTATGGCAAGTAGTGGATATGAAGAAGGAAAGGGCTTGGGCTCACAATTACAAGGTACTCGGTCGCCGGTCTCCTTCCAGGAAAAGTGGGACAAGTTTGGGTTAGGGTATGAAGCATCCCTAGAAGAAAGAACAAGGAGCATGACCCTCGGAAAGAAAAATGACAAGGGCAAGATGAAGCATATTCCCCACCTGAGGGAAACATTCCCAGCACTAGCAGAGGTAATCATGTCTGGAGAGGTCATTCGATCCCAATGTCATCCCACTGTTAATGTGTTGCATGAAGAAGGCCTAGAAGAAAGCAAGGAAATCCGTCCCTCTGCTGATGAGGAGCCACTGAAGAACTGGCAGTCCGAACTAATGATTGATGTGACTGTTTCCAAGTAACTGTCTGGTCATATTGTACTAAGCTAATATTTAAGATTGGCTGTGTTTTGAGCTTATTTTTGTGCTATTTGAGACATTAACTTAATGAATTTGCATGATTATTCAACATTCCTCTTCGTTGCACTTTGACTTGTCCATTTGCATTTATCAATTCTCCTTTTTGTATAATATTTTGTTCTTCCTTTATCATTCCTACTCTATTTTGCTTTTCCAACTCCACACAAATTACTTTCCAAGAATCTGAGTCTCGTTGAAGGTTCGCCTCATGAAAGGGACCTTGAAAACTCATCAATTGATTCTCATGCGATGTTTAAGGAAGAAGACCCTGGATCTGATGAGGAGGGAGAAGTTATTGAAAATTTTGAAAAATTACTGGAGTATTCAGAGAAGGGATTTGACTTGAATAGCGAAGAAGCAGAGGTGATTAACATGGGGATAGAGGAAGAGAAAAAGAACTTGAAAATGGTGAAAAATCCTAAATGTGAAGAAATGATTACACTCTTCAAAGAGTATATGGATATCTTTGCTTGGTCTTATCGGGATATGCCTGGATTAGAATCCGGAGATAGCATCTCATAAAATCCCACTACATCTAGATGTTGAGACAAAGAAGCAAAAGTTAAGGAGGATGCATACTGATATGTCCCTGAATATTAAGGAAGAGGTGACTAAGCAGCTAGAAGCAGGATTCGTAGAAGTGTCAAGACACCCAGAGTGGGTAGCCAATATTGTGCCTGTGCCTAAGAAGGATGGAAAAGTCTGAATGTGTGTGGACTACAGGGATCTGAATAAGGCTAGTCCGAAGGATAATTTCCCACTCCCTCATATCGATGTTTTGGTTGATAACACTGCTAAGAATCATATGTTTTCATTCATGGACGGATACTCAGGGTACAATCAAATCCCCATGGATGTCAATGACAAAGAAAAAACCACTTTCATCACTCCTTGGAGGACATTTTACTACACAATGATGCCGTTTAGATTAAAGAATACTGGGACTACTTACCAGCGCGCTATGGTTGCATTGTTCCATGACATGATGCACAAGGAGATTGAGGTGTACGTGGATGATATAGTTGCTAAGTTTAGAGAAGGAGAAAGTCATGTGGCAGTTTTGCGTAAGCTGTTTGAAAGACTTAGAAAGTACAAACTGAGGTTGAACCCTGCTAAATGTTTTTTTGGAGCATCCATTGGAAAGCTACTCGGATTCATTGTTAGTAGAGAAGGAATAAAGGTGGATCCGGATAAAGAGAAAGCAATACAGGAGATGCCTGCTCCTAAGACAGAGCGTGAAGTGAGAAGTTTCCTCGGGAGACTTAACTACATTGCTAGATTCATTGCCAACTTGACCAGTACTTGCGAGCCTATATTCAAGCTGCTGAAGAAACACTAGCCAAGAAAAAGGGATGAGGAATGTCAAGGAGCTTTTGACAAGATAAGAGCTTATCTAGTGAATCCTCCTGTTTTGGTACCACCTACACCTGGTCGGCCTCTAATATTATACTTAACCGTACTGCCAACCTCAATGGGAGCAATGTTGGGGCAGCATGATGAATCAGAGAAAATGGAGTAGGCAATTTATTATATGAGTAAGAAGTTCAATGACTGTGAAGGCCGTTACATGGCTATTGAAAGGACTTGTTGTGCTCTAGTATGGACCTCAAAACGGCTAAGGCAATACATGGTGTATTACACCACTTGGTTGATCTCCCGAATGGACCCCCTGAAGTATATATTTGAAAGCCCTCATATTTCATTAAGGGTTTCAAAATGGCAGGTGATACTATCATAATTTGACATCAAGTACATAACTCAGAAATCCGTCAAATGAAGTGCAATTGCTGATCATTTGGCTGAAAACCCTCTTGAGGGTGAACAACTGGTAACATCTGAGTTCCCTAATGGAGAAATATTAACAGTAGAAGGAGAAGAAGAAGGTGAGGATGAGCCCATCTGGAAGATGTATTTTGATGGAGCGGTCAACATGCATAGTAGTGGCATAGGAGCCGTGGTAATTTCACCAACTGGAAAGCAATATCCAGTCGCCATCAAGCTCGATTTTGAATGCACCAATAATGTTACAGAATATGAGGCTTGTGCTAATGGTTTACAAGTTGCAATTGACTTGGGGATCAAACAGCTAAAGGTATTTAGAGATTCAGCACTTATCATTTATCAGGTGAACGGTGAATGGCAAACCAAGGACCCAAAGTTGGTACTTTATCAAAAGTATTTGACCTGGCTGATTGAGAAATTTGAGGAGGTGACCTTTTCCTATTTAACTCGAGATAAGAATCAGTTTGCAGATGCCTTGACCACTTTGGCTGTAATGACCAAATTGGATGTTCACAATAATGTTCAACCCATCCAAGTAAAGACGCACAGTGAGCCTGCGTATTGTGCTAATGTGGAAGATGAGCCAGATGGTAAACCTTGGTATCATGATATCAAGCAGTATATTGAACATAGAGAATACCCAAATGGGGCAACTGAGGTAAACAAGATGACTATCTGTCGGCTGGCAATGGCCTTTTTCTTGAATGGAGAGGTTTTGTACAAGAGAAGTCATGATGGCACTTTGCTTAGATGTGTGGATGCTCGTGAAGCTCGCATAATTATATCTGAAGTCCATGAAGGGATTTGTGGAACTCATGCTAATGGTCATATGATGGCACGAAAAATTCTCAGAAGTGGCTATTATTGGTCCTCCATGGAAACAGACTGCATAGAATATGTACGAAAGTGTCAGAAGTGCCAGATATATGCAGATCAAGTAAATGCACCTCCATTTCCCTTGCACAATTTGGTATCTCCATGGCCTTTCTCAATGTGGGGAATAGATGTCATTGGACCCATTAATCCTAAAGCTTCCAATGGTCATCGCTTCATTTTGGTGCTGATTGACTATTTCACCAAGTGGGTAGAAGCTTCCTCGTATGCCAATATCACTCAAAAAGTGTTTTTGAGATTCCTTAAAAGGGATATCGTCTGCAGATATGGAATTCCAGAAAGGATAATCACAGATAATGCTACCAACCTCAATGGTGTTGAGATTCAAAAGTTTTGTGAGAGTTTCAAAGTCAAGCATCATAATTCAGCTCCTTACAGGCCCCAGATGAATGGTGCAGTTGAAGCAGCAAATAAGAATGTCAAGAAAATTATTGCTAAGATGGTGGTGAATTACAAAGAATGACATGAAATGTTGCCCTATGCTTTACACGCATATCATACCAATATACGATCAAGTACTGGGGCAATGCCTTTCTCTTTGGTATATGGGATGGAGGCCTTCTCTCCCATAGAAATTGAGATTCTTTCTCTAAGGGTTTTGATGGAGACAGAGTTGGAAGAATCCGAATGGGTGAAGACTTGACATGAGCAGTTGAATATGATAGAAGAGAAAAGACTGACAGCTATTTGCCATGGGCAATTATATCAAAGCAGAAAGGCCACAGCCTTTAACAAGAAAGTTTATCCCAGAGATTTTTGTTCAGGAGATTTGGTTTTGAAGAAGATTCTCCCTAATCAAGAGGATGGCAGAGGAAAATGGGCTCCGAATTATGAAGGCCCATATATAGTCAAGCAGGCATTTTCAAGAGGAGCATTAATTTTGCAGAATATGGATAGAGAAGAATTGCCGAGACCCGTAAACACTGATGTTGTCAAGAGATTCTATGCCTAATAAAAAAAGACCGTTAGGCTGAAAACCCGAAAGGGAGGTCTAAGCAAAAGTTAGGGCAAATAAATAGGCAAGATCTCAAAGAAAGTTGGCATGAAACTCGTTGAAGGGCTCACCAAACTGGGGCAATTCTTATTGGCATTTGATTGACTACACTGGGGCAATTTTGTTCGCTTTCAATTGGCTACACTGGGGCAATTATTTTTGAAGGACTGAGAAGAAGATGTGTTGAAGGAAGTAACAACACAGAGGGAATAGTTGAGTTATCAGGCCATTGCAGGGAATCAATTGAAGGAGGAATAAGGAACCAACACTGGGGCAAATTTCTCTTATCCTTTGCAGCTTTCTTTTGTTTCTAGACTTTCATCTTTCAAGTATGTATTTTGCTAAAAGTTCATGTACGGTCATATTACCGAAGTAATAAAAAGAAGTTTATTCATTCAATGAATTTCTATCTATTCATGAATGCATGCTTACTCATTAGTTATGTCTCAAATAGGATAAATTTATGGTTAACAATTTGATTTGACAATTCTACAACAATCCTTCAATGATTGACTTGGACTAAAAGACCTCAGTAGCTCAAAGTACAGATTATAATGCAGTATTTGATTTCGTTGCCAAGAAGAAAAGGGGAATCAAGGAAAAAAAAAAAGAAGAAAGAAAGAAAGGAAAGATCGAGGTTATCAGGTCCAACGAGCAAAAGCATATGAACAAGGGTTTTGATTGTTAAAGTTTTCCAAAAGTCGTCGTTGGTTCAAAGGTCTTTTAATAAAACTAAAACAAAAAGAAACAAAAACAAAAAAAAAAAAAACAAAAAAACAAAAACAAAAAAGGAAAGAAAGACAAAAAAAAAGAAAAAAAAGAAAAAAAAAGAGAAGAAAAATCCTTGTGGATCAAGATGCCTTGCCTTTTTAAATATCTGTTTTTCGGGAGCACAGTAGCCCGCCCGTCTTTTAAATTTCGGGACTCAATTGCTCATTTGTCTTTTTAATTTCTGTTAATTCTGTTGAGCACATCGGCTCCATGCATTTTAATTTTCGTAAATTCTTTTGAGCGCATTGGCTCCATGCATTTTAATTTCTATTGAGAGCATCGGCTCCATGCATTTTAATTTCTGTCAATTCTTTTGAGCGCATCAGCTCCATGCATTTTAATTTCTGTTGAACGTATCGGCTCCATGCATTTTAATTTCTGTCAATTCTTTTGAGCACACCGGCTCCATGCATTTTAATTTCTGTCAATTCTTTTGAGTACATCGGCTCCATGCATTTTAATTTATATCAATTCTTTTGAGCGCATCAGCTCCATGCATTTAAATTTCTGTCTATTCTTTTGAGCGCATCGGCTCCATGCATTTTAAATTTTTGTCATTCTTTTGAGCGCTTCGGCTCCATGCATTTTAAATTCTTGTCATTCTTTTGAGCGCATTGGCGCTTTGCATGTTATTTCTCGCATTTGTTTTACATCTTATGCATCGCCGAACAAAATTGAAATTCATATCTTTACTCGTTTCTTACAACGATAATATGAAGACCACGGTTTTCTTATTATCTAGTAAGAAGCAAGTAAAGAGGGGCAACTGTGAACACTCAATTTTGACCGAGCTCCCAAAAAAGATTTATTTAATTTTGAATTTAATTAATTAAAGATCCATATTCTTATTTTTTTTGTTAGCCTAAATGTAAGCCCGCTTTACCAAAAAAAAAACTGATCTCGTTTAATTTTTTTTAAAAAAAAGAGGGAGGGGGTCTTTGTTACGGTTGCAGTTTGTTTCTCTTCTTTTGGTTAAAACTCAAGCAGTAGTTGAAATCCAACTAAGCGATGTAAACACCCCTCTGCTGCAAGCCTGAAAACTCAAGGCTCAATGCAGCACAAAAATGGTAAGTTGGCAGGAATTTGAAGCATGAGAAGGTCTCAATCACAAAGAAGATACATGAGAATGGAAACACCTACATCTGCAATGTGCAGCTCTGTCTATAGAAGCTATTTTCGTCAGGATTGCAGAGTGGGTTTTCTGCTTACAATAAAGGAAAATGAAAACAGAGAGGGGGGAATTTTTTTTATGGAGAAAAGAGGAAAGGAAATAGACTCCCTACTGCCATCTCCAGGAACCAATCCTCACCAACACTTGGACCTCCATCTTCACCACTACATCTTCCCAACAATCACCCTCCACAGCCAGAGATCCCACATAAACCCATCCTCACAAACCACCTCAACTACTCCCTGCGGCCATCTCCAGGAACCAATCCTCACCAACACTTGGACCTCCATCTTCACCACTACATCTTCCCAACAATCACCTTCCACGGCCCGGAGATCCCACGTAAACCCATCCTCACAAACCACCAACTACTCCTAGCTCCCCTCCCCAAACCATGAACCATCCTTACTAACCTTCATCATCTCACCTTCCACCAAACTAACAGACCAGCTTCACCAACACCACCACCATCCTCTCACAACCCAAAAAGTGAATCACTTATATCTCCATAACCAACTCACCACACCTGAGTCAACTCAGCAACCCCCACCCAAGACCACTCAAATCTAGACCAAGCCACCAAGCCCTGCCGAAGCCGCCGCACCACCGCACTGCCAGATCCACCTACAGGACGTCGTCGAACTGGTACTCCGACGCCGCCGTCCAGATCTGAGCATCGAGCCGCTGTGTCGCTGAACCAGACAGCACCGGATTTTCACCACCGCACTGCCTATTCGTCGCCCTAACCCCGACAGAGCCCGAGATCCGGCCAACACTGAACCAGACCAGCGCGACACCATCCTCCTCGCACCAGACAGCCCGAACCAGAGCCGAGCGCTCCACACCACACCAGCTCGATGAAACCACCGTCCAACCCATAGATCCGGTCCAGATCTACACCGAGCCAGAACCGAACTTGTTGACGCCGCGTTTGCCGGTCGATTCGCAAGGATCTGGTCACTCCGTGACACACGCCACAGCCTCCGCTGGTAGGAGTGAGTTTCCTTTCCTCCATTTCGTTTTACTCTCCTGTGATTTGTTTGAAAAGAAAACAGGTCTGCTGCAAAGCTTTAAATTTTTTTTTTAAGTTATTTCCTTTTGGGTTTTTCTTTTGTTTGGGCTGAAGTTTATTTTGGGCTTAGTTTTTTTTTTTTTTTATTTTTTTACTTTATTTGTTTGTGGGTTAGATTTTGTTTGGTTAAAGTGTTAATTAGATGGTTTGAAAGTAATTTGTTAGCTTTTCACAAAAAAAATAATAATATATATATATATATAGAGAGAGAGAGAAAAGTCAGAAAAGTGTTAAATATAAAAATAAAATTTGTCTTAAGTGGTGTTGTGATGTGTATACTTAATCTTTTTTGTCTTTATTTATTTTGCTCATAAAAATTGTGTTTAGTTTGTCCTTTTTGCTCTTTCAAAAAGATAAACCATATATGAAATAAGAAAAATACAAAAATATAATAAATAAATAAATAAAGAAAACAAAAAAAGTCATTTAATTGATGCAATGACTAACGACGATGATTGAATAGTAAATGTTATCTTCATTGTCGTTTGGATCATAAGAGTTTATTGAGTAGCCTAGTGCTAACTTGAACCCCGTGCAAGAATGGATTCGTTTTCAAATAAAATATTTTTTTTCTTAATTAAAATCAATCAACTCACACTTATTTTCTAAAGAACTACGTGACTTTGAGTTACTCATTGCACCAGGGGATACGTAGGAGCATAATTTCATTTCTGTCAAGCCAAAATTAAATTTTCATAATTTTGTGGTTTCCTTTTTTATAAATAGTTACAATGTTTTGCAAAAGGTGTAAAATAAATATTTTCAAGGATTGTTAAGAATTTGCACAATTAACTTAAGGTACCGTTTTAGAATGGGTGTGTTAGGGGTGCTGTGGGATTAAGTTTCCGCCCTTCCCTATCCATAACCAACTCCCGAATCCAATTTGGTTCCAAAGATCATTTTAAAGAAAGGTTTTCCAATTTTCTTCCTAAGTTAAAATAAAATTGGTGGCGACTCCATTTTCATTTTCTAAAATCTAATGAGTTGCTATTTTTCACTGCGATCACAGTCGCAACAATCAGAAATCATCTTAACATGGTCTGTATCTAAACATGTTACATAAGTCTCTGTCTGAGAGACTCTTACTCAGAAAGATGGAAATCAGAAGCATGGTATAACTTTGAGAATTATCAGAAATTATGTTCAGAAGCTACTCTCAGAAGAGTTGTTCAGAAGTTATCTCAGATGATCAGTCAAAAGTTACCATCAGAAATCGAGTATTAAGTTTGTTTAGAAAATCAAGGAAAACTTACTATTTCTGACTCAGCCTTCTAACTATAATATAGCCATTACAGCTTAATAATTGTGACAAGACTCTTCAAGTGCCACATTCTCTCTCCTCAATGGATAGTTTTTCAACCTCTTTCTAAACCCCCAAATAGTGAACCTGAATCACTATTTCACCCTTTCTCAAATCAACTTTATCTTTCTTCTCACAAAACCTTCAAACAAACCCTCTCAAATCCTCAAAAATCACCAAAATTCTAACCAACCATGCAGAAATTAGGACATCTGATCAATGCCCTACCTGAAAAAAGAAAAAGCTCTAGATCAGAACCAACTCCTCCACCAAAGAAACCCAAAAAGGAAATTGAATCTAAAGACTCTTTACCTGAACCCACTACTCCATTTTTCTCCGATCCTACCATACAATCTAAATTTGACACCACATTTAGAGAAAGGCTTGCTCTTTCAAGAAGATCTATAGATCTTGAAAAGATGGCTGCTAAAAGGATAGATATAAAGGACATTAGACACTTCCAGCACTAGAAGAAGTTTCTGAAGATCAGAGAACTCATTTATCCAAGATTAGTATGAGCTTTCTATGCTACTGTTGTCATCAGTGATGATCCTTTGGAGATCAGAAGCAATGTCAAGGGAGTTGACATTGTTCTTGACAAATAAGTTCTTGCAAAAATTACAAAAGTGAAGAATTAGAAAGAATCAATCTACATTCAGAAGAAATAGTGGGAGAACTATAGAGGTAGCTATCATGATGTGCTAGTATATATTCTTATCAATCCGAAAGAAAAGATGATTGTCTCGAAGAAACTAAACCAGACTTCAAAATTCCTGCACTCTCTGATTTAGCACATTGCGCTTTCGAGGCTAGGAGTCTCAAATGGTTTCTGAAGTTGATCTGATGGTGTTATACCATCTGAAGGAGAAGAAATTGTTGAGACTTGACCATCTAATTCTTTATTTTATGATGGCTGCTCTACGAGCCAAGAAGACTGTTGCGTTACCTTATGGGATGTTTCTGACCAAAGTTTTTGAATACTTTGGTGTCAATCGTGAAGGAGAAAAAACTCCAGATGCTGGAACAAAGTTTACCCATAACAAAGTTTACCCCTAAAGAAATAGAAGATAGAAGAAAAGCAAAAAGAAGAAGTCAATGAGTTAGCTGCTAACCGACTCGAGAAAAGAAGAAAGAATAAAGAAGTTTTTGTTACTGTTGCTAAAAAAAAAGGGTATTGCTCTAAATCCTCTGTTTCAAAGAAAAAGGAGAAAAAAGAAATCAAAATTGAAGTTATTAAAGAACTTCAAAAAGAAAAAATGACTAAAGCTGAGAAAGAAGAAGAATTTCCCAAGAAAGAAATAATTGAGGTCTTTGATGGAGAACCTGCAAAAAAGGCTAAAGAATCAAAAGCAAAGAAGGAAATTTAAACAAAAATATTAAAAGAAGAAGAAGCTGAAGAAAAGAGGGAAATTGAAGCAAAACAAGAAGAAGAAATAGAAGCAAAAAATAAAGAAAAGAAGGAGGAAGGAAAAAAAACAAAGAAGGAAGTTAACATTGCTAAGGAAGTTGCGAAAATCGATGTTGTAACTGAACAAAGAAGAAAGGAAGAATAAAAAGGAGCTGAAAGGTCAAGAGTGTTCAATTTTGAGCTCTTGTTCATTCGAGAAGAAAGTGACAAGATAATCAAAGTTGTCACCAGTGAGCTAACAAGGATGTATGACCCAACTTCTGAAGAAAATCCTCTCCTCATCATCAAAATCACTCAAGGTTCTGTTCCAATTGCTAATTTGATTTCTGAAGCTAATAAGATTCTAAATGGATCTAAAAAGACTCCTCCAACCACCTTTGAACCAAAATCTTCTGAAAAAGAGAAAACAAGAGAACACTTGTCTAAAGAAAAGCTTTCTGATCCCATCATTCCATCCTCAAAGAAAACCAAGGATGAACCTCATACTCCACCTATTATAGGTAAACCCTTATTTGATCAATCTGTACCATAACCCACTGAGCCTATTCTTAAAACTCACACCACTTTTGTTGAACTTACTAAAGTTCTTGAATTCAACTCAGAAGAAAAAAGTTTAGAAAATCAAGAAAGGATTGCTGTTGAAGATGAAACCTCTCTTAAAAAATTTGTTGAATATAAAAGAGTCACCTAACTTCAAGACTCACCCTATTCCAGAACTGTCATTCGCTACTCTGCTCTGCATCTGGGTTATTGGCAAGAAAAGAAGTTTAGAACTGTTGAAGAATGTCTAAATGCCTTAACCACTGAAGTACAATAGATGCAAATAGAATTTCTTATTAAGATGGCAGAAGTGAACTCTACTCTTACTACCCTTATATAGAATTTTGCTCAGTTTGAAGATTGATGGGTACAAAAGTTTGAAGACATTGTCATACCAGAAGACCCTGAGAAAAGGGATAGACCCTTTTGATCTTCATCCTATCTAAGCACTCAGTGATGGCATTTTTTTTTTCTCACACCATTTTTTGTTGATGCCAAATAGGGGAGAAATATCTTAAGACTTAGTGCAAGAGTTTAAGGGGAGCATTAGCATGAATTTTTTTTAGCATTTACCATGACTGCATGTGTTTCCAATCTAATTCTTATGCTTTTGATATCTGAATTCCTAAATTTCATATATTATTTGTTGCCTTTCTAATTCTCTTATCTAAATCTTCACTTAGAATTCTCGTTTACGCTTAAAATTTCTAAGCCTAGTTCATCATCATAAAAAAATGGGAGATTGTAAGCTCCAAAGCCTTTCAAAAGCATCAAAACTTGCTAAAGTTCTTTCTAACTTTCTGAGTTTTGATTATTGACAAACTTAAACTTAGAATCTCTTGTTTACTAATATTTCATCTAAGTGGGCCAAGATATAGTTAAGAAGGCTCCTAGACTTTCAATTTGAACATTGCGGTTTTCTTAAACCCGCCTCAAGGAAGTCTCAACTTGACTAAAGTTTCATGAAGACTTAATGATTTCGGATCGTTTAAGGAGTAGAACTTAAAGAACTCAATTTGATAATCAAAACAAGTTCTTCAGAAGGCAACCTTTAGAAGACCAGTTCATCAGAAGTTAAGTTCAACAAAAGATAAGAATAAGAAGTATCAAGCATTAGAAGAATCAAGTCTTTCAGAAAAATATGAGTTCAAAAGATAATATTTTTCTATAAATAGCAAAGTCAAAGTTAAAAAGTCTCAAAAGTTTTAAACTTCTTACTATCCATAGAAGAGAATAAAAACTATTAAAGAAAAGCTAACTGACTGCTATAAGACAAGAAAATGGTAACTTAACTATGCACAGTAACAATTGGAGTTTCAAATAGCTAGTTTCTAAAACTCTATAAATTGAAGAAGCCTGAAGATTTAAAGTTATGAAGTGAACCATTATTCTGCCAAACATCTGATCAAACACCTGAATGTGTAAATCTTTGCTTCTGAACAAGTTTCTTTACTTGAATCTATTTCTAATCACTTGTTCAAAAGAGAAACTTATTCTCTAGAGCCTAAAATTGCTTATATTCATGATGTGTGTATAAAACCCACATATTATATACTTGTTTAAACATGGATTTGAATATTTTGAGATATGAATTATGATATTTATTTATGATATTGAATGAATTTTAGGCTCATTGAATTAAATGTATTTTTATTATATTTTGTAGGAATTTAAGGGCTTTTGTGGTATTTTAGGCATGGTTATTAAAATCTTGATGAAGAGCATAAGGACATTGTTGTAGTATTTTGAGCATAAATTTTTGCTACAGAGCTCAGATTAAGCTAATCTTAGTGTCTATGGAAAGATGAGAAAATTTTCTAGAACTTTTATTAGACATTGAAGCCCAATTCATGTATTAAGAAGGTGAAAAACTATATGCAAAGTGGATGATAAAGTTTAACGAAGTCAACTAGCATTTATAAATTTTAAAGATCAAGTTAGATTCTTAATTGAAGTACAAATAATCTCTACTTGATGACCAAGTATCTCTGTATTTAATGCAAGGATCTCAAGGTGTTTCTTAATTTGAATGAGATATTTGTTTCCTAGTTTATATGAATTCAACAAAAAGAAATAGGAAACAAGATATTTGGTCAAAGATTAATTAAGGAAAGTATCACTATCAAACCTGTTCCAATAAATTAAGGACAACTTTCTCTATAATTATACAATTTACCTAGTTCTGGTGGTGTTTTAAAGCTAAGAAAGAGATATACAAATCTCATGTTGACAACTTTTTATAATTAAGCTACCATTAATATTAAAGATTGGATAAAGTTTCTCAAAGATATTTAATTCGGATTCCCGCATTATCCTGACCATTCCTCATTAATTGAGCTATATCTTAAGTTATAGATATTAGATCAATGCATTGTTTATGGCATTGAAAATCTAACAGAAATTCTTAAAAATTATTTGTTGAGATCGATGGCAGATTCAGCCATTTGAAGGGTGAGAAATTTTATGCAAATTAGCTACGAAAAGTTATCAACTTTTTCATAAAAATGGGAAAACAAGTTTAGTAAAGTAGCTCTCTTTTGGTTCAAAAAATACACGAAAGATTCAGAGAGAGAAGCAGAGGCACAAACTTTAATTTGGTGTGGGTGCATTCAGGCTTGAAGATTAGGAATTTTCTTCAACCTTTTCACTTATCTTCCATAGAGTTTGTTGAATTCTCTTCTTTGTTTTCTTCTTTCTCCATGTGTAACTAAACTTCTCTAGTTAGGGTGATGATGAATCTTGTTCTTGGATGATAGAAAGTCAATTTTGTGTTTAATTTAAGTTTAAATTTCATTATTTATGTGTTTATCTCTTCTCTTAATATTTTTCTTAATCTGATCAATTTTGGAATGATTTTAGGGTTATTGTATGATTTAGGAAAATTGTGCACAAACCTAGAACTTGTGATAAACACCATAATTTCTACAATCGCTAGGAATAGATGTAGTTTGTGTGATCTTTCTTTATATTCCCTCATTTTTTATAAAGCCTTCTCTATTTGGGGTTATACTAAGAGATTGGTTAACTCAAAGTAATGTGAAGAGAATTAATATACTAAGGGATATTAATTAATTTTGAGAATTTGATCATGAATCATGGAATAGAACTTATTTAAACCAATATTTGAATTTGTATCAAAAGAGTTCAAGTGAAATATGAACTCTAACACTTTGATATCATTATCTTTCATCCTTGATTTTACTGTTGTTAATTTTAAATTTTTTCTTGTTAGTATTTTCTTTTATTTACATTTTTATCAACTTTCATCTTTCGATAGCCTAAATAGTGTCAATTTAACGAATTTAGTAATTGACAGCATAATCCTCGTGGGAATGATACTCTATTAATCACTTTATTACTTTTGTGATTTGGTGCACTTACCAATATTACAACAATCCACTCTTTGAGTGTAAAAGAATAGAATCTCTCTACTTTGTATAGATTAAATCCACTCCTTAAGTGCTGAGAGAAACCCAAAACTTATATTCTTATTTTGTAACCTGATCTGATAGTGATATGAATGTTAGTCTAACTTGAAGAGGCTAGTGTGGATCAAATACTACTTGTAATCTAGCTTGGAGAAGCCATGGTTGTAGAAAGAATACTCATGATAATACAAAATCCTGATTTCTAAATAGGGACTAGACATAGGCACGTGGTTTAGCCGAACCAGTATAAATCGTCTGAGTGATCTTTTCTAAACCTTATATTTTAGTTTCCTGTTCATTATATCTTATGTTTATTTTGTCCTTCTAGTAACAGAAATTGATCCTTCACTTCATATAAATTAATCACTTCATATAAATCAAGTTTTTTTAAAGAATCTTGTTTAAAATTCAATTTCTTTTAAAGTAATATTTATGAACTACTTAGCTTCTAACCAATACTCTGATTCCAAGTTAATAAAAGTTAAGAAGTTGTTTAGTTTGTAGAATCTATTTATAAATTGGATGCACGATTCAACCTCCTTCTCATGTTGTTGCCACTTTCACTAAGAAGTCATGACCAAGATTGGCAAGATGATTTAATGCATAATTTGTTGGATCAAGTGCTTACCATTAGGTTAAAAGTTATAGTTGATGGCAAGGGTGCAACTTTATTTTCTTAAAGTTTCTTAGAACCGCATCTAATTTAAGGGGTTACACCCATTATAGGAGCCATGAGCCACGATGTTAAGCCCATCAAATTCTAAGGGAGACACTAACTAAATAAAGCCAACAATCTCCCCCCAGTGTCACCCGAGGGATTCAAACTCATAATTAACCTTACTTTGATACCACTTGTTGGATCAAGCACTTATTATTAGACCAAAAGCTATAGCTGATGGCAGTGGTCACTACTAAAAATTTGGGTTTTAGATACTGAAAAATCGGTCTCTAAATCAAGAAAATCAGTCTCTAAAATAATTAGAGACCGATTTAGAGATCGATTTAAATCAGTCTCTAAAAGCCTCATCGTTAAATATTAAAGACCGATTTAGAGACTGATTTTAAAGAGATCGATTATTTCAGTCTTTAAATCAGTCGCTAATTTTTGGTCAAATATTGGTCAATTATATTTCAAAAAAAGTACATTAGAGACCGATTTAGAGACTGATTTTTCAATCTCTAAATCAATCTCTAAAAGCATGAATATATTATATATTTTATAAAATCAGTGCTAAAGCAGTCTCTAAACTAGAGACTGGTTTATTGGTTTCTAAATCAGTCTCTAAATAAAACTTTGGATATATTATATATTTTATAAAATCGGTCACTAAATCGGTCTCTAATTATCAGTCTCTAATTTGATCTCTAATTTATGATATGAATTTTTAATTATTTTTAAAGTTATTAAAATCCAAATTTTTAAAACACATAATAAACAACAATCAATAATCTAATATATAACCAAACACATAAATAAAAATAACGTAAACTAAACTAATTCAGTCTTTCGAATGTATCATTTAAACATCAAGACATTCTATAATAAACTAAATTAAGTATTGTCTACAATATCTCATTATTACAACATTTCAAATGTAAGAAAGTTGAATACAACACAAACTAAACTGTAATCATAAAAACTCTTTTGGCCTGATTAGAGACATTGGCCTGATCACAAGGTTTCGTCTGAAATGTGAAAGCCAGCCATGTCACCCACACCATTTCAAAGTGTGGGTTTCTGCAGTCGTAGCTGGACAAGTTGAAGATCTGAAGCTCTCCCTTAACGGTCCTGATTTAATGTCTAAGTGGCCTATAAGCTTGTTCACCTGTAAAACGCTTGTGACATTAAAACTCAAGGGCCGCTTTAGTCTGAATGTTCCTTGATCTGTTACTGTTCATCTTCCCTCCCTCAAGACTTTGCATCTTAAGGCCGATGAAGCCCTCGACTGTAATTCTCTTGCTAGGCTTCTCTCTGAATGTTCAGTTGTTGAAGGGGTTTACGTGGAGATGTGGAAGTATTGTGTTCTCAATATTAGGTCACGCGGCGTGTTCTAGGCTTTCATTAAGTGTCCTCACGCGTTGATTTCTTCCATACACCTAAAAAGAACGGGTGCATGGATGCACCAATGTCTCTCAGCCATTTATTGGCGTGAATTTTACACCCACATAAATTAATGTTCTTTCCATAACTCAACATTGTCCTATGATATCTTGTTGGGCACTATTTGTTGACTAGAATCTGGCTTTGAAGAATTCTGCTAATCATAGTAAATAATTGTATAGGAAAATAGTCATGCACTAAAGCATATATGTAAAGATCTTATAAACAAAAAGTGGAGATAAAGAGAATAGAGGATAAGAAAAGCTTTTCCTCCTTTACCTGAACTCTGGTTTTGGAAGTCTCATTGAAAGTTTTAAGCAGGGAGTGGTCATCATCTTTCTTTTCATCTCCTGTTACTTTGTCAGGTTGACAAGTAGGAGTGGATTCTCTTGGAGTAAATTTCTTCTTACAACAGCTTTTGCTCTTCTTGCAGATAGAATTGTAGAAACTTCATCCAAAATTTCTATCCCACAGTATTTTTCATCTTTCTTAACATCAGCCACTTTATCAGGTTTAGAAGCAGAAAAATCTGATTCTTATGGAGTGAAAACTTTTCTTGCAGCAGCTTTTGCTCTTCTTGCAATGGCTTTTAATGAAGACAGAGAATTATTCTTTCTTTTGGTTAACGATGTAATTGAAGGCACATTTTTAGGTGCGTGAGCATTTTTTCCTTCACAGGGAAAATTTTCTCCCTTAAATCTTGCATACTGTGATCTGTCCTGTAAATTTCCAAGACAATATAATATAGAAGTCAAGTAAAATTCAGGAAAACTCCACAGAAAGAGAGAAAAAGAATGAAATGAAATGAATTGCAACCATCACAAAGAACTAAGAAAAAGTAAAATAATGCAGAATTGTGTGATAGAATTTGGATTCAGGGAGATGAGCTCTGAGAAAACAAGTTACCCAATAGACAGGGGAATCAAATTGAAGAATAATTCCCGGTGCCAATGGATGAAGATGACGATAGAAAAAACTTAGAGAGAGAAGAAATTTGTTAATTGAAATGCATGTTGTATTCCATTGAGGCCACTTCACCATGCTAAATAGCATTAGGTAGTTACATATGCAAAAGAGAGAGAAGATTCTAACAAACTTTCTCCACTACCTATTGCCACATCAGTAAAAACTAAATAGCAAAGCAAAATAAAAAATGTTGACATGAAATGCTAAAAACGTGAATGGAAAACTAAATTGTAAGAAAGGCTAAACTATAGGATGAAATCAGTGGTTACAACATTGCAATTGTTGTAACAAATTGGATACATCAATTTTCTCACAAGGTGCATTCACAGAAGCAAACAACCAAGAATTTAGATGATTATAAATACCTCATTTGTTCCCTATTACCAACACGTTCAATATTCTCCACCATATTTTCCCCTTAAATCATTCGGAGTCCATTGTGACCTAAAAAAATATATTTACATGTGTGTTTATACTATTCATAGTATGATTTAAAAGAATTCACAAAAAGGAATGTCATCATTTATGAACACTTGGTGCAAACAAAGCCAAAGTGCAAGTAAAAGACCACTAAGATCTATTATGCTACATGCAGATTTCCACTAAAAACAATACTCCAATTGTACCGTTCGATATTGAATTTGATTAATAGAACATATTTTTATGTTAAAACATGTTAGACCCTCTAATTTAACTAAAATATGACAACATGCTGTTAAAACATTGACATTGAATCATTAGCTCTATTTTCTTTGATAAACATTGGCCTTCTTCAGAATTTCTATAATTAAATCCTATAAATCTGTGTTCTATCCTGATATAGACCTTGTATTGAAGCAATCTAACATCTAAAAGTGGCAACAGGTATGAGGCATACTTGTTAGACACAAAAATTCCAGTTTTCTCAACCAACAAATTGTTGCATATGTTGTTCATTTGGACAAACATTTGTTGGCTTATTCCTGCATAGTTTTACATTGAAAATCAAGTAATTCTACAAAAAAAAATTCATTATTTACTTTTTAATTAATAATCAATTATATTTAATATGCAAATGGCTTAGCTAAAAGCTAAAATATCAAAAAGACTTGTATGTGAACTTCTATAGCTTTCTATAATTGTGCTCTATCAGGATAATCACATGATGACATGAATCAGAATGGTGCAATAAAGTGATCGTAGACCAATTGCTGTAGCAAAGAAAATAACAAACCAAGCTATAACACCCCTCCTTGGGATGTCACATTTATGAATGCAATGAAATAAAATAAAAATAAAACTCTTACCCAAGTTGTAAAACATTTGATACTTACATAATATTTGCGGAATATTTTTTTTTCTTTTTATAATTATAACACTAAATAAAATAACACGAGACACAAGATATAGCAAATATAAACTCACCATAATATACATATGATTCTCTTTTAGAACAAACATAATTTACAACTACATGTATTTAATAAAACAGTAAAGAGTTGACACAAAACTAAAACATAGTACTGCCCAAGTGCATCCCAATAGATAACAAACTCTCCGATGAATCACCATCCGTCACCTCCAGAATAACCATCGAAAAGTGTGCATCTATGAGATCTCACAGCACTTCGGACACGAGTCCGAGCTGTCGACTCGCTACTAAGCTCACTAGGCGCATGGAAAACTCCCTGCCAATAACGCCTAATAGTCAAAGGTAACTCTAAATGTAAATAAAGCGTAGTAGTGAATATGACCTCCCCGTCATACTCTCTACATAGGGACACAGTCAATCGTCCCACATAAGCTACTGTCCCTCGGTCAGCATGCATACGTCACGCCTCGGAACCTCCATGGAACTCCAGCCTCACGAACCCGAAGAATCCTGGCAGTGCCATGATCTCAAGATCAATCTTGACGATCAGTGTGATCAACCGGTTCCTCCTCTTCGTATAAGTCGCCCGACTGTTGCTCGTCAGGGTACTGTACCTCAAGAGGCTGATCCCCTTCTTCCTCAAACTCTTTACGGAAACAACATAGGAATATCGAGAAAACATATATAGAGGTGAGACAATCTACATCACTACCCGCATGGCAATAAAGAAAATGACAGTACAAAATAGTTATCACAACAGTACATAACAATACATCATGCATAATATATCAAGCAATATACAACAATAATACATATCACAATATCATGCATAATAAATATTAAAATAATAAATCATGTAATTTATCACAGATTATGATAAACAGTAAAATGCAGATAATGCATGAACATTAATAATGCAAATGATGAATGATACGCACACTGACTCGTTCCTACTCCATGGTGCTAAACACGGATATCAGAGAGAATGATCCGATTAGAAACTAAAAATACTTTATGGCTGCCCAACCAAACTATTGCACTGTCAAACGTTGTGTCTATAGCCCACAGTCCAAAACATCGTGTAGCAGTACACAAATCCAAACATCGTGTACCACAGGCATAGTACTTAATAGTCCCCTCAAGATCTCGACTAAGAATAGTGCTTGTCAAGATCATTAGTGTGTTGCCTTACCACGGCCCAGAGGAGCAACTCACTTTGTCCGCATGTGGAATTCTCCGCACACTAATGCCTCCAAGTTCATAAATGAACCACACTACGCTTATCACACCAAATACGGTGTAATTCGCCTCGTCAATCAATCACCAATTATAACCTAAATTGGCACAACACTCTAAACATGAACTAAAATTACAAAAATACCCTTATTATCCAAATTTTATCATAATTACAAAAAATTACCAAAATACCCCTAGTCACCAGATAACTAAGTATAGTACGTCCCACCTGACAGTACTACACCACAACACGTCCGGGTCCACCACTTTGGCCCGACGGCAAAACTCACAGTAACTTTCAGTCGTGTAGGAATTTTATCGCATTTTCACAATCTCATCGTTTTCACAAATGTTTTTAAATCGCGTAAAGATATTTTGACATTTTTAAATATCGTAAATTGTTTTTGAATCATTTTCTCAATCGCGTAGGATTTTTAATTCATTTTCTTAACCGAATAGCTTAAAATTATCATTTTTAATATGTGTAAAACTATATCTAGTACTTTTAAAATACGTAATGTATTTTCCTTGTGTTCTAAATATAGTATAGAATCTTTTCATTTTATGCGTCTGATTTTAATAAATTTCGGCAGCATTTTGCCTATAAAATTAGTATAAGGTATTTTTAACATTTTTTCTAAATATAGTTTATTTTATTTTTACCCAATAATTTCACTTTGTAATTCACTAACGCGCTTCAAAATTTATAATATGAGCTCTACGTTAGTACTTTTCAAGTGTCTGATTAATTTCTTACTTAAACTAAATTCTGCTAAGTTAAAATTCTAGAACAGAATTAATTCCTTTGATTTTTCTCAATGATTCTTTGGAATCAATTTATGTTATAAAATTATTACCTATCCTATCTTAGTAAATAAAGTGGTATGTTGGCCAAATCAAAATAAACTGGCGTTTGTTTATACACTAAATGGCATATTGGCCACAATTAACTTAATTCATCCATTGTTTACCTAAGTTCATTAAATCCTTAATTTAGAAAATTGTGAGAACATTTTGGTCCTCTATTTTTGTGAGAAGGCCGTGAGCCTTAAATGTGTTCTTTGGAATACTCATGCCTTTCGTACATGTTATTCACATCCTATTTAAATAATTACACAATTATAAATACATACAATTATGTAATCACATATAAAACACATACAATATATTTTAAGCCATAATCATGCATAGCAAAAATAATAAAAACTATAACCATGCATAGCAAATTAAAATCACAATTAGTAAAGCATTTAAACAATCAAAAACAATGAAAATCACAAGTAAACCATACAACCGAATCCTTATGGATTCTACACACAAACACAATCCATTTTCTCATCACCACTTAGGGTTGATGAGATTAAATCTCCCTCTTACCTCTTGTAGACAAAACAATTGGTAAGATTCCTTCCTTGTCTCCAAATTTCGTGTGACCTCCCAAACAATTCCTAAAATTCTCAAACAATTAGTAAATACACATACAAGGTACAAAATAGGAAAACCATGGAACAAACATGGTTAGAAAAATTAAAATTTCAGTTTTGAACCATAGAAACCAAACTTACCCTTAAGTAAGTAAGCAAGAAGTGGAATTTTAGGCAAGATGGAGTAGGAATTTGGGAAAAGTTTGTGAATGAAAGATGCTTAGAATGGTATTTGGGTTCAAGAAATGAGATGATCTAAAATTATGAAGGCTTGGATGTGTATGGAAGGGTGTTGGCCGAACCTAGTGAGAGAAATGAGAGAGAAATGTTTGCTTGAGCTTTTGGTATTTTAGAGAGAGAAATGAATAGCTAAAATGTGATAAGTGTGAAAAACAAAGTAAAAGGTGAATAGATAGGGCAGCAGCCGTGTGAGAGAGTGTAGAGGGCTTGAGTGTTCAATTTTGCATGCAAAAATATCACCAAGTGTTCACACTAGGTGCACATGGCTTTGTCATGTTGGATCCTTCATGAACCATGTAGAACCAAGCCACCTCCAAGCCCACTTGTTGCTGCCAAAACCGTGCTCTCTCTCCTCTCCTTAATGTCTTAATTATCCTCCAATTACACCTAATTATATGTTAGTTAATTAGGCAATTAGTTAGGTTAATTATCCTAACCATTCTTAATTAACTTACTACTAACATAACTAATTAACTTAGTATATATTAACATATATTATATCCTTTAATCAATATTAATATAGCTAATTAGTATTTAGATTATAATTGATTCATAACTAAGCTAGTTCACTTAGTATGCTAATTAAGTAATTAGATTAGTTAGATTAAGCTTAATTAGGTTACTAACCATTTTCAAGCCTACAATCTTTGACTCAATCCTAGCCCTTGATTCATCTTTAATTCCTAACCATTGATCAGATCCAGGGTAGATATCACTTGGTCAAAAACCTATCATTCTAATCTCACCATTGATTAGATCAACGGCTTAAATTAAAGGCTTCATTATTAAGTCTTCATCCAACGGTTCAAATGAAAACACATGCTCCCTTAGGTGTCCAATTCCTATTGGTTTAGAAAGTCAAGCCTACCTTTGTTGACTTGCTCTCATTGGTTAGAAATTGTACAGTCAGCACAGGTGACTATTTTTCCCACACGCGGGTCCCACAGCACTTTTAAAGATCTGTGGTCAAACCAAAGCAGATTTTTACTATTTTTGAGACAGTAGGTACTGTATTATAAAATAATATTATAAAAATATAAAATTATTTTATTACACGCTTAAATCTAAAAATTACGACATTAATTATATATCAATCAATTGGGTTTAGTAAGATCCCCCACTCAATTAATTAAAATAAGATTTTATCCGGCTAGAAAATTATTATTTTCTTAGGTCGGAGCAAATCACATACAACAGTCAAGTACACTCACGAAACAGTCAAATTAAATTTACTGCTCACAGAATTCACAAAACAGTATAAATCGGGACTATATTGTAATTATCCCAAAAGTTGGGGTGTTACACAAGCTGCTAATCATTACTAAAAGAGGAGTCATGCTCATGGTGACTACCTTAATTTATCCAGTGGAGAACAACCCAAGTCTGTATTGCATACTGGACAGTGGTTTAATTTCTCATCTATTAGCTTCCTATCTATGCATTCCCTGCAAACTATTATTGAACTCAAGATTTAGGCTCACATCCAGAGAATGAGAAACAGAAAGGTAGATGGAAAAGGAAAATAATGAAATATATTCATGAAATAAAAGATAAGAAAACAAAAATCAAGGGGATGAAGGTAATTGAGGCCTAGTTTCTAGCATAATCAAACACAAGTCTTAGTCACTGAATCTAAAATGACTAAGCATAAGCACATGCTCAAAAAATGCAAGAAGTGAAATAAAAAGCAGCAAAATCAACAAAATAAAGAAAATTGTCTATGACTTCATTTGGAAGACCTTAATCCTGTTACTATCTTTTAGAAATCTAAGGCTTATTAGTTAATTAAGATTTTCCTAATGAAAATGAGTCCTATGAATATATTAGGGTGTGCTTAGAAAGAGTGAAAATAGAAGAAAATCAACAAGTAATTTGGGTATGTCTCTAGATACATCTCTCGTTTTTAATCCTTCATTTTCTACCTTTTCATGTTCATCATGAAATTGTTATTCTTAAGTGACAAACACCTTTGGCCTCTCAAGGTAGATGTTATACAATTCTAGTGCTGGATCTTTACTATTTTTCTGTAGAGATCAAATCCCATCTTATTTCTCGAACCACTTCCACACTGGATAAACCTATGAAAACAATTTCAATTTGTATAGAATATACACAAAACTATAACAGCACATCGATTCACAAGAATGAACACTTATATGAAAATGCATTATCCATGAAACATTTTATGCAAAACATTAGCTGGCATAGCCAGAAATAATCCAAATTCCAGAGAAAAACTACAAAAGACAAGAATCTAATAGATCACAATTTGTTGCATATGTAAAACACAGAATTGTCAAGATTTGTAAAGAATAGATCATAACTAGTTTAATCATGTTAATGAAAACATAACGAATCATGTGCGCACACAATTTTATGTTCTCTCTAGTAGATGGATTATTGCTTAGATATTTGAACCGGAGTTAAACATCAAATCAAAGTCATGAAAATAACCAAGAATGTACCCTCACACACCATACGATCAAATAGTGGAAAGGAACTAAAACTCTATATTAATTTTATATTTAAAAAAATCCAATCTCACTATTACAGAAAACTGGTAAGAGTGCTTGAGTGTAGAAAGGAAAAGTTTTATTTTTTTGGTTAAAATGGTGAGCGAGAGAGAGAGAGAGAGAGAGAATACCTGAAGGGAGGGGATTATGATAGCGGGAGAGTTAAGAGGTGGAGTAGATCCGGGGTGGAGCATATCCGGGGCAGAGCAAATCCAGGGATAGCGGCTATTCGTGATGTCCTTGGACGGGTTCGTGGCACCTCCTAGTTCGAGCGGCTGTTCGCGGCATCTCCACCATTCGCAGCATCTCTCGGTTCGAGCAGCTCCAGTTAGAGCAAACCATGGAGCAGACCACAGAACAGGAGAATGGGGGAGGTGGGAATGAGGTGGAGCAGACCACAGATTCGGTGAGAGAGAGAATAAGAGAAAATGACTTATGGGAAATAATTTTAGGAAAGGTTGAACTAGGGAAAAGCCTTTTTTAGAGACCGAATTTTCAGTCTCTAACCATTTATTTTTTTATAAATATTTTTTACTTAGAGGCCGAAATATCAGTCTTTAATCCTTTTTTTTATATTTTGCCACCGAATTTGCGGTCGCTACAGATATTTTTTTTTGTAAATATTTTTTATTTAGAGACTGATATTTCAGTCTCTAAAAATAAGACATATTATTATTTTTTATAACATAATTTCGGTCTTTAATTCAGCCTCTAAAAAATTTAGAGACTGATTTAGAGACCAATTTTATTTTGGTAGCAAATTTTATTTTATTTTTTTAATCGATCTCTATAGAGATTTAAATAAATCGATCTCTAAAACTCAAATTTCTAGTAGTGGGTGTAACTTTATTTTCTTAAAATTTCTCAAAACCACATCTAACTTAAGGGCCTTCACCCATTACAGGCCTTATGGGCCGAGATATTAAGCCCAATGAATCTTAAAGGAGAGTTTGACCAAATAAAGCTAACATAATTGCCCTCATAGAACAAGTGATGGAGATGCACAACCCAACCATCAGAAAGCAAAAGACAAACATTTCTAATGATAGAATAGCAATTATGGGAGGGTGAGTAGTTTCCTTGAACCAGCTACCACTGTGAAATCCATCTCTGGAAAACCCATGCGGTTTTATAAGTTGAATGCCATGCTCACCACTTAGCCTTGACTGAAAAGCACACTCCCTAAATTACAATAGAAACCTACGATAAAGGTCCCCGAAGCATCTCTAACGCGGCCACACAAGTATTTACAAGGTTAATTGTCTAAAGGAACCATCCACATTTAGCTTAACAATCCTTCCCAAAGGAAAGGACCAAGCACCAAGATTTCTCTTAGAGGAGAAAAATCAGTGAAGAGAGAGAAAGTGCTACCTTGGTTGTCGTTGATGGTTTTTGCCATTGATTTTAACAAAACCATTGGATGCTTACCATTCTTTACTCCATGGAGTTTTAAACTCACAACAACTATAAGTCTCTAAATACAATGATCCAACTGACGTTATTTCTCTTTGGCAAGGAATAATTCAAAATTAAAAAAAAAATTCCAATTCAATTTCTCTCAGTCAAATGTTTTCATTTAATGGTTAAAACTTAATACAAATTAGTTAATTAGTTTTAGAGTAAATTACTCCAACCTCCCTTTTATTTACCTAATTTTTCACTTACCCTTCTCTATTTTCAAAAGCTATACATACCTCTCTTAATAATTATACAGACCTCCCTTGTATTATAAAATACCAATACACATAAATCTAATTAAGTGTAAAAACTCCAAAATTGACTTGACTAACAGAGTCATTAGTCAATGGTTATATGTGACTGAAATGATAAAAATCCCCATTATCCAACTTTTTAATCTTTCTGAATTAAAAAAGGAAAAAAAACAAAATAAGTTAATGAGACAACGTGCACGCACAACATAACAAGGGTAGAGTAGGAAGAACAGGGGTGAGCCACAACACAACACCTTCGAGAAGAAGAATAACGAGACCTCTATTGGATGAACAAAAGACAATACCTCCTTTAATTTCTTAGGATTTCAAGGCATGTGCTATCTCTTTTTATGATCTATTTTCTTATCAGGATGTTTACGTTGTGCTTGTTATATGAGCTCGAACCATTCATTAGCTACCCCATCAAATGGAAGTAAAGTTCGGTTGTGCCACTGCTGTCTTTTGAGTCGATGTATAATAGCCAAGACAACTATGAATTTTTGGTGGCCCTATTATGGCTGTCCAAGGTGAAAACAACCAGGTGGTTGCAAATTCTTTTATTGGCAGACACTCCACCATTAACAGAATCCCCCAGACCAGATGACAGCCAAAGGATGGATGTAAATGAAGGAAATTATTGATGAACTATTGGAAAACGAGAAAAGTCATAAATTTGATGCTAAATTAGCTCGCAAACAAAGAGAGTTTATGTGTGTGATGCTGGTTGTGTCTTGGGTGTTTAAGGAAATTCTTGTGATGTCATGTTTGATATATTGTGTAAGAAACTGTAGGTATTTGCCATGAGTTTAGTTTGGTATGAGTCAGTAATGCCATTTAGATGAAATGGTGAATTTTAGTGTGTAGGTAATGTAGGAATATGACTACGTTGGATTATATTATGAATGTTAATTAACTACTGAACATGTTGATCCTTTTATGAGTCTTATTCTATTTTGTTTACTACTATTCGATTTCATTTGTTAAACTAATGCACGTTAAATTCCTCATAATCATGCTTTTTATATGATCTTGTGTGATATATATGCAAAAATGTAATTAGAATTATGGTTACCAATCTTACCATAACTACAAAACTGAAGAATTGGTGAATTGTAATTAGAGTTGTTGTTCAAGAGAAGCTACAACAATTCAACAATAACGATTGTCATCTATTATGTAGTAAAGATTTGTTTTTAATAGAAGTTATAAATAGCTTTAATAACCAGGGATTGAAATGTAATTTGAATTTGTTTGGTGACATAATTAATTGGTTGCGATGGTGTTAGTTATAGGCTTGAAAGAGTGATATAGGTTAAAAAAGACTGCAATACTTTATTGAAAAAAAAATAGAAATGAATAATCTAGGTAGGATTAATGACAAAAGAGAATTTATACAGAGAAACTCCATCATATTATGTATACGAATTGACATATAGTTTATCTCGATCATCTATGTTATACAGTGGTTCTACATTTTTGTTGGGTTAAGAACTGTTGGACTGTAATATAATTAAAACTAAAATGATCTACTACCTCATCATTTTTAAGACTTGCAAAAAAATAAAGAAGGATTTAAGAACTAGAGGAACTATTCCTTAAATTGCACTATATGCAAAATTACACCATATGCAATTCTCATGGCCCTATATATTCATTGGTATAGCACATAATTGACCAGCTAAACCTGATCTTGTACAAACCAAAATGGCAGCAAATAAGCTGCACCAAAACTGCCCAAACCAAAGCTATGTATAAACCAGATCTGTAGCAAATAAGCTACACCAAAATAGCCCAAATTAGAATCATGCCCAAATTAGATTTGCAGCAAATAAGCTACACCAAAACCGACTAAACCAAAATCAAACTAGAACCAAACCAGAACCAGAATTAAACAAACTAGAACTAGAACAAGAAAAATTACTAAATGAGCAATTTTAGTCACTATAGGAAATTTGGGAGTTACCGACTAATTTTTTCGACGGATATGCGACTGCCAATAATATAGGTATTTCCAGCGGATATCCATTGAAAATGGAACATCAATTAAAAAAAATAAAATACATTTCCGATAGAATAATCTACTAGAAAATAAAAATGTCAAAGATTTTTTTTTTTATGTTTGGCTACTAATCTACCACAATGTAGGTATCTTGGATCTATCATATAAAATGACAAAGAGATAGAAGGAGATGTAAACCATAGGATTCAAGCTGAATGGATGAAATGGAGGAGTGCTTCAGGAGTAATTTGTGATAGAAAAGTGTCTCTCAAGCTTAATGGTAAATTTTACCGCACAACTATAAGACCCGTGATGTTGTATGGTACTAAATGTTGGATGGTAAAATGCTAATTAATAAGGGCATAAGATCAGTGTTGCGGAAATGAGGATGTTGCACTGGATGTGTAGCCATACAAGACAAGATAGGATTAGGAATGAATACATTAGAGAGAAAGTAGGGGTAGCACCTATTATGGAAAAGATTAGAGAATCTTGCCTTAGGTGGTTTAGACATGTAAGGAGAAGACCCTTAGAAGTCCCTGTAAGAAGAGTAGATTAGGTGGAGAATAGCCCAATAGGTAGACGTAGAGGAAGACTAAGAAAGACTATAGGTGAAAGGATTAAAAAAGATTTATATTTGAATGGCATTTCTGAAGACTTGTTTATGATAGGACAGGATGGCGTCATTTGATCCATGTAGCTAACCCCACCTAATGGGAAAAGGCTTGATTGTTGTTGTTATTTCTGGTAACTAATCCATCGATAAATGTACCAGTTACATGTTTTGAGGTTTTTAGCGAATGCAAAATTATATCTGCAGGAAATTTTCTCCAATTTTTGATGTATGAGCATCGTACAATTTTTCACTGATCCCCTAGAAATTAAGCTACTTGAAAACTAAAACGCCACTCCAGTCAATGTACTAGTTACGTGTTTCAAGGTTTTCAACGGATTATATCCGTCGAAAAAGTTCTCAAACTTCAGAGATATGCATGTCATACAATTTCCAGCGATGGATTCGTTAGAAATTTAATTTTGCTTTTGATAAAAGTTTTCAGCGGACATATGTCCGCTAGAGATTTTCTTATAACTTAAGCATGCTAGCTCTTCTTTGTTTTTCTATTCTACTCATTCTCCTCTTCACTCATTTCCTCTTCCATCGTCATTCTCATCACATTCCACCATCGTTCTACTCATTCTCCCATCTTCTCTGCCGTCATTTTACTCGTTCTCCCATCTCCTTCACCATTGTTCTCATCCTATTCAACTATAACTTCATTGGTCTCAAGTGCACCTCTTCTACTCTAAGTGCGCATGGTTTCCAATTGTAGAGGTTTTAGGTGAGGTAGGGAATAGTCGCAGGTTGAAGGGTTATGGGTTCGTGGTGGCTAATGAGGTTCTGGGTTCATGGTGGGTGGTGGCGCGCTAAGGTTCTTGGTTCATGGTGGGTGGTGGCACGTTGAGGTTTTGGTTGGGTTCGTGGTGGCTAATGAGTGTGATATGATATATTGACACTCCTAGTTTCTAGACTAATTCGTTAAATCTGGATAGTTTTTCCTTGAGTTTATATTGTATTACAAGTAATAAGAAAAGTGTTATGTCCTAGATGAATGGGCTCCTTGGGCCAAAATCAGCTCATTGTAACAACCTTCTTCTAGCTTGAAGGCATTAGAGAGGAAGGTTAAGTACCTGCAAGATACTTCAATGCTCAAGTCAATGAGGGTACAAGGTGAGTAAAATGAGCGAAAAAAGATTCTTACCCTCATGGCTATTATAGCTATTTATAGAGAAGAGTGTCTTGGGGGTTAAGTCTTCAGTAGGGACATTTTGGCCACCTTAGGTGCCTTAGGGGAAGCTTCTTGGCAGCCTCCTAGGCTTTCCTGTTGGCTTGTGATTGGTTCCCTTTGATGTAATTCCTTTTACCGAGGGAGAAAGGTCACATGCCCTTTGGCCATTGGGTCAGGAATCCAGTATGGATCATTAGGGTTTTTCAAGATGTCGAGCTCTGAAGTCATTGGGGTTTCAGGCTAATGTTGTTATGATCCTTGACTATTGAGGTTCGTGATCGAGTGACATGAAACCTTAGAGGGTGATTTCATGAGGTTATCCTGAGTTCAAGCAACTTTTGGGTGTCGAGTTTGACATCCATTATTAGGAGCCTTGGACCTCATAGCCATGTTCCGTGGTGGAGTGACCCAAAGTCTTTCAAGAGGTGACTCTTAGCTTGCTTGAAAAACTTCACTTGCTACGTAAATGTCTTTTTGCCTACGCACTAGCAACGTTTTAGCCATGTGGCTTGCAGCAATTTGTCCACATGTAGTAGGTGGCTTGGGGTTACACACCTTATCATTGTTTGAATTTAATGTATATGGATAGTTTTTCCCTCATTAATGTATGGCAATTACTACTTTCTTCCCCTATGAATAGGGGAGGAGAGGAACTGAGTCCTACATTTGCTTCCTTGCACAAATTAGAAACTCTTAGAGCATTTTCTCTTCTTCTATGATGAAACAGCAATGTTTCTCGGCCTCTAATTGCAACGGTGCGTTGCTTCCATTGGATCCCTCCACAACGCTCAGCTCCTCCTCCTCAAGGTACTCCTCTTCATACCTTCTCCATTCCATTTTTGTATGTATGGTTAGGATTATGATGCTGGGGAATGAAGGAAAATAAAGGTCTTCTCTAGAGGTTTTGAAGCAGCCATCATCTTCGTCGCACCATTCTCGGTAAAGACGGGCTCTAAGGAGTGCTTTTGCCTTTAGAGGGAGAAGGCCTCCTTGGTTTGTGATAAACATAGTTTTTATACATTAGTTAACTCTCATATTTAGTCTCTTAGACCTCTTATGTTCTTAATTGATTAGTCTTGGCCACATTTTATAAGTTTAAGGTCAAATTGGGTTTAATTGTATTTTTCAACATTATTGAGAATTTTACATTATTTTTTGTATTTCGGGCATAACTTGAGTTCTAGAAATATAAAAATTATGAATTTTATCTTGTAGGAAAGTTGAGGGAAATCTATACAACTTTGGTGAAGTGCTCCAAGGCTGAATATGATGTCTAATGGGCCAGATTAGGCCTGAAATTTAGAATAGATTTGTTGTCATTGGAACCTAGACAATATGTAGGGATAGGGTCATAACTTGGTCTGTATGAGTCATATGGAGCTGGGACTAGTGCCATTAGAAAGCTAAGACATAGATATTCAACACTTATAAAGATCATTCGTAAAAAATGTGACGTTTTGATGGTTCTCTCTCCCTTTGAAGTCAACTGATGGGTCTAGAGAACTGTTAAGAATGTTTTAGGCATAACTCTCTCATCCTAAGTCCAAATTAGGCAAATTAGGTGTCTAATTAAAGTTAAGAGGAAGATGATTAATTCTAAGCTAGGGGAAATTTTGAATTTTTGATTTTAGAGGCACTTATTTAAGGGAAAGCAGAGAGTCCAGGGAGGGAGATAGACACATTTTTTCTTAGCCTCTCTTCATCAATCTCCTTCTCCCTTCTCTCTAGGTTTTCTTTCTTTTTGTATATTTCTTCCCTATTATCCATGGAGGTCTAGAATCTTTTAATTAATTTTAGAGATTGATAATCTTAATGTTTGATTCTGAGATCTTTCTTTGATTGTTCTACCATTAATTGTTAATCAAATTTCTCTTCTTCCTCTTTTGATTTTGATTGAATCTGGATTGAATTGTTAATTTAATTTGAATGTTGATGTAATAATTGTATAATTACCACGTATTTAAAGAGGATTACAGAGACTAAATAATACATCAAAGGTGTTTGATGGATTGTTTAGCTTGGTTGGATTCTGGATTTAGGTTAATTTAAGCTTAGATAGGTGCTTAATTCGTCTAATCTTGATTAATTAAATTCTGGATGCTTATCTAGTAAAGAATTCAAGAATCATCTTAAGGCTTTTTGATGTGATCTAAGGTCAAGAATCTTGTTAGCAATTGAATGGATTCCTAATGATCAAAGGTGGATTAAGCTTAAAATTAGTTAATTTCCTTCGATTGGTTGTCTACCTAATTCTATTTATAGTTTTTAATTGCTTTCTGTTGATCAATTCTAGAACCTTCCCCCTCTATTAACCTCTTAATATGATTACTTAATTAGAGTGATCTAAGGGCTCGACTCGATAGTAACTTATACTACAAGTAATACGATGAATCGACTTATAAACTGATGTAATTTGATATTTTTGGTAGCTATCAGTTTGACGAGTTTCGTACTCATGAAAGAAGGGTTGTAAGGGGTTCCGAGACAAGGAATGTTCTCTAAGGATTTTACCCTTACTCTGAGATTACGGTGGACTTGGAGGAATTGCTTGGCCCCATGAGTAATGATTCTATTAACTCTTCACCTTTTATAGGTACTAGCCATGCTCCGACTTTTGACACCATAGGCAGAAAGAAGCTTACAGACAAAGACATCAGGGAGTAGTTTCCACCCCCCCCTGATGCGAGGTTGTACTATTGGGTTCCTATGAGCCCTTAGGAATCCTCTCGTTGATAAAGATGCATGCAAATGCTGCCGACCTCCATCTATACATGGAGATGATGCGTGGTGGGGCAATAGAGGACAAATACCTCATGCAGCTTTACGATGGGGATGAGCGCATCTATAATCTTCCAAGGCTTGGTCCTCCATAGATGTATATATATAAGACCATCTTCACTAGGCTCGGGATTCGAATTCTATTTCTCGAGTTCTATATTGATGTTCTGATCGGATCCAAGTAGCTCCGTCTCAGCTTCACCACAACAATTGAGCTTGCATCTGATCTTTTGAGGTCGTATGTTGACATTTTGGGGTAGAACTGATTGCCAACCTATTCTTTTATATGTATAACATGCTAGGGTTAATAGAAGGAGACAATCTGGCATGGATCACAATCCACAACCACGCTGGTTGGAAGTGCTTCAAATTATACAACAAATCTTATAAGGAATTCAAAGAAACATACTTCAAGCTCTATGGTCATGGATCTCAAACTCCGTTCTTCTTTAGGTAGGATCGTAATCCAAGCTTCCACTTGCATTAGAATAAGGACTTTTTGTACAAGTAAAAGGTTCAAACCAAATGAGAGTAGATATCTGAAATCAAATAAACGGCCTACAACTTCATCGTTGTTGAGGCTAAGAGGTTTGGGAACTTTGAATGTTCCAAAATTATTAATTGGACCCCTAAAAAGGTCAAAGCTCTCTTAAGTAAGTCCAATACTCGATGTGTCATTATCTGAGTTCTTTAACTTATAATTTCTCTATTATACTACTGCTTGTTGTGCCTTTTGAAGTTTATAACTCTATTTTGATGATTTTTGCAAGTAGCATGGTGGACACAGACAATATCCATTCTCTGAGGAAGGCCTTGAAAAAGAACAAGATGGAGGTTGCTGCTATTGCGGAGGGCGCTTCATCTGGTGCAAACCCTGAAGCTACTAAGATTGACTCTAGAGCTCAGAGGTTAGTGAGTGGCCTTGTAGAGGGCTCGAAAGGGACCTCGAGCTCTGGTCCTCCAGCTCCTATGGATAAGGAGAAAAGAAAGAAGCTCAAAAGCGCAAAGATAAGTTGGCTAAAGAGGTCTTAAACCTCGGAGGCTGCACTGGTTGTCACCACTTCCTACCCCATCCTAGAGAACGTTTATGAATCCTTTGGCCGAGTTAGGGTCTAGGGGTCATCGATATGACCGAGGTCTCCTAGTCCACTTCTGCCTCAGTCTAGAGCAAGGCCTTCGACATTCAGGGCCATTTTGAAGTTTTCTTCCAAAATGAGGAGGACATCGAAGTGGTGAGCTAGATGTCGCCCCCCGAGCTCTTCTTACATCTATAAAAGACTCAATACTAGTCAGCCTCCATCATTCGGTACTTAGAGAAGAAACTGGACATGTAGAAAATGTTCGTTCTGAAGTCGTACAACCAAATCCTCTAGGACAAGGTTGGTAAGCTCGAGGTCAGGTAGAAGGAGGTGGAAGAAAAGTTAATCGAGCTAGGGAACCGAGTTCAGACTATCTCCACCTAGCACCTTGAGGCCCACAACCGTTGTGAGAGGTGGAAGACCAAAGCTGTCGAATTTGATGCTAAGTTCAAGGCATCTGAGGTCCTGGTGAAGGAACTAAAGGCCCAAGTTAAAAACTTGTTGACTAAAAAGAGACAAGTCTTGGAGCCCGGGTGGCAGAGCTCGAAGGAAAGTTAGGTGAGGTCGGAGGTTAGGAAGCCAAGAAGGAGAAGTCGGTGGAGGAGCAGAACTGATACCTTTGGAACTGGCAAGCCTCCAATAAAACTTCCTTCAAGAATACCCTCATATAGATGTTCGTTCTTTATCCTAACATCAAGGAATTCCCTAGAAAGGATCATATAACTATGGTGGAGGATGGACGGATCGTACTGGTGGTGGACTCTTCAGATGACGAGGAGGAGAACCAACTAACTATATAGGATGGGTAATTCGAGGAGGATGTTGTTGTGCATGCTGAACTATCAAAACAACCTACACAGCCAGTTGGAGGTCTGGAAAATGGGATTAGGGGAATGGTTGTCAGAGAGGGCGTGACCTTAGCCTAAAGTTTTCTTTCCTTTTCCTTTTGTTACCTTGGCCCTTACATGGGCTTTAACTTCTTGTATGAATAAAGTTTGCCCAGTTTGAAAGTCTTTTTTTATTTATTATGTTTTGTTTTGATATTCTCTTACCTTTTTATTTCTACTTTGCTAGTCTTTTGCTTTCAATTTATTTTTCCTTTGCCAAGGTCCAATGCCTTGAAGTATATTCGTCTAAACTCGATCTTAGGTTGGGGTCTGACGTTCCACTCTTGTGATTTTTTAGATGTTTTTAGGGATCCAATGTCCCTTTAACATTCTGGCCAAGTTAGGGTCAGTGGTTCTATAATGAGTTGGAATCTGTAACACCCTCAATAACATGTTAGACTTATATATAGTTACATAGGTAGCATATAACTAGCTTAACATGCTCATGTAATTTTGTGACAAACTGAGTTAGTTTAGGCACTTTGTTGCAACACGGAACAGGAAAAGTAACCTAAAATGACTTAGATAATGACATAAATAACTTAGATGAGAAAAATAAATATGAATAATTTATTTGTAGGTCACCAATGTATGAAATGAGATGTAGTTAAAGTTTCAAGAAAAATAGAGTTAGTTTGGTATTTTTAAGCATACTGAGAGTATGTTTTAATGTTGGATTAACTAGCAAAAAATATGAAAAAATAGAGAAATTGTGAAACAATAATTTAGAGGAATCTTAAGATTTATTCTAAAGTTGTTGGAAGTTGAGAAACTTGATTTAGTATGATCAAAGTGTTCATAAGAGATATAAAGTTACAGTACCTAATTCTAATGGCCTTAGTTCCCACGACTCTATCCTATTTCATTGACTTTTATATCTTTTTCTCCTCTCATTTATGCTCTTGTAGCAGAAACAAAAATAGAAAACAAAAGCAAGGAGAGAAAAGAATAAAAGAGAAGAGAATGGAGAAGGAAGAAGAGGAAGAAGAAGAGGAAGAAGAAGGGCAAAGCCAAAGTTTTATCATTCTTCTACACAAAGTGAGGTAAGGGACTTGTTTTCTATGTCTTCACCCTTCCTTTATTCAACCTTTTGCATGTTGTTGTTTGTTAAAAGAAATGGGTTTGGGTGTTGGATATGATTATTTATGCTTGATTCTTGTTGTAACTTGATGATAGCTTAATTTTTGTTATATTTGATGCTGGATTGTGAGTTAGGACTTAGTTATGTCCATGTTCTTCCACAATCTTTCAAGTTAGAAAATAGGGTTTTGATGATGGATTTTTGATTCATTAATCTATGTTAAAGGGGTTAAGTTAGTGTTTGATGATTCTATCTTGTTTATAGGACATGTTTAGGATTAGAAATTACTTAGAACCCATAAGCTGGATGTTTGAATTAGTTTAGAAAACCAATTATGCAGAGACAAGTTCTACATAATTGTTTCTGGTGCAGTATACCGCCTAGGTGTCATTTGCCATGCCTAGGCATGGACTGAAAAACTTTAAGTCTAGACTAGACAAAGAGTGTAGCACCTAGGCGTGAGAAGTTCATGCCTAGGTGCGAGACAGGGCACCACTGGCGCCTAGGTGTGGGATCTAGGATTTTTCAGGAATTGTATTCTTGAAGTTTTTAGGTTCTCTACTAGTTGGAATCATTCATATATGCTCTCTAGTGTGTGTTAAGACACAAATAGGGATATTTCAATAGGAAAATTATCACCTAGCAAGTATAAGAAAGGTTAGGCCTTTGAGCATCCAAGAGTAAAGGTATGCTCTAGGTAAGTGTCTAGCACCTTAGCAATTTAATGTTGCATAGAAATCACTTAAGACATAATGAATGATGATGTGGTGTTTAGATGCATGTATGCTAGGATGTATTGGTAGTATTTTTTCTACGTGTGTAGCCTTTAATGATGTGCACAATCATTTGGCCAAGGGAGATGAGTGGGAAGTCCAAAAGGTTTCTTTGAGCCTGGATTCAACCTTAACTTCTCGATAGTGTCGGGGTTACGAGTAGCTTGAGGATGAGTTTTCCCTCTCTCTACTACAGGATAATACGAAAAGCCAGAATTCCTAGTAAAACATCTTGGTTCTTAAATGAACTAAGCATGTATATATGTATGAATAAAAAGTCTTAAACATATCTCATTATAGCATGTGTTAAGATTATGTTATTTATGTTATGTATAAGGGGTTTTGGTTTACTCATACTGAGAATTGTTGATTCTCACCCCGCTGTGTTGCCATGTAAATCCAGGTGAATGCTCTTCGAAAAAAAAAAAGACGAAGAACTAGTTTAGTTTTAGTTTCTATATAGTTGAACAAAGCTTGTATTACATATCCTAGTTTTGTAATGTAATTAGATATATATGTAATACCTTATGTCCTTTTAGAGATAATGGTTTGTATATAATATATGCATGTTTCCGCATTTCATATGGCTCTTTATAATGACTACCTTAGTTATTACGGATATATTTTCATATTAATACATAAGTAGTGACGTTGTAATGCTATTTATCTCGTTATATGCTACATAGGTCGAGATATTTGTATTAGGGTGTTACAAGATCCGTGGTCCTATAATGAGTTAGGATTTGTAGTTCCACACTTGTTATTTTTTCATAAGCTTTAGCGATCTAATATCCCTTTATCATTTTGTACAAGTTAGGATTTATAGTCCCATAATGAGTTAGGATCTGTGGTCCCACACTTGTTATTTTTTTCAAAGCTTTAGGGATCCAATATCCCTTTAGCATTTTGTCCAAGTTAGGAACTGTGTGGTCCTATAATGAGTTGGGATTCATGGTCTCACACTTGTTATTTTTTCAAAATATTTAAGGATTCAATATCCATTTAGCATTCTTGCTAAGTTGGAATCCGTGATCCTACACTTGTTATTTTCTCATAAGTTTTACGGTTCCATTGTCCCTTTAGTATTCTAGCCAAGTTAGGATCTGTGGTCCCATAATGAGTTGGGATCTGTGTTCCTACACTTGTTATTTTTTCAGAAGCATTAGGAATCCAATGTCCCTTTTGCATTTTGTTTTGTAAGACGGACTAGGAGTAAAATACATTATATTGCTGAAGTGCCTCATTTTGTTTACTAGGACCTTTGCTTTTTACAAAATCAAGATTCTTAAGTGAAAAATCAACTATAATACCTTTTCATGTTCGAGGCATTCCATGCTCTAGGCAGCTCTCACTCTGACAAGTTAGTTATCTTGTATGCGCCCTTCTTAAGGACCTCAGTAATTTGGTATGGGTCTTCCCAATTCGCATCTATATTTCCATCTTTCACATTATATCCTCTAATGCTGGCCTTTCTGAGGACGAGATCCCCTTCCTTGAAACGCCATAGGGAGATTCATTTCTTATACCTCAAGATAGTTCTAAGCTTAAAGGCAGCCTCCTTATTATAAGCCATATTCTGGTGCTCCTCACTGAGATCCAACTCCTCCCTCAACGATCTATCATTGTGGTTACTAAAGAAATGTTCTCTCCTCTAACTTAATGCTCCAATTTCAATAAGGATCATGGTTTTGCATCCATAAGTGAACTTGAAAGGGGTTTCACCAATAGTTGAGTGAGGAATAGTTTGATATACCAAAAGCATATGGCTCAATTGTTCTGTCCATTCCCCATTTGCATCTTCTAACCTTCTTTTCAAACCTTATAAGATCATTCTATTTGCCACCTCAGCCTGCCCATTGGCTAGGGGGTGTTCCACTGAGATGAAGTGCTACTTTATTTAGAGGTCGAAGCACATTTCTTAGAATTTCTTATCTGCGAACTGGGTCCCGTTATCTATGTCGATGGACTCAAGGATTTTGAACCTACAAATAAGCTTCTCAAGGAACTTTTTCACCCTCTCTACTGTGATGGTGGCTAAGGGATCTACCTCAATCCACTTGGTGAAATAGTCAACAACTACTACCAGGTATTTCTAGTGAGCAGAGGCTTGGTGGAATGGTTCCAGCAAATCCAAACCCCATTTGCAAAAAGGCTAAGGCATTGAAAGTGTGAAAGCTCTTTCGATAGGGCATTCTAGATATCAATATACTTCTAGCACTTGTCGCAATTCTGTATATAGGTCATGGCATTCGTTATCACAGTTGGCTAAAAATATACAACTCACAAGGCTTTCCTTGCTAAGGCTTCCCCCCTAAGTGTTGGTCATAATATCCCTCATCGATTTATACAAGGACATATTAGGCTTCCTCCGAGGTGAGGCATTTGAGCAGTGGAAAGGAGAAACCTCTGTAATAAAACTTGTCATACAAAATTATGTACCACACTACCTTCCTGATCACCTTCTTGAGCTCTGTATGATCTCTTAGGAATTCTTCGTCCTTCAAATAAGCTAAAATGGGTTTCATCTAATTTTCATCCTCTGAGATTACCATTACCTCTTCATCTTCAAGATGCTTGGGGTTGGTAGTATCTTTTGAATGGCAAACTTGTTTTTCCCAGGACTCTTCACACACGCTACTTTGGACAAGATGTTCAACTTGGAGTTATGCTCTCTGGGGATATAGCCAACCTTATCCTCGGAGAATACTATCATGAGCTTTTTTACCTTCATTGAGTATTTTTGTAGTTGGGGGTCCTTAGCCTAGTAATCCCCTAGTACTTGGGAGGTTACTAGATGGGAATCATTATAAAATCTAACTTTCATTACGCTGAGATCTTTGGCCATAAGGAGTCTCACTATCATAGCCTCATACTCTACTTGATTGTTCAAGGTTAGGAACTTGAATTTGAGGGATTGCTCAAGCATAACTTCGTTAGTGTTTTCAAGGATTATTCCAGCACCATTTCCCTTCGAGCTGGAGGCTTTATCAACATGAATGGTCAATTCTCCTTCATTTTCATATGTCAGAGAATGTGCAAATTCCACCAAGAAGTCGAGTTGAGCCTACACCTTGATGGGCGGGGCCCATATCCTATTCTAAATTATGAAAACTAAATAGACAAGTAATCATTTGTCCTTCAAGCTTAGGCTTATGAAGGACTTTCCTGATTGGTTCGTTCTTCTTGACAACAATAGGGTGGCACTGGAACTACTGTCTTAGCCTTCAAGCTGAGATGAGGTGTGCAAATGCTAATTTATCTATTTGTTGGTAACAAAGTTCAGGGCCTTATAGGACTTTATTGATAAAATACATAAGCCTTTGGCCTTCACTCGTTTCTCTAACAAGGACCAAACAAACCACTTCTGCTACTACTGAGATATAAACGAAAAGAGTTTCATCATTCTCTAGTCCGGTGAGGATGGTCAAGGTGGCCAACGTGGTCTCCTCACAATCCGATGTTCACTCAAAGTCTTTCTCCTTCTTTAAAAGTTTGAAGAAAGGTATAGCTTTCTGAGCGGAGTTAGAGACGAATCTTGTCAACATCATGATTTGTCCTATTAACTGCTGGATTTCTTTCAGAGAGTTAGGGCTTTGCATGTTGACAACAACTTGACATTCGTTAAGATTAGGTTCTATTCCTTTGTTAGTCAACATGAAGCCCAAAATTTTTCCAACCTAGACCCCAAATTCATACCTTTTTAGATTGAGCCTCATATTATAGTTTCTCAGCTATGAGAACACTTCTGTGACATCAGCTACTAGTCTCCTATGTTTGGGGTCTTTACAATCATATTATCAATATAAATCTCCATCACCTTGCTAATCTGGTCCTCAAAAACCTTATTCATCATGCGCTGATAGGTGGCTCCTGTGTTCTTAAGCCCAAAGGGCATCGCCTTATAACAATAGTTGGCTCTCTCAATGATAAAATTTATCTTCTCTTCATCTTTTGGATGCATTGGAATTTGATTATATCATGAATAGGCATCCATGAAAGATAAAAAATAATAACCAGAAGATCTATCAAGCAATTTATCAATGTTAGGTAATGTGTAAGGGTATTTTGGGTAGGCTTTGTTAAGGTCTGTATAGTCCACACACATACGTCATTTCCCAAAAAATGTCTTAACCAAAACAACATTTGGAGAGTCAAGTGGTATAACATTCTTCCTAGATAAAACCAGCTTTTAGGAGTTCTTTTGCATGCTCCTTTATGGCCTTCTAGCGTTCTTAACCCATCTGCATCTTCCTCTGAGCCACTGGTTTGGCATTGGGGGAGACCAATAACTGATGGCAAATGAAGATAGGGTGAAGGTCAAGCATATCTGTAGACATACAGGTAATTAAGCTTTTGTTCTGCTGCAGGAATTTAGTCAACTTCGTTCATTCTCCTTCCATTAAACTTGCTTCAATCTTAGTGATTTGATCTTCCCGAGGTCCGAGTTGAACATCCAATAACTGGCCATCTGGTTGTGGTCTAGTTTCTTTCATATCACCTCAAACATCGAGATTTACCATCATCACAATGTGTTTATTCTTCCCCTAAGGTGGTAGAGTCTGTTGTCCAATCTCTGCTTCTTGTTTTGGGAGGTCTAAACTTGTATTGCAACAACTTCTTGTTGTAGATTGATCAACCTTCATGGTCACCACTTGTCCATCTTTTGACAAGAATTTTATGGTCAAGTGGTAGGTGGAAACTATCACCCTAAGTGCGTTCAAAGATGGCCTCCCAAGGATGACATTGTAGGTTGAAGGGCAATCTACTACCAAAAATTTTACCTTCATTGTTTTGTGTAAAGGTTCTTCTCCCAAGGTCACAAACAACTTAATATAGCCTTTCGACTTAACCTTGCCCCTTAAAATTCCTACAAGGTTTGTGTCAAAGGGCTTAAGTTAGACTTAGGAATGTATATATTTCTGAAGCATTCCATGAAAAAGATATCCACCGAGCTTCCTTGGTCCATAAAGACCCTTTTTACCCTTGTATTAACCATTTTGGAAGTGATCACCATAGGGCCATCACCTCCTGGAATAACCCTTTCTTTGTCCTCATCTAAGAAGCTTATTGTCGAGGTCTAAGGTCCACTACCTCGCTTGGTAATAAGGCATAATGCTACACTGAGCACCACCTTCAGATATCTCCTCCATGCAGATCTCATTTTCCTGCCTCCAGTAAAGCCTCTAGAGATGGTGTTAATGGTCCTTGTGACCTCATTATCCCATCTTGGCTCTCTTTGGGGAAAGTCACTCCTTCAACATTAAAGATGCTCTCATGGAGGGGAGCGGTCATTAGGGGTCAGCGTTCGACATCAGGGGCTCGAAGTTATCTCTCTGTTGTCTTTCCTTTGATAGCACCATGATCCAATCCTTCTAGACCCTTGGATGTAGTTATGTAGACATTAGCATTGAATCAGGGTTCCTATGGCATTTCGGAGGTCCACATAATCGTCCATGTTGTGGTCGTAGGCATGGAGGTAATTACAATGCTTAGACTTGTCAGCCCATCCTCGCGTCCTCAAAGATCTTGGTTTTGGGAGATTAGAGAGATCCGTATAGTACACCTCTTGCAGGATTATGCTTTGGGTAACCTAGTATACTCATCGAACTTTCCTTGAGGTGGCCCCTTGGGATTGTTCATGGGACCCTTGGATTTGGGCTTTTTTTTTCTTTCCTTCGAGGTCCGTCCAAATCTCTCTACGCCTCACTCTTGGCCTTGAGGACTTCTTCCATGATGATATACTTCTATGAATGTTGCTTTAGCTCCTTAAGGCACTCTAGGCTTTTCTTGGTTAGCGATTTGGCAAATTTCCATGCATAAGTCTATCCATAATCGCGTGCATGACATCATTATGGTTGAAATCTTAGACCTTGAGGTATGCCTTGTTGAACTTTTGCATGTAGTCACTGAGTGTTTCTTCTCTGTCATGCCTTATGTTGAACTACTCTGAGTGGTTTTGGGTTAAGTCATACTCGTGGCAAAATGAGTAAGGAAACTCTGAACCAAATCTTCAAAGCAATTGATAGAGTAAGCAAAGAGGGAGGTAAACCATTTCTGAGTTACCTTCTTCAAAGTGGATAGGAAAATGCCACATTGTATGGGGTCGGATCCCCCCATGAGCATCATAGAGGCCATAAAGGCATCTAGGTGCTCTTAGGCATCCTTAGACCCATCATATACCTTGATGGCTGGGGGTTTGAAGCTTTTTGGGAGCTATACTCCTATAATGAACTTGGAGAGTGGGTGGTTGAAACTGTAATGGGTCCCTTCCTAATGCAATGGGACAGAAGTAGCGGATGGCTCTTGCCTTCTTTGCGGTTCTCGGTCAACAAGGGCTTGCCTTCCAGCACGAGGCTGTTCGGCATCTACGTTCCGTGAACCACACCTACTTCAGCATTATTTTCAGCCACACACTCTTGGTTCCGGTTGAGTGCTTGGAGTATTTTAATCACCATTGCTATTTGTTAAGCATAGTTAACATTTTTTGGTTAGTGGGTAATAGGTTTGGTGCTCTCACCTCTTGCAGGACTGGAGAGGGAGCATGCTGTCCTTGAGTGGGTGGCTCTGCTCATTGAACAACAAAGCGGAGACGCTGAGAGGAAGTAGGCCTATCACGAAGCTGGTTGGTCGTCACCGAGGCCTGCACTCTATCTTTCTGTTCTTAATTTACAATTGTTCTTTTTTGTGTGTTAGCCATGGTAAGAGGGTGGAAATATCAATTTACCAAATCCCTATAGACAGTTTCAATGTTCTTACCCTCATGGATACTATAGCTATTTACAGAGGAGAATGTCTTCCATAAGTTTAGCTTTCAAGCAATCAAGCAAATGCAATATAGGTTTGTCTCTAAACTAGATATACATGAATTAAAGGACTCACTCATGTTGTTTATAATATGAGGTCTCTTGGCATTTTGATCAAATGCATGCTTAGCCCATACATGCACAGGTATCTTCAATAAGTAGTCAGTAGCATCTCTATTCAAGGCTCTCATATTATTCATGGCATTTTTGAATTGTTCCTTATTAGGAGCAGTCATAGCTTCCCAAAAATAATCCCTTTAAAGAACATATGGCAATCTATTTTTGAAATTATGAACTAGATGCTTTGAGTAGCATCTTTACCAAGATTCTGGAAATACTTTATCAATAGCTTGTAGTAAGTTATAAGAAAAAATAATTAATAATTTAATGGGAGGAAACTCAACTTCATTTAATATAATTTTTTATAAATAGAATGTACCTTTTATCTGTCATTCATGAAGTTGTATCTTCTTCCACAGTTTGTATCACTAATGACACTATGAAGCAAATTTAAAAACCATAGCCAACTATCCTTGCATTCAATCTCTGCAACAACAAGTACAGCAAGACATAGTCCATTATTGGTATCGAATAGCATCCATCTAATCCTAGGAAAGGTATGCATCCTTTCAAGAAGCTAGCTTTAAACCTCTCGAAGAATATAAACATTTTCTTGAAAGTTCATGGTAAATGATTTTTATTGTGCTGCGAATATTTTTACTCAACAACATCTCAGCATACTTGGGTAGCTTTTTTATAATTTGCACTATAAGTTCTTTCAACTTCTTCTCTAACTCTCCTTTGTGCCCTATATAGTTGCATTGGGTGTGCCTCAACCCCATATTTATCAAGTAGCATACTCTTCATCAAATCATAGCTCATGTTAAGATCAACATTTTAAGCTAGATTTTAGTTTCTCTACTATCCAATTTAAGGTAGCATTTGTCTTCTCTAAATGATTAACACATGTATGTCTTACCATCAGGAGTAAGAGAAACATTTATTCTCCATGGATAATTCTTAGTTGGACAAATAGTTGTTACCATAGACTTTTCATTCTTTGAATATAACAAGTCATAACACTCCCGAATTATGAAATGTTTCAAAGCACTCCTAAACTCTTTTACATCGCTGAAATGTTAATGAAACTCTAAATGCACCTTACCATCCTATGTAGCTTGAAACTGTTTCCCAATCATATTTTTGTTTACATCAATTACATTTTCATTCTCATAATCACTTCCTTTCAATGATCCTTAGTTATCCAATTGCTCATCAAATAAGTAATTATCATTTTCATCATAACTATTTTACTCATTCTCTTCATTATCACTTAAGTCATTACTAGTTTCACCTTTTGTAGGATTATATCCCCATCACTATCACTAAAACTAAATAATTCTCCATTGACTACATTATTAACTTCATTTTTAGTTTGGGAAGGGTGAGTGCTAGCACTGCACTAAATTTGGGAAGGGGGATCAAGGACCTCAGTAGATATGAGAACTACATTATCTAGAGGCTCAACCCATATATAAATATTCCTATACTTTTTATACAATTCAAACATGCTCATCAAGTCAGCATAAGTGAGAATCTCATTATTTTCAATCATATTGTTTGGGTTGAGATAGAAAATAGAGAAGACAACACTCACTAATTTAAGGACATCTACTAAAACTCACTTGTATATGTTTGCAACCAAATCCACGAAGGAGTAGCAATCAAGGTTGACATTATCACAGACTATTTGTTTATCATCACAACATACCACGTTGAAGTAACAAGCACTAGAAGAACTACAAATTAGGGTGAAGAGAAGGAATAGTGATTAAAGAAGCATTTGAGAGATGATTAGAGAAGCGAAGGAGTGAAACATGTAATTAGTGTAACATCCTCTTCAACATGTTAAATTTGAAAATAGTTATAGAGGTAGCTTAATATTTGCTTAACATGTCTATTTAATTTTGTGACAATCTGAGTTAGTTTAGACACTTTGCTGCAAACCGAAAGGTAACAAATTGCTTAAAATGACCCAAATATTAGTATAAATGAGTTAACTAATGGAAAAAGATATGGATAATTTATTTCTAAGTCACAAATGTATATTATGTAATGTGGTTAAAATTTGAGAATAATCAGATTCAGTTTAGTATTTTTAGGCATACTGGTTGTGTGTTTTAATGCCAGATTGACTAGTCACAAATATGAAAAAATATGATACTGGTGAAACGACTTTTTTTAATGAATCTTAGTATTAATTTTAAAGTTGTTGGAACTTAGAAAACTTGATTTAGCTAAATCTAAGTATTTTTAGCAGATCAAGAAGAATCAGTGTTGTATCTTTAGCCTTTAAACCATCCACGGTTACAGCCTATTTCTTTGACTTCTTTTGGTTGCTTTGTGTCGTATTTTCTCACTTTTCTCTCTTCTCTTCACAGCTGAACACAAAAATAGCAGCAAGTGTGGAAGTTTTAAGTGGTGAAAAGGGAAATAAGAAAGAAAAGAAGAAAGGGAAATCTAAGGTCAGAGATTGAAGCTCAAATCTACAGCATCATAGCAACTTGAGGTAGGGGTTCTTGAGCTCAAAATATCATTTCTTCCTTATTTTCATGTTTAGGCTTGTTTGAGGTTTGATATGTCAAAATGAGATTTTGTGGTATTTTGAGTGATTTTCTTACTTGGATAAATTTTAAGGGATGTTTATGACTTGTTCATGTTAAGAGTTTGGATTAGAAACTTAAAACTCTCCATTTGGACTTAGAATGCTCAAAGTGAAGTTTTTGGGGTTTGGATGAGTGATTTGGTTTATGGATCCAAATTTGATGAAATGAATTAGTATTTTATATTTCCTTCATGTTAGTGAACTTTTTAGGGACTTAAAATCACCTAGAAACTAATATGGAGTGGTTGAATTTCTTTTTAGCACTAATGGAACAGTGCTTCAAATTTGCATAATTCTGCAGATTTGCTGTTGGGTACTTGGTGCTCAAGCGCCCATCGCCCAGCAAAACAGGACAAGTGTATGGTCTGAGAGTGCTCAAGCGCTAGAGGGTCACGTGCTCAAGCACGCAACGACTATAGAACTGCGCCCTGATACCTGTAGCGCGCTCAAGCGCTCGGTATTTAACCACTCAAGCACTAAGATAGCGCAGGGGCTGTTTTAGCTTGTGATGCTAATTAAATTCCCTACTTGATGGAATCATTTGTGCAAGTCTTTTAGGGTGTAATGAGACATATTTAGGGATATTTCTTGGAGAGAATTATCAACTTGCACATGTGAAAAGTTTGAGAATTCTTAAACATTCAAAGTGTGATAGAATGCCTATGTTAGAGTTTAGAACCTTGATCAACATGAGGTTGATTTCTAAATCACTTGTGAGGTGATTATGTGATGTTCTAGATATTGTTTAACTAGTAATATGAATCTTACTACTTTGTTGGATAAGTGAAGCTAAGATTCCTATGTTCTAGTGTTTAAAATGTGGCTTGAATATTTGATTTTCAAACTTGGTATTTGTTAATTTCCTATGTATTGTGACCTTACATGGTGTGCACAACCATATGACCCGAGAATGAGGTGTTGGATCTGAATTTTCCTTATATTTATGCTAATATGGTCAAGGTTACCGATATGGGGGTGGAAGTAATACTCTTACATTAGTGAGGAAAAAATGTTTAACTATTACTAAGTGGAGTTTAGGCTTTTAGACTTATCCTGCTTTGTATATACAAAAAACGGAGATTTCTGTGAAATAAGTAAGTAACTTGTGTTTTTAAAAATTAAAACTTGCATTGGCATTGCATAATCATAATATTAGGAGATTGTTTGAGTATAATCATACCTCATAACATAAAGCGTTGCATTGTTGACAATTGTATGAACAATTGTCTTTGTTGTTTGTTTGGTTACTTGTTGTTTGTTCGATGATGTCTTAGGATTGTATGAGTGATTCTTTAATATTATTGATTATCGTATATTCTGTTATATAGAGTGTAAATGTGTGTTCAGTTTATTTATTTATTGTTAAATAAATGATTGTTGGTCTTGGTATGTGTATACTGAGAAATTGTGATTTCTCACCCCTGTGTGTTCCTTGTAAATCCAGGTGAATACCCTCCAAAGAGTAAGGGCAAGAAAAAGAAGAAACATAAAACTTAGTTTAGTTACTTTATTTTTTTTTCTGCATCAACTTGTATTGATTTACTTTGCTGGCTTGTTTGTAAAAGTTTATGTATTACAATGTGATTTTTTGAGTCAATTATGTATATATATGACCTTTCCATCTTTGTGGCTCTCTATAATGGTTATACAGGTTATTATAGATTTATGTTTTTATACATTTTAGAAAGTGACATGTTTAATATACTGTATCTTGAAATATACAACTTATTTTATGACAATTTGTATTAAGGTGTTACAGTTAAGACAATGGAGATCAATAGACGTGGATAGGGATAGGGAAAGGTTAGGGTTTAGAGTGGGGCAATGGAGTTGCATTTGTGTGTGAGGTTGACAATGAGGGACTGAGTATCATAAAGGCAATTTCGAGTTTCCATAATTTAACAAAATATTGCTAACAAATTGAGATAAATGGGTTAATGTATAACCTTTAAAATATAAGGAGTAAGTGAAAAATCAAGAAAATAAATGAGAGGTTTAAGTAATTTATTCTAGTTTTTATTACAAAATAACCAATTTGAATGTAATGGAAATTTTAAAAAGAATAACAAGTATTTAAGGATATATTTGAGAGTTTAAAAAAATATAAAATGAAGTGGCTCATAATATAATAAAATAAAAAATAAAAAATAATAAATGGAAAGATGTATATCTCTCATTTATTTGGGAATTTAATAAAGAAATGAAGAACAATCAAAGTAACTTCTAAAAATACATTTTATGACAATTAGGGTTTGTTTGGGAAAGCTGAAAATTATAGATTATGCTGATAATCGATTATTGTTATAATCGATTATAATCGATTCATTTTTATGTTTGAATACATTAGCTGTCAAGTAATTTTAAGCTAATATGATTCGTTTAGATGATATAAAAAAGAATCACTTTTATGCATTAAATTACTAAAATAGATATAGAATAATTAAAAAAAATATATTTGATTGAGGATAAAATAATATTGACATATTAAAATGTAAGAAATAATCTATAAGCGAAAATCATAAGTTTCAGTGCTTGTTTGAGAAAGATGGATTCATTCCCATTCAGCTATTTTTGGAGGATTAAGCTGTTTTGTGAAATAATTATTATGTTTGGGTAAAAAGATTATTTTCTAAAAAACATTTTACACGAAATTCAATGCAAAAAAAGTTTTTTTCAACTAATAATCATAAGCTAAAGATTGAAACTTATGATTTTAGTTTATAGATTATTTCTTACACTTTGATATGTAAATACTGCTTTCCTCAATCAAATAATTTTTTTAATCATTCTATACTTATTTTAGTAATTTAATGCATAAAAACGATTCTTTTTTATATCATCTAAATGAATCATATTAACTTAAAATTACTTTACAACTAATACATCTAAACATAAAAATGAATCGATTATAACAATAATCGATTATCAGCATAATCTATAATTTTTAACTTTTTCAAACAAGCTCTCAATCTTCAGTTTATGATTATTAGTTGTAAAAAACTTTTTTTCATTGAATTTCATGTAAATTTTTTTTTAAAAAATAATCTTTTTATCGAAACATAATAATTATTTCACAAAACAACTTAATCTTCTAAAAATAACTATTTAAAAAAAATAATTTTTCCCAACATGCTCTTACTGTAACATTCCATACCACTCCCTTAGTTGCAATTCATCCAAAATAACCTTAAATTCTCAGAGAAAAAATAATCCCGGGCGAGGGGACTCTATGGTTGTAAATTTGTCTCTCATCCCATCTAATATCAGGATTTCTTCTTGTCCATCCAATTTCTCTCTCAGGCCCCACAAATTTGAGAATGCTTTCTCTTGTTGTAGTTGCAGGACCTTGCCTCTCTGGCCGTTTCCATGGCGACCCTTATAGCCACAACGCAGAGTTCATCCTTTCCAGTTCTCAACAACAACCACTATCTAAAACCGCCTTCTATCTCAGCTTTTCGCACATCACTCTTTCATGGCAGAGTCTCTGCCAAGTCAGCCCCCCTTGCTCTCAATGGCGTCCCAAACTTTCATAAGCGGTCCGTTTTGAATATATCAGCCATACCCATAGGAGGTCTTGGATTCAATTCCAGTTTCTTGCAAAAGGGTACTCATGGAAATTGCAAAACCAGAGAAATTTCAACAAAATCAGCTGAAACTGAAACCGGGGCCACTTCCTCAGTGACCCAAAATGTGAGCTCTCTGTTTCCACGTGCAATTCAATTCATGGGTGAGTATTAATGGTCTTTTAAAAAAAAAAAAATTTATCTCCACCTATGGTTTTTTTCAGGTGTTTGGGCTATTCCATTTGATTGTGTCCCTGGGGCTTATTCTTGCTATGGACAAGTACTTGAAGAAAGCATTCGTAGCTGCTGCCATTAAGTTCCCGAGTGCATTGTTTGGGATGTTCTGTATGTTCTCGGTTCTGATCATTCTTGACTCCACTGTGCCCTCTGCTGCTACGGCCTTGATGAACTTCTTTGAGCCGGCTTTTATGTTCATACAGAGATGGCTCCCTTTGTTCTATGTTCCATCTTTGGTTATCTTGCCCCTTTCTGTAAAAGATATTCCTGCTGCTTCTGGCATCAAAATTTCCCTTATTATAGGTTGGTGCATATCTTGCCTTTTTCTAGAACTCATCATTCCGATTTCTTTTGTTGTATCATATCTAGTTTGCTTGTTTTGTTTTGTTTTGTTATTTATTTATTTGTTGGTTTGGCTCAGTTGCTCTGAGTCTGCATCTTTCACTTTACTGGAAGCTGGGACATATGCTGTTTTTTGTTTAGTTTAGTGCAGTCAGCTATTTATCAAAATTTGAATAATAAGTGTTGATTGGTAGCATTTAGATTATTAGATTACTAGATAAGCTCAGCATTTTAAAAAAAAATTGTATGATGTTTTAAACACTCAAGTGTCTCTCTCTCTCTCTCTCTCCACTTTTTCTTTTCAAAATCTGTCTCTCTTGTATGATGGGCTTATGTTGGTGCATGTTTGTTTTATTTGAATGCTGATATTTGTAATGTTGTTCAGTTGGAGGATGGCTGGCTACACTGTGTGTTGCTGGTTTCACAGCTATAGCAGTAAGAAAAGCTGTGAATACTGAATTGGTAGATGCTGAGCCTATGGGAAAGCCCTCTCCATTTTCTCCCGTTGAAGTGTGGACATGGACTGCAGTTCTCCTTATATCATTTGTTGTTGCATTTTTTTACCCAACTGCACTGGGGACAAGTGCCAGAACGTGCATTCCTTTCTTGCTTGCAGCCACAGTGTTAGGCTACATGGTTGGTTCTGGGTAAATACATTCCTTTTCACTACTGCATATGCACATTGTCAATTGCTTTTTGTCTGTTTGTATGGGGTTTTCAATGAAAACACACACACACACAAAAAAAAAATTAATGTCACATTCTAATGCTATTAGAATTTTATTACAAACCATTATAGTTTGCAATTTATATCTTTACCAGAAGTTCACTCATTCTTACTATTTTTTGTTTTCAGGTTGCCATCAAATGTGAAGAAGGTCTTCCATCCAATAATTTGCTGTGCAGTATCAGCAGATCTGACAGCATTTGCTTTTGGGTATCTTTCCAAGTCAGGGCTTGAACCTGTTCTAGGTATGATTAGAATATAACTATTTAATTACCATATTTTATAAGTTGTTTTTTCTTTGGCTGCTAACTTGAACAAGGAAAAGAAAATTAAGTTCAATATCACTAGTTTGAAACTTCTATTCCGACTGTAGATATCTGATGATTTATGATAAGCATTTGAAGTCTGCAGTTAAGTTGATTAATGGGCAGTGAACTGTCCAAATCTGGTTTATAAAACTTTTTACTAGGACAATGAGTTATCCAAATAACTCTTTGTTATGGTTGAGGTAATCTTCAGCTAAGCTCAACTGATTTGGTTTGATATCCAGCCTGATAATAATAATAATGTAAAGTTGTGTCGCTAATGGGCTTTTGATTTTATGTAGCCGAGTGTGATGCAAATTTATCAAAAGATATTATGTAAGGACAGATTTATTATAACTTTTATAAGTCTAAAAGCTTATTATGTGTGAATATGAAGCAGCCTATAAACATATGATTTTTTATTAAGGTTCCTTTAAAATGTCGTATTATTGGAGCGCTTAGATCACTTTAGTCAAGATGATATATGTAATAGATAGAAACAACAACAACAACCAAGCCTTTTCCCACTATGTGGGATCGGTTACATGGATCAAACGACGCCATTGTGCCCTATCATAAACCAAGTCATAATATATGTAATAGATCTAATAGAAAAAAATTACAAGAGGAAATAGAATAATGTAGGTCAAAGCAAGGCCCCTAGTCTCATATGACTAGTCTCATATGAATGGAGAAGGCATTGCTTGGGAGGAACTATACGTTTTTCACAGAGCTGAAAGGAGATTTGGACACAATAAAGATGATATGAATAATTTAAACAGAATTTTTTTTTTTCAAATTTCTATATAGGGGAAAGACTACTTGTACCTATATGTTTGTATTGAGAAAGGATCTTTTACTAAATCTGGTGATAAATCATTGCATTGACTGATAATATCTGGAGCAAATTTCAAATGAACATTTTTTTTATTCGCTTTCTCGTGTGCAACATGGTTCTTCTATTTGGTCTACTCTTCTTATGCAATTCATTTATTAATTCCATTTAAGCATAATATATCTATACTTGCTTTGTTGATTCTTCTTTCAACATTCACAGGATATTACCTTACAAAGGCATCCTCTAATCCTGGAGCTGGTGACATTTTAATGGGATTTTTGGGATCTGTTATTCTCTCCTTTGCCTTCTCTATGTTCAAGCAAAGAAAGGTAACCATCTAGGTTTCTCAGTAAATAAATCCTATACTGCTGCAAAAAGATAAAGCAGATGAATACAATATGTTCTCATTACTCTCAATTGCTTTTGATTTTTTACAATGTTAGGCAAGTTGCAGTCAAACTTATATCTGGGCAATGTTGAATATGTTATTGCTGAGTACTGGGTAATTAATGATGAATAATTGCAGTTCAATAAGTGAAGTATACCAATTGTTCATGCCAATGTTTTTTTCACCCAATAAGCCTGGCCAACCCCCCTCCCCAGCATTAAAAAAGGGTGGATTAATGACAAAGACTTCATTTTTGATAGTTTGACTAGTGTTTATAAAACTTGAGAACAAGTACATGATAACAATTATGTATCATCTTATTGCCATGATGGTAAGCCACCAGGGGTGGGCTAGTAATGAGGGGTTTTGGTAGTGTGCAAGAGGTTATAGGTACTTTTCTGCTGTAAATTGTACCTAAAAGATGCCATGATGCTAGCTTCAGTCTGTTTTTTTAGTCTGGATAGGTAAATTCAACTTTATTATGCTAAAGGCATATCTTTTATCTGTTATTTTTCTTCATTCTTGCTAAATTAGCAGAGACCTATGGAAGGTGAATGGGATAGTCATTGGCCTATATAGAGTTTGATTTTACTTGGAACAGATATGAATTCAAACTAGAAGAACATAGAACCGTGTATATATCCTTTCCTTATACACACACAAAATGTGCCAATTGCCAATCAAAAGCATGATATATACCCAAATACAAAAAATGCTTTGCAATGTTTTCTTTCTCATCCCATAATCAATAATGGCTAAACCATAAAATCATTAACTAATGATTTATCTACCATATTCAGCTTGTGAAAAGGCATGCAGCTGAGATTTTCACCTCTGTCATCATCTCAACAGTATTCTCACTGTACTCTACTGCCCTTGTTGGACGTCTTGTTGGATTAGAACCATCTTTAACCGTGTCCATTCTACCCAGATGTATAACAGTGGCATTGGCCCTCAGCATTGTGTCTTTATTTGAAGGTAAATTTTATGCCTGCACTGCAACCGTTTATCCCAATAATTTTGTCTACAGTGAAACTCGATCAAAGTTAATGGAATAAATCAGAGGTTATGCAGTCTTAATTTGTTTAAAGAATACACACACAGAGAGAAAGGGACGCTCTAAAATTTAAATTGTATTTGTTTGTACTTTAGTTCTATCTTTGAAATTTCCCTTTCCGTTTGCAGGTGCCAATTCATCTCTCACGGCAGCTGTGGTTGTAGTAACTGGTCTGGTTGGAGCAAATTTTGTGCAAGCAACCCTTGATAAACTCAGTTTTCGTGATCCAATTGCTCGAGGAATAGCAACTGCATCTAGGTATATACTGTAATCTATAGATTGTTCACTTGACCGAAAAACCATTTTCACTGTGCTCCACGCTTCCGTTACCGCCATTAATTAATGGTTATTAACATTGCGTTTCTGATTCTCTTCTCTATCAAACCTTAATTTTTTTTGGGTATAATTCCATGTTACCATTTTAATTTAGTCAATTAGGAGTTTGGACAAGGAGAAATAGTATTAATTCGGGCAACGAACAAGTATACAAACTATTTCCTTCACTCATACATGCTAATTTGCTTGCTCTTGAATCAATTTTTTACAGTGCCCACGGGCTTGGAACAGCAGCTTTGTCTGCCAAGGAACCTGAGGCTCTCCCATTTTGTGCCATTGCTTATGCTCTAAATGGTATATTTGGATCTATACTTTGCTCGATTCCAGCTGTCAGACAAAGCTTGCTCGCAGTTGTTGGCTGAAATTGTCGGAACGTATCACGCCCTGGTGCTATTTTCATTTCTTTAAATGCCATAACTTCCATTCCATATCTAATGGCTGCACAAATGTATAGAGCAATATTAAGAACCATAAATTTAGTAGCACCATTTCGTCAATTGTATAGGAAGCAATAGTACATTCATTTATGATTTATGTCATATTCTATGACAGCAAGTATCTTCCTGGACTTGATATTTTCTTGAAGTAAGGAGTTCCCCAACTTTAGAAATGTGCATATTTCTTAAATATGGTGGGTATTCCCATTATATAAAACTTTCAAAAACTATAAATTCTAATTTATTGTGATATTTTTATTACAATATAAAAAAACGCCCTTCACAAAACTAAGAATAAATGCTAACTTGACTTCCTTTTTACTTTTTTCTCTGTTGGGGTCTGATAATTTAACCTGATTACAAGCATTTCATTTGGATAAATCCAAATTGTCTAGGTCAAGATGTAGCTTGGCTCGATTTTAATCTTTAATTTAGGCTGGAGTCTAATAAAATTAAAATAGAAGTGCATGAGCCCGGCCTCCCAATTAAAAGTATTTTTAAAATTTTAAACTAAAACTAATAACTAAATTTTATACATAAAAATGTATCTTAAAAAACTAATGTACTTTTAAAAAGCTGATATTTTATATAGAATCGCATAGTTTAAGTGCTTAAATTTTAGGTCCATATTTGGCTTTTTCAAGCCATACTTATTTATTTGGGTGAAGTGATCAATATCACTTTCTAATAGTCAAAATTAGGGGTGTTTGCAGTTTGATTTAGGTAATGTTTGAGTCAAAAAGTTAATTAATATAAACAATGTTATTTACATCGATTTATATTGGATTTGATTTATTATATTCTGAATCGTTTTAAATTAGTTTAGATTTTATCGATTTAATCAGTTTTTGACAAAAAAAACTTTAAGCCTTGTTGTGAGGTAAAAACAATTTAACCTATTAAAAAGAAAAAAAATAAGAAACGAAGGAAATAAAAAGTATAAATAGCTCATTTCACATGTTTAAAATAATATTTGATCACATAAAGTGAGAGAAATGTGTGAGAAATTAGAATTATTATAAGTAGAAATATAAACTCAATAACAAATAAATATATTATATAATGTTAATCGATTTAGATTTGATTAAATTGGATCGGTTTTGAAAATCAAAACAAAAAGCCGATCCAATAAAAAAAACCAAATTTATTCAATTTTGATTGGATTTTAATTTTTCAATTTGGTTTGAATTAGATTTAAACACCAGTCAAAATAATTCAACAGGCTAAACCTACCCCAAGTTAACCTTAAATGGGGTGAAACGCAACACCCATATTTTTTTTTATGGGATGAGCTTTCCAACCTATAGTGCATAAGGTGGGTTGGTGAGATAGGTGAGTCAACTTGCATTAAATTAAAAAGGCTTAAATATATTTTTAGTTATCTAAATATAATGATATTTTGTTTTAGTCTCATTTTTAAAACTTCAGAAACAAGTCTTCCAAAAAAATGTTTCTTTCCCATTTGGCCATTCCGTTACATCTCTGTTAAAAGATGTTGTTATATATCTAGATGGAGTCTTGCGTAGAGGGTAAGCATCCTACGTGGATGTAATGGATGCTAAGGTAGACATTAACAACCTGAGGATTAAAAAAGAGGGACTAAAATCAAAAGTCATTCTATTTAGAGGAATTAAAATAAAAAATTGTCATAAGGGACTAAAAACATATTTAATAGACTTGTTCACATATTTTAGGTGTGATGGGTGGTGTTGGTGCTTGTTGTTAATGGCTTATCTCCAGAACCTCGAAACAGTGGCACACAATGTTCACTACGATGGTAATCTCTATTGCGTGGAGGCTATGAATTTGATGGCTAGGCGATAGCTCATGGTTTGGTTGTGTTTTGTATTATAGAAGTGTTGTAGTCATGGTGATTTTGGAAGCTTTGGGTAGCTTGAAGGCTATTTACTGGGTGTTTCAAAGTGAAGGATTATAGGTTAGTTAATAGCTTAGATAGGAAGTTTCTTGGCTGAAGAAAATTGTGTTTAGAAGTAGAGTTTTTGGGTTGAAGAAAATTGTGTATAGATGTAGAGTTTCTAGCTGGTGTGTTAATGTTGAATAAGTCTTAGACTAAATATTTTATAACGATTTTTTATTTTGGTCCATCTAAATATGATGATTTTTGGTTTTAGTCCGTCTTTTTTTAGTCCTAAGGTTGTTAATGTTCACCTCGACATCCATTAGATCCATGTAAGATGCTCGCCCTCCACATAAGCAGATACCGACAACTTTAAACAAAGATGTAACGGAAAGACCAAACGGGAAGAAAAAAAATTTTTTAGAGGACTTGTTCATAAAGTTTTGAAATTAGGGACTAAAACAAAAAAAATCACTATATTTGGAGGGATTAAAAACATATTTAAGCCAATTTAAAAAAATAAAAGAACTCATAAAATTACAACAAATATTTGCCAAAGGCTTGCAAAATCACATCTAAGATGGAAAGCTCATATTTGAGATAAAAAATACAATAAAGTTAGCAACTAAATCCAATTTAATTGTTCACAAAACCAGAACCAAATGAACAAATCTTGAACAGTTGTTAGGTGATATACCTTCCAAATTCTACCAATACTCAACAAGATATTGTTATCTAAGGCTTCTTTAAGATATTGACGTCATTGCACCTCCTTAAGCTCACCCTTGACTTCTCAAAGACTAACAAATTATTCTCCAATAGCACGCCTGTCACCCCAACCTTCCTTACCCTCGACATTATCGACATCAATATCTTCGACATCCTCATCACCACCTTGCTCGTCAACCCCATCAACATCATCAGGTCCCTCCAGCTAATTGTCCTCCATAATCCTCCATGTCATGGTCCTTGTGAGGTCGATACTTCGGTGTAAGAACTTGCTCCATGTCCATGTATATCCCTCCTTGCATAAGGATGTTATCCTTCTCTACTTGACTAAAGGACTTCTCAAGTTCCAGAATTAGTCCCTCAGCATTCTTCAACTTCTAAGCACCATCACCAACCTTTTTCTCAGCTTCTTCAACTCACTTTAGTGTTGACCCAAGGTCTTTCTTGGAAATCTCAGTTTGCTTCAATGCTACCTCATGATTGGTCCTAAAAGTTAACATGTCGTCCTCTAAATCAGAAATTTTCTTTCACCTTTGTCAGCTAAGCCTTAACCTCATTAACTTGACCAATGCATTCATAAATACTCTTCAATTGATTCTAAAAGTCATCTTTTCCCTCTCGAAGCTACCAACAAGTTTCTCCATTGCTTGTGCTTCAGATTCAATGGCACAACTCATACTGGCGATTTGAAGACTATGAGCTCAAGCCAATAGCCCATCCCTTAACAAACGATTTTCTTGAGCCAATCTACATCCAACTATCCACTTAGTTTCTCATCAATAAGCTTGTTATTGTTGAACTAGCAATTCCATAGTGATTGAGGCACGCCTAAGCCTGTGTCACCAACAAAATCAACCAAAATCTCAAAAACTTTGTTGAAGTCACTAAGCTGCAATAGATGCTCCTCACCACCACTACTGAAGGGTTGATTGTTGTCCCTTGGACCAACTTACTCCTCCCTGGTCCCATCAGGAGTTCTAGAATCAATTGGATCTATGGGGACTTTGCACAAGCCTTGAACGTTTATGTTTGGATGGATGGTTTTGGAGGAAAAGGAAAGGAAAGAGTGATTTTTCATTTCTAAATTAAGAGAATTATAAAATGTTTATAAAAATGAATAAATGATAATTAAAGGGTTATATGATCATCTTTCATTTTATTCCTTCATTTAAAAATAATCTAAAATATAGAGTCTTTACTAAAAATAAAGAATAAGCTTCGTCTAAGAACCCAACATGCAAACATACAGGACTGAGATTCAATTTCATCAGAGGACTGGATCACATCAACAACCATTGTAGAGGCTGGATGTTTCTTATAGACTTCACCATATTTTGCATCATCAATTTGAGCAGAAACCTTAAGAACCATCTTGTTATCTTCTGCAAAAGAAAACAAAGATATAAATATCAATTGAAACCATACCGGCTAAATTACAAAGCATGAGTACTACACTTACAAAATTTTTTTTAAGGTTTCCATTGGATCATTCTCCAGACGAATGATGGTCAAGCACTTATAAAGTTTCTGCTTGGAAAGAAATTCCATATTTGCCAAGTCCGAAGAAGAAAACATATGGGGCAAAATTCTGAGAGAGTTACATGCACCTCAACCCATGAAAAAGGAAATCTAGAAATACCATTATTGTCTACTAGAGCCGCCTGTGCATCATCTCAAGGAGAAACTTGAAAGTATTGCAGCTTAAACACGTTATATGAAGACTCAAGAAGTTCAAGTATCTTCTTCCCTCGAACACCAAAAAAAGGAGATCAATTTGGTCTTACTATTCTTTCCAACAGATGGCCAAAAGAATTAAAAAGGAAACTTAGCATATGTCAGCCAGAAACCAAAATGGTCATAGAGAAGTGCAAAACACCGAACAAATGCACAACTGTTTAGATGAAGTTGGGTCGGGACAACATTCATAATGGCTAGGATACTGCACTTAAACTCAGAAAAAGGAAAGTGGATTCGGAGCCAACTAAAAAGATCTCATACATAAGAAACTTGACATCCAACATGTTATAGTCAGTACAAACACAATCATACACAAAATAGGGCTCTAACTAGTACTCTCCTTCCATACTGCTCTGAGTTACCCAAATTTTGTTCCTGAATTCCTTATGTGGCTTGGACAACTAATACTCAAAAGGAAACTTTAGCACATCTTTTACAACCCAATCAAACTCGTTAGGTAGCTAGTTGGTTCGACTAATTGAATCTTGACCTTAGCATGACCCTTTCCGACCATCTGAGAAACAAGACTAAATAAACCTAGCTACTGGAGGATGAATTAGAAGATACAAAAGAAATGGACCTTATAGTGCAAATCGAGTGTTCAAATCATTGACAATTCTCCTAGCATCCTCTGCCATTTTAACTCCAGTATTGCATTTAACCCATACTCGATACAACTATCATGACTTGGCCCCCATACGTACAATCTGTCTGACCAAACCAAATTCAAACTCGTTCACCTAATTCTAATTCTCATAAATATTTCCCTAATAGAATTGCACGTGTTAGTACGAGATTGGCGAGATTGATAACAAAATCACAAACCATCATTGGCATTAATAAGCAGAAGTGCATTGCACATCCCTCTCCAAGATTCCACCTTGGAAAATGGGGTATCTTCACAAATTACAAGTTTTGTTAACTTTCTTTACTATTGCATTTCATCACCTTATTCGTCCATTGACTTGGATGTTGAAGTGCCTTGCAAGTACCTCCCACTATCATGTCGACTAACAATGGGAGAATTTCGGTGTGTCGAAGTCCCAGCCAACCATCAAAGTAGAGGAAGGAACAATTTGTTACAAACTGTTGTTTTGCATATGGAAAGAGTTGTAATGTGTTTAAGTTCTGTCATGACCCACTTTAAGATCTGTAATTAATGCACATGCTAAAATATCAATATCAAATTCAGCCTGGCAAGTCTGGCATTGTAATCCAAAATTTAACCAAATATTTATTATGAATCCAAAGGCATCTCATAGGCTTACAACAAATACATTAAGTTAACTTTACACAGAAAAGCAATTCAAACCAAAAACCCTACAACTACAGACTTTAGAATCGAGACAACAATGAGGGCATAGGCACAGTGATGACATAATAAACAAATCCCAACCAACACAATCAACAACATACAAGTATGTAAAAATAAATAACAAGGTGAGTCACATAGGCACAGTGAGGGCATAATAAACAAAGTGAATAGAAAGAGGAAACAAATAACAACACAAATCCTTAAGCATAAAAAAAAAACTCACGACACAATATCCAAAGGAATAAAGTTCATAAATGAAACTAATTTGTCAAATGCTTTCCTTTTAAAATTGTTCATAATGCTCATGTGGGTTACACTTGAAAGAACCATATGCAAGTTGGGGAATCAACTCCATCCAACAAGTCATATAGTATACTCATCTCTAGCCAAGAGCCTTGGCTCTCTCGATACCATCTTGTGGTTAAGGTTTGTTCACCCTACAACCACGTAAAAGGCTAAGGGTCCTCTCACCCATTAGTCAAACAATATATAATCTCTATATCTATTATGTGCACACAGCTATTGTATCCCTTTGCCAATAGCAAGCAATGTCGTTATATCTCTTGGTCATGGTAAGCAGTGTTTTAACACATAAATCATCATGGATATAAAAAGAAATATTATTTGAAATATGATTAACAAATGCAGTCCATCAAAATCAACAGTCCTTATTTCTCAATTTTTATAATGAAGTTCAAAACCATCATAAGTTAACCCTCATGAGTAACAACTCAAGAGGCCACAAAATCAATAAATCTATAGCTAAAACATAATCATAATAATATAACCCTCATAATTTCAATGAGATTCCCAAAAGGGCTTAAAAGCCTTGTGAAATTACTCAAGATGCAAATCCAAGACTTTACAAAAGGTATAATCTTGAATAACCAATACAATATTAAGAGATATCATAGATAAATCTTGGATTTGTAACTAAAAATTTAGTTAGTAATCTACTAGGAGAAGATAAAAGCAAGTATAGTAAAAAAAAATTAAAATAAAATAACTCAATAGCTACAATGTAAATTACTGATATGAAGAACCAACTTAATCGCTCCCAATGGATCCAATAGAAGCAAACAGAGTAGCATCCATTGAATTAGATCACAAATAAATATTTTAACAAGTTAAGATGGGTTAAACAAAGACTTATACCATGATCCAACCGCAAAACCTCTAACTACCCTTTGGAAATTATCCCCAACTCTTAACTTGTTGCTATCTTAAAATATAGGTTACCCACTACTTATTATGAATCTAAAACTCAAGCTCCATGAATAAATAAATTAACTACTCCACAATTAAAATTTTTTCCAGTGATAAGGCTTTAGAAAACTTATTTAAGAACAAACTAACAATGAGTAAAAAGACAAGATAAAATACCTAATTATAGGGTTTAGGATTGTCAAGAATCTCATAAGAAAAACCAAGATTTAGCTTCCCTTTTACAATATAATAGAACCCAAACTCCTAAACTTTTAGATTTCCTACTTAAAGCTCCGAAATACACTCATCCACCATTTTAAGATAGTAAAGGTTGTGAGATTTCATGGCCATTTAGCACTAAAGGAACAAGAATCAAAGAGTATAAGCTTACCTCAAGCTATTGGTAAGTGGGTGCAAGCTAGAATGGAGATGGAATAAGATGAATTCCTTGGTCTCTAATGGAGTGACCCCCAACACAACCTTAAGGAGAGTTTCTCCCTTGAATTATGTCGTTCCACTCTTTTAAGCCATGTTCAGTTTTTTTTTCTTAATATTATAGGTAATTTTTTTTAAAAAAGCCCTTAATAGAAAGTTTTATTCCAACCTTATTCCTTCCCTGTTTCTACATTGACAAGTTCCTTTTTTTTTCTATATATTATAATATGTTCTCTTTGAAATAAGTTGTCGTTCACAGTTAAACTATTATTTGTCCACATGTAAATTTATTTTCTTTGGGTAAAATGTTATTATATTTTTTGAATAATGTTTTCTTTTGGGAGAGAATTTTATCATAATACTACTGCTAACAATAATAGTTTTTAACCTTAGTGCACCGTGTTGGACCTTAGTTAGTAGAGGAGTTGCTAGCCCCACGCTAAGTTTAGCTTGGGATTAAAAAGAAATATGAACATTTGATACTTTTGTTATATTGGGAACAAAGTGTCTCAAAATATGGAATTTGTTTGAGGGCCACCTCTTGAATCTTGGTTCAACAATATTCATTTGCAAAAAAGATTGAGAATTATGTATGACTTGCATTTGATTGGATTGAATTTGATTGTTAGTCTACCCTTGTGCTTTATAATTGTCAATTCAAGTCTTTGACTTGTCAAATTATCAATTTTATCCACGAACCGTATACTCATTCAATTCTAGTTTTGCATATTGAATTTTCTCACATTATTTTTTTTTTGTATTTTCTTACCTTGTGTTTTTGAATGATTGTAAATTATTATTTTTATACTTAATTGTTCTAATATTTTTCATTTGGATTTATAATGATAATTTTTTAACTCTTTTATTTAAGAGAGTACTATATTCAATTGACAAATATTTTTTATACGTTTCTTTCATTTGTTTTTAAATGTTTCTTTTGCTTGTTAGTTAGAACTATTTTTCTTTAGATGGTTTTTTTTGGTAGAAATAACTTTAGTAACTTTTTTTTTAAAAAATCCTATTTGAATATTTTTATGGAAAAGTTCATCGTGATAATGCAGAATGTGTCAAATGACATTTTGGCAAAGTTATAGTACTTTGTTCAAAAAAAAAGTGTTTGTGATGCAAATTCACCTTTTGGCTATTTTATGTTTTGAGGCCCTGTGATGGTTATTATGGATATTTTGAACTATCTGTATGAATTTGTAGATGAAATATATTTTTAGAAATGATAAAAAAAATTCAAGGAAACTTTGCCAAAAGTTTTGGGAATCATGTTTTGAAAGTTAACAATGTGTTTAACCACACAAATGGATTTGACACCATATCCTGACCCAAAATCTTAAAGTATTAGGTCTATGGGTCTTTTCTACTTACATAGGTTTCAGTTTGTTCATTTCTTTCCAATGTAAGACTTATTCACCCACATTTCACTAACACTTTAATTCCTAACAATAACCCCTTCAAGTGTGAGTCTTTCACATGCATACACTCCCCCTAAGAGGAAGCATTTTAAGTATTTGACGGTATCATCAAGAGCCTAATCCACATCCAAGAGCCATGTTTCCTCCAAACTGAGTTGCACGCATGCTCTTTTTCATACTTGTACTATCGTTATCCATCATCAATGGAACATGCTGCTTGACGAACTATCAACTATAATACCACTTATTAGGGTTAGGGGGAGCCTAATAAGCCTGAGAGATCTACAACAAAGGAGTAAGCAAGGAACCACACAAATTGATTAGACATTATATCTTGACTCAAAATCTTAAGGTATTAGATCTATGAGTCTTTTCTACTTATATAATCATCACTTTTCTAATATGAGACCTCTTCAATCACATTTCACTCATACTTATATTGCTAACTGTATTCCTTCATGGTTATGTACCAGACATTGACCTCTAATTTTGGTCTCATGACAAACTTAGTGAGACCAAAGTGTGTGTAAAAAATCATTCAGAGAATAAAGTGTTAAGAAGCAAATATCTTTCATGGAGTAAAATGTGCATTTACTCATATATGCATGACATTTTCTGTATCATAACTATATTTATATTTTGAATTTATGAAATGATATGGCAATTTTCATATAAAAGTTTCCATTAAAATTAGATACTAGACAAGAATTTTGGTTAAAAGATAGACTTTTAAAAGGATCAGGATGACACAATGTATTAATGGTAGTAGCCAATATAATATCTGTCCCCGGGGAAAATTGTGGTGGAAAAGGATGACATATGGTGATCCAACACGTGTTTGAATAGCATTTTCTTTTCCTTAAAGTGCCAATTTATGGGGACATTGCATGAGTTGGAAGCAGAAGAAAGAAGAGGCCACAAGCAGTTGTGAGTTGTTCCTTCCTCCTTCATCGCCTCAACGGCAACCCCTTCCACCGTCTTATAGGACCACATTTCATCTTCCTTCTTGCTCCTCCTTGTATTCATAACACTTGGCTTCTTCTTCCTTCTTTTTTCTATTCTCTTTGAGTCTTCCATTTCCATCTCTTTGTGGGTTCTTTAATTCTAATCCAGGTTTGATTCACTTTAATTTTGTCGGTCTCTTGTTCTTGTTCTTATTGTGCTACTTATTATATGTTTTTGGATCATTTTCATCCACATGTTTATGGTTTCATTTCATTTTATCTCTTCATTACTTATCTATTCGTGTGAAATATAAGTCCTTTTGAATTTTGAGAATTTCTTCTTGTGCTTTTTTTTCTTTTTTATCATTTTTGTCCACATGTTTATGGTTTCATTTCATTTTATCTCTCCATTACTTATCTGTTCGTGTGAAATATAAGTCCTTCCGAATTTTGAGAATTTCTTAACACTGTAAATCCTTTCCTACTTATATAATCATCACTTTGTCTATCTCTTTCTAATATGAGACCTCTTCAATCACATTTCACTCACACTTATATTTCTAACTATATTCCTTCATGGTTATGTACCGGACATTGACCTCTAATTTTGGTCTCATGACAAACTTAGTGAGGCCAAAGCGTGTGTAAAAAATCATTCAGAGAATAAAGTGTTAAGAAGCGAATATCTTTCATGGAGTAAAATGTGCATTTACTCATATATGCATGACATTTTCCTTATCATAACTATATTTATCTTATGAATTTATGAAATGATATGACAATTTTCATATAAAAGTTTCCATTTAAATTAGATATTAGACAAGAAAGATAGACTTTTAAAAGGATTAGGATGACACAACGTATTAATGCTAGTAGTCAATATCATATCTGTCCTCGGGAAAAATTGTGGTGGAAAAGGATGACATATGGTGATCCAACACGTGTCTGAATATCATTTTCTTTTCCTCAATGTGTCAGTTTTATGGGAATATTGCATGAGTAGGAAGCAGAAGAAGGAAGAGGCTACAAACATTTGTGAGTTGTTCCTTCCTCCTTCATCGCCTCAACGGAAACCCCTTCCACCGTCTTATAGGACCACATTTCCTCTTCCTTCTTCCTCCTCCTTGTATTCATAACACTTGGCTTCTTCTTCCTTTTTTTTCTATTCTCTTTGAGTTTTCCATTTCCATATCTTTGTGGGTTCTTTTCAATTCTTATCCAGGTTTGATTCACTTTAATTTTGTTGGTTTCTTGTTCTTATTCTTCTTGTGCTTCTTATTATATGTTTTTGAATCATTTCCGTCTACATGTTTATGGTTTCATTTCATTTTATCTCTTCATTACTTATCTATTTGTGTGAAATATAAGTCCTTTTGAATTTTGAGAATTTCTTCTAATAAGTTGGGAGCATTTTTAATTATTTTGTTTTCGAGGGGCGAGTGCTTAATCAATCTTTTTTTCTTTAGTTACTTGATGCACAATATCTAATTAAATTTTCTGTTACTTGATTTTAGTGGGAAAAGGCGTGATGGTAATCAAATGATGAACAAGGGATGAAAAAATGGACATTACATTGTACACATACAATAAAGTCTTGTTAATATTTAATCAAAACAAAAAGGTCCTGCTAATATTTGGGAAGTGGATTAGACGTTAAAAAAATTTCGTTCTTATATTATGTCGGCTTTATGAAGAGAAGACAAACTGCATGTGAGATTGTGTTTTGAAATTTTATTAATTTCTATGTAACTTGGGTTTTCTTCATTTTATTAATATGACTTATTATGATTTTGGTGTTGTTCATGCTTTTATTTATCAAATTTACCAATTGGGTAACGTACATAAAAAAGTTAATATGCCATTATTAAGTCACATCAAATAAAAAAGAACTACAGGCAAGGACATGCTTATAATATCACCAGCTTACAGCTTATAGATATAAGCAATTAAGCACTTGCATATAAACCATTTACAAATTTTTTTTCCTCTATCATTTTCCATTCCTCCTCCATGATAAGCGAAATATGGCTATGCTTAAATGCTATTATGATGATACAGTATGTTTTGTCCATTGATCTATTTATTTATTTATTTATTGCATTTTGTAGAAACTCTGTTCATTATTTAGCTCATTGGATTGCCTACTAGAGCTAGTGAACAAAAGAAAAAGATGAATTCAATAAAATCTATATGTAGAAAGCAATCCTAACTTTGTGAATTGTCCTTTATGCTTTGGAAGCACTGAAGCAGCAGCTCTATTAAATCATGAATTGAGTAGCATTCTGTTGTGAAAATTTTCAACACATATTTTGCTTATTTGTGAAAATTGTTGTTTTGGACCAGATCCTGTGAAAAATATTGAAGAGGTGTCACTTTCAAAATCCTCTATGGAACCACTTTTAGAATACCTTAAGGTAATTGCTCAATCAATAAACTAACCAGATAATTATTCTTACTGAGAAAGAGTGAAATCTGATATTACTGACAGGAATCAATCACAAGATGGTACTAATAATGATAATGCCTGCCCATAATCAGGTTGGTGATTCTCCAGGAAATGTTGGTTCTCCTAAAGCTTCTAAGCATTTCATTGATACAGCAGCACCTTTTGAATCTGTCAAAGATGCCGTGTTTAAGTTTGGAGGAAGAGTTGATTGGAAACCCCGTCGAAGCCAGAGTTTGGAGGTACATTGTTTAAATTGTATTTATGCTTACATTTTCTTTTGGGTTAGTGCACAACACTATTTGCATTTAGGCTCCATGAATCTTTTTTTTTTTTCTAAAGGAAAAGAAGTCTTTTGCAAATACCATATGGAAAGAAAAATGAAAAAATTATCACATCTGAAACTTGTTAAATATTAAATAACGGTAGATGGAATTAGTGGCCTAAGAGTATACGAAAGTGAAAAAGGGTTTTCATATTGGTGTCTAAATGATGAAGATATTTATCCATTGACCCAAGTCATAACTTTAGAATAATACTTTATAACGGATCAAAGTCCTATGTAGTGTTTCTAGTTGCTCTCTATTTGTCTTTCCCACTGTAGCAGAAGCTGCACTGCACAAGATGGTAATCCTATTATAATGGTGACTTTATGTTATGGCTAGAGTAATAACTTCCTCTCTACCTCACTTGTTTTCCATTGCTTTGGACAAATTAGTGCTGCATGCATTCATTGAGGGTTGAATGTCTTAAACCACTGGTTTTATTTATTTATTTATTTATTTATTTATTTCTGGATGAACAGAGAAGCAAGCTTGAAGGACAAGACTTTGGAAAAGCAGACACTGCAGAGGAATTGGAAACCACTAAGAAACTCATAGACGAACTCAAACTTAACATAGAAAAGGTAGAAAGAGATGAGCTTCATGCACAAGAAGAGGTCGAACTTGTGAGTCTCAAAATAGAAGAGATGGAGGAGGATATTGCCAATGAAGCTAGTATTGAAGCCAAGGCAAAACTTGAGGTTGAGAAAGCCAGGCATGCTGCTGTAATTTTAGAATTGGAATTTATGAAAAAAGAACTGGACTCACTGTTTAAAGAGTATGCTTCTATGGTGAGTGAAAGGGATATAGCTGTCGACAAATCAGAAGAGGCTGTTGCTGTATCTAAGGAGATTGAAAAGGCAGTGGAAGATTTGACTACTGAGTTGATTGCAACAAAGGAGTCATTGAAATCCATACAAACGGCACACTTGGAAACAGAGGAACGAAGATTAGGAGTCGTTGATGAAGAATCTCACAACTGGAACCTGGAACTTGAACGAGCAGAAGAGGAACTCCAAAGACTCAACCAGCAAGCTTTGTTAGCCAGGGTACTAAAATCTAAATTGGATGCATCATCCTCTTTATTGCTTGATTTGAAAGATGAATTAGCAGCTTATATGGAATCGAAACTAAAAAAGGAAAATGATCAAGAACGAAAAAAGGAACTCGAGGAAGTAAAACTAAACATAGAGAAAGCAACTGCTGAGGTTGACAACTTGAGGGAGGCTTCCATGTCACTAAAATCAAAACTAGAACAAGAGAAGTCAGTTCTCACCACTATCAAGCAAAGTGAGGAAACGGCTTCTGCTGCAGTTGTCAATCTCCAAGATGAACTGGAGAAGACTAGGTCTGCAATAACTTTCCTTCGGATGAAAGAGAAAATAGCTAGAGAGATAATGATTGAGTTGCCAAAGAAACTGCAGGAAGCAACACAAGAGGCTGATCAGGAAAAATCACTTGCTCAGGCTACTCAGATAGAGCTACTTGAAGCACAAGAAGAGGCTGAAAAAGCCAAGGCCCGAGCAAGTATATTGGAAAGTAGATTACTGGCAGCACAGAAGAAGATAAAAGCTGCCAAGGTTTCTGAAAAGTTGGCGAAAGAGGCAATTAAAGCATTGGAAAATAGTGAATCGGCTAGAAGCAACAATGATATGGACAATTCCTCTTTGGTGACACTCACACTGGATGAATATCATGAGCTCAGTAAGCGAACCTATAAGGCAGAAGAGCAAGCTAATGCGAGGGTTACAACTGTTAATTCTCAAATTGAGATAGCTAAGGAGTCTGAGTTAAGAAGCTTGGAGAAGTTAGAAGAACTGAATGAAGAGTTAACTATAAGAAAGGAATCTCTGAAGATTGCAACTGAGAATGTTGAGAAGGCCAGAGAAGGAAAGTTAGCTATAGAACAAGAGTTAAGAACATGGAAGGCAGAACAAGAGCAACAAAGGAAGGGTGGTGAATTGAATGACCTGACTACTGCTACATCTGAGCCTGTACATGATTTATTAAGCTCAAAGGGTAAAGTTCCTTCAAATTACATCGAAACTGGATCAGCCCCAGATACAAAGAGCAAAAAGAAGAAGAAGAAGTCATTGTTTCCTTCAAAAGTTGTAATGTTCTTTGCCAAGAGAAAAACGCACCCAACCAAGTGAATGTAATCCTTCAACTAAAATTAGTATGCTAAGTATTATTTCTGAAGGGATTGTGTATTGGCTGCGAATTGTATTAAATTCTTTGGTTACAAGAAGAAAATAAGATCATTTATTGTATATAACCTATCAACAATGTTATTTGCACATCACTTCTATTATGCCATATTTACATTACTTCCTCTTGAGTAATAAGACAAGAGAAACACACTTCTTAATACATTCTATATCTTTCTATTTTTTCCCCAAACAAGTAGGTGTAACAAAAAGTATAAAAAAAAGTGGTGTGCAAGAATCATTTGCCATGTTATAAGTTATAGATGCTCTATTATATAATATTTTTTAGAGTAATAATATTAACACACATTTATATATACATTACTTCACATATCTATAAATTTCACCATCTAATTTATGCACAATTATGCTTTGATTTTGCTACTTCCTCATATAGGAAGAGATGTAACTCTTGGAAATATGTATCAAGCATTTTCCATTTTTAAGAAGAGAAAGCACAAGAGTCTACATTTGGGACAAGTCTTCTATAGTAATACATTTGCTAATGCTTTGAGTTTTTGAGAAATTTGCTTGACTCATTCTCAACTACAAATAAAATTAATAGGTAACTTAGTCTTTGAAAATATTCATTAGTTGTAGTTTAGTCCTTAAATGTATTTCTAAGTATGAATTAATCCTTAAATTTACAAAACTCATATCAAGTTAGTTTTTTTAGGGATTAAAGTGAAATATAAAAAGGACTAATATGATACCAGTTTTATGAATTTAAAGACAAATTCATACATATAAATAAATATTATAAGAAATTTATGTATTAAAGGCGGATATGGCAAACATATCTATCAGAATTTTGAAATTTCTAGCAGATATTTTGATGAATTTAGGTAGCCATAAAAACACTTGGTGGAAACCAAACGCTTTTGAAAAATTTGGCGAAAAAGTTGCCCTGAAAACTTACTAGCGAATTTATCATCTGAAAATTTTTTCGACTGATATTTCAGTGGAAAATAGTGAATCATATTTGTCACATAGAAATAATTCTGGCTGCCAATCCACCGAAAATGTTGTTATTTTTTAAAAATAAAATTACTTAATCTATGAACTTGTATTGTAAAATGAAAATAAATAAATAAATGCATTCTGTCATTGCAATGAAGCGAAGGAAAAATCAATTGAAAGTATATTTTTTGAACAGGATGATTCTGACTACTACCAACAAAATGTAGAATAATTCAAAAAGTAAATGCATCAAGAGAACAAACATGCAAAAAGGATTCTATGTCATCAACATTATTCTTCTACTTATTGCCCAACAACCTCAAAATGAAACAAATACACCTTCCCTCCAACAATTAAACAAACCAATACCACATTACAGAACACAAAGAAGAAGACAATCAAAATAATAATGCATCAAATCCAAGAAAAAAACTTAAAGAAAAAAACACATAATATAAACTTTCACAGCAATTGATGAAGGCTTCCAAGGTCTCTATGCTTCATTTTGTTAGATGAACAAAGCATTGAAGTTGACGGTAACGAAATGGTGGGTAGCTCAAACTATATGTACTTGTTGCTCTTGCAAACACTACCTTTGCAAAGTTGACAGTGATCGAAGATGAAGAGAAAGTGATTGGAGAGGTAGACAAAATGATCAGAGAAGGAAAGGGAAGAGAGAAGAAAGGAAGAGAGGAAGAGAGGAAGAGAAGGGAAATAGCAAAGAAGGCTTCATGGTTGTAGTTATAATTTAATTTTCAGTAGATTTTCTAGCGGTTCGATCTGTCATAAACTGACAAAAATTGCTGCATCGATTTCATTCCATTTCCTATAGAATTTATTCGCCAAAAAATTTGAAAAACTACCTCATCAATTTATGTTTCTTTTCCAGCAGATTTTCCAGTAGAATTTATCTACTGAAAATTTTGAAAAATTACCGCATTGATTTTTGTTCCTTTTTTGGCAGAATTTATGACGGCCTATTTCTGGAAGATTTTCTGGTGAAATTTATCTGCCAAAAAATTTGAAAAACATTTCCATTTCTCTTCCCATGACTCTATCTATCGCAAACTGATTCTCGTCGATTTTCATGTGGAACTTATCAGCTGGAAATTTGTTTCACTCTTTCTATATTTTTTGAAATATTTCTTTTGTTTTTTGGCAGATGTATCTGTTGGAAAGTAATTATTTACTGGCGAATATGATTCCACTAAAAAATGTTGATGGTAATACTTGAATTTCTTATAGTGAAATTCAAGGACTAAATTGTAAGTAGAGAATAATCAAAGGACTAAATTGCCTATTTTCTCAATAGGGAATATTTTTGTACCATGTTTCATCATTATGGTCTCCTTGCAGGACTAAATTGTTTGGGATGCTTAAAACTTTTTCATCCCAAACTTTCATCATTATGGTCTCCTTGATTTTAATAGTTTATATATATATATATATATATATATATGTTGTTTTATTTCTGACCTTTGTTGCATTCTCAACTGTTATTAGATCAACAGATTCATAAATTTTGTTTAGTTTAGGAAATATGAATGTAAACAATTGCAACACCAAACTAGGAAATTATAATAAAAATACAAAATTACTTATTAAAAATTTAAGATGCAATTAATTATATTTAAAGAAAATAATTGGAAAAATTTTTTAACAAGTAAATGTAAGAAGTTTGGGAGTTTAAGAAAAAGTTTTAAGCATCCCCAACAAGGGTTGTCCGCGGGTTGGGTTGGGTTAGGTAGAGATTTTTTTTTTCTCCAACCCGACCTAAACCAACCGACTCATGAGTGGCTTGGATTAGGTTAATCCCATGGATTAATTATTAAACTTAGACCATTTATTAACTTAATCAAGGTACTAGGTCAATGGATCATTGATTCAACCGATGAGTTATTAGTTGAACTGGATAAAATAAAATATATAATATTTTTGGTGAAAATTTTAAATAAATATAAATTTCAAGCTAGTCCATAGCCACTGCCCAAATTAACCCATACATTTGGGCCTCAACCTTCTCCTTTACCTGTCTTTGGCCCAATTCCCATTATAAACATTTTGGGTTCAAAGCCACAACCCATGGCCCATCAGCTTCCTAAAACCAAAACCCTACTTTTAGTGGACTAATAATATTCATATTCACTCCACACCTCCACCACTGTTGTTGCAGAGAGATTGAGCAATCAACAATGTAGTAGAATTTCCTAAACAAACCCAACCAAATTATTAGTGCATTCAGGAGCAACTAGGTTGCGGTAGCCACCACCAATCCATCACCCTTTTTACCATTCTCTCATTTCTTTGCAAGCCATCAACACCCCCCATTCTTTGTGAGCCACCACCATACTACAGCAACACCTTGTGGATGGCCCTCAAGGACCCCAATCCACCACCACAAACCCTTTCAGCCATTCTTAGTGAATGGTTACAAAGATCTTCGTCCTTGCTGTGGAGGCAATTTGCAAGACTTTTTTTTTGTTTAATTTAATTAACTCAGCTGGTTCACTAAAAAATACAAAGTCACTGGTTCAAGGCCTTGACTAGTCAATTCACGCAGGTTCACATCGGATCTATTATATATTTGATCTAAAGGAGGCTCAGACCGGATGGAGGATCGAATTATCGATCCAATTAACCAGTCCGAGCTAATTTTAATAACTATGAGTGGGTTGGACATACATTAAAAATAATAATTTATATGCTAAAATAAATATCGATAAACAAAATAAAAAATTTTATTTGTAATTGACCTTAGAGCTTTAGTCATACTTTTGTTTGCTTGCTTTTCATTTTTTTAAATTGTTTTTAAATTCTCATTATTACTTTTATTAGCTTAAATAATTAAAATTGTTGTAATTTGGTAATTACATGATTCTCGTAGAAATGATACTTCACTCATCACTTAATTTATTACTTATTAATGACTTGTGCACTTGCAGATTTAACACAATAGCCTCTATGCTAGTGTCCTTTGGCAAGATTCCCCAAGTCTTGCGCCTTGTGTGATTGCTTAGTTTTTTTTTTGGATTTTTAAGAAATTCTTTCCTATTTTTGGAGGAAGGATTTTCTTCACCAACTTTAATCACACATGGATTGTAGTTGTGGATTTGACACAATAGCCTTTAATGCTAGTGTCCTTTGGCAAGATTCCTTAACTCTTGCCCTGTCTTGTGTAATTGCTTATAAGTTTTTTTTTTTGGGATTTTTAAGAAATTCTTTCCTGTACATGGAATAAGGATTTTCATCCTTAATAAAACATCACCAACTTTAATCACACCTGGGTTGTATCGAGTATGTAGGTCTCATTTAAAATTTAATGGCTAGGATACTCCATGGAAGAAGCTTCTTCCAGAAGGATATACAAATTTATTGAAATTTTTACCCTATTATATATTAAAAATAAAGTTCGATGAACAAATACCTTGAAAACAAAAACATCATAAATCAATGGCCTAAAATTTTTTAAATTGTGGGTAAAGTAATAAATAAAACAATCCCATTCATTGATTTAAGGTTTAAATATATTTTTTATCCTTGAAAAATTAATATTTTTTGATTTTGGTCCATTTAAAATTCTTTCTTTAGTTTTGATCATTCTATTTTTTTTTGGAGGATTTTAATCCTTATTGTTAATAAACTCTTATTAAGTATTTACGCGTCAAATGAAACGATAAATATGTGGCATCAATAAATAAGACCTCTATTTATCATGTAAATACTTTTGAAAATTATACAAATATTAGGAACTAAAATTAAAAAAAAATTTAAAGTGGCCAAAACAAAATAAAAAACATTTAAAACAATCAAAACATAACTTTATTTTTAGAGATAAAAGCATATTTAAACTTTGATTATATATATATATTATGTTTATCAAAATATTGCACATCATATTTATATTGTATATTAATATATAAAAAATATTAAATTATTTTATATATAATTGTAATATTCGTACAATCATATATAAAATAATTTAATATTTTTTATATATTAATATACGATATAAATATAATATATATATTATGATAAATATAATATATATATATGAGAGCAATCTGCATGGCACTTTTTTTACGCAAATAACACTGCTTATTATTGACAGTCATGTAGCATTAATGGTTTGCTATTATTTGAACCTTGACCCGTACAATGCATGTGATAAGTCTTCGTCAAGTCAGTCTTTCGCATTTTTTTACGCAAATAACACTGCTCATTATTATTAACGTTTTGTTACGCAAATAATTGTCATTATTCACACCGGCCGGCCAAACAAATTATCTGTACTTGTCTTTACCCTACTTGTGCAACTTGCATATTTTCCACTATAATCGTCATCCCCGGGTGTTTGGAAATGTTTAACATGCACCTACCCAAAGCACGATCCGCCCAAATCATCGATTTGGCATAAAATTAAATCAATGATTGATTTTAATAATTTTTTAATTTAAAGTATACATTATATTTTAGTTATTTATTTATTTATAAAATAATTATACATATACTTTTTTTTTATAAATTTCAAATTAGTAAGTATTTACATATACAATCAATTTTGTATTAAGAAAACTTAAAATCACTTTTCTTTTTTAATTATAGATAATTATATATACAAAAATATTTATAGATTTTAACTAATAATATTTACATATATTTTTTGTTATAGATAATTAATTCTAAATATAAAAAATTTAAAATTTTTAATTAGTAATATTTATACATACTCAAACTTACATATAAAAATTTTAAATTTTAAAAATAATTGTTACATACTTATTAAAAAAATCCAAATAATTAGTTATAGTGGGTAAAACCCACTTAGTGTCTGGAACATCCATAAACGACTCCTGGATACACCGGGAAACTTTTAAAGTTGATTGATGAAAATTATTTTCTCTATATTGATACCAATTATCCTCACCCTTATACATAAATAATTTAATTTTGATCAATTATTAGTATAAAATTTTTATATTATTTTTATCATGTATCGTGATATTATGTAACAAGTTTGACTATAAAAATAATTATATGAGAGATTAAATTGATTTTGTAATAAGATAACAATTGATTGAATTAATTCACACACAATTTACACATGCATAACTTAAATTTTTTTAGATATTCTCAAGAGAAAATGTGTATCATCTTAAGTATATAAGTTCTTATTAACTGTACTTTTAATGTTACAACTTTTGTAATACACATACAATGATATAGAACAAACTTTGACTCCTCAGAACACATAAGAATCTCTCACCAACTAAGGAAGTAAGAAGCTTTCTTTGTGAATTTTCAGCCATTACTATGAAAGATTGTTTAAATTCTTTTGCAAGGCACAAAAAATTGGAGTCCAAGCATCGACTGACTATAAGCAAATGTGTAAGGAAGCATTGTTTTCAATTTTCTTTTACTTTTATGCAAGCATACCTGGTCAGTAATTCACCAAAAAGTAAAAAAAAAAAAATGACTCAGTCTTTCATCCACTTCAACAAACTGACAGAGGAAATAAAAGCCCTCTTGCCAGCGACGAGCTTATAAAAGAAAAAACAACTAGTTAATCATCCATTCGGAAGGTCTATGAAAGAGGCAGCTCAAATACAAACCATTGAAAGCATTGTTTTCAATTTTGTTTTTCACTTTTATGCAAGCATACCTGGTCAGTCTTCACCAAAAAAAAAGAAAAGAAAAGAGAAAATCATGACTCAGTCTTTCTTCCACTTCAACAAACTGACAGATGAAATAAAAGCCCTCTTGCCAGGGACGAGCTTATAAAAGAACAAACAACTAGTTAATCGTCCATTCAGAAGGTCTATAAAAGAGGCAGCTCAAATACAAACCATTCAAAGTTGTGTGTGATACATTAAACTTGAGGCAATGGAACTGAAGGCGACGTACATGCAAATGGTCCTGGTGTCCGTGATTGCATTAGCAAGGGTAGGAGCAGCTGCGGCTGCAGCTGACCAAGCCCTGCGTGGCTGCATTCACACTTGTGGAAATGTTTCAATTCCTTACCCATTTGGCATAGGCAAGTCATCTGACACTGGTAAGAACTGTTTCTTGGAGGAAGAATTAGAACTTACTTGCAAAAACTCTTATTTATATCGTGGTAGTGGTAACGTCCAAACTTTGAACATAACCCTCGAAGGTCAAATGGACATGTTATTTTCGGTTTCCAAGGTTTGTAATGATGGATCTGGTATAAAAGAAGGCAATGAAGCCACACTCAGAACTCCAGCTTTCGCCATTTCTAGTAAGGATAACAAGTTCGTAAGTGTGGGGTGCGACACTTATGGCTATCTCAATAGTTTTCAGAACGATAACAAATATTCAACCGGGTGCTTAACAAGATGTGACAGCGATAGTGATATGCGAACTATGCAGAGGGAAGGAAATTGTACGGGGATAGGGTGTTGCCAGGTCGATATTCCTCCTGGAATGAAGAATATCAGTATACAAGCATTTAGCTTTCACAATTTCAAGGAGTCAGGGAAATTCAATAATTGCAGCTATTCCTTTTTGGCCAAAAAAGGCAACTATAGTTTTTCTCTGGATCATTTAAATCATCTACCATTCGAGGAGTTTCCCTTTGTTGTTGATTGGACTGTTGGGAGCGAGAAATGTGAAGTTTCCCGGAGTAGACACAACTATGCATGCAGGAAAAATAGCTATTGTGAAGACTCGGGCACTGGATATGGTTATCGATGCAAATGTAATGAAGGTTATGAGGGAAATCCATACCATCCGGATGGTTGCCGAGGTAATTAATTACGTTAAACATTAATCTTTATCCTTTGTATAACTTTCTTTGTTTTGGATTTGATTTTTAATTTTCATTGCTCACATATCACTGTTTTCAATTTGTAGTTTCATTAATTAATCCTGCTTGCTATTTTAACCAATATTTCGCTTGCTCAAATATTAGTTTTTAATTTATATACCTCACTTGTATCCTTATTTAAATGTCAGTAGTAATAATGGCTAGCCAGATGTAGAAAGGCAGCCTACTGCAAAATTGAAAGAACAAAATTTGATTTCAATTTCAGTTAGAAGAAAGTTTTTTAATTCTTTCTAATTTTATATTATGTATCTATTTTATTAAATTAATAAAGTTGAAACAAATAAGTTACAAATACATGACACAAAATTAAAAAGAATTGAAAGATTTTTTCCCGAACTTGAATTACAGCTAAATTTTGTCTTAATTGAAATATTACCATTGGATGACTTCGTTGACTTTAGTAATTTAATAAATAATATTATTACTCTTCCGTACAATTCTTTTTTATATCGTTCTTTAATAGTGAAAGGGATAGAGAAATGTGCAATAATATTTGTATATTAAAATTTTTATACTTTATTTATTTGGATAAAAAAATAAAAAAATAGATTAAAATATATGTTTTTTATTTTATTATTTAAAAAATAATGATATAAAAATGGTGTAAACTTTTATGTAAAATATCATTTATTAATAAAAAAAAGATAAGTTTCTTTCTCTATTTTTCTCTTTAAAAAATAAATATAAAAATAAAACACACTAGAGACAGCCAAAACCATACAATTGAATAGTAGCCACACCACACAATTGAAATAGATTGATGACTTGTAGTATTGACTTCAGAAATTTAATAGATAATAATGTTATTCTTATTTTATCAAAATAATAATAATGTTATTCTTACCCTTAAAATTGTATAATTCTCTTTTATATCTATCTTTAACAAAAAGGGAATAGAGAGAAAACGAGAAAGTAAGTTTGCCTTTTTTTTTTTTTTTTTTTGGAATAAAGTGAGTGTTTTTTAAAATTTAATAAATACAGGTATATTTATCTTTCATTTAATAAAGTGTATCAAAATTTTAATTTATTAAATAATTTAATAATAAATACACTTTATTTATTTATTTTAAACTAAATTTATTTTAAAATAACATTTTCTCAATAAAAGGAAGATGTAAAAGAAAAGTATAGAAAACTAGGTGTAGGAGTTAAATTTTTGTTTAATCAACTTCTCCAAAGAATATATAGTCATTTATTTCAGTAAATTTGCTTTTTCATGAAATAATTGTTTCTATTACGTCTTTTGCAGACATTAATGATTGTGAGGTAGCCATGACTGCGTAAGTGAAGATAATTGTCGTAACACTGAAAAGTCTTTCGAATGTTTTTGCCTTGTTGGGCAATCCGGAAATGGAAAAAGGGTAGGTAGAGGATGCCAACAAAACCAGCTACAGCGAGACAATGTACTCACCAAGGTTGCCATTGGTAAGCAACTAAGCATAGTTGTGTTTTGTTTTTCTTCCTTTTTTGGCCAAAAAGTGCTTGTATTTTCTTTTTCAGTATGTATAATATAGAGATTAGTTAAGAGCACAATTCAAGAATTGCATCCTTCATATTTTGAACGCAGGTGCAAGTGCAGGATTTATGGCATTGTTTGTGGGGACTTCTTGGCTATACCTGATATACTAGAAAATAAAACTCATCAAACTAAAGGAGAAGTTCTTTCGGCAGAGTGGCGGTATCATTTTGCAACAGCAACTCAAAAGAGAAGACTCCTCCCAATCTGCTCAAATTTTCACGGCAGAGCAACTTAATAAGGCCACCAACAACTTTGATGATAGCTTAATCATCGGTAGAGGAGGTTATGGTACAATTTTCAAAGGATTTCTGTCAGATAACAGGATTGTCGCTGTCAAGAAGTCCAAAGTAGTGGATCAGAGCCAAATCGAGCAATTCATTAACGAGGTGGTTTTAATGTGATGATCACATATTTTATATATTAATAACCCTTTATTTTTATTCATTTACACTCTCCATGTACTTAATTGATTAAGTTTGGTTATGTTTTGTAAGTTTGGACTCAAATTGGTCTTAATTGAATTTTTTAACATAATTTACGTCTTATATTGTTTCTTTATTTGGGTTACATATTAGGATGTAGGTGACCAAATGAGGTAATTTTGGTGGAATTTGAAAGATAAGAGAGAGATATACAACTTTCATAAAGACCTCAAAGGCCCAATCATATGAGTAGAATACTCAAATTGGGGTTGAAACAAGAACTAGAGTGCTGTTCCTGACAGCTTGACCTATGTGTACTATTCATGCCATATTTCGGGATAGAAATTGTCAAATGGGCTAAAATTTTGACTCTGAATAGTTGAGACCTATATATACAACTTTCATGTTGAACATTTTTCAAGAATCGGAGGTCTAGTAAGTGATATTGGTCTTGAAAGTCAGAATAGAGGTGCTGGAATTGGGCTTGAACACTCTACTGTAATTGGCCCATATTTTGGGCTATAAGTGGCCAAATGAGGTGATTATGTGTCCATTTTGAAGCCAAGATCAATCCCTACAATTTTGATGAAGATTACATTTGCTCATTCTAACGCATTCAATGACTTCAGAGCTAAATGATTTTGGAGACAAGGAATCTCCATAATTTTCCACTCACCAAAAGTCATTTGGCATTTTCCACTCATTTTCCACTCATCCACTCACTAATGACTTAGCCCCCTTGTCATTTTGTATCTCTAATCCTCTATAAAAGGGGGTCTTGGTAGATCATTGAGGGTGTTAGGTGTTAGGTAGCAAAATGATACTAGTTTGTTACTAGGTTTTCTTGTAGTAATTTTCCTCTGTTCTAAATTGAAATCATGTTCTTCTTCTTCTTCTTCTCTCTTTTTTTCTTCTTATCTATGAGTAACTAAGTTTAATTTTGCTTGGGTGAAAGAGTGAAACTCTTGGTAATGAAATAAAGTTAGATTAATTTCTCTCTTGTGCTTAAATGATATATTTTCAAGTGGTCATTATACGTATTGTATTTTGTTTCCAATCAATTTAGAAACTCTCATTGTAAAGTGGAATTCTTGATTTGTTGTAGATAAGAGATTAGCATAATGAATGCTTTAACCCATTTACAAGTGTTGGAGTTAGAAAATCTCCTTGTAAAGTGGAGATCTTGATTTATTGTAGACAAGATTTTAGCACAATGAATGCTTGATCCCATTTATGAATAGTGGTGTTAATCGATAATTAAAGGAATCATAATATAATTACGTATATAATTTTTAATAAACTTTGTAACACCTTTGTGGGGATGTCACATTTTTTATGCAATAAAAATAAATTCTACCCAAGTTATAAAACTTTTGATACTTAATAATATGAGTTGTAAAATGTTTTTCTTTTCATACTAGATAACGTTAAATAAAATAGCATAGAACACAAAATAAAACAAAACATAATCACACACCATAATATACATATGATTTTGTCTGAAGTATACAAATAATTTACAACTATAAATATTTAACAAAAGCAGTAAAAAGTCAGCATAATACTAAAAACATAACATACTCAAGTGCACATCAAAGATTCCTAACCCTCCAAAGATTCACTCTCAGAGAGATCATCGGATAGCAAAAATCCTAGATGCCTCGCAGCTCTACGGACATGAGTCCATGCTGTCGACACACTACTAAACTCACTAGGCGCATGGAAAATCCCTCCCCAATAATGCCTAAGAGTCAAAGGCAACTCAAGATGTAAATATAAAGTAGTAGTAAAAATAATCTCCCCATCAAACTCTCTATACAGAGACACAGTCAGACGTCCCACGTAGACTACCGATCCTTTATCCTCACGCAGTCGCCAGGCTTCCGAGCCTCCATGAAAATCAAGTCTCACGAAACCAAAGAATCTAGGCAACGTCATGATCTCAAGATCAATCCTGATGGTAGGGGTGATCTAACGGCTCGCCGTCCTCGCACTGCTCACTCAATTGGCGCTTGTCTGAATACTGAATATCAAGAAGCTGTTCCTCTTCCTCAAACTCTTTACAGAATATAATAATAATATAGAGAAAAGCATATAGAGAGGTGAGACAATCTACATTATTACCAGCATGGCAATAAAGAAAACGACAATACAAACAAATATCACAATAATATATATCATCCTATCATATACAGTACCTCAAATTAATACAGCATACATTCTATCACAGAATATAGTAAACATTAGAATGCATATCCTAGATGCTAATACATACTGACTCATTCCTACTCCATGGAGCTAAACACAAACATTAGAAAGAATGATCCGAAAAGAACCATCAGTACCTTAGGTTGCCCAACCAAACTATTGCATTGTCCAACGTCGTGTCTATAGCCCACAGTCCAAAACATTGTGTAGTAGTACACAGTCCAATACATCGTGCACTACAGGCATTGTATATAATAGTCTCCACAAGATCTTGATTAAGAATAGTGCTTGTCGATATCATTAGTGCGTTGCTCGTTACCACGGCCCAGAGGAGCTATCAACTGTCTGCATGTGGAATTCTCCATACACTAATGCCTCCAAGTTCAATTAATGAACCACACTACGCCTATCACACCACGACATGGTGTAATTCGTCTCGTCAATCAATCGCCAATTTTCAACCAAATTGATACAACTCTCTATGCATGATTTAGAATCACAATTACAAAAATACCCTTAGTCTCGATATATTACAATATTTACGAAAATACCCTCAGTCTCAATATTCTAAAATATAGTATGTCTCCACTTGACAGTACTATCTCTCAACATGTCCGAGTCCACTACTTTGACCTGACAGTAAAACTCACTGTTCCATTTAGTCGCGTAAAAATTTTATCGCATTTTCACAATCACGTCGCTTTTACAAACGTTCTTAAATCGCATAAATATATTTTGATGTTTTTAAACATCGCGTAATGTTTTTAAATTATTTTCTCAATCGCATAAGATTTTTAAATCGTTTTCTTAACCATATAGCTTAAAGTCTTTATTTTAACAATGCCTAAACTATATCTAGTACTTTTAAACTACGTAGACTATTTTCCTTACGTTATTAACATACTATGGAACCTTTTCTTTTTATTTGTCTAATTTTAGTAAATTTTGGTAGCATTTTACCTAGAAAATCATGAAATGGTATTTTTGACATTTTTCTCTAAATGTTGTACATTTTAACCTTAACCATTATTTACACCTTGAAACTTGCTAATGCGCTTCAAAACTCAAAGAGTGAGCTCTACGTTAGTATTTTTCAAGTGTTCTCTTTAATTCTTACTTATAATAAATCCTTCTAATTTAAAATTCTAATTAGCTACTTAACCTACCTTTGAAAATAACTTTGGAATTCAAATGTACATTAAATGGCATGTTGGCCAAAATCAACCTATCCTTCACAACTAATCATTAAATCATTTTCTAACTACTAAATTATTCTTAAATTCATTGTGTCACCTAGATTCATTAAATCATTATTTTAGAAAATAGTTAAGAACATTTTAGTTCTCTTTTTCTTGGAGAAGTCGTGAGCCTCTTTGTGTTCTTTGGAACACTCATGCAATCCTTACATATTATTCACATCCTACATTAATACTCATACATCTATAAACACATGCAATATATTTTAAAGCTATAAACATGCATACAAATAAAATCAACCACAAATAGGAAAGCATTAAACAACCACACAAATGAATCTTTATGGATTCTTCACACACATACAATCCATTTTCTTATCACCACACAAGGTTAATGAGATTAAATCTCCCTCTTACCTCTTGAAGACAAGGATCCCCTAGTCTCCTCCTCCTCTTTGATTTTCGTGTAGCTCTCAAAATAAATCCCTAAAATTCTTAAACAATTAGCAAAATCACATACAAGGCTTTATATTGAAGAACCATGGAATAATCATGGTTTAAAAAATTAAAAATTAAATTTTAAACCAAAGAATCAAAAGTTTACCTTTAGGGAAGTAATATAGAACTTGGATTTTGAAGTAGAAAGAGTAGGTTTTTGACAAAACCTTCTAAATAAAAAGTGTTTAGGAGGTAGTTTAAGTTTAGAAAAAGTAAGAAGGAAAAATTATAGAAGATGGGTGGTGCTTGTAGGGTGAAGGGCCGAAACTTAAAGAGAAAATGGAAAGAAAAGTGTGCTTGGGTTCTTGGAAATTTTGAGAGAATATTAGACTAAACTTTAGGTGAGTGAAAAAGTGAATAATGAGTGTGAAATGAGAAGGTGCAGCAGTGTGAGTAGTGTATAGGTAAATTGGGAGATAAGTTTGGATAGTAAATATCATGGAGTGTTCACATTAGGAAGGCACATGGCCTATGTCACCAATTGGTCACCTAATTGTCATACAAGATGGTTCAAGAAGCTTGGAGAGGCCTCACAAGGCTCCTTGGCCATGTGGCCTTCAAGGGATTAGGGACCTTGTTTGACTTAAATTAAAAATTAATTACATGCTAATTAGATAGCTAATTAATTAGGTTAGGTTCCCTAATTACACTTAATTAACATTCTAATTACATAGCTAATTAATTAACTAGGTCATTGCTTATGTCATGCTTAGTCATGACTTCTAGATGAAATTAGGATATCTAATTAATAACTAGATTAGAACTAATTAGTAATTAGGTTAGTCCACTTAGTTTCCTAATTAGACAATTAAAATAACTTAATTAGGTTTACTTAGCTAATTAGTCAAGCCACTATATTTGACTCAACCCTAACCATTAAATTTAACTTTGTTTCCTATCCATTGATTTAATCTAAGGTGGATATCACTTAGTGATTTTATTAGGATTGTTCTCACACCATTGATTTGATCAACGGTTATGATCGAAGATATCTTAATCAAGCTTTACATCCAATGGTTCACAACAAAGTCCATGCCACTTTATTTGACCAATTCCTATTAGTTTAGAATTTTCAAGCCACTTTTGTTGACTAGTTCCTATTGGCTCAGAATTCAGTCCAGTCAGAATCGTTGACTGCTACTCTAAACGTGGGTCCCACAGACTTTTCAGAGTCCATGGTCATTTTGGAGCATATTTCTACTATTTTTGAGACAGTAGGTACTGTCAAATAAAATAATATTATAATAATATAAAATTATTTTATTGCACGATTAATTCTAAAAATTAAAAAATTAATATATATATATATATCACTCTAATTAAGTTTAGTAAGATCTTCCAACTCCAAATAATTAAAATAAGATTTTTTCGGTCAGAAAATTATTATTTCCTTGACTCGAAACAAATCACACACAACAGTCAAATACACTCACGAAACAGTTAAATCCAATTTATAACTCACAGAAAATACAAAACAGGACATTTATGACAATATCGTACTTATCCCAAAAGTTGGGGTGTTACAAACTTTGAACGTTGTATTTTTCAATTGGAACCTCCGTTATGTATGGATTCTAATTGAGTTATAAAAGAATTAATATTGTCCTTAATTTATTTACCAAGAGTAGATCTCCTAACACAAGTAATTTCTTTTTATTTGTGATAAAGTTTTATCACATTTATTATTGTAACAAAATATTTACTTTACCTCAATTAATTTTTCTTCATCAATTCCCTGTGAATCGACCTCGGACTCCCGAGAATTTACTACTTAAAATAACCTGCACTTGGGTTTGCAACTTAACTTTTAGTCCCGCATCAAGTTTTTAGCGCCGTTGCTGGGGACTTGATTTGAAGAACAAATTTTTTGTGTAAATATTTTGTATATATACTAACGTACTAACTTAGTGGGGGAATCTCTTCCTTTTATTTTCTTGTACATATTAACAGTGGGGGAAACTTTTTCTTTTATTTTCTGTAATACTAATTTAGTGGGGGAAACTTTTTCTTTTATTTTCTGTACATACCAATTTAGTGGGGGAAACTTTCCCTTTTATTTTCTGTACATACTAACTTTGTGGGGGAAATCTCTCCCTTTTTTTGTACATACTAACAGCGGGGGAAACTCTCTCTTTTACTTTTCTATAATTTACTTTTCGCATTTTATTTTTTGCATGTTATTTTATTTTTTTTATTTTTTATTTTTTGGTGGTTGGTTTATTACCACACCTTTGTAAATATATATTTGGTAGTTGGTTTATACCACATCTTTGTTAATATTTAATGGACGATTTATACTGCTAGCTTGTACATTTTATTTTATATTTTAAGTTACTTGTTTATGCTTAATTTGTATCGTGATTTAAATTCTAGTCGTTTGGTTAAAATTAATCCTGGTACTTTATATATTGATCTGTTTGCATCACAATCACACACAATTGACACAATGGCTGAACACGAAAATGTGCATGATGAACATGAAAATCAACCGTTGCGAACCATGCATGAGTATTTGCAACCATCTCAAAATTCTAGTCCATCATGTTTTATCTTTCCACTCAATGCCAATAATTTTATATTTAAGCTAGATTCATACAATTCAGGATGGAAAAATTACCCGAACTTCAGTTGGAGGAATAATAATCAAGCACAATTCATGCAACTACCACCTCCTCAGACACAATAGGGCTCTCAAAATTCTAAAGGATATGCACCTTTTGTCCCACCATACAGGAATAACCTTGAAGAAACATTGCATGCATTCATAGAAAAGTAAGATGCTATTATTAATCAAAACACTCAAGTTATGATTGACATAAAAGACACTTTTGCTAAACTTTCTTCCGCACTCACCATTCACGAGAAAATAAAATTTCCTTCTCAACCTCAATTAAATCCCAAAGATCAGTACAGTCTAAATGAGGGTAGTCTAGAAAACCAACAAAAAATCAAGTCAAGTCAGTGATAACCCTTAGGAATGGAAATGTTGTTGAAGAAAGCAAGAAGATAAAAAGCCAAGTGTCCAAAGTGATGAACTCCTTAAGTGTGAATGAGCAAGAGGATGTGGAAAAGAATCAAGATAGTAGTGATGCTAAGCTACCCAAGGAACCTGAGGTGACAAAAAGTCTTGTTAAGCCAGAAAATGATGACGAGGGTCACTAGACATACATGATTGACTCAATCATAGATAGGGGAGTTTCTACAACCCATGATTTTGATCCCCTTGAGAATTTTCTTGTTAATTCTGAGTTTGATTCTATCAGTAATCTCTCTGATGTAGTTGATATTTTTACTATTTTTGATAGAATTCAGGATCATGACATTCAGGCATGGCAACCAAAGTTTAAGGAGTTGCCTAAGAAAGGTTAGAGTATTGCTGATAAAAAAAGTGTTCGTCCCTTGGTCTGTTCTTATAAAATTAATTTGGAAGAAGATAAATGGTCAGCAGTTGAAGGATCCAGATGTAGTAGAGCTTTGGTAGACGATCCTGTTTACCAAAGCTGAGGTAAATTTTTAGTATTTCATATTTTTATTGAGTCGGTTTAAGTGCCTCCCAAATTTCAGAGCCTTTGTATGGGGATGTAAATAGTGTCAGCAAAAAAAAAAATAAAAGAACCAAAAAAAAAAATGTTTGCATGCTTGTTTATTTCATTTTTTTTTATTTTTGTCATTACTAACCATTATCAAGATGTAGTTATTCTCTTCTCGTCTAAACATTTTGGGTATGTGATTTCTCTCCATTACTTTGTTTAATTTTGTCCCAATAATTTCTTTGATGTATATTGATGATTATTTCTTCAGTTTGGATTTAATTTTAACATTGAGGATAATGTTGTGATTTAGTTGGGGGAAGGATAATTGTGCGAATAATTATGTAAAAAAAAAACTAAAACAAAATATTAGGAAATGTGTTTGTTAATATGTTTGTTGTGTTTATATGTTTGTCATCAATTTATTAACAATAAAAGTAATTAAGGATGACAGAGTAAGGAGTAAATTTTGCTGTGAATGTAATTTTACTCTTGAGACGCATCTAGATTGGGGTAGACAACTAGTTTATGTGGAAGTAGCAATTTAAATTTAGGAAAATTTGCATGATTGAGTAAATTGTCTTCTTTCTTAAAATTCACATGCTTAATTATGGATGTTGAATTGGTGGACTGAGAATGATAGAATTATGCCTTGTGAGATTTTGAGCTTATTGATGAATGGATTGAACATTTGTATCATTCTCTTCTTTCTTATGTGAATTTCACTCATAGAATTGTTACTCTAGAACTTGTTTTGATTCTTTTTGAGACTACATTTTCATATGCATACATAAATATGATTGAGGCATTTTTCTTGAAATAGCTACTTTAATCAAATAGCCAGCCTTACTTAACAGCATATTGTCTCAATATGATATCAAGCACTCTTATGACTTCTTGAAAATTTTCTGATTCCTGCCAACGTAAAGCATTAGAAATGACCTATTTTCCCTTGTTTAACCCCTTTGAGCTTATTTGACCATTCTTTGTTTCGAACTCATCATGTACCTTAAATGAAAAATCATGTTCTTACCTGACCTTAGGGAATAAGAGAACATTAGCTTTGTTATTGGATGAGTTCTTGAACAAGTGTGGGGGAGTGTGTGCAGAATGGTTAAAAAAATGTATATATATTGTTCTTTTTTGTAAAAATAAAAAAATAAAAAATAAAAAATATAAAAATATAAAAAGAAGTGTAAAGAAGGGCCAACAAGGCAATAAAGGAAAGGAAAAGAATATGTAAATGGAATTTGTATTAGGTGGAGTTAGGATGAACTTTCATGCTTGTTAATTGAACTCAGCTCTCATGTTTTTTTATTCTCTGGTATTTAACTTGTCATATCCATATTATCTCCTCCTTTACTTTGACCCCATTACAACCTTGAATAAAGTCCTCATGATTTGTGTATGTATGTGTTTTAAATAGTGGAGAAGTAGAAGATAAGTAAGTTTATGATAGTGCAATTTCTCATGGGTTAAATTGAGAGAAATACTTACATTTTAAACACTTGAGGGATTGAGAGTTGAATCCTGTGAAGATCTATCATTCTTGACTCATGCTTTTCAATTGAAATATCATTGCTTGTTAATTTGAGATGTGAAGATATGTTACCTCATGAATATTTTAATTACTTGAATGATTGATTGCTCTTCATTTTTAAATATTATTAGAAACTGAGTCTTTTAGAGTGTTTAGCTTTTGAGTATATTTTGTTTTTTTTGTTAGTGGTCTTATGTGTTTTGCTCAGGAGTGAAAAAAGCTAAGTATGGAGGAATTTGATGATCACATGTTTTATACATTAATAACCCTTCATTTTTATTCATCTACACTCTCCATGTACTTAATTGATTAAGTTTGGTTATGTTTTGTAAGTTTGGACTCAAATTGGACTTAATTGAATTTTTTAGTATAATTTGCGTCTTACACTATTTCTTTATTTAGGCTATATCTTAGGATGTAGGTGGCCAAATGAGGTAATTTTGGTGGAATTTGAAAGATAAGAGAGATATATACAACTTTCATGAAGATCTCAAAGGCCCAATCACATGAGTAGATAACTCAAATTAGGGTTGAAGCAAGAACTAGAGTGCTGTTCCTGGCAGCTTGACTTATGTGTACTGTTCATGCCATATTTTGAGATAGATGTTGTCAAATGGGCTACAATTTTGATACTGAATAGTTGAGACCTATATCTACAACTTTCATGTTGAACACTTTTCAAGAATCAGAGGTCTAATAAGTGATATTGGGCTTGAAAGTCAGAACAGAGGTGCTGGAACTGGGCTTGAACACTCTATAGTAATTGGCCCATATCTTAGGCTATAGGTGGCCGAATGAGGTGATTCTGGTGTCCATTTTGAAGCCAAGATCAAGACCTACAACGTTGATGAAGATCATATTTGCTTATTCTGACGCATTCAATGACTTTAGAGCTAAATGATTTCAGAGACAAGGAATCTCCATAATTTTTTACTCACCAAAAGTCATTTGGCATTTTTCACTCATTTTTCACTCATCCACTCACTAATGACTCAGCCCCCTTATAATTTTGTATCTCTAATCCTCTATAAAAGGGGGCCTTGGCAGATCATTGAGGGTGTTAGGTATTAGGTAGCAAAATGATGCTAATTTGTTACTAGGTTTTCTTGTAGTAATTTTCCTTTGTTCTAAATTGAAGTCATGTTCTTCTTCTTCTTCTTCTTCCTCTTTCTTTCTTCTTATCTATGAGTAACTAAGTTTTATTTTACTTAGGTGGAAGAGTGAAACTCTTGGTAATGAAATAAGGTTAGATTAATTTTTCTCTTGTGCTTAAATGATATATTTTCAAGTGGTCATAATACATATTGTATTTTGTTTCCAATCAATTTAGAAACCCTCACTGTAAAGTGGAGTTTTTGATTTGTTGTAGACAAGAGATTGACACAATGAACGCTTTAACCCATTTACAAGTGTTGGTGTTAGAAACTCTCCTTGTAAAGTGGAGATCTTGATTTATTGTAGACAAGATTTTGGCACAATGAATGCTTGATCCCATTTATGAGTGGTGGTGTTAATAGATGATTAAAGAAATCATAATATAATTACGTATATAATTTTTAATGAACTTTAAACGTTGTATTTTTTGATTGGAACCTTCGTTATGTGTGGATTCTAATTGAGTTATAAAAGAATTAATATTGTCTTTAATTTATTTACCAAGAGTGGATCTCCTAACTCAAGCAATTCTTTTTTATTTGTGACTAAGTTTTATCACTTTTATTGTTGTAACAAAATATTTACTTTACCTTAATTAATTTTTCTTCATCAATTCCCTGTGGATCGACCTCGAACTCCTGAGAATTTATTACTTGAAACAACCTGCACTTGGATTTATAACTTAACTTTTAATCCCGCATCATACTGTCACAAATTAACCATAGGAATGTGGTCAAACTCTTAGGTTGTTGCTTAGACACAGAAGTTCCTTTACTGGTTTATGAATTTGTTAACAATGGTACACTTTTTGACTATCTACACAATGAAAGCAAGGCAGCTAATGTATCTTGGAAAACCCGTCTAAGGATAGCGGTAGAGGCAACCTGAGCTCTATCTTATCTGCGCTCAGCTGCCTCGATACCTATTATCCATAGAGATATCAAAAGTGCCAACATTCTCCTGGAAGACACTTACACTGCCAAAGTGTCTGATTTTGGAGCTTCGAGATTGGTTCCACTTGATCAAACTGAATTAGCCACAATGGTGCAAGGAACTCTTGGTTATTTGGACCCAGAGTACATGCAAACAAGTCAACTTATTGAGAAAAGTGATGTGTATAGCTTTGGAGCAGTTCTTGTAGAGCTGCTAACAGGGGAGAAATCACTTTCATTTGAGAGGTCGGAAGAGAACAGAAGTCTTGCTAAGTACTTTCTATCTTGCTTAAAAAAGCATCGCTTGTTTGAAGTTCTTGAAGTTGGCATTTTGAATGAAGAAAATAAGGAGGAGATCAAGGAAGTTGTTGTTCTTGCAACAAGGTGCTTAAGCCTTAGAGGGGAGGAGAGGCCAAGCATGAAAGAAGTGGCAATGGAGTTGGAGGGAATATGGCTAATGGAGAAGCAACAATGGATCAATACAGACCAAAATTTGGAGGAGACTCAGCACTTGCTTCATGTGGGTACAGGCATTTATGAACATGGCGATAGCAGTGACTATGGAAATTCTGGGTACGACAGCCTGAGGGATCATGTACTAATTGCCTTCGATGATGGAAGATGATTATGTCACGCCAACATATGCTTCAACTTGATTTTATATCTAAATAGATAATTGCTAGTGTATTGTATGGAATTTTTTTATAGTTTTAATCTATGTTTAAAATACATTTTTGAGATAATTTTTAGCATGTTATATATATATATATATATATATATATATATATATAAATGTTATAAATTTTAATTTTAAAATAAAAAACAAAAAATATAAATAAATAAAATCATATCATAATATTTAGAATCAAAGAAGATGACATGAAAGAAATTAAAATTTGATTGAAGATAATTAAAAAAAAGAATTTTGGTTGATTAAGAAAATAATAATCAACAAATAATTAAAGAGAAGTTAAGAAGAATTTTTTTTTCATCAAATAGAAGCATACGTAAGAATAAAGGTCAAAAGAAAGTTTATATAAAGACACGTAAAAGTTATATAAGAAATAAATATGGTTACGTAAAAAAAAAGTATAATTAAAATTTTAATATTTTTTAGAGAAAACATTCTCATTTATTGTGGATTGATTAATTTGGCAATGTCCAATATATATGAAAAAAAAAATTCTGCAAATGCCCATCCGTATTCTTTATGAAATAATCCAATAATTTTGTCATTTTCATATAATTTATGCATATCATCATTTGCATAATGATTGAAATCAAAAAAATTTCTTCGCATTCCAAATGCACGAGATATGCTATTTCATATGTGGAACTTTTTCAGGAACGTACTACGAATTGACTTGGAAGAAAACAGGCGTGAGAAAAAAGTGACACGGCAGCAAATGAAAACAAACCATTCCAAATAAACGTTACTAGAAAATTTACATATTTTAATTCGTGATATTTAGCATTTCTGTTTTATAAATCTCTAAAAGATCTTTTTGAGCAACTACATATTAGATAATGTAAACCCTTGATTTTTTTTCCCTCTAAGACGGTTAAGTAATTTTTAAATCCAATTTTTCATCTTAATTTTTTTAACGTAATTAAATTCAATTTACTGTAACTAGAAAAGACTGAGTATTTTTTTATATATTATACTATATACATATGTTAAATATAAAAAGTTTGAAAGTGTGTAATACAATAAGTAAATTTTTTGTTTTACAAAAATATAACAAGTGAACATTCCAAGCAATTTTTTTTTAAAAAAAAAAAATCAACATAAAAATTAAGAAAAATATTTAATCAACAAAAAAAAAAGATAATAAGAGATTTTGAAATTTTAAAAATTTATACAAGTTAAAATTTTAGAAAATGTAAAGCAAGAGGAAGGAGGAGAAAGAAGGAGGAAGGAGAAAGAGGAAGTAGTAGAAACAAGGAAGAAAAACAAAAACTAGGATGAGTGAGAAGTAAGGAGTAAGGCGAATGGAAAAGGGACTAGGGTAAGAACAAAAAGAAAAAGTAAAATGACGAGGGAGAAGGAGAAGGAGCAGGAGTAGGGGAAAGGAGGAAGGAAATGGTGACAAATATGAAGAAGAAAATGGGAAAAATAATACATGTTTTCTATTCTTTTAATTTTTTTTTTTAAAAAATTTGCCTAGAAACTTTTTCTACAATATTTGAATTCTTGCAAAAAATTTCTGTGATAAACATTTTTCCTAAAATAATTTTCACCATTTATAGATTTTTCTTTTTTGAAAAACTTATCAAAATGATAAGAAAGATTCTGTTGAAATTAAATAATTTAAGGATTGAATCTCAAAAATAATTTAGATCATGAATTAAATTGTTAATGTAGTATGTTTTTAGCTATGAAGCACATACACGTCATTTTTGAGACGTGTCCACATGTCGGGCATATGGAAAGATGCGTATGACACACGTGTCTTAAGTGTTTGATTTAAAAAAATTTATTTGAACACGTTTAGGACACAACTCATTAATATCTTTTAAAAAAGATAATTTTCATGACTGACATCCAATTAGTAAGTTGATAACCCACCTAAGCCCAGTCACATGACTGATGTTCCAAGTCACTATTTTCATACATTAATATTTTGAGTTTTATCTTTTCACACATTATTATTAATCTTTTAAGTTTTATCTTTTTACACACCACTCTTGATAAACTGGAGTTAGAGAAGGTCTTATTCATCGATTGTGGAGAGTAAAATGAAGTTAATCTTTAGATATTCTTTTTAGTTAATTTTTTTGGAAGCACGTGTACTTGTACATTATTAGTTCTATTAGGAGAATTGAAGTTGGTGTAGAAATGTTTTCAGAAAATAATAGAAATTATGTTCAATATTTTTTGGAAGGGACTTACTAAGTAGTAAATATTGACACATATGACATATATTAAGATATTATAAATCTTTAAGCTTATAGTAATGATATTAATGAATCTAGGTATGTCCCTATGTCTGTGTCCCGTGTCCGTATATGTGCTTCAAATGTTTCTAGAGACTAAAATGCAAGTTACTCAGAGAAAATTAATCTACCAATTTTTTTGTTTTAATTCAAAAAAGAAAAGAAAAGAGAATTAGTAGTGCCAAATTGCCACATAAATGGATTTATAATATCCCTAACACGCCCTCACCCAATAATCCTTTGCATAGCAAGAATCGAACTCTAGACTACTTAGTCATAGAAACTCTAATATCATACCATGACTTATCTCTTTTAAAAGCTTAAGCTATTGTGTGAAGACATAAGAATGATTTTATGATATCTCTAACAAAATTTCATCCCTGCTTTTGCTTCTCCATATTATGTGAGTTACAACAATTCAAATAAGTACATAGAGAGTGTTCTCAGTATCATGAATTGTGAAAACAATATAGAATAACATGAAAGACGAGAATTGTGAAAAACATTGTTGAAAATAGTATAACGATTAATATATCATTGGGAATTATAAGCATTAATGTTCTTTTGAAAATTAGAATCATAGGAAATAATTGATTATTTATATCATCCTTGTAAATGTAAAATTGTATTTATTCTTTTGTGTATATAAATATTAGTGTGTTGAATGCTACTCACTCAAGCAATTCACATAATTTGTTTCTAATCTAAATCTAAATCTATTTTAAACTTTTCAAGATGGTATCAGAGCAGGCTCGATCCCCCTTCTAGTCAAGTCATGTGGTTCTACTTCTACTCCAGTAGAACCTAAAAAGTCCCTCAAACTTATTTCTTAGTAGTTGTCAATTTATGTATTATCATGTCAGAGTTGGAACAGAGGTGACCCATCCACAAAGAAGGTCAACAAACATGTCAGGAGCCATCGGCCAACAAGCCCACAAAGTTCCATCACCAGAAACTTCTCCACACTCAACTTCCTTTTCTATTACGGATATTGGCAAGTGCACCAAATCGACAAAAGTAATAAATAGTGAGTAAAGTATCGTTCCCATGAGGATTATGTTATCAATTACTAAGTTCGCCAAATCAGTACTATTCAAGCTATCGAAAAGAGGGTTGTTGCAAATTCAATTAAAAAGAAATATAAGTAAGCAAAACAATAAATTAAAGGGGTGAAAAAAATGGTACTAAAGTATTAGGATTCAGACTTCACTTGAACTCTTTAAATGTACATTCAAATATTAGTTTAACTATGTTCTATTTTAATGATTTTGGGTCAATTCCCAAAATTAATTAATACTCAATCCCTTAGTCTAATTCCAAATAGATAGACATTATCAAGAACGAGGGAATTAAAAGAAAGACCTCACAATCCATAACATCTATTCGTAGCGATTGCAGAAATTATGATGTTTATCACATGTTCTAGGTTTATGCAAATTTTCCCAAATCATACATCAACCCAAAAGATCATTCTCAAATTGATCAGGTTTAGAAAAACATTAAGAATAGAGATAAATACGTAAAACATGAAATAGAAATATAAATTAAACCCACAAAAGAAGTTACATCATCTAAGAATAAGATCTATCGTCCCCCTAACAAAGGAAAATTATTTACACATGGAAAAAGAAGAACACAAAGGGAAGAATATGATAAATTTCATTGTAGAAATGTGAAAAAATAGAAGAAAATTCCTAACCTTCAAGCCTAATTGTGCTCACATCACATTAGGGTTTGTGCCTCTTGACAACTATTCTGTTTTGTCCAAGCGTGTGTTGAATTTGACTTGACTTATGTATTTATAATGAAAATAACGTGACAGGTTACGCAGCTAGCGCTTAAGCGTTGGGTCTTCAGTGCCTAGGCATTGAAGTTCTTTCCTGAAATTCTAATACATAACGCGCGCTCAGGTGCTGCGTCTTCAATGCCTAGGCATTAAACGACCAGAAATAAAACTCCTCCTCTGCCGGCGCTGGTTTTCTAGCGCCTAGGCATTGGACCACCAGAATACAAATTTCAACTTTTCAGTCTCATGCAATCGTCTAGTCTTCTTCCATGCAAAATTACCTATTAAAATAAATAAAACACACAATTAAAACATAATTTAGAAAAACTAAAAAAAAAAACTTAAGAACAAACTCAATAAAAAAAATGAAAAGAGAATGAAAACCCAAGACTTTGAACGGTGAAGATATGAATTTTTAAAGGTTCATCATCTGCCAACGGGTATAATTCACGTGCCACCCTATTAGCGCCTGTTCACCAAGAAACTAGTGTCGTTCAATTAATCGGAGTTTCTTAGTGTCATTCTAGGAGTCAATTATCCCAATTGCCACTTTTTTCACAAGATTTCAAGTCCTCCATTCATACTCTATTTTAAGGTTCCATAAACAGCCTCTATATGTTGTGTTGAAATGGCTTCTAATGAGTTCGTAGTATATGATTCGACCCACCAATAGCCTTAACAAGTCTCTATTGGAAGAAACTCCTCTATCTAGGTTCCTGTTACTTATGCTTTTTCTAGAAATCCAACTATCACTTCAAAAAAGTTAAATGGAAAGAATTATTTATCCTAGTCTACATCTGTGAAGCTCTGGTTTTCGAAGAGAATTGTAGCCAGTGGGAGAAACTTGACTATCAGTTGTGTGCCTTGTTATGGCAATTGAACTAACTATTTTGATGAATTTTAGAACTTTCAAAACATGTCATACCTTTTGGAAGAAGGCTCAAATTGTGTTTGCCAATGATATTTGAAGATTGTAAGATTTAGCTTAAAAATTAGCTGCACTTAAACAATCTGATCATGATATGACCACCTCTTTTTTTACAAAAGCCCAATTTGCAACTAAGGAGTTAAAGATGTTTCTACAAGCCAATACTCTTGAAAGCATAATGAAAAAATTAAATAATTTGTATGTGGCGTTAGTTCTTTGTGCAATACACCCTAATTTTGAGGATGTTTGTCATTAAATTTTAACTGGTCAAGAGGTTCTTATCATGGAGGATTTGATTACTTGACTACTTCAGGTTCCTTAAGCAAAAACAAGTGGTAATGCAATTAAATCAATTGAAGAATCTACAATGATGTCTAACTTAGGACATCATGGTGCACGTGGAGGCCATGGGAACTATAGAGGTCGAGGTGGAAGAGGAGGTTGCCCTAAGTGTTCACATTGCAAAAGAATGGGTCATACTCAAGATACATGTTATTCACTTCATAGGTTCACAGAAAAATCTACTAATGTTTCTAAGGCTAAAATTAAACTATTAGAGGTTGATTACCAAGAATATCTCCAATTTAAAGCTACCAAGCAATCTCAATCTTTCACAACCACTAGAGCCCATAATGACAGTTATATAGTCAACATCTCTCAATATGCTAATAGTCAAATTCCATGGATTATTGACTCAACTGTCTCTGATCACATTGCTAGTAACAGTTCTTTATTTACCTCTATGTCTTCTTAAGCGAATTATAAGTTGCAAACCCAAGTGTAGGTTATTTCAAGTAATAAATTCTCGGGATTCCGAGGTCGATCCACAGAGAATTGATGAAGAAAAAATTCTTTGACGTAAGGAAAATATTTTGTCACAACAATAAAGGTGATAAAACTTAGTCACAAATAAAAAAGATTTACTTGGGTTATGAGATCCATTATTGGTAAGTAAATTAAGGACAATATTAATTTTTTTTATAACTCAATTAGAATCCATGCATAATGGAGGTTCCAATCGAAAAATACAACATTCAAAGTTCATTTAAGATTATATATGTAATTATATTATGGTTCCTTTAATTATTTATTAACACCACCACTTATAAATCGGCTCAAGCATTCATTGTGCCAACCTCTTGTCTACAATGAATCAAGATCTCCACTTTATAAGGAGGTTTTCTAAATTAATTAGAAACAAAATACAACATATATAATGACCACTTGATAATATATCATTTAAGCACAAGAAAGAAATTAATCTAAACTTAATTTATTACTAAAAGCTTCACCCTTTCACCTAAGTAAAATGAAAATTAGTTACTTATAGATAAGAGGAAAGAAAAAGAGAAGAAGAAGAAAATGAACATAACTTCAATTTAGAAGAAAATTACAACAAGAGAAACAAATAACACAATAGCATGATCTTGATATCTAAACCAAGATTCCTAAATGATCAGCCAATGGTGCCTTTTATAGAGGATGAGGGGATACAAAATGACAAAGGGCTAATTAATAAATGAGTGGATGAGTGGGAAAATGAGTGAAAAATGCCAAATAGTAATTTGATGAGTGAAAAATTATTGAGATTCTTTGTCTTTGAAATTATTCAATATTGAACTCATGGAATACGTTAGAATATGGAAAAGTGGTCTTCATAAAAGTTATAGATCTGGATCTAAACTTTCAGATACCAAAGTTTTAGCTCAATTCAGTTCCTATAGCCCGAGTTATGCCCTAATTACTGTACACTATTCAGGCCCAACTACAACTCCTCTGTTCTGACTCGCAAGCCTAATATGACCTCCAAGCCATCCAAATTTCCTCTTGTATTCTTCATGAAAATTGTAGATTTTGGTCTTAAATTTTAGATGTCAAAGTTTCAGCCCAAGGTAGTTCCTACATCCCAAGTTATGCCCTAATTACTACACACTATTCAGGTTCCAATCACAAAACTCGTGTTCTGACTTCCAAACCCAATTAGTTCTACTAGATGTCCTATTTTGACCTAGAGCTCTTCATGAAAGTTGTAGAGCTCTCTCTTATATTTTCTACAAGGTAAGATATATAATTATTAGATATATAGAACTCAAGATATGACCAAAATACAGAAATAATATAAGATCTCAATAATTCTAGAAAAAATCAATTAAGCCTTTGAGTCCAAACTTACAAAACATAACCAAGCTCAACCAATTAAGTACATGAAGAGTACAAATGACTAAAAATGAGGGTTTATTAATGTATAAAATATGTGATTATCATCTTCTCCTAAATGTCCTCATTTCATTACTCTAGTAGATGGTTCTAAGGATGCTGCTAAAGGAATTGGTCATGTCTTTCCTTCTCCTTCCATGTCTTTGAGATCTATTCTATTTATTCCTAGTTGTCCTTTCAATTTAATTTTACTTAGTCAACTTACTCGTTCCCTTAACTACTTTATAACTTTTAATGTTGATTCATTTGTTATATACGGACATGGTACATGTCAGATGATTAGCATAAGACATGAATCATGTGGTCTCTACTACCTCTAATCAACTCCTTCTGTGATTTGAGCTGTAGTTGAATCTCCAAACCGTCTTCATGAACGTCTAGGTTGCCCAAGTTTGACAAGATTACAACAAATGGTCCTAAATTTTGTAAAACTAAAAACCTTGAACAAAGAGTCTTGTTAACTTGGAAAATATGTTTGAGCTTCTTTTCCAAGCAAGGTTGAAAGTCGAATTGAGTCTCCTTTTTTTTGTTATCCATTCATATATATAGGGCCCAAGTCGTGTGTATTCTCCTTTGGGTTATGCATGTTTTTTTACTTTTGTTTGATAACTACTAAGGCTACCAAATTTAAATTAATTTATAATCAAATTACCAAAACTATTTTGTAGCACAAGGTAACACTGAGTCGAGCCTGTATATTACTTCAATTGTGAAACCAGATTAAGAGGTTAATAAAGAGGGAGGAAAGGATTTACAAAATTTAACAACAGAAAGTAATTAAAAAGAGTAAATAGAATTTGGAAAACAACTAATCCAAGAAAATTAACCAATCTTGATCTTCATCCATCATTGATCACTAAAGATCCATTCATTTATTAACCAAATCCTTGGTCTTAGATCACATCAACATGCCTCTCAGTGATCCATAGATCTTCTACTAGAAACACTTCTGATATTCAATTAATTATGATTAGACAAATTAAGCATTCATCCAAAACCCAAATTAACTTAAAAACCAATATCTAACCAAGCTAAACATTTCATCAAACACCTTTAATGCCTTATTAAGTCTCTAAATTCCTCTATTAGTACATGGTAATTATGCAATTATCAAATAAAAATCTCAATCAAATTAAGCACCTAATCAGAATTAGAAAAAGAGAAGAATAAGAGAAACTAGATTAACAATTGAGTGTAAACAATTAAAACAGAATCTTAAGATTAAGCATCAAGAATGTTCAATCCCTTGGATTGATTAAAGGCCCTATCCCTCCGTGAATGGGAGGGAAGAACTCAGAAAAAGAAAGAAAAAAACTAGAGAGAAGGTAGAGAAGATAGAAAGATCTAGATCTAGAGAGAGAATGAAATGTGTAGAAAAAAAATTGAGTCTCAGACTTCTACTTCTAACCCATATCACTACCCCTTAATTTGGCTTTACATCATTAGAACCCCATTAGTTACAAAACTGGGTCCATTATAAGTAATTGGGCCCAAACCCCATGTTAATTGAAGGTCTATAACTCAAGTTATGGACAAATCATTCTCAAAGGGTCTCAAATTCCATTAGCTGACTTCAAGGAATGAAAACTCTATCGAAACATCGTAGTTTGGAAAAGTGGTCTTCACATGAATTGAATATATATGTCTTACTTTCAAATGTCACTAATTTCAGGCCCATATCATATCTACATCCCAAGTTATGCCCTGATTAGTGCACACTGCTCGGGTTCCAGTGACAGAACCCATATTTTGACTTCCATGCCCAATTAGCTCTACTAGATGTCCGATTCAACCCTGGAGCTCTTCATGAAAGTTTTAGAAATCTCTCTTATCTCTCTTACAAGGTAAGATACATAATTTTTAAATATCTAAAAGTCAAGATATGGCTGAAATAAGAAATAGTGTAAAATCTCAATGATGCTGAAAAAGATCAATTAAGCCTAATTTGAGTTCAAACTTATAAATCATGACCAAGCTCCATCAATTAAGTACATGTAGTGTGTAAATGACTAAAATGATGGTTTATTAATATATAAAATATGTGGTTATCAAATTCTCTCATACTTAGCTTTTGCACTCCTGGGCAAAACATATAAGACCAAAATTAGGGAACAAGGGATCAACATACAAACTAAAAAGCTAAAAACTCTAAAAGACTCGAATTCCACTAATATTCAAGAATGCAAAAGTTATAAGCAAGAAGAGCAACCAAAGATTTAAGGGAACAAAGCATTCATGAGTTAAAATTTCTTCACATCTCAAACCAACAAGCAAGGTAGCTTCAAATTGAAAAGCATGAATCAAGAATGATAGATCCTCACAAGATACACTCTCAATCCCTCAAGTGTTTAAAAGGTAATTATTTCACTCAATTCAACCCATGAAAATTTCACTACCATAGGCTTACTTATCTTCTACTTCTCCACTACTCAAACACATGCATACACAAATCAAGAGGACTTTATTCAAGGTTGTAATGGGGTCAAGGTAAAAGAAGAAAACAATATGGATATGACAAGTTAAACACTCAAGAGAATAAAAGAGCATCGGGAAGGAACTCAATTGACAAACATGACATTTTATCCCCCCAAATCTGTATAATGCACATTCTCTTTACATATTCTTTCTCTTAGTTATTCATTTATTTATTTTTATTTCACAACCGTTTTGCATTTATTCTTTTTCTTTTCTTTTTTTCTCTTTTTTTTCTTTTTCAATTGGCTCTTTTTTTTTTTCTTTTTTTTTCACCAAATACTTTGCATATTGCACATCAAATTACACAACCCCCACACTTGAACTATTAATTACCCACAAGCAAAAGAGCTCCTCCAATGAAAATGAACCAATGCTCTCTCATTCTCTAAGATAAGGTAAAATCATAGTTTTTCACATAAGGCATATAATGAGCTAAGACAAAGGATAGGTAAATAGGCTCAAGGGGTTACTCAAAGGGAAATGATACAAGGTTGGCTATTTGGCCATAGTAGGTGATTCAATAAAGAATGCATCAATCATGTTTATGCTTGCAAGTGAAAATGTAGCCTAAAAAAGAATCAAAGCAAGTTCTAGAGTGATCAATTGACATGAGTGAAAATCACACAAGAAAGAGGAGAATGACATAAATGCTAAATCCATCGATCAATAAGCTCAAAATCTCACAAGATATGCATCTATCAAACTCAATCCACCAATCAAACATTCAAAACCAAGCATGTCAAATTCAAGAAGGAAGAAAATTTATTCAATCATGCTATGAACCTTGAATTTCAATTGTTTTAAACTCATAAACTTCACAAATCTCAAAATATCATTGGAAAACAATTAAAAACACACATTTTAAAAAAATAGAAAATAGAATTAAAAAATAGAATTAAAATAAAAAATAGAAATAATAGCAAAAAATAATAGAATTAGTAAAAACAAAAATAGAAGAAACAGAAACATAAATAAAAATTAAAAATAAAAATGAAATTAAGATTGAACATTAAAACAGAAGCAAATTTAAATGCAAAAAACAAAAAAATAGAAATAAAATAGAAATAGCAAAACCAAAAAATTAAACAAAGAAATAAAAAAATAGAAAAAACTAAAACAGGTAAAACAACTAACACAATTAAAACAGTGGAACTAAAATGATAAACAACATAAAAACAGAATGCTAAAATTCCTCCCCCACACTTAAATTTTATATTGTCCTCAATGTAAAGCTCAAAAGAAAATAACATTCATCAATTATCATCAATTAATCTAGGATAAGTAAAATAAAAGAGAGAGAGAGAGGGAATAAACATCCTTAGCAAGTGAAGAGACTTCTACCACGATCTCATTACTTGAAGTGTAATGACCAAGTTAAGCTTGAAGCATGACTTAAAGCATGAGATCTTCCACTAGGGCCCCGTTAGTCTTCCTTAATTTCCTTAACTTCACCACTAGAATGCAATATGTGTACTATATCAACTTCATTTTCCTTGTTTATGTTGGACCATGGCCCAAAAACAAAATCTACCATAGTAGTGACCGCCACCCGGTGCTCTTATTCCTTCTCTGAAAATTCTTCAATGGCCTTCAACTTAAGGGTTGGTGGTTGCTGCACTGAAGGTATCAATCTTGTTGAAGAAATTAATTCTGCTGATTTAACTACAGCATCACCTATAATTTGTGTACAATCTTCCAAAACAGCATGATCATATTGATAATCACATATTTTATACATTTATAAGCCCTCATTTTTAGTGATTTTCACTCTCCATATCCTTAATTATTTGAGCTTGATCATGTTTTATAAGTTTGGGCTCAAATTGGGCTTAATTGATAATTCCTAACATTGTTGAGGCTTTACATAGTTTCTGTATTTTGGCCATATTTTGAGATTTAGATATCTGATAATTATGCATTTTATCTTGTAGGAAAGATGAGAGGAAGCTCTACAACTTTGATGAAAAGCTCAAAGTCTTAATCGGATGTCTAGTGGACCTAATTGGGCCTGGAAGTTCAAACTCGGATTTGGGAAGCATGTGGCATTAAAGTAAGCATATCTTGGTCAATTCAAGTCCAATTCAGATGAAACTTGGGCCATTGCATTCCAATAAGGCCCAGCTGTGTTTGGGAAGTGTAATGAGGAACTAAAGGCCAATTTAGGGGGTAGTTTATAGTTGGAAAAAAAAGGAATCCAAAAATCAATTTTCATTCTACACTTTTCTCACTTCTCTCTAGAACTCTCTTCTCTCGTCTCCCTTCTCTCTAGATTTTTGTTTTCTGAGTTCTCCTCTTCTCATGGAGGGCTGAACACCTTGTAATTAATTTGGGATTCTTGAAGAAATTTTAGTTTGGATTCTTGAGATCTTGTTTTGATTTCATTTTTGTGATTGTATTTAGATTCTTCTTCTTCCCTTCATTTTTTCTTGATCTTGATCTGATTGAATCTTGATTTGAGTTTGAGAATTGTGATTAAATTTAGGTTGATTAATCTGGCTTAGTCATGGAATCAGAAGTTAAGTGCTGATTTGTGCTTAGGTTGATTGAATTCGGATCTAAAATTAACATAGATCTAACATAAATTATGCGATTGTGAATTTGTATGTCAATTGTTAATTGAATTCTAGATGATTATTTAGTATGAATTCTAGAATTAATGCTGAGATTTTCGTTAATTCCAAGTTAATCATTCAAATGCAATCCAAATATCTATTTTGCGATCTATGATAGAATCAACTAAATTTCAGATAAATTTTTGAATTAATTGCAGTTTTAATTGATTGTTCTTTTCTTACTTCTGCTATTTTATATTCTGTTCATCAACTCAAACCCCCCTTCCCCAATATTGGTTTGATCTGATTAATTTGCAAACTAAGATCCTTGAGAGACGATCCGATGTTAACTCCTATGCTACAAGCCATAGGTACAACTCAGTTTTAATTTTGATTGAGTTCGGCGCTCGTCAAAATTTGGCACCAATGTCGAGGATCCTTTAGTTGTAATTTGATCATATTAAGTTGTAGTTGTAGTTGCATTTGCATCTTGTTTCTGTATTCTGTTACATTCATGTAGTTGCATTAGTTACATTCTGTTACATACTGTTGCATTGCATTATTTTGCTGCATTATACATTGTGCATTCTGCTATGTTTGTTCATTCTGATCATAATTGCATCTGCTGCATTGTGCATTCTGCTAAATTGGATTCTGCTGTATTATTGTTGTTTTATTATTCCATTACTTTTTGCTGCATTCCACTACATTCTATTGCATTGCATGATTGGCTCATAATCGTATTGCATTACTTAGCATATCACAACTGCTCATTCTGCAGCAACTAACACAATTGCTCAAATACTTGCTACTTACAATTCTGCTGCATAATCACTATTCCATTGGGTTTTGCTGCTGTTAGCCATCCTTTATTGATAATTGCATTTCAAGTTGCTCTTCTAAGTATCATTGAATCACTTTGGATAAGTTTCTAACTTTCTCATTTTTTTTCCCAGCTAACACTTTTCTTCACTTGGCTTCCATTCTTTTTGTGAGCCAAAAAGGTACTAGTAGAAATCAAAAGGTCAAATGTTGGAGTTTTGAAATGAAACTTGGTCTCCAAAGGTAAAACACCATTCTAAGCAAAGTAATCCTAAAAAAGATCATTTTTCAGAATTTGGCCAAAATCCATCATCTGGTAAGGTTTTTGAGCACATTTAGTTGACAAAATTGCATTTTGGTAATTTTGTACAGACAAACATGCTCCGATTGAGCTGAAAATTGGTGGGTTGAAGGGAAATGGCTTTCTCCACAAGGCTCACATTTTGTTGTGAGCCTTACCCTGGTTTGCCCAAAATCCTTCATTTAGACCACTTTTTCATTTTTTAAAATTTGTTTATTGCATTTTGAGTTCCATTTTTGTGTAGTTTTTAGTGTGTGGTGGTCCCATAATTTTTAAAAATCATTTGATAGGTCAATTAGATTTATTTTGGTGCATTTTTAATGTTGGATAGTCAATTTTGCTTGTTTTGTGTTTTTGAGTTTTCTATGTTACATGACTAGGTCTAACCCTGGTATACTAAATCATTTTGATCCTGAGATAGATAGGACTTTTCATTCCCTACATAGGTTTAATAGGATTGATTCTACACTTGATGAGCATATAGGAAGTAGTGTACATCTTGCTGTTTCTAATGATTCTACACATAGTAATCATACTAGTGATTCTACATCTGAATTTTCTAATTCTGTGCATTCTATCATTGATCAATCTTTCCATTCTAGTTGTACTAAGAACACTAATATTATGGATGAAAGAACTTTGAAAGAGCTTGCTGCCCCTGATGTTACATATCAATCTTTATGCATTCAGTATCTTGATGTTAACGCTCCTTTTGAACTTAAATCTGGATTGATTCATTTGCTGCCTAAGTTTAATGGTCATGCAGGTGAGGACCCTCATAAGCATCTTAAGGTGTTTCATATTATGTGTTCTACCATGAAGCCTCAAGGCATTCCATAAGATCACATTAAACTTAGAGCATTCCCTTTCTCATTACAGGATACCGCTAAGGACTGGTTGTATTATTTGCATCCAAGTTCTGTCACTTGTTGGAATGATCTTAAGAGACTATTTTTGGAGAAATTCTTTCCTGCATCAATAGCTGCATCATCAGAAAAGAAATATGTGGCATTAGGCAGTTTAATAGAGAGATATTATATGAATACTGGGAGAGGTTCAAGAAGATATGTGCAAGTTGCCCTCACCATCAGATCAGTGACCAGTTACTCATCCAGTATTTTTATGAAGGTCTACTGCTTATGGATAGGAGTATGTTTGATGCTGCTAGTGGAGGAGCATTGGTAGACAAGACTCCTATGGCTGCAAGGAATCTAATTGAGAATATGGCCACTAATTCCCAACAGTTTGGAACTAGAAGTAACTCAGTGGTATTGATTAGAGGTGTCCACAAAATTGAGGATGCCTATGCTGCAGATCACAGGAAATTGGAAAGCAAAATTGATGATCTCGCATCCTTGGTGAGGCAATTAGCTGTGAATCAACAATAGCAGCTTGCTGTAGTAGCTCCTACCAGAGTATGTGGCATCTGCATTTCTGCTGATCATCTCACAGATGCCTGTCCTACACTACAAGAGGGTGACACTGATGGTACCCCACAGGCTTATGCAGCAAACATCTATAACAACAAGCCTCAATAGCAATAGCCGAGTTATGATTTGTCTTCCAACAGATGTAACTCAAGTTGGAGGAATCATCTCAATCTGAGGTAGGGGAATAACTCTATACAATCTACCCTTACTCAATTTAGGCAATAGCAGCAAATCCCCTTCCAGTCCACTGCAGGATCTAGTAGGCTGTATCAGCCACCCTTCTTGCTGCAATAGAATATGCAGCAGCCTAGTGCAGCACCTCCTAAATCTGAGCCAACCTTGGAGGACTTAATGAAACAAATGACAGTGAACAACTTGTAGTTCCAGTAGAAAATAGAAGCTACCATTCAGAATTTAGAGAACCAGATTAGACAGCTTGCCAGTTCGATGAATCAATTACAGTCACAAGATTCTAACAAGTTCCCTGCACAAACTGTGGTGAATCCCAGAAATGTGAGTGCCATCACTCTATGATCTGGTAAGACTGTTGATGCACCAGATTGTAGGTTGCAACATGGTTTAGATAAAGAGACTAAGGAGCAGTAAGCCATACTAAAAATTTCACGCAGTAGCAAAATTAAGAAAACAGATCCTGTCCCCACTCCTAGTGTAGTTAATGATGAGCAGGAGCAGTCCATTCCACTTCCATTCCCTCAAAGGGTTGTGCAGATTAAAAAGACTAATGAGACTGACACAGATAGAGAGATCTTGGAGACATTTAGGAAGGTTGAGGTGAACATTCCTCTCCTTGATGCAATTAATCAAATTCCAAGATATGCCAAGTTCCTTAAGGACCTGTGCACTCACAGGAGGAGACTAAAGGGAAATAAGAAGATCAGTATGAGGCGAAATGTGTTTGCACTTATACAGCCTACGATGCCCCAGAAATGCAGGGATCCAGGGATTTTTACTATTCTATGTACCATAGGCAATAGCAAATTCAAAAATGTTATATTAAATTTAGGTGCTTCAATTAATGTTATGTCTATGTCTGTGTTTAACTCTCTTACCCTTGGACTTTTGTAGAATATAAGTGTTATCATTCAATTAGCAAACAGGAGTAATGCATACCCTGCTAGACTCATTGAGGATGTCTTTATTAGAGTTAATGATTTGATTTTTCCTGCAGATTTTTATACTTTGGATATGGATGGAGAATCTAAATCTAGCAAGGCTCCCATCATTCTAGGCAGATCTTTTCTCAAAACTTCCAGAACCAAAATTGTTGTCCACGCAGGCACTCTTTCCATGGAATTTAGAGATAGTGTGGTTAGATTTAACATTTTGGATGCCATGAAGCATCCCATGGAGGAGCATTCTGTTTTCCATATAGATTTGCTAGCTGATATAGTTGATGATACTCTGTCTGAGTTCTTTGCTGTTGACTTCTCAGTTTTTTCTAATTTTGATGATATTTACACATATGCTACTTGTACAGAGTCTGAAATGTGCAGTGTTTGTACTGAGATTGCATCCTGTTTACATGGTGATTTTGATACAGATTGTACAAGTTCTGAGCAGTTTGATGGTGGTGCAAATGCAAATTCAATGGAGTCAGAATGTAGTAGTTTGATTACAGCAAGCACACACAAATCTGATTTTGTAGGGTTGCAGGTTGTAGACACAGTTCCTACCACCAGGATACTTCCATCGGTAGTGCAGCCACCTACACTAAAGCTTAAACCACTCCCACAACACCTTAAGTATGCATACTTAGAGGAGGATAAGAAGCTGCCAGTGATCATTTCTACTGACTTCCATGCTGAGCAGGAGGAGAGGTTATTGCAAATACTGAGGAAGCATAAGAGAGCTATCGGGTGGACCTTAGCTGACATTCCTGGCATTAGTCCTTCTATATGCATGCACAAAATACTACTTGAGGATGGAGCTAAGCTAGTGAGACAACCACAGAGGTGACTCAACCCTTTGATCCTGGATGTGGTAAAGAAGGAGGTGACCAAGCTTCTGCAAGATGGCATCATCTATCCTATATCAGATAGTGCTTGGGTGAGTCCAGTTCAAGTGGTTCCAAAGAAATCAAGAATCACAGTAGTGAAGAATGATCGAGATGAGCTGATTCCTGCTAGAGTGCAGAGTAGTTGGAGAGTTTGTATTGATTACAGGCGACTCAACTAAGCGACCATAAAGGATCATTTTCCTTTGCCCTTTATTGATCAGATGCTTAAGCGCTTGGCTGGAAAATCTTACTACTGTTTTCTTGATGGCTTTTCATGTTATTTCCAAATCCATATAGCACCCGAGGACTAGGAGAAGACCACATTCACTTGCCCCTTTGGCACTTTTGCCTACAAGAGGATGCCTTTCGGCCTATGCAATGCCCCTGGAACTTTTCAGCGATGCATGGTAAGTATCTTTACAGACATTTTAGAGGATTGCATCGAGGTGTTTATGGATTATTTTACTGTTTATGGTTCCTCCTTTGATGCATGTTTGGACAGTTTGGATAGAGTTTTGCATAAGTGCATTGAGACTAACCTTGTTCTTATTTATAAGAAGTGTCATTTTATGGTAGAACAAGGCATAGTCTTAGGCCATGTGATCTCTCAGAAAGGTATAGAGGTAGATCCTGCTAAAATTGATGTTATTTCCCAGTTACTTTACCCCTTTTGCGTGCGAGAGGTTCGTTCTTTTCTTGGCCATGTAGGTTTCTACAGATGATTCATTAAAGATTTCAGCAAAAAGGTCTTTCCACTGTCCCACTTGTTGCAGAAAGATGTTGTTTTTTATTTTGATGATAGGTGTAGAGAGGCTTATGATTGCCTCAAAAGAGCTTTGACACCACTCCCATCATTCAGCCACCCGAGTGGACACTCCCTTTTGAACTTATTTGTGATGCATCTAACTATGCAGTGGGAGCTATCCTTGCACAGAGAGTTGGCAGGCTACCTCATGTTATCTCCTATGCTTCCAGGACTTTAGATGCTGCACAGGCTAACTATACTACCACTGAGAAAGAGTTGCTTGCTATTGTATTTGCACTTGATAAGTTTAAATCATATTTTCTTGGCTCTAAAGTGGTTATCTTTACTGATCATGCAGCCTTAAAGTTCCTGTTGAAGAAGGCAGAATCGAAGCCTAGGTTGATTAGATGGATGCTGCTTCTCCAGGAGTTTGATTTGGAGATTAGAGATAGGAGTGAGGCAGAGAATTTAGTGGCGAATCATTTGAGCAGGATCGAAAGAGCTGTTGACCCTTCTCTTATCAGAGATGATTTTCCAGATGAGCAGCTTATACAACTGCATGATACCTCACTTTGCCCTTAGTTTACTGATTTAGTTAATTACTTGGTTGCATATGTTTTTCCCCCTCATGCATCTAGATCACAGAGAGCTAAGCTTAATAGTGATGCTAAATATTATGTTTGGGATGATCCATATTTGTGGAAATTTTATAGTGACCAGGTGATTCGCAGATGCATATATGACCATGAGATCCAGTCAGTTCTTCATTTCTATCACGCCTCTCCAGTCAGAGGACACTTTGGACCACAGCGGACAGCTAGGAAGGTGCTGGACTCTGGATTCTACTGGCCCACCATTTTCAAGGATGCGCATCAGGCTTTCACTACTTGTGAGCAGTGCTAGAGAACAGGATTGGCCATCACCTGCAGGCAGGAGATGCCCCAATAGCCCATTCTTTTCTGCGAGGTCTTTGATGTTTAGGGTATCGATTTTATGGGCCCTTTCCCTGTCTCTTTTGGTTTTTCTAATATTTTACTTGCGGTTGATTATGTATCCAAATGGGTGGAAGCCAAGGCCACCAGGACTAATGATGCTCGAGTTGTTGTGGATTTTGTCTGGTCTAACATCTTTTGCAGGATTGTAGTGCCTCGAGCTATCATTAGTGACTAGGGGACTCATTTTTGTAACCGGACTATGGAGGCCTTGTTTCGGAAGTATGGGGTCGTGCATAGAATGTCTACAGCATATCATCCCCAAACTAACGAGCAGGCCGAGGTTTCTAACAGAGAGATCAAGCAGGTTTTGGAGAAGATGGCACAGTCGAATAGGAAGGATTGGAGCCGCCGGTTAGAAGATACTCTTTAGGCTCATCGTACCGCTTACAAGACACCTATAAGGACGTCTCCCTTTAGGGTTATCTTTGGTAAAGCATGCCACCTTCCAGTGGAGATAGAGTATCGTGCATACTAGGCAGTGAAGAGTTGCAACTTAGCATTTGACCAAGCAAATTCAGAGAGGAAGCTTCAATTGCAACAACTTAAGGAACTTCGTTTGGAGGCTTATGAGAATTCAAAGATCTATAAGAAAAAGACTAAGCATTTCCATGATAAGATGATTTCTAGAAAGGAGTTTTCCATTGGCCAAAAAGTGCTTTTGTTCAACTTTCACCTTAAACTCATGTCCGGTAAGCTCCGTTCTAGGTGGGATGGTCCTTTTGTTGTCACTAACATCTTTCCTTATAGTGCAGTGGAGATTTCAAATAAAGCCACCAACAAGAGTTTCAAGGTTAATGGGTACCGTCTTATGCCCTTTCTTGAGAGCCCCGCAAGCCCCGCACTCATAGAGGAGCTCTCCTTGGAAAAGCCCACCTTTCCCCAAGTGCAGATCTTTCCACCTTGATGATGATGTTTTCCTCCCTTGCTCTTTTATTTCATATGTCTACTTGTCTTTTGCTTTATGTTCACATTGAGGACAATGTGGAATTTAAGCGGGGGGAGGAATTTTAGCATTTTGTTTTCACTATTTTTTAAAAAATTCTATTTTTACTGTTTCTTATTTTGTCTTCTTTTTATGTTGTTGTTTTTACTTTTTCTATTTTCTGCATAATCTTCTGTTTGTTATTTTTTGGTTGTTGTCATAAATTTTTTGCTATCATAAAAATTCTACTATTTTTATTTTGCTATTTTTCTGTTTATGTTTTCTATTTTTTTATTTTCTATTTTACTTTACTGTTTCTATTTCTATTTTTGTCAAAGTTTGTGTTATTCCTCTATTTTTGTTTTTTGTTTTCTATTTTTTTTGAAAAAAAAATGTCTTTTTGATTGTTTTCCAATGATGTTTTGAGGTTTGTGAAGTTGAAAAGTTTGAGACAATTGAAATTTAAGGTTCATAACATGCTTGAATAAATTTTCTTTCTTCTTGAATTTGATAGGCTTGGTGGTGGATGTTTGAATTGGTGGATTAAGTTTGATGGATGCATACCTTGTGAGATTTTGAGCCTATTGGTGGATTTAACATTTGCACCATTCTTCTCTTTCTTGTGTGATTTTCACTCATGTCATTTGATCACTCTAGAACTTGCTTTGATTCTTTTTGAGACTACATTTTTTTTCACTTGCATGCATGAACATGATTGAGGTATTCTTTCTTGATTAACTACTTCGGCCAAATAGCCAACCTTGCATCATTCCCTTTGTTTAACCCCCTTGAGCCTACTTGCCTATTCTTTGTTTTAGCTCATTGTGTGCCTTATGTGAAAAACCATATTTTTACCTTTACCTTAGGGAATGAGAGAGCATTAGTTCATTTTCATTAGAGAAGCTCTTTTGACTTATGGGTAGTAGTTCAAGTGTGGGGAAATTTGATTGCAAGATGTTTGGTGTTTTTTTTAAAAAAAAAATAGAATTAAGAAAAAGAAAGAAAAAGCCAAATGAAAAAAATGATAAAAAAAAGAAAAGAGAAAAAGATTCAAGAAAAGTCATTAAAAATTAACAACAATAATAATAATAATAATAAGAGAAGAGAATGAAATATGTAAAGAGAATGTGCATTATTTGGAGTTGGGGGATAGAATTTCATGTTTGTTACTTGTCATTTGAGTTCCTTCACAGTGTTCTTTTATTCTCTTTGGTATTTATCTTGCCATGTCCATATTATTTCCTTCCCTTACATTGGCCCCATTACAACCTTAAATAAAGTCCTCTTGATTTTTATATGCATGTGTTTTGAGTAGTAGAGAAATAGAACATAAGCAAGCTTATGGTAGTACAATTATTCATGAGTTGAATTAAGTGAAATACTTACCTTGTAAACACTTGAGCGATTGAGAGTGTATCTTGTGAGGATATATCATTCTTGATTCATGCTTTTCAATTTGATGCTACTTTACTTGTTAGTTTGAGATGTGAAGAAATTTTAATTCATGAATGTTTTGTTCCATTGAATCTTTGTTGTTCCTCTTACTTGTAAGCTTTTGCATTCTTGAATGTCATTGGAATTTGAGTCTTTTGGAGATTTTAGCTTTTGAGTTTGTTTTGTTGTTCTTTGTTCCCTAGTTTTAGTCTTTTGTGTTTTGCCCAGGAGTGTAAAAAATTAAGTATGGGAAAATTTGATAATCACATATTTTATACATTTATAGGCCCTTATTTTTAGTGATTTGCACTCTCCATATCCTTAATTATTTGAGTTTGGTCATGTTTTATAAGTTTGGACTCAAATTAGACTTAATTGATAATTTTCAACATTGTTGAGGTTTTACATAGTTTCTGTATTTTGGCCATATTTTGAGATCTAGATATCTGATAATTATGCATTTTACCTTGTAGGAAAGATGAGAGGAAGCTCTACAACTTTGATGAAGAGCTTAAAGTCTCAATCGAATGTCTAGTGGACCTAATTGGGCCTAGAAGTTCAAACTCGAATTTGGGAAGCATGTGGCATTAAAGTAAGCATATCTTGGTCAATTCAAGTCCAACTCAGATGAAACTTGGGTCATTGCATTCCCACAAGGCCCAGCTGTGTTTGGAAAGTGTAATGAGACACTAAAGGCCAATTTAGGGGGTAGTTTATAGCTGAAAAAAAAGAGGAATCCGAAAATCAATTTTTATTCTACACTTTTCTCACTTCTCTCTTGAACTCTCTTCTCTCCTCTCCCTTCTCTCTAGATTTTCATTTTCTGTGTTCTCCTCTTCTCATGGAGGGCTGAACACCTTGTAATTAATTTGGGATTCTTGAAGAAATTTCGGTTTAGATTCTTGAGATATTGTTCTGATTTCATTTTTGTGATTGTATTTGGATTCTTCTTATTCTCTTCCTTTTTTCTTGATCTTGATCTTGATCTGATTGAATCTTGATTTGAGTTTGAAAGTTGTGATTAAATTTAGGTTGATTAATCTAGCTTAGTAACAGAATTAGAAGTTAAGTGCTGATTTGTGCTTAGGTTGATTGAATTCGGATATGAAATTAATATAGATTTAACATGAATTATGCGATTGTGAATTTGTGTGTTAATTGTTAATTGAATTCTAGATGATTATTTAGTATGAATTCTGGAATTAATGCTGAGATTTTGGTTGATTCCAAGTTAATCATTTAAATGTAATCCAAATATCTGTTTTGTGATTTATGATAGAATCAACCAAATTTCAGATAGATTTATGAATTGATTGTAGTTTTAATTGATTGTTCTTTCCTTACTTATGCTATTTTATATTTTGTTCATTAACTCAAACCCCCATTCCCCAATATCGGCTTGATCTGGTTAATTTGCAAACTAAGATCATTAAGAGACGATCCGGTGTTAACTCCTATGCTACAAGCCATAGGTACAACTTAATTTTAATTTTGATTGAGTTCGGCGCTCGTCACATATCTCATACAATAAGGAAATTCAGAACATGCAGCATCATCTCCTGCAACAGCAAAAATTTTAGAACATGCAACATATATACTAGTCTCATCATAATCAAAAACAACACATCCAAAACATCCAGGCAAATCAACACTATCCAAAAATCCACTAATTTTAAGAAATTCGGCTAGCATATCAACATGCATATCATCAACAATCAAATCAATGACATCTAACTGAAAAATAGAATGTTCTTCTAAAGGATATTTCATAGCATCAAAGATGTTAAATTGAACTATATTATCCCCAAATTCCATGGAAAGGGTACCAACATGCACATTAATCTTAGTCTTGATAGTTTTCAAAAATGGTCTACCTAAAATCAATGGTGGCTGACTAGATATAAATTCATCTTCATGTTCAAAATATAAAAATCTACTAGAAATATTGATGTTCACATATTTGATGCATTAATAAGCCTTCATTTTTAGTCATTTACACTCTCCTTGCACTTAATAAATTAAGTTTGGTTATGTTTTGTATGTTTTGAACTCAAAATAGATTTAATTGAATTTTTCAGCATGATTTACGTCTTACACTAATCTTGTATTTGGGTCATATATTGGGCTGTAGGTGGATGTTTAAGGTGAATCTTATGTCATTTTAAAGATAAAAGAGAGCTCTACAATCTTCATGAAGACATCAAAGACTCAATCACACGTTTGGATGGCTCAAATTGGCATTGAATCAAGAACTTACGTGTTGCTCCTGGCAGAATGACCTTTGTATACTGTTCATTACACTGCTCGTAGTGAAAGTTGTATAATAGGCTGAAATTTTGATGGTTGATAGTTAAGACTCAAATATACAACTTTCATGTTGAACACTCTTCTCGATTCAGACTTCTTGGAGGTGATATTGGGCTTGGAAGTCAGAACAGAGGAGCTGCGACTGGGCCTGAGCAGTGTGCAGTAATTTGAATATATCTGGAGCTATAGAAATGATATTGGACTCAAACTAGAGCCATTTGAAAGCTAAGATCCAGAGCTACAATCTTCGTGAAGACCACTTGGCTCAAAAATGACGAATGCAATGACTTCAGAGCTGCATGATTTCGGAGACAAAGAATCTCCAGAATTTTCTACTCACCAAAAAGTCATTCAACATTTTCCACCTTCTCCACATACTCCACCTTCTCCACCTACTCCACCAACCACCATGACTCAGCCTCCTTTGACATTTTGTATCTTTAACCCTCTATAAAAGGGAGGCTATGCAGATCATTGTAACATGTAGAGCTTTTATTTAGAAGTGTTGTTATAATAAAAGTTTTAGTGTTTCATTTTGGAAAATTTTCTTCTTCTCTTCCTTTCTCTACTCTCTCTTTGTTATTTTCATTTTTGTATGGTTCTTGAAGGTTATCCAATGGTGATGGCTATGGAGAGCTAAACTTCTTTAATCAATCCAAGAGATTGACAATCTTGATGATTAATCTTGAGATCTTGTTTTAATTGTTATACGTTCATCTATTAATCAAGTTTCTCTTTCTCTTCTTCTCTTGTTTAAATTCTGATTTAATGCTTAATTTGATTGGGATTTGCATATGTTAATTGCGTAATTATCATGTGTCAAGAGATGAATTCAGAGGCTAAAATAATGCATCAAAGGTGTTTGATGAAATATTTAGCTTGGTTGGATCTTGGTTTTCAAGTTAATTTGGGTTTTGGATGGATGCTTAATTTGTCTAATCTTAATTTTATTTCTTAATTAATTGAATTCTAGAAGCGTTTCTAGTAGAAGATCCATGGATCATTGAGAGGCGTCTTGATGTGATCTAAGACCAAAGATTTGGTTGATAGTTGAACGGATTTATAAAGATCAAGGATGGATTAAAATCAAGATTTGTTAATTCTCTTGGATTGGTTGTTTTCTCAATCTTGTTTACTCATTTTAATTGTTCTTTGTTGTTTAATCTTGCAAAACTTTTCCCCCCTGTTTATTAACCTCTTAATCTGACTTCATAATTAGAGTGATCTACGGGCTCGACCCGGTGTTACCTTATGCTACAAGTAGTTTTGGTAAATCGGTTATAAATTGATTTAAATTTGATAATCTCGACAAGTGTCAAATTTTTGGCGCCGTTGCCGGGGATCATTCTAATTTTGTTCAATCTTATTAAGAGTTTATTTAACTACTAATCTCTCACTAACCTTTATTTTACTGTATTTTGGTGGATTTCAGGGTAAAACGGGTGATTACGGGTCATTTTACAAGAATTTCAGATTAATGTAAAAATGTGCCCGAATGAGTCGAAACTTGGTCGATTGAAGGAAAACAACCTAATAAACAAGACTCACATTAAATTTGAGGTCACCCTGGTTTTTCCAAAATCCATCGTTTAGACCAGCTTTTTCAATTTTTTAATATTTTTTATTGCATTTTTTAGTTTCATTTTTGTGTAGTTTTCATGTTTGTACAAGTCCTATAATTTTTAAAAATCATTTCATTAGTCAATTAGATTTATTTTGGTATATTTTTAGAGTTGTCTAGTGTATTTTACTTGTTTACTTATTTTATTTTATTTTATTTTTGTGTTTTGATTAATGCATGACTAGGTCTAATCCTGATATCTTGCTTGAATCTGATCCTGAGATTAATAGAACATTGCATAGGTTGATTAGAACTCGTAGGCTAAGTGAAAGAATTGAGTCTGAATTTAGTTGTGACATTGAATCTAAAAGTACACTTGAGATCTTAAGTGATTCTAAAATCATGGCTGATAACAGGCAAAATAGGACCCTTAAAGAACTTCTTTGCTCTGATGTAACTTACCAGTCTTTGTGCATTCAATATCCTAATCTTGATGCCGACTTCGAGTTAAAATCGGATTGATACACTTGTTGCCTAAGTTTCATGGTCTTACTGGTGAAGATCCCCATAAGCACTTAAAGGAGTTCCATGTGGTCCGTTCAACCATGAAGCCACATGGAATCTCCGAGGAGCATATCAAGTTGAGGGCATTCCCTTTCTCTCTTGCGATGTAGCCAAGGATTGGGCTTGTTCTACCTTTCACCAGGTTACGTCACGAGTTGGGATGATATGAAGAAATTATTCTTGGAGAGGTTCTTCCTCGCATCCAGAGCAATTTGTTAGAAAAGACATTTGTGGTATAAGGCAAATGATTGGTGAGACCTTGCATGAGTATTGGGAGAGATTCAAAAAGCCGTGTTCGAGTTGTCCCCACCATCAAATTAGTGATCAGCTCTTGATTCAATATTTCTATGAGGGCTTCTTCTAGATGGATAGAAGTATGGTGGATGCCGCATCCGGAGGTGCATTGGTGGATAAAACCCCTGTCCGCACAAGAGATTTGATAGCAAATATGGCGACCAATGCTCAACAATTTGGCACAAGAGTCCTTACCTCAACCAGAGTTAATGAAGTTCAATCGTCTCATGTAGATCAACAAAGAATGGAACATAGACTTGATGAATTGACTTCGTTGGTGAGGCAATTAGCAGTGGGACAACATGTACCAGGTTACAGACAAGAGCCTCGCAAGGGTGTGTGGCATTTGCTCTTGCTCATCTCATCCTACTTGATGCATGCCCCACACTTCAGGACGGTGGTTCCGCGTTTCCCGTGTTACGGCAAAGAACTGGCATTTTTCCTAGTAGACCTCAATATCAGCAATCCCAACAGCCAAGATATGATCCATTTTTTAATACTTATAACCCTGGTTGGAGGGACCATCCTAACTTGAGATATGAGAATTCTAGTCAGCAACAACAACCCCAACAGCAGCAGCAATTCAGATACCAAGCTGTAGGTCCTAGCAACAAATACCAACCACCTGCATTCAGACAACAACAAACTGTGCAGCCACACACGTGGCAAAGAACCCCTTATGTTGCCAAGTCCTACAACCAATCCATCCGAGCCATCATTGGAAGATTTGATGAAACAAATGGCCACAAATAATATTCAATTCCAGCAGAATGTCAATGCCACCATTCAGAACCTGCAAACTCGATTGGGCAGTTGGCCACCACTGTGAGTGAATTGAAAAGCCAAGGATCAAGCCAATTGCCTTCACAAACAGTCAGTAACCCAAGAGGCAATGTAAGTGCCATTACCTTGAGAAGTGGCAAAGAAATTGATGGTCCTAGTCTGCCACAACCAGAGCTCCCATTGCAGCAGCCAGAGATTGATCAGACACAACACAATTCGCATGAACTAGATGCCCCAGTCCAGAAGAAATGTGCAGAGAATTCAGACTTGAACATTCCACTACCCTTCCCAAACAGAGTGACACAGTCCAAGCAGATAGCGCAAGCAGAAACAGAGAAGGAAGTCATGGAGACATTCAGGAAGGTGGAAATCAATATTCCCCTCCTAGATGCAATCAAACAAATTCCCAAGTATGCCAAATTTCTCAAGGAGTTGTGTACTCACAAGAGAAGACTTAAGGGTACTGAGAAAGTCAAAGATATGGCGTAAAATGTTTCTGCGATGATTCACCAAGCATGCCAAAGAAATGTAAAGATCCCGGAACTTTCACAATCCCTTGCACTATAGGTAATTCCAGGTTTGACCATGCAATGCTAGATTTGGGTGCTTTTATTAATGTCATGCCTACATCAATGTATAAGTCTTTGAACATTGGCACCTTACACCCCACTGGTATAGTGATTCACCGGCAAACAGACTACTTGCTCACCTGTAAGTCTTTGGAAGATGTGTTGGTGCGAGTAAATGAGCTAATCTTTCCAAATGGACTTCTACATTCTCCGGACATGGAAGATGAATCTTCAACAAATCATGCTCCATTGATTCTAGGAAGACCATTCCTCAAAACAGCCCAAAACCAAGATAGACGTGCATCTTTGGTACCCTTTCTATGGAATTTGGTGGAGATGTGGTACAGCTTTAACATTTTTGATGCCATGAGACATCCCTTGAGGAGCATTCAGTTTTTCATGTTGATGTGATTGAAATGTTTGGTTGATGATACTTATCTTGATATGAGTGTTGAATTCCGATATTGCTAACTTTCTCGGATTCATCACTTGTGATATATGTGTTAACCGTGATATTGAACCATGTCTTTGCATGTCTGTGAGATTTATGCAATATTGTGAGTGATGATGCAGTGCTTGTTTGACTGATGCAAAGATATGAAAATATGAGTCAAAATTATGTCGAATTTAATGTCTTTGAGTTGCTTGTTTCAAATAGTTTGTTGCCTTCTTACCTTGGCTACAATTCCCGCTTAGACATCTCAAGACTTTGTTAATAAGCATCCTCATTGGGGAAATGTCTTTCCCAATGTTGTGCATCCCCCATCCTTAGAGCTAAAGACTTTGCCGACCACCTTAAATATGCATATTTGGAAGATGGTGAGAAGGCGCATGATTGTCGCTAGGAATCTACAACCCGAACAAGAAGAAAAATTACTGCATTTTGAAGCGGCATAAGCGGGCCATCGGATGGACACTTGCGGACATTCTGGTATTAGTCCCTTCACATGTATGCATAAGATTTTATTGGAGGAAGGTACCAAGCCGTGAGGCGTATTAAAAGGAGACTAAATCCCGATTGGATGTGGTGAAGAAGGAAGTGACCAAGTCACTACAAGTCGGCATTATTTATCCCATATCTCGACGGTAAATGGGTGAGCCCAAGTGCAAGTGGTTCCAAAGAAATCGGAGTCACAGTAATTGCAAATCAGAACAATGAGCTCCTACCCACAAGAATCCAGAACAGTTGGCGAGTGTGCATTGATTATAGGCGGCTTAACCAGGCCACTAGGAAAGATCATTTTCCATTGCCTTTCATTGATCAGATGTTAGAGAGACTGGCTGGCAAGTCGCATTATTGTTTCTTGGATGGATATTCGGGCTATTTTCAGATTCATATAGCCCCAGAAGACTAAGAGAAGACCACTTTCACCTGTCCATTTGGAACATTTGCATACAGGAGAATGCCCTTTGGTCTGTGCAATGCTCCGGGAACCTTTCAAAGGTGTATGGTCAGTATCTTCTCTGAATTTTTAGAGAGTTGCATGGATGTGTTCATGGATGATTTTACTGTCTATGGCTCTTCCTTTGATGCATGTTTAGATAGTCTGGATAGAGTCTTGCATCGATGCATTGAGACTAATCTTGTTCTTAATTATGAGAAGTGTCATTTTATGGTAGAACAGGGCATAGTCTTAGGCCATATCATCTCTCAGAAGGGTATAGAAGTAGATCCTACTAAAATTGATGTTATTTCCCAATTGCCTTACCCCTCTTACGTGCGAGAGGTTCGTTCTTTTCTTGGCCATGCAGGTTTCTACAGGCGGTTCATTCAGGATTTCAGCAAGAAGGCCCTTCCCCTGTCTAACTTGTTACAGAAAGATGTTGCTTTTGATTTTGATGGCAAGTGCAGAGAGGCTTTTGATTGCCTTAAAGGAGCTTTGACCACCACTCCTATCATCCAACCACCAGATTGGACACTCCCATTTGAACTCATGTGTGATGCCTCTAATTATGCATTGGGAGCAAGTCCTTGCACAGAGAAGCTCGGCAAAGTACCTCATGTCATTTCCTATGCTTCGAGGACTTTAGATGCTTTGCACAAACTAACTACACTACAACCGAAAAGGAACTTTTAGCAATTATTTTTGCTTTAGATAAATTTCGATCATATTTGCTTGGTTCTAGAGTGGTTGTATTTTCGATCATGCAGCTTTGAAGTTTCTCCTGAAAAAGCTCGATGCAAAGCCAAGGTTGATTAGGTGGATGTTGCTCTTACAGGAGTTTGATATTGATATCAGAGATAAGAGTGGAGCAGAGAACCTGGTGGCAGATCACTTGAGTCGGATTGAAAGAGAGGCAGATTCTTCTCCTATCCATGATGCTTTCCCTGATGAACAACTTTTCAAGATGCAAGGTAACATCCCTTGGTTTGTAGATTTGGTTAATTTCTTGGTTGTTAGAGCACTACCTGCACATTTTACTAAGGCACAGATTGATAAACTGAAAAGTGAGTCAAAATATTATGTGTGGGATGACCCTTATTTGTGGAGATTTTGTAGTGACCAAGTCATTAAGAGATGTATTCCTGATCATGAGTTTGATTCTGTTCTTAGTTTTTGTCATGCACTTGCCTGTGGGGGACATTTTGGACCTACTCATACAGCTAGGAAAGTTTTGGACTCTGGATTATATTGGCCCACTCTATTTCGTGATGCATATTTGTTTTGTAAATCTTGTGAACAATGCCAGAGAACAGGGAATATTTCTCGTAGGAATGAGATGCCCCAACAACCTTTGTTGTTCTGTGAAATATTTGATGTGTTTGGGGTATTGATTTTATGGGTCCTTTTCCCCGTGTCATTTGGCTTTGTTTACATTCTCGCTTTTTGTGGATTATGTATCTAAATGGGTGGAGGCAAAAGCCACTCGACCGATGATTCCAAGGTTGTTGTGGATTTTGTTAGATCACATATTTTCTCGGGTTTGGAGTCCCAAAAGCCATCATTAGTGATCGGGGTTCGCATTTAAATCGAAGCATGGAAGCCTTGATGAAAAAGTATGGAGTCTTGCATAGAGTTTCTACACCTTATCATCTCCGGACTAATGGGCAAGCCGAGGTTTCCAACAGAGAGATCAAGCATACTTAAAATTCAACCTAACCTAAAGGACTGGAGCAAAAGGCTTGAGGATGCTTTATGGGCTTATAGGACCGCCTATAAGACTCCGATTGGGATGTCTCTTTATCGGATTGTTTTTGGCAAAGCATGCCACTTGCCGTGGAAATTGAGCATCGTGCATTTTGGGCAAGAAAAGGTGTAACTTGGACCTAAATCAAGGTGCATGTTTGGAGCGGAAGCTACGGTTGCATAAGTGAATTGGAGGAGATCCGCCTGGAGGCTTATGAGAGTTCCAAACTTTATAAAGAGAAGACTAAAGCCTTCCATAATAAGAAGATCATGAGAAAAACATTTAAGATTGGTCAAAAAGTTCTCCTTTATAACTCCCGCCTCAAACTCATGCCCGGAAAGCTCAAATCTAGGCGGCTTGGTCCATTTGTTGTTACTAAGATTTTTTCTTATGGTGCTGTGCAGGTTACAAGTGAGACTACTACAAAAGCTTTCACAGTCAATAGACATCGCCTCAAACCATTTTATGAGGGAGCTCAAGAGGATATTTTGGAGGAGGTCCACTTGCAAGAAGTCGTCTATCCCACTTGATGAGTAAGATGCCGCCTCAATGGACAAAAAAAAATTTATTGAGTTAAAAAAATTTTTTTTTTCTATCAGTCTCGACCATATTTTGTTCAATTATTGTCCCGATCAAATCTTTTGGAGATTTGTACCCGACAATGAGGTAAGTAGTGTCATTGAATTTTGTCATTCAAGTATGTGGAGGTCATTTTTCTTCAAAGAAAATAGCTGCAAAATCTTGCAGTATGGATTTCATTGGCCATATTATTCAAGGGTAGTTATACTTTTTACAAAAGTTGCGAACATTGTCAAAAATTGGGGTCCATTTCTGAAAGAAAAATGATGCTTCCAAGTTACGCAAATTGCACTTGCATGACTTGCGGAATCAATAAATGATGCATAAAAAAATAAAAAAAAATAAAAAACAAATAAAAAACAAATTTTATAAAGCAAAAAGACTCAAACCATTTCTGGAACATCAAGTTATTGAGGTAGAATCCATCTCCCTTTCTAATCCTTGTTATGAGTAGAATTTATTTTAATTTGTTTCTTCTTTTTGCGAGATTTCAGTTCCGGTTAAACGGCGGATAACGGTACTCGTGACTCTCGAGTCGGTTTGTCTTTCAGTTTCCCATAATAATTGATTTCTTCTCTTTCAAAATGGATGTCATTCTTTCAAATCTAAAAAAGTATTTCCCTTCTGTTCATAAAAATGTTCTAACCAAAATTTACAAAGCTAGGTGTGAGAGATTGAGACTGTTAATGTACAAGGGCATCCCGGAAGATATACTGGGATAATCGAAGCAAAGGTTCGTTTAGCTGGTGAATCTTTCGATTCATTTGTCCGATACATGCCTGGTCTCGGTAAAAGTTCATTTTCGAAAAAGAGAAGAGCAAAAAGAATGCACGTTTGTTACAAGTGTGCACGATGGAATTGCAACACGTGATGTCGTTCTTTGGGAATGATTTCTGTAAACAGAGAAGATAAAATATTCTTCATTAAGAATGGACTGAGTAAGGAGTCATTAGATAATATCTTATTGACTCTTGAGACGCATTCTTGTGGAATTGTGCAGCGTGAACTTCTTCGTTTGTGGAATCTCTTCAAAGACGAGCAAGAGCGTTATAGTCTTCGGAATCTGATTCAAAAAGACCGTGTTTGCCAATTTATAAGAAAATTGGATGGGAAGCCTATCCCCGACTCATAGAAGGCGTTTAAGTCGTTTTGTCGGACGTAAAACTAGAGGAAGATGTGAGCCACAATCACAACAATCTGTATATATTATCTTATGCATTTATTATTTTAAAAAAACCAAAAAAAAACCAAAAAAAACAAAAAAAAAATTCAAAAGTTTTCTGACAACAGCCAACCTACTCATATAGGAGCTATTATTTTTTCTATTCTCTTCCCTATTTAAACACTCCATTTTCTTCACTTTCCTGCAACTCTTAATCATTCACAGAGAGTGTGAGTGTAGAGATGGAGGGAGCTTCTTCTTCTTCTGTTCGTAGACTTGTTAGTATCTGTGTATTTTGTGGGACACATTATGGGAAGAGTTTAGAGTTTGTCACCGCAGCAACCACTCTTGGTAGAACACTTACTGCGAGGAACATTCGTGTAGTATATGGGAGAGGTTGCCTTGGGTTAATGGGGGGTCAGTATCACTGTCGCATTTCTAAGAGGTGGTCGTTTTTAGGTATCATTCCTGAACCTTTAACTCGAAGGAACTTTATTGGAAAGACAATTGGACAGGAAATTCAAGTATCATCTATGCATGCACGAATGACGGCAATGCTTGAAAACTCTGATGCCTTCATAGCCTTACCTGGTGGTTTTGTACTTTGGAAGAAGTCTTTCACATTGTTTCTTGGGCTAACCGAACATCCACCATAAACCCATAAGTTTGTTGAATGTTAATAATTTCTTTGATAATTTGTTATCTTTTGTTGACCATGTCTTTGTGGAACGTAAATTTGTCACACCTTCTCGCAAGACAACTCCTTATCTCGGCTTCCACTTGTTGATGAGTTAATTGATAAATTGGAAGCCTTTGTTTATGAACTGATCCAAGGATGCCGTATAGATTGGTCGAGACAAGAAGAAGCGAGATAACAACAAGGGAGGCAGCAAGAAACAACAGTGTGACCTGACACTTCATCTATGACTTTCCTTTATCTTTAGTTTTATTCATCGTACTTTGTTTCTGTTTATATTTGTGTGAGGTTTCTCTTTTCCGTAATTACAGTAACAGGTACTATCCTCTATCTTTTTTCTTTCTATTTTTTTAACATTGAGGACAATGTTATGATCTGGTTGGGGGGAAGGATAGTAGTGTGACCAAAAAAAAAATTTTTTTTTTAAGTGTATTTATGTTTGTCGTGTGTAGAGTTGTGTAAAAAAAAATGTATATATGTATTAATATGTTTATTGTGTTTATATGTTTGTCAGTAATTTTCTAACCGGTTAAGGATGACAGAGTAAGGAGTAATTCTACTCTTGAGACGCATCTTAATTGGTGGCAGAGGTCTGATGTGGCACTGACAGTGTATTTCTTTTCCTGCTTGGCGTTGATTCACTTCTTATCAGGTTGTGTTGCTCTTTTCTATCTCTCTCTTTCACATTAAGGACAATGTTATATTAAGTGTGGGGAAGAGATTTTAGCATTTTTTTTGTTTTGTTTTGTTGTTAAAAAAAACAAAAAAAAAAGGGTTCATTGCATGATTGAATAACTTTTCTTCCTTCTTGAACTGATATGCTTGGTGATGGATGATTGAATTGATGAATTGAGTTTGATGGATGCATACCTTGTGAGATTTTGAGCCTAATGGATGGATTCAACATTTATGTCATTCTCTTCTTTCTTGTGTGATTTTCACTCATGTTAATGATCACTCTAGAACTTGCTTTGATTCTTTTTGAAGCTACATTTCACTTGCATGCATGAACATGATTGAGGCTCTCTTTCTTAATTAGCTAGTTTAACCAAACAGCCAACCTTGCATATTTCCCCTTGCTTAACCCCTTTGAGCTTATTTGATTATTCTTTGTCTCGAACTCATTATGTTTCTTAAATGAAAAAAAAAAAAATGAGAGAGCATGTTCTTACTTAGTCTTAGGGAATAAGAGAACATTAGCTTTGTCATTGGATGAGTTCATGAACATGGGTAGTGTGGGGGTGTGTATGCGAGAATGGTTGAAAAATGTATATATGATGTTCTTTTTGTAAAAAAAAAATATATATATATATATATATATATATATATATATATATAAAATAAGGTCAACAAGGCAATAAAGGAATGGAAAATAATATGTAAAGGGAATTTGTATTAGATGAAGTTGGGATGAACTTTCATGTCGATAATTGAACTCACTTTCATGTTCTTTTTTATTCTCTTTGGTGTTTAATTTGTCATATCCATATTACCTTCTCCTTTACCTTGACCTCATTACAACCTTGAATAAAGTCCTCATGATTTGTGTGTGCATGTGTTCTGAGTAGTGGAGAAGTAGAAGATAAGCAAGCTTATGGTAGTGCAATTTTCATGAGTTGAATTGAGTGTAATACCTACCTTTTAAACACTTGAGAGATTGAGAGTGAATTCTGTGAGGATCTATCATTCTTTACTCATGCTTTTCAATTGAAGTCTCCTTGCTTATTGATTTGAGATGTGAAGATGTGTTACCTCATAAATGTTTTGATCACTTGAATTATTAATTGCTCTTCATTCTTAAATATTATTAGAAATTGAGTCTTTTAGAATGTTTAACTTTTGAGTCTTTTTCATTTTGTTTTTGTGTGTTTTGCCCAGGAGTACAAAAAGCTAAGTGTGGGGGAATTTGATGTTCACATATTTGATGCATTAATAAGCCTTCATTTTTAGTCATTTACACTCTCCTTGCACTTAATAAATTAAGTTTGGTTATGTTTTGTATGTTTTGAACTCAAAATAGATTTAATTGAATTTTTCAGCATGATTTACGTCTTACACTAATCTTGTATTTGGGTCATATCTTGGGCTGTAGGTGGATGTTTAAGGTGAATCTTATGTCATTTTAAAGATAAAAGAGAGCTCTACAATCTTCATGAAGACATCAAAGACTCAATCACACGTTTGGATGGCTCAAATTGGCATTGAATCAAGAACTTACATGTTGCTCCTGGCATAATGACCTTTGTGTACTGTTCATTACACTGCTCATAGTGAAAGTTGTATAATAGGCTGAACTTTTGATGGTTGATAGTTAAGACTCAAATATACAACTTTCATGTTGAACACTCTTCCCGATTCAGACTTCTTGGAGGTGATATTGGGCTTGGAAGTCAGAACAGAGGAGCTGCGACTGGGCCTGAGCAGTGTGCAGTAATTTGAATATATCTGGAGCTATAGAAATGATATTGGACTCAAACTAGAGCCATTTGAAAGCTAAGATCCAGAGCTACAATCTTCGTGAAGACCACTTGGCTCAAAAATGACGAATGCAATGACTTCAGAGCTGCATGATTTCGAAGACAAAGAATCTCCAGAATTTTCTACTCACCAAAAAGTCATTCAACATTTTCCACCTTCTCCACCTACTCCACCTTCTCCACCTACTCCACCAACCACCATGACTCAGCCTCCTTTGACATTTTGTATTTTTAACCCTCTATAAAAGGGAGGCTATGCAGATCATTGTAACATGTAGAGCTTTTATTTAGAAGTGTTGTTATAATAAAAGTTTTAGTGTTTCATTTTGGAGAATTTTCTTCTTCTCTTCCTTTCTCTACTCTCTCTTTGTTATTTTCATTTTTGTATGGTTCTTGAAGGTTATCCAATGGTGATGGCTATGGAGAGCTAAACTTCTTTAATCAATCCAAGAGATTGACAATCTTGATGATTAATCTCGAGATCTTGTTTTAATTGTTATACGTTCATCTATTAATCAAGTTTCTCTTTCTCTTCTTCTCTTGTTTAAATTCTGATTTAATGCTTAATTTGATTGGGATTTGCATATGTTAATTGCGTAATTATCATGTGCCAAGAGATGAATTCAGAGGCTAAAATAATGCATCAAAGGTGTTTGATGAAATATTTAGCTTGGTTGGATCTTGGTTTTCAAGTTAATTTGGGTTTTGGATGGATGCTTAATTTGTCTAATCTTAATTAATTGAATTCTAGAAGCATTTCTAGTAGAAGATCCATGGATCATTGAGAGGCGTCTTGATGTGATCTAAGACCAAAGATTTGGTTGATAGTTGAACGGATTTATAAAGATCAATGATGGATTAAAATCAAGATTTGTTAATTCTCTTGGATCATGTTGTTTTCAATCTTGTTTACTCATTTTAATTGTTCTTTGTTGTTTAATCTTGCAAAACTTTTCCCCCCTGTTTATTAACCTCTTAATCTGACTTCATAATTAGAGTGATCTATGGGCTCAACCCGGTGTTACCTTATGCTACAAGTAGTTTTGGTAAATCGGTTATAAATTGATTTAAATTTGATAATCTCGACAAGTGTCAAATATTAACTCATTTACCCTTACCAAAACATCCTCAAGAACTCCTATAGGATGAGTCATGCTCCTATTTGCTAGCTGAATAATAACTCTGGTTAGCTTTAACTCTTCAATTTGTAAGGATTCAAAACCTAATTTGGGCATGACATTAAGTAAAGCACCCAAGTCCAACATTGCATGAATGAATTGTTGGTCGCCTATTATGTAAGGAATGGTGAATGGTCCAGGATCCTTGCATTTAGGAGGCATATTTGGTTGGATCAAGGTAGAAACATTTCTTCCTATGCTCACTTTCTCATTTCCTTTCATTCTTCTCTTATGAGTGCACAACTCCTTCAAGAATTTGGCATACTTTGGTATTTGCTTGATTGCATCCAATAGTGGAATGTTGACTTCCACCTTCCTAAAAGTCTCAAGCAGGTCTTTATCTTTCTCAGCCTCTACTATTTTTTGAACTATGTGGATTTGTGTGGAAAAGGAAGAACTATGGCAGGCTGCTGTTGCCCATCCACAACTGCTGACTTTTTCGCACCTTATATTGTTGGGCTGTTTCATCAGAATCTTCTATTGGTTGTGGTTTGCTTGCTGTAACTTGAGGTTCAAGTGATGCTTGAACAGACTTTCCCGACCTCAGCATAATAGTATGCACATCTTTTTTTGGATTGGGAACTGTTTGGGAAGGGAGCTGCCCAGAACCTTGGGTTTGTAGCTGAATCAATGTAAAGGCTAATTGTCCAATCTGAGTTTCTAAATTTTGAATAGTGGCTTCTGTCTTCTACTGGAACTGAATGTTATTTGTGGTCATCTGCTACACCAAGTCCTCAAAGGAAGGCTCAGATTTTGTGGTTGCTAGACTTGGTTGCTACTGCATAAGCTGCTGGAATTGCCTACTTGGTCCAGCTTGAGGTTGAAACTATTATTGTCTCATTGGCTGCTGGAATGGCTGCTTATATTGCAATGGTTGCTACTGTTGTGATGCTACATTGCCATATCTTAGATTCAGATGGTCTCTCTAGCCAGGGTTTTATGTGTTAGAGAATGGATCACATCTCTGTTGCTGCTACTGGAACTATGGTTTACCAGGAAAAACACCAAGCTGCTACAACAGATTGATTTGGAAAAACAAAACGACCATCGTAAAGTATGGGGCATGCATCAATGGGATGAGATGAACAAGAGCAAATGCCACACACGGTTACAGCCATCTACATAGGTGGTTGTTGTCCCACTACTAATTGGCTCACCAAAGAAGTCAATTCTTCAAGTTTGTATTTTATTCTTTGTTGGTCTACATGAGACAATTAAACCTTATTAACTCCTCTGGTTAAGGTAAGGACTATCGTGCCAAATTGTTGTGCATTGATTACCATGTTTGCTATCAAATCTCTTGCTGCAGCAGTGGTCTTGTCTACTAAGGCTCCTCTAGAGGCAGCATCCACCATACTTCTGTACATTAGCAGCAAGTCCTCACAGAAATATTGAATCAAGAGCTTGTGAATGCTTATGTTATGAAACATATCAAATGAATTTTTTATGATGACAAAGTCAAGATGAAGATTAAGATCAAAAGAAGTGACCAAGATCAAAAGAGATCAAAAGAGCATATCAAATGAGTTTTTAAGGATAACAAGATCAAAAGAAAAGACCAAGATCAAAAGAAGGAAACCAAGAGGTATATAGATATAGGTCCTAGGATTTCAATGTAAAATGCTCTCAAAATATCTTAATGATTTTCAAATGGTTTTTCAAAGATCTTTTTGAATCAACTAATAATTCAAAGTTCATCTTTTAAAGATATGTTGATTTCAATCTTGGATTTCCTAACTTAAATGTAAATCTCGTTCAAATCCAAGCTCTATATGTAAGGATTGATCAATGCACTTAATTGGAGTTAAAAGTTGTGTTCAAAGGACATGGTAATCGATTACACACATGTTGTAATCAATTACAAGCATGGCAGAAGCCTTGTAATCGATTACACAAGGCTGGTAATCGATTACAAGTCTGGCAGAGGCCATGTAATCGATTACATAAGGCTGGTAATCGATTACATCCTGCCCCAAAAGCTAAGAACACGTTCAAACAACCATGTAATCGATTACCACTATGGCGTAATTGATTACCACTAGACTGACAGTACCCAACGACTATATTAGGTGCATTAAATGGTGGGCATTAAAGCCCCCAACGACTCTTTTAATGAAAAATAGCTTATATACTTGTGTTGGGGCATCATTAATGGCTGACTTTCACCTTGAATCATCTTTCTAACACATTAATACGTGAATCAATTCTTGAAATCATTTTTGCTCTATTTTTACAAATCACTTAAGATATCTTTAAAGAGCATTCTAGAGCTTCAATTTCTATCAACTACTCTTGTGAGAGTTTTATCTTGTATATACTTCAATTATTTATGAAGAGGGTGAGGCATCCCTCCAAATTGTAAAGGGTGAGGTATCCCTAGTTGGTAAAGAGGGTGAGGTATCCCTCAAGGTTGTAAAGGGTAAGGTATCTCTCGTTGGTAAAGAGGGTGAGGTATCCCAAGGTGGTGTTAAGTGCGCCAATTTGTAAAGGTTACAAGCACCTAATTCAAGCTTGGAATTTTGTGAAAAATCTCGAGTGATTGCTAGAGGACTAGATGTAGGCCACAAGTGAATTGGTGGCTGAACTAGGATAAATTTTGTATTTAATCTTCTCAACTTTATCTCTTTACATTTGTACTTTAATTTTACATGCTTGCTTGAATAATTTCTATCTTGTCTTATTTATTTGTGAGTGAGTTATTCAATCTCATCTATCTTTTCACTTCAATCAATCAATAGCTTCAATAAAAATAAGAATTCAAGTATTTTACGAAAGATTTGTGAAAAAATTTTATATACTCAATTCACCCCCCTCTTGAGTATTGAAGCCATTTGGTAATAAGTGGTATCAAAGCTAGGCTCTTGTGTAAAGAGCTTAGCAACTTCAAGAGAAAGTGATGACCTCCTCAAATGGTTTTTCAAAAAGTTCTTCTCTCTATAAACCTCCCTTTTTCAATAGGGAAGGGTATGCTTATTAGAAAGAATGAATGAAATTTTTTATTGAAACTATTGACTTAGATGTGTGGGATGCTGTTGAAAATAGTCCTTTTGTCCCCACACAAGTTATTAATGGTATAAGAGTTAATACACCAAGAAGTGAATGGACTGATGATGATAAAAAAAAGGTCCAATACAATTTAAGAGCCAAAAATATCATTACCATAACCTTGGGGTATAATGAGTTCTTTAGAGTCTCAAATTGTAAATCTGCCTAAGAAATGTAGGACACTCTACAAGTAACTCATTAGGGTACTAGTGAAGTGAAAATATCAAGAATAAATACTCTCACTCATGATTATGAGCTTTTTAGAATGAACTAAGGTGAAAGCATTCAAGAAATGCAAAAATGATACACACATATTACTAATCATCTTGCTTCATTGGGAAAGACTTTTTCTAATGAAGATATTATTAACAAAGTGTTGAGATGTTTGAACAGACATTGGCAACCTAAAGTGACAGCTATTGTGGAGTCAAGAAATCTTTCAACCATGACTCTACCCACACTTTTTGGCAAGCTCCAAGAACATGAATTGGAATTGAATAGACTCAACCAAAGTGAGAAGCTTGACAAGAAAAAGAAGGGAATAGCTCTCAAGACCACTTCCTCTATGGTCAATGACGATGATGATGGTGATGAAGATAATGGAGATGGCTTGGAAATAAATGAGGAGAATTTTGCTCTACTAGTAAAGAAATTTGGAAGATTCTTTAAGAAGAATGGAGCTCAAAGAAAACTTCCCTTTCCCCAAAAGAATGTCTATCACAAAGGGGAAGGAACCTTTTACATTCTTAAATGCTATGAATGTGGAGAATTAGGACACATGAAGATGGAGTGCCCAATTTATCAAAGTAAAGTGGAAAAGTATGAGAAAAGGTCCTCAAGGGAGAATAAAGAAAGAAAAGCCTACATAACTTGGGATGATAATGAAATAAATTCAACTGATAGCTTGGACAATGAGAAAGCCAATTTATGTTTCATGGCTAGAGGAGAAGAGGAAGAAGAAGATGACATGGAGGTAACATCCTCAAATTTTGAATCAAATTCTTCTCCTTCCTATGATGAATTACAAGATGCATTTGAAGAATTGCATAATGAATCTATGAGGCTTACAAAAATGATTTCTTGTTCAAAGAAAATAATTTTCTCATTTGAAAATCAAATTTCTACTTTAAACAAAGAAATTGAGGAATTGAAATTAGAAAATGAAACTCTTGGGTTGATTGATGCAAATTCTTGATGCATAATATGCTCTTGCTCTTCACATGATAATGCACCCACACTCTCATCTTACTCATCATGTAAAGCATTTGAAATTGAGATTGAGGATTTGAAAAACACACTTTCAAAATTTACCTATTGGAAGAGATAACTTGAATGTATTGTTAGGGAAACAAAGATGTGTTTTTCAAAAGGCTGGTTTAGGGTACAATCCTAATAACCAACAAAAGTTTCTTAAGAATTTCTTTATTTCCTCAAGTACATCAAGTAACCCCTTCATCAAATGTTTTCATTGTGGGAGGAAAGGGCATAGTGCTTCTACATGTAATGTTAGGAAAAACTTGAACACTAAGATTGAGACTAAAATGATTTGGGTCCTTAAGGGCACATTGCCATAACCTAACACACAAGGACCCAAGAAAATTTGGGTACTAAAAGACAAAAATTGAAATGTGTTATAGGTGTGCTTGAAGGTCAAGAGCTGACTTTGGAATCTTACAAATAGCTGCTCCAAGCACAAGACCAGAAAATACTTCAAGTTCTTTTCCTTGTCTCCAAGAAGCTTGGACTTGTAATCTTTGAATAAGTGGAGACTTGTTCTATGCTTTAATTTGCTTCTAGCTTCATATCCTGAATATATATATATATCTACATATAATAATCTAATAGATAAGTTCTCCTTCTTTTTGAAATAGCATATTTGATGAAAATATCTATGAACTTTTTTTGGGATCTTTCATGCACTTAAATTTTACTGCATAACTTCATTTGCTGCACCATTTGATATTTGCTACATAATCCTCTTTTGCTACATGAAGTTACAATCTTCTACAAAATCTGAAATTTGCTGTGTAAGTTGATTGATTTGCTGCATAATATGTCATTTCTGCTGCAAAATTACTTTGCTTCAATCACTTTTGAATCCAATACTAACTTGAGCTTCAGAGACTCCCATAAGTTTATTTTACAGGTACTCCATCATGACTATGTCCTCCAAGTAGCTCAAAATTCACCAATCCTAATAAAATGGCTTGATCTTTGACAAAGATGGTAATTTTGTGGGAACATGTGTTTTGGATCAAGAACTGCTTTTATGCTTACATGATATTTGGAATTGTTTTGGGAAGTTTTGGAACTAATTTGAAAGCTTTGAGTTTGGTCCTTTATTGTTTGAAGTGCAAAAATTGAATTCAGCAAGCTTGTAATCGATTACAGAGGCCCTGCCAAGCATCCTAAGCAAAGTCAGAGAGCGTGTAATCGATTACACATACTATATAATTGATTACAACTTTCCAAAACTCATGTAATCGATTACACTCACATTGTAATCGATTACAAGGTTCACAAAGAGCGTGTAATTGATTACACACCCATTGTAATCGATTACACAGGGTTTAAAAATGAGTTTTAGAGCGCGAGAAGCCATATTTCTTCTGATACTCACATTTTCTCTTGAAAGTACTTTGAATTGTATTATAGGGTGACCATTAGCTCAAGCATACAATTGAAGTGAAATACAACCATGCTACTTGAGGTTTAGAAAACTTAAAATGGTCTAAGTTCTTCAAAAGTGATGAAAACACAAAAAGAATGACATGGAGAACCACAATATTCTCAAGGAGCCTTGAGGCATAGAAGTTGGAGTCACCTACAAAAACTCAAAGAGTATACTTTTGAGAAGAGCTGAATGGAGAAGGACATGAGGAGACTTTCTTCAAGTGCAATGGAATGGAATACGCAATGGAAGAAAGCTCAAACTCAAAGGACTAATAAATGAAGAACATTCTAAAAAAGCATCACTCTCTATATAACTCAATAAGTATCTCTATCCCTAAACTATTATGGTATTCTATATGCTATGGATTATATGATACTTGTTGATAATTTAATCTTAAATGATTGGATGCTTTCTTTACATGAGAAGTATGCTTAGTATTGACAAGGTTCCTAATTGGATATTAACTTGCTAATTTTATCATTGCATATAGGGCTGATATTAGTTCTATACATTCATTGATCCCTATAGCATATTTCATCAAGATGAATATTTTATATATATAATTCTCTTGATCTATCCCTTCATTGCCTAACCACTAGCTATCTTTACTTTTATAATTTTGTATATAACTCTGGATGATTTTTTTAAGACTGATCAATTGATGCATTTTCTAATGGTTTGATGATTATACTCTGATATTGATCCAAATGGGCTACAATGATTATGTACTAATTTTCTCTGATTTGTGGTATGACTGGTTTTATGAGCTAACCTTGCTAAATGATGCTGAAATTTTATTGGTATTATTGAAAAATTGAATGCTTATGTCTTTTTAATAATGTCAATGGGGGAGAAGTATTTGATAACATTTGTGTTGCATGATTACGGAGGAGTTCTTACATGTAAAATTATTTATCTTATCTCATGCATAAACTATAAGGGAGAGTAGCACTTAAATCTCTTATATATATATATATACATGCTTTGCTCTTTTCCTATGTTATTTTGTCATCATCAAAAAAGGAGAGAATGTGAATGCTTATGTCATGAAACATATCAAATGAGTTTTTGATGATAACAAAGTCAAGATGAAGATCAAGATCAAAAGAAGTGACTAAGATCAAAAAAGATCAAAAGAGCATATCAAATGAGTTTTTGATGATAACAAGATCAAAAGAGAAGATCAAAATTAAAAGAAAAGACCAAGATCAAAAAAAGGAAACCAAAAGGTATATAGATATAGGTCCTAGGATTTCAATGTAAAATTCTCTCAAAATATCTCAGTGATTTTCAAATAGTTTTTCAAAGATCCTTTTGAATCAACTAATAATTCAAAGTTCATCTTTTAAAGATATGTTGATTTCAATCTTGAATTTCCTAACTAAAATGTAAATATCGTTCAAATCCAAGCTCTATATATAAGGATTGATCAATGCACTTAATTGGAGTTGAAAAATGTGTTCAAAGGATATGGTAATCAATGATGTGTTGTAATCGATTATAAGCATGGCAGAAGCCTTGTAATCGATTACACAAGGCTGGTAATCGATTATAAGTCTGGTAGAGGCCATGTAATTGATTACACAAGGCTGGTAATCGATTACATCCTTCCTAAAAAGCCAAAAACACATTCAAACAGCCATGTAATCAATTACCACTATAGTGTAATCGATTACCACTGGACTGACAGTACCCAACAGCTATATTAGGTGCATTAAATGCTAGGCATTAAAGTCCCCAATGGCTCTTTTAATGAAAAACAACTTATATACTTGTGTTGGGGCATCATTAATGACTGACCTTCACCTTGAAACATCTTTCTAACACATTAATATGTGAATCAATCCTTGATATCATTTTTGCTCTATTTTTTGTAAATCACTTGAGATATCTTTAAAGAGCATTCTAGAGCTTCAATTTGTATCAACTACTCTTGTGAGAGTTTCATCTTGTATATACTTCAATTCTTTGTGAAGAGGGTGAGATATCCCTCCAAATTGTAAAGGGTGAGGTATCCTTAGTTGGTAAAGAGGGTGAGGTATCCCTCAAGGTTGTAAAGGATGAAGTATCCCTTGTTGTAAAGAGGGTGAGGTATCCCTCAAGGTTGTAAAGAGTGAGGTATCCCTTAAAGAGGCTCAAGCTACAAAGGGTGAGGTATCCCAAGGTGGTATTGAGTGCTCCAATTTGTAAAAGTTACAAGCATCTGATTCAAGCTTGGAATTTAGTGAAAAATCTTGAGTGATTGCTTGAGGACTGGACGTAGGCCACAAGTGGATTGGTGGCTGAACTAGGATAAATCTTGTGTTTGATATTCTCAACTCTATCTCTTTACATTTATGCTTTAATTTTACATGCTTGCTTGAATACTTTCTATCTTATCTTATTTATTTGTGAGTGAGTTATTCAGTCTCATCTATCTTTTCACTTCAATCAATCAATAGCTTCAACGAAAATAAGAATTTAAGTATTTTATGAAAGATTTGCAAAAAGTTTTTATATACTCAATTCACCTCCCTCTTGAGTATTGAGGTCACTTAGTAACAGAGCTGATCACTGATTTAGTGGTGGGGACAGCTCGAGCATAACTTCTTGAATCTCTCCCAATATTCTTGCAAGGTTTCACTTGTCATTTGTCTTATGCCACATATGTCTTTTCTAATAACAGAAGCTCTAGATGCAGGGAAGAACCTCTCTAAGAATAACCTCTTCATATCATCGCATAGAACTTGGTGAAAGGTAGAACAGCCAATCATTGGCTACATCAGCAAGTGAGAAAGGGAATGTCCTCAGCTTGATGTGCTTCTCAAGGATCCCTTGTGGCTTCCTGGTTAAATAGACAACATGAAACTCCATTAGGTGCTTATGGGGGTCCTCACTTGTAAGATCATGAAACTTAGGCAACAAGTGTATCAATCCATATTTTAATTCAAAGTTAGCATTAAGATCAGGGTATTGAATACACAAAAACTGATAAGTAACATTAAGGGTAGCAAGTTCTTTAAGAGTCCTATTCTACATATTCTCACCCATAGTTGCAAAATTACAAAAGATCTCAGGCTCACTTTCAAATTCAAGATCAAAATCAAGTTCAAAAGCAATTCTTTGACTAAGCTTATGATCTCTAATCAGTGCATGCAAAGTCTTATCAATCTCATGATTAGTATCAAGCAATTGGCTAGTATAAGACCTAGTCATGCATCATCCAAAGCACAAAATGCACAAAATCAATAAACAAGTAATATACACTAGACAACACTAAAAATCTACCAAAATAAATTTAATTGACCTATCTAATGATTTTTAAAAATCATGGGATCACCACAACATGAAAACTACACAAAAATGAAACTAAAAAATGCAATAAAAAATCTTAAAAAATTGAAAAGGTTGTCTAAACAATGGAATTTGCCTTCTAAGTGACCTCAATACACTGAGCCTAGTTTTTTTGATTGTTTTCCTTCAATTGACTAAGTTTCAGCTTATTCTAAGATTAGACAATTCATCCAAAATTTACAAAGATGCCATCAGGTAAAGTAATTATGGTGAAAACCACCAGAAATAGCAAAACAAGGTTTAGTGAGGGGTTAATGGTCAAATAAACTCCTAATATGATTAAACAAAATCAAAATGATCCCCAGCAATTGCGCCAAAAATTTGATAATTGTCGAGGATACCAAATTTAAATCAATTTATAACAGAATTACTAGAACTATTTATAGCATAAGGTAACACTAGATTGAGCCCATATATCACTCCAATTATGAAACCAGATTAAGAGGTTAGTAAAGAGGGGGGAAAGGGTTTACAAAATTAAATAATAGAAAGAAATTAAAAAGAGTAAATAGAATTTGGAAAATAACTAATCCAAGAGAATTAACCAATCTTGATCTTAATCCATCCTTGATCACTAAAGATCCATTCAATTATCAACCAAATATTTGGTCTTAGATCACATCAAGAAGCCTCTCAATGATCCATGAATCTTCTACTAGAAACGCTTTCAAAATTCAATTAATTAAGGTTAGACAAATTAAGCATCCATCCAAAACTCAAATTAACTTAAAAACCAAGATCCAACCAAGCTAAACATTTCATTAAACACCTTCAATACCTTATTTAGTCTCTGAATTCCTCTCTTAGCACATAGTAATTACGCAATTATCAAATGTAAATCCCAATCAAATTAAGCACTTAATCAGAATTAAAAAAAGAGAAGAAGAAGATAAACTAAATTAACAATTGAAACAATTAAAACAGAATCTCAAAATTAAGCATCAAGAATGTTCAATCCCTTCGATTGATTAAAGGCCCTACCCCTCCATGAATGGGAGGGAAGAACTCAAAAAGAGAAAGAAAAAAACTAGAGAGAAGAGAGAAAGATCTAGATCTAGAGAGAGGATGAAAAGTGTAGAATGAAAACTGAGTCTCGGACTTTTGATTCTAACCCTTATAACTATCCCTAATTTGGCTTTACATCATTAGAACCCAATTAGTTACAAAGTTGGGTCCATTATGAGTAATTGGGCTCAAACTCCATGTTAATTGGAGGTCTACAACTCAAGTTATGGACAAACAATTCTCAAAGAGTCCTTGATTACATTGGCTGACTTCAAGGAATGAAAACTCTATTGAAACGTCATAGTGTGGAAAAGTGGTCTTCATATGAATTGAAGATATATGTCTTATCTTTCAAATGCCACCAATTTTAGTTCATATCACATCTACGACCCAAGTTATGCCCTGATTAGTGCACACTTCTTGGGTTCTAGTGACAGAACTCATGTTCTAATTTCTAGGCCCAATTAACTCTACTAGATGTCCAATTCAGCCCTGGAGCTCTCATAAAAATTATAGAGCTCTCTTATATCTTTCCTACAAGATAATATACATAATTTTTAAACATCTAGAACTCAAGATATGACTAAAATACAGAAATAGTGTAAAATCTCAATAATGCTAGAAAAGATCAATTAAGCTCAATTTAAGTCCAAAGTTACAAAACATGATCAAGCTCAATCAATTAAGTACATAAAGAGTGTAAATGACTAAAAATAAGAGTTTATTAATGTATAAAATATGTGATTATCAGTATTTTTAATGAAAGAATGGTTTGAGTTATTCTTCATATTTACATATTTTTACACTAAAATACAAACTCAATTTGGTACGAAAATTAAGGTACTTCATAGTGATAATGTGAGAGAATATTTTTCCACTGCCTTTTCTACCTTTATGGTGTCTTAGGGTATCCTAGAACAGTCTACTTGTCGTCATACATCCCAACAGAATGGAATAGTAAAATAAAAGAGTAGACACCTAATTGAAACTGCTTGAACATTATTATTACATACAAATGTGCCTGTCGGTCATTGGGATGATGTTGTTTTAACTGCTTACTACTTGATAAATTATATGCCAGGTTCCTTATTCTATTTTGTTTCCTAAAGAATCATTTTTTCATATTCCTCCTCGTGTTTTCAACTGTACTTATTTTGTTCATAATCTTTCTCTAGGTTTAGACAAATTTTTTGCTTGTGCTGTCAAATGTGTATTTCTTGGATATTGTAGATTTCAGAAAGGATATTGTTGTTACTCTCTAAACAATGACCGTTACCATATGCCTGTAGATGTCACATTCTTTGAAGAAACTCTATATTTTTCTTCTTCCTCCGTCGAATCCAATACTTGACATTTTACTTGTTCCCTACTTTGGTCCATCTCTTTCCTCATTGCAGGTAATGCATAGACCACGAGTCCTTGTTCCAGCATTAGAGGCAATTGAAAATTCATGTGAATCATGTCCTACTTCATCGACGTCTTCTACCACAGACTTTCCTGAAATCAATAATGATTTGCCTGTTTCCTGAAAAAGGAACTGGACTCACTGTAAAAAGTATGCTTCTATGGTGAGTGAAAGGGATATAGCTGTTAATAAAGCAGAAGAGCTTGTTGCTATATCTAAGGAGATTGAAAAGGCAGTGGAAGATTTGGCTACTGAGTTGATTGCAACAAAGGAGTCATTGAACTCCACACGAACGACACACTTGGAAGTAAAGGAACAAAGATTAGGAGTTATCGATGAAGAATCATATAACTGGAAGTTGGAACTTGAACGAGCTGAAAAGGAGCTCCAAAGACTCAACTAGCAAGCTTTGTCAGCCAAGGTTCTAAAATCTAAATTGGATGCATCTTCCTCTTTATTGGTTGATTTGAAAGTTGAATTAGTAGCATATATGGAATCAAAACTAAAAGACAAAAGTGATCAAGAATGAAAAAAGGAACTTGAAGAAGTAACACTAAACATAGAGAAAAGCAACTGCTGAGGTTAACAGCTTGAGGGAGGCTTCCATGTCACTAAAATTGAAACTAGAACAAGAGAAGTTGGTTCTCACAACCCTCAAGCAAAGTGAGGAAATGACTTTTATAATAGTTGTAACTCTCCAAGCTGAACTGGAGAAGACTAGGTCTGCAATAGCTTTTTTTCAGATGAAAAAGAAAGAAACAAGAGAGATGATGATTGAGTTGCCAAAGAAACTATAGGAAGAAGCACAAGAGGTTGATCAAACAAAATCACTTACTCAGGATGCTCAAGCAGGGTTTTTTGAAGCACAAGAAGAGGCTTAAAAAGCCAAGGCTAGAGCAAGTACATTGGAAAGTAGATTACTAGCGGCACAGAAGAAGATAAAAGTTGCCAAGGTTTCTGAAAAGTTGGCGAAGAGAGGCAATCAAAGCATTGGAAAATAGTGAATTGATTAGAAGCAACAATGATATGGATAATTCCTCTCTGGTGACACTCACACTGGATGAATATCATGAGCTCAGGAAGCGAACCTATAAGGTGGAGGAGCAAGCTAATGCGAGGGTTGCAACTGTTGATTCTCAAATTGAGATAGCTAAGGAGTATAAGTTAAGAAGCTTAGAGAAGTAGGAAGAACTGAAGGAAGAGTTGTCTGTAAGAAAGGAATCTCTGAAGATTGCAACTAAGAATGTTGAGAAGGCCAAAGAAAGAAAGTTAGCTGTAGAACAAGAGTTAAGAACATGGAGGGCAGAACAAGAGCAACAAAGGAAGGGTGATGAATTGAATGACCTAACTACTACTGCAACTGAGCTTGTACATGATTTATTAAGCTCAAAGGGTAAAGTTCCTTCAAATTACACCAAAAATGGATCAGCCTCAGATACAAGGAGCAAAAAGAAAAAGAAGTCATTGTTTCCTTCAAAAGTTGTAGTGTTCTTTGCCATGAGAAAAACACACCCAACCAAGTGAATGTAATCCTTCAATTGAAATTAGTACGCTAAGTTTTAACGTAGTCTTATGTCTGAAGGGATTGTGTATTGGCTGCGAATTGTGAGAATTTGTATTGAATTCTTTGGTTACAATAAGAAAATAAGATCATTTATTGTATATAACCTATCAACAATGTTATTTGCACATCACTTCTATTATACCATATTTACATCACTTCCTCTTGAGTAATGAGACAAGAGAAACACATTTCCTAATACATTCTATATCTTTCTATTTCCCCCCCCCCCAAATAAGTAGGTGTAACAAAAAGTATAAAAAAGTGGTGTGCAAGAATCATTTGCCATGTTGTAAGCTATAGATGCTCTATTATTTAATATTTTTTAGAGTAGTGCTATTGATACACATTTATATATACATTACTTCACATATCTATAGTTTTCACCATCTAATTTATGCATAATTATGATTTGGTTTTGCTACCTCAGCAGATAGGAAGAGATGTAACTCTTGGAAATTTGTACCAAGCATTTCTCATTTTTAAAAAGAAAAAGCACAAGAGTCTACTTTTGGGACAAGTCTTCTATAGTAATACATTTGTTAATGCTTTGATTTTTTGAGAAATTTGCTTGACTTATTCTCAACTACAAATAGAATTAATAGGCAACTTTGTCTTTGAAAATATTCCTTAGTTGTAGTTTAGTCCTTAAGTTTATTTATGTGCAAGAATTAATCCTTTACAAAACTCATATCAAGTTGGTTCTTTCTAAGGATTAAAGTGAAATATAAAAAGGACTAATAAGATATGAGTTTTATGAATTTAAAGATAAATTCATTCATATAAATAAACATTATAAGAAATTTGTGTATTAAAAGCGGATATGGCGGACATATCTGCCTGAATTTTGAAATTTCTGGTAGATTTTTCAGTGAATTTTGGGTAGCTAGAAAAACACTTGGTGGAAACCAAACACTGTCAAGAAATTCAGCGAAAAAAGATGCACCAAAAACTTACCAGTGGATTTATTAGCTGAAAAATTTTTCGGCTGATATTTCAACAAAAAATAGTGACATCATCTTTGTCACATAGAAATATTTATGGCAACCAATCCACTTGAAATGTTTTTATTTTTGAAAAATAAAATTACTTAGTTTGTGAACTTGTATTGTAAAATGAAAATAAATAAATAAATGCATTTTGTCATTGCAATGAAGCAAAGGAAAAAAAAAATTGAAAGTATGTTTTTTGAATAAGATGATTATGACCACTACTAACAAAATGCAGAGTAATTCAAAAATCAAATGTGTAACATTCTCCTTAACCTAATAGTCCTAATCAGGGTTATAGAAACTCAATAATATTAGTATAAATTATCTATTAAATTTTAGAGTAGTTTGAGTATAATTTTATAATACTGAATGTGAATATTAGTTAAGATTTCAGCATAAACATCCAGTGACAGAAATAAATATGAAAAATTTATTTCTTAGTCATAAATATTTGATATGAGCTGTAGTAAATTTTAGAGAATCAAATGAATTAGTTTGACATTTTTAGTGACACTGAGTAAGTGTTTAAAGGCTAAATTAAACAGTTAAGTAGCTCAAAAAATTATGAAATTATATGGAGATGACAAGTAGAGCATGAAGAATATTTTGGTATAAAATACAAACTAAGGTAAGTATTAGTAAGCATATTTACTTAATTCCTAGGTTTAATTTAACCTAGGGAAGAATAATAAAGCTTAACTGATAAATAACAATGTATGAAAAACTATGAAAATATAAATATAAGGACTAAGTTGAGTCCAAAAATTTTCTATAACATTTATGAAAGCTAAAAAATTTAGCTTTGAAAGATTAAAATGTTCATAAGAAATACAGAAGTTTTAGCAAGTAATTCATCTTTATCTTTCCTCACGCTTTCCACCGCCTTCCCTCCTTTCATCTTTATCCTATTGTTGACTTTTCTTCCTTCAATTTTGCTTCCCATTTCACGCATCTAGCAGCCCAAAAGAAAGAGAAGAGAAACAAAGAAGAGAAAAGAGAAAGGAGAAAGAGAAAAGGAAGGGAAGGTGAAGAAGAATAAGACCTAAAGATTCAAGCTCCAATAAGCTAGGAAGGAAGGTAGGGTTTCTTTGCCTTAAACATATTTTTCTTTTTCCATTGATTTTTGAATTAAATTTATGATCTTTGTGTTCTTGGAAGTTTCAGCCAAACCATGTTAAAAAGAGGATTCTTGTTGATTTTGTGCTATTGTTCCTTAATTCTAGTTGATGAAGTTGTTACAAGTTTGATATGAATTTTCTTGTATGATTAGAAAATGGTGTGGTCTTGGTTCCATTTGGGAGAACCGTGTGTTACGATTTGTGATTCTTTAAACTTCCATATTCATTTACTAATTAAGTTAGTTAATAAGAAGATGGTTAGTTGATGAGTTTATCAAAGATGGTCATTAAAAAGAACCATGGCTGAGACTTTTCCTTAAGTGAATTTAAAGATTTAATTTGTTTAAATTACAAGTTATGACTAATTATGTGATTATATGTTAATTGGAGAGTAATATTGACCATTTTGGTTAATTTTGTTTGTTAGTGGTCATTTGGGAGCTTGTATAGCTAACTTTGTTACAAGTTGAGGACTCAGTATCTAAGAATTGGCATGTGTATATAATTTAAATTTTTAAAGTTCAATTGTGTTACTTTGTCTTTGGAAACCGAAACCAAGGACATGTTGATTCCAAAGCTCAAGTGCTTGAATTATTGTTAAGCCCTAAGTTGTAATCAATCAATTGTTGATTGTATGGAAATTTCCTGGAGAATTGACCGTGTAACAAAGTGAGCTTGGTTATGTTCATCTTGATATTCAATTGATAAATTGGATGAGTTTGGTAATAAGAATGCATTGCATCAAGTTTATTAGTGAATGTAGATATTGTGCACTTGGAATAAATTGTATTGTGCATTCATGGAATTGATTTAGTTACTTGAGTGGTAAAGTAACCAATGTATGTATATGGAATGTGATGAATGAAATTGTACTGTACACTTGTTGTGTGTTAGAAATTATAATGCTCCTTAACTAATCAAGTTGAGCTAGAATTAGAATTAGAATTTGAATTTGAATATTCAGTGCTCAAAGCTCCTTTATATTAATAAGTTGAGCTCCAATTGGATTAACTTGATATGTGTATGAATTAAAATACACTAGACATGTTAAAGGAAATGATGTTGATCCTTTATGACATGATCCTAGATAGATATTCTTTGGAAATGACGGTGATCCATTGAATATCTTAACTTGAATATTGTAACACCTCGATTTTCATTTTTCTTGATATTTATGAGTTTTATAATTTTTGTGAATTTTTGTGAATTTTTAATTTATTTTAATTATTTTAATATTATTTTGGACTGTATGTGTGTTTGAGGCGGGGCCGAAAAAATAAAAAATTTTATGGACTAGAAAGTTTTGGACCGTTGAAACGGGGCTAGAGGATCTTACTAAACTCGAAACCGGAGACAGTTTTTGAAGTTTTCTTTGTCTAAGATTTTATCTAGTAAATAAAACCTAGGTACGTTCTATTATCCATTGGACGATAAATACTGATTTTGTTAACAGTAACTTTTATTTATTAGATAATAGTTTTTAGTAAAGATCTAGCATATAGTTCTAGATATAAGCCTAATCACCTTTTTCTAGAGGTTTCTCTTGATGACATCACCCATGTGACATCACTATTTGACTTTTCTCTTTTGAACTAATAGTAAGAAAACTTCCTAAGCAAGCTTTGAGTGAAACTTCTTTGAGAAACCTTGTCCTTTTACCCTTTTTGCCCTTGATGGCCCACGGCCAAGAGGCTTCTTGGAGAAGCTTTGAGTGACCATTTTGAATTTATTATTTCATTATTCACTTATCATCTTTCACAAAAAGCTAAGAACACAAAATTCTCTCACTTTCTCTCTCTAAACCCACGGCCAAGCCCCCAAAAACCATCACCCAATCTTTCATAATTCAAGATAATCTCAGATCTTGAATCTATACATCATTCTAAGATACTTTTGTGTGGAGATCAATCCTTAGTTCATCAATTTTTAAGTATTTCTTCAATTTTTCAAATCTCAAGTTTAAGAATTTTAAAGTAAAATTCTTGAATCTTCTTTCTTGTTTCATTTTAAAAGATTTGAGACCATACTTTGATCTATGGTCATCTTATTCAAGTTTTAGATGTTAATTTTTGTGTGTTTGCTTTGATTTTTAAGAATATCTTGGTGGTGAAAGTTTGCTACACAATGACATACAAGAAGTGGTTGGTCATCATCTAAGGTAAGAGGGAGATTAACCTCATCAACTAATTATGGTAGTTAGGAATGAAATTCGTTTGTAAGTGATGAATCCATGTGAGGATTTATTCACCATGTTTGCATGATTTTGTGATTTGTGTTTATTTACTTTATGTGATTTTATTGCTTTGATATTATGCATGAATTTGTTATAGTAGAATTATGATGCTTAACGTATGTTATATGCTATAAATTGTGCTTGAGAGGAAAATAATTTTTAGTTTCAAAGACCATGGGGCTCATGGCCTCTATGCTCACAAATGGGTAAGCCTATGCAAAAATGATTTATTAAATGCTAACCTAGGTGATTAGTAATAAAAATTTAATTAAGGAATTACCAAAATAAAAATGAAAATAAATATAGTTTTAGCACTAAATCTAAAGTGATTTTCGGCCAAAAGATTGGAATTAGGACTAAGAAGTAATTTGGAGACTTAAAGTATTTTATTTAAGATGATTTTTGATAAGTTAAATGGAAAGGATTTTATTTAGAATTAGAATAATAAAAGTTTTAGAAAGAATGTTAGAAAATGTTACTTAGAGGATTAGGGGATTAAATTAGGATTAAAGAATTTACAAGTTAAAAAGAAGATGAACACAACTTTATAATTTAAAGAGTAATGACTTTTGGCTATATCAATGGAAATAATTTTAAGGATAGTTTGGAATTTCAAATATTTTAATTTAAGAAAGTTTTTAATGAACAAAGAGTGATTTTCAGCTTTAGTATGAAAATAAAGCTTGAATGATATTTTGAAAATTAAAGTATTTTATTTAATAAGAGTAATGGAGAATGATTTTTGTAGTATCTTGATTTAATGAAAATAAATCTAAGTTTTTTGTGAAAAATATTTGGAAATATTAATTAGAGGTGGATTAGTGAGAGTGTTGGAATTAAAGTCCAATTTTGATATTTTGATATTAAATGAGAAAAGTTTTAAATTGAGCTTAGAATATTAAGAAAATATTTTACGCGATTGTGATAACGTGATAAAAATGCTATGCGATTGAGAAGAACAATAAGTTTTGCTGTTGGGCCGATATATTGGACCTGGGAATATCATTGTGTGATTGTTGCCGGTGGTGGCTTGTGATACGCATTAAATTATTGATCATGCATTGTTTTATAGATGGGTGTCTGGAAAGGCTATTATTGCCTAGGAGATGAATTACACCTTAGTGCGGGTGCGAATTGTATAGTGAAGATCTATGAATGATCTTGGAGGCATCGGGACACGGAATTCAACTTGTGGCCAGCTGAATAGCGCTACTATGCCATGGTAACCGATGCAAACGTACCGACGATCTCGATGAGACATTATCCCTATTCACAATCTGGCATAAAATGTCTTGTATAATGCCATAATGTGCACATTGAGAAATTATAGCACTTGGTTTGAGGCGGCCGATATACAAACATATCTTCTGGATCATTCTCTCCGAAATTGTGTTTAGCTCCATGGAGTAGGATATGGGTGCATTGTGCATAAGAATGGTTAGCATACACATTGTGCATATGCATAGTCAGTATACTTATTTTGTGGTATGGTCAATATTCGTATATTGTGATGTATATATCGTTAAATTATCTGATAGTTGATAACATAATTATACCTGTTGTTCTGTGACATTGCTGTATGTGAATGACATTATTGTCATCATTGTTTCTTGTTGCCATATTGGTATTGATGTAGGGGATCTCACTTTTTTGTATTATCATTTTGTCTATTTCTATTTTATGCTTATGTCTGTGAAGACAGCGATGGCAGCAAGGAGGGATTTGCTAGGTTTTGTTAGACTACATTTTCTCAAAGGCGCTAATGCGTGGCGTGTCCATTGGGACACAAAGCATATAAAGTATTGTGGTGACATTACTTTATCCGTAAGTAGGACCCACCAAGGGGTCACTACCTTTTCATTTGTTGCTGTATATGTAGAGTTTGTTATACTTATCAGGGAGTTGTATAATGATCTTCACTATACTCCTAGGGAAGACTTTGAGATATCTTTTGCTCAGATTTCTATCCATCGAGACATTTTCGGTTAGGAAATTTGTCTCCTGAGGAGGACTCTTCTCATTTGGTGTTGTGAATTTAGGTCAATCTAGGTTAGTTATGTTAGATGTTTTATGTTTTTTGATTGTAAGTATGATGTACTTATGATTGTAGTAAACTATATTTATATATAAAGTATATTATTCAGTTCTTATGTCATGTGTTTCTAAAATTCGATAAGCTTATGTTATCCACGAAAAATAAATTTTTATAACTCGTAATTTCTATATTAAATATTTTATAACTTGGGAAAAGAATTAAAAGGAGTTAGCGTGAAATGTAATGCCCTTCAAAGGGGGGTGTTACAAATATGGTCTAGCAAATGATGGTGATCCTAGATTAGATAAACGTATTCTTGGGAAATGACGGTGATCCTTAGGATACTTGATATACCTACCTTTTGGAAACGATGGTGATCCTTAGGATATTATAGCTTCAGCCAGTAATGGATTTGGAAAATGACGGTGATCCTAAATCTAAACTAGGAAACAACAGTGATCCTAAAAAGGTATCTTTTGGAAATGACGGTGATCTTTGGATACCTGTAATGTGACTAGTAAATGATTTAGGAAATGATGGTGATCTTAAATCCGAATCTAGGAAATGATGGTGACCCTAGATAAATATCCACTAGAAATGACGGTAATCCTTTGGATAACTGGTCACATTATTACTTATCCATCAGAAATAACAGTGATCCTTTGGATATTCGGCCAAATTATTAAGAGACTATATATCTAAAGGATATTGAATTGAGAATTATTTTTTAATGTGATTTGTGGCAAAGATATTGTAAAAGATTATAGTGTGGAATTAAGAACATGATACTAAATTGTAATTTTTATTTGTATGATGATATAAATATAATTTGTGGTCTTTTGGTAACTAAAATTATGAATTTTATAAGTAATGTTATTAATATGAAATTCTGCCTCAAGAAGAGGAATGATTGGATTTGGCTTTTGCCACCTCCCTACTTTATAAATTGAGTTTTGTAACTAGTTTTTTTCCTGAAGTAGCTAGAGGTATTATGATGACACAATTTTTAATAAAATTACTGAGAATTCCAAGAATTCTCACCCCTATTTTATTGTATTCCATAATATTTCTAGAGAATGGCACTTCAGCGAGGAGATGGAGGAAGAAGTTTTAGAATAGGTTTTGATATTATTTTGTAACTATAATGTATAAATAGTACCCTAGAGCACATTATGTAATTTATTGTATAGTGATATGTACTTTGTATATTGACCTTCAAAATATATGTATATAACGTTAACCTCTCATCAGGCTCATATTTTGTGTATATCACATAATAATATTTTCAAATTATTTATATTAATTATAAGTGACATGCTTAATTCCAAATACTAAAGTGTAATTTCGGATACACTATTAGTATTAGTATTAAGGATATTACAAAATGAATCAAGATAACAAACTTGTGAAAGGGATTCTATGTCATAAACACCATTCTTCTACTTATTGCCCAACAACCTCAAAATGAAACAAATACACCTTCCCCCCAATAATCAAACAAACCAATACCACATTACAGAGCATAAAGAAGAAGACAATCAAAATAATAACGCATCAAATCCAAGAGAAAAAAACTTAAAGAAAAAAACACATAATATAAACTTTCACAGCCATTGATGAAGTCTTCCAAGGTCTCTGTTCTTCATTTTGTTAGATGAACAAAGCATTGAAGTTGACAGTAGTGAAATGGTGAGTAGCTCAAACTATATGTACTTAAGATATGTACTTGTTGCTCCTACACTACCTTCGCAAAGTTGAGAGTGATCGAAAAGGAAGAGAAAGTGATTGAAGAGGTAGACAGAATGATCGGAGAGGTAGACAAAATGATTGGAAAAGGAAAGGAGAGAGAGAAGAGAGGAAGAGAAGAGAAATAGCTAAGAAGGTTTCACTGTTGTAGTTATAATTTAATTTTTTAGTAGATTTTTAGCGGTTCAATCTATTGCAAACTGACAAAAACTATTGCATCGATTTTCATTCCTTTTTTTGACAAATTTTTTGGCAGCTCAATTCGCCGCAACTGTTTCTGGTGGATTTTCGCACAGAATTCGCCAAAAATTTTAAAAAATTATCACATCAATTTCTATTTCTTTTCCAGCAAATTTTCTTGCACAATTTTTTTGCCAAAAAATTTGAAAAACTACCACATTGATTTTTGATCTTTTTTTGGTAGATTTTCGATGAATTAATCCACCGCAAACTATTTCTAGTAGATTTTCCCACATAATTTATCTGCTAGAAAATTTGAAAAACATTTCCATTCCTTTTCCCGTGACTCTATCTGCCGCAAACTGATTCCCACCGGTTTTTCCATGGAACTTATCCATTGGAATTTTGTTTCATTTTTTCTATATTTTTTTAAATATTTCTTTTGTTTTTTGGCAGATGTGTTTTTTGGAAAGTAATTATTTATTGGAAGATATGATTCCATTAAAAAATGTTGAAGGTAATACGTGAATTTCTTATAGTGAAATTCAATGACTAAATTGTAAGCAGAGAATAATCAAAGGAGTAAATTGCCTATTTTCTCAATAGGGAATATATTTGTACCATGTTTCATCATTATTTGGTTTCCTTTAAATAGTTTATATATATGTTATTTTATTTCTTATCTTTGTTGCTTCCTCAATTGTTATTGGATCAATAGATTCATAATTTTTATTTAGATTGGGCAATATGAATGTAAACAATTGCCACACTAGAGTAGAAAATTATAATAAAAATGGCAAATTACTTATTAAAAATTTAAGATGCAATTAATTATATTTAAAGAAAATATTTGAAAAAAAGATTTAACAAGTAAATGTAAGAAGTTTGGGAGTTTAAGGAAAAGTTTTAAGCATCCCAAACTAAGGTTGTATATGGGTGGGGTTAGGTTAGGTTGAGATTTTTTTTCTCCAACTCCGACCCAAACCAACCTGCTCATGAATAGGTTGGATTTGGTTAATCTTGTGGATTAATTATTAAACTCAGACTGTTTATTAACTCAATCAAGTTACTAGGTCAATGGATCACTAATTCAACTAATGAGTTATTAGTTGAACTAGATAAAATAAAATATATAATATTTTGGTGAAAAATTTAAATTACACACACACACACACACATTTATATAAATTTATATCACCAAAAAATTAATATAAATATAAATTTCAAGCTAGTCCATAGCCATTACCCAAATTAACCCATACATTTGGGCCTCAACCTTCTCCTTTACCTCTCTTTGGCCCAATTGCCATTGTGTCGCGGCCGAGATCGCGGTGGGATATTGCAACTCATGAGACTTTAAAAAAGAAAAATGGAGTCGCCACCAATTTTATTTTAACTTAGGAAAAATTGGAAAACTCTTCTTTAAAAATGGTCTTTGAGAATCAGATTGGATTCGGGAGTCGGTTATGCTTAGGGAAGGGTAGAAATTTAATCCCATAGCACCCCTAACACACCCGTCCTAAGACGGTACCTTAAGTCAATTGTGCAAATTCTTAATATTCCTTGGAGATATTTATTTTACCCCTTTTTGCAAAACATTGTAACTATTTATAGAAAGGAAATCACAAAATTATGAAAATTTAACTTTGGCTTGACAGAAATGAAATTCTGCTCTTACGTATCCTCGGGTGCAATGAGAAACTCAAAGTTACGTAGTTCTTTAGAAAATCAGTGTGGGTTGATTGATTTTAATTAAAAAAAGATTTTTTGAAGAGGAATTTTATTTGAAAACAAAATCATTCTGGCACAAGATTCAAGTTAGCACCAGGCTACTTAATAAACCTTTATGATTCAAATGATATTGAAGATAGCATTCGCTATTCAATCATCATCATTGATCATTGCAATGATTTAAAGATTTTTTTTTATTTTTTTATATTTTTTTATTTGCCATTTTTATATTCTTTTACCCTTCTCCCTTTTTTTTACCAAAATGTATCATTATTGCCTTAATGTGAAATGGGCAGCAGCCCACGTGATTCAACCTCAAACTCAAAAGGACAATCAACAATTCAATTTAAAGAAATAAAAGTTTGGAAACTTTGGCAACCATAACAGAGTACACACCAGGGGACGTTTGGGGAGGGACCTGGTTTTTTTTAGGTCCGACGGTCGGTGAGGAGAGATCTGGCTTTGTGGAGTCCGACGGTCGGTGAAGGGATGGATCTGGCTTCTGAGGTCCGACGGTCGATGGGGAGAGATCTGGCTTTGTGGAGTCCGACGGTCGGTGAGGAGAGATCTGGCTTTATGGAGTCTGACGGTCGGTGAGGCGAGATCTGGCTTTGTGGAGTCCGACGGTCGGTGAGGAGAGATCTGGCTTCTAAGGTCCGACGGTCAGTGGGGAGAGATCTGGTTTTGTGGAGTCCGACGGTCGGTGCGGAAAGATCTGACTTTGTGGAGTCCGACGGTCGGTGAGGAGAGATCTGGCTTTGTGGAGTCCGACGGTCGGTGAGGGGAAGGATTTGGCTTCTGTGAGGTTCGACGGTCGGTGATGGGAAGGATCTGGTGTCTGATCCGACCGTCGGTTGGTTGAAGGATTTGGTGTTGGATCCGACGGTCGGTTGGTTGAAGGATCTGATGTTGGAGGTCCGACGGTCGGTTGGTTGAAGGATCTGGTGTCTGATCCGACGGTCGGTTTGGAGAGGGATCTAGTATTGGTAAAGTGAATGTTGGTCGCAGACGTTGGGTGTGATGGAGTGGAGGTGAACTTGATGATGAAGTTAGTGATTAGTGGTAGTAGTGAAATGGAGGGATAGTGATGAAGATGGAGATGATAAAGGTAGGTGGTCTTGGTTGAATGTGCATGGGTTGATGGAAGGTGGAGAGAGTTCGTGATAATGGCTGCAAGGTGGAAGGTGGTCACGATTTTGAGGGTGGCAGAGGAGCTGGTGAGGGTTGAGGGGTTGTGAAGGTGAGGTGATAAGGAGGCAGTGTTACCTCTAGAAGATGAGGGTGGAAGATGGGGTTAAGGGTTGATGATGGATGAAGAGTGTAGAGGTTTACTTTGGATGGTGGTGAGTTGCTAAGGAGTTAGTTGAAGGTGAAGGTGGTTTTATGGGTGGTTGATGGTGGATGCTGAGGGTTGGCTTGAGTTTTGTGAAGCTGTTATTTTGGTGGAAGAGGAGATGATGAAGGTTAGTGAAGGATGGTTCACGGTTTGGGGAGGGCAACAAAATGATGGTGTTTTCTAGTGGGTGTGTACGTGGTTGGAGGTTGATGGTGAAGATGGGATGGTGTTGTGTTGAGCTTCTCAGAAGATCTTTTCTCCTCTAAACTCCCAGCTCTCCAGTGGCCTCCTTTTCTGAATTCCCCTCTCTTCTAGCAATCTAAAATCCTTCTCTTCTTCCTTTTTGCTGCTGACATTTTTTTTTCTCTTTTTCATGAACCCCCCTACATTGAGCCTCTCATTTTTTTATCTATCAGAACCCCTTTTTTCTCTTCAATCCTTTCAGCCCCCCATTTTTCTTTGCTTGCTGACTTAATGCATTTAATGCATTGTTACTTTACGTGTGCAGACACCAACATTAAATGCATTGCCCTTTCTATTTTTTTTTTTTAAACGAGATCAGTGTTCTTCTTTATATATTTTTTTTTTATTTTTTTTTGCTTTTTACTTTTCTTTTTTTTTTTAACCCGGTCAAAATTGGGTGTTCACACATTGTAAACATTTTGGGTTCAAAGCCACAACCCATAGCCCATCGGCTTCCTAACACCCAAATCCTAATTTTAATGGACTAATAATATTCATATTCACTCCACGCCTCCACCATTGTTGTTGCAGAGAGATGGAGCAGTCAACAACGTAGTAGAATTCCCCAAACAAACCTAACCAAATCTCTGGTGCATTCAACAACAACTAGGATGCGGTAGCCACCACCAGTCCATCACCCTTTTTACCATTCTCTCATTTCTTTGCAAGCCATCAACACCCCTCATTCTTTGCGAGCCACTACCATACCACCGCAACACCTTGTGGATGGCCGTCAAGGACCCCAATCCTCCACCACAAACCTTTTCAGCCATTCTCAGTGAACGGTTACAAAGATCTCTGCCCTAGTTGTGGAGGCCATTTGCAAAGCTTTTTTTTTTTTAATTTAATTAACTAAACTGGTTCACTAAAAACTACAAAGTCACTGGTTTAAGGCCTTAACCAGTCAAGTCACACATGTTCACACTGGTTCTATTATATATTCAATCTAAAGGATGTACTTGGAGAAAGGATTTTCTTCCTCTATAAAACATCACCAACTTTAATCACACCTGAGTTGTATCGAGTATATGGGTCTTATTTAAAATTTAATGGCTAGAATACTCCATGGAAGAAGTGTAACACCCTCAATAACATGTTTGGTTTATATATGGTTACAGATGTAACCTAATACTTGTTTGACATGTTAGTTCAATTTTGTAACAAATTGAATTAGGCACTTTGCTACAATACAGAAGGTGAAAAGTAGCCTAAAATAACTCAGAAAATGACTTTAAAGGCTAAGTTAAGAGAAACAGGTATGGATAACTTGTTTTTACGTCACAAATGAGCTAAGTAAGATGCAGTTAAAATTTGAGGATAATCAAAGTTAGTTTAATATTTTTAAACATACTAAGAGTGTGCTTTAATACTAGATTGACTAGCAGTAGATATGAAAAAACAAGATAAAGTTGAAACAATAATTTAGATGAATCCTAAGATTTATTCTAAAGTTGTTAGAAGTTAGGAAACTTGATTTAGCATAATTCAAGTGTCCTTAGTAGATATAAGTTTCAGCATAGAAACTTAAGTGGCCTTATTTCAAACATTCCTATCCATTCTTTCTTTTGACTTTCCATGTCTTTTTCTCTCTTTTATTCGATTTTGGTAGCAGAAAACAGGCCAATACGTGAGAAAAAAGAAGAGAAAAGAGAAGGAAATATAGAAAGAAAAGAGGAAGAGGAAAGGAGCAAGAAGGAGAAAGGCAAGGTCAAGGCTTGAAGGTCTTCATCTAAACAAGAGGTAGGGGAGTTTTTTCTTAAACCTAACTTTCCATTTCTTGTGATATATGCAAGTATGAATGGTTTGGGAAAAAATAGGTATTTAACGTAAAAATGGTTTCTTTAACTAATACTTATTTTCAATGGCTGAGTTGAGTTTGGTTTGAGCTTAACTTATGCTTGATTGTTGATTATGAGGTTAGAATCACTCCTTTGAGTGTTTGAAACCAATGTTGAGAATTAGGTTTTGATTGATAGATTTTTTATCAAAATCTAAGTTTGATGAGTGAATTTAGTGTTTAATGATCCTAATATGATTAGAGACCATGATTAGGGTTAGGAAACACTTAGAATCCATAATTTACGGATTAGAACTTGGTTGGAAACCAAGATTATGCAGAACCCAATTTTGCATAAACAAGACAAGATTCGAATAGCCTGTGGTGATTGTAGCATAACTTGAGTTGTAGTCATCGGATTGACTTTCTTCTTATTTCATTTGAAAGCTAAGACATAGGGCTTCATGTGGTAAAAATTTTAGATTTTTGCTACAACCCAGTTAGCCCCAGTTTAGGTTTGATTTTGGGTCATATTCTGCAGAAACAAGTAGAGTGACACCTGTTAAACCAGATTGTATAACTTCCTGCACATAAGTTGTTTTTGTATAAGACTAGTGACATTTTGAAGCTAATGTAAGGCTATAAGGGGTAAAAAATTTAGAATTTTTAAACTCTTTACACATTCCCAGTTTCTTTTTAAAGTTAAGTCAGATTCTGGTACAACAGATAGTCGCCTTGTTTTAGCCTCTGCATTTTGATGCATAACTTTGGCTGCACTAAGTCAAATGAAATGAGGTTTATTGCATTTGAAAGATATGAAATAAGGCTATTTGCCTATAAAATTTAAAAAAAAAATTCAGTTAGAATGTATATTTGGTGCATTCTTGAAAATCATCCTTTTAGGCAAAAATTGAGGTATTTTGAGTTGGTTCCCTTAGTCATTGATGTTGAACCATAGCAAAGACGGGTTCCCTTATTTATTAAGGTTGAACCATAAAGCTAGCAAGAGCTGGTTCCTTTATGCAATAAGGTTGAACTATAGCAAGAGTTGGTTCCCTTATGTAATAAAGTTGAACCATAGTAAGAGTAGTTCCTTTGTTATCAAAGTTAAATCATAGCAAGAGTAGTTCTTTTGTTTATCAAGGTTGAACCATAGCAAGAGTTAGTTCCTTTATGCAATAAAGTTGAACCATAGTAAGAGTAATTCCTTTATTTATCAAAGTTGAACCATAACAAGAGTTGTTTCCTTTATGCAATAAAGTTGAACCATAGCAAGAGTAGTTCCTTTGTTTATCAAAGTTGAACCATAACAAGAGTTTATTCCTTTATGCAATAAAGTTGAACTATAGTAAGACTGGTTCCTTTGTTTATCAAAGTTGAATCATAGCAAGAGTTAGTTCCTTTGTGCAATAAAGTTGAACCATAGCAAGAGGGTTCCTTTGTTTATCAAAGTTGAACCATAATAAGAGTTGGTTCCTTTATGCAATAAAGCTGAACCACAATAAGAGTGGTTCCTTTGTTTATCGAAGTTGAACCATAACAAGAGTTAGTTCCTTTATGCAATAAAGTTGAACCATAGTAAGAGTGGTTCCTTTGTTTATCAAAGTTGAACTATAGAGCTAGCAAGAGTTAGATCCCTTATGTAATAAGATTGATCCAGAGAAATGGAACTCTTATGTAATAAGGTTGATCTATAGAGATGGAACCCTTATGTAATAAGGTCAAACCATAGAGATGGAAACCTTATGTAATAATGTTGAACTATAAAGATGAATCCCTTATTTACTAAGGTTGAACCATAGTTCACCACGATTCTTAACTAAGGGAGCGAGACAAGCCCCTCGACCTTGCAAAGGAGTGAGAAAAGCATTTTGTTAAAGGTGGAGTTATGATAAGTTAAATTCTATGCTAGGCTAAGGATGAATTAAGTCCTATATCAAATGAAGGATGAGTTACTAGTTTGATGTTGTGGAAGTAGTATATGGAACAATCCACTCATTATCAGGTATGTTGTGGAAGTAGCACATGGAACAGTCCACTCATCATCAGGTATGTAGTGGAAGTAGTACGCTCAGTACTGTGTGATGGAACATTCCACTCATTACCAGGTAGTCTAAGGACTATTTAGCCTATTTTACATAAATAAATACAATGGAACACAGTTCTTGAGAATAACTAAGTTATATGTATGAGTTTAGTATTGGATTATGAGGTTACTAGCTGAATGTTTACATAGAGTCAGAATGTGAATATTCTAATGGTAGTGAGTAGAGTCTCATTTACTTATTGAAACTGATAATCCAATGCTAGTAGTGTTATTCATTATGTGTTGATATTTAAATAGTGCTTATATCATGTTAATGAATAACTAGACCTGAGATGTTTCAAAGTTCATTTATTCAGTATAAATGTTTACATAATGATTTTGGTTACTCATACTGAGAATTATAATTTCTCACCTCGCTGTATTTTCATGTAAATCTAGGTCAAGACCTTTCAAAGGGTAAGAAGATGAAGGGAAGAGAGGAGCTAGTTTAGTTTAGTTTTACTGTTTTCAGTTCAAAGCTTATGTAATTATTTATATTTGCTTTGGATGATGTAAAAAATTGTATATTTGTATAACTTTTTAGATATGACTCTCCATAATTATTTGTATAAATATTATAGATTAGTTGATCTATAAGTTAAAAGTAGCATGACTGATATTGCTTATCTAGGTGTATGTCAGATATACTATAGTATCAGTATTAGGTTGTTACAAGAAACTTCTTCTAAGAAGATATAAGAATTTATGAAAATTTTTATCCTATTATATATTAAAAATAAAGTTAAATGAACAAATACTTTAAAAACAAAAACATCATAAATCAATGGTGTACAATTTTTAAAATTATGGGTAAAGTAATAAATAAAACAATTTCATTCATTGATTTAAGGTTTAAATATGCTTTTAATTCATGAAAATATAATATTTTTTAGTTTTGGTCCTTTAAAATTCTTTCTTTAGTTTTGATTTTTCTTTCTTTTTTGAATTTTAATCCTTATCATTAATGAAATTTTGTTAAATACTTATGTGTCAAACATAACTATAGACATGTGACATCAATAAATGAGACATTTATTTATCACATTAATGGTTTAGGGGGGGGGAGAACTAAAATAAAAAATAAAATTTACCAAGGCCATAACAAAATAAAAAGTTTAGAACGATCAAAAAAACTTTATTTTTAAAAATAAAAACATATTTAAACCTTGAGCAATCTGCATTACACTTTTTTTACGCAAATAACATTGCTCATTATCGTCAGTCTCTTGTAACATTAATGGTTTGCTTACTTCCATCCCATTAGCTTGGATTGTTCGAGACGTCATTCCACCACATCCTTCCAAACCCAACACTCATTATTAAATTATTATTTGAATCTTTAGTCGCACAATGCAAGTTTTAAGTCTTAGTCAAGTAAGCGTGAGATAATTGTAAAAAATTAATTATTTTAATAATTAATTATTGTATAATTTTTTTATAATTAATTATAATAAAATTAATTTTATATTTAAATATATTAATTAAAAAATAATTTAAAAATAATTTATTTCATTTAAATAATATAAAAATACAATTAATTTTATATATTAAATTATTAAATAAATATAAATAATATAAAAAAATTATTTAATTAAAAAAAAAATATTTACAGTCTCTTGTAACATTAATGGTTTGCTTACTCCCATCCCATTAGCTTGGAGTGTTCGAGAAGACATTCTACCACATTCTTTCAAGTAACACTTATATTCTTATATTAAATAATATATATATATTTTTTTATATTTTATCTAATATTATTTATTATATATATTTTTTTATTATTTTTTTTTTTACTCAATCACATCTTTTAAAAATTATATAAACAATGTTTACATTCTTTAAAAAAATATAAGATTATTATTTTCTCCTTCAAACCCAACACTGCTCATTTTTAAATTATTATTTGAACCTTGACTCGTACAATGCAAGTTGTAGGTCTTCGATAAATAAGTTTGTATTTAAGATAATTGTAAAAAATTAATTATTTAAATAAATAATTAATTTGGAAAAGATTTTTTATTATAATAGATTATAATAAAATTAATTTTATATTTAGATATGTTAATTTAAAAATAATTTGAAGTTAATTTATTTTATTTAGATGATATAAAAAAAATTATTTTTATGCATTAAATTATTAAAATAAGTATAAAATAATTAAAAAAATTATTTGATTGAAGATAAAATAGTATTTATATATCAAAATATAAAGAATAATATATAATCTAAAATCATAAGTTAAAATTTTAACATTATAATTTTTTTATAATATATTAAATTTTGTGTAAAAACTAAACTTAATTTTACCAAACATATGAAAATACTATTACAACAATTTTTTTTTTTTTAAATCTATTGAGATTCTTCCCAAACATGCTCTTAAAGTTATGTTTGGATTGGTGGATTAAGTGGAATGAAATAGAATGGGGTGAGATAGAAATAAGTTTTATTATTTGGTTATGTTAAAAAATGATGGAATGAGATGAAAGTGGGTGAGATAGATTTCATCCAATCCTGTCAAAAACTATTAATTTTCTTTCTCTCAATTTGAGAGGTTGGAGATAAAATCGTCTTTTTATTATAATTATAATTAGGATTTTATTACATTAATATCGTATCCTAAAATTGATGTATTTATAATAAGAATAATTTAAAAAAAATAAAGTTATAACTCTTACCATTTCATTCACTTTCTAAATAATGAAATATTAACTTTACTTCATTCTATTTCAAAATATTCAAATAATTGAATAATATTTTTATTCTATTTTATTTTATTTTATCTTATTCTATCTAATCACATTTTATTTTATTCTATCAATTATTAAATATCTAAACATACCTAAAGTCTTCAACATGCTTGTCATTATTCACACCGGCCAGTCAAACAAATTATATGTACTTGTCTTTGCCCTACTCGTGCAACTTGCATATTTTCCACTATAATCGTCAGAGAATGTTAATATTGGGTGACTTTTAGGATGATTGATGAATAGATCAATAATAAATTAATCTTTAATTTATTATTAAAATAAATTAATAATTAAAATTAAAATATTCAATTCAATTAATAATACTTAAATTCACACAAAATTTAGTTAAATTATATTTTTAATGAATAATTTTATATATATAAAAATTTATAAATTTTAGTTAATAATTTTTATATACACTTAAACTTGCATATATCAAATAAAAATAATAATTCATCTATAAACTTAAACAAAATGAGTATAAGGCTCCTCGTCATCTTCGAGTGTTTGGAAATTTTTACCATGCACCCACCCAAAGCACCAACCGCTCAAATGATTGATTTCGCATAAAATTAAATTAATAATTGATATTAATTGCCTTTTAATTTAAAGTATATATCATATTTTATTTATTTATTTTTTATCATACATAATTGTATTTATAAAAATTCTTCAGATTTTAATTAATAAATATTTACATACACAACTAGTTCTACTCACTTCTACACTAAGAAACTTGGATTACTTTTCTTTTTTACCGTAAATAATTGAATATACAAAAATTTTTTACAAATTTTAATTTAATATATATATATATATATATTTTGTTATAATTGTATATATGAGAAATCTACAAATTTTAATTAATAAATATTTAGATATATACTCAGACTTACAGATAAGAATTTTAAATTTAAAAAATAATTATGACATAGTTATTATAAAAAATCCAAATAATTGGTTATAGTGGGACTTAGTGTATGCCTGTATGGTACACTGATAAACGACTCCCGGGGTACACCGATAAACTTTCAAAGTTGATTGATGAAAATTATTTTCTTTAGATTGATATCAATTGATCCTCACCTTTATACATAAATAACTTAATTTTAATCAATTATTAGTATAAAATTTTTATATTATTTTTATCATGTATCGTGATATTATGTAACAAATTTGACTTATTAAGAGTAAGAATGGAAACTGAGAAAAGTTATCATCCTCATTACTGATAGTATGAGTTGAATTTCATATATATAGTATATAAAAACAATTATATTAGAGGTTAAATTGATCTTGCAATGAGATAAACAGTTTGTACATACCAAAATTAAACTCATATAAATTAATTCAGACACAATTTACACATGCATAACCAAAATGTTTTTAGATATTCTCATAACAAGAGAAAATGCGTATCATTTTAGCTATATAAGTACTTATTACCTGCATTTTAAATGTTACAACTTTTGTAATTCACATACAATGATATAGAGCAAACTTTACTCCAAAAACACAAGAATCTCTCACCAACTTGGGAAGTAAGAAGCATATTCTGTGTGAATTTTCAGCCATTACTATAAAAGATTTTTTAAATTCTTTTGTACGGCACAAAGAATTGGAATCCAAGCATTGATTGACTAAGCAAATGTGTAACGACGCATTGTTTTCAATTTTCTTTTTTACTTTTATGCAAGCATGCCTGTCAGTCTTCACCAAAAAAAAAAAGAAAAAGAAAAAGAAAAACATGACTCAGTCTTTCTTCCACTTCAACAAACTGACAGAGGAAATAAAAGCCCTCTTGCCAGGAACGAGCTTATAAAAGAACAAACAACTAGTTAATCGTCCATTCGGAAGGTCTATAAAGGGGATTTGGATCATCTCCAATTATAAAAAAATTAGAGAGAATTTTAATCAAAAATTATATTTTTATATAATTAAATATTAAAAATAAATATTATTAAAGGTGAGATTAAAAAACAACTCCTCTCCAGTTTTTCACAACTGGAGAGGATCCAAATTCCTATAAAAGTGGCAGCTCAAATACAAACTATTCAAAGTTGTGTGTGATACATTGAACTTGAGGCAATGGGACTGAAGGCGACGTACATGCAAATGGTCCAGCTGTTGGTGATTGCATTAGCTTATATAAGATATGTTGATTTATTTAAAGGTATATATGTTAATTTATATAAAAATTTATTAACTTATTTAAAGATAGGTCTGTTAGCCTATTTAAAGACCTCATTATAAAGTATGTCTTTAAATAAGTTTTCAAGCCAAGTTAGATTTTTAAAAAAATCAGCTCAGGTCTTAAAAATTGACCTATTATAGACTCACAAGCGAGACTCAAACTTTATAATTGGGATATAGGTTAAGTCTGTTTAAGACAAAGCTTGACATAACCTAACTTTTTTCCACCCTTACTCCCATCCCATTAGCTTGGAGTGTCCGAGACGACATTCCAGCACATCCTTCCAAGTAATATTTATATTCTTACATTAAATAATATATATATTTTTTTTATATCTCATCTAATATTATTCATTATACATATTTTTTTATCATTTTTTTATTTAATTATCTTTTAAAAATAGTATAAACAATGCTTACACCTCTCAAAAGAGGTGTAAAATGATTATTTTTCCTTCTAAACCCAACACTGCTCATTTTTATTATAATTGATTATAATAAAATTAATTTTTTAATAATTAATGTGTAAAAGATTTTTTATTTAATTGAGATAAAATTAATTTTATGTTAATTAATTAAAAAGTAATTTGAAGTTTATTTTATTTTATTTAGATGATATAAAAATAATTATTTTTATATATTAAATTATTAAAATAAGTATAAAATAATTAAAAAAATTATTTGATTGAGAATAAAATAATATTTATATATTAAAATATAAAAAATAATATATAATCTAAAATCATAAATTAAAATTTTAACGTTATAATTTTTTTATAATATATTAAATTTTGTATAAAAATTAAACCTAATTTTACTAAATATATGAAAATACTATTACAAGAATTTTTTTTTTTTAAAATATTGAGATCCTTCCCAAACATGCTCTTAAGGTTATATTTAGATAAGGTGGGATTGAGTGAAATGAAATAGAATGAGATGAGATAGAAATAAATTTTATTGTTTAGTTGTGTTAAAAAATGATAAAATGAGATGGAAGTGGGTGAGATAGATCTCATCTCATCCCACAAAAATTATTAATTTTTTCTCCCAATTTAAAAGGTATGAGATGAAATCATGTTTTTTATTATAATTATAATTAAGATTTTATTACATTAATATCATATCCTAAAATTGATGTATTTGTAATAAGAATAATTTAGAAAAAACAAAATTATAACTCTTACTATTTCATCTACTTTTTAAATAATAGAAAGTTAACTTTATTCTTTTATTCCAAAATATTCAAATAATTAAATGAAAATATTATATTTCAAATATTTCATTATTTTATTTTATTTTAATTATTTATCTATCTTAAATCTTCTGCATTATATTTCATCTTATCTCATGCTATCTCATCAAAAAATAAAAAATATTATATTTAAATATTTAATATCAATATCTATATAAAAATATCTAAATTATATAACATAAAGAATTTTTTAATAGTATCTTTTATTATTTTTCATCAACATGCTTGTCATTATTCACAAAAAATAACGAATTAATGGATTGACCCGACGAGTTGAACCCGTTTTACCGCCAGATCAAACCGGCCAGTCAAACAAATTATATGTACTTGTCTTTGCCCTACTCGTGCAACTTGCATATTTTCCACTATAATCGTCAGAGAATGTTAATATGGGTGACTTTTAGGATGATTTATGAATAGATCAATAATAAATTAGTCTTTAATTTATTATTAAAATAAATTAATAATTAAAATTAAAATATTTAATTCAATTAATAATATTTAAATTCACACAAAAATTTAGTTAAATTATATTTTTATAAATAATTATATATATATAAAATTTATAAATTTTAATTAATAATTTTTATATACACTTAAACTTGCATATATCAAATAAAAATAATATTTCATCTATAAACTTAAACAAAATGAGTATAAGGCTCCTCGTCATCCTCGAGTGTTTGGAAATTTTTACCATGCACCCACCCAAAGCACCAACCGCTCAAATGATTGATTTCGCATAAAATTAAATTAATAATTGATATTAATTGCCTTTTAATTTAAAGTATATATCATATTTTATTTATTTATTTTTTATCATATATAATTGTATTTATAAAAAATTCTTCAATTTTAATTAATAAATATTTACATACACAACTAGTTCTACTCACTTCTACACTAAGAAACTTGGATTACTTTTCTTTTTTTTACCGTAAATAATTGAATATACAAAAATTTCTACAAATTTTAATTATTATATATATATATATATATATATATATATATATATATAATTATATATTTTGTATAATTGTATATATGAGAAATCTACAAATTTAATTAATAAATATTTAGATATATACTCAGACTTACAGATAAGAATTTTAAATTTAAAAAATAATTATGACATAGTTATTAAAAAAAATCCAAATAATTAGTTATAGTGGGACTTAGTGTATGGTACACCGATAAACGACTCCCGGGGTACACCGACAAACTTTCAAAGTTGATTGATGGAAATTATTTTCTCTAGATTGATATCAATTGATCCTCACCTTATACATAAATAGCTTAATTTTAATCAATTATTAGTATAAAAAATTTATATTATTTTTATCATGTGTCGTGATATTATGTAACAAATTTGACTTATTAAGAGTAAGAATGGAAACTGAGAAAAGTTATCATTCTCATTACTGACAGTATGAGTTGAATTTCATATATATAGTATATAAAAATAATTATATTAGAGGTTAAATTGATCTTGTAATGAGATAAACAGTTCTGTACATACCAAAATTAAACTCATATAAATTAATTCAGACACAATTTACACATGCATAACTAAATTTTTTTAGATATTCTCATAACAAGAGAAAATGCGTATCATTTTGGCTATATAAGTCCTTATTATCTGCATTTTAAATGTTACAACTTTTGTAATTCACATACAATGATATAGAGCAAACTTTACTCCAAAAACACAAGAATCTCTCACCAACTTGGGAAGTAAGAAGCATATTCTTTGTGAATTTTCAGCCATTACTATAAAAGATTTTTTAAATTCTTTTGTACGGCACAAAGAATTGGAATCCAAGCATTGACTGACTAAGCAAATGTGTAACGACGCATTGTTTTCAATTTTCTTTTTTACTTTTATGCAAGCATGCCCGGTCAGTCTTCACCAAAAAAAAAAAAGAAAAGAAAAAGAAAAACACATGACTCAGTCTTTCTTCCACTTCAACAAACTGACAGAGGAAAAAAAAGCCCTCTTGCCAGGAACGAGCTTATAAAAGAACAAACAACTAGTTAATCGTCCATTCGGAAGGTCTATAAAAGAGGCAGCTCAAATACAAACCATTCAAAGTTGTGTGTGATACATTAAACTTGAGGCAATGGGACAGAAGGTGACGTACATGCAAATGGTCCTGGTGTCGGTGATTGCATTAGCAAGGGTAGGAGCAGCTGCAGCTGCAGCTGACCAAGCCCTGCGTGGCTGCAGTCACACTTGTGGAAATGTTTCAATTCCTTACCCATTTGGCATAGGCAAGTCATCTGACACTGGTAAGAACTGTTTCTTGGAGGAAGAATTAGAACTTACTTGCAACAACTCTTATTTATATCGCGGTAGTGGAAACGTCCAAATTTTGAACATAACCCTCGAAGGTCAAATGGACATGTTATTTTCGGTTTCCAAGGTTTGTAATGATGGATCTGGTATAAAAGAAGGCAATGAAGCCACACTCAGAACTCCAGCTTTCGCCATTTCTAACAAGGATAACAAGTTCGTAAGTGTGGGGTGCGACACTTATGGCTATCTCAATAGTTTTCAGAACAATAACATATATTCAACCGGGTGCTTAACAAGATGTGACAGCGATAGTGATATGCGAACTATGCAGAGGGATGGAAATTGTACGGGGATAGGGTGTTGCCAGGTCGATATTCCTCCTGGAATGAAGAATATCAGTATACAAGCATTTAGCTTTCACAATTTCAATGAGTCAGGGAAATTCAATAATTGCAGCTATTCCTTTCTGGCCAAAAAAGGCAACTACAGTTTTTCTCTGGATAATTTAAATCATCTACCATTCGAGAAGTCTCCCTTTGTTGTTGATTGGACTGTTGGAAGCGAGACATGTAATGTTTCCCAGAGTAGACCCAACTATGCATGCAGGAGCAATAGCAAATGTGAAGACTCGGACACTGGATATGGTTATCGATGCAAATGTAATACAGGTTATGAGGGAAACCCATACCATCCGGATGGTTGTCGAGGTAATTAATTACGTTAAACATTAATCTTTATCAATTGTATAACTTTCTTTGTTTTGGATTTGATTTTTAATTTCCATTGCTCATTTATCACTGTTTTCAATTTGTAGTTTCATTAATTAATCCTGCTTGCTATTTTAACCAAAATTTCGCTTGCTCAAATATTAGTTTTTAATTTATATACATCAGTTGTATCCTTATTTAAAAGTCAATAGTAATAATGCCAAGTCAAGATGTAGAAAGCAGCCCACCATACAATTGAAATAATAAATAATAATATATATGTAAATATTATTGACTTCAGTAATTTAATAAATAATAATATTATTCTTCTGTACAATTTTTTTATATCTTTCTTTAAAAGTAAAAGGAATAGAGAAATGTGTAATAATATTTGTATATTAAAATTTTTATACTTTATATATTTGGGTAAAAATATAAAAATACATTAAAAGATATGTTTTGTTTATTTTATTATTTAAAAAATAATGATATAAGAATGGTGTAAAATTTTTATGTAAAAATATCATTTATTAATAAAAAGAAAGATAAGTTTCTTTCTCCATTTTTCTATTTAAAATGTAAATGTAAAATTAAAACACACAAGTGGCTGCCAAACAATACAATTGAATAGCAGCCACACCACACAATTGAAAATAGTTTTGATATTTTTATTATTAATAATATGTATATTTTTTTCATATTTTTTTAATATCATTTATTATATTTATTTTTTTATTTTTTTTTTTTCATTAAATTTGACACTCTTAAAAAGAGTATAAATAATATATACATCCTTAAAAAAAATATATGATAATCTTTTTCCAATTGAAATAGTATGATTGGATGACTTGTAGTATTGACTTCAGATATTTAATAGATAATAATGTTAATCTTATTTTATAAAAAAAATAATGTTATTCTTACCCTTAAAATTTGTATAATTCTCTTTTATATCTATCTCTAACTAAAAAGGGAATAAGAGCAAATAGGAAAGTAAGTTTTCCTTTTTTCATTTGTTTTTGGAATTAAGTGAGTGTTTTTTTAAAGATAATAAATAGAAGTATATTTATCCTTTGATGAAGTGCATCAAAATTTTAATTTATTAAATATTCTAAAAATAAATACACTCTTATTTACGTAATTTAAAACCAAATTTATTTTAAAATAGCCTTTCCATTTTTTTCAATAAAAGGTAGATGTGAAAGAAAAGTACAGAAAACTAGGTGTAGGAGTTAATTTTTTGTTAAATCAACTACTCCAAAGAATATATAGTCATTTATTTCAGTAAATTTGTTTTTCATGAAATAATTGTTTCTATTACGTCTTTGCAGATATTAAGGAATGTAAGAATGGTAAACATGACTGCATAAGTGAACATAATTGTCGTGAAACTGAAGGGTCTTTCGAATGTTTCTGCCCTGATGGGCAATCCGGAAATGGAAAAAAGGAAGGTGGAGGATGCCAACAAAACCTGCGAGACAATGTACTAACCAAGGTTGCCATTGGTAAGCAACTAAGCAAAGTTGTGTTTTGTTTTCCTTCCTTTTTTGACCAAACAATACTTGTATTTTCTTTTACTTAAGCATGTATATGTTTGTTTAGTATGTATAATATAGATATTAGTTAAGAGCACAATTCAAGAATTGCATCCATTATATTTTGAACGCAGGTGCAAGTGCAGGATTTATGGCACTGTTTGTGGGGACTTCTTGGCTATACCTGATATACCAAAAAAGAAAACTCATCAAACTAAAGGAGAAGTTCTTTCGGCAGAATGGCGGTATCATTTTGCAACAGCACCTCAAAAGAGAAGACTCCTCCCAATCTGCTCAAATTTTCACGGCAGAGCAACTTAATAAGGCCACGAATAACTTTGATGATAGCTTAATCATCGGTAGAGGAGGTTATGGTACAGTTTTCAAAGGATTTCTGTCAGATAATAGGATTGTCGCTGTCAAGAAGTCCAAAGTAGTGGATCAGAGCCAAATCGAGCAATTCATTAACGAGGTGGTTGTACTATCACAAATTAATCATAGGAATGTGGTCAAACTCTTAGGTTGTTGCTTAGACACAGAAGTTCCTTTACTGGTTTATGAATTTGTTAACAATGGTACCCTTTTTGACTATCTACACAATGAAGGCAAGGCAACTAATGCATGTTGGAAAACCCGTCTAAGGATAGCGGCAGAGGCAGCCGGAGCTCTATCTTATCTGCACTCAGCTGCCTCGATACCTATTATCCATAGAGATATCAAAAGTGCCAACATTCTCCTGGATGACACTTACACTGCCAAAGTGTCTGATTTTGGAGCTTCAAGATTGGTTCCACTTGATCAAACTGAATTAGCCACAATGGTGCAAGGAACTCTTGGTTATTTGGACCCAGAATACATGCAAACAAGTCAACTTACTGAGAAAAGTGATGTGTATAGCTTTGGTGTAGTTCTTGTAGAGCTGCTAACTGGGGAGAAATCACTTTCATTTGAGAGGTCAGAAGAGAACAGAAGTCTTGCTAAGTACTTTCTATCTTGCTTAAAAGAGGATCGCTTGTTTGAAGTTCTTGAAGTTGGCATTTTGAATGAAGAAAATAAGGAGGAGATCAAGGAAGTTGCTGTTCTTGCAACAAGGTGCTTAAGCCTTAGAGGGGAGGAGAGGCCAAGCATGAAAGAAGTGGCAATGGAGTTGGAGGGATTAAGGCTAATGGAGAAGCACCAATGGATCAATACAGACCAAAATTTGGAGGAGACTCAGCACTTGCTTCATGTGGGAACTGGCATTTATGAACATGGCGATAGCAGCAGCTATGGCAATTCTGGGTACGACAGCTTGAGGGATCCTGCGCTAATTCCCTTTGATGATGGAAGATGATTATGTCACGACAACATACGCTTCAACTTGATTTTATATCTAAATAGATAATTGCTAGTGTATTGTACGGATCTTTTTTTATAGTTTTAATCTATGTTTAAAATACATTTTACAGATAATTTTTAGCATGTTATATATATATAGAATGTTATAAATTTTAATTTTAAAATTAGAAAACAAAAAATGATAAATAAATAAATTCATATCAAAATATTTAGAATCAAAAGAAGATGATGTGAAAGAATTAAAAATTTGATTGAAGATAATTAAGAAAAAAAATTTGGTTGATTAAGAAAATAATATTGAGCAAATAATTGAAGAGAAGTTAAGAAGAAGACATTTTTTCATCAAATGGAAGCATACAGAAGAATAAAAGTCAAAAGAAAGTTTATATAAAGACACGTAATAGTTATATAAAAAATAAATATGGTCACACAAAAGAAAAAATATAATTCAAATTTGGTAGAATCTCTCGTGGGCACCGTGCTTTTAATAGGACAAAATAAATAAAAATAATAATGAGAATATAAGAAGAAATTGAAATAATGAGTAAAGAATTAATTAAAATGATAGAAAAAATTAATAAAAATATAATAATATTAATACAAAATATTAACAGAATAGTAAACTGTACATGTGATAGAGCACAAAATGAAATAAGTGAAATAAATAATATTAGAGATACGTTTAATATTATAAATAAAAGAAAAGAAACTAATGAAGATAAAAATATTAAACGAATTTAAGAAATACTTTTACAATTAAAAAATCAATAATTGCAGCTATTCCTTTCTGGCCTAAAAAGGCAACTATAGTTTTTCTCTGGATCATTTAAATCGTCTACCATTCGAGAACTCTCCCTTTTGTTAGCCATGGCAACCATTACCCAAGAGGGGGGGTGAATTGGGTGATGACTAGTTTTAATGCAACTTTGACAAATTATGCATTTTGAATAACTCAATTAATAAATGCAGCGGAATAAGTCAATTTAAATGTACAACTATTGAGGATTACTCAAATACAACTTGGGATATATGATGAACTAAGTGAATAAGCTAGATATCAAGTTGTAACAATCAAAACATCAACATATGCAATAAATAAATATATTCTACCAAATACTTTGAATTTAAAGAGTGTAGGGAAGAGAGAATCAAACTCAAGAATTTATCCCTGGTTCACCACCAACCACTTGTGGCTACATCCAGTCAATTCTCAAGCTTAACTTGAGATTTTCTTCACTATCTCCTAGACTTTACGGGTGCTAGAAAAACCTTTGTACATACAAGAGCACTCCTCACACCTTGGGATACCTCACCCTTGTGCTAGAGCCTCCAATTCTTCAAGCTTCACAGGTGCTTGATGACCTTTACAATGAAGAGCACTCACAACACCTTTGGGATACCTCACCCTTTGTGTTTGAGTCTCACTATAAGGGATACCTCACCCTTTTCTCTCTCTGAGGATACCTCACCCTCTTACAATGATTTCAAGATGAAGAGAAAGAATAGAAACTCTCACAAGAGTGGATATACAACTTGAAGAACAAAGTAGATGATAGAAAACTCTCTCAAGAGTAGATAATACAAGTTGAAGCTCAATGGGTATAAAGGATTTACACACTTAGCTCAAAACAAAGAATTTGGAGAAAAAGATGATGAATTTCGTTTTCAATGTTCAAGGGTAATTTTCAGAATGTTCTCCAACTTGTTTTTGATGCCCAAACACTTTTATTTATAGCCCAATGAGTTTTAGAGCCGTTGGAGGTGTTTAGAAATGATTTTCTATGAAAACTAGCCGTTTATAGCCGTTAGAAACGTTCTTTTTGTAATCGATTCTGACTTTCATGTAATCGATTACAAAGTTTTCAAGACTTTGTAATCGATTGCTTCATGTAATCGACATAAGCTTTCAGGCACTTTGTAATCGATTACAAGCTTCATGTAATCGATTACAAGCTTTCGCACTTTGTAATCGATTACATATACTGTAATCGATTACATTTGTCGACGTTGTAATCGATTACATGGTTTGTGTAATCGATTACGCCATTTCTGGTTTTCAAATCCGACTTTAAAAGGTCATAACTTCTTCATTTCTTATCCAATTAAAGCAAATGACCACTCATTGGAAAGCTCTTTGAGTCTATTTTCATATGAAAGAAGTTTCAAAACAAAACTCAAAGTATTTTGAAAGATATGATCAAAATAGTAACCAAAGGTCATATTTTCAAAACTCAAACTTTAATTGGTCATAACTTTTTCGTTTATTATCCGTTTAAAGCAAATGACCAGTCATTGGAAAGATCTTTGAGTCTATTTTCAAATGAGATAAGTTTCAAAGTAAAACTCAAAGTATTTTAAAAGTTATGATCAAAATAGTAAGTATATGTCAGTTTTGCAAAACACAAACTTGACTATTTTTCATAGATTTGAAATACCACCAAGACTAGCTTTCCAAAAATAGTTTGTTGGGCATTTAACATTTTAGAAACACTTATAAATATGTTTAAAACTTGTTTGAGCTTAGTGTGATTCCTTTTTACCTTTACACAAGATCTAAGTCCTATAAGCTAATCTTGAAGATGTTGGACTAGATCTTTTGCCACCATCACTTCTTGATGTAATCCAAGCTTCCAAAGAAAATCTTCTCTTCAAAACTTGTAAATGCTTGGAACATCTTTTCATTTTCATTCTCCTTGAGTTGAGCATAGTTGTGTTCTTTTGCTTTCTTGTTGCAATGCTTACTTTTGGTACTTGGACTATCCTACAAAGTATTACTCACTTAACCAAACATAGTTAGTCCAAATTCATAACTCAATATCTTCATATGCATGATTCATAAATGTATAACTCTAGTTAGTCTAACATGCATACAAGACTTTCATAGACATATCCAATATTAATTCATTTATAACTCATATAAAATATTATTGGATATATTATATGATAAATGTTACATATATCTCATTAAACACATTTATGTAACATGATCAACATTCTTTTGTGATGCATTTGTCATTTATTAAGCACAACTATAAAGCATAAGCATCATTCTTTTTGTCTTGTATTTGTCATCATCAAAACTTAACATATTAATTCATTGGGGCAAACCTATTTCCACAATCTCCCCTTTTGATGATGACAAATCACCAAAGAAAAAATATGTTTAGCAATATATAAGGATAGATATTCATGTAAGCATATCAAATAATTAAGCACAAGAACATATTTTTCTTTCCAATTTTCTCTCCCCTATTTGACATCAACAAAAGGCTTAGGAAGGAAAGATAATAATTTTCTCTCCCCTTATAGATAAAACTCATGCTGTCAAAAAGGGTAGGATCATCAAAACCATAAACTTCTTCAAGTTATTCAACTCATCACTATCTCTCCTTATTTAATTATATACCTAATTCAAGAAAGGAGAGATGAAATAAGTATGCTTTCAAGATATAAAAAAGATTATTCATGCAATACTTGTCATATTTTGGTATTTCAACATTTAGCATATGATAGCAATAAGCTTAAGAAATTATGTCTAACATATAATATCTTGCATACCACATCATAAATAAGTACCACTTGATATCACTTGATAGGAGATACAAAATATTCATGTAAGATCATGGAATTAAGGTTTTTAAATAAAAGATCATACAACTTATCACATATGAAGCATTTCTCAATGAAAGAATTAAAAGATATGAAATTTAAGAATGTTTACCTTCTTTCATTGATAGAGGAAAAAAAGAACAAGAGATGATCTTTGTTGACATATTGATAGTATTAACAATAAAATATTTCATGTCAAATAAAGATGTAAGTCAAGAGATATAAGCAATAATCTAAGAGTTAGGCTCCCCCTCAAAATATGCATATTATCAAGATATAAAGCATAATATATGCATGCCAAGACCATGTAAGTGCATTACCAAAAAGCAAGGCAAAGATATATATATTCTTAATCTCTCAATCAAAAACCATTTTAAAACTTCTCCCCTTTCAAAAAGAATTTTATAATAACACATTACATTTCCAAAAGTATTTTAGAAGGGTAGAAGGGTTTTATATTAAAACTACATATTCCTTGAAAATGATTAAACTCAAGTCAAAAGAGCATTTAAAAGTTCATCTCTTCTTTTTCTCATTAAAAAAAGACCATTGAAAAGATAAAACACTTCACAAATCTCTTCTATTTGGAAACTTTCTTAAATACCCTCTCAAGATTTAATAAACATTTCAAAGTAGTGAAGAGAGTACTACATTTATAGCATAAATCGAATGATTTCCAAATTTTTAAGATAATTAGGAGATGATAATACTTTTTAAATCTTAAGACAAGTTCAAAATATTCTCAAGGATATGGATTTTGAAAAGCATCTCCTTTTTTTTTTTTAAAAAAAAAAATTAATCAAACTAGAAATTCTTTTCAAAACAAGAGCATGATTCTCATAAGTTTATACCACTAAGAACCATAGATCAAGAGAATCATATATATATCAAACATTGACCTTGATGAAATATGCTATAGGGATTAAAACATGTATAGAACTAATATCATCCACCCTATATGCAATGACAAAATTAGCAAGTTAATATCCAATTTAGCACTTTGTCAATGTTAAGCATACTTCTCATGTAAAGAAAGCATCTAATCATTTAAGATCAATTTATCAACAAGTATCATACAATTTATACCATATATAATACCACAATAGCTTAGGGATAGAGATACTTATTGAGAGAGTGATGCTTCTTTAGAATGATCTTTATTTATAGGTCCTTGTACTTTCTTTCATTGAGTATTTCATTCCATTGCACTTGAAGAAAGTCTCCTCATGTTCCTCTTCCTTCAACATTTCTCATTTATCTACATATGCTTGACATTTTAATATTTGATGACTATATTTCAAAAGTTCTCTAAAACATGGGTTAGCATCAAATATCATTTAAACTTATTTACAAACATAATTTAGGTTGATATAAAATGTAAAACATGTACCACATTATCAACCATGAATTGTTAGCTCTAAAGAGAACAAAAGAATGATATATGCACTTGAATCCAAAAGCATAGTTTGAACATTTTCAAGGTAAGATTCAAGTTTATCAAGAAACACATGATCAACATCAAAACTTATATAAGCATTTTGGGGCAAACAATGATCATGTAAGGCATGTAATATCAAGTAAGAAATTTTAGTATGTACACATGCCAATCAACAATAAGAAATCTCTTATTGTAGTGAAAGAATTGAAAAACCATGGAACTATAACTTTTGAATATTTATGATTCATTTCAAGATATACTTCATTAAAAAAATATTGAAGTTCAAAGATAAGTTCAAGGAAAAAAAAAATCATTTACTTCTTGTTTTTAAAATATGAACATATCAAGCAATTTCAAACAAGAAGACAAATAACTTTTAACTATCCAATATCTGAGTAAGCATATAAGCAAATTGAGCATCAAAGAGAAAGGATTAGAACTACTTATGAGCATGTGAAATTTTCATATTTGAATAAGGAGAAATGGTCACAAGCTCAAAAATAAAGATATTGCCATAACATGTCATTCCAAGCAAAATGTGTGCATATCTAACATGTTAACATATGTAAAGACACTTTTAAAACATAATGCTAGAAAAGCACAATTTAAGGCATGTTAAGGCATAAAACAAATATCTACTTATCCAAATATCACATGATATTCAAATTAAAGCATAAGTAAGGATAAAAGATTGATATCACCAAAAGTATACTCTTTGAGTTTTTGTAGGTGACTCCAACTTCTATGCCTCAAGGCCCCTTGAGAATATTGTGGTTCTCCATGTCTTTCTTTTTATGTTTTTCATCACTTTTGGAGAACTTGGACCATTTTAAGTTTTTCCAACCTCAAGTAGCATGGTTGTTTTTCACTTCATTTGCATGCTTGAGCTAATGGTCATCCTACAACACAATTTAAAGTAATTTCTTTGGTATCCACCAGTTTTGGATCCATAGAGGTTAGTCATTATACCAAACTCATGAGCAAATAAGCATTAATAATAAATGAGTTCACAAGGGTAAGAGGTATTTCATTTCATTGATCATTAAGCACATACCAAGAGAAAAGGTGAGTAATAGAAGAAATATGGCTTTTTGCGTACTAAAACTCATTTTTAAAGCCTGTGTAATCGATTACAATATGTGTGTAATCGATTACCAACCCTCTGGAATCCATGTAATCGATTACATGTTCTGTAATCGATTACACGAGTTCTAGAGACGTTGTAATCGATTACATAGTATGTGTAATCGATTACACGCTCTCTCGACTTTGCTTGGACCGCTTGGCGAGCCTCCGTAATCGATTACATGTTTGGTGTAATCGATTACACGAGTTCTCGAGACGTTGTAATCGATTACATAGTATGTGTAATCGATTACACGCTCTCTCGACTTTGCTTGGAACGCTTGGCGAGCCTCATAATCGATTCACAGGGTCTTGTAATCGATTACAAGCATGCTGAATTCGCTTTTGCACTTCGAACAGTAAGGGTCCGAACTCAAAGCTTTCAAAATAATTCCAAAACTTTCCAAAACAATTCCAAACATCATGTAAGCATAAAAACTGACCAGTTCTTGATCCAAAACTCATGTTTATGCAAAAACTACAAATTATGTAGAAAATTGTAACTTTATGCAAAGAGAGTTATGATTTATCCAATATGCCAAGTTCTAATATATTTTTATCAAATGTGCTACTTCAAACAAGAAGTGAGTTTATCTAGCATATTATCACATGTAAAAATGTATAGAAAATTTAAAGCATAAAAAGCATCCATAGTCATAGAATACCTTATTATCAAGAGATATGCAAGGTGGTGAGTAAAGGATGTAACAATAATACAATCATGTGCTATATATAATATTCAAATTTTATCAAGTACACATGATTCAAATAATCACTTAAGGCCTACAAGGAATATACCTCAAATTCATTGACTTTACAAGTGAATGTGCATAAGAGGTAGAAACTTTTGATACCTTAGCCTTAGTGATCAAGGAAACTCCTTTCCTTACCCATTGCTTCTCTTTTGGTGTTTTGAACTTTGCAAGTTCCACATTTTGTACTTGAGAAGCTTTGGTTGAAGTCATCTTCCTTCTTTGATCAATTAGTCCATCCTTTTGAGAAGTTTTCTGCATAATTGAAACACTAGGAGGACTTTTTGGTACCCACTTTATCTTGGGTCCTTCAATGTTAGTACTAGAACCTTTAAGACCTTTAGGAACCCATACCATATTATTTCTCATATAAGAATTTCTTCTATAATTGCATAAATGAGAAATATGTCCTAAATGACCACAAAAATTGCAAACAATTGAATTTAATGATGACTTGGTCCTTTGAAGATCATTTTTGGAAAACATAAGCCTTTTGTTGTTTTTATATTCTATGTCATTTTTGCCACAAGCCTTACTTGAATTTCCATGTGAAATAGTATCAATTGCATTCTTATTAACACACATGGATTGTAAGCAAATAGAATCATTAGCTTTGGCAAATTCACAATATAAGTTCTCAACTTGATTTTCTAAATTAATGCATTTTTCACAAGAAGTTGAGGTTTCACATTTTAAAGGCATTTCCTCATCAAGAAAAGCATATTCATTTTTCAAGATATTAATTTCATTTTCAATGGAGGAAATGTTTTCTAAACAAGATGAGTTTTTCTTTTCTAAAAGCAACAAACCATCATGCAATTCATCATATGCACATTTTAGCTCATAGGAAGGACTATAATATAGTTTATCATTATTTACCTCAAAGTCCTTTTTAAGGGAATCACCATCTTCCTCATTGTTGTCCATCCAAGATTCAAGAACATCTTCTTGAGGACATTTTTCAATATTGTCTTCCTTTAGAGGCTTTTGCTCTTCTTGCTCTCTATATACAACTTTTTGCAAGAAATCATTGTTAGCAAGATAAAAATTATCAAGAGCATCCCATATATCTTTAGCATTAGAGCAACTCTTAATTTTAGCATAAGCATCATCATTTAAACCACTTCTCAATATTTGCATTGCTCTAATATTCAATGAAAAACATTTCTTATCATAGTCATTCCAAGTTTGTTTTGATTTGCATGTAAATCCATCAAGCATAATATCCCACAAATCAATATCAATAGATTGCATATAAATTTCCATTCTAGCTTTCCAATAAACGAAATTAGCACCATCAAAGAATGGTGGTTTATTAATTTCAAAACCATTCATTTTGAAAAGCTTTTAATGGTTGCCAAACAAACAAAGATCTTTAACTCCAAGTCAAGTTAGCTTTTACCGAGCACGAAGCTCTGATACCACTTGTTAGCCATGGCAACCATTACCCAAGAGGGGGGGTGAATTGGGTGATGACTAGTTTTAATGCAACTTTGACAAATTATGCATTTTGAATAACTCAATTAATAAATGCAGCGGAATAAGTCAATTTAAATGTACAACTATTGAGGATTACTCAAATACAACTTGGGATATATGATGAACTAAGTGAATAAGCTAGATATCAAGTTGTAACAATCAAAACATCAACATATGCAATAAATAAATATATTCTACCAAATACCAAATTTAAAGAGTGTAGGGAAGAGAGAATCAAACTCAAGAATTTATCCTGGTTCAGCCACCAACCACTTGTGGCCTACATCCAGTCCTCAAGCTTAACTTGAGATTTTCTTCACTATCTCCTAGACTTTACGGGTGCTAGAAAAACCTTTGTACATACAAGAGCACTCCTCACACCTTGGGATACCTCACCCTTGTGCTAGAGCCTCCAATTCTTCAAGCTTCACAGTGCTTGATGACCTTTACAATGAAGAGCACTCACAACACCTTTGGGATACCTCACCCTTTGTGTTTGAGTCTCACTATAAGGGATACCTCACCCTTTTCTCTCTTGAGGGATACCTCACCCTCTTACAATGATTTCAAGATGAAGAGAAAGAATAAAACTCTCACAAGAGTGGATATACAACTTGAAGAACAAAGTAGATGATAGAAAACTCTCTCAAGAGTAGATAATACAAGTTGAAGCTCAATGGGTATAAAGGATTTACACACTTAGCTCAAAACAAAGAATTTGGAGAAAAGATGATGAATTTCGTTTTCAATGTTCAAGGGTAATTTTCAGAATGTTCTCCAACTTGTTTTTGATGCCCAAACACTTTTATTTATAGCCCAATGAGTTTTAGAGCCGTTGGAGGTGTTTAGAAATGATTTTCTATGAAAACTAGCCGTTTATAGCCGTTAGAAACGTTCTGGGCACTTTGTAATCGATTACAAGCTTCATGTAATCGACATAAGCTTTTCTGAGCACTTTGTAATCGATTACAAGCTTCATGTAATCGATTACAAGCTTTCTGGGCACTTTGTAATCGATTACAAGCTTCATGTAATCGATTACAAGCTTTCTGGGCACTTTGTAATCGATTACATACTCGTAATCGATTACACGGCTGTCGACGTTGTAATCGATTACATGGTTTGTGTAATCGATTACGCCATTTCTGGTTTTCAAATCCGACTTTAAAAGGTCATAACTTCTTCATTTCTTATCCAATTAAAGCAAATGACCACTCATTGGAAAGCTCTTTGAGTCTATTTTCATATGAAAGAAGTTTCAAAACAAAACTCAAAGTATTTTGAAAGATATGATCAAAATAGTAACCAAAGGTCATATTTTCAAAACTCAAACTTTAATTGGTCATAACTTTTTCGTTTATTATCCGTTTAAAGCAAATGACCAGTCATTGGAAAGATCTTTGAGTCTATTTTCAAATGAGATAAGTTTCAAAGTAAAACTCAAAGTATTTTAAAAGTTATGATCAAAATAGTAAGTATATGTCAGTTTTGCAAAACACAAACTTGACTATTTTTCATAGATTTGAAATACCACCAAGACTAGCTTTCCAAAAATAGTTTGTTGGGCATTTAACATTTTAGAAACACTTATAAATATGTTTAAAACTTGTTTGAGCTTAGTGTGATTCCTTTTTACCTTTACACAAGATCTAAGTCCTATAAGCTAATCTTGAAGATGTTGGACTAGATCTTTTGCCACCATCACTTCTTGATGTAATCCAAGCTTCCAAAGAAAATCTTCTCTTCAAAACTTGTAAATGCTTGGAACATCTTTTCATTTTCATTCTCCTTGAGTTGAGCATAGTTGTGTTCTTTTGCTTTCTTGTTGCAATGCTTACTTTTGGTACTTGGACTATCCTACAAAGTATTACTCACTTAACCAAACATAGTTAGTCCAAATTCATAACTCAATATCTTCATATGCATGATTCATAAATGTATAACTCTAGTTAGTCTAACATGCATACAAGACTTTCATAGACATATCCAATATTAATTCATTTATAACTCATATAAAATATTATTGGATATATTATATGATAAATGTTACATATATCTCATTAAACACATTTATGTAACATGATCAACATTCTTTTGTGATGCATTTGTCATTTATTAAGCACAACTATAAAGCATAAGCATCATTCTTTTGTCTTGTATTTGTCATCATCAAAACTTAACATATTAATTCATTGGGGCAAACCTATTTCCACAATCTCCCCCTTTTTGATGATGACAAATCACCAAAGAAAAAATATGTTTAGCAATATATAAGGATAGATATTCATGTAAGCATATCAAATAATTAAGCACAAGAACATATTTTTCTTTCCAATTTTCTCTCCCCTATTTGACATCAACAAAAAGGCTTAGGAAGGAAAGATAATAATTTTCTCTCCCTTATAGATAAAACTCATGCTGTCAAAAAAGGGTAGGATCATCAAAACCATAAACTTCTTCAAGTTATTCAACTCATCACTATCTCTCCTTATTTAATTATATACCTAATTCAAGAAAGGAGAGATGAAATAAGTATGCTTTCAAGATATAAAAGATTATTCATGCAATACTTGTCATATTTTGGTATTTCAACATTTAGCATATGATAGCAATAAGCTTAAGAAATTATGTCTAACATATAATATCTTGCATACCACATCATAAATAAGTACCACTTGATATCACTTGATAGGAGATACAAAATATTCATGTAAGATCATGGAATTAAGGTTTTTAAATAAAAGATCATACAACTTATCACATATGAAGCATTTCTCAATGAAAGAATTAAAAGATATGAAATTTAAGAATGTTTACCTTCTTTCATTGATAGAGGAAAAAAAAAGAACAAGAGATGATCTTTGTTGACATATTGATAGTATTAACAATAAAATATTTCATGTCAAATAAAGATGTAAGTCAAGAGATATAAGCAATAATCTAAGAGTTAGGCTCCCCCTCAAAATATGCATATTATCAAGATATAAAGCATAATATATGCATGCCAAGACCATGTAAGTGCATTACCAAAAAGCAAGGCAAAGATATATATATTCTTAATCTCTCAATCAAAAACCATTTTAAAACTTCTCCCCCTTTCAAAAAGAATTTTATAATAACACATTACATTTCCAAAAGTATTTTAGAAGGGTAGAAGGGTTTTATATTAAAACTACATATTCCTTGAAAATGATTAAACTCAAGTCAAAAGAGCATTTAAAAGTTCATCTCTTCTTTTTCTCATTAAAAAAAAGACCATTGAAAAGATAAAACACTTCACAAATCTCTTCTATTTGGAAACTTTCTTAAATACCCTCTCAAGATTTAATAAACATTTCAAAGTAGTGAAGAGAGTACTACATTTATAGCATAAATCGAATGATTTCCAAATTTTTAAGATAATTAGGAGATGATAATACTTTTTTAAGTCTTAAGACAAGTTCAAAATATTCTCAAGGATATGGATTTTGAAAAGCATCTCCTTTTTTTTTTTTTTAAAAAAAAAAAAATTAATCAAACTAGAAATTCTTTTCAAAACAAGAGCATGATTCTCATAAGTTTATACCACTAAGAACCATAGATCAAGAGAATCATATATATATCAAACATTGACCTTGATGAAATATGCTATAGGGATTAAAACATGTATAGAACTAATATCATCCACCCTATATGCAATGACAAAATTAGCAAGTTAATATCCAATTTAGCACTTTGTCAATGTTAAGCATACTTCTCATGTAAAGAAAGCATCTAATCATTTAAGATCAATTTATCAACAAGTATCATACAATTTATACCATATATAATACCACAATAGCTTAGGGATAGAGATACTTATTGAGAGAGTGATGCTTCTTTAGAATGATCTTTATTTATAGGTCCTTGTACTTTCTTTCATTGAGTATTTCATTCCATTGCACTTGAAGAAAGTCTCCTCATGTTCCTCTTCCTTCAACATTTCTCATTTATCTACATATGCTTGACATTTTAATATTTGATGACTATATTTCAAAAGTTCTCTAAAACATGGGTTAGCATCAAATATCATTTAAACTTATTTACAAACATAATTTAGGTTGATATAAAATGTAAAACATGTACCACATTATCAACCATGAATTGTTAGCTCTAAAGAGAACAAAAGAATGATATATGCACTTGAATCCAAAAGCATAGTTTGAACATTTTCAAGGTAAGATTCAAGTTTATCAAGAAACACATGATCAACATCAAAACTTATATAAGCATTTTGGGGCAAACAATGATCATGTAAGGCATGTAATATCAAGTAAGAAATTTTAGTATGTACATATGCCAATCAACAATAAGAAATCTCTTATTGTAGTGAAAGAATTGAAAAACCATGGAACTATAACTTTTGAATATTTATGATTCATTTCAAGATATACTTCATTAAAAAAATATTGAAGTTCAAAGATAAGTTCAAGGAAAAAAAAAATCATTTACTTCTTGTTTTTAAAATATGAACATATCAAGCAATTTCAAACAAGAAGACAAATAACTTTTAACTATCCAATATCTGAGTAAGCATATAAGCAAATTGAGCATCAAAGAGAAAGGATTAGAACTACTTATGAGCATGTGAAATTTTCATATTTGAATAAGGAGAAATGGTCACAAGCTCAAAAATAAAGATATTGCCATAACATGTCATTCCAAGCAAAATGTGTGCATATCTAACATGTTAACATATGTAAAGACACTTTTAAAACATAATGCTAGAAAAGCACAATTTAAGGCATGTTAAGGCATAAAACAAATATCTACTTATCCAAATATCACATGATATTCAAATTAAAGCATAAGTAAGGATAAAAGATTGATATCACCAAAAGTATACTCTTTGAGTTTTTGTAGGTGACTCCAACTTCTATGCCTCAAGGCCCCTTGAGAATATTGTGGTTCTCCATGTCTTTCTTTTTATGTTTTTCATCACTTTTGGAGAACTTGGACCATTTTAAGTTTTTCCAACCTCAAGTAGCATGGTTGTTTTTCACTTCATTTGCATGCTTGAGCTAATGGTCATCCTACAACACAATTTAAAGTAATTTCTTTGGTATCCACCAGTTTTGGATCCATAGAGGTTAGTCATTATACCAAACTCATGAGCAAATAAGCATTAATAATAAATGAGTTCACAAGGGTAAGAGGTATTTCATTTCATTGATCATTAAGCACATACCAAGAGAAAAGGTGAGTAATAGAAGAAATATGGCTTTTTGCGTACTAAAACTCATTTTTAAAGCCTGTGTAATCGATTACAATATGTGTGTAATCGATTACCAACCCTCTGGAATCCATGTAATCGATTACATGTTCGGTGTAATCGATTACACGAGTTCTAGAGACGTTGTAATCGATTACATAGTATGTGTAATCGATTACACGCTCTCTGACTTTGCTTGGACCGCTTGGCAGAGCCTCTGTAATCGATTACATGTTTGGTGTAATCGATTACACGAGTTCTGAGACGTTGTAATCGATTACATAGTATGTGTAATCGATTACACGCTCGACTTTGCTTGGAACGCTTGGCGAGCCTCATGTCGATTACATGAGGTCTTGTAATCGATTACAAGCATGCTTTGAATTCGGTTTTGCACTTCAATGCAGTGGGTCCGAACTCAAAGCTTTCAAAATAATTCCAAAACTTTCCAAAACAATTCCAAACATCATGTAAGCATAAAAACTGACCAGTTCTTGATCCAAAACTCATGTTTATGCAAAAACTACAAATTATGTAGAAAATTGTAACTTTATGCAAAGAAGAGTTATGATTTATCCAATATGCCAAGTTCTAATATATTTTTATCAAATGTGCTACTTCAAACAAGAAGTGAGTTTATCTAGCATATTATCACATGTAAAAATGTATAGAAAATTTAAAGCATAAAAAGCATCCATAGTCATAGAATACCTTATTATCAAGAGATATGCAAGGTGGTGAGTAAAGGATGTAACAATAATACAATCATGTGCTATATATAATATTCAAATTTTATCAAGTACACATGATTCAAATAATCACTTAAGGCCTACAAGGAATATACCTCAAATTCATTGACTTTACAAGTGAATGTGCATAAGAGGTAGAAACTTTTGATACCTTAGCCTTAGTGATCAAGGAAACTCCTTTCCTTACCCATTGCTTCTCTTTTGGTGTTTTGAACTTTGCAAGTTCCACATTTTGTACTTGAGAAGCTTTGGTTGAAGTCATCTTCCTTCTTTGATCAATTAGTCCATCCTTTTGAGAAGTTTTCTGCATAATTGAAACACTAGGAGGACTTTTTGGTACCCACTTTATCTTGGGTCCTTCAATGTTAGTACTAGAACCTTTAAGACCTTTAGGAACCCATACCATATTATTTCTCATATAAGAATTTCTTCTATAATTGCATAAATGAGAAATATGTCCTAAATGACCACAAAAATTGCAAACAATTGAATTTAATGATGACTTGGTCCTTTGAAGATCATTTTTGGAAAACATAAGCCTTTTGTTGTTTTTATATTCTATGTCATTTTTGCCACAAGCCTTACTTGAATTTCCATGTGAAATAGTATCAATTGCATTCTTATTAACACACATGGATTGTAAGCAAATAGAATCATTAGCTTTGGCAAATTCACAATATAAGTTCTCAACTTGATTTTCTAAATTAATGCATTTTTCACAAGAAGTTGAGGTTTCACATTTTAAAGGCATTTCCTCATCAAGAAAAGCATATTCATTTTTCAAGATATTAATTTCATTTTCAATGGAGGAAATGTTTTCTAAACAAGATGAGTTTTTCTTTTCTAAAAGCAACAAACCATCATGCAATTCATCATATGCACATTTTAGCTCATAGGAAGGACTATAATATAGTTTATCATTATTTACCTCAAAGTCCTTTTTAAGGGAATCACCATCTTCCTCATTGTTGTCCATCCAAGATTCAAGAACATCTTCTTGAGGACATTTTTCAATATTGTCTTCCTTTAGAGGCTTTTGCTCTTCTTGCTCTCTATATACAACTTTTTGCAAGAAATCATTGTTATGCAAGATAAAAATTATCAAGAGCATCCCATATATCTTTAGCATTAGAGCAACTCTTAATTTTAGCATAAGCATCATCATTTAAACCACTTCTCAATATTTGCATTGCTCTAATATTCAATGAAAAACATTTCTTATCATAGTCATTCCAAGTTTGTTTTGATTTGCATGTAAATCCATCAAGCATAATATCCCACAAATCAATATCAATAGATTGCATATAAATTTCCATTCTAGCTTTCCAATAAACGAAATTCGCACCATCAAAGAATGGTGGTTTATTAATTTCAAAACCATTCATTTTGAAAAGCTTTTAATGGTTGCCAAACAAACAAAGATCTTTAACTCCAAGTCATTAGCTTTTACCAGAGCACGAAGCTCTGATACCACTTGTTAGCCATGGCAACCATTACCCAAGAGGGGGGGTGAATTGGGTGATGACTAGTTTTAATGCAACTTTGACAAATTATGCATTTTGAATAACTCAATTAATAAATGCAGCGGAATAAGTCAATTTAAATGTACAACTATTGAGGATTACTCAAATACAACTTGGGATATATGATGAACTAAGTGAATAAGCTAGATATCAAGTTGTAACAATCAAAACATCAACATATGCAATAAATAAATATATTCTACCAAATACTTGAATTTAAAGAGTGTAGGGAAGAGAGAATCAAACTCAAGAATTTATCCTGGTTCACCACCAACCACTTGTGGCCTACATCCAGTCCTCAAGCTTAACTTGAGATTTTCTTCACTATCTCCTAGACTTTACGGGTGCTAGAAAACCTTTGTACATACAAGAGCACTCCTCACACCTTGGGATACCTCACCCTTGTGCTAGAGCCTCCAATTCTTCAAGCACCTGTGAAGCTTGATGACCTTTACAATGAAGAGCACTCACAACACCTTTGGGATACCTCACCCTTTGTGTTTGAGTCTCACTATAAGGGATACCTCACCCTTTTCTCTCTTGAGGGATACCTCACCCTCTTACAATGATTTCAAGATGAAGAGAAAGAATAGAAACTCTCACAAGAGTGGATATACAACTTGAAGAACAAAGTAGATGATAGAAAACTCTCTCAAGAGTAGATAATACAAGTTGAAGCTCAATGGGTATAAAGGATTTACACACTTAGCTCAAAACAAAGAATTTGGAGAAAAAGATGATGAATTTCGTTTTCAATGTTCAAGGGTAATTTTCGAATGTTCTCCAACTTGTTTTTGATGCCCAAACACTTTTATTTATAGCCCAATGAGTTTTAGAGCCGTTGGAGGTGTTTAGAAATGATTTTCTATGAAAACTAGCCGTTTATAGCCGTTAGAAACGTTCTGGGCACTTTGTAATCGATTACAAGCTTCATGTAATCGATTACAAGCTTTCTTGAGACTTTGTAATCGATTACAAAGCTTCATGTAATCGATTACAAAGCTTTCTGGCACTTTGTAATCGATTACAAGCTTCATGTAATCGACAAAGTTTTCAGGCACTTTGTAATCGATTACATACTCAGGTAATCGATTACACGGCTTTGTCGACGTTGTAATCGATTACATGGTTTGTGTAATCGATTACGCCATTTCTGGTTTTCAAATCCGACTTTAAAAGGTCATAACTTCTTCATTTCTTATCCAATTAAAGCAAATGACCACTCATTGGAAAGCTCTTTGAGTCTATTTTCATATGAAAGAAGTTTCAAAACAAAACTCAAAGTATTTTGAAAGATATGATCAAAATAGTAATCAAAGGTCATATTTTCAAAACTCAAACTTTAATTGGTCATAACTTTTTCGTTTATTATCCGTTTAAAGCAAATGACCAGTCATTGGAAAGATCTTTGAGTCTATTTTCAAATGAGATAAGTTTCAAAGTAAAACTCAAAGTATTTTAAAAGTTATGATCAAAATAGTAAGTATATGTCGGTTTTGCAAAACACAAACTTGACTATTTTTCATAGATTTGAAATACCACCAAGACTAGCTTTCCAAAAATAGTTTGTTGGGCATTTAACATTTTAGAAACACTTATAAATATGTTTAAAACTTGTTTGAGCTTAGTGTGATTCCTTTTTACCTTTACACAAGATCTAAGTCCTATAAGCTAATCTTGAAGATGTTGGACTAGATCTTTTGCCACCATCACTTCTTGATGTAATCCAAGCTTCCAAAGAAAATCTTCTTCAAAACTTGTAAATGCTTGGAACATCTTTTCATTTTCATTCTCCTTGAGTTGCGCATAGTTGTGTTCTTTTGCTTTCTTTGTTGCAATCTTACTTTTGGTATTTGACTATCCTACAAAGATTACTCACTTAACCAAACATAGTTATTCAAATTCATAACTCAATATCTTCATATGCATGATTCATAAATGTATAACTCTACAGTTAGTCTAACATGCATACAAGACTTTCATAGACATATCCAATATTAATTCATTTATAACTCATATAAAATATTATTGGATATATTATATGATAAATGTTACATATATCTCATTAAACACATTTATGTAACATGATCAACATTCTTTTGTGATGCATTTGTCATTTATTAAGCACAACTATAAAGCATAAGCATCATTCTTTTTGTCTTGTATTTGTCATCATCAAAACTTAACATATTAATTCATTGGGGCAAACCTATTTCCACACCTTTGTTGTGGATTGGACTGTTGGAAGCGAGACATGTGAAGTCTCCCAGAGTAGACACAACTCTGCATGCAGGAACAATAGCTATTGCGAAGACTCGGGCACTAGATATGGTTATCGATGCAAATGTAATACAGGTTATGAGGAAATCCATACCATTCGGATGGTTGTTGAGGTAATTAATTTTGTTAAACATTAATCTTTATCCTTTGTATAACTTTCTTTGTTTTGGATTTGATTTTTAATTTCCATTGCTCATATATCACTGTTTTCAATTTTTAGTTTCATTAATTAATCCTGCTTGCTATTTTAACCAATATTTCGCTTGCTCAAATATTAGTTTTTAATTTATATACATCAATTGCAAATAGATATATTAATTTGATTATAAATTGAATTATAATAAATAGATCTAAAATAAATTATTAATTTATTTAAAATTTATTAAAAAATACTTAATATTGTTTCATTTATACTCAATTTAATTTAATGGATGAATATTTAACTCATTTATTTAAAAAAGAAATTTTTCTTTAAAATTTTTTTTTTCTATCTAAAAATTTTCATTCTCTCTCTAAAAAATAATTCTTTCTCTTTGAAAGTTTTCATTTTTATCTAAAAATTTTTATTCTCTCTATAAAATTTTCTCTCTAAAACTTTTTTATCTTTCTAAAAATTTTCATTTTCTTTCTAAAAAATATTTCTCTTTTAAAAGCTTTCATTCTCTCTCTAAAAAATATTTTTCTCTCTAGATATTTTTTTTTCTCTAAAAATTTTGGAACTCAACACTTTGTATTATGAGATTTTAAGCTTTAGTAAAAATGAAAGTATTGAACAAAAAAAAGAAAATAAAATACATTGAATATCCATTGAATTTATTTTTAATTAAATATATGTTGGATATTCAATAAATATTTTAGTTTAATTATTAATTATCTATAACAAAATTAGTTTATTAAATTTAATTTAATAAAATATATTATTTTAATTAAATAAATTAAATTAATTTTAATAATAAATAAATTAGATGAATTAAAAATTAATAATTTTTTTTGTCATATCCTTATTTTAAAGTCAATAGTAATAATCTTACTCAAGACGTAGAAAGCAGCCCACCACACAATTGAAATAGTACGATTGGATGACTTCATTGACTTCAGTAATTTAATAAATAATAATATTATTCTTCCGTATAATTCTTTTTGTATCTTTCTTTAATAATAAAAGGGATAGAGAAATGTGTAATAATATTTGTATATTAAAATTTTTATACTGTATTTATTTGGGTAAAAAAATAAATAATACATTAAAATATAATTTTTTTTATTTTATTATTTTAAAAATAATGATATAAAAATTATGTAAGGTTTTTTAGTAAAAATAACATTTATTAATAAAAAGAAAGATAAGTTTCTCTCTCCATTTTCTCTTTAAAAAGTAAATGTAAAAGAAAAACACACAAGTGGCAGCCAAACCATACACTTGAATAGCAGATCCACCACACAATTAAAATAGTACGAGTGGATGACTTGTAGTATTGACTTCAGAAATTTAACAGATAATAATGTTATTCTTATTTTATAAAAAAAAAATGTTATTCCTACCCTTAAATATCTATCTCTAACGAAAAAGGAATAGAGAGAAAACGGGAAAACGGGAAAGTAAGTTCGCCTTTTTCCATTTCTTTTGCAATAAAGTGAGTGTTCTTTTTAAAGTTAATAAATACAGGTGTATCTATTTTTCATTTTATAAAATACATCAAAATTTTAATTTATTAATAAATACACTTTTATTTATTTAATTTAAAATTAAATTTATTTTAAAATAACATTTCCATTTTTCTCAATAAAAGGTAGATCTAAAAGAAAAGTACAAAAAACCTAGTGTAGGAGTTGAGTTTTTATTTAATCAATTATTCCAAAGAATATATAGTCATTTATTTCAATAAAATTATTTTTTCATGAAATAATTGTTTCTATTACGTCTTTGCAGATATTAAGGAATGCAAGAATGATAAACATGATTGCATAAATGAACATAATTGTCGTGAAATTGAAGGGTCTTTCAAATGTTTCTGCCCTGACGAGCAATTCAGAAATGGAAAAAGGGAAGGTGGACGATGTCAACAAAACCGAGGATATGTACTAACCAAGGTAGTTGTCATTGGCAAGCAACTAAGCACATCTGTGTTTTGTTTTTCATCCTTATTTATTTGTTTTTTGGTTAAAATTATTTTTTATATCAGTTTCATCGATTTTTAATTTTTGTTTTATTCTTCAACTGTTTTATCATGCACCTTCTGTCCATAAGAAAATTTATTTAAAAAAAAGTAAAATTATTTTTTTAATCCGTAATATTTTTTTTTATATCACTCTACCTAATATTCTTCTTATCATTATAAGAGATTGACTTGTGTCACTGCTCGAATTTTCTATCACATTTATTACTTAATAATTTTATCATTAAAGTTATTATCTGTATTTTCAATAGATGACAAAATATGAGTTACTTAAATAATTAAATCTTAGATTGCTTAGAACCACATTAACATATCAATATAAAACTAATATCGTCTAACTTAAGGTTTAGAATTTTTTAATTTAGTAGAGCATTAATTATTTCAACAATTTAAACACAACATGCATGTAAATAAATAATAATAATAATAATATATATTACTATATTACGCAATTCTTATCACCCTAATAGAAGGCCATTATATATTTGTCATTCTTCTTAGTGGATTATCATCAAAGATAAGTAAAATAAAAAATATTATCTTGTATGCAATTAAATTAAAATAATTATTTTCTATTAGATTTTTCTGTGATAATTTTGGAGAAATAAAGTCACATTTTGAGTTACAACTTAAAACTAACTTAAAGGAAAGTGATTGTAAATTTTAATAAGTGCTCTTCATTGGAGTTTTTTTAGTAGATTTTAGAAGATAAGGGTTCTTGCTTTAACTCTTAATTTATTTGACATTTACTATCTTAAGCTAGCAGACTTCTTAAAATTTATCATTACCATGAAATTAATTAATTAATTAATTATGTAATCCACATATTTTTAATTATATGTAGTTCACATTTTTACTTTATATTATATTAAATGTTATTAATTTATTAAATTTAAAAATTAATATTAATTTAATATTAATTAATAATTATTTTAATTTAATAAATTAATTAATTAATTAATTAATTAATTAATTTATCAACCTCTTTCTTAAAATGTTAAAATTTTAAAATTTTATATTTTATATTACTATTTTATCACAATTTTTTAATTTTAAAATTAGCACATTAACATATAATACTATATTATACTTTTAATAAATTAGTATTAGTCTCATACAATATAAAGTTATTAATCAAATTCTATAACATCATAATAGAGAATTATCTATCATTCCAATACACAAAACACCAACAAATAACAATGTACCATTTACATAAATATATATTTAAATATACACATAAATGCATATATTCAAAATATAAATACCATATCTAATGAAATGGGTATTTATTGTGAAAGATTGAGATGAGTGAATCTTGACCATACAACTATACATAGATGATTAAGATTAAAAGTTATTTAAATGTCACATGACAACTTAAAAAAGTCACATGCATTTATGTTTTAATCTTGATCGAATATGTAAGATTTAATGATCAAGATTTATTTCTCTTACCTCTTATAATAAACACTCATCTCACCTGATACGTTCTCTCTCTCTATATATATATATTATAATCAAATTTAACATTCAAAATAAAAAAAATAAACAGAAAAAACATATCGGTTCCACACCATGCACCCATGTCCACGTATGTCCACCAACATCTCTTATGTACTATCCACACCTCTTATGCACCTATGCACTCATCTCACCTGATACGTTCTCTCTCTCTATATATATATATTATAATTAAATATAACATTCAAAATAAAAAAAATAAATAGAAAAAACATATCGGTGCCACGCCATGCACCCATGTCCACGTATGTCCACCAACATCTCCTATGCACTATCCACACCTCCTATGCACCATATGCCAAGACGTGCCATCCATGACCCCAGCTAGCGCACAAACCACCACCCTCTGCCAAGACCCATCGCATTACCATGGGCTTGAACAACGTCTTACATCCTTTACCATCATGAAGGGTCATGTTCCAGCCACCATATGAATCACTACACCCACCCAAACAGCCACCAATACACCCCTTCAGCCATCATAAACCACCACCCACACCTCCTCCATCATGAACTCCAGCGAACTCATGATCGCCACTGCAACCCACTGTCGCCTTCTTAGCTGCACCATCCAAACCCGATAGCCAATGCACAATGCCTTGTGGCTAGAGAGGAGGGTGGAGGAGGGAGAAGAGGAGGAGGAGGTGTGGGACAATGGTGAGGTTTTCGAGGTGGTCAGAAGCTAAGGAGGAAGTCAGAGAGAAAATGCAAAATGGAAAAGAAGTTGCTGCACGTTTCTCTTATAAAAAGAAATTCAGGTGATTTTTTTGAATTTTCAACGAGATAGCTATCGAAAAACTTGAAAAAACGAAATAATCAGTCATAAAATGACCGGCGCTTCTCCTCAGAAGTTGGAGTTTGAGACAAGAAATGGTATATTTTACTGGTGGATTATTTGCCAAAAATGTAAAAAATCAGAGGCTTTTTTTTTGGTGGATTTTTTTAAAATCAACATTCCGATTTCTAACAAATTTTTTGCCTTGAAATTACCTGAATTATCGGCAACCCAAAAATCGCCAGAAAATGCCACCGCTAAAGCCTGAAATTCTTGTAGTGAGATCTTTTCACTTGTGATGCAGTACTACTCTTTCTTTAGACGTTTTCCCACTCCTTGCCCTCTTCATCCACTTTTTCATCTTTTTCCCTTCGCTAGCTGTAGTATTTTTATTTCTAGTATCCTGCAGTCTTCTATTATGTTCTTCTGCCTACTCAGTCCGGCTGGAAACTTCATTCCAGATTACCTCTTCAATAACCAGCCTATCCTTCGATTTTGTTATGATAGCCTGGTGATTCCCTCCATTTTCCATGCCACTCACCCTAATAGAGCTACCTTCATCTCTCACTATCTTGCTTCCTGACATGTTCAAAGGGTTTAAACTGCCTTGGATACCAGGAAAGCCATTGGCCATTATCCTTGGCACCACCCCAGAAGCCCTCAGCCATGCACCAAACTGTAACTTAGCCTTTTCCCCATTATTTTCATCCTCACAATCATCCAATATATATGTGTCCCAGCCTTCTACACGAGTAACAGAAATTTGGAAGCCTTTCGTATTGTAGGTAGAACCATTGCGGATCCTTTCATAATCCTATCATAGTCCTTTTTGTGATAGAATGATATCAATAGTTTTAATTATTGAAAATTATTTATCAAAAATAAAAGACACAATTAATGAAATTGTATATATTATTTAGCATTATCATAATTAAGTGTGAGTTAGAAAATTACCTATAAAAATAAAATAATATAATATAAATTTTCTAAGTCATGAAAAAAATAATTTGACATGTCAAAATAAATTAAAATGTTTGTTTAACTATATTTACACAATTTGAATATATAAGTATTAAATTATGTATATAAACTCATATTGGAAATTCAGCCGAATACTATCACAAACAAATAAAATAAAATTCAGCCACATAATTATTAAATTTTGAACATGAGTGCTTGTATTAAACTTTATAAGTTTAGAAGTATGTTTTGATTAATTTATTTTACATATAAAAAATTCAGTTAAAGAATCTCTTTCAAATATTTTGATTATAAATTTTCTTGTAAAATCAAAACAAGCTAATTTAAACATGCTTTAAATATTTAATTATTTAATAAAAAAATAATTGTAAATAGAGAAGTTAAAACAACTCGTGCAACTTAAAGAAAAAATAACTTGTATTTACGACATAATTAATATCTTATTTTCGTTAATTAAATATTTGTTTAGATTAACTTATTTTATTTTAAAAATATCTTATAATCAAAAGATTTTTAAGAAAAATTTTAAAAAATAAATGATTATTTCTTATAATTTAAGCTAAACCAAACATACACTATGTAAATAAAAGATTAAAAAAGAGTTTTAAGAATATTTCATACAAAATAATCATTTTACAAATTATATACTAAGAGTATGTTTGGTTCCACTTTAATATGTCATCCAACATTATTTTTTTGAGCATAAAAGTTGTTGCAACCATTTGCAGCATGTTTGGGTAGGGTGAGTAAGAGTTGTTTGATTTAGTTTTTTTTTCGGGCAATAACCTTTTTTAAAAACTACAAATGTGAGCATTATATGTAAAAATTATTGAGATTATTTTTATTTTGATATGTAAATATTATTTTGTCTTTAATTAAATATTTTTTAATCATTATACATTTCTTTTAGTAATTTAATACATAAAAATAATTTTTTTATATTATCTAAATAAAATATATTATTTTAAAATTATTTTTCAATTAATATATACAAACATAAAACTACTTTTATTATAATAAATTATAATAATAATTAATTATACATATAATTAATTTTTAGTATAATTGTTTTTTTACAACTAATTTAAATACACACTAAATAAAATACATTCTTTAATGCTCTTACCTTCACATTTTATACACTTTCAAAAAAATACAATAAAATTTCTATTAATAAGTTGACTAAGTGACATCTTGCATATGTCAAAAACCAACCCTTCCCATAGTTTAAGTTATCAGAAACATACTCATCATACTCAACGGACTCTGACCTTCAAAAGGCTTCTTATTTAAAGAGCTTCAAGAAGGCACTAGCTCCAGGCCCTTTCTGGTTTATCTTATTGGTCTTCCACTTCTTGATCCAGATCTATTTTCCAAACTTGGGAACTGATCAGCTAATCCCCTAAAACTTTACCAAGGATCCTAGCTGTATGTTGCAGCCACAATCAGGTTGCAGGCTAAAGCAGACTGATGTACACGGTTTGCAATGGCAATTGTGGTGATGTGATGCCGCTGCAACTTGCATTGGATGGGGCTGCAACCGCATTAATTAGGTGATACATTTTGCTATTTACACCATGTTTGATTTTGATTATATATGAGAAAATTATTATTTTTTTAAAACTATTTTAAGGAACTTTTAATTATATATTATTTTGAATATAAAATAAAATAATTCAAAGCACACTTAAATAATGAGTCTTACCAATGAAAGCTTCTACTTGAGAACTTAACCCTTTTTTTTTTGTCAACTGCATTACTGCAAAACTTTTGTAGTTCTTCTACCGAATCACACCCAACGATCAACAAAGTAAAAACTGCTTTTAAGTCTCCCTTCCTAATTGCAGAAGATAAACTTCCTTTTGCGTGGGCAAGTTTCTTAGTTTCCAGGGATTGTCCTTCCTAATTGGATTTGGAGTAGAAAGGCTCTAAAGAAATAAAAATAAAGATTAAAGAAAACGTATTCTTATGCTTTTTCTTCTCTGTCTCTTTTCATATCTGGTGGATAGATCAAGTAACCCATGTACGGTGTACCTGTGCTAATAATGTCTTATCAACTAAATCCTATGATGTGCTTAAGCTCTTCGCAGGGAAAAGGATTCCAAACTTTGTTTATAGCACGCTGAGCTACTTACTAACTTACCACGTCCACTGCTCTAACTGGCGATGGATATTTTTTTTTAACAGGAAGAATAATAGAAGAGCACTATGCAATTTTATTTTTTGGTCTAACAAATTTTAAAATACATAAGATATTTATATAAATTTTAGGAGAATAAGAAAGACCTTACATATTTTACAATTCTCATTAATTAATAATAATAATTTTTTAACTAATGAAATAAATATCTTATAATTACATAACTTTAATAAAATAATTCTTTCTAACGACACATAAATCACATCATAATTCTTTATCACTATTATAACATTTTTTCATAATTCAGAATAGTTCTTTATATCTTTCAAAATTCATAATAGTTATCACACAATTAAAATTCTATTAATTTTAAATTATTATTATTTTTTATTCAACAATCTTGTCATCCTCTGAAAATACATTTTCCTACTCAAAATATTTTGTCAATGGATATTTAATGAAGATTATTTAAAAATAAAAACAATTTCTTCATACTTCCATGAACCTAAACTGCTTTTGCCTTGTGAATATGCATCCTAGTACATTTTTTTTAAAAGACTACGAGGTGCACTAATCTTCAGGTATTGTTGGCTTGACCTGACCCAAGGTGCATTCAGTGAGTTTCGAACTCCTACAGTACTGTACATAAGTTCACCCACAAAGAGTTTAGTTTACCAACTGAGCTATACCTCTTGGCAACATCTATATACATATTGATATAGGTGGATGCACCTATTATTTGTATTAGACAAAGTAATCTCTTATTTTGTTACGTGCCAAATGTGTAGGAATTTCCTCAAGCTTCGGATCCATCATTTTACTCCTTGGTTTATGGTGGCTGTTTAAAGTTGTGAGGAAAAATAAAGTAAAGAAACGCAAAGAAAAGTTCTTCAAGTGAAGTTAATGTTGACAAAACTAAACTCTTCAGCTTAAAGGACTTAGAGAAGGCCACAAATCACTTTAATATGAACAGAGTCCTTGGAAAGGGAGGTCAAGGTACTGTTTACAAGGGCATGCTAGTAGACGGTAAAATTGTTGCAGTGAAGAAGTTTAAAGTACAAGGAAATGTTGAAGAATTCATCAATGAATTTGTCATTCTATCACAAATTAACCATAGAAATGTGGTTAAGTTGTTAGGATGTTGTTTGGAGACAGAAATTCCGCTGCTTGTTTATGAATTCATTTCAAATGGTAACCTTTATGAATATTTGCATGACCAAAATGATGACTTACCAATGACATGGGATATGCGTTTGAGAATTGCCACTAAAGTTGCAGGAGGTCTGTTTTACTTACATTCAGCTGCTTCTCAGCCCATTTATCATAGAGACATCAAATCAACAAATATACTGTTGTATGACAAGTATAGGGCAAAAGTAGCAGACTTTGGAACATCAAGAATGGTTTCCATTGAAGCTACTCACCTCACCACAGTTGTTCAAGGAACTTTTGGATACTTGGACCCTGAATATTTCCATACTAGTCAATTTACAGAAAAGAGTGATGTCTACAGTTTTGGAATAGTCCTTGTTGAACTTTTAACTGGGCAAAGGCCAATATCCTCATTAAGATCCCAGGAAGCCAAAAGTTTAGCTTTATATTTCATTCTCTCTATGGAGGAAGATCGTCTGTTTGATATTATTGATGAAAGAGTCATGAAGGAGGGGGAGAAAGAACATATCATTGCAATTGCCAATCTTGCAAATAGATGCATAGAGTTGAATGGGAAAAAACGGCCAACTATGAAAGAAGTCACAATGGAATTAGAAGGGATCCGGAAATTGGAAAGGAATTCTAATGCACAACAAAATCATGAAGAAATTGAGCTTGCTGGAATTGAAGATTACCAACCTTGGGCTGCGTATTCTACTTCAAATACAGGGCCAACTCTAGACAACAGAACACCCGTCGTAGAGGTTATGCCTTTTCTTATCAAATAATTGGTAAATTTTCTTAATTTGTTTTCTCAAATTTAAAAGAAAATCATTTTGGTTGGTGAATGTTTTGAATTTGTTTTATCATGTGAACAAGAAAACTTTTTTGTTATAGACATATAGCCTCTGAAAGCAAAATTTTTGTTGAGATATAATTATAAGAGGTGGGTATCACTGCTATTTTGTTGTATGGTTGATATATACGAAAGTACAAAAGATTTTTTTAGTAAAGCCTCGGATTCATCCAGTGAACTTAGCAAAGGAGCTTCTTAGTGAGGCCTTGAGATGGCCCCTTAATAGAGCCGGGAGAGGAGGTTGGGGATAAGAGAAAAGAAATTGTGATAGAGAACATTTGTAGGGATCAAACTCCACTATTCTCTTTACATGTCTTTAACTCATACCAAATTACTAACATGAGACAATGTACAAGAGAAATTTAGAATAAAGACACTACAATGCCACATGGCTCAATTACAATGAGATTACGCGATATCCTAGCGCAAGAGTAAGGATGAAAAATTTTAGCTTATTATCACTAGCATTAATTAACAATTTAACACTTTTTTAAGGAAATATTTACCTTTTAACACTAATTAGATATTACTTTTTTTTTCATTATATGGTCAGTTTTTTGAGTCACTAATTTCTTACCTTGTGCATTTGTCAAAATATTTCTCATATAAATGATTGGTGAATTTTCTTAATTTGTTTTCACATGTGTAAAAGAAATTCATTTTGGTTAGAGACACATAACCTCCAAAGCATAACTGTTGTTGAGTATCATCATGGCTCAGGACTCGTGCTCATGGTGGCAACGTTCTTTGATATTATCATGGCACAATAGAAACTCTCAGAACTTATTTTCAAAATCTTTTTTATGCATTGAAGCATATATATACACGAGCACCACAGAATTGGAATAAAGACCTCCACTACAAGAAATTTATTAATTAGCGATGGAAATTAGAGAGGGAATTTTTCCCTCGTAATTCCCTCTCTAATTAGCCAGCAAATTGCGAGGGATAAGCGAGGCCAACACTTTCCCTTGCTAAAATTTAGAACAAAATCCAAACGGGGATACAACTAGTAAATAGCAAAACAATAGCGAGTAAATTATTTTCCTCTCTAAATTTAGCAAGGGAAGTGAGAGGGAATATTTTCCTCGCAAAAATTAGCGTGGGAATTGAGAGGGAATACGTTACTCTCGCTAAAATCAGCGAGGGATTTGCGAGGTAATAGGTTCCCTCGATAAAATCAGAGAGGGAATTGCGAGGTATGATATTCCCTCTCTAAATTCAGAGACAGAATTGCGAGGGATTAGCGAGGGAATAATTTCTCTCGCTAAAATTAGAAATCTCGCGCACTCAGAAAAGGGTCAAAATGTCTCGTTTAGGTTATAGAAATCAAATTTCCTCCCCAAATCAAATCTCCTCCCCCCCCCCCAACAGCCGTGCGACCTTCCCCTCTACCAGCCAAGCCCTTCCCCGGAGCTGAGCACGGCAGCCACGCGATGCAAGTGACTTCCCCTCCTTCTGCAGGTAAGCCCTTCCATTATTTCTTTCTTCCATCATTCTACCTCCTTCTTCGTCTCTTTCTATTTTTGGTACTGTTCTCCTGGCTAGCTTTATGTGGGATTTTAGCTACTGGAGTTTGATAACTATTGTAGTCTTAAAAGCTTAAAACTTGTGGTTCAAATCTGCTATTAGGATTAGAATTTTGGCCATATAGACACTAGTTGCTTCTCGTCACTCCTTTTTTTTTGGTGGAAAAATTTAATAGAAAATTTGGGTAAGGTTCTTCAGAGAAGTAGCTTTTCTTCTTCTGAAAGTGTATACATGGTTCTGTCTGGTAACAACCTTAATGGTGTTATACCAAGAACCATACGTTCCAATGCAACAAGTTTAGAGCACTTGATGCTATCAGAGAGTGGAATTTATGGTGATATCCCAGCAGAGTTGAGTCAATTCCAGTCACTGAAACAACTTGATTTGTCTAACAATTCACTCAATGGGTCCATACCTCTTCAGCTTTATGGGTTGCTGGGGTTAACTGATCTCTTGCTTAACAACAACACCTTGGTTGGTTCCATCTCTCCATTCATTGGGAACCTCGGTAGCTTGCAGACACTTGCTTTATTTCACAACAATTTGCAGGGTGCCCTGCCTAAAGGGATTGGAATGCTTGGCAAGTTGGAAATTTTATATCTTTATGATAATCAATTATCAGGGGCTATACCTATGGAGATTGGTAATTATTCTAGCTTGCAAATGATTGATTTCTTTGGAAACCATTTCAATGGGGAAATTCCCATCACTATTGGAAGGTTGCAAGAGTTGAATTTCCTTCACCTTAGGCAGAATGAGCTTGTGGGTGTGATTCCTGCCACACTGGGTAACTGTATTAAACTGAATATCCTGGATTTGGGCAGACAATCAGCTCTCAGGTGGCATTCTTGCAACATTTGGATTCCTCAAAGCATTGCAGCAGCTCATGCTCTACAACTATTCTCTTGAAGGTAACCTCCCTCACCAACTGATAAATGTAGCAAACTTGACCAGAGTGAATCTTTCAAAGAACAGATTGAATGGTAGTATAGCTGCCTTGTGTAGCTCTCGATTGTTTCTTTCTTTTGATGTTACCAACAATGCCTTTGATGGAGAAATTCCGCCCCAACTGGGAAATTCACCCTCCCTTGAGAGGCTAAGATTAGGTAATAATAAATTTTCTGGTGAAATTCCAAGGACATTGGGAAAAATCCACGACCTGTCATTGTTAGACCTCTCAGGAAACTCACTCACTTGGACCAATACCAGCTGAGCTTTCTTTGTGCAATAAACTGGCTTACTTTGATTTAAATAGTAATCTTCTTTCTGGACAAATACCACCATGGCTTGGAAGTTTGCCTCAGTTGGGTGAGCTTAAGCTCTACTTCAATAATTTTTCTGGACTTCTTCCATTAGGCCTATTCAAATGTTCAACCGTGAACCAACTCTAGGTTCAACCCGTAGGGAACCCACTCTAGGTTCTACCTGTAGGAAACCAACTCTAGGTTCGACCTCACTTGCTTGAGGGAACTAACTCACTAGGCTCAACCTCACTTACTTGAGAGAACCAACTCACTAGGCTCAACCTCACTTGCTTGAGGGAACCAATTCACTCTTGTTACTACCCCATCTCAACTCAACTTATTGAGAGAGTAAAGCATTTATCACAAAACTTGCATATCTAACTCAACTTTAACTATTAAAAGAGTTACTAGTATTTTTAGGACTCAAACCATCCCAAAACATCTCCAAATCTTGCCTAAAAAGGCTGATTTTCAAGATTGCACCAAATGTGCATCATAACACAAAAAATTCTGAAATTTTATGGGCAAATAGCTCTCTCTCATATCTTTCCAATGCCATAAACTTCGCTTCATTTGGATAAGTGTAGCCAAAGTTATATGACATTTTACAAAAGCTGAAACAGGGGATTTATTGGTTCACCCATTTCTGCCCTGACTTTAAATTGTAACTGGGAACAAATTACACATGGAAAAATTCTGCAATTTTACAGGCATGAAACCTTATATGTTAGCTTAAAACTATCAAAATTTCATGTGAAAAGGACATCGGAGGAGGAAGTTATGCAATCTGGTTTACTAGCTGCCAGAATGCATTTTCTGCAGAATCTACCTCGGATTCAAACAGAAACTGGTGCTAATTGGCTTGGTGAAAAATTCTAAAATTTTATAGGCATGTAGCCCTATGTATTATCTTTAAAATGACATAAAAATCATGTCATTTCGATGTCTGTAGGTCAAGTTATGCAACCAAAACTGCAGACTATTCAGAATACATTTTCTGCTGCGTACAATGGGAGTGCCAATGCTCCCCTACTTTGGTTCACTACTCTTCTTCCATAGCTTACTAGTGTTACTTATAATCCAAAAGGGTGTTAAACTCCACATTTACTAGGCCTATAACCAATTATGCTATTTAGATAACTAGTTTAAGCATTTGAATCCTATAACACCCTGTTTATCATACTCTTGATAAACTTGTAACTCAACTTATACTCATGCCTAGTTCTTCATTTCTAATACTTCTTAATCTTTATTTTATGCAATTCCATGTTAATTGAGATTCTAGATACTCAATCAATGCATAACACCACTTAGAATTGCATAAAAACTTGAAAATGGGGGATTACGCATTTGTGCTATGGCACAAAACTTAGAGTGCCATGGCCTCAGCTTCTCTGCCCCACAATTCTTGCGCAGCTGCAATTGGAGTGTCGCGACATGCACTCCCTTGGGTCTGCATGAACAATGCCAAATTCTGGTTTTCCAGCATTGCACCAGGAGCTTCATCTTTTTGAACCCAAATCCAGATTTCAATCATTCTACACTAACTCATCACTACTCAACTCAATCAAGCTTCAACTATACTATATCTTCCTATTCTCACCCAAAACCATTATTCCTCATCAAGTCTCTCAAAGAATCTCAAAGAACAATGTTAAGAATATGGAAAAGAGTAAGAATCAAGAACCCCTACCTTTAGGTGATGACCAACCTTGGAGCCTTGCTCTTTTTCTTTTCCTCTTCCCTTCCTTTCTTTCTTCTTCTTTCTCTCTTTCTCCCCTTCGTTTCTCTATTTCTGTTCTATTTTTGCTGAGTTCGTGAGTGAGAGAAGAGAAAATAAAGAGAAAAGGGCAAACTTGGAAAGTTAAGTTTCAGTACTGAAACTTATATCTGCTAAGGACACTTTAATCACTCTAATTCAAGTTTTTTCGCTTCCAACAACTTTAGAATAAATACTAGGATTCATCTAAATTGTTGGTTCACCATTATTCTATTTTTTAATATCTGCTAAGATCAGTCGAGTATCAAAATACACAACCAGTGTACTTAAAAATACCAAACTGACTCCGATTCTTCTCAAATTTTAACTATACCTTACTTAGCTTATTTGTGACCTAGAAACAAGTTATTCATACTTGTTTCTCTCAACTAAGCCTTTAAAGCTATTTTTTGAGTCATTTTAAGTTACTTTTCAACTTCTGTGTTGCAACTAAGTGCCTAAACTAACTCAGTTTGTCACAAAACTGAACTGACATGTTAAGCAAGTCTTAGCCTACCTTTGTAACCTGCTTACAAGCCTAACATGGAACTGAGGGTGTTACAAAACATACCAGTGTTGAAGCCTGGTTTTTGGTATCATGGTAGGACTTGTATATTTTACATTGTCACAATTATTTAAAAGATTTATTCAATTCATAATTTCAAGAAAACCTCACTGTTGGAACGTTCTTACAAGGATGAAGTGTACTCTATATATGAGGTTACCAAATAACTAATAAAAAAATTGGATGAGAAATATAAAATGCACCTTAAGATTAATCTATGCTTACTTAAACAAGGCACTAATGATTGTTGCAGTAGTAATGAAGTTATACAATATCTATCTATAATTTTAACTGTTGTCCACTAGTGCTCAAGAAAATCATTAGAACTACTGCTTTTGAACTCATGGTATTTGTTATTAGATCATTATTTATACACTAATTTGAATTCATGACATTTGTTATTAGATCATTATTTCCGGATAAACTACATAGAGATATGTTCAAGTTGATACTTAATCACCGTACTGTTCAACGTTTAGGCAGAGTATAAAACTTTGGGAAAAGAACGTGCAACTTTTTCTTTTTCTTTTTCTTTTTCATCTTTTGATTCACATTTGAATATTTGATCCCTATTCAAACTATGCACCCATTAATTAGATTACACATGCATATAGAATACTGGATGTAGAAGTTGTTTGTATTATATCATTGTTTATAACAATGCTGTGTGTATTATATCAATGTTTTTCTTCCTGGAAGGATATCCTGATTTGAAGCCACTTGTCTTCTCATGTTGCCAGGTTGATCATAGTAACCAACTGTCCACTGCTATCCTTTTTTTTTTTTTGTTTCATTTCATTGTTTGAAATACATGGACAAATATATGAGACTTCTCTAAAATCCATAAAATGACCTTGGATGTTTTAATCTCTCTGCACAAGACAAGCAGATCTTGTTCATCATTGTATCACAATCCCCATAACAAGGTTGTGAAGAGAGGTGTGAGATGTTGGGTACATGGTCATTGTATCTTGCATGTGATCGTAGCTGATATATGTGTTTTTTCATTAAATGTACAAGGATAGTTACTTAAACTCACGTCTTCAGCACATTCTGGTGTTGGTTGTTCTATTGAGCTCTTACATTTCTTCTTCTCTGGGACCTACTTATAAAGGCCACCTCAGTTGTACTACTGTTAGAGATAGTTATCTTAAACTCAAGTCACTCTTTTGTACACAACTCAACTATATTTTTTTTAAACCAATTGTCTCTATAAAACTTATGGTTTTATGGTTAGAATGTACATGTTTATGGAAATTGAACAGAAGTAAGATCCTTACCTAGTTTAAGTTTCCATGATTACTTGTTCAATTTATTTGTTGAATATTGTACCCCTATGGGATTATAAATGACATTTGTATTTTGAGTCTTCTGTGGAAAGTCACTCAATTGATGTAAGCATTAGTATTTATCAATTCCAGAGCACTTCAACAGGCAGTGTTATATTAAATATAACAAAATTTAACCAATTAAAAATACGTGTCATATGTATGTTATATCATATATGCCATACTTAATCATGATATGTGACCCAATAGGAGTGGAGTCCACCTTTTGTCATTGACATGTAATTTACCAAACACTATTTTGTCATAACTTGAATCCACCTTTGTTCTAGTTAGCAAAGAAAATTAATGTAAAAAAATTGTCTTCCTCTGAAATTGAGTTTTCAATATTGTAACTCAAGTGCTCAGTTCATTTCCAACTGAGTGCACAACTGCACCAAACCCGTTAAGCATCACATTAGCATCATCGCTGGTCTGCTCTTGAAAGGCATAAAGAATACCATTAATCAGAATATCTTCTAATTAGGCATCTATATCAGATGCTCCCAAGTTAGTGACCACCTTCTTAATAGTTTCCATAACCATTCGTGGAAAGGTTCACTCTCATCTTTAAGATCCTCAACAATTCTCCCGACAATATCGGCAATGCCAACTTTGTTTGCCATCTCTACAATAGTCTCCACAAGTTGCTTATAGTTTCTTTGATCCAAAGTCATCCTCCTAACCCAGACGTTCTGAAAAAATTAGGGAGAATATCATTTCTAATATAATCACTATGCACACCCTCAAGTAATTACACACTGCTTCACCACATTCAGAATAATTTTCTTCATTTCTTCCTCAAGCCACTGAAATTCTCGAATCAAAAAAATCATAACTTCCTTAGTATAGTAACTAGCATATAGGGCTTCCATCAACGGAATTGTAAAACCAATTCCCTTTAAGAAATGTTTTTGTCTCCTATCCCAGTACATTTAGGACTATCTAAATATGACATAAATTTTGGATGTTAAAAATAAAAGTTATGAATTTCTAGTGAATTATGTGTAAAGAATATTAGTTTGATTTAACTTTCCATGATTGTGCTTTAATATATGCTTAAAATTTTATTTTCTTATTCGAGTAAAAGTTTAATCAAAACCTTAGTTTCCCATTTGAGATTCTATATTAATAAGTACGCATACCTTTTCAAGGTACTGCTCATTGTATTAAATCTTGAATTGTCCAAGTGGGACAGTGTGGTAAAAAATTTTATTTTCGCTTGGTTAATAGTTATTCTTTAAATCTCATATGTTATATTTGTTGAAATTTCGGTCTGCAATATTTCTTTTTGTTCTCTGGGTGTATACTTAAATGCAATAAATCTCACTGCGTTCAAGTCATGCACTTGGAGACCAATGGGAAATGCTACCAAAATTTCGTCAAGTATAAAATATGAGATTTAAGGAATAAGTATTAACCAAGTGTTGAAAATGTTTCTTATCGAATGGGATAGGGCCATACCATGTTAAGAAGGAGATGGGGATATAAGGATTGTGTTAATGTGCTAAATCAATTTCAGCAATCATGAGACCCGATCGAAGTTGGATGTCACGAAGAAATGATCCTACTGGCTATGTAAGTGAAGAATTCAAGGATGGAGTTGATGATTTCATTAGGGTTGCTCAAGGAGACCCGACAGTTATTGATGCATTAAATCGCATCCTTTGTCCATGTGCTAGATGTAAGAATCGTGCTTGGAGGGAGGTATTTGGGGTAGAACAACATCTGTATAAGTACGGATTTGAAGATGGTTATATAAATTGGACCATTTATGGTGAAGACAGATAAGGGGATAGCAGCTCAACATTCATTGTCCATGATGATGAAGTGGAGCCTAGGAATCCATACGTGGATATGGTTATGGATGCCGCAGGTGATAGGTTAAATCCAGAAGCTCAAGATTTAGAAGAGGATCCAAATCCGTTAGCTGCGAAGTTTTATGACTTGCTCAGAGACACTGATGAACCTTTATGGGATGATTGCCATAAGCACACGAAATTGTCAGCTGTAACTCAACTTTTGAACTTGAAGTCGGAGTTTAACATGAGTGAGAGTTGTTATGATAGAATGATTGTCATAATTAAGAGCATGCTTCTAGAGCCTGAAAGGTTACCCGAAAACTTCTACAAATCAAAGAGAATGGTTCGTGAGTTGGGATTAGGATATGAGAAGATAGATGCGTGTCTTAATCAGTGCATGTTGTATTACAAAGAATACAATGACAAGAGACTCTACTCAGTTTGCTTAGTATGTGGACACTCATGATTCAAACCGAATGCGGGATGTTCATCGAATGAGAAGGATGTGCCGCATTCAGTGTTGCGATATTCTCCCATTATGCCAAGACTCCAACGTCTATTTATGTCCAAAAACACTGCACAATATATGACTTGGCATGCGGATGGAGTGCGTCAAGATGAAACAGTGATCAGGCATCCAGCTGATGCTGAGGCTTGGAAACAATTTGATGATACCCATTCTACATTTGCGCTAGACGCTCGAAATGTTAAGCTTGGCCTGTATACAAATGGTTTTAATTCATTCAGCGGTTCAGCCACACCATATTCATGTTGGCCTATTTTTGTCACACCGTACAATCTACCTCCAAGTATGTGTATGAGAAAGGAATACATATTCCTCACTCTTTTAATTCCTGGACCAAAGTCACCAGGTAAAAGTTTAGATGTCTATCTTAGACCTCTAATTGACGATCTGAAGATATTGTGGGATGATGGGGTGCAAACTTATGATGCTTAGAAGAAGCAAAATTTCGATATGAAAGCGGCTTTGTTGTGGACAATAGGTGACTTTCTAGCCTATGGAATGTTGTCTGGGTGGAGCACTCATGGAAAACTTTCTTGTCCACTTTGTATGAATCACATTAAGTCATTTATGTTGAAGCACGGTAGGAAATGTTGTTGGTTTGATTGTCATCACCAAATTTTGCCTTTTGATCATTCATTTCACCGTAATCGAAACTCTTTTAAGAGATCAACAGTGGAAAAATCCAATCCACTGCAATGGCTGAGTGGGACAGATGTCTTGAATAGAATGACTCAACTTAAGGAAGTCATTTTCGACTTGAATTCAGGTAAACAAAAACAAGATGGCTTTGGTATACACCACAATTGGGTGAAGAAGAGCATATTCTAGGAATTGCCTTATTAGTCCACTAATCTAATACAACATAATTTAGATGTTATGTATGTCGAGAAGAACGTGTTTGACAATATCTTCAACACTGTCATGGACATAAAGGGCAAGACAAAAGACAATGCAAATGCAAGAGAAGATTTGAAGATAGTATGCAAACGTCCTACCTTGGAGCTAATAGTTGAGAATGGCAAATGTAAAAAACCAAAGGCGGCGGCGTATGTCTTAGATGCCAATCAAAGAAGGATGGTGTGTGAGTGGATAAAACAGGTAAAATTTCCTAATAGGTATGCGTCGAATATCGCACATTGCATCAATGTAGACAGTGGGAAGATATATGGAATGAAAAGTCACGATTGTCATGTTTTTATGCAAAGATTAATTCCTCTGGCATTTCGTGATATCTTGCCAAAACCTATATGGGGACTGTTAACAGAACTAAGCTTGTTTTTTAAAGAAGTTTGTGCAACTGAAATTCGTGCTTCCACTATGGAGAATGCAGAGCTTTCTATCATTGAAACAATTTGCAAGTTAGAGAAGATTTTTCCTCCAGCATTCTTTGACGTGATGGAACATCTAGTCGTGCATCTCCCTTATGAAGCTAAGGTTAGAGGCCCAATGCATTACAGGTGGATGTACCCCTTTGAGAGGTGTATGCTGTACTTGAAAAGAAAGGTCCAAAATAAGGCGAAAGTTGAACGATCTATTTGTGAAGTGTATATTTTAGAAGAAATTTCCAATTTTGCTTCCATGTATTTTGATCCCCACCTACAGACCAGACGCACTCAAGTTCCTTGGAATGACGACGGTGGGGAAGATACAATTAATGAACGATTGTCTGTTTTTAAACATCTATGTCATCCTATCGGGAGAGGTCAAAATAGATTCCTGACAGATATGAAACTTCAGATTGCTGAGACATATGTGCTTATAAATTGTGGAGAATTAGAACCTTATCTCCAGTAAGTTTACTCTCTATCTAATGAATTTGTTACAAATGTGCTTAATTTATTGTTCCATATTAATTAATGTATTGATTAGACAATTCGAAGATTCGTTAAGGGAAACAGATCCCAATATCACTGATGATCAAATATTGGAAGCTTGAGATAAAGACTTTAGTAGGTGGCTAAAACATCTAGTGAGTCCTTTTATCCATAATTGTGATCTATCATATTAAATTTAATGTTCATTATGCTAGATGTTACAACTATCTACTTTCTATGTAATGATACAGGTTAATATAGGCCAAGTCGAGAATCAAATGATACGAGAGATAAGTTATGGTCCATCCAAGTCCATGACTTCTTACTGTGGCTTAATAGTTAATGGGTACAGATTTCATACTAAGGTGTACGGATAAAGTAAAGCTACCATGAATAGTGACGTATGTGTTAGAGGTAGTATATATGGTGAGAATGACTTCGACTATTATGGCATCGTTGAAGAAATATTGGAATTATCATATGTAGGAAATTAGAACAGAGTATTTCTGATCAAATGTCATTGGTTTGACCCGATAAATGGAGTCAATGTTGATGAGAGATATGGGTTGGTTGACATCAAGTATAAATCTAGACTTCACTCAAATGAGCCATTCGTCTTAGCCGAACAAGCATAACAAGTGTACTATACAAGATATCCATAAAGCGGGAATAGAGTTAATGGTGAATGGTGGACAGCTTGCAAGGTCAGAGCAAAACTCTTCGTGGCTGAGACATTGAATAACGAAGGTGATGAATTGAATGACCTAACTGCCACTGATTATTACCAAGATGATGGATCCCTTGGAACACACAATTTTGTCATAGATGATGAAGCAGTCTCATTGTTTGATGCACATGCCCAAATGGAAGAAGTGAACATATGTAATATACATTATCCAACAGACGTTCTAGTTGATGATGAGTTTATTGATGACAATGAAAATAATGAAATTAATGAATTCTCAGATGAAGATGACAAATCTTTTGCTTTAGACTCAAGTAGTTAAAATTGAAGCTTGTTCAATAAATTTCATTCATGGTATTTACATTGGAATATCATTATTCTCCAACGTCTGTTTTTATTGACATATAGTTTCTTAACTCCTAATGTTTCATTATATTTCCTTATGCAGATATTCATCATGACCATTCGAGGTAGAGGTGCTGGACGCGGTCGTGGGAGAGGCCGTAATGTTTCATCTGCCCATGATTCTCCACCACTACAGCATTCTCAGCCCTCTCCAGGTATATACCTGTAGGATGTTTCATTTTAATTATTGTTAACTCATGGTTTATATAAATGTAATATACATGTATTTTTTTTGTTTATGTATAATTATGTTAGGTGCAGCTTCAGCTATTGGCCCATCGACTAGTGCAGGCCTACCAGCGTCTAGTCCATTGACCATTGGAGGCGTATCAGCTCCTGTCCCACCCTTTATTGACCCAGCGATTTCTATGCCACCTCTTGCTGACCCACCCATTAGCAGCCCAAATGTGGCACCTTCATGTGGAGAATCCAATGTAGAAACAGATAACTGGGAACTTATATATGTGGTGCCTGTCCCTAAACCGTAAGTAATAGTGATATATCATTTTTTATTACATATATTTACTTTTAGATTACTAACATTATCTTCTTGTACTTACAGGAGGAGGTTTCTCCCGTCGAGGGTGACACGTAACATTATGTACAATGTCATGACACGGATGCCTGTTCCGGCTAGTACGTGGCGAGGTTATCCTGCTAAGATGAAGGAAATATTATTTATCGACTTCATGGTAAGTAATTGTGTTTATAGAATTATATATTATACGCTTATTGAAAAATAAATATACATATATATCATTTGTCTAGGCTAAGCATCGGTTCACATCTGATGCTGATCGTGGCATGGCGAGAACTGTTTGAGAATGGACTATCTTAGACCGTTATCCAGACCATTTGAACAAAGCACGAGATAAGGCCTTTGAGAAGGCAAATTCAAACAACTTGGCTGATGTTAAGGGCCATGGGCCCAGAGGAATGAGGACAGAAGTGTGGGATGACTTGGTCGACATTTGGCTGACAGATAAATGGCTGACGAGGTCTGTAGCTACCCGGAGGAACAGGGCAGCCATGCCTGATGCCTTGAAGCATACCGGCGGGTTGATAAGCTTTGGTCAACACAAGAGTAAGATGGTAATATAACTTTCTCATTTAAAGTTTTAATGATAAGCATTTGTGTATTAACATGTTGTAATTACTTGAGTTATTTACCTATCTTGAGTATGACATAGTATTTTAGAGGGATTGCCTTACTTTTGATATGTGTTTATTATATAATATTCTTCCATATGGGATTACAGGAGGCAGAGTTAAAGCATCCGATTTCTTACAGAGATCTGTATGCAAAAGTTCATAAGAAGAAAGACAGAAGCTATGTTTCTGAGCGCTCGAGGAATTTCATTGTAGGTGTCTTGTTCTTATTCAAAAGTCATATATATTTTAGCTTATTTATTTTTTTTGTTTTGTTATTTTTAGGAGTCATATGACACCGCAATGATAGAAAAATATGGAGAAAACTCTTCCTCTCACCCTATGGTTGACCCGGAGGTCTGGTTGGATACGGCGGGTCCCAACAAGAAGGGACGTGTGCATAACATAGGTAACAGCTTGCACATTGGTAATAACACCGTGCAAGCTTCATCTCCTCAGTTGCAGGTCCTTCCTGCTCTACACCATTAACACATGACATATCTGAAGCTGTAAATACAGCAGTGGCAGCAGCGATGGCTTCATTTGTCCGGAGTCAACTTGTCCCTATGTTGGCGCCCTTCCAATCGTTCTTATCTACGATCGGATCAACAAATGTTGCTCCATAACCACCATCGCAAGGTTTAGGTAGGGAGGGTCGAGAGGAAGAGGAAGAGGAAGACGACGACTTAGACTGATTACCATTTTTCTTATTGTCTACTTTGTATAACTTTCAATTATATTGATTGATTATTTGTATAATAACTTTTAACTATATTATTAGATTATTTGTACAAGTTTTTTGTTGTAGCAGTTTACAATTATTTGATTGTTTGGTGTTGGATTTCTGTTTGCTTCTGTTTGCTGTGGTTTGAAACGCAGGTTTTGGGAAAGTAATAATATATATAGGTTATTAAAAAAAAAGTACCTGATTACCGAGGGATTAGCGAGGGATTAACGAGGGAATAACGATGAATATGGTTAGAGAGGGATTAGCGAGGGAACAGTGAGGAAAATTTACAAATATGGTATATCATGTTAGAGAGGGATTAGCAAGGGTTTGGCGAGGGAAATTAGCGAGGGAATAGCGAGGAAATAGAGAGGGAAATGTTAGAGAGGGAATAGCGAGGGAACAGAGAGGGAAATTTATGAATATGGTATACCATGTTAGAGAGGGATTAGCGAGGGTTTAGCGATGGATTAGCGAGGTATTAGCGAGGGAAATATTAGAGAGGGAATAGCGAGGAAATAGCGAGGGAAATTGACAGCGAAGCAATAGCGAGGGAATTTCCCTCGCAGAATAGCGACGGAATAATGTAGCATATTAGCGAGGGATTAGAGAGGGGTTAGCGAGGGAAATGAATTTTCTTGAGACGGATTAGAGAGGGAATTCTTTCCCTCGCTAATTAGCGATGAAAAAAAAGCGACTAACTTATCCCTCGCTAATCCCTCTCTAATCCCTCGCTAATTTAATTAGCGAGGGATTAGAGAGGGATTAGTGAGGGAAATTTTGCTCTCTAATTTCCTGATTTCTTGTAGTGCTCGAGTGCTCTACATTCTTGAACAAAACATAAGATCTAGAAACAAAACAGTGTATGTATAAGAAAAAACAATAATGATTTATCTATGTTGTGTTCAAAATGCTAGATGTGCTTGGTATATAGCGTACTAGCTAGTAAAGGTTGAAGAACAAGTAAAAAAAAAATAAATTATAGCTGAATAGAATAAAAAAAATTCTGATTAAATTGAAGTTTTTCAGGCTAGTTTTGATTGTTTGATTTTGGAAATTAAAAAAAAACTAACAGAAAAGTGCATTCAGAAGTTTATGTGAAATTCTAACCTAAAATCAATTGGTATTAAGTAAAGTAACTCAACAAATATATAAATCGTACCTAGAAGTTTGAGGCAGACGATGCAAAAGATCAGTTATGTGAGTTAATATGTGACTTGTTATATTTATATAAGACATGTTATGTGTAACGAAATTTTGATTTTATATTTCGACTTTTGTTTTCAAGAATTTTTTTTAAACATATGTTGAACTTACGTGTTTGATCTAACTCAACCCACTCTTGAGCAGGTCAGGTTGGATTGAGTTGAGAACAAAAAATTTCATCAACCCAACTTAATCAAACTCACTACTCTAATGAATGGATCAAATTAAAAAATATTACAGAACTCACCCAAGTGACACCCCTAACCCACTTACAACAATCAAATTAAAAATAAACTTTTAATCTCATAACTAAATAATAAAAATATAATATAATTCATGGTAAAATAATCATGAATTTCACTATCCCTTTAATACAAAATATCTACCTCCACATACTACCGCACTAGTGTTCTTCGCTCTTGGCATGCTTCTCTTTGTTGCCTTCCTTGCACATCTTGTCAATAGTGAGTCTGAGTTTCTTATTTGTCTTCAGCTTCTACGTCATAAAACCTCCCTCAATTCCTTAATTTATTTTCTATGAAACGTAGGCACTGACACGGACACGAGATATGATACAGATACAGAGATATATCAAAATCAAAAAATTATAAGACAGATATATGCCATATATATATATAATTAAAAATATGAGGAAAAGATTCATAATTTATAATATGATATATATAAGTTTCAAGATTTATAATATCTTAACATATATTATATGTGTTGTTATTTGCTACTTGGTAAGCCTCTCACATGGAGCATTATTTCTATTAATGTTATCCAAAAATTCTCCGAAATCAACTTATCTTAATAAAAATAGCCATATACAAGTACATGTACAACAAAAAAAAAAAATAACTAAAAAAAGTATATAAGGATTAATTCTATTTTGTTCTCTACCATTGACACAGTGGTGGCACGATGATTTAATTGTAAATGGACGTAGGTAGTTAGATGAGAAGGGTGGCCTCACAGTAAAAAAACATTGTGGTATGATTAGGATAAGTGGTATTGATAACTGAATAATTGAACTTGAGTAATGGGCAATTAGTAATTGAGTATATTACTATTTTTTTAAATGGTAATTAAGTTTTTTATTAATTTTAAATTAATCGTGTCTTGCGATCTCCTCGACTTGTCCGAATCAAAAAAAATATTTTTTAATTAAACACATACAATGCATGTATCATATGTTTATGAATGTACAAATAAATATGACACTAAAATAATGTGTCCGTGCTTTATAGTTTATTTTGCTTCTTGGCCCGGCCTTCATATTTCTTGACCATGGGCCCGTGGCATATCATGCTTGAAGCATCAAAATATTATTTTATTTCAGTTTTTCCCCCACAATTTTGTTGTGGACCATGGGCCTAACAGCTTTTGCCCAATAGCCTTTTCCTAGCTGCACTGCTTCCCTTTAAAATTGCAACCTTTTTTTTAAAAAAAAAATTTGTCTTCAAAATTGCAGCTTGTGCTCCACACCAAAGTCGATGACCGTGAGCCCATAGTGGTGCCCATTGTCGTTCAATGTTTTTTATTTTTGACCAGTCCTTCAATGCTTTAATTTTAGTTTTTTGTCAGCTTAGCTCTATTTCTTTAGGAACATACATAATCTCCAATTAGCCGAACCACTGCTTGTCATGTCTTTCGGTCCACCTTATTAACAAGAGTAATTTTAAAGTAGGTATAATTTACCACATAAGTATTCAAATAATTAATTAATATGTGTAAGGAAGGATATATGACCCACATTAAAAATGCGTTAATCTAAGCCATTAAGATTGAGTTAGTGGTGAGGGGTTTAGAGGGTTTATGAGTCTTAAATTTAAATTTCATAACCATCATTGTAAAAAAAAAAATGCATAAATCTCTTAAAAATGTCTTTATACATGTCAACTATGCTTCTTAAGAAATTATTACAATGTCGATTTAAGAAATTCTCTATGTAACAAAATGCCTCAAAACACCATACCACTGTTGGGTTCTAGTCAATTTTGTTGACCATTATTTACAATGGTTGAAATTTTCAGCCACCAACCTTGATATTCTCAAGCATAAGACGGTGTAGAATTCAAAGGCTTTTGGTGGAGTAGGTGCCTTAATTTTAGGAGCAAATTTGTCAACAAATTTGCTTGGATGGTAGTGGAGTAGGTGCAAGTTTTCAAAGCAAAGTTTGAAATCAAATGCATACCACCTTGGTGCACACGGTTTTGCACAAATCACTTTTAGTGCACATGATTTTGCACTCATTGTACTTCTATAAATAGAGGCAATTGAGAAGGAGAAAATGCATCAGATCCTCACAATCAAGAAGGAAGAAAGTGAGAGAAAAATAGAGAGTCTCTTCTCTTTATAGTAAGAGTGTGTTATCATTTTTGTAACTCTTGAGAGTGTGTACTCGGGTTTGTAGAATGATACACAATTGGGGTAGGTTACAATTATTGTAATCATTGTTGTGATAGTGAATAATTTTATTGGAGTGTTTCCGTGAATGTAGGCAAGAGGTACCGAACCACGTAAATTTTTGTATTTTCTATTATTTTTTTGTAGTGTATTTTTTTTATGTGTTCTTACGATCCTTTGTCTGTACGAGAGATACCCAACAACCACAACTTAGAAAAGTATTTCCCGGCTGAGTTGAGTTTATGTACCAATACAAAACCTAAAGGATATTCTATTTCCAACACAACTAGTAAGCAGCCAGAAATTAGGATGTGTGGGAATTTGATTGTTTGGGAGTCCACCATGACATAAGCACCTTATATTGTTTTTCATATACGACTTAAAGCATGTTTGTTTTCGATGGTGTAGAATGCAAACTCCAGTTAGCATAATACCTAAAGCAGCCTGAACTTTAAGGAAGAAGATTTTAAAGCCTAAACAAACCGGCTTAGTCAATTTGGCCAAGGCATTTGAATAAGTCCAACCATATGTGACATAAAAAGCAAATCTAAGTTATTTCAATAATTAGTATTTAACAAGAGTTGACTTAATTAGTATTATTAAATATTATTGGAAAAAAAATTTGGGTTCAATTATCATCTCGATTTTGTTAGACCTAATGGTTTGACCCATTGAAAAACCTTTGAGTTAGCCTAACATGACAAATTACACCAGCTCAAACAAAGCACCCGTATGAAAATGATGCTAATAAATAAAGAACAAGACAAACTTATCATGTTAACAAACAAAAAAACTCAGAAAAGTCAAGTGTCATTCATCAACTTTGACCCGGTGGTAAAGATAAGCCTTTCTAGAATAATAATATTCAACATAATAAAAATCTTAAATAAGATTATCTAATTGATTATTTAGACGGGGTGACTAGGAAACTTCATTCAATTTTATTTTGTTTGATGTCTTCTATTCGTACAAAGGTTAATTGATTTTGTATAATTTCCTCTAATAAGCAGGAAAACAGGAATGGTTAATTATTTGAACGTTTCAAGTTATTATATTCTATTATGGTCTTAAAATCAATAATTAAGTAAAAACAATTTTTTGAGATAGGTGAATTTCTAACACAACTCGCACAATCTTACACATATTAAGGATTGATTTGAGTACTGCAATGTGTAGGAATATCTCTCAAGTTACTGGGGTCAAAGACGCACAAGGTCTTCTGTCTTCCTACTACTGTTAAAAATTGACTTATTCATAGAAGAAAAATACTAAATTAATGTTGTCAAGGTCATATAACACGGAGTATAAATATGCTTCTTCTATAGATACATTATACACCCTCTTCAAAAGTGGGATCACTCCTTTAACGACAATGGTTCTGTAATTTGCATTTCATATCATCATTTTGATGATGATATGGCCCATATATCCATCGGCATCTGCACAATATTCAACTATAGCACAACCTGGTTCTGAATATAATTGACATGTGGATCTGTTGTCATCCCTTACCAGTTTGGAATGAAAGATCCAAAATGCTATGCAGACAAGTGGTTTGAAATAGAATGAAGAAACACTACTTCTCAAGGTGGTCAGACTCAGACACCTTACATTAAATCTATAAATCTGGAGGTGACATACATATATGAAGCGTTAAGCAAGGTTGAGATCATGAATCCTGTTTTCCGTTGGAACTGTGAAGGCAAAAACGTTGGGCAAGTCGTAGACCTGAAAGGAAGCCCTTTCGTGTTTTCCAAGGATGGCAACAAATTTACGGCCATTGGTTGCAATAAGAATGCGTTTTTGCACTCAGATGGGTCAGAAGTTACCGGTTGTGTGTCCATTTGTGACAAGTACGACAACGATGAAGTTAACAATAACATTGCCTTTGGAACCGATGGTTGTCTTGGCAGGTTTTGACGCGAGACTTCATTACCCTCATATCTTTCAGAATATAACGCAACACTTGAAGATATAGGAAACAGAAACGTGAGTGATCAGTGCAGTCATGTGCTGATTGGAAAAGAATATTGGTTTTGGATAAACTCTGGGGATGGGGAAGAGTATCAAAGTTTTCGTGACCTTGGGAATTTGGGTTATGTTCCTGCGGTGCTTGAGTGGGAGATGCTGAACTCGTCAGGCCTGAAACTCCCTACAGATGCCAACTGCACTAATATTCCATCTTCACAAAACAGAACCTCAGGTTGGAGATGTGAATTCTACACAGGCTCCTCTGGCAATCCCTACATTACTGGAGGTTGTGTCGGTATGATCCCTTCTGCAACTCACATGTATATTGTTCCATTATTTGATCATCTTTTACTATTGTTCATTCATAATGTTATTATTCACACAATGTTTTTTTATTTTATTTCACAAGTACAATCATTAAACGAGTGATTTTACTTGAATAGATATATGTAACATTACTTAAAAAGTTAGAGTTGATCAAGATTTTGGTTCACTACATCCAGTTTCATGTATTTTTATGTAATTCAATTCCACTTAAGAAAATATACATTTGGGTTCTGACATATAAATTAACGTGGCTCTATCTTAATGTTTCAGCATAACGTTCATCCAATAAGAAAAGTCAAGCGAAGTGGACTATAGTAGGTACGTAAAAACTCAAAAACCTAAATTTCCAGCTTCTAATTAATTAGAAGCTATATTACTGTTTCTTTTCGAGTTATATCCGTTTTATTGGTTGAGATTTTTTTAAAAAAATATCTTCATTAATATTTCATTATTATATGACAAATTTTAAATATTAAGCATATTGCTTGATGTAAATAAAAGGATTGAGGAAAAGAGCTGAGTATTTTATCAGTGGATATTCAATCAAGATCATTAGAAACATTTTTCTCATACTTGCACGGATCCTAAACTGCTAGGCTTTGTGAATTTGCACCTAGGTACAAATTAATCTAGGTGCATACATCAATTTTTGTATTGGACAAAGTAATGACTGATTTTATTGTGGCAAATGTGTGTAGGAGTTTCCTCAAGCCTCGGATCCATCATTTTACTTCTTGTTCTATGATGGTTGTTTAAAGTTGTAAGGAAAAATATAGTAAAGAAACGCAAAGAAAAGTTCTTCAAACAAAATGGGGGTTTGTTGTTAGAACAAAGATTGTCTTCAGGTGAAATTAATGTTGACAAAACTAAAACTCTTCAGCTTAAAGGACTTAGAGAAGGCCATAGATCACTTTAATATGAACAGAGAACTTGGAAAGGGAGGTCAAGGTACTGTTTACAAGGGCATGCTAGTAGACGGTAAAATTGTTGCAGCGAAGAAGTTTAGAGTACAAGGACTTGAAGAATTCATCAATGCATTTGTCATTCTATCACAAATTTACCATAGAAATGTGGTTAAGTTGTTAGGAAGTTGTTTGGAGACAGAAATTCCGTTGCTTGTTTATGAATTCATTCTAAATGGTAACCTTTTATGAATATTTGCATGACCAAAATGAAGACTTACCAATGACATGGGATATGCATTTGAGAATTGCCCCTGAAGTTGCAGGAGCTCTGCTTTGCCTCAGTTGCTTCTCAACCCATTTATCGTAGAGACATCAAATCAACAAATATACTTTGGGATGAAAAGTATAGGGCAAAAGTACGTAGTAGACTTTGGAACACCAATAATGGTTTCCATTGAAGCTACTCACCTCACCACAGTAGTTCAAGGAACTTTTGGATACTTGGACTCTGAATATTTCCATACTAGTCAATGTACAGAAAAGAGTGATGTCTACATTTTTGGAATGGTCCTTGTTGAACTTTTAACTGGGCGAAGGCCAATATCCTCATTAAGACCTTAGGAAGCCAAAAGTTTAGCTTCATATTTCATTCTCTCTATGGAAGAAGATCGTCTGTTTGATATTATTGACTAAAGTGTGATGATGGAGGGGAAGAAAGAACATATTATTACAGTTGCCAATCTTGCAAATAGATGCATAGAGTTGAATGGGAAAAAATAGCCAACTATGAAAGAGGTCACATTGGAATTAGAAGGGATTCAGAAATTGGAAAGGAAGTCTAATGCACAACAAAATCATGAAGAAATTGAGCTTGTTGGAATTGAAGATTACCAACCTTGGGATGCTTATTCCGCTTCAAATACAGGGCCAACTTTAAACAACAGAACACTCGTCGTGGAGGCTATGTCTTTTCTTATCAAATAATTGGTGAATTTTCTTAATTTATTTTCTCTCGTGTAAAAGAAAATCATTTTGATTGGATATATATAACCTCCGAAGAAAGCATAATTGTTGTTGAGTATCATCATGGGTGAGGACTCGTGCTCGAATGAGGATCATCTGTCCTCATTTCTTGTCTCTCTACTTAAATTCTACTAAATAAGATATAATTAAGTTTATAACAATTTATAAAATTTAAGTAGGGAGACAGAGAAAGAGATAAGAAATTAGGACAAATAATCCCCATTCCTCGTGCTCATAGTGGGTATGTTTCTCTGATATCATCATGGCATGATAGAAGCTGTCTTATAAATTTTTTTTAATCCTTTTTATGTAGGGAAGCATATATATATATATATATATATGTACACAAGTACTAGAAAATCTGAATAAAGACATCAAGTTATACACTTAGTTAAACAAAAAATATGATATAGAAACTAGATAGTGTATGTAGAAGATAAAACGAGAATGATTTATCAAAGTTGTGCTCAAAATGCTAGAGTCACTTTGTTTTCACATAGTCTGCTCCAAAACTTTTGTTGCTATGCGTTACACGTCAATTTTACATCAAATAGCAGGGGAACTCCCTCCTCAAAGGTCATGTTTATTCTTATATTAAACTGTTAATGATTTTAAATTGTTAAAAATATGCGTATATGTAATTTATATAAAGTATTTTCATAAAGGTTGTTAGGATAGAATATCAAAGTAGGCTGCAATCTTAAACCGTTATGCATAACCAACGTAATTCATTGTGTTTTCATTGATATTCTTCAAATGTGTCAATTCAAATCAAGGAAATTTATTTTACGAATAAATTAATTGGAAATTCTTTGTTATATTAAAAATAAATTAGTTCCATTTGGCATTGTTCTGTTAACATTTTTTTCTTTTTTATATAAAATGTGTTTTTCATCTCGCAATGATAGTAGATGAAAAAATTGTTTCAGTAAAAAAGTTTAAGGTCCAAGGAAAGGTTGAATATTTCATCAATGAATTTGTCATTCTTTCACAAATTAACCATAGAAATGTGGTTAGGTTGTTAGGATGTTGTTTGGAGACAGAAATTCATTCGATTGTTTATGAATTCATTCCCAATGGTACCCTTTTCGAATATTTGCATGAACAAAATGAGGACTTACCAATGATATGGGATATGCGTTTAAGAATTGCCACTAAAGTTGTAGAGCTCTATTTTACGGACACTCAACTGCTTCTCAGCCCATTTATCACAGAGACATCAAATCAACAAATATACTATTGGAAGAAAAGTATAGGATAAAAGTGGCAGACTTAATTTGAAACATTCAGAATGGTTTCCATTAAAGATACTCACCTGATCAATTTATAGAAAAGAGTGATGTGTACAACTTTGGAGTAGTTCTGTTGAACTTTTAACCGGGCAAAAGTCAATATCTTCGATAATCCCCGAGGAAGTCACAAGTTTGGCTTCATGTTTCGTTCTTTGTAATGAGGAAAATCGTCCGTTTGATATCATTGACAAAAGAGTCACGAAGGAAGGGGAGAAAGAACATATCATTGTAGCTGCCGCAATCTTGCAAATAGATGCTTAGACCTAAAAAGTAAAAAAGGGCTAACTATGAAAGAAGTCGCAATGGAATTAGATAGGATGATATTAGAAAGGAAGTCTAACGCACAATAAAAGCATGAAGAGACTGAGATTGCTGGAATTGAAGACTACCGACTTTGGGCTGCATATTCTACGTCAAATACACGGCCAACTCTAAACTGAACGCCCTCCTTGGAGGTTAATTATGCCTATTTCTTATCAAATGATTGGTGAATTTTCTTAATTTCTCCACTGCAATTGACTTAATGCTTCTAATTTGAGTCTTTTAAGTTTATGCAAGAATTTTTCCCTTGAAAAACTTAAATTTTAGTATCATCATGGCTGATGACTCGTGTTCATGGTGGACACATTTTCTGATACTTTTATGGCATTAAAGAAACTCTCACAGTTTTTTTAAAATCTTTTTTTATGTATAGAAGCATATATATACACGTACTTGAACAAAAAATAAGATCTAGAAACTAAATAGTGTAAGTAGCTAGAAGAGAAAACGAGAATGATTTATCTAAGTTGTGTTCAAAATGCTAGTGACACTTTGTATATAGCGTCCAGTAAAAATTAAATTAGAGCTGAATAGAACAAAAAGTTTTCTGATTAAAATGAAGTTTTTCATGTTTGTTTTGATTTATTTTAAAAAAATAAAACTATATAGGAGATTCAGTAGATAATGCACCAGTTCATTTGTGACAAAGAGAAACGTTAGATTTATATTTTCTATCACATTTTTTTAATACATTTATTTTTATTAAGTCACGTTATATATTAAATTATATATTTAATTTTAATTAATAAATAATTAATTTAATTAATATATAATTAAATTTAAATATATATTTTAATATATGATATGACTTAATAAAAAATAATGTATTAAAAATAATGTAATAGAAAATGTGTTACTCTCATTCTCATTTGAAAAAAGCAAAAGACTTGGGTAAAGGGCTCCATTTGGTGAAGTGGGATACTATTACATCTCCTAAACGATGTGGTGGCCTTGGAATTCGTGTGGCTCGTTTGTCCAACACTGCTATGCTTGGTAAATTGGTTTGGCAGCTGGCTAGTGGAGCTCCTAAATTTTGGGTTGATGTTATCTCTCACAAGTATCAAGAGCAGGATAATGTTCTTGGTTGTCCCATTAGATCAGGATCTTTCCCCATGTGGAGATCTATTGCTAAGGCTGTTGAGTGCCTCCGGGAAGGCTACAGGTTCAGAATTGGTGTGGGTGGCCTCTCCTTTTGGTATGATGCCTGGCTGGGTGGTCCTATTTTGTAACATGGTGGATTTTGTGAACATTTCAGATACCCAGTTTCGTGTTTGTGATCTGTGGAATGATACGGACTAGGATTTGTCTCGACTAAGTACTTCATTGCCAACTGATATTGCTCTCTCTGTGCGCTCCCATGTCTGGAATGGTAGGTACTCTGGCTTGGGAGTTCTACGTGATAAGCATGGATGCTGGATCTCAAGCTTAGCTGAGAATATTGGTGTTGCTACTAATCTTCTTGCCGACCTTAAAGGTATTCAGATTGGGTTGAAGTTCTCTTGGGATCGTGGTTTCCGCCATGTTGAGTCTGTTTCTGATTCTTTGGAGGCTATTTGTTTGATCCTTGGTGCTGCCTCCCCTCTTCATGTCTATTTGGAGCTATCATCTTGGACATTCGCAGGCTATTGGAACTCGACCAGTCTGTTTCGCTTCGTCATACTCTTCGTGAAGGCAACCATTGTGCTGATATCATGCCAAGTTAGGAGCTTCCGGAGACATTTACTTCTGGTTTTCTGATTCCCCTCCTACCGATACCGAGGCTAGCATTGCTTTGCAAGCGGATCTCATGGCCATAATTTTTCTTACATGCGCCCACCCAATTTCGACACTTGTCTTTTGACTTACTTGTCATTTTTATATTTTTATCTTTTTTGTTTGTGTAACTTTTACATCTACGTACAAATAAATTAATAATTTATAGTTATAAAAAGTAAAAATTTATTAAAAAAATTTATTGTTATAAATATTATAAAAAATTGACTGGGTAATCATATAAAAAATAAATAATTGAATAATTGTTTAGTTATATTCATAAAAATAAAAATATTTTATAATATTAATAATAAGAAGATCATTTATTATTTTTTATGTAAAAAATAATTATATTTGATCTTTTATTATTTTGTATTAATATTTTTTAATATATAAATATAGTAAAATAATCTAATAAATATATAAATTACACTCAAAATATTAATGCTAATATAAGACTCTTCACAAATTGATATCAAATAAAATCTAAGACTTGCTCGATAGAAAGAGATCAAGATGATTTTTCTAAATCTCAGAGGAACCTCGTATTCCATGCTGTGTTATGGAGGTGTATATTAAGTGCGCCCAAAAGGCTTTTGTTTTGTGATGCATATTGGGGTTGAGACCAAAATGAACAGTGGCGGTATATATTACATGGAGTAGCAAAAAGCAACATAATAATTAGCTATGAAGCACATAAACAAATATGCACATGGAACACGATATAGGCAAGGATATGGGAACATATTAAATTTAAAAATTTATAGGATATATACATGACATATATATATATATATAAATTAATATTAAAGTAAATTAAAGAATTTAGTTTATGTATATATATAATTATAAAATTTAAAAAATAATTTATAATTTATTAATATTAATTTTATAAATTTAAAGATGTATAATATCTTAATATATGTTATATATACTAATATTTACTATCTAGTAAGTCTCTCTCAAAAAATATGAAAGATAATTTCTATCGATATTTTTTAAAAGAATCTCTTAAACTAATTTTTTTAATATAACTAACCATGTGTGTATTTAAAAAAATTAACTAGAGAGAATAATATGTGTGAGGTAAGTTTCAGTGACGACGAAGTGGATAACTTGGTACGAGCAAAAGAAGAAGGAACAGATAAAATAGTGGTATGTGAAAAAATAAAACTTAAAAGGTTAATAGTGATGTGTAAAAATATAAAATTTAAAATACTGGTATGAAAAAATAGTGATTTCGGACATAAATTATGTGATTAGACTTAAGTGTGTTATGGGCTTATTAATAGGACATTAATCATGAAAACTAATTTTTTTTAAAAAATATTAATATGTCGTGTTCAAGTCATGTCCTAGACGTGTTCAAGCATGTCTGAGATATGTCAAAGCCTATTCAAGACATGTTTAAAATGTGTCTAAGTTAAAAAAAAATAATCTTTTTAATTGAACATATTCGAACATACAAAATATATATGTCATATGCGTGTCCTCATATGTCTGACACAGACACATATCTAACATATGAATATGTCTCAAAAATAACGTATCTGTGCTTCATAGATAATTGGGTTATTAATACCTTCAACAATAATACGTACGCTTTTCCAAGTCAATTTTTCGAGAACACTAATCATTTTATTCGTGTGTGCATTACACAGGTTATTTTAAATTATGTATATAATTATAAGTTTTTAATTTAATAGTTAAGTAAGCATAATATATTTAAATTAACTTGTTTTACTTTTTTCTAGTTTAATTTTTATGTTAACTGACATTAAATAATAAATTTAGCCAAAACGATCTTAAATTTGGCTTAAGTGATTTTAAAACCATACTCTCTCACATGCATTGGCCTAGCACGTTTATTGAAATTTCAAAATTTGCGCCAGCCTTTTCACTTTAAAAAATGCTTATAATAAATATTTAAATAGAAATATTTTTTGAAATACTAAACAAATTTATTCAAATATGTTTACATTCTTATAAAATATAATAGAGAAACTCAAATTTATTTTGTCTATTTGTAGCAATATTTAATTGTGTAAATAAAGTAAAAAATAATTTTAAATCATTGCGACATGTTAAATAACTTTTTAGGACATAAAAGATCTTAAACAATTTTTAATTTTTGACCAATTGCTCAAACATTTTTGCGCTAGGTGGCTTTTCTATTTTTTACAGTTTATTAATAATAAATTTTAATAAATGTTAGTAAAAGAATGTTATTTTATATATTAAAATTGATTGTTAAAAATATATTTAATTACTTCTTAAAATAATATTATATATTGATAATATTAAAAATTCAAGTGTGAGTATTAAAATTTCACATTTATAAAAAATGAGTGAGGTGAATAGTATATAACTGAGAAGTCAAGATGAGGCGTTATGCCCACTATTGTAATTTCTTATTTTGCCCATTGGTAGAAAATCTCCCTTACTTTTGGGCTCCCTTATGACCCAACAAGTGGTATCAAAATCGATATTTTATTTGGGCCGAGTATTTGGAGATGGTGATTGGTACTCGGGTCTGGTCCTAACCTATGTTGTGTAACATATTAACAAGACTTAAGTCTTGGTTGGTAACTCCATAAATACTTAAAATCGCTTCTACTTGAGGGAGAGCATGTTAATGTTGGGAATCATACTTGAGGGAGAAAATGTTAGAAATTCAAGTGTAAGAATTGAAATATCATATTAATAAAAGATAAGTTAACTGAAGAGTATGAGTTAAATGTTAGTAAAAGAATATTATTTTCTATATTAAAATTGATTGTTAAAAATATATTTAATTACTTCTTAAAATAATATTATATATTAATAATATTAAAATTCAAGTGAGTGTTGAAATTTCATATTAATAAAGAATGAGTTAGGTGAATAGTATATAAGTGAGAAGTCAAGATGAGGCGTTATACCCACTATTGTAATTTCTTGCTTTTCCCATTGATAGAAAATCTCTCCTGCTTTTGGGTTCCCCTATGGGCCAATAAGTGGTATCAAAGTCGATATTTTGTCTGGGTCGAGTATTTGGGAACAGTGGTTGGTGCTCAAGTTCGGCCCTAAGCTATGTTGTGTAGCATATTGACAAGACTTGGGTTTTGGTTGGTAACCCCGTGAATACTCGGAATTGCTTCCACTTGAAGGGGAGCATACTAATGTTGGAAATCACATTCGAGGGGAAAATGTTGAAAATTCAAGTGTTAGTGTTAAAGTCTCACATTAATAAAGAATGAGTTAACTAAAGAGTATATAAGTGAGAAGACCCATAAATTCATGTCTGGTACTCTGCCTTCTTGCATTCATTTATTTTGTGCTAAAGAGTCTACCTGCAGAATAGCAACCCAAGATTAGACCTTCCATGTGTTTGGGAGGCCTTATGATTCTAATCAGAATCCATCCTAAGGCCAAGCCTATTATGTATGTACCAAGAATATTGACTGGCATGAACCACCTAAATGATATCAAAAAATGTGTTAGCTTTTGAATTAACATGAAGAAACCAATCCTCAAATTAGAACTAAGGTTTATGTGAATTACAAATCAATACTCTCAACTAGGGTTTTAAATTGTGGTCACAGTCGTGGTCGAGGTTGCGATCGCGTTGCGATTTTTGCGATTGTGGACATTGCGAGTGCTATGATGTGGATTGCGGTCGCTACGACGTGAATTTTTCAAACTTGGCACAAATTAAATTAAATTATCTATTTTATTGTACAATATATCATAACTAATAATTTATAATTTTTTCATTAGTAAGAGATATCCAAAAGCAATAAATTAATTGACTAATATTAAAACATAAATAAATTAGTAGTTACTCATATATTCAACAAAGTTCATACATAAGTGATTATATAAACAAATATGTGTTTGAAAAATTTAAAAAAAAATCAATGATAAATTATATAATTAAAACTGAAATATTATAACATATACTTTAAACTAATTCCTAAAATTTGCTAACTAACAAGTTAATTGAAATTAAATTTTAATTTATAATACAAATTTTTTCTCTCACCCTTAATTTTTTATTTTAAGTCTTTAATTTTATTCCCATAATCCCAAATTTTCCTCTCCCTATTCAATTTTTTTCCTATTTCCTCTAATTTTCCCTTTCCCTCACATTTTTTCCCATTATCCCTAAATTTCCTGTTTCCCTCCCTCGGTTTCTCACCTCACTCCTCTATTTCTCACTCCCTCACCCCTCTAAATCTCCATTCTCTTTGATAGCACTGTATTTTATACATTTTATAAATCTCTCACTAAGTTTCTTAAGGTTCAATTAAGCTTAATTTAGTTGGTTTTGACACATTTTATTATATTGGACCTTATTTGATCATTGAAAGAATTATTGCATGAATTAGCCTTAATTTATCTTTTTGACAGTATTCAGTAAAATGACTATAACTTGCGTTGTAAATATCTGATTGATGTGATTTTAATCTTGTAGGAAAGCTAAGACAATTGCCTACAACTTTTATGAAGATCTCAAAGGCCAAATCACACGTTTGGATAACTCAAATTGGAGTTGAAGTAAGAACTAGGGTGCTAATCCTGATAGCTTGACCTATGTGTATTGTTCATGCCATATTTCGGGATAGAGGTTGTCAAATGGGCTGCAATTTTGATACTGAATAGTTGAGACCTATATCTACACTTTCATATTGAACACTTTTCAAGAATCGGAGGTCTAGTAGGTGATATTTGGCTTGATAGTCAGAACAGAGGTGCTGGAACTAGACTTGAACACTCTACAGTAATTGGCCCATATCTTGGGCTATAGGTGGCCAAATGAGGTGATTCTGGTATCCATTTTAAAGCCAAGGTCAAGACCTACAACTTTGATGAAGATCATATTTGCTCATTCTGACGCATTCAATGACTTCAGGGCTAAATGATTTCAGAAATAAGGAATCTCCATAATTTTCCACTCACCAAAAGTCATTTGGCATTTTCCACTCATCCACTCACTAATGACTCAGCCCCCTTGTCATTTTGTATCTCTAATCCTCTATAAAAGGAGGCTTTGGCAGATCATTGAGGGAGTTAGGTGTTAAGTACCAAAATGATGTTCATTTGTTACTAGGTTTTCTTGTAGTAATTTTCCTTTGTTCTACATTGAAGTCATGTTCTTCTTCTTCTTCTTCTTTCTTCCTTTCTTCTTGTCTATGAGTAACTAAGTTTTATTTTACTTAGGTGAAAAAGTAAAGCTCTTAGTAATGAAATAAGGTTAGATTAATTTATCTCTTGTGCTTAAATGATATATTTTCAAGTGGTTATTATACGTATTATATTTTGTTTCCAATTAATTTAGAAACCTTCCTTGTAAAGTAAAGTTCTTGATTTGTTGTATACAAGAGATTGACACAATGAATGTTTTAACCCATTTACAAGTGGTGGTGTTAGAAACTCTCCTTATAAAGTGGAGATGTTGATTTGTTGTAGACAAGATTTTGACACAATGAATGCTTGATCCCATTTATGAGTGGTAGTGTTAATAGATGATTAAAGGAATCATAATATAATTACGTATATAATTTTTAATGAACTTTGAATGTTGTATTTTCTGATTGGAACCTCTGTTATGTGTGGATTCTAATTGAGTTATAAAAGAATTAATCTTGACCTTAATTTATTTACCAAGAGTGGATCTCCTAGCTTAAGTAATTCTTTTTTATTTGTGACCAAGTTTTTATCATCTTTATTATTGTAATAAAATATTTTTCTTACGTCAAATAATTTTTTCTTCATCAATTCCCTGTGGATCGACCTCGGACTCCCGAGAATTTTATTACTTGAGATAACTTGCACTTGGGTTTGCAACTTTTAATCCCGCATCAAGTTTTTGATACCGTTGCCGGGGACTTGATTTGAAGAACAAATTTCTGGTGTAAATATTTTGTATATATTTTCTACTTTTTTAATTTTTTTTTCTTTTGTACATACTAACTTACTAACTTAGTGGGGGAACCTCTCTCTTTTATTTTCTTTGTACATATTAACTTAGTGGGGGTAACTCTCCCTTTTATTTTTTATACATACTAACTTAGTGGGGAAATCTCTCTTTTATTTTCTTGTACATATTAACAGTGAGGGAAACTCTCCCTTTTATTTTCTGTACATATTAACTTAGTGGGGGAACATCTCCCTTTTATTTTTTTTGTATATATTAACTTAGTTGGGGTAACTCTCCCTTTTGTATATATTAACTTAGTTGGGGTAACTCTCCCTTTTATTTTGTTGTATATACTAACTTAGTGAGGGAACCTCTTTCTTTTTTTTTTTACGTACTTTACTAACTTAGTGGGGAAACTCTCCCTTTTATTTTTGTACTTTACTTTCTGCACTTTAAATTCTATAATTTCCTTTTTTTACACTTTATTTTCTTTATTTTATTTTTGTATTTGGTGGTTGGTTTATACCACACCTTTGTTAATATTTATTTAGTAGCTGGTTTATACCCCATCCTTGTTAATATTTAATGGCAGGTTTATACCGCCTACTTGTACATTTTTTTTTCTATTTTAAGTTACTTATTTATACTTAATTGGTATCGTAATTTAAATTCTGGTCGTTTGGTTAAAGTTAATCCTAGTACTTTATATATTGATTTGTCTGAATCATAATCACACACATCAAACACAATGGCTGAAAATAAAAGTGTATATGATGAACATGAAAATCAACCGTTGCGAACCATGCGTGAGTATTTGCAACCATTCTGAAATTCTAGTTCATCATGTTTTATCTTTCCACTCAATGCTAACAATTTTAGATTCAAGTCAGATATGATTTCTTTACTTTCTAATTTCCATGGTTTAGAATCTGAAAGCCCATATTTACATTTAAAAGAATTTGAGGAAGTATGTACCACTTTTCATGATCAAACTTGCACTGAAGAGGTTGTTAAGCTTAAATTGTTTCCTTTTTCTTTGAAAGATAAAGCAAAAACTTGACTTAACACTTTGAAACCAAGATCAATTGGCACATGACAAGAAATGCAAGGTGAGTTTTTAACGAAATTTTTTTCAACACATAAACCCAATGCTTTGAAAAGACAAATCCAAATTTTTTTCCAAAACTCAAATGAAGCATATTTTCAAAGTTGGGAAAGTCTTAAAGATTTGTTAAATTCTTGCCCACATCATGGTTTTGAAAAATGACGCACTATAAGTTTCTTTTATGAATGGTTAACACCTGAAACTAAACAATTTGTGAAAACAATGTGCAATGGTGAATTTCTTGATAAAGAACCTGATGAAGCTTTAGACTATTTAGACCATTTTGCTGAAAATTCTCAATCATGGCATGGTACTAATCCTTTTGACAATTTAATTAGATCTAACCTTGCAAGTGCTAGTAAAGGAAAATATCACCTTAGTCAAGAAGAAGATCTAAATGCTAGGTTCGTTAGCTTGGCTAGAAAAGTTGAAGCCATGGAATTAGGAAAAGTAAAAGAAATCAAATCTGTGCAAAATGAAGAAATTTGTAGCATTTGTGATGAATTGGGACACTCAACAAATGAATGTCCAAAAATTCCTATTTTTAAAGAAGTTGTGCATGAGCAAGTAAATGCAATGAACAATTTTAAGAAGCCATTCACTTCTTTTTTTTCAGATACATACAATTCGGGATGGAGAAATCACCCGAACTTCAATTGGAGGACTAACAATCAAGCACAATTTATGCAACCACCACCTCCTCAGGCACAACAGGGCTCTCAAAATTCTCAAGGATATGCACCTTTTGTCCCACCATACAGGAATAACCTTGAAGAAACATTGCATGCATTCATGGAAAAGCAAGATGCCATTATTAATCAAAACACTCAAGCCATGATTGATATAAAAGACACTCTTACTAAACTTTCTTCTGCACTCACCATTCACGAGAAAGGAAAATTTCCTTCTCAACCTCAACTAAATCCCAAAGATCAGTATAGTCTAAATGAGGGTAGTCCAGAAAATTAACAAATAGATCAAGTCAAGTCAGTGATAACCCTTAAGAATGGAAATGTTGTTGAAGAAAGTAAGGAGATAAAGAGTCAAGTGTCCAAAGTGATGAACTCCTTGAGTGTGAATGAGCTAGAGAATGTGGAAAAGAATCAAGATAGTAGTGATGCTGAGTTACTCAAGGAATTTGAGGTGACAAAAAGTCTTGTTAAGCCAGAAAATGATGACGATGGTCACCAGACATACATGATTGACTCAATCATAGATAAGGGAGTTTCTACAACCCATGATTTTGATCCCCTTGAGAATTTTATTGTTAATTCTGAGTTTGATTCTATCAATAATCCCTCTGATGTAGTTAATATTTCTACTATTTTTGATAGAACTCAGGATCATGACACTCAGGCATGGCAACCAATGTTTAAGGAGTTGCCTAAGAAAGGTTGGAGTATTGTTGATAAAAAAGGTGTTCGTCCCTTGGTCTATTCTTATAAAATTAATTTGGAAGAAAGTAAATGGTCAGCGGTTGAAGCTATAACTTGAGTTGAAGGATCCAGATGTAGCAGAGACTTTGGTAGACGATCCTGTCTACCAAAGCTGAGGTAAGTTTTTAGTATTTCGTATTTTTATTGAGTCGGCTTAAGTGCCTCCCAAATTTTGGAGCCTTTGTATGGGGATGTAAATAGTGTCGGCCAACAAAAAATATATATATAAAACAAAAGAACCCAAAAAAAAAAAAACAGTTTTGTTTGCTTGCTTGTTTATTTCATTTTACTTTTTTTTTTGTCATTGCTAACCATTGTCAAGATGTAGTTATTCTCTTATCATCTAAGCATTTCGGGTATGTGACTTCTCCCCATTACTTTGTTTAATTTTATTCTAATAATTTCTTTAACGTATATTGATGATTATTTTTTCAGTCTGGATTTAATTTTTAACATTGAGGACAATGTTGTGATCTGGTTGAGGGGAAGGATAGTTGTGTGAATAATTGTAAAAAAAAACCAAAGAAAAAAACAAAACAAAAAAGAAGTGTGTTTATTAATATATTTGTCGTGTTTTTATATTTCTCAGTAATTTACCTACAACTAAACCAATTAAGGATGACAGAATAAAGAGTAAATTTTGCTCTGGAGGTAATTTTACTCTTGAGACGCATTTTAGTTGGGGTAGATAACTATTGTTGTGTGGAAGTAATAATTTAAATTCAGGAAAATTTGCATGATTGAGTTAATTGTCTTCTTTCTTAAAAATCATATGCTTGGTTATGGATGTTGAATTGGTGTACTGAGAATGATAAAATTATGTCTTATGAGATTTTGAGCCTATTGATGAATGAATTGAACATTTGTACTATTCTCTTCTTTCTTGTGTGAATTTCACTCATGAAATTGTTACTCTAGAACTTGTTTTGATTTTTTTTGAGACTATATTTTCATATGGATACATAAATATGATTGAGACATTTTTCTTGAAATAGCTACTTTAATCAAATAGTCAGCTTTGCTTAGCAGCATATTGTCTCAATATGATGTTACCAAGTGGCTTCCAGTACTCAAGAGGGGAGTGAATTGAGTATAAAACTTTTTCGCAAAACCTCTTTTTTAATTAAGACAAATAATAAAATCTTAATAAATAAATGCACAGAAGGAACGAGAAGAAGAAAAGAAACAATAAAGAGCAATGAAAAATAAATGTGTAGTAAATTAAATTGCATAAAATAAAGAGATTAGGGAAAAGAGAAGCAGGCACAGTATTTATCCTGATTCGACCACTAACCCACTTGTAGTCTACGTCCAGTCCTCGAAAGTCGAGATTTTTCACTAAGTATACAAGCTTCAATAGGCTTGCTACCATTACACAAAAGAGCACTTTTCACACACAAGGAAACTCAACCCTTGTGCTAAAGTCTCAGCCTGCAGGGATACCTCACCCTTATACAAATCTTGAGGGATACCTCACCTCGATCTAGAATATCGAGAAAATAGATGAAGAGAAACTCTCACTCAGAGTAAGTAATACAAATTGAAGTGCTAATGGAGCTCTCACAGAAATATCTCAAAGTTTTTAATCAAGAAGAGCGTAGAAAATAGTTTTCACAAAACAGAGTAATCAGAAAATATATCAGAATTATGGGCAAAGAAATTCGTGACCCAAGCTTGCTATCTATAGGGAAAAACGCGGAGATAGCCGTTTAGGTATAATTAATATCATTTAAAACAAATTTGAAAACCTATATGTTTCCATATACGTAAACAAAAGCTCCGTGTTTATTCGAATAAAGGGAAAGCTTATTCGAATAACACTGTTTCTGAAAACAACGTAAAAAGACATCTGAAATGGGTTATTCGAATAACCAATATGTTATTCGAATAACTCTGTTAAAATCAGAGTTTTAAAACTGAAGAAGTTATTCGAATAACAGCTGAACCATTCGAATAACGTTGCTAACAGAAGTTCAGACATAAAAGATTTATTCGAATAACTCACTTAAAACACAGTTCTGAAAAACTTCATTTATTCGAATAAAGGATGGTTATTCGAATAGCCACTTAAAAAATAGAGTTCTAGAAAACCTTAGTTATTCGAATAACAGGATAGTTATTCGAATAGCCACTTTAAAAAATAGATCCTCGTGAAGGCATTTATTCGAATAGGCTAAGCTCTATTCGAATAACTCAGTTCAAAACCGTTTTGACAAAGATGTTTTCAAAGATACTAAAAAACAAGTTTTATCTTTTCTTTCAAAAACAAAGAGATATCAAAGTGAGCTCCGTACAATAGATCCTAAGTCCTAATGCTAATCAAATATAAACTTGGACTTGGTCTAATTATCATCTTCATTTGTTCTTCTTCACGTTTGTTATCATCAAAACAAGTCTTCAAAAGTATGCATCCAAACACATTCTCCCCTTTTTTGATGATGACAAACTATCAATGAGACTATCAATGAGAAAAGCGTTAGTGCATATAATTGGAATTCACAAAGAGGTATAAAAGCTTACTCCCCCTCTTTAATTATAAGAGGTAATATATATCAGATATGTGCGCAGCTCCCCCTTTCAATTTGAATCCAATCTCATTTTAGGTTTACCTGTCTTTTCTCAATTAAAAATAAATGATCAAATATTTCTCCCCCTTTTGTCATGAGCAAAAAGGAGGGGTAAGTCCCATAAACATATACCAAAGTAAGAATGCATAAAAGGAAATATACTTATATCAATAGATCAACAAGAAATTTTATTTATGCATGAATAACAAAGAGAGTCAATTACACAAGCCAGAAAAATAAATAACATGAAGCCAAAAACAGATAGCCTAAGAACTAAAGTTCTTAGAAGTAAGTATCCAGAGGTGGTGGTGATAAAGCTGGTGCAGGAGTAGGTGAAGCAGATCGGAGGGCAGCGACCTCATGTTCAACGCCTTCTATTCTATCAAACAGAATAGAGAAGGTATGTTCCATGTAAGCTCAATTATCTAGCAAGGTGGCCATGATCTGTTCCAAAGTGACAGGAGCAGGAGCAGCATCAGGTACATCAACAGGAGCAGCAGAGGCATCAGCAGGGGCATCAGCAGGGTCAAGCTCATCCTCAATGACCTCATCTGGGTACACCCAGCCTTCATCAGTTTGGATCATCTTCATTTTTCGTAAGGTGTGAGCGCCAAAGATGTTGTGGTGAGTCAGAGCAATGACTCGCTCAGTCTCCAAGACCTGAGGATACTTGCTCAGCAAGGTAGTGACAAGAATGCCATAAGGCAAGTCAGATTTCTCCTTGCCCTTGGCCCTCATCATGTGTCTCATGATGAACACAGGCCAGTTGATCTGATGGCCATTCTTTAGAAACCACAGCATGAAGACATCTTCCTCGCTGAGGTAGGTGTAGTTTCTACTGCGAAGAGCCAGGATGTGAGCGAAGGCGTAATGCAGAAGCCTATCTTGGCTCTTCAGCATTCCACCCTTAAGACCCTTGTCAGGCAGGGCTAGACCAGGCTTCAGCAGGTCTTCAACCACCTGAAGCTTGTTGAAATCTTTAAGGAAGGGCGTGTCACCATCTTCAACAAGGGCGCCAGAGAACTGCAGCCCGAACAGAGTCAACCAGTCCAGCGGTGTGATCACAATGTTTTGATCACATACCTCGGAGAGAAGATTCTGGCCATCAAAAGCCAGATTGTAGAAGAACATCTTCACCAGAGCTGGATAGATGGTGGCCCGGTGAAAGCAAAGCTGAATAACTCCCTGGTTTTGCAGCAAGGTCAGAAAGTTGAAGTCGCGATGTTGCTGGAAGAAAGAGAGGTCCAGGTACTTGGGTTGAACCAAGTTGCGCTCCCAGAAGTGCGAGATGAAGCGTGCACGATGCTCTTCGTTGGAGGAGAGCCTTCTCAGATCAAGAGGGTTGGTGCCTGGAGCATTCTTCATGCGTGGACGCTTGCTGGAGGAGGAGGCCATGGTGGAAGAAGGTGAGAGAGAGTGAAAACGTAGGGGTGAAAAGGTTTTGGGAGGCAGGAGCAAAGGAGGCTTGAAGAGCAGAAAAGATGGAGGGTGAAAAAACGTTTTGGGCGTGCAGGGGTTATTTAAAGAAAACCCGTGTTTATTCGAATAAACATAGGTTTATTCGAATAAACCTTGCTAGAAAGCTGAACAGACAGGCGCGCAGGAACCTGAAAAGGTGCTTCAGCTTAGGGTTTATTCGAATACAAGGGGATCTATTCGAATAGAACTTCTGGGAAAGCCAATTGTTTTGGCCAGCTGACAGGGTTTATTCGAATAACTATGGGAATTATTCGAATAGACTGAGGCCAATCAATCAACACTGATAGAAACAGGTTCAGGTTATTCGAATAACTTGAGGTCTATTCGAATAGACAGAGGCCAAGAACAGAACCTGATAAAAGAAGGACTCTGGTTATTCAAATAAAGAGGGACTTTATTCGAATAGACAGAGATGAAAAACAGACAGTATGTAACTCAGGGGCCAGTTTATTCGAATAAACTATGTTTTATTCGAATAAAACTGATATCCAACACAATTTTAACAAGCAGTAAAGGAGCTTATTCGAATAAAGGCTTGCTTATTCTAATAAAACTAACACAGAAGCATACGTTTATGAAATTGAAAGCATATATTTATGATAATATTCAGTAATAAACAAGCAAATTAAATATTGGATTGATCAATTATGCCCAATTCTCCTTGAATATAAAAGAATACTTTTTTTACTAAGGGTTTAGTGAAGATATCTGCAAGTTGCTTAGATGTTTCAACAAACTCAAGAATGCAATCCCCTTTTTGTACATGATCTCTGATAAAGTGATGTCTTATCTCTATATGCTTTGTTCTGGAATGCAGTATGGGATTCTTAGAGATATTTATTGCACTAGTGTTATCACATCTTATCGGGATGTGATCAAGCTGAAGACCGTAGTCTAAAAGTTGTTGCTTCTTCCAAAGGATTTGAGCGCAACAACTCCCGGCTGCAATATATTCAGCCTCAGCGGTAGACAAAGCCACACTATTTTGTTTCTTACTATGCCAAGAAACTAAAGAACTACCAAACAAGTGGCATGTCCTACTAGTACTTTTTCTGTCCAATTTGCATCCAGTAAAATCAGAGTTAGAATAGCCTATTAGGCTACAAGAGGCACCCTTAGGGTACCACAAGCCCATTTGTGAAGTGCCTACTAGGTATTTCATTATTCATTTAACAGCACTTAAGTTAGATTCCTTAGGGTTTGCCTGATATCTAGCACACATGCATACACTAAACATTATATCTGGCCTACTAGCAGTAAGATAAAGGAGAGATCCAATCATACCTCTATATTTCGTTATTTCTACTAATTTACCTCCTTCATCTTTGTCCAAGTAGCAAGAAGTGCCCATCGGAGTGGCCATGTGTTTGGCGTTTTCCATTTCGAATCTCTTGAGCAATTCCTTGCAGTATTTGGTTTGGCTTATGAAAGTCCATTCGTTTGTTTGTTTGATTTGAAGTCTGAGAAAGAAATTCAATTCTCCCATCATCAACATTTCAAATTCATTCTGCATAGACTTAGCAAATTCTTTGCACAGGGATTCATTAGTAGCACCAAAGATAATATCATCCACATATACTTGCACAAGAAGAATGTCATGCTTTTTATTTTTAATAAAAAGGGTAGTGTCGACTTTTCCTATTGAAAAACTATTTTCTAAAAGGAACTTACTCAACCTTTCATACCAAGCTCTAGGAGCTTGCTTTAAACCATATAAAGCCTTTTTAAGTTTAAAAAACATGGTTGGATAGTTCATGATTTTCAAAACCCGGAGGTTGTTCAACGTATACCTCCTCTTGAATAAACCCATTTAGAAAAGCACTCTTGACATCCATTTGATATAATTTGAAATCCATGATGCAAGCATAAGCAAGTAACATTCTAATAGCTTCTAATCTAGCTACAGGTGCATAGGTTTCCTCATAATCTATTCCTTCTTCTTGATTATATCCTTTAGCAACCAATCTAGCTTTGTTTCTAGTTATTAACCCATTTTCATCAAGTTTGTTTCTAAAAACCCATTTAGTTCCAATTATAGGGTGATTATTAGGTCTAGCAACTAATTCCCAAACTTGATTTCTTTCAAACTGATTTAATTCCTCATGCATAGCTAAGATCCAATGTTCATCATCAAAAGCTTCAATTAAATCCTTTGGTTTAATTTGAGAAACAAACGCTAAGTGATTACAAGCATTTCTAAGAGAGTTACGAGTACTTACACATTTAGATACATCACCGATAATTTGATCAAGAGAATGATATTTTGAAGTTCGCAATTCTTTGGGAAGTTCCAAAGCTTGTGAATCTTCTTGTCTTTGCTTATCTTCTTTCTCCTTGATTTCCTTTTCTTTACTGTCCAAATGTGTTTCCGCCAAGATTTCTGCAACATCATCAACAACAAGATCTTTTCTCGATCCATTTGGGTCAGTTTCATCAAATGCAATATGTATAGATTCTTCAATAGTCATAGTTCTCTTATTATATATACGAAAAGCTTTACTATGATATGAATAGCCAATAAATATACCTTCATTAGACTTAGCATCAAACTTGCCTAAATTATCTTTTTCATTGTTTAAAACAAAACATTTACAACCAAAAACATGAAAGTGAGAGACATTTGGCTTTCTTCCCTTATACAACTCATATGGGGTTTTCTTTAAAATAGGCCTTATAAGGGCCCGGTTCATTACATAACAAGCTGTACTTACAGCATCCACCCAAAAGTATTTAGGAAGAAGCAAATTTCATTAAGCATAGTTCTCGTCATTTCTTCTAAAGAACGATTTTTCCTTTCTACAACTCCGTTTTATTGCGGAGTTCTAGGGGCAGAGAAATTATGATTAATGTCATGTTCATCACAGTAATTTTCAAAAACATTGTTTTCAAATTCGCCACCGTGATCACTTCTTATAGAAGAGATTTAAAAACCTTTTTCATTTTGAATAACTTTGGCAAGTCTTTTAAAAGCTAGAAATGTATCATTTTTATTTGCAAGAAATAAAGTCCATGTAAACCTAGAAAAATCACCCACAATCACTAAAGCATAGTAATTCCCACCAAAGCTCATAGTTCTAGAAGGTCCAAACAGATCCATGTGTAAAAATTGTAAAGGTCTAGTAGTTGAAACTATATTTTTTCCTTTAAAAGAGACCTTTATTTGTTTACCCTTTTGACATGCATCACATAACTTATCTTTTATAAAATTAAGCTTGGGTAGTCCAATTACTAGCTCTTTAGAGACCAACTTCTCTAAGTGATCCATGTGAATGTGTGCAATTCTCCTATGCCATAGCCATGAATCATCATTCTTACTTAAAAGACATTTCGCATCATTTGAAGATATATCATCAAGACTAATCATATAGATGTTGTTTACTCTATGACCAATGAATTTTACATGCTTGTCACTTTTATCTTCAATTATGCAACAGTTTGAATCAAATATAACTTTATTTCCTTTATCACATAATTGGCTAATACTAAGCAAGTTATGTTTTAAGCCTTCAACAAGTAACATATTTTCAATGGAGGAGTTAGGGTTCTTACCGACTTTGCCGATTCCAAGGATTTTTCCTTTGTTGTTATCGCCATAAGTGACATGTCCATGATTCTTAGGAATAAGTACGGTGAATTTTGAATCGTCCCTGGTCATGTGCTTGGAACAGCTGCTATCAAGATACCAATTTGAACTCCTAGCTTTCAAGTACACATACAACACAAGTTTAGTTTTTAACTTTTGGTACCCAAACTTTCTTGGGTCCTTGTGTGTCAGTTTTGGGTATAGTACCCTTAGGAACTCAAACCATTTTTGTTCCAACTTTTGTATTTATGTTTTTTCTTGCATTACATGTTGAAGCACTATGTCTTTTCCTTCCACAATAAAAACATTTAATAAAAGGACTACTTGAAACACTAGAATGCACAAAGAAATTTTTATAAAGTTTTTGTTGATTTTTTGGGTTATAACCTATCCCGGCTATTTGAAAAACCATTATTTGTCTTCCTAATAAAATATTTAAGTTATCCCTTCCAAATGTGAATTTAGAAAGAGTGTTCTTTAGGTCTTCGATTTCTTTTTCAAGTATATGACATGAAGAACAAAATGAAGAAGTAGAAGCATGTGAAGAATGATTTGTGCATGCATCAATGATTCCTAAAGTTTCATTTTCAATTTTCAATTCTTCTATTTCTTTATTTAAAACAAGAATTTGATTTTCTAAAGAAGAAATTGTTTTCTTAGAAGAAGAAATAATTTTTATGAGTTTTAAAGATTCTTCATGTAGTTCCTCAAAAGCATCTTGTAACTCATCGTAGGAAGGCAATAAAGTAGTATTAGGACTTAATTCATTTTCGCTTTCTTCTTCATCTCCTTTTGCCATAAGACATAGTTGAGCTTCCTCGCTATTTGAGCTGTCAGTTGAGTCCATGTCATTTTCATCCCACGCTATGTAGGCTTTTCTTCCTTTTCTTTCCTTGAAGGGCTTCTTTTCAAATTTCTCCTTCTTCTTTTGATAAACTGGGCACTCCATTTTCATGTGACCAGGTTTGCCACATTCATAGCAAGTTGGAGTCGATGAAGCTCCTTCGCCTTTGAAGTGTGTCTTTTTCGGAGGGAAGGGAGGTCTTCTTTGTGTTCTCTTTTTCCTGAGAAATTTACCAAACTTTTTAACTAGCAAACTTAGATTTTCTTCACTTACCTCGATGTTCTCCGAGCCTTCTTTATTTTCTTCATCATCATTGTCGATTAATGAAGAAGTGGCTTTGAGTGCTATCCCCTTTTTCTTTTTATCGTTCTCTTCGCTTTGACTCAGTCTGCTCAGTTCGAGTTCGTGCTCATGAAGTTTTCCAAAGAGGGTAGCCAAAGTCATTGTAGACAAATCCCTTGATTCTGATATGGCTGTTACCTTGGGTTGCCAAATCCTGCTAAGACATCTCAAAACCTTGTTAATCAAATCTTCATTAGAAAACCTTTTGCCTAAAGATGCAAGATGATTAACTATGTGGGTGAACCTCTTTTGCATTTCCTGAATGCTTTCTCCTTGGTTCATTCTGAATAATTCATATTCACGAGTTAGAGAATTTATTCTCGACCTCTTAACTTCACTAGTACCCTCATGGGTAACTTGCAAAGTATCCCACATTTCTTTAGCAGTTTTGCAATTTAAAATTCTAAAAATTTCATCATATCCCAAAGCAGTAGTAATAATATTTTTAGCTTTTAAATTAAATTAAACTTTTCTTTTGTCTTCATCAGACCATTTATTTCGTGTTGTTTCGGTCCTTACGCCATCGACCTCATGTGTGGGTATAAAAGCGCCATTTTCAACAGCATCCCAAACATCTAGATCAATAGCTTCGATGAAGATTTTCATTCTTTCCTTCCAATATGCATAACCATCCCCATTGAAAAAGGGTGGTCGGTTTATAGAAGATCCTTCTGAAAAATCATTTGAAGAAGCCATGTTCTCTTGCAGCTACTAAGCTCTTTATACAAGAGTCTAACTCTGATACCACTTGTTATCAAGTGGCTTCCAGTACTCAAGAAGGGGGTGAATTGAGTATAAAACTTTTTTGCAAAACCTCTTTTTTAATTAAGACAAATAATAAAATCTTAATAAATAAATGCACAGAAGGAACGAGAAGAAGAAAAGAAACAATAAAGAGCAGCGAAAAATAAATGTGCAGTAAATTAAATTGCATAAAATAAAGAGATTAGGGAAAAGAGAAGCAGGCACAGTATTTATCCTGGTTCGACCACTAACCTACTTGTGGTCTACGTCTAGTCCTCGAAAGCCGAGATTTTTCACTAAGTATACAAATTTCAATAGGTGCTTGCTACCATTACACAAAAGAGCACTTTTCACACACAGGGAAACTCAACCTTTGTGCTAAAGTCTCAGCCTGCAGGGATACCTCACCCTTATACAAACCTTGAAGGATACCTCACCCTCGATACAGAATATCATAAAATAGATGAAGAGAAACTCTCACTCAGAGTAAGTAATACAAATTGAAGTGCTAATGGAGCTCTCACAGAAATATCTCAAAGTTTTTAATCAAGAAGAGCGTAGAAAATAGTTTTCACAAAACAGAGTAATCAGAAAATATATCAGAGTTATGGGTAAAGAAATTCGTGACCCAAGCTTGCTATTTATAGGGAAAAACACGGAGATAGCCATTTAGGTATAATTAATATCATTTAAAACAAATTTGAAAACCTATCTATTTCCATATACGTAAACAAAAGCTCCGTGTTTATTTGAATAAAGGGAAAGCTTATTTGAATAACACTGTTTCTGAAAACAACGTAAAAAGACATCTGAAATGGGTTATTCGAATAACCAATATGTTATTCGAATAACTCTGTTAAAATCAGAGTTTTAAAACTGAAGAAGTTATTCGAATAACAGCTGAACCATTCGAATAACGTTGCTAACAGAAGTTCAGACATAAAAGATTTATTCGAATAACGTTTAAGTTATTCGAATAACTCACTTAAAACACAGTTCTGAAAAACTTCATTTATTTGAATAAAGGATGGTTATTCGAATAGCCACTTAAAAAATAGAGTTCTGGAAAACTTTAGTTATTCGAATAACAGGATAGTTATTCGAATAGCCACTTTAAAAAATAGATCCTCGTGAAGGCATTTATTCGAATAGGCTAAGTTCTATTCGAATAACTCAGTTCAAAACCGTTTTGACAAAGATGTTTTCAAAGATACTAAAAAACAAGTTTTATCTTTTCTTTCAAAAACAAAGAGATATCAAAGTGAGCTCCGTACAATAGATCCTAAGTCCTAATGCTAATCAAATATAAACTTGAACTTGGTCTAATTATCATCTTCATTTGTTCTTCTTCACGTTTGTTATCATCAAAACAAGTCTTCAAAAGTATGCATCCAAACACATATGATATCAAGCACTCTTATGGCTTCTTGGAAATTCTCTGATTCCTGCCAACGTAAAGCATTGAAAATGGCTTATTTCTCCTTGCTTAACCCCTTTGAGCTTATTTGACCATTCTTTATTTCGAACTCATTTTGTGCATTAAATGAAACAATTATGTTCTTACCTGGCCTTAGGGAATAAGAGAACATTAGCTTTGTCATTGGATGAGTTCTTGAACAAGTGTGGGAGTGTGTGTGCAGAATGGTTAAAAAAATGTATATATGATGTTTTTTTGTAAAAATAAAAAATAAAAAAATCAAAAAATAAAAAAATGTAAAAAAAAGAGGGACAGCAAGGCAATAAAAGAAAGGAAAAGAATATGTAAATGGAATTTGTATTAGGTGGAGTTGGGATGAACTGTCATGCTTGTTAATTGAACTCAACTCTCATACTCTTTTATTCTCTGGTATTTAACTTGTCATATCCATATTACCTCCTCCTTTACCTTAACCCCATTACAACCTTGAATAAAGTCCTCATGATTTATGTATGTATGTGTTTTGAGTAGTGGAGAAGTAGAAGATAAGTAAGCTTATGGTAGTGCAATTTCTCATGGGTTGAATTGAGAGAAATACCTACATTTTAAACACTTGAGGGATTGAGAGTTGAATCCTGTGAAGATCTATCATTCTTGACTCATGCTTTTCAATTGAAATATCATTGCTTGTTGATTTGAGATGTGAAGAAATGTTACCTCATGAATGTTTTGATCCTTTGAATGTCTAGTTACTATTCTTGATTCATTTAATCCTTTAGAGTTTTTAGTTTTTGAGTCTGTGTCATTTTTTTGTTCCCTAATTTTTGTTTCTTGTGTTTTGCCCAAGAGTACAAAAGTTAAGTATGGGAGAATTTGATAGTACTATATTTTATACATTTTATAAATCTCTCACTAGGTTTCTTAAGGTTTAATTAAGCTTAATTTAGTTGGTTTTGACACATTTTATTATATTGGACCTTATTTGATCATTGAAAGAATTATTGTATGAATTAGCCTTAATTTATCTTTTTGGCAGTATTTAGTAAAATATCTATAACTTGTGTTGTAAATATCTGATTGATGTGATTCTGGTCTTGTAGGAAAGTTAAGACAATTGCCTACAACTTTTATGAAGATCTCAAAGGCCAAATCACACGTTTGGATAACTCAAATTGGAGTTGAAGTAAGAACTGGGGTATTGATCTTGACAGCTTGACCTATGTATACTGTTCATGACATATTTCGGGATAGAGGTTGTCAAATAGGCTGAAATTAGTTGAGACCTATATCTACAACTTTCATATTGAATAGTTTTCAAGAATCAGAGGTCTAGTAGGTGATATTGGGCTTGAAAGTCAGAACAGAGATGCTGGAACTGGGCTTGAACACTCTGCAGTAATTGACCCATATCTTAGGCTATATGTGGCCAAATGAGGTGATTCTAGTTTCCATTTTGAAGCCAAGATCAAGCCCTACAACTTTGATGAAGATCACATTTGCTCATTCTGACGCATTCAATGACTTCAGGGCTAAATGATTTCGGAGATAAGGAATCTCCATAATTTTCCACTCACCAAAAGTCATTTGGTATTTTCTACTCATTTTTCACTCATCTATTCACTAATGACTCAGCCCCCTTGTCATTTTATATCTCTAATCCTCTATAAAAGGGGGTCTTGGTAGATCATTGAGGGAGTTAGGTGTTAGGTACCAAAATGATGTTAGTTTGTTACTAGGTTTTCTTGTAGTAATTTTCCTTTGTTCTAAATTGAAGTCTTCTTCTTCTTCTTCTTCTTCTTCTTCTTCTTCTTCTTCTTGTCTATGAGTAACTAAGTTTCATTTTGCTTGGGTGAAAGAGTGAAGCTCTTGGTAATGAAATAAGGTTAGATTAATTTATCTCTTGTGCTTAACTGATATATTTTCAAGTAGTCATTATACGTATTGTATTTTGTTTCCAATTAATTTAGAAACCCTCCTTGTAAAGTGGAGTTCTTGATTTGTTGTAGACAAGAGATTGATACAATGAATGCTTTAACTCATTTATAAGTGGTGGTGTTAGAAACTCTCCTTATAAAGTGGAGATCTTGATTTGTTGTAGACAAGATTTTGGCACAATGAATGCTTGATCCCATTTATGAGTGGTGGTGTTAATAGATGATTAAATGAATCATACTATAATTACGTATATAATTTTTAATGAACTTTGAACATTGTATTTTTCGATTGGAACCTCCGTTATGTGTGGATTCTAATTGAGTTATAAAAGAATTAATCTTGACCTTAATTTATTTACCAATAGTGGATCTCCTAGCCCAAGCAATTCCTTTTTATTTGTGACCAAGTTTTTATCACCTTTATTGTTGTAACAAAATATTTTCCTTACGTCAAATAAATTTTTCTTCATCAATTCCCTATGGATCGACCGCGGACTCTCGAGAAATTTATTACTTGAGATAACTTGCACTTGGGTTTGTAACTTTTAATCCCGCATCACTCTCATTTCTCATTCCCTCACTCCCTCACTCCTCTAATTTCCCCTTTCCCGTTCCCTCACTCCTCTCCTATATTTCAAGCTCACCCATGGCCTTCCTCCCCTTTCTCGTTTCCTCACTCCTCTATTTCGAGCTCACCCACAGACTTCCTCCCTTTTCCTATTCCTTCACTCCTCTGTTTCGAGCTCACCGCCTCACCCACTGACCCATGACACAGGGCACGGCCGCACGACACTCACAGACAGTAGACCCACTCCACAGCACACATAGCAGAAGTAATACCCATCAGCCACTGTCCTTAGCCCCTCACCATCTCACACCCACAGCAACACCCACCCACCCATCCAGAATAGCACCCACACACATATCAACCATGGATTGGGTTGCTTACCTGAGGTTGCAGCTGCAAATCGATGAAGAACACAACATGCCTTCCACTCCTCCACCACAGATCTGGACCAACCTGATCTGGAGAGTACGAAACAAGGACGAACGCAGCAGAGGATGCCCTGGAGATGCAACAGCAGGAGCTTCAAAAGAGCAACAAGATGGGTCTCTTAAGAGGTTAGGCCGTTAAGGTTGATTTGGTGTATGTTGATCTGTGATTTTTGGGCTTTTATACAGAGAAAAAGTGAAAAATTTTTGAATGACATTATTTTGTGGCTGAAACACCGTTATGGCGCATCTGTCACGACCGCAATGTCGTTACATCACGGCCGTTGTCTGTGATTTGCATCCTCCCCCATGTCGTAGGTTAAAGCAGAAACGGGGTTGGCCGCGACCATTTTATTGCGGCCATTACTAACAAAACGGAATGAGATTTGAAACCTTGCTCTCAACAGAACAACACTCTCAAAAGTGATTTTTTCGGTCAAACTGTTGCCTAGCAGTGAAGGATTAAACACATAAATTACAATCTGTCACAGAAAGAGAACTGTGTGTCAGTAAGCAAGTAATATAAATAGAGATAAAAAATAAAAAAAGAGAGTAACTTTCTGAAGCATTCAAGGAGTTACATAATTCACTTTCTTCCTTGCATATTCTCCCAATATATTTATGTGATCTAGTGCAAGAAATACGCCAAGCGCAGTCACCAGTAATACTTTGATCACCAGGAAAGAGGCAACGTAAAAGAGCTGTAGAAGCCCCATTATCACATATCTTCCAAATATATATGCTAAACCAACACAAAGAAAAGACTTGTAAACGAATATAACTGAAGCATAAAATAATAACAAAATAAACCCTCGCAGATATTGAGAAACAGGAATTTTTGTCCCATTCTATTACTGTAAGACGACCTTAACAGATGTTATGATAACTTGGAAGCAAAGAATGCATTTCATTGAACGTCGAATTGAAGAAGAGAAAAACCATAGATTAATTATGTTATTGGAACATAGACTAGACATTCATTCATGGATTGAAAAATTAAATAATATAAATAGAAGAAAAAAATACAAAAAAAAAATGCTTGGATGGGTATCCCACCAAGCAACAACATATAAATTATTAACATATATGGGTTGGCCAAAATGGCATCAATAATAATTAGCACATGTAGCCATAGAAACTTTATACTTTGTTCCTCCTCTTTTTAATGAAGAGTCACGGAAAAATGAAAATGTAACTGACATTGGTCTGCGTAAGGTTAGCCAGTTACATTCTTATTTCTTACTTTTTTTATGCTTCAACACATACAACAAGAATTATTACGTACCCAGTTAGCTGTATAGAGCAGCTTCCTTACCTATAAAAAGCTTCAGTGAAACTTCTGTATCATGTTGCCTTCATCCTTAAAGTGAAGGCAAAGGTAAACAAGAACGAAGCAAAAACTAGCTATGGCAGAAGGAACGTTGATGTTTTTAAGTAAGCAAAAAGGGATGGGAAGGAGAAGGATAGGGAAGGAAAGGGAGAAACAAATTTGCACCTCCTAAATTATTCATTTTCAAAACTGAAGCACATTATCAACCAACAAGGTGCAACATTATAATGACAACCATTACTGTTGATTTGATTATACCTGTGCCTTGTTAAGAAACATCCCAGAACTCATTCCGACTTTATTCATCATCCTTATACAAGAGAAAGAAGAGGAAGAAGTGTAGTCACTTCCCTCCTTAGTTTGGACTTTCGATGTTTAAATGCAGTAGTGAATCCAAAAATTTTGGGCAGTGCGGGGTAAGAATAATAAAACTACGTAATATGAAAAAGAAATCAAAATTTTGATGTTTATATTTGTTTTGAATGGGTTCAGATGGTTACCTGAATAAAGTTGAAGAAAATAGTTTCCTCTGATGCACGGTGGTTGAGACGGTGATGCGAGAGAGTGAGTACATGCAAAAGACACTCAAACGTTCAAGTTAAACCATGTACAATGTGGGTAGTATTTAGAATTAAATTGCATACCTTTGCTACCTTGTGTGATATTTATAAGAGCTTCTTGGTTGATAAATGATAAGAATCATAGTTCAATCTGCATTAAATACTATTAATTAGGATAAAAATCTAATAAGATTGTTATCTCTTATAACTTATTCCTCTATTTATGAGTGATATAATTGATTTCCTTATCTACGAGATATCTTATGAGAGATTTACTCCTCATAAATAGGTAAATTTACTTATTTAATAACGTTCATAAATATCTGAGATCTAATTTTAGAGAACCACATTGCTCATAAACCTCTAACCTAAAACCCGGTCTAGAACAATTGTCCCTATCTTAGTGCTTAGTTGTGACAATTGAGGGTCAAGATATCCGAGTTCAATAGAAGCAAATGGTACTCATAGGACAAAGGGATCTAAGTCATAACTTAAATGTTGGATCTAATGATGTTTTTACCAAAGGGCGAGGTCTATGATATATGATAGAATGCCCTCAGTGTTAATGAATAATGTCGGGTTCTGGAATAGATCACTCTACATAAAGTCAATACACCATCATTTGGGATTCATAGTAGGTTGCCCCCATACATATTTTGTTTGTGGGGCCATTTAATTCTAAAAGTAATTTGATCTTGAACCAAGATCTGTATTTCAAAATATCATTATATCATGATATAAGTTCGTAATCTGGTGTCAATATCTTCTCGCAACGTCATGCGTGGCTTCAATTCTAAGCATTGTCCTCTCAAATTTCATGTTCAAGTATAGTACGCCACGTGGTCAAAAGATATTGGAAGTCATCATTTGTGTTTCGTACTGCCATGATTACTATTTCAAATTCAATGCGAACTTTCAATTTTACCCCTCCTTTTGGCAACGGTTGAGGGAGGTTTTTTGTCCCCTATAAATAGGGAGTGAAGAGTTTTCCCTTCACTCTTCTCTCTTCTTTGCATTTCTGCCTCCTTTTCTAGTGACCTTAGGTGATTTCCAACAAGTTCAGACGCGACGGTTCTTGGTGGTTTTTGACTTCTTTCAAGCCTTCTTCACTAATCATTTTCAAGGTATTATCTTTTTCCATTCTTTTTTCCTTTTGAAAACACCATAGAGAGGACAAGAATGTCACAAAACAATGATGAAGAGAGTAGTTCCATAGAAATTCTAAGTGTTCCATTGTCTTCACCGCACCAGAGGCGACAGAGACGTTCTTCTCATGGTAGAGATATTGATAGAGGTTCGAGGCTGATAACTGTGATGGATATCCTGGAGGCATTACGGATGAATCGTGCTAGGCTATGAAGTACGGACATGGACACGGGACACGATATGGACACAGATACGGGGACACACCAAATTCAAAAAATTATAGGACACGGACACGACACACACACACACACACACACACACACACACACACATATATATATATATAATTACAAAATTTAAGAAAAAAGATTGATAATTCATTAATATCATTTCTATAAACTTGAAGATTTACAATATCTTAATATATGTCAATATCATTTCTAATTTTTCTTAAAAAAATATTAATGGGTCATATTCAAGTTGTGTTCTAGACATGTCCAAGTGTGTCCGAGATGTGTCCAAACGTGGTCGTGAGGTGTTCAAGTGTGTCCAAGATGTGTCTGAGAAGTGCCCAAGCCAAAAAAAAAATAATCTTTTTAATCAGACACATTCTGACACGTAAGACACATAAGACACGTGTGTTGTACGCACGTCCCTATGTGTCAGACACGGACACGTGTTTGACATACCGATATGCTTCAAAAATAATGTGTCTGTGCTTCATAGGTGCTAGGAAACTTGCAAGGTTAAGACTAACATGTCTGCTCTCCGTACTCATAAAGAAGTTAGAAAGTTATAATGAAACCTCTTCTGATTCTGATAAGAGTATGACCTCTGTAGATAAAGCTACCAACTCGAATATGGAACGTCGGAGAGTGGCTGCTTCAGAATCACGAGAATAAATATTCCCGAGAAACGTCAGTCTACACCAATGGGTTGAATGAGAAGTTTTAGGCATTCCTTCCAATGTAGAGAACTTAGAGGATGCCCATACTAAGCAAGAAGACCTTCATTTAATGGAGGACAAATTAAGGGATGGAGAGTACATTATTTGAGCTTCGTCTGATCAAGAGAGAGTCTGCTCAATGAGAATGGAAGGAGACCACTTTGTATACATGTACGATGCGTTGTTCACCCGCATCGAGGTCCAACTTTTGTTTTATGAGTTTGAAATTAGAGTCCTCAACCACTTGCATGTGGCTCCAACTTAGTTACATCCAAATGCATGAAATTTTATCCAAACCTTTGAACTTGTCTACAAGATCTTCGGATGGTCGTACTTCATGAGGTTGTTCTTCATCTTCTTCACCCGATTTTCACCCTCTAGGAACAGTTTTCAAAAAGGTTGGGTTACTTTACGTGCATCGGCAGAGCGAAAAGTATTCAAACCATACCAAGAGTCTTTCAAGAACTTCAAAAAGGATTTCTTTTGAATTGAAGGAGCTCCAGGGATAATGCCTTTTTTTGTTACCCCAGATGGCGAACCACGGTATTTATACTAAACATAAGAGGTGATGGACCGAAGCTTAGAAGAAATAGAAACTCTAATGTTTGCTCTATTAGAAGATGAGACCGATGTCCTCAACTTTCTAGTTGAATGGGCTGACAAAGATAGGGCCATTTATTGTAAAGATGTCTTAGATGAGCCATTCGACTCAATAAGGCCATTCTTAGGTATCCCATCTAGAATATATTTGATTTACTTGTATTTCATAATTCTTCTAAGTGTTATAACACATCTATTTCCTATTTATAGAAAGTATGGCACCTCTTGGTGAGCTTAAAGCTCTTACCTTATGGTTAGCTCAAAGAAAAGCTAGGGCCTCGGGGTCTGGATCCCAGCTAATAGTCGTTGTTCTTCCTCCTTAACCTACCATATAAGAGGTAGATCCCAAATCACTTGCACAACCTTTTCGGCCTCAGAAGAGGAAAAGGGGATAGCTGATGGGAGCAAAGAGGGAAAAAGCTGATGACTGAGGTTACTCCCCTTGATCTTACTACAGGCTGGGAGATAGAAATCTAGAAGGGCACACCTCTACAATTTTCTAGTAGGTTAGTTTGGGCCAGGGTGGTTGATCCTGGGCAAATCCTTGACAATGCCCTTTTGTCCCTGGCTGACCAAGATGTCCTTATCAAGCAGGACTTGATTGGGCTCCTCCTGGATGCCCAGGTGCGAGCTCTATGCAACATTTTCATCCTTCGATTTTTGGAGTCCGCTTTTAAGTCTGTTTATCAAACTCAGGAGTTGGAGAAGGAGCTAGATGCCTTTCGAGGTGAAAAGTGAGAGCTCGAGCTAGCAGTTGCTCAAAAAGATTAGCAGCTTGCGCTGGTCACTGAAGAGCTCGGTTTGTGCAAAGCTGAGGTAACTGGGCTCTAGACTAAGATCAGATATCTTCTGCCAAGTCTACCCTAACTGCACTCTGAGCTGAGAATGAGATTCTCTGCCAGTATGAGGTCAAGTTGAAAAATAATATTCTATATCTTCAAGTTGAATGGGCTAACTCGGTGGATGAATCATTCTCTAATGCTCTCGCCTAATTATGCCTACTAAATCTGGACTTTGTCATGGAAGGAACCGGTTCGAGGAAGATGGTCTGTGATGGTTGCATTATGGATACCATTCCCGAAGCCATTCTAGTGAATCAAGTCCCAGCAGTGGTGGACGACAGTGAGGAGGAGGGATAGTAAAGTTCGGAGGGCGGCCCAAATGAGGAAGACAAGTTAGAAGATGAGCCTACCTTAGATGCCTGATTCTTCCTTTTATTTTTTTTCCCCCTGCATGGGGTTAATTTTATTTATATATGGACAAGTCTTGGGTTCCGGGCATTTTTTATACTTAGAATAATTTTCTGTGTATTCCTGTTGCCTTCTCTTTTTCCTAACCGAGATTGGTCCAATGCTCGATCTTAGTGACTCCATTTACACTCAGTGAATATTATTGTTTTTATTTGACCGAGATGAGTCCAACACTCAATCTCAATATTTCTCTTTTACAGTTAGCAAATGCTATATTTTTCTCAATTAAGATGAGTCCAACGCTCAATCTCGATGGTTCTTTTATACTTAGCAAACATTCATGTTTTTCCCAACCGAGATGAGTCCAATGCTCTATCTTAGTGGTTCTTTTACCAGAGGTCGCTTAGTTTATTTATCAATCATGTTTCTCCACTTCTGTTGACACTTGGTCAAATCTTTAAGTATGAAATTACGAAGTATAATTTTGACACATAAGCCTCTTGGAGTGGTTTCCACATATTTCAGGTTACAGTCGAATACTCTTAACCATTTTAAACTTTCATGTTTATGGGTTAAGGTCAGGCTCATTAAGGTATGGGTTAAAACCCTTGAATTCACTCCTTAAACTCAGGTACCGGTCAAGTGGATTCCTTTTTTTTTTTACCTTCATTTATGCATTAGAATATCTGATCTTAATTGGACCTTGTATTCCTTGAACCACTCTAAGGTATGATCACCTTGTGGGTTGCAATAATTATAGATGAATAAAATAATAAGTGTTGAAGATATAATCAAAAGTTTATTCATGTCAGAACTAGACACTTACATAATAACAACTAAAGGCATCTAACTATAATATTTCCTTAGCTTATTAGCATTCTAGAAATTCTTAATAGTTTTGCTAAAGAGGGTTTGTAGAATATAGGTTCCTGTGTTTGTTTTGGATATGATCTTGTATGGTCCTTCCTAATTAGGGGCTAACTTTCCATTTTTCACATTTTTACCTTTGATATCTGCCCTACAAAGTATGAGGTATCCAGAATTAAATCTTCATGGAATTACTTTAGAATTATATTGTGCTATAATCCTATGTTTAAGGGCAACTTCACGGACTTAAGCAATACAGTATTATTCTTCCAACAAGTCTAAATCATGACGGATGAGGTCTGGGTTGGCCTCCTCAAAAAAGTTTTGTCTCCTCCAGCTCGGTTCTCCCATTTCCACTAGGATCATAGCTTCATAACCATAGGTCAATTTAAAAGGAGTCTCTCCTATGAAGGAATGGGGTATAGTCTGATATACCCATAAGACATGATCGAACTGCTCCACCCAATTCCCCTTAGCGTCATCAATCCTTTTTTTGATTCCTCAAAGTATGACACCCACTGGTCTTTGGATGTTCCACTGAGGTGAAATGCTATTTGATCTTGAGACTAGTTAAGAGATCCTTGAACTTCTGATATGTAAATTGGGTTCCGTTATCCATGATGATAGGCTTTGGGATACCAAACTTACTGATAATATTCTTATAAGAAAATTTCTGGATCTTGTTTGAAGTGATAGTGGATAACGGTTCAACCTCAATTCACCTAGTGAAATAATCAACAGCTACCACAAAATACTTGATCTGCCCCTGGTGCTTGAGTGAAAGGACCTAGGATATTTATCCCTCATTGGTAAAAAAGCCAAGGGATGGACATCATAGATAGTTCTTTTGGTGAGGCAGCGTAGATATTTGAGAACTACTGGCATTGATCACGTTTCTGGACATGCTCCTTGCTATCAGCTTCCATATTAGGCCAATTGTATCCACCCCTTAGAGCTTTTCATGCTACAGACTTTTTGTCGAGGTGATGTCCAGAGCTCCATTCATGGATTTCGGCTAAGATATATTTCACTTCCTTAGGACTGAGGCACTTAAGGAGGAGATAAGAAAACTTGTGATAGTACAACTGATTATCAAGGATGGTACACCAAGTCGCTATCTCTACTATTTTGTGGGATTCTTTCTAGTCTTCAAGTAATAAGCCATTACGGAGGTAGGCAACAATTTGCGTCATCAAGGTTTCTTCATTTTCTAATAAGAGGACTTCATTGTCCATAATACTGGGAGTGAGTAAGTTATCCTGAATTATGGACATATTGTTGCCAGGGCTCTTGGTATTGGCAAGCTTTGATAGGATGTCGACTCTGGAATTCTACTCCCTTAGAATGTGTTCTACCTTAACACTATCAAAGATTTCCATTAACTTCTTTACTTTGGCTAAGTATTTCTACAATAAGGGCTCCTTAGCTTGGTATTCACTTCAGATTTGGGACGTCACCAGTTGTGAGTTGCTACATAGAATTATATCTGTAGCCCCCATCTCTTTTGCCATGTTGATGCCCACAATGCATGCTTTATATTCAGCTTGGTTATTTGATGTCAGAAACTCAAACCTTAGAGAATGTTCTAACACGAGTCTGGATTCATTTTCTAAAATTACTTCGGTGCCACTCCCTTTGGGATTTAAAGATCCATCAATGTAGATGGTCTAGGATTTCGCTCTAGGATGGTTGGAATTTGGTGTAAGCTCAACCAAAAAATTAGATAAGACTTGAGCCTTTATGGTTTATCTTAGCTCATAAGCGATACCAAATTTGGAGAGCGCCACCAACTAAGCAATCATTCTTCTAGCGAGATTTGGCTTATGCAGCACTTACCGGATTGGTTGATTTGTCCCACTATCAAGGGGCGACACTGAAAGTAATGTCGTAACCTTCTTGTAGTAATCAATAATGTTAGAGCCAGTTTCTCAATCTTTTGATAGCGGATCTCAAGGCCTTGCAGGACTTTACTGACAAAATAAACTAGCCTATAAACTTCATTATTTTCTCTTATCAGGACTGAACTGATCGCCTCATCGCTGACAAAGAGGTAGGCATAAAGTGTTTCACTAGGATCCGGTCTTATTAGGATCGATGGTGTGGATAGCATTTTCTTCAAGTCTTGAAAGACAACCTCACATTTTAAGGTCCACTTATAATTCCTTCCCTTTTCTAAGGTTTTGATGAAGGGAAGAGGTTTTTGAATAGCCTTGGCTAGAAAGCAAGTGAGGGCCGCTATCTAACATATCAATTGTTGCACCTCTTTCATGGACTGCGGGTTGTACATATTGAGGATGGCCTGACATTTCTCAAGGTTGGCTTCAATACCTCGATTTGTTAACAAAAATCCCATAAATTTACTAACCTATACATTAAAAGCACATTTTCTCAGGTTCAGCCTCATGTTATACTTTCGTATTTGGGCAAATACCTCTTGCACATCTTTCATATTGTCATCGGTCTTCGTTGTCTTGATATCATGTCGTCTATATAGACTTATAGCATCTTACAAATTTGGTTTTAAAGATTTTATTCATCATTTGTTAGTAAGTTACTCCTGCATTCTTCAATCTAAACAACATGACATAGTAACAATAACTTCTCATTTTGGTTATGAACGCAGTCTTATCTTTGTTATTCGGGTTCATAGGAATTTGATTATATCTGAAATGGGCATGCATGAACAAGAGTAGTCAAAATTCGGGTGAATTGACCACCATTTTGTCTATGTTGGGAAATGGATAAGGGTCTTGTGGGTAAGCTTTATTCAAGTCTGTGTATTCGATGTACATACACTTCCCATTAGACTTTTTAACTAGGACCATGTTAGAGAGCTAGGTGGTATAAGAAACTTATCTGATAAATCTAGCGTCTAGGAGCTCTTTTACCTACTTTTGAATTATCACTTGTCTCTCAAGTCTGACTTTCCTCTTTCGTTGTTCTATCAGCTTTGTATCCTTTATAATGGAAAGTTAATGGCAAATAAATTTAGGGTCTAGTCCAGTATATTTACAGACGTCTAGGCGAAAAGGTCCTTGTTCTCCACAAGAAGCACGATTAGTCGGGCTCTTTCCTCCTTATTCAGATGTCATTTGATCTTGGTCACTTAGTCTGACTTGGCACCAAGGGGCTGAAGTACTTCATCAGTTTGAGGGTGCGTACCACAGATCTCTGCACGAACATCCAGTTAAGTCAAGAGGACGTTGATGGGGTCTGTACTAACTGAAATTGAATTGTTGCGTTGGTCCGTGGTTTTTTTTAGCAATCTTCAAGCTTTCTTTATAGCACTTTCCTATTGTAGCCTAGTTTCCTTTAACTGTAATGACCCTATTATTCTGGTCGAGAACTTTATAGCCAAGTGGGGTGTTAAGATGACATCCCCGAAAGTGATGAGTGAGGGGTGGCCCAGTATGACATTGTAAGATGAAGGGCAATCAACCATGAGAAATTTGACCTTGAGTGTCTTAAAAAGAGAATCTTTTCCCAAAGTCAAATAAGTCTCGAAGTATCCCATTGGGGTGATCTTGTCTTCAATGAATCCGATCAACTCTCCAGTATACGGGATCAATTCCTTCTTTGATAGTCCCAACTTTTCAAATAGATCTAAGAACATAAAGTTAGTCGAGCTCCCTTGATTAATAAATATGCAATGTACTTCAGCATTAGTTATTATTCTCGAGATCACTATGGGATTGTCGTGATTTAGGATAATGCATTTGTAATCTTCATCAGTAAATGAAATTGGTGAGGTCTTTCTTTCTCTATTATTCAACTTAGATCTTAAGAGAGATGCCACACTCAACACATCCCGGAGTGCTTTTTCCCTAGCATTTCCTAATTCACCACCACCAGCAAAGCCTCTCAAAATGGTGTTGATCGTTTGAGTTACTTTGGCATGGTGGCAATTGTTATCCGGATTGGTATTGTCCCAAGATTGTGCCCTTTCTTAGTTTTGGGCATTCCCCTAGGATGGGCCTACGTCAGGATTTTCATTCTTAGCAGGTGAGCGTCTTCTTTGGTATGGTGGTGATGGGTTTCTTTGAGTGATGTAGCTCCATTTCCTATAATTATGTCCTCCCCTCTAATTATTTCTCTGAGATTAACACACATACCGACCTAGATAGCCATCCTAGATCAAAGACTCAGTGGCATCTTAAAGGTTGATGCAGTCTTATGTATTATGCCCATGACTTTCATGAAATGCACAATGTTTAGATTTATCCTTCTGCGCATGTTTCCTCAAGAATGAGGTCTTTGCACGTCCCTGAACTTCGTATTCATCACCTCTTGGAAAATTTGAGTCCAAGGTGTGTTGAGGTGCGTATAGCTCTTATACTTTCCTTTCAAAGGTGGCCTCGAGTTCCAGTCTTGTTGGGTGGGTAATTCGGGCTTAGGTTTGGCATCTTCTCCTTCCCCCAAATGCTTCCTAGCCTGAAAAATGTCTTCTGCATTTATGTATTTATTAGCTTTAGCATAGAACTCGTCCATAGTCTTGGGTTCCTTTTTAGCAAGAGAAAAAGATAATGGCCCATAGTAGAGTCCTTCCCTCATGTAGTGTAGTCCGAGTCTTTCATCCTAGTTACAAATATTTACGATTTCTTTATTAAAGGTTGATGCAGTCTTATGTATTATGCCCATGACTTTCATGAAATGCACAATGTTTAGATTTATCCTTCTGCGCATGTTTCCTCAAGAAGGAGGTCTTTGCACGTCCCTGAACTTCGTCTTCATCACCTCTTAGAAAATTTGAGTCCAAGGTGTGTTGAGGTGGGTATAGCTCTTATACTTTCCTTTCAAAGGTGGCCTCGAGTTCCAGTCTTGTTGGGTGGGTAATTCGGGCTTAGGTTTGGCATCTTCTCCTTCCCCTAAATACTTCCTAGCCTGAAAAATGTCTTCTGCATTTATGTATTTATTAGCTTTAGCATAGAACTCGTCCATAGTCTTGGGTTCCTTTTTAGCAAGAGAAAAAGATAATGGCCCATAGTAGAGTCCTTCCCTCATGTAGTGTAGTCCGAGTCTTTCATCCTAGTTACAAATATTTACGATTTCTTTATTAAATTAGGAGATAAAGTCTAAGAGAGATTCCTCTTTTCATTGTTTAATCTAGGAGAGACATGAAATGAATTTTGGCTACACTTATTAGTGGTGAAGTATAGCAAAAAATCTTGAAGATAAGTATTCTCAGTTAATAACAGATTTAGGAGTCAAAGTGGTGAACCATCTCAAGATGGCCCTTTTCAAAGATAGAGAAAAAATGGACACATGAGCGGATCATCTTCTCCAATGAATAGGAGAGCAGAAACATAAACATCTAAATGCTCGTGAGGGTCCATGGTCCCATCATAGGCTTTAATATTTATCAGATATTTGAAACGCCTAAGGATCTCATAGGCCATTAGTTTGCCAGAGAAATGTTAGTTTTTCTTAGTCGAGTTCCTTAATCCTTGATCCTACTTTGTTTCCTCGAATCGAGATTTCAGCTCTCTGACTGGGTTTCGTGATCCTGGAATACTTCGGATGACGTACCCCTTCACAGGCTTGGTCCCTTCGATTTTCTTGATTCTTATTCGGGATTTAGTTTTCCCCTTTTTTCTCCTAGTTGACAGCTCTCTCTAGGTTATGAATACATTTGTCTTAGAGTCTAACAAGAGAGATGAGTTCTTCTCTAGATAGCTCTAAGAGATCGAATTCACTCTAGCGGGATCGAACTTCATCATTATCCACCCGCACTTTTAAGCATTGCAGCATTGATACCCACTCTCTGGTATCTCTGGAAGGCACTCTTAGTGGTCTAAGTCGTTGCCTCATTGGAACTTGCCGCAGTGGAGGAGAAAGATTTTTGCCCATATAGGAAGTCTCTAGCCTTTCTTGTCGGGGTTTCAATTGGGCTGCGACTGGCTCTTGGATTGGTTCTTGATCTGGGGTAGACACACGACGACAGCGACCAGAAGATGGTTGATTCTAGGTGGCAGAAACATGATTTCGCCTAGTAGTGACCACAATGGTGGTAATGGGAATCGAAGTTTATCTCTTTTCACAGACGACACAACGGGGTTCAGATGATTACCTGAATAAGGTTGAAGAAGGTAGTTTCCTCCGATGCATGGTGGTTGTGATGGTGGTGCGAGGGGGTAGGTACCTACGAAAGGCACTCCATCACTTAAGATAGATCATGCATAAGATGGGTAGTGTTTGGAATTAGGTTGCATACATTTGCTACCTTGTGTGGTATTTATAAGAGCATCTTGATTGATAAGAATCATAGTTCAATCTGTATTAAATGTTTTTAATTAGGATTATATAATGTGATTGTTATATTTTATAATTGATTCTTCTATTTATGAGGGATATAATTGATTTTCTTATCTATGAGAGATCCGGTGAGAGATTTACTCTTCATAAATAAATAAATTTACTTATCTAATTGCACTTATAAATATTTGGAATTCAATTATAACGGGTCAAGTTACTCAAAAACACTAATTCGAAGTCTGGTCTAAAACAATATTTATTATATACAATAATAAAATAATAGAATATAATCAAGATTTTATAGTCTAATTAAAATTTACTTCAGTGTTCAATATTAGAATATAATGATAAAATAGCAATGTGAATAAAATAAATCAAGATTAACATTAGAAAATGTCCATATAGGTTACGCATGGATATTCAATTTTTATCAAAATAGTTATGGGAAATATGAAAATATAAACTATTCAATTTATTTATAGAGTCAAAAGTTTCATTATGGCTTCTTCATCTTGTGCACAATAAGATACTTTCTAAGTGCAAGAAGTATATGTACAAAATGCTAAAAATAGTGAAGTATCTCTTCCAATTTTGCTATGCACCCAGGCTCTCCATGCCGTCATTATACTCAAACAAAAATTTGATGTAGGTTTATTGGTTACCCCGTTGTGATTTCATTCTTTTGGAATTTAATCGTCGTTGTTGAACAGTTGTGTTTTCTATAGGATGTTATATTTCTTTTGTTAATTCTAAAAATTTGAGCCCTGTAGTTCATTGCAATTCAATATATCTTTTTGCTCTAGATTGGGATCTGGCTCCCATGTCCATGGAGCAATCCGGTTAACAGGAGCATCTCAGCCACACTCACTTCGGAGTACAACATGAGTCATTTCCACTTCAACACTAGTTATGCAATCAGGAGTCTTATCAGGTCCCACGCAAATAAGAGTAATTACAAGTCTCATCAATAGTTATAACCACCTATCAATATCAATTAAAATTAGAATTCTCCCATATCTTGTTTAACAACTAAGCAATGCTCTCTTATAAATAACAAGCTAAGCCACTCAAGTATCAAGTATCTCTCTGAACCCTAAATACTTTCTTCTAGTGCATAGCCTTACTTGAGCATCAAAGTGTCTTTTGTCGCCTTTTGCTCACCTAAGATCCATTTAGGTGACCCCTTCTAAACCCATTCAAAATATTGGCAGTGTTTAGAAGAGATAAATTCATATTCCCACCACCATGGTAAACACTAGACAACAAAACCAACCTGCTACCAACTAACACCATGCCTCTGCTACTCACGAACAACATGCTGCCAGCCAATGTCGTGTATCTATCACTATTTGCAATCAACTAGCGATGGCTAACCCTGAATCCAGGTGGAATGGAAATGAGGCTTTCCTCTCCAATGAAAGCCCTTATCCTCGCCCATCGCGAATTCCTGCTAGACAACAACTAGGCTCTCGTGCAACACCCTCAAAAGTAGTCGGAGAGTGAATCCCAACATTGCAACACTTGGGGCATGTGAGGAGGATCTCGCCTCACAATAGGAAGAATCCATACCTTGGGAGCTGTCCCACCGTGAGATGGCGAACTTGATCCACCGTCAAGATGAAAAGATACGGGAACAAAATAAGTGTTTGGCAGAGTTGGAGAGATTAGTACATATAGAGCGAGATGACAAGAACCGAATTCTGAGGAGGAAACATGATCAACATAGTGAACCAGAACGTGCCAGGAACCATGATGCTGAAAACTTAAGGGCAACAAAACTCAGTAGGCAGGGCTCCCTCACTCAACAAGGACAACCTTTCTCTGACGAACTGATGGCATTTGAGATGCCCAGGAGGTTCAAGTACCTAATGAACATTGAGGCGTACAGTGGTACGATGGATCCCCAAGAACACTTGGAAACCTAAGTCTTAGCCATGATGTTTTCAGGAGGTAATGACTCCCTTATGTGTCGGGCCTTCCCCCTCTCTCTTAAGAAGGCTGCCCTAAGATGGTTCACTACCCTCCCTCCGAGGTTTGTGGTAGATTAAGATGGTTTCTCCTTAAGACTTTTGCTATACTTCACCACCAACAAAGTGTAACTGAAATCCATTTCATGTATAGTCCACATCAAACATGGGAAAGATGAATCCCTTCGAGATTACATAACAAGATTTAACAAGGAGTCCTTAAACAATAAGGACTAGGACCAAAGATTAGCCCTACATTACATTAAGGAGGGGTTTCGCTAAGGCCCACTTTTCCACTCCTTTGTGAAAAGAGAAGCCTTCACGATGGATGAATTCAAAGAAAGAGCCCAAAAATACATTAACGTGGAAGATGTTATCAAGACAAGGAAGAACTTAGAAAAAAATGAGCATACACAGCCAAAGTCAGCCTATGCCCCTTCAAACCATAGGATTCGAAGCCACTAACAAAATGGAGGTATCCTAATTACATGCCTCTCAATGCTCCTCGGGCTCAGATCTATTAGGAAGTGATGAACACTGAGCTCCTTGATGTTCCTAAACATACCCCACTTAAAAAGTATGCTCAGAAAGATAAGTCCAAGTGTTATGAATTCCACAATAACTACAGACATAACATGGAGGATTGTTGTGATTAAATATATGAAGATTGCTTTTAATGATAACAAACATAAAAATAAAATGAAGATCAAGTCCAAGTTTTTCAAGAATAGCTATTAGGACTTAGAATCTTTATGTACGGAGCTCTCTTAATATCTCACTATTTTTGCAAGAAAAGAGAAAAATCTTTTTAAATGATTTAACAAGTAAATCTGAAAGTTTTGGAATGTTTAAAACTTTTTTAAACTTGGTTATTCGAATATAGTTCCTTTTATTCGAATAAAGCAGGCCAAATTTTCTCTGATTATAATAGTTTTATTCGAATAACACTGAGTTATTTGAATAAAGGTTTTAAACTTCTCCTGCGCGCCTCTGTTTTTGAAAGCATTATTCGAATAGCATATTGGCTATTCGAATAAAACTATTTTCCAGTAAAGCTTTTGTAACAAAGCTATTCGAATAGCACATGGTTATTCGAATAGACCTGTTTTTCATTGAACACAGTTTTTATCTATGCTATTCGAATAACATATGTGTTATTCGAATAACCTCTTTTAAAAGTGTTTTCACGAGAACGCGTTATTCGAATAACACTGAGGTTATTCGAATAACCCCTGTTTCTGAAATAGAATCAGAAGCTCGTATACGTGATCATAAAGAGCATTTATTACACCCAACGACTATTTTGATTGAATTTCTCTATAAATAGAGGCCTTGAGTCATTTCTAAAAATTGCCTAACACTCTGAACTATTTTCTACTTGCACTAACTCGTGAATTTATTTTCTACGCTCTTTTTCGATCAAAACTTTGTGATATTTTGCGAGAGCTCCTTTAGCACTTCAATTTGTATTATTCACTTTTAAGGAGAGTTTCTAGTCATCTATATTTTCTGCTCTTTTGTAACGGGGGTGAGGTATCCCTATAGGTTGAGACTTTAGCACAAGGGTAGAGTTTCTGTGTGTGAAAAGTGCTCTATTTTGTAATAGTAGCAAGCACCTATTGAAGCTTGTATACATAGTAAAAAATCTTGGATAGTTTTTCGAGGACTGGACGTAGACCACAAGTGGGCTAGTGGTCGAATCAGGATAAATATTGTGTCTGCTCTTATTCTTTTTATCTCTTTATTTAACGTAATTTAATTATATTGTATATTTATTTATTTGCTGTTCTTAAAGCTCTTCTTCTTCATCTCATAATTTCTTTTTTTATTTAATAGCTTCTATATTTATTATAAAATTTTTTGAGAAAATGTTTGATACTTAATTCACCCCCCTCTTGAGTACTGGAAGCTACTTAGTAACAAGTGGTATCAGAGTTAGACTCTTGTATAAAGAGTTTAGCAGCTTTAAGAGAACATGACTTCTTCAAATAGTTTTTCAGAAGGATTTTTCATAAACCGGCCACCCTTTTTCAATGGGGATGATTATGCATATTGGAAAGAAACAATGAAAATCTTCATCGAAACTATTGATCTAGATGTGTGGGATGCTGTCGAAAACGGCGCATTTATACCTACGTATGAGGTCGATGGTGTAAGGACCGAAACACCAAGGAGTAAATGGTCTGATGAGGATAAAAGAAAAGTTCAACATAATTTAAAAGCCAAAAACATTATTACAACTACTTTGGGATATGATGAGTTTTTCATAATTTTAAATTACAAAATTGCTAAAGAAATGTAGGACACTTTACAAGTTACCCATGAGGGTACTAGTGAAGTAAAGAGGTCAAGAATTAATTGTCTAACTCGTGAATATGAATTATTCAAAATGAACCAAGAAGAAAGCATTCAGGAAATGGAAAAGAGGTTCACCCACATAGTTAATCATCTTGCATCATTAGGAAAGAATTTCTCTAATGAAGATTTGATTAACAAAATGTTGAGATGTCTTAGCAGGATTTAGCAACCTAAGGTAACAGCCATATCAGAATCGAGGGATTTGTCGACAATGACACTAGCTACTCTCTTTGGAAAGTTTCATGAGCACGAAATGGAGCCGAGTAGATTGAATCAAAATGAAGAGAATAATAAAAAAGAAAAAGGGGATAGCACTCAAAGCACTTCCTCAATAATTGACAATGATGAAGAGGATGGAGAAGACTCAGAAAATGTTGAGGTAAATGAAGAAAACCTTAGCCTGCTAGTAAAAAACTTTTGGAAAATTTCTTAAGAAGAAGGGAACACAAAGCAGGCCTCCATTTCCTCCAAAGAAAATCCATCACAAAGAGGAATGAGTTTCGTCAACTCTAACTTGCTACGAATGTGGCAAACCGGGTTACATGAAAATGGAGTGTCCTATTTACTAAAAGAAAATGGAGAAGTTTGAAAAGAAACCCTTCAAAGAAAGAAAAGGGAGAAGAGCTTACATAGCATGGGACGACAACGACATAGATTCAACCGATAGTTCAGATAGCAAGGAAACCCATCTATGCCTTATGGCCAAAGGAGAAGAAGACGAAGAAAGCGAAAATGAGATAAGTTCTAATATTAATTTATTACCTTCTTACGATGAATTACAAGATGCATTTGAGGAATTGCATGAGGAATCTCTTAAGCTCACCAAACTAATTTCTTCTTCTAAGAAAACAATTTCTTCTCTAGAAAATCAAATTCTTGTTCTAAATAAAGAAATAGAAGAATTGAAAATTGAGAATGAAACTTTGGGAATTATTAATGCATGCACAAATCATTCTTCACATGCTTCTGCATCTTCATCTTGCTCTTCATGCCATTTGCTTGAAAAAGAAATTGAAGATTTAAAGAATACTCTTTCTAAATTCACCTTTGGAGGGGATAATTTAAATATTTTACTAGGAAAATAAAGAGTTGTTTTTCAAAAAGCTGGAATAAGCTATAACCCAAAAAATCAACAAAAATTGTATAAAAATTTCTTTGTGCATTCAAGTACTTCAAGTAGTTCTTTTATTAAATGTTCTTATTGTAAAAAGAAAAGACATAGTGCATTAATATGCAATGCAAGGAAAAACATTAATACAAAAATTGGAACAAAAATGGTTTGGGTTCCCAAGGGTACTATACCCAAAACTGACACACAAGAACCCAAGAAAATTTGGATACCAAAAGTTAAAACTTAAATTTGTGTTATAGGTGTGCTTGAAGGCTAGAAGCTCAAATTAGTATCTCGATAGTGGCTGCTCCAAGCACATGACTGGAGATGACTCCAAATTCACGCTGCTTGTTCCAAAGAATCATGGACACATTACATATGATGATAACAATAAAGGAAAGATTCTTATAATCAACAAAGTTGAAGCTTTAGCAAAAACTAACTTGAATGATAAGGAAATAGAAGAAAAAAAGCAAAAAGAAAGTCAAGAGGAACTCCCAACTCGAGAGAACTCACAAGCAATGGACCTCCCCAAAAAATGGTGAACCTCAAGATACCACCCGCTTGACCAAGTAATAGGTGATGTATCCAAAGGTGTAAGTACTCAAAACTTAATTAGAAATACATGCAATCATATGACTTTCGTTCCTCAAATTGAACCTAAAGACTTAAATGAAGCCTTTGATGATGAACATTGAATCTTGGCAATGCTAGAAGAGTTAAATCAATTTGAAAGAAACCAAGTATGGGAATCGGTTGCAATGCCCAATGATTATCCAATTATAGTCACCAAATGGGTCTTTAGGAATGGAAAACTCAAAGCATATGAACACTCCAATGAGCTCCTCATGCTACTTAGATAAGGATGAAGCAGGTAAATCTGTTGAAATTACCAAATACAGAGGAGGTGTAGCTTGTATTGGATTCCTTTTCTATCTCATCAAGAGACTGATATTATGTTTAGTGTATATGATGTGCTAGATACCAAGAAACCTAAAGAATCACACTTAAGTGCAGTAAAAACGTATTATGAAATATCTTGGTGGCACTTCACAAATGGGCTTGTGGTACCCCAAAGATGCCACTTATACTTGTTGCTTATTCCGCTTTCACTAGTTACAAATTGGATTTTAAATTATGGAACATCCAATTGAATGTTAAACAAGAAACAAAATAGTGTGGCTTTATCTAAATGGTTATATTCAAGAGGTTATTGTGCCCAAATCCTATGGATGAAGTAACAACTTCTAGACTTTGGTTTTCAGCTTGATCACATCCCTATAAGATGTGACAATACTAGTGCAATAAACTTGACTAAAAACCCTATCATGTATTCAAAGTCTAAACACATTGAAATAAGACATCATTTTATCAAAGATCATGTCCAAAAAGGGGATTGCATTCTTGAATTTGTTGAAACATCTAAACAACTTGCAGATATTTTCACTAAACCCCTAGCAAAAGAAGCATTCTTTTATATTAGAGGAGAACTGGGCACAATTGATCAATCCAACATATAATTGCTTATAATTATTGCTTAATTATGGATATATTATTCTTAAATTATTACTAACTTGAGCGTTGGAGATATCCCAAATCTTGTTTTGTAGGTTCTTTATCTTTAGGTAAGTTTTCCTCTCTTGAATTTCATTTCTGGACGTGTGTTTTACTATTTTTTTGATGGATTTATTCCAATAAATCTAAGTCTATTCGAATAAAAATCAATAAGATGCTAAAAAATGATGTTGTGTATTAATGTTATTCGAATAACACCTCATTTATTTGAATAAACTGACCTTTAGCAACTACAGTTCCTTTAGTTGGTCTCTGTGCTATTCGAATAATCTTAAGCTTATTCGAATAAACTGACTTCCATGTCAGTTTTCCATATGCTATAGTTTTAGCTTTATTTGAATAGAGCTTAGCTTATTCGAATAAACTGCAACTCGTTTGTGCAGTTTTTGTGCTTGTTCTCTGCCCTATTCAAATAACCCTAGGTTATTCGAATAAATCCTTTCAAAAGCCACAATGTTTGGTTTTCCTTGCAGCGTTATTCGAATAAATCCCTACCTATTTGAATAAACCTTATCTAGTTTCCCTTGACTTTTGGGTTTCCACGAAGGGTTATTCGAACAACCCCCTAGGTTATTAGAATAATTTTGGGCTTCCTATTTAAAGCCCACACACGTTCAAGCTTTTATTTTTCTCTGTTTTCATCTCCTCTCTACTTTCTCTTCTTGCCCACGCCGCCACAATCACCTTGCTCACCTCCATCATTGTTATTCTCTCTCAGTCTTCACCTCTTTCATTCATCTCTCTTTCTTCCAAACCTCCAAACACCATCCTCACGTGCTAAGCATCCTCGCATAAAGACTGCCCCCTGCAACAATTCTCTTGACATGTGAAGGCTCTCCTCCAATCAAGAGCACCGTGGCCGCTTCATCACACACTTTTGGGAGTGAAATCTTGTGCAGCCCAAATATCTTTACCTTTCCTTTTTCTAGTAGAACGGAGGCTTCAATTTTCTGACCCTACTGCAAAATCAGGGAGTTCTACAACTCTGTTCTCACCAGGCTGTCCTCTACCCTACTCTAGTCAAGATGTTCTACTGCAATCTGGCGATTGTTGGCTTGGACCTCTTCTCTGAAGTCTGCGATCAGAACATCATCATCACTCCTCAGGATTGGGAAACAATGTTTGGGTTGCAGTTCGTTGGCATACCCATTGAAGAAGATGACAACCCTCTCCTCCATGAGTTCGGTACCCTAAAATCGCAATTGAAGACTTCTTGTCTTGTTGGTCTTGCCTTGCCAAACAAGGGCCTTAAGGGAGGGATGCTGAAGAGTCAAGATAGGCTTCTGCATTATGTTTATGCACATATCCTGGCTCCACATGGCGGGAATTATGCCTATCTTAGTGAGGATAATATCTTCATGCTCTGGGTTTTCAAGCAAGGTCATAAAATCAACTGGCCTGTGTTCATCATAAAGCATATGATAAAGGCCAAAGGCAAGGAAAAATCTGACCTGCCCTATGGTATTCTCATCACTACCTTGCTTAGCAAGTATCCTTAGGTGATGGCAACTGAGCGAGCTGTTGCACTGACTCATCACAACATCTTTGGAAGCTACATTATACGTGAAATGGAGATGATCAAGACTGAAGAAGGCTGGGTGTACCCTGATGAAGTTGTTGATGATGAGAATGACCTTGAAGATCCTCCTTCTAGACCCCCGTTGGTGTTCCTCATGCCCTTGCTGATCACTGCCGCCCCCTACTAAGATCACTTTGGAGCATATTATGGCTACTAGTGCATAATATATGGAGCACACATTCTCTATTCTTTTTAACAGAATAGAAGGTGATCATAAAGAGCATTTATTACACCCAACGACTATTTTGATTGAATTTCTCTATAAATAGAGGCCTTGAGTCATTTCTAAAAATTGCCTAACATAAGACATCATTTTCTACTTGTACTAACTCGTGAATTTATTTTCTACGCTCTTTTTCGATTAAAACTTTGTGATATTTTGCGAGAGTTCATTTAACACTTCAATTTGTATTATTCACTCTTAAGGAGAGTTTCTACTCATCTATATTTTCTGTTCTTTTGTAACGGGGGTGAGGTATCCCTCAAAAGTTTGTATAAGGGTGAGGTATCCCTGCAAGCTAAGACTTTAGTACAAGGGTAGAGTTTTCCTATGTGTAAAAAGTGCTCTATTTTGTATCGGTGGCAAGCACTTATTGAAGCTTGTATACATAGTAAAAAATTTTAGATAGTTTTTTGAGGACTTGATGTAGACCACAAGTGGGCTAATGGTCGAATCAAGATAAATATTGTACCTGCTCTTCTTTTCTTTATCTCTTTATTTAAAGTAATTTAATTTTATTGCATATTTATTTATTTGCTATTCTTAAAACTCTTCTTCTTCATCTCACAATTTCTCTTTTTATTTAATTGCTTCTATACTTGTGTTTATTATAAAAGTTTTTGAGAATATTTTTGATACTCAATTCACCACCCTCTTGAGTACTGAAAGCCACTTGGTAACAATTGTGCCTTTCGGATGTGGTTGAGTCCTTTATCCGAGATGGTCATTTGGAGCGTTATGTCCACCAATCTCAGAATGAGAATCAACACGGATCCCAAAATTACAAAAACAAAAGTTACAGCCCGAGTAGGAGTCCTCCCCTACGAAAGAAGGAGATCACTAGCAAGGAATGAATGCTAGAGAGAAAAGTTACCCCAGGATGTAACATCCTAATACTAATATCCCAATATACATAGTGTACAAGGAGATTGTTAGCATTACAATGTCACTACTTACGTACTAATCTGATACATATATCCATAATGTAACATTAGAAACATTATAGAGTGCCATATGAAATGCAGTAAACATAAACATCATAGAAAAATGTATATACATGTACAACATTAGCCTTAGTAAAGGCTTGAAGTATTACATAGTCTTTACATTACAAGAGAGGTATAAAAAGATACTACATTTGTAACATAATCTATAGAGCTAATATACTCTTTAGCTTCCTTTTTCTTCTTATTCTTTGAAGAACCTATACTTGAAATTACATGATAACACAACGGGATGAGAATCAACATTTCTCAGTATGAGTAATCAAAACTAGTCATACATAACATAATAACATAGTCTTAACAATTAAGAATAAGACAAGTTACATTTTTTACAAGGTCTAACTTTAATAACTAGATAAACCAAGTTAAACATTCATACATTCATTCTTACATACTTAACTCATTTAAGATCTAAGCGTGTTTTACTAGGAACCCTGGCTTCTCATGTTTACCTCTTGTTCTAACATGATTCTCGTCGGAATGATACTCCACATATCACTTAATTATTACTTGTTAATGACTTGTGTACTTGCGGATTTGACACAATAGCCTCTAATGCTAGTGTCCTTTGGCAAGATTCCCTAGGTCTTGCATTGTCTTGTGTAATTGCTTAGTTTTTTTTGGGATTTTTAAGAAATTCTTTCATGTACTTGGAGGAAGGATTTTTTTCCTCTGTAATACATCACCAACTTTAATCACACCTGAATTGTATCAAGTATGTGGGTCTCATTTAAAATTTAACGTCTAGGATACTTCATGGAAGAAGATTTTCTTCTTCGAGAAAGATACAAGAATTTATGGAGATTTTTACTCTATTATATATATATATATATGAGCAATCTGCATTGCACTTTTTTTACGCAAGTAACATTGCTCATTATTGCCAATCTTGTAGCACTAACGATTTGCTTACTCCCATCCCATTAGCTTGGTATAGTCACAGACAACATTCCACTACGTCCTTCTTAATTATAGTTGTCAAAACGGGTCAACTCACCCATTCGAGTCGGGTCATTTTTAGGTCAAGTCAAATCGAATTATGTGAGTTTTAGATTAATATTTTTAGTCCAAATTGCTTCTATGTAATGTTAATCTTGATTCATAACTCACTTCTACTCCAAACCTCCAAACCCCATTCAAATCGTGCTAATTTAGACTATTTTTAATTTTATATTCACTTTTGTTAACTCAGTCCACCTATTTTGTTAGGATATTTAGATCAATCTATCGAATTTGATCCATTTTAACGACTTTATTCTAAACACAACTGCTTATTATTAAATTATTATTTGAACCTTGACCCGTATAATACAAGTGTCAACATGCTCATTATTAAATTTAATTTCTCTGAACGAGAAATTCTTGCTTAAATTTAGAACATCTAATTGAGTGTATCAAGCTAATTATGATTTAATATTATCATAAATTTTTGTATCACATAATTAATTTTATAAAAAATTATAAAAATATTAAATTCTAATTAGTCTAATCTTCTCAACTATAGTACTTTAAATTTAAGTAAAAGTTTCTCCCAATCACGTCCTTTCGAACCCAACTGCTCATTATTAAATTATTATTTGAACCTTGACCGTCAAGTTCCGCGTCAACATACTTGTTATTATTCACACCGGCCAAACAAATTATTAGTACTTGTCATTACCCAACTTGAGCAACTTTCATATTTTCCACTATAATCGCCATACTCGGGTGTTTGGAAATGTTTAACATGCACCCACCCATAGCACCAACTACCCAAATTATTGATTTGACAAAAAATTAAATGAATGATTGATATTAATAATCTTTTAATTTAAAGTTAATGACATATTTTATTTATTTATATAAAAAATTCTACAAATTTTAATTAATAAATATTTATACACAGTCAATTTTACCTTTAGAAATTAGGACCACTTTTTATTATTATTAATAATTATATATACAATTTTTTTTACATATTTCAATTGATAATATTTACATATTTTTTGTTATAGATAATTAATTATACATACAAAAAATTTATAAATTTTAATTGAAAATATTTATACACACTCAAATTTATAAACAAAAATTTTAAATTTAAAAAATAATTATGACATAATTATTTTAAAAAAATCCAAATAATTGGTTATAGTGGATAAAATCCACTTAGCATATGGTACACCGATAAACGGCTCCCGGGTACACCGAGAAACTTTCGAAGTTGATTGATGAAAATTATTTTCTATAGATTGATACCAATTGATCCTCACCTTATACATAAATGATTTAATTTTCATCAATTATTAATATATTTTTTTATATTATTTTTATCATGTATCGTGATATTATATAACAAGTTTGACTATAAAAATAATTATATGAAAGGTTAAATTGATCTTGTAATGGGATAACAACTTATTGACAGTTTTATACATATCAAAATTAAATTCATATAAATTAATTCACACACTTTACACATGCATAACTTAAAATTTTTTAGATATTCTCATAGCAAGTGTGTATCATCTTAGTTATATAAATTTTTATTAACTGCATTTTTTAATGTTATAATTTTTATAATACATATACAATGATATAGAGGAAACTTTTATTCCAATATCACATAAGAATCTTCCACCAACTTGGGAAGTAAGAAGCATTCTTTGTGAATTTTCAGCCATTAAACTATAAAAAGATTGTTTAAATTAATTCTTTTGTAAGGCACAAAAAATTGGAATCCAAGCATCGATTGAGCAAGCAAATGTGTAAGTTTGTTGATGATGAGAATGACCTCAAAGATAGATCCTGGTGGTTTCCTCCCTTGTAGTTGCCCACCGTCAAGGTCCGATGGGGGTGGTACTGTTCCTCTCCAACGCCAAGTCGGCTTCAATGCTCGAAATGTCTGCTTGCCTAATCCGTAACATTACCTATTTAGGTTTACTTAACTTGATCTTTATGGAGCATATTTAGGCATTCCTTGCGCGATATGGTAATATGGACGTTATAGTCATTTATATTACGGAACACACATTCTCTATTCTTTTCCTAACATGACTTAGACATTCCAGAATTGCACTTTCCGGGGTGTTGAAGAGGAGTACGTGGGGTTGATCCTTCCGAGTAGGATCCCACGACGCGCATCACCCTTGCCCCAACTTGGTGCTTCGACAAGGTACTCTACTTCATAAAACGTGACTCGGGCTAGCCTTCAAAGCCACCGGCGATATTTGATGCTCGACGTATTTATCAAAAGCATCTTGAGATCGGTAGAATCCATACCCTTTATTTTGCTTGTCGCTCCTGTTTATTTTGTTCCTAGACTTCTTGTAACTTGTAAAAATCCAAATCCTTATCTTTGATTAATGAATAAATAATGTTTTTAAAAGTGGATCCTTCATTTTCCCGGATATCCGTGCTTCGTAACCATAGAATATGATTTAACTTATTTATTTCATTCTTTTCAAATACCTTTCACTTATACAAAGGGCTTAGATATTTTTTTATTCTTGCAATCTTCACCCCTACGCTTTTGTGCTCATGATAAATTTTGCCTTCTCAAAAAGTCACCTTTTTCTTATTTTTCCCAAAGTATTTGAGGATACTTATTTCCTACTAAAACCCTTGTTTCACTAGGAACTTTTCTTTCCCAAAACTAAACAAGAAAAATTCATTTTCTCAAAAAGTTCAAGAACCCCTCGTCATGTTAGATGGAGGTAATTGGAGAAATTTGAGTCCTACTTTGCCTCTCCTTAATTAAAGATAGCTGGGGGACCATTAAATTGCTTTCAAGCGTCCCGGAATGATCATGAAAAAGTTCATTCCACGCTCAACTCCATTCAACCGAAGAGGATGCACGTCGGTTTTTATCCAATTAACCCCGATGGTACTAATTCTTTTTCAATGATAGTTTGTTATCACTTTTTCAAAAAGCCTCAACAGGGAAGAGAGCGGTGTGTGGTCTAGATTGAATATACACGAAAAGATTAGCTTTTGATGATAACCTTTTCATAAAGACAAATGTATGAAGATGTAAGGAATGAAATAAAAATGTTTTTGCAAGAATTTGTTTTACCATCTTTAGGACTTAGAATCTTTATATTGGAGCGGGGCGAGTCCAATGCTCTCTTAATATCTCACTATTTTTACAAGAAAAAAAGTAAAAAATCTTATTTGAAATGATTTAATATGTAATGAATCTGGAAGTTTTGGAATGTTTAAAACTTTTTCTGTGACTTGGTCCCTTCAATATACGTGGCTTACGCATTTTATTCAAATAAACATCTTTTCAAATTTTCCCCTAAACGATTATAATAGGGCTTATCGTCCTTCCGTTTTTCACCTTTTACCGTGCTTATAAACACGTTATTCGAGAGGAAATCTAAAGTTTTAAACTTCTCAACGGTGGTGCTTGCGTTTTGAAAGCATTATTCGAATAGTCAAGGTATTTTCTAAACACCAATTTTACCGACTTTACTAGTAAAGCTTTTTGGTGGAACAAAGCTTTTCTCTTCGTAACTTTGGGGACAGCAATGTGGTCCCTTTCCTAATTTGCGATGATGCACCTCCCTGCTTTTTGTCATTGAGTCTAAGTCTTTTGGGTGCTCAGTATTATTCAATAACACATATGTTTGGATTTTTGAACATCTTTGGTTCCGACTCTAGGCCTCTTTTAAAAGTGTTTTCCGGAAGAAGGCGAGAGGTGAGCTCCTCCTATTCGAATAACAAAGGCGAGGTTATTCGAATTCAACCCTGTACTTGGGTTGACGATGCAATGATAGATATCCCGCTATGAGTCGTATACTAGATCAGGCTAAAGAATACATTTATTACACCCGGTGTAACGATATTTTGATTTTTCCCTATAAAACGAGAGGCCCCATGAGTCATTTCTAAAACTTGCCTAACACTCGAACTATTTTCACGAGGTTGCACTACTTCGTTTCAACAATTTATTTTCTACTCCGCTCTTTTTCAATTAAAACTTTGTGATATTTTTCGAAAGAATTCATTTAACACTTCAATTTTATTTCCATACCCTGATTCACTCTTGCTCGAGACAACGTTTGGCTCTCGGTCGATCCCTAAGCAAGGAAGGGCTGTATTTTTTCCGTACTTAGAGAGTTACAAGGACTTCAAAGAGAAATTCTTCAAACGAAGGCGTAGAGGTAGTCGTCGAAAATCGTGTTTGTATAAGGGTGAGGTATCCCTACTCAATCGTTTGAGAGAGATCTTTAGTACCGATGAAGAGGTTGAGTGTGTGAACTTTTCGACATGTGGGTGGAAAAGGTCGCTCCGGCCTTATTTTAGATATCCGGTGACGAAGCACTTACTGGTAATATTGGTTGTATGGTGTATACATGCTCATTTTTTAAAAATTTTAGATAGTTTTTGCGAGAGGACTTGAGATGGTGGGAGGTGACTCTTTGGCTATCAAAGCGCTAATGGCCAAGAATTCGACATCAAGATAAATATTGTGCCGTCCCCTACGAGCACGGTTCTCGATTTTGTCTGGTGGAACCCATTATTTAAAGTAATTTAATTTTAGCGACGAGAAGAAATTTCGCATATTTATTTTTTTGACTAATTTCTTGAAAACTCACCTCTTCTTCATCTCCAAAATATTCTCTTCGGTTCTTATTTAGGATCATGAATTCTAGATACTTGTGTTTATTATAAAAAGTTCTCAGAATATTTTGATACTCAATTCAAAGACTAGAAGACGAGGTAGCTATTCGAAGGACGAAAGCCTACTTGGTAACAATTGTTGTACTCTCGGATGAAAGTGATAACTCTCGAGCCAAGTCTCTTTGAATCCAAGATTATCATTTGGTTAACCACCGTTATGTCCACCAATATAAAAGAAGATCTTCAAGAATGAGAATCAACACTTCATCCCAAAATTGCAAATGGACTTGACTCGGGAAGGTGGTTCGAGAGGGACTTCTTGTTGCTCCTCGCGTGACTTCTTCAAATTTGGTCAAGATTCCACCAACGGTGGATCGGTCTCTACAAACTAGGGTTTTTTTTTTTTGACGCGAGGTCTTAGTTATATGTACCTCGGAGAAACATCCCAAACTTTAGTCTTTATAAATTGTTCTCTGATTGAAATGCTTGTTCTCATAGATTTTGTAAAAGTTAAACCTTGGCTTAGGATCCGATGTCCGGAACATTTAAGATCCTAATACTAATATCCCAATATTTAAAGGATGTCGCAAGACCATTGTTTTTTTAAAAGACATTCCAATTATTTCGTGTTTTTAGTTTGGTGCTAAATTTTCCCATCGTAGGATATTTCTATCCATAATGTAACATTAGAAACATTATAGAGTGCCATATGAAGGAATACTTACTTTATTGAATATCATAATACATCATAGAAAAAACTAGGAGATATACACAAGGCAACTTAGGCTAGTATTTTCTAAGTTTGTCTACATTCCAAAATTTTTCACCACTCCCGTTAAAGTCTCTAGTATAAGCTCCTTTACTGGGTCGTGCATAGTCTTTATATTACAAGAGAGGTATAAACCGATACTACATTTGTAACGCCGGTAATCTTCTAGAGCTAATATACTCTTTAGCTTCCTTTTGCGTCTTCTTATTCTTCTGAAGAATCCTATACTTGAAATTACATGATCAACACAACCGGTGAGTTTGAAAGGGGTCAACATTTAGTCGGTATGCCCAAAGGAATCAAAACTAGTCATACATAACATAATCCTCGGACATAGATCTTAACAATTAAGAATAAGACAAGTTACATTTTTTTTCAAGGTCTAACCCCTTGTCTTTAATAACTAGATAAACCAAGTTAAATGCATACATAATATTCATTGTTACATATGGTACTACTCATTTAAGATCTAAGCGTGTTTTACTTTCAGTTGCCCTGAGCTTGAGGGAACGGACCCATGTTTCCCTAAAAGGGCTTGTTCTGGACATCATGATTCTTCGTCGTGAATGATACTCCACTTGTCACTTTTGAATTATTACTTGTTAATGACTTGTGTACTTTAAGGCCAAGGCTTTCCCTCCCCGACCAATAACCTCTAACTTCGCTAGTGTCCTTGTAAGGCAAGAGGGGTTCCCTAGGTCTTGCCTTATCTTGTGTAATTTCCTTTGGGTCTTAGTTTTTTTGGGATTTTAAGAAATCCTTTCATGTACTTCCTCCCCGGAGGAAGGATTTTTTGATGGTTGTTGGATGACTTCCTGTATCACGATTATCACCAACTTTAATCACACCCCTGAATTTTGTTCCCTCGGGATGTGTTCCATCAAGTATGTGGGAAGGCTCATTTAAAATTTAACGTCTAGGATACTTCATGGAAGAAGATTTTTTCTTCGAGAAAGATCCCAGCCATTTATCCGGAAATACATTTTTACTCTATTATATATATATATTTTCAATGGTGAGCAATCTTTCATTACTTTTTTACGGTTCGACACCCATCAACAAACATTGCTCTTTTTGGCTTTAATCTTTCCGTTAATTTACTAACGAGAGTGCTTGCTTACTCCCATTTTATTTCCAAACTTGGTATAGCTCACATGGACCACAACATCCTCCACTACGTCCTTCTTATATTATAGTTGTACCACCAAGGGTGGCATTGGAAATATTGCCTCGGCCTTTTGGCCGCAACGATTCGAATGCGACCTTTTCAATCTTCATTTTTCGGGTCAATGCTTTACTCACAAAATAGACCGCCAAATCGACACCGTCGGATTCTCGACAAGTACGCACTAACGACCTCCTCGTGAATGGAGAGGTATATGTACAGCGTTTCTCCCAGCTCAGTCTTGTGAGAATTATGACAAGATATTCTTCAAGGAGATGAAAGCGTCCTCACACTCCCGAGTCCATTGAAAACTAGGTACCCTTTTTCGGCAATTTGAAAAGTCGTGGGCGGCCCCACTAAAACGTGTAAGAGCTATCCGCCCATTTAATTTTTCTATTCACATTTTTGCTCGAACACGGCCTTACATTTGTCGGGGTTTGCTTCATTTTGTTGTGTCGCATGAAACCCAAAAACTTTCCGGCTGGACTCGAACGCACATTTCTCGAATTTGATCTTTACATTTTAAATACCTTCTAAATCCGAGGTATGCGATCCTCGACACTTGACTATCATATTATTAATGTATTATTATTCTCAAAGAACCTTCATCATTCTGCATAAGTGGCTCAACATGCATTACTTTGTAATTTAACTTGCCTTTTCGGTGATGAACGCGATTTTATCCTCGTCCACGGGGTATATTGGAATCTGATTGTACCTGGAGTATGCGTCCATGAAAGATAGTAATTGAAAATCGGAGGAACTATCGACCAGTTTGTCCACATGAGGGAGGGGGTATGGATCTTTACGATTTAATATTATCCACACAATTTGCCGTTGGATTTTTAACCATACAACGTTAATTTTATAAAAAATTTAAAAATATTAAATTCTAATTAACCTCCGAATCTTCTTTTTTGAGAGACAACTATAGTACTTTAATAGATAAGTAAAAATTCCAAGCATGTCGGCAGACGTCCCAATCACGATCTTTGTTTTTTCAAGAATTTTACCAACTGCTCATTATTAGGTTCGCCCCAATTATTTCATCATTGAACCTTGACCGTCATCTAGTTCCGCGTCAAAACATTAACTTGATTATTCACACCGTTTCGGATGCCAAATTTTCAAGCTTATTAGTACTTGTCATTACCCTACTTGAGACAACTTTATCCCTATTTTTCACTATAATCGCCATACTCAACGGGTGTTTGGCCAAATCCACAACCAAGAATCTCACCTTTAACATGCACCCACCCATCGAGTATCCTACACCTTCTCCCCGGACCCAAATTATTGATTTGACAAAATCTTTCAAACGCGTAAATGAATGATTGATATTAATAATCTTTTAATTTAAATTAATGATATATTTGATCTCGGATTTATTTATATAAAAAATTCTACGCCGTCCGAATTTTAATTAATAATGGTATGGATTTATACACAGTCAATTTTACATCTTTAGGAAATTCTCACCATCGCACTTTTTATTATTATTAATAATTTTATATACAAATTTTTTTTGCATATTTCAATTGATAATATTTACATATTTTTTTGCTAAAGCCACCAATGTAATTATCGGGGACTTGATACATCTCAAAAATTTATAAATTTTAATTAGTAATATTTAATACACTCAAATTTATAAACAAATACTTTTAAATTTTAAAAACGTAATTATGATCATAATTATTTTAAAAAGGCTTTCTTTTGCCCTGGTGAAATTGGTTATAGTGGATAAAATCCACTTTTTCGCATATGGTAGTCACCGAGAAATGGCTCCCGAGGTTTTCGGGTCCCACAAGCGAGAAACTTTTGAAGTTGAGGATTCATCACTCTTATTTTCTATAGATTGATACCAATTGATCACTCACCTTATACATAAATGATTTAATTTTTACATCAATTATTAATATAATTTTATATATTATTTTTATCATGTATCGTGATATTATATAACAAGTTTGACTATAAAAATAATTATATGAAAGGTTAAATTGATCTTGTAATGGGATAACAACTTATTGACAGTTTTATACATATCAAAATTAAATTCATATAAATTAATTCACACAAATTTACATTCCCAAACGAGCATGCATAACTTAAAATTTTTTAGATATTCTCATAGCAAGAGAAAGTGTATCATCTTAGTTATATAAATTTTTATTAACTGCATCTTTTAATGTTATAATTTTTATAATACATATACAATGATATAGAGGAAACTTTTATTCCTAATATATATCAAGGTGGTTTCATAAGAATCTTCCACCAACTTGGGAAGTAAGAAGCATTCTTTGTGAATTTTCAGCCATTAAACTATAAAAAGATTGTTTAAATTAATTCTTTTGTAAGGCACAAAAAATTGGAATCCAAGCATCGACTGAGCAAGCAAATGTGTAAGGAAGTATTGTTTTCAATTTTCTTTTCAATTTTCTTTTTCACTTTTATGCAAGCATACCTGGTCAGTCCACACCAAAAAAAGAAAAAGAAAAAGTAAAACATGACTCAGTCTTTCTTCCACTTCAACAAACTGACAGATGAAATAAAAGCCCTCTTGCCAGGGACGAGCTTATAAAAGAATAAACAACTAGTTAATCGTCCATTCGGAAGGTATATAAAAGAGGCAGCTCAAATACAAACCATTCAAAGTTGTGTGTGATACATTAAACTTGAGGCAATGGGGCTGAAGGCGGCGTACATGCAAATGGTCCTGGTGTCGGTGATTGCATTAGCAAGGGTAGGAGCAGTTGCAGCTGACCAAGCCCTGCGTGGCTGCAGTCACACTTGTGGAAATGTTTCAATTCCTTACCCATTTGGCATAGGCAAGTCATCTGACAACGGTGACAACTGTTTATTGGAGGAAGAATTAGAACTTATTTGCGACAACAACACTTCTTTACGTCGCCGTAAAGGTAACGTCCAAATTTTGAACATAACCCTCGAAGGTCAAATGGACATGTTATTTCCGGTTTCCAAGGTTTGTAATGATGGATCTGGTAGAAAAAAAAGAGTAGGCAATGACATCACACTCAGTACTCCGGCTTTCTCCATTTCTAGCAAGGATAACAAGTTCGTAAGTGTAGGGTGCGACACTTATGGCTATCTCAATAGTTTTCAGAATGGTAGCAAATATTCAACCGGATGCTTAACAAGATGTGACAGCATCAGTGACATGAAAACTATGCAGAGGGATGGAAATTGTACGGGGATAGGGTGTTGCCAGGTCGATATTCCTCCTGGAACGAAGAATATCAGTATACAAGCATCTAGCTTTGACAATTTGAATGAGTCAGGTTCAATAATTGCAGCTATTCTTTTCTGACCAAAAAAGGCAACTACAGTTTTTCTCTGGATCATTTAAATCATCTACCATTCGAGAAGTCTTCCTTTGTTGTTGATTGGACTGTTGGAAACGAGACATGTGAAGTTTCGAAGACAAGACCCAACTATGCATGCAGAAAGAATAGCTATTGTCAACCCTCGGGCACTGGATATGGTTATCGATGCAAATGTAATGAAGGTTATGACGGAAACCCATACCATCCGGATGGTTGCCGAGGTAATTAATTACGTTAAACATTAATCTTTATCCTTTGTATAACTTTCTTTGTTTTGGATTTGATTTTTAATTTCCATTGCTTATATATCACTGTTTTCAATTTGTAGTTTCATTAACCGATACTTCGCTTGCTATTTTAACCAATACTTCGCTTGCTCAAATATTAGTTTTTAATTTATATACATTAGTTGTATCCTTATTTAAAAGTCAATAGTAATAATGCCTAGTCAAGATGTAGAAAGTGGCCCACCGCACAATTGAAATAGTACCATTGGATAACTTCGTTGACTTCAGTAGTTTAATAAATAATAATATTTTTATTCCGTACAAATTATTTTATATCTTTCTTTAATTGTTTCTATTACGTCATTGCAGACATTAATGAATGTAAGAATGATAGCCATAAGTGAAGATAATTGCCGTAACATAGAAGGGTCTTTCGAATGTTTCTGCCCTGTTGGGCAATCCGGAAATGGAAAAAGGGAAGGTGGAGGATGCCAACAAAACCAGCGACAGCGAGACATTGTACTAACCAAGGTTGCCATTGGTAAGCAACTAACCACAGTTGTGATTTGTTTTTCTTCCTTTTTTGGCCAAACGGTACTTGTATTTTCTTTTACTTAAGCATGTATATGTTTGTTTAGTATGTATAATATAGATATTAGTTAAGAGCACAATTCAAGAATTGCATCCATCATATTTTGAACGGAGGTGCAAGTGCAGGATTTATGGCACTTTTTGTGGGGACTTCTTGGCTATACCTGATATACCAAAAAAGAAAACTCATCAAACTAAAGGAGAAGTTCTTTCGGCAGAATGGCGGTATCATTTTGCAACAGCACCTCAAAAGAGAAGACTCCTCCCAATCAGCTCAAAATTTCACGGCAGAGCAACTTAATAAGGCCACAAACGACTTTGATGATAGCTTAATCATCGGTAGAGGACGTTATGGTATAGTTTTCAAAGGATTTCTGTCAGATAACAGGATTGTCGCTATCAAGAAGTCCAAAGTAGTGGATCAGAGCCAAATCGAGCAATTCATTAACGAGGTGGTTGTAGTGAAGGTTTCAAAAAACGGTCTGCTACGCCTGATGCAGCCGCAACAAAATGGTTGCGACGGCCGCCACTACTGTAACAGGCTGCGATTGCAGTCACATCAGCCCGCATCATGCCGAAACAGCTGCACCGCGAGCGCAACCACAACGCAATTGCAGCCGAGATTTAAAACCTGTTGTACTGTCACAAATTAATCATAGGAATGTGGTCAAACTCTTAGGTTGTTGCTTAGAGACAGAGGTTCCTTTACTGGTTTATGAATTTGTTAACAATGGTACCCTTTTTGACTATCTACACAATGAAGGCAAGGCAACTAATGTATCTTGGAAAACCCGTCTAAGGATAGCGGCAGAGGCAGCCGGAGCTCTATCTTATCTGCACTCAGCTGCCTCGATACCTATTATCCATAGAGATATCAAAAGTGCCAACATTCTCCTGGATGACACTTACACTGCCAAAGTGTCTGATTTTGGAGCTTCAAGATTGGTTCCACTTGATCAAACTGAATTAGCCACAATGGTGCAAGGAACTCTTGGTTATTTGGACCCAGAGTACATGCAAACAAGTCAACTTACTGAGAAAAGTGATGTGTATAGCTTTGGAGTAGTTATTGTAGAGCTGCTGACAGGGGAGAAAGCACTTTCATTTGAGAGGTCGGAAGAGAACAGAAGTCTTACTAAGCACTTTCTATCTTGCTTAAAAGAGGATCGCTTGTTTGAAGTTCTTGAAGTTGGCATTTTGAATGAAGAAAATAAGGAGGAGATCAAGGAAGTTGTTGTTCTTGCAACAAGGTGCTTAAGCCTTAGAGGGGAGGAGAGGCCAAGCATGAAAGAAGTGGCAATGGAGTTGGAGGGAATAAGGCTAATGGAGAAGCACCAATCGATCAATACAGACCAAAATTTGGAGGAGACTCAGCACTTGCTTCATGTGGGAACTGGCATTTATGAACATGGCGATAGCCGCGGCTATCGAAATTCTGGGTACGACAGCTTGAGGGATCATGTCCTAATTGCCTTTGATTATGGAAGATGATTATGTCACGCCAACATACGCTTCAAGTTGATTTTATATCTAACTAGAAAATTGAAAGTGTACTGTACGGGGTTTCTTTTTTTTTAGTTTTAATGTGTGTGTAGAATATAATTTAAAGATATAATTTTTAGTATGTTATCTATATATATATTAGCATGATTAATTATAATTGAGATTATGATTGATCACGATTATTTTTAAAGATGATTGTAATTAATTTAGTACATGCAATTAGATTGATTTAATATAAAATTATATTTTATTATTTTTCTTTTCTCAGACAATGTGATCTTCTTTTATAAATAGAGGTTAATCCTTGTGTATACATTAATTCAAAAATATACACAAATTATCCATATTTATCTCCTTATTTCTCTATTTCTAACATGGTATCAGAGTGGTCCACCGTGACCTGTCCCATCACGATTTCACCGCATAGTCTTTGATACGTATCTATGCTATGCATCTTTGTTTAGTTTCGCTGATCAGTTCCGTCTAATGCATCCTGAAAAATTGGATTTGTCTTCGTTGCTTCAGCCTGCAATTAGTTCTGTCTGATAGATTGACTTTGTTTCCATTGTTTCAGCCAAATGCTGATTGATTCCATCGTAGATGCTGTTTGACTCTGTTTCCATGGTAGATTTTTCCAAATGCAAATGGTTCCATCCTGAGTGTAACATCCTTAATGCAATAACTAATTACGTATCTAGAATTACGTATTAGTAATTAGAATTAAGTATGTCACTTATAATTATCATAATATATTTGAAAATAAGTATAAGAGATATACAAAATATAAGCATGTTGTAGTTGGGATTATACATATAACGTACAAGATATTATATAAATAATATACATCAGTGTACAAAATTAAATAACATGTTTCTAAGCCACTATAAATACATCCAAATTACAAAAAAATCCTAAAACCAAACAACTTGTACTATACTTTGTCTTCACGTATCATCTTTTAGCTCCTGATGCACTCCATGGAAATATTATGGAAAATAATAAAATAAGAGTGAGAATTCTAAGAATTCTCAGTAGTACTATTTAAAAATAGTGTCATCATAATACTTCTAACTGTATTGGGAAAAAACACATTTTAAAACTCATTTATAAAGTAGGAAGGTAGCAAAAGCCAAATCTAGTCCTTCACATTCCCGAAACAGAATACTAGTTATTATTAGCTTTAGAAAAACATTTATTAACAAACATTATAAATTATTCTTATAGTTGTAATCAGAAACAATTCAAGAATAAAACTATAAAAGATTCCAATCCTCTCTTCCTGAGGATTGTTTTATATAACATTCCCTTTTTTTCTATTTCAATCTCATAAATTTAGTTTCAACTCCACTCTCAGAGTTATTCCTAAGGTATTGTATATTCGATATTTAATCTAATTTAACCCATACTCGAAAACTATATTTATCTCCTTTCCCGAAGATTATTCCCTACCCGGAATATAAAACCTAATTCCCTTCCAAGAACTTATTCCCTTCCTAGAATACAAAACCTATTCTCCCTTCCCAGAGATTATTCCCTACCCAGAATAATTATCTCCCTTTCCCGGAGATTATTCCAACACAAGTACAACTTTGTTTCATTCTTCATATATCACAAGTTTACACAAGTGAACAATACTAAAGGCATCAAAGCAACAATTCAACATCAAATTAAGCATAAACAAGCTCTCTTAGCTTTACGGTATAGTCACCCTTTTTTTTTAATCAACTTATTAGTCATCAACTAATCTCATGAAACAACATAATTAATGGAAGGATATAAATGTTCAAAACTTATAACTAAGAACCCTCGGTTCTTTATAATGAAGCCAAGATTTTACTTATATTTAATCATTCATGAAAATTCATTATCAAACTTGTATTATTTTTGTAACATCCTAGTACCGTAGACCCGATATATCTACTATATACCAAGCACACAGTACTAGTTATGTCACTTCCAACTTAACTCAACCAACTAAACTCATATAATTCATACATAATGAGTAAATATGAAGAGCTTGGATAACAAAAGGCCATATATATATATATATATACATACATCATCAGCCTCTCAAGGCAAACTGTAATACACAACTTTTACAATTCAAGGTAGCAGGAAATAAATATGCAACATATTTATAGTAAGAAACAAAATAAAACTACGCTAGTTCTTCTGCTTCTTTTGCTTCCCTTGCCTGTACCTGAATTTACATGGCAATACAATCGGGGGTGAGAAATTACAAATTTCTCAGTATATGCAATTCTAAAACCACCAGTTAATCATTTAACAACAAATAACCAACTGAGCGCTTAAGATTAAGCCTGCAACAGATAATTGAGCCCCTGCCCAAACACTATCAAAACATATACACACCATATGTAACATTCATAAGGCAAGCTATAATCCTGTCTTATGCAAACATCGAACAATCAATGATATCAAACAACTGCCCATACAATCGTAAGATATCATCAACAAGCAACCATCAAACAAGCAAGGCAACTACCAATATAGCAGCCAACGAATGCAATGCTTTATGATATGATGTATGGTTATGCTCACACAAAGTCCTACTAATATAATGATGCAAGGCAAATGTAGGTTTTAGTTTTAGAAAACACATGCCACTTATTTGTTTCTCAGGAACCTTCTGTTCCTTTGTATATACTGAGCAAGTTAGGCCTAACCAGCACAAACCCACTTGGTAATAGGTGAGTACCTTCCTCTCATAACCGTAAGAGTACTACTACCACCCCCATACTGGTAACCTTGACCATACAAGCAAACTTGCAAGGAGAATTCGGATACAACACCTCATTCTCAGGTCCCATGGTTGTGCACGCCATCTAAGGTTACAATACATAGGAAACAAGACATAGCACGTTTGAAAAGCAAATATGCAATGTATTTCACAAATACATTTAATCATCATTAGATCCTTCCCAATAAGTGACTAAGGAATACTAGCAAACTTCCTAACCAAGCTCACTTACCGCTTAAGGAGCAAATTCATGTTTCTAATGCTTCCTATACCTCAAACCTCGTCTCACAAGAGAGTAAAATGCCATTCATGCATTTCCAGCTCTACTTTCCACACAAAGAAGTAACCTATGCATGATACCTTATAACACCTAATACCTCACTTCATCACTTCACAAGTGATTCACAAGGCAACCTCCTATTGCTCAAGGTTATAGGTATTGACCAACGACATTCAACTTCTCAAAGGATGCCTAGGTTTCACAAATCTTATCACAAGGTTCACCTTAACAAAGTCAAAGAACTATCATTAGCAAACATGTACTCTTGGCTCAACTTTATCACATAAAGGAACTAACTCATGTTTCTAGCATATCTCAAGTTCAACCTTGAAGAACAAGAGGGCATACACCAACTATACATCTTAAACTCAACTTTAATTCTAAAGGAGTAAACTATGCATAAAAGAAGGCATACTATTCCAAGTGAAAAACTCTAACCAGAATACATGATCCTCAGGTTCAACTCTATCCTAAAAAGGAACCTATTCATGATCCTAATACTCAAAACCCTTCACCTAAGGTAAGTGGTTATTCTCTCCAAGAACTATCACTAATTGTGTCTCAACACTAATGTTATTCTATCTAGAACCTCACACCATCACTTCACAAGTGAATCCAAAGTCAACCTCATCTTGAACAAGGTTCTAAACACTTCCTTGTTGCATTCCAACACACTTGGATACTCAAGGTTCCCAAGACTACCCTATGGCATTCCATCACACTATGGAAGCCTAATGTTTCTAAAGACATTACCCATTAACACTCCACCATACTATGGTTGTCTAGGGTCTCAGGAGTCTATCATAAGGCATTTCCCACACTTTGGATGCCTAAAGGTTCTCCAACCTCATTCTAAGGCAAATCCCTACTCTTTGGGTGCCTAAGAGTTTTTCAAGTTCTCCCACTTACAAGGTGGTATTTTCTCTCATGAAATACCTCCATTGGTGCCTCAACACATTTAAAAGGCATATCTAAGTGATCCCATCACTTAGAATATCCCAAAACATAAAAAATGACATTTTTAGAGATTCTACAGCTCACGCTACGACACAAACACGGCCACGCCGCGGTGCCGTGCTCTCGGGTTTCAAAACCAGTGCAGCTTCATACTCACGTCACGACATTGCATCCTTAACACTGCGGTGCAATCAGCAAAAAATAGCCCCACACTGCGGCATTGCATTATCACGCCGTGACATTCACAGTAGAACCTAGATTCTACAGAATTCTGCAGAATCGTGGTACTGTTCCATTGGAACAAATCACAGATTTTGGCCACTCTAAACTAATTTCTAGGTGATTTTAAGTTCCAAACAAGTTCACAAACATGAGAGAAATATAAAACACTAATTGATTTCACCAAAAATAGATCAAAATACTAAATCACTCCTTCAAACCCCTAAAACCCTCTCTTTGAGCTTTAAAGGACCAAATGGAGAGTTTTCAGTTTCTAATCCAAATTCTTAGCATGAACAAGTCATAAACTACATTTAAAACTTATCCAAGCAAGAAATTCACTTAAAACATCACTAGAACACAATTTGACATATCAGGTTTTCAAATGGCCTAAGTATGGAAAATAGGAGAAATAAAGTTTAAGCTCAAAAAACCCTACCTTGAGTAGTTGAGATGGAGATGAAGATCTTGAAGATGAAGCCAAGCCTCCACTTGAATCCTCCTTCTTCCTTCTCTCTTTCTTCCGCTTTCTCCTTTCTCTTCCTTCGTTTTCTTCTTCTTTGTTTTTCTTTTCTTTTCTTTCTTTTCTGTTTTCGTTTCTCTCAGCTGTAAGTAGCAAAGTTATACTTTGCTACTTATAGCAAAGTTATACTTTGCTACTTATAGCAAAATTCCCATACTGCTAATTACACTTAGAATCTATTGAATCTAGTTTTATAGCATCTAACAAGTTCATAATAAATCTTGAGATTCATTAAAAATCTTGTTGCACCTTTGTCACATTTTTCCATATCTGTGACTAGTTAATTTGGTATTAAAACACACAACCAGTATTAGGGGTGTAAGTGGGTGGTTTGGTTTGGTTTTTGAGGGAAAATAAATCCGAACCAATCAAAATCAATTGGTTTGGTTTGGTTCGATTTTCATATTTTTTTTATGGCTAAATCCGAACCAAACATCTATGGATTGGTTTGGTTCGGGTGATCGGGTTGACCATTTTTTTAATACAAAAATTAACTAAATAATTAGTTTTTCATAAAAAAATACAAAATAAACTAATGAAAAAATTTCTAGAAATAGAATCAATTTTATTAATTTGAACACTAATAATTATTTCATATTTTAGAATATGTATTAAAAAGTTCATAAAGAGGGAACAAAGAAACATATTGATATTTGTATTAAGAAATTATATTTGAATAAGTTAAAAAAAATTCAAGAGAGATTTAACTTGACAAGTTGTATACTACTACTATTCAATTAAGAGAAAGTTGTGAGGCTACTAACCTGGAGGTATATATGTAACCAATTGAACCCCTAATGACATGAGTGAAGCTAATGAAGACTTGATTAGTTGAACTTTGAATCAGCAACCTAGCGAATCCAAAGTTTCTAACCTTTGCAGTCATATTTTCATCCAAGAGAATGTTGTTAGGTTTCAAATCACAATGCACAATAGGAACTTCACTATCATTGTGCAGGTAATCCAATGCACAAGCAGCATCAATATCTATATTCAGTCTCTCCATAAGGTTCAACTCATTTTCATTTGCATGCTTTCTCTTCCCCTTAATCCAATCTTCCAAGCTCCCATTACTTAAATACTCATAAACTAGAGCCAGAAATTCATTTTTTTTAAAGTCAATACTAGAGCATTTAAAGTCAATTCATCGTTTCTAAGCTTTCAAGTTTAGATGATATTGTTGCTGTTACTTTCACTTTTCTGTTCTTTATGTATAGTAGCAAGCAAATTGTTAGACATAATATCAGTGTTACTACTGTAACTATGATGATGTAATGTCTGACATACCTTCTTTCATGGCCATGAGGCTCACATGTAAAATACAAGCAAAGTTTTTTATTACCTTCTAAATGGACAGCAGAAAGCTTTTGAAAAACTTCACCATTAGGAATGGTTCCTTCTAAATCATTATAAGAGAGGTTCAAAAGTTGAATGACATGTAAATTTTGAAGTTCAATAGGAATGGATCCAGAGAGTTAGTTGAAGGAAAGATCCAAAGTTTTCAAGTCTCTCATCTCTCCAAGAGTTTTTAGAATAGCACCTGGATAGCATATGCCTGGCCAGAACTGCAGTGCCGGTGAGCAGAACCGAACATTTTGGCAGAGGAGTTTTCTAGCCTTCTATGTTGAACGAAAACGACATTTTAGGAGTTGAAAGCTGAGAAAGTATTACAAAAAATTAAAAAAAAAACAAGTAGTAGCCAAAAAATATTGTAGCATAATTTTTTTTAAATAAAATATATAAATATATGGTTTGGTTTGGTTCGGGTTGGTTCGATTTTGAAATTTCAAATCCGAGAACCGAACCAATTAAACTTTAATTGGTTTGGATTTTATCCGAATCAATCAATATATCCAAACCAAACCGAACCAATTTAATTGGTTCGGTTTGGATTAATCGGGTTGGTCAATTATCCGAACCAATTTACACCCCTAACCAGTATGCTTAAAAATACCAAACTAACTCCGATTATCCTCAGATTTTAACTGTAGGATAGTTCACACATTTATGACATAGAAATAAAGTCTCCACATTTATTTTCACTAACTAAGTAGTTTAAGCCATTTTCGGGGCTAATAACAGCTATTTCTCACAAATAGTGTTACTGCAAAGTGACTAAACAAGCTTAGAAATTCACAAAATTAAACAGACATGTTAAGCAGGTATTAGGCTATCTCTGTATCCATATACAAGCCTAACATATTTTTTCAAGGTGTTACATTTCTCCCATCCATTGTAAGAATTTTGTCCCCAAAATTCAGATACCTCATATCAGAGACGATATCACACTCGAAATGATCACATCTTTTCATAGTGATACCTTACTAAACTTAAACACAAACTAACAACTCGGTTTCCATATAACCTACAAGATTCTTCTGATGAGTTTCCAACAAATGGCAAACACAAAAGAATAACTTCCATAGAGTCAGAAGATAAAGCCTCTACTATTTTGACTAGAGTATACACCATTTCCTGAAGCTTGCATCCTTAGATCGGGCATAACTCCCTGCCTCTGTGAACATCTCCTAGCATAATGCTCTGGTCGACCACTCTCAAGGCAAACCACACAAGGTCTAACACCACGTGGCCTTCCACACACAGGGCACTTAGCTCTAAGGTTTCCACTTGAACTTGCTTATCTTCATCGTCTTCTAAAGAATTAGATGTAGAAACACTTTCCCATCTTCGTCTTCATGTCGTGGATAACTGGGTGTAGAAACACATTCCTCCTTCCCATCATTCATCCATATCAAACCCTTTAGGATCCCCTAAAAGATTTGACCAGTTATATCCCTAAGAGTCTCATGTTCCTTTTGAGCTTCTAGGATCTGAGTCCTCAAGTCACCCATCATGTCCACTTGGCCACACTGAGACTTTGTGGCAACACAGTTACTAAAAGGTTCATATCCCTAAAACTCCCAAGAAGTTTACTCTCCCGGATCATCATCATCTGGGACACGTGTAGGGATCTCCTACCAAGTGCATCAACCACCACATTGGCCTTACCAAGATGATACTTTAACTCCATATAAGAAATGTCTCCAAACTTTTAGGGCAAACACTACCGCCACTAACTCCAGATCATGAGTAGGGTCGTTCTCCCCAAGAGGCCTTAACTGTCTTGATGCATAGGCAACAACTCTCCTATGTTGCATCAGAACAAACCCTAAACCCATCATTGAAGTATCACAACATACCTTAAAGTTCTCCAAAAGATCTGGAATTACCAACACCGGTGTAGTAGTTAACCCCAATAACAACTCATGGAAACTATTCTTACAAACTGGAGTCCACTGAAAAGTACTACCTATCCTGCTTAAACTAGGCAAGGGTAGCACTAACTGAGAAAAAAAACCCTTTTTATGAACCTTCTATAGTACCTCGTTAGGCCTATGAAACTTCTGATCTCGGTCACAGTGGTGGGTCTCTTCCACTACAACGCTTTATCAAACTTGATTGGGTCCACATAAATCTCACATTGAGATATCACATGTCCCAAACATCACACTTGTGAAAGCCAGAACTCACATTTAGATAGCTTGGCAAACAACCTACTCACCTTAAGGGTTTCCAACACTATCCTTAGATGTGGTCCATACTTCTTCATTAACAAAGAATAGATTTATAATATCATCGATAAACACCACAACAAACTGAACCAGGTAGGGTCTAAAGATCCTATTCATGTATCACATGAATACTGCCGGTGCATCTGTCAACCCAAAGGACATCACGAGATACTCATAATGTCCACACCAAGTCTTGAAACGGTCTTAGGGATATCCTCTTCCTTAACCCTTATTTGATGATACTCAGAATTAAGATCAATCTTTGAGAAAACCTCGGCTTTTCTTGTAACACCCCAACTTTTGGAATAATTACGATATTGTCCTAAATGCACTGTTTTGTGAATTCTGTGAGTAGTAAATTAAATTTGACTGTTTCGTGAGTGTATTTGATTATTGTATGTGATTTGCTCTGAGCCAGGGAAATAATAATTTTCTGACCGGAAAAATCTTATTTTAATTAATTAGAGCTGGGGGATCTTACTAAACCCAATTCTGATTGATATATATATTAATCTCGTAATTTTTAGGATTTAACTGTGTAATAAAATAATTTTATATTATTATAATATTATTTTATATTACAAGATCTCTTGTCTCAAAAATAGTAGAAATCTATTTCAAAATGATCACGGATCTTTAAAAGTCTGTGGGACCCGCGTTTAGGAAAAGCAGTCAACGATTCTAACTGTACAAATTCTAAACCAATGGGAGCGAGTCAACGAAAGTGGCTTGACTATTTTGAACTAATAGGAATAGGTCAACAAAAGGAGCATGGACTTTAATATGGATCGTTGGATGAAAACTTAGTTAGGAAGCCTTTAACCTTAACCATTGATCAAACCAATGGTGAGATTAGAATTCAAGTTTTATGACTAATCAATATCCATCTTAAATTACATCTAGGGCTAGGAATTAAAGTTGAAATCAATGGTTAAGATTAAGTCAAACATAGTGGCTTGAATTTGATTAGTAGCTAATTAAACTTAATTTAGTTAATCTAATTACCTAATTAGCAAACTAACTAAACTAGCTTAATTATTAATTAGTTATAATTTAATTCTTAATTAGATATCTTAATTTTAATTAGAGGATATAATATATGTAATTATATATCTAATTAATTAGTTATGTAATTGGATGATTAATTAAAATTGGTTAGGAAACTAAACCTAATTAATTAGCTATTTAATTAGCAAGTAATTAGACTTGAATTAAAAGTAAATTGAGTCCCTAAATGCCCTTGGACCACACGGTTTGCAGCAGCCTTGGGAGGCAAAATTTGACAAGTTCTACATCATTCTTGAACCATTTTGCATGCACACTAGGTGGCTAAATGATGACATAAGTCATGTGCACCTAAATTGGATATTTTGTTCAAGTAAATCTCTTCATTTTCCACAAGCCACTCACGGCAGCAGCCCCTCCCATTTCACTCTTGATATTCACTTTTATACTTACTAAAAACTTAGCCTTTTATTCTCTCCAAAATTCCCAAGAACACCAAGCATATTTTCTCTTTTATTTTCTCTTCTATTTTCCTACTAGAATTCGGCCAAGCACCAAAGTACCACCACCAATCCTCTATAATTTTACCTCTTCATATTTCCTAAACCAAAATCATATTCTAAACACTTTTCCTTCACAAAGTTTTGCCAAAAACCTACTCTATCTAGTCTAAAATCAAACCTTTTGCTTACTTTCTTAAGGGTAAGTCTTGATTCTATGGTTTAAATTTGGATTTCTAATTTTTTTAACCATGATTGTTCCATGATTTTTCAATCTTAATACTTGTATGTGTTATTACTAATTGTTTAAGAATTTTAGGAATTTGTTTGGGAGTTACACGAAATTTCAAGGAAAGGAGGAAACTAACCGATTAATTGTCTTCAAGAGGTAAGAGGGAGATTTAATCTCATCAACCTTGTATGGTGATAAGAAAATGGAATTGTATGTGTGTGAAGAATCCATAAGGATTCATTTGTGTGGTTGTTTATTGTTTTTATTATTTATGTGATTGTTTAAATGCTTCCCTAATTGTGATTGATTTAATTGCTATGCATGTTTATAGTTTTTATTATTGATTTTGATTGCTATGTATGTTTATAGCTTTAAAATATATTGTATGTATATTGTATGTGTTTCTAGTTGTATGTGTTTATAATTGTGTAATTATTAAAGTAGGATGTGAATAACATATAACGTTTTGCATGAGTGTTCCAAAGAACACATTTGAGGCTCACGGCCTTACCATCAAATAGGGAACCAAAATGTTCTCAACCATTTTCTAAATTACTGATTTAAAGAATCTAGGTAAAATAATAAGTTTAAGAATGGTTTTGATTTAATTTTGGCCAACATGTCATTTAATGTATAATTGAATGCCGTTTTATTTTCTAAGATAGGTTAGGTAATGGATTTACAAAATAAACAGATTCCAATGAATCTTTGTGAAAACAAAAGGAATAAATTTGGTTCTAGAAACCTAACTTAGCAGAATTTATTTTAAAGTAAGAAATAAATCAAATGCTTGAAAAATACTAACGTAGAGCTCACTCGATAAGTTTTGAAGCGCGTTATCAAGTTTCAAAGTGTAACTGATGGGTAAAAATTAAAATAAACAAAAATTAGAGGAAAATGTTGGGAATACCTTATACTACATTTATAGGCAAAATGCTGTCGAAATTTACTAAAATCAGACGAATAAAATGAAAAGATTCCATACTATATTTATAACACAAGGAAAATACTCTACGTATTTTAAATGTACTAGATATAATCTACACATTTAAAATGAGGATTTTTAAGCTATTCGGTTAAGAAAATGAATTAAAAATCTTACGCAATTGAGAAAATAATTTAAAAACATTATGCGATGTTTAAAAATGTCAAAATATATTTACGCAATTTAAAAACGTTTATGAAAACGATGAGATTGTGAAAACGCGATAAAATTCCTACGCGATTAAACGATACAATGAGTTTTGTTGTCAGGCCAAAGTGGTGGACCCGGACATGTTGTGAGATAGTACTGTCAAGTGAGACAGGCTATGTTTTGGTGTGTTGTGACTAAGGGTATTTTTGTAAATATGATAAAATATGGATATTAAGGGTATTTTTTTGTAATTTTAAATCATGCTTAGAGTATTGTGTCAATTTGGTTGATAATTGGCGATTGATTGATGAGGCAAATTACACTGTGTTTTGGTGTGATAGGCGTAGTGTGGTTTATTTATTGAACTTGGAGGCATTAGTGTGCAGAGAATCCCATATGTGGACAGTGGCAGCACCTCTGGGCCGTGGTAACGGGCAGCACACTAATGATCTCGACAAGCACTATTCTTAATCGAGATCTTGAGGAGACTACTAAGTACTATGCCTGTAGTGCACGATGTTGGACTGTGTACTACTACACGATGTTTGGACTGTGGGCTATAGACACGACGTTAGACAGTGCAATAGTTTGGTTGGGCAGCCATAAAGTATTATTAGTTTCTATTCGAATCATTCTCTCAGATATCCGTGTTTAGCTCCATGGAGTAGGAACGAGTCGGTGTGTGTTCATGCATTATCTGCATTTTACTGCTTACTATAATCTGTGATAACATGCATGATGTATTAAATTGCTATATTGTATGTGATATAATGGTATGTGTTACTTTGCTACATTATGCATGATATGTTGGTATGTACTATTGTGATAATTGTTTTGTATTGTCATTTTCTTATTTGCCATGTGGGTAATGATGTAGATTGTCTCACCTTTTTATTGTATTGTTCTATCTGTTTCTACTTTATGTTTATATCATCAAAGACTACAATGTCGGCAAGAGGATGTCAATTAGGTTTCTTTAGACTGCAATTTCTCAAAGGCGCTGAGGCTTGGTATGTCCACTGGGACACCGGACACATAGAGTACAGTGGTAACGTGACTTTATCAGTAAGTAGGACTCGACAGGGGTTCATTACTACACATTACACGGTTGCTTTCGTAGAGATTATTTTACCTATTAGGGAGTTGTGGGACGAGTTTCACTATACTCCTAGAGAGAACTTCGATATAGTTTTGGGTCAAATTTCTATCGGTCAAGACATTCCCAACTAGGGAATTTGTCTTATGACGATGGCTCATGTCTTAGGTATTATATTTGAGTAGTATGCTGTCTTTTAATGTTTCTATTAAATATTAATAATTGTAAATTAATTGTATACTTCAGACAAGATTCATATGTATATTAAGGTGTGATTATGTTTTATCTTATTTTGTGCTTTGTGTTATTTTATTTAACGTTATAAATATAAAAAGCAAAAATTTTACCACTAATATTATTTATGTACCAAACATTTTATAACTTGGGTAAGAATTTTATTTAATTTTATTTTATTGCATCATAAATGTGACATCCCCACAAGGGTGTTACATCTCTCAGCTGATCCATTAGATCATCTATCCTAGGTAACATATACTTGTTTGTGATAGTCACCATATTTAGCCATCTGTAATCCACACAAAGCCTCATGGCACCATCACTTTTCTTTACTAGAACACAGGTGCTCCCCACAAAAAAAAAAATACTCAGCCTAATGAATTGTTTATCCAACAAATGCTCGATTTGCTTTTTGAGTTACGCTAACTCTAGTGGTGCCATCCAATAGGGTGCTATAGAGATAGATCCCATTCCAGGCACTAAATCTATATAGACTCTATTTCTCGCTTGGTGGCAAATCCACTTCCTCTTTTGAAGGTCCTGTGATCTTGGCTCCTCCTGAGACTTACCATCACAGCCCTTAATGATTCAACATTCTTCAACAAGGCTACAAAACCCTAGATTTCAAAAGACTGGATCATTCTCTAAATGTCTTCTCTCAATCCCTTCTCAAAATTAACACATTTCCGCTGCACCACTCCGATACAGGATGATAACTTCGACAAGTCATTGAGCTTGGCCACAACTAACCAATAGATATCTCGCCTTGGTCCAACATCAGAAATTCCATTTCCTTGCATTCCGTAGATTTTGTGGAAAACACTTCTCAGAAACGTATTCTTGAAAATTTCCCCACCTAACAAGAATGCCCGACACCTCGAGAGATCTCTTGATGCCCAACCACCAATCCTCTGCTTCTCCTTCTAACAAGAAAGAAGCAAAGAGCACTCATTGCCCATCCGAGCAAACCATAGCAATGAAGATCTCCTCCATCCCCTTTAGCCAACTCTCAGCTTTCACCGGGTCATACTCCCCCTTGAAAGATGATGCATTAGTCTCCCTGAACTCCGAGAGGTCTTAGAAGTTTTGATTCTCCTCACTAGCACCTCTTGGTCTGATTGCCCCGATTGATATGGTGGTGGTGCAAGCTATTGATGCTGGGTCGCACCCATCATCTTGTTACCAAGTGGCTCCAGTACTTAAGAGGGGGGATGAATTGAGTATAGAAAATTTTCGCAAATGCTTTTAAAAAAAAAAACAAATGTTGAAGCTATTTAATAAAGATGTGAAAATAAGAGAGAATAAAAGAAAAGCTTAGGAATAGGAAGTAAACAATTAAGCAATAATAAATAAATTACAGTAAATAAAGATATTGAGAAGAGAAGAGTAGACACAATATTTATCCTGGTTCGACCACCAAACCACTTGTGGCCTACGTCCAGTCCTCAAAAAATATCCAAGATTTTTCATTATGAATACAAGCTTTAATAGGTGCTTGCTACCGTTACAAAATAGAACATTTTTCACACACAGAGAAACTCTACCCTTGTGCTAAAGCCTCAACCTTGAGGGATACCTCACCCTTGATACAGAGAAGCAGAAAATAGATGAAGAGAAACTCTCACAAAGAGTAAATATCACAAATTGAAGCGCTAAGAAGCTCTCTAAGGATATCTCAAAGTTTTGACGAAAAGAGCACAAAAAATATGTGAAAATTATAAATCACGTTTCAAAGCAAGCATAAAAAAATAATTCAGATAACTGGGCTAACACAAAAGAGACCCACGGTCTCTATTTATAGAGTCGTAGAAGAAAATAGCCGTTGGGTGCAATTAATTCACATAATAAAAGCAAATATGACTATTTTTTTCTAAAACAGGATCCCGTGTTTATTCGAATAAACCTTGGGTTATTCAAATAACACGTTCTCAAAATAACCAGTTCTAGAATTGGTTATTCGAATAACATGATGTTTATTCCAATAACATTGCTTTAAAAATGTTTTCTGAGAAACAGGTTTATTCGAATAACTCTAGAGTTATTCGAATAACTTATATAAAACAAGCCATTCTAAAAGGTTGTATTCAAATAACAAGGATGTTATTCGAATAACACTTGTGAAAACAGAGGCGCGCAACAAGATTTTGAAAACATTATTTGAATAACTCAAAGTTATTCGAATAACTTAGTTTAAGCACAGTTTTTCAAAGTTATTCGAATAACTCAACTTTATTCGTATAAACCTGTTTCTAAAACATTTGTAAATACTTTAAAAGAGCCTAGATGATTTTTCAAAAACACCAAAACCTTTTAATTTATGTTCAAGATCATTTTCAGTTTTGGGATAAGTTTAAAGTCTTATCTTGTAAAAACCATGAGATATCCAAAAAGATCTCCGTACAAAGAGACTCTAAGTCCTAAAGCTAATCTTGAAGTTCTTGGACATGGTCTTCTTATCATCTTCATGTTTGTTATCATCAAAACCAATCTTCATTGTAGCATAGTTAAACACATTCTCCCCCTTTTTTATGATGACAAACTATCATTGAGAAAAGCATTAGTTCAAATAAATTGGAATTCACAAAGATAAAGTTTGGAGAACTTACTCCCTATTTTTTTCATAAGAGGTGTTTTAAATCAGAGATGTGCGCAGCTCCCTATTTCTTTTAGAATCCAATAATTATTTTTATTTTTACCTGACTTTTCTCAAGTATTCTCTGTTATTATTTTCCTCCCCCTTTGGCATGATAAAAAAGCATAGGGGATCAAGGCAAAACAGATAATCGACATTGTAAACAATATATTCATATAATCTCAAATAAAACAGAAAATGCATGTATAGTAATAAACAAATGACATGATCAAACAACCATTGCATTTATATTAAATTTTCCAAAGAAATTACATGTACAATAAGAACAACTAGTACAAAACCAAATAAGCCAAGAAATAAAAGAAAAACAAAACAAAGCCTAAAAGTAAGCATCCGGTGGCGGGGGAGGGGAGTCAGGTGCTCACTGAGTTAGTAAAGTGCGAAGGGCAGCCTACTCATGCTCTACACCTTCTATCCTATCAAATAGAATAGAAAAGGTATTCTTTATATAGGCCCTGTTATCGTGCAAGGCTGCCATGATTTGATCCAAAGTGACTGGATTAGGAACAGCAGGAGTAGGAGTAGGAGCAGGACAGCCTTCAAAGATCTAATGGGTTGTTGTAGGGGCTGTCTTCATGCGTGGGCATTTGGCGCAAGAAGAAGAAGATGCCATGAAAGGGTTTAGGAAGGTGTACAGTGAGGAAAGGTGGTCATGGTGAGAGAAAGAAGAAGTGGAGGATAAAGGAGGATGTGAAGAAGAATACAAGAGAGAAGAGAGAATGGTGGAAAAAATAGATAAATGAACCTGGGACAGGGTTGGGTATTTATAAGGAGCCCGTGTTTATTCGAATAGCAAGTATGTTATTCGAATAAACTTGCATGGAGATCAACAGTCGTGACATTTCAGCTGAGTGTTATTCGAATAGGTTTAGGTTTATTCAAACAACTGGCTTTGTAAAGTGGTTGTCTGCCAGGATTTATTCGAATAACCTTATGGTTATTCGAATAACCAAAAAAGAACAAAAGCCTTATGAAGGCATTATTCGAATAAGGTTTCTCTTATTTGAATAAGGCAGAGATGAGAAAATACAGGATCAAGAGATCCACTTCAGGTTTATTCAAATAAGGCACTGTTTATTCGAATAAAGCATGAAGACAGAGGCACATGTAGTGCATATATTCGAATAAAATTGGAGTTATTCGAATGAGATAGATATGAAAAATAAAAATTGTGGTTGTTTGTCTCAATTTATTGGAATAAATTGAATTTTATTCGAATAAAGCTAATATGCCACACATTTTTCTCGGCAACTGATGGAGTTTATTCGAATAACCACTAGTTTATTCGAATAAACCTATAAAAAAAACTTTAATAAACATGACCAGAATTGTAATTTTAAGATCCAGAGACTTACCTCATGATGATTTACTTGCAAAAAGAGGATTTGGGGATATCTCTAATGCTCAAGTCAGTAATAATTCAAGATTAATCACTACTAGGAATTTCTGATTTAGAGACAGAATTGTCTCTATTAGAGATGGAAACAGAGACAGATTTGATGATTTAGAGACAAAAAATAAATTTTATAATTTAGAGATGGAATTTATCCATATCAGAATTTTTTGTCTCTAGTTCCGTCTCTACATAGTCAATGTTGGGTTTTAAAAAAGTCAAATTGAGTTAGAGACGGAATTTAGAGACAAAAAATAAATTTTATAATTTAGAGATAGAATTTAGAGACGAAAATTATTTGTCTCAGAATTTTTCATCTCTATTTCCATCTCTATACGATCAATGTTGCATTTTAAAAAATTCTAATTGATTTAGAGATAGAATTTAGAGACGGAATATACTCATTTCTAAATTTTCTGTCTCTAATGACCTTTCAATTCCGTCTCTAAATATTTGGTATAATTTAATTAATAATTTTTTCAATAAAAGTTAGAGACGAATTGTTTCCGTCTCTAATTTCTTCAAATTTACTATCTAAAACCCTTTTCCCCATCTTTTTTTTCATTCTCTCTCATTCCTTTCTTTCCCCATCTTCCCCTCTTCCCCTTCTTTCTTTCGAAGCCCTAGCCCCATATCCCCTTATCTCTTTATCTCCCCATTCTCTCTTTATTCTCATCCCACTGTTCCAGCACCGTCAATGACTGTTCTCGTGGTTGCCAACCATTGCTCCAGCTCCATCACGACACCAGCGATACTTTTCTCCTCCGACGCTATTGGTCCTGCTTTTTCAGTGTCCTTGCTCGCTCGTCACCACCGCTAAGCTTAGATCTTGCCGCTTGTACTCAGATCTCATCACTACCGCGCCACTGCCACTCTGACCGTGCCCTCACCTCGCCATCGCGCCCCCACCTCGTAATAATATTCCCCTTTGCTTCTCCTCTATTTTGCCTTTTTTATTATTTAAATTTTTTTTTTGCTTTTATGCCTGCTTTGTTGCCAAAATTTCCTTCTCCTTTGTTCAAGCTAAGCACAAGTGATAGCACTATATTTTATACATTTTATAAACATCTCACTAGGTTTCTTAAGGTTCAATTAAGCTTAATTTAGTTGGTTTTGACATATTTTATGATATTGAACCTTATTGGATCATTGAAAGAATTATTGCATGTGTTAGCCTTAATTTATCTTTTTGGCAGTGTTCAGTAAAATGGCTATAACTTGAGTTGTAAATATTTGATTGATGTGATTCTGGTCTTGTAGGAAAGCTAAGACAATTCCCTACAACTTTTATGAAGACCTCAAAGGCCTAATCACATGGTTGGATAACTCAAATTGGATTTGAAGTAAGAACTAGGGTACTGATCCTGACAGCTTGACCTATGCGTACTGTTCATGATATAGCTCGGGCTATAAGATGTAAAATGGGCTGAAATTTTCTTGGTTAGACCCAAATCTAAAACTTTCATGTTGAATACTTTTTCAGAATCTGAGGTCTAATGGGTTATATTGGGCTTGGAAGTCAGAACAGAGGAGCTGTCACTGGGCTTGAGCAGTATGCAGTAATCAGACCATATTTTGAGTTATAGAAATGCTTTTGGACTGAAACTAAAGGAATTTGAAAGCTAAGATCCAGACCTACAACTTTTATGAAGATCACTTGGTGAGAGAATGACGAATACAATGACTTCAGAGCTAAATGATTTCGGGAGACAAAGAATCTCCAAAATTTTTCACTCATCAAAAGTCATTTGACATTTTTCACCCATTTTCCACTCATCTACCCACTCACTAATTAGCCCATTTCTCATTTTGTATCCCTAATCCTCTATAAAAGGCATCATTGGCTGCTCATTTAGGGGTCTTGGTCCTTGAGGCCAAGATCATGCTATTATGTTGTTGTAGTTTTTCTTTGTTCTAAATTGAAGTTATGTTCTTCTTCTTCTCTCTTTCTTTCTTCTTGTCTATGAGTAACTAAGTTTCATTTTACTTGGGTGAAAGGGTGAAGCTCTTGGTAATAAAGTAAGGTTAGATTCATTCCTTTCTTGTGCTTAAATGATTTATTTTTCAAGCAATCATTATACGTATTATATTTTGCTTCCAATCAATTTAGAAACCCTCCTTGTAAAGTGGAGTTCTTGATTTGTTATAGACAAGATTTTGGAACAATGAATGCTTGATCCCATTTATGAGTGGTAGTGTTAATAGATGATTAAAGGAATCATAATATAATCACGTATATAATTTTAAAATGAACGTTAAATGTTATATTTTCCGATTAGAACCTCTATTATGTGTGGATTCTAATTGAGTTATAAAAAGAATTAATTTTACTCTTACTTTATTTACTAAGAGTGGATCTCCTAACCCAAGTAAATTTATAAAATATTTACATTACCTTAATTAATCTTCATCAATTCCCTGTGGATCGACCTCAGACTCCCGGGAAATTTATTACTTGAGATAACCTGCACTTGGGTTTGTAACTTTTAAATCCGCATCAACAAGGTTTTCTGAGTCACTTGGTTATTCTTTTAGTTAATTTTATTACCACATGTGATTATTTGAGACACTTTGGTTTTTTATTGTTATTTTCTTGGCAATGGCATTTTTTTCACAATTTAAATATTAATAGGGATTATTTGTTAGTTAAGAGATTTGTTCTATGATAATACAAAATGGCTTTATGCTCCTATGCATTAGTTTTATGACAACACAAAATGACAACACAACTTCTGTTTCTGTTCGATTTTGCATTAGTTTTATGCTCTTATTATTGATTATTGATATATGTGTACCTGTATATGTATAAGTATATGCCTTTCTTTCTTTTTGCAAGGGATGGCACAATTCATGAGTAAGTTTGTTGAGCCCGATGATCCTAAATATACTCCACCTGTACCAGTAGCTGAGACTCCTATAATTTACTCTTGCCTCTTCAGCCTTTACCATTTTTCAATTTGTTTTTGAATTTATATAAACATGTTTAGTGGACTGGCGTTATTGTTGCTTACTGAATATCTATTCCTTTTCATAGAGCTAATATTGAGTAAATAAAAGTTTCAAAATAGTTTAAATGTCGGATCCCTTGCCCCCCCCAAAGTGAATAGTATAATATGCATATGGTGTGGTGTTGATCCATTTTGATGAACTCTGGAATAGCAAGAATACACGAGCTAAGACTAGAGAAGGGAGAAGCGAAGGCTACTGAGGAGCTCGAGAAATGTGATGACTCCTATATTGTTATGACTTTATTAATTTTTGTGGATTTATGTTCTCTGATTAGAGATAGTTTATCTATAAAGTGGCTGACCATTTTGTGCCTTACTTTATCTATTATTTGTTCAAAATATGTCTATTCATGAACAAAATTTAAATTCTTATTCATTATCTGTATTTGATATTTGGTTTTTTTTTTTTCATACCTTTTCTCATTTCATATATATATATGTTTTCTTTTAGATAGTTTCTCTTTGAAGTTAAGCAAACATGTATTGGTAATATTTTTCTTATTTGCTTTGCAGGTATAATAATGCTAATGTTTGGAAGATTTATACTAATTTGTTTGACTACTTTTTTGACTACTTTCCGTTGGCAACATTGGTTAGTATACTATTACATAATGCTAGAAAGGATTGTAGGATTTTTTTCTTGCCTTTCATTGGAGTTATTACTGTATGTTTGTTAGATTTTCATTGAACATTTTGATTCTATTACATAATATGCTCCTGATGCAAACTCTTCTTTGCTCTTGATGAACATGCTTATATCAAAGCTACTCCCAATGTCCTTGGCTTGAGGGTAAGCTTTGATTGCACATTACTTGCACAATTGTGCTACCTCTTTGAAAATTGAGATTTTCTATTATTTGTTTAAGTTCTAGCTGCTTCAGTATCTGCCTATAAGTATAACTTCTTGCCAAAGATGAAATTAAGTTTTGGTAGCAGAAATTGATGAAGGATTCCCCCCTCCCCCAACTATTTTAGGGACAAAATTCAGAATGGGTTACACTGTAATATAGTAATCCAAAACCAACAATAGATGACTGGATTAGAGTATTTTCTCCTACAAGTTGTGTGGTATATATTTGGGTATAAACTAACATGAGTAAGGCCAAAGCAAGATGGTTTCAGGTCTGATATCTTTCCTTTACATTCTGATTATTAAATGCCTTCCTCTTTCTCTTTATTGCATGCTCACATTATCTTACTTTGCTCTGAATTTTACTTCTTCTCTGGAAGCAGGACTGCTGCCAGTTTCATCAAGCCAAGGATAGAGATGGATGGGTTGAATATAAAGGGTCTTTGGTTTTTGACAGGCCTCAAAAGGTAGTTTCTTCATAGTAAATATTTTTCTCCACTTTATTTTATATTGTTTGCATTTAGTTTCTGATCTTGATTCTTGTAAAACAGAGAAGTATGACATTTTTGTCTGATTGAAAACTGAAAAGTAGGACATTATGTGTGTGTGTGTGTGTGTCTGAAATTTGGTGTCAATATGAATTATGAAATATGAATTCTGTTTTCACAGTTTCACTAATCTAGTGCCAAGAAGAAAGTATCTTTCTATGAAGGTGACATATGAATTCTGTTCTGATGTTCTTAGATTGATTCTTGTCTATTATTTTATTTTTGTGACATATGCATCTGATCAAACACACGCTGCCTTTAGGATTTTGGAATATTGAAAGTTCTCTCTTCCAAATCAACGGTTGGATTCAATAAAAAGACTTTTAATTCCTAGAGCTTGATTACTTTTCTGGTATTTGTTTTCCCCTCTTGCAGAAAGTTCCACAAAAAAAGGGATTATTTTTTTGGTTTTACTTAGTAAACCATAAACCTTAGACCTAAGACCTGTTCTAACTTCTAACTTATATGTGCCTCTTTTATAAGAAGCTAAGCATTAGTTTATTTGTAGTATAAAGTATTGAAAATGGTTTTTCTAATTGCATATTCAACTTTGTTGTTTGCTTCTCATGGGAACCAGATTGGACTAGTGAAGCTTATACAAGGGTACCACCTAACAACTTCAGCTGCTAATGGCCATTATATATTGACCAACAGTGAGAGGAAAAAGTCTACTTGCATTACTTGAGTTGTATAAGTTAGAGAGAAGTTTATTTGTAAAATGTAATTGTAATTAATGGTATTCATAAGATATTGTAACTACTTCATATACTTTAAACTATTTTGATATCTTTTATAGTTACTTGGATAATTATAATAACTGATGATTTATTGTGATTTTTGGTAAATTTTGATTTTGAATAATTATATGCATAGTAAAATAGAATTATTTTTTATAAAATGAAGGTGTCTAGTTGGAGTAAATTCCAACTAGATGCTTAATTTTTTTAATACTTTTTAAAATATTAGAGACAGATTTAGAGACGAAAAAATTCATCTCTAATTTAGAGATAGAATTTTTCCGTCTCTAATTAAAGAACAGAGTGAATCTTATAATTGAATAGCGATAGAATTTTAAAATTTAGAGACGAAAAAAATTTATCCCTAAATTAGAGACAGAATTAAATTTTTCATCTCTAACAATCAGAGACGCCACTTTCAGCGATGGATTAATTTTCGTCTCTAATTCTGTCTCTAAATATTTAGAGACAGAATTTTGCCCATTTAGAGACAGAAAAATTCCGTCTCTAAATCTGATTTTTTTAGTAGTGAATAGCTCAATAAAGAATAAATATAAGCACTATAAGCAAAATTGATCTAGAATTCCAAGTTCTCTTCTTAAGTGGAAGAAAGTGTCTTTAGGTAAAGGTTTTGTGAAAATATCAGCAAGTTGATTAGTTGTCTCAACAAATTCCAAAACACGGTCACTTTTTTGAACATGATCCCTTATGAAATGATGTCTTATCTCAATATGTTTAGACTTTGAATGCATAATAGGGTTCTTAGTTAAATTGATTATACTTGTATTGTCACATCTTATAGGAATGTAATCAAGCTGAAGACCAAAGTCTAGAAGTTGTTGCTTCATCCATAGGATTTGAGCACAATAACTTCCGGCTGCAACATATTCAACCTCAGTGGTAGATAAAGCCACACTATTTTGTTTCTTACTATGCCAAGAAACTAATGAGCTTCCAAGCAAGTGGCATGTTCCACTAGTGCTTTTCTTATCCAATTTGCAACTAGCAAAATCGGAGTTGGAATAACTAACATGACTACAAGTGGCACCTTTGGGGTATCACAAGCCCACTTGTGAAGTGCCATCAAGATATTTCATAATTCTTTTTACTACACTTAAGTGTGATTCTTTAGGATTAGCTTGATATCTAGCACACATGTATACACTAAATATGATATTCGATCTACTAGCAGTGAGATAGAGAATGGATCGAATCATACCTCTGTATTTAGTGATTTCAACAGGTTTACTTATTTCACCATTGTCTAAGTAGCATGAGGTGCTCATTAGAGTGTCCATATGCTTTGAGTTATCCATCCCAAATCTTTTGATGAGCTCTTTGCAATAGTTGGATTAGGTAATGAAGGTTCCACTCCTTGTTTGCTTGATTTGAAGCCCAAGGAAGAAATTTAACTCTCCCATCATTGACATCTCAAATTCGCTTTGCATGATATTAGAAAAATCCCTGCATAGAGACTCGTTAGTAGCACCAAAGATAATATCATCTACATAGACTTGTACAAGGAGAATATCATGCTTTTTATTTTTAATGAAAAGGGTTGTATTGGCTTTGCCTCTTATAAAATCGTGATCTAAAAGAAACTTACTCAACCTTTCATACCATGCTCTAGGAGCTTGTTTTAAGCCATATAAGGCCTTTTTCAGTTTGAAAACATGGTTGGGTAGTTAATGATTTTCAAAACCTGGTGGTTGTTCAACGTATACATCCTCTTGAATAAAACTATTTAAAAATGCACTCTTAACATTCATTTGATATAACTTAAAATTCATGATGTAAGCATAAGCAAGTAACATTCTAATAGCTTCTAGTCTAGCTACAGGTGCATAAGTTTCTTCATAATCTGTTCCTTCTTCTTGATTATACTCTTTAACTACAAGCCTAACTTTATTTCTTGTTATTAGGCCAGTTTCATCAAGCTTGTTCCTAAAGACCCATTTGGTGCCTATAATTGGATGATTATTGGGCCTTGGAACTAATTCCTATACTTGGTTTCTTTCAAATTGATTTAGCTCTTCTTGCATTGCCAAGATCTAATGTTCATCATCAAAAGCTTCATTTAAGTCTTTAGGTTCAATTTAAGAAACGAAAGTCATATGGTTGCATGCATTTCTAATTGAGTTTCGAGTACTTACACCTTTGGATACATCACCTATTACTTGGTCAAGCGGATGGTATCTTGAGGTTCACCATTCTTTGGAAAGGTCCATGGCTTGTGAATTCTCTTGATTTGGGGGGTCCTCTTGACTTTCTTCTTACTTCCTTTCTTTTATCTCCTTGTCATCCAAGTAAGTTTTGCTAAAACCTCTGTAACATCATCAACAACAAAATCCTTTCTCGATCCATTTGGGTTAGTCTCGTCAAATACAACATGAATGGATTCTTCGATAGTCATAGTTCTTTTATTATAAATTCTAAAGGCTTTGCTATGATTCGAATAACCAAGAAATATACCTTCATCAGACTTAGCATTAAACTTGCCTAAGTTATCACTTTCATTATTCAAAACAAAACATTTGCAACCAAAAATATGAAAATGTGAGACATTTGGCTTTCTTCCTTTGTATGATTCATATGGAGTTTTATTTAAAATTGGCCTTATAAGGGCCCTGTTCATTACATAACAAGTTGTGCTTACAGCATCTGCCCAAAAATACTTAGGAAGATAAGCTTCATTGAGCATAGTTTTCGCCATTTCTTCTAAAGATCAATTTTTCCTTTCTACAACTCCATTTTGTTGTGGAGTTCTAGGGGCAGAAAAATTATGCTCAATGTCATGTTCATCACAAAAAGTTTCAAAAGCATGATTTTCAAATTCGCCACCATGGTCACTCCTTATGGAAGAAATAGAAAAATCTTTTTCATTTTGGATAACTTTGGCAAGTCTTTTAAATTTTAGAAATACATCATTTTTATTTGAAAGGAATAAAGTCCATGTGAATCTAGAAAAATCATTCACAATCATTAAAGCATAGTAATTCCCACCAAAGCTCATAGTTCTAGATGATCCTAAAAGATCCATGTGCAAAAGTTGTAAAGGTCTAGAAGTTGAAACTATATTTTTTGCTTTAAAAGAAACCTTTACTTGTTTTCCCTTTTGACATGCATCACATAATTTATCTTTTATAAAATTAAGCTTAGGTAGTCCAATTACTAACTTTTTAGAGACTAACTTTTTTAAGTGATCCATGCGAATGTGCGCAATTCTCCTATGCCATAACCATGAATCATCATTCTTACTCAAAAGACATTTCACATCATTTGGAGATATATCATCAAGGATAATCATATAAATATTGTTAACTCTATGACCGATGAACTTAATATGCTTATCATTTTTATCTTCAATTATGCAACAGTTTGAATAAAAAATTACTCTCTTTCCTTTATCACATAATTGGCTAATACTAAGCAAGTTATGTTTGAGTCATTCAACGAGTAATACATTATCTATAGAGGAATTAGGACTCTTACCGACTTTGCCAATTCCAAGAATCTTTCCTTTGTTGTTATCACCATATGTAACATGTCCATGATTCTTAGGACAAGAAATGTGAACTTGGAGTCATCTCCGGTCATATGCTTGGAGCAGCTGCTATCGAGATACCAATTTGAGCTCTTGGCCTTCAAGCACACCTACAACACATGTTTAATTTTTAACTTTTGGTACCCAAATTTTCTTGAGTCCTTAAATGTTAGTTTTAGGAATAGTACCCTTAGGAACCCAAACCATTTTTGTTCCACTTTTTGTATTTATATTTTTCCTTACATTACATGTTGACGCACTGTGTCCTTTCTTCCCATAATAGAAATATTTAAAATAGGACTACTAGAAGTACTTGAATGAACAAAGAAATTTTTATAGAATTTATGCTGATTTTTGAGGTTGTAACCTATCCCAGTCTTTTGAAAAATAGCTCTTTGTTTTCCTAACAAAATATTTAAGTTATCTCTTCTAAAAGTAAATTTAGAGAGATTGTTCTTTAAATCTTCAATTTCTTTTTCAAGATTTTGGCATAATAGACAAGATGAAGAAGTTGAGACATGCGAAGAGCAACTTGTACAAGCATCAATTAATCCTAATATTTCATTTTCAATTTTTAATTCTTCAATATCTTTGTTTAAAGCAAGAATTTGATTTTTCAGAGAAGAAATTGTTTTCTTAGAAGAAGAAATTAATTTTGTTAGCCTTATCGATTCTTCATATAATTCTTCAAAAGTATTTTGTAATTTATCATAAGAAGGTAATAAGTCATAGTTAGAATTTACCTCATTGTCGCTTTCTTGTTCTTCTTCTCCTTTGGCCATAAGACATAGATGGGCTTCTTCGCTATCTGAACTATCAGTAGAGTCCATGCCATTGTCATCCCATGCTATGTAGGCTATTCTTCTTTTTCTGTCCTTGGAGGGTTTCTTTTCAAATTTCTCCATTTTCTTTTAGCAGATTGGGCACTCCATCTTCATGTGGCTTGGTTTTCCACACTCGTAACAAGTTGAAGTTGATGATGCTCCTTCCCCTTTGTGATGGGTCTTCTTTTGGGAAAAAGACGATCTTTTTTGAGTTCCTTTTATTTTGAGGAACCTTCCTAATTTCTTTGCCAAGAGACTGAGGTTCTCTTCATTTAGGTTAAAGTTGTTCACTTAATCTCCATCATTTTCATCTTCATTATCGATATTGGAAGAGGTGGCTTTAAGTACGATCCCCTTTTTCTTCTTATCATTTTCTTCGCTTTGACTTAATCTACTCAGCTCCAGTTCAAGTTCATGAAGTTTCCCAAAGATGGTAGCTAATGTCATTATTGACAAATCCCTTGATTCTGATATGGTTGTCACATTGGGTTACTAAATCCTGCTCAGACACCTCAAAACTTTGTTAATCAAATCTTCTTTAGAAAAATTATTTCCTAATGATGCAAGATGATTTACAATGTGGGTGAACCTCTTTTGCATTTCCTAAATGCTTTCTCCTTAGTTCATTCTATATAATTCATATTTGCGAGTAAGAGAATTGATTCTCGACCTCTTTACTTCACTAGTACCCTCATGGATGACTTGTAAAGTATCTCAAATTTCTTTAACAGTTTTACAATTTGAAATTATGAAAAATTCATCATCGCTAAAGCGGTGGTAATGATGTTTTTGGCTTTTAAATTATGTTGAACATTTTTTTTATCCTCATCAGACCAATCACTTATCGGTGTCTCAGTTTTTACACCTCCGACCTCTTTTGTAGGTATGAATGCACCATTTTCGATAACATCCCACACATCAAGATCAATAGCTTCGATAAAAATTTTTATTTTTTCCTTCCAATAGGCATAACCATCCCCATTGAAAAAGGGTGGTCAGTTTATGGAAGGTCCCTCTGAAAAACCATTTGAGGAAGCCATGTTCTCTTGAAGCTGCTAAGCTCTTTAAACAAGAGTCTAACTCTAATACCACTTGTTACTAAGTGGCTCCAGTACTCAAGATGGGGTGAATTGAGTACAGCAAATTTTTGCAAAAGCTTTAAAAAAAAAACAAATGTTGAAGCTATTTAATAAAGACATGAAAATAAGAGAGAATAAAAGAAAAGCTTAGGAACAGGAAGTAAATAATTAAGCAATAATAAATAAATTACAGTAAATAAAGAGATTAAGAAGAGAAGAACAGGCACAATATTTATCCCGGTTCGACTACCAAACCACTTATAGCCTACGTCTAGCCCTTGAAAAATATCTTCTGTTTTTCACTATGAATACAAACTTTAATAGGTGCTTGCTACCGTTACAAAATAGAGCACTTTTCACACACAGGAAAACTCTACCCTTGTACTAAAGCCTTAACCTTCAGGGATACCTCACCCTTATACAAACCTTGAAGGATATCTCACCCTCGATACAGAGAAGCAGAAAATAGATGAAGGAAAACTCTCACAAAGAGTAAATATCACAAATTGAAGCGCTAAGAAGCTCTCTAAGGATATCTCAAAGTTTTGGCGAAAAGAATACAGAAAATATGTGAAAATTATAAATCACGTTTCAAAGCAAGCATAAAAAAATAATTCAGATAGCTGGGCTAACACAGAAGAGACCCACGGTCTCTATTTATAGAGTCGTAGAAGAAAATAGCTGTTGGGTGCAATTAATTTATGGAATAAAAGCAAATATGGTCATTTCTTTCTAAAACAGGATCCTATGTTTATTCGAATAAACCTTGGGATATTTGAATAACACATTCTCAAAATAACTAGTTCTGGAATTGGTTATTCGAATAACATGATGTTTATTCGAATAACACTTCTTTAAAAATGTTTTCTGAGAAACAAGTCTATTTGAATAACTCTAGAGTTGTTCGAATAGCTTATATAAAATAAGCAATTCTAAAAGGTTGTATTTGAATAACAAGGATGTTATTCGAATAACACTTGCGAAAATAGAGGCCCACAACAGAATTTTGAAAACATTATTTGAATAACTCAAAGTTATTCGAATAACTCAATTTAAGCACAATTTTTCTAAACTTGATTTATTCGAATAAAGAGGCCTTTATTCGAATAACCCTATTTCTAAAACATTTATAAATACTTTAAAAGAGCCCAGATAGTTTTTCAAAAACACCAAAACCTTTTCATTTATTTTCAAGATCATTTTCAGTTTTGGGATAAGTTTAAAAAGTGTTTTTGTCTTATCTTGTAAAAACCATGAGATATCCAAAAAGATCTCCGAACAAAGAAACTCTAAGTCCTAAAGCTAATCTTGAAGTTCTTGAATATGGTCTTCTTATCATCTTCATGTTTGTTATCTTCAAAACCAATCTTCATTATAGCATAGTCAAACACACATCTCAAACCTCCTTGTAGTCGCAGTTGTTTGCTCTCTGGTAGCCTCAACAGAAGCGATTGTCTACTCTCGCATCACATCAGTAGTAGCAGCTGTCTGCTCCCTTAAAGCATCCGCCATAGCCATGAAGACTCCAACCATGATTGGACCTTCATTAGCTGAATTCCTATTTCCACGAGTTCGCCTAGGAGACGCCATAGTTTCTTGTACACACAGAATAATGCATATTGGGGTAGCTAATCCCAATATCATGAAACCATGTAACAGTAGCTAAACCAGTCATACCAAAGGCAAGATATGCAGTTCTATCACACATCTCCCATAAGAGACAAAGAAATGCACAATAACCTTCATAGGAACTCCTAAACATACCTTAGCATGATCAGTCCATACCCCGTGTCAACAGGATGAACTGCTCTGATACAATAATGTAACATCCTAGTACCGTAGACTCGATATATCTACTATATACCAGGCACACAATATCAGTTATGCCACTTCCAACTTAACTCAACCAACTAAACCCATATCATTCATACACAATGAGTAAATATGGAGAGTCTGGATAATAAAAGGCTATATATATATATACATCATCAGCCTCTCAAGGCAAACTGTAATACATAACTTTTACAATTCAAGATAGCAGGAAATAAATATACAACATATTTATAGTAAGAAACAAAATAAAACTACGCTAGTTCTTCTTCTTCTTCTACTTCCCTTACTTGTACCTGGATTTACATGAAAATACAATCAGGGTGAGAAATTACAAATTTCTCAGTATATGTAATTCCAAAACTAGCTGTTAATCATTTAACAACAAATAACCAACTGAGCTCCTAAAATCAAGCCTACAACAGATAATTGAGCCCCTGCTCAAACACTATCAGAACATATACACACCCTATGTAACATTCACAAGGCAAGTTATAATACTATCTCATGCTAACATCGAACAATCAATGATATCAAACAACTGCCCATACAATTATAATATATCATCAACAAGCAACCATCAAACAAGTAAGGCAACTACCCATACAGTGGCCAATGTATGCAATGCTTTACGATATGCTGTATGGTTATGCTCACACAAAGTCCTACTAATATAATGATGCAAGGCAAATGCAGGTTTTAGTTTTAGAAAACACATGCCACTTACTTGTTTCCCAAGAACCTTCTGTTCCTTTGTATATACTGAGCAGGTTAAGCCTAACCAGCACAAACCCACTTGGTAATAGGTGAGTACCTTCCTCTCATAACCGTAAGAGTACTACTACCACCCTCATACCGGTAACCTTGACCATATGAGCAAACCCGCAAGGAGAATTCAGATACAACACCTCTTTCTCAGGTCCTATGGTTGTGCATGCCATCTAAGATGACAATACATAGGAAACAAGACATAGCAAGTTTGAAAAGCAAATATGCAATATATTTCACAAATACATTTAATCATCACTAGGTCCTTCCCAACCAAGTGACTAAGGAATACTAGCGAACTTCCCAACCAAGCTCACTTACCGCTTAAGGAGCAAAGTCATGTTTCTAGTGCTTCCCATACCTCAACCTCGTCTCACAAGAGAGTAAAATGTCATTCATGGATCTATGACTCTACTTTCCACACAAAGAAGCAACCTATGCTTGATAACTTACAACACCTAATACCTCACTTCATCACTTCACAAGTGATTCACAAGGCAACCTCCTATTGCTCAAGGTTATAGGTATTGACCAACGACATTCAACTTCTCAAAGGATGCTTAAGGTTTCACAAATCCTATCACAAGGTTCACCCTAACCAAGTGAAAGAACTATCACTAGCAAACATGCACTATTGGCTCAACTCTATCACATAAAGGAACTAACCCATGTTTCTAGCATATCCTCAAGTTCAACCTTTAAGAATAAGAGGGCATACACCAACGATGCATCTTAAACTCAACTTTAATTATAAAAGAGTAAACTATGCATAAAAGAAGGCATACTATTCCAAGTGAAAAACTCTAACTAGAATACATGATCCTCAGGTTCAACTCTATCCCAAAAAGGAACCTATTCATAATCCTAGTACTCAAAACCCTTCACCTATGGTAAGTGGTTATTCTCTCCAAGAACTACCACTAATTGTGTCTCAACACTAATATTCTTCTATCAATAACCTCATACCATCACTTCACAAGCGAATCCAAAGTCAACCTCATGTTGAACAAGGTTCTAAATACTTCCTTGTTGCATTCCAACATACTTGGATGCTCAAGATTCCCAAGACTACCCTATGGCATTCCATCACACTATGGAAGCCTAAGTTTTTCAAAGACATTACCCCTTGACACTCCACTATACTATGGTTATCTAAGGTCTCACGAGTCTATCATAAGACATTTCCCACACTTTGGATGCCTAAAGGTTCTCCAACCTCATCCTAAGGCAAATCCCCACTCTTTGGGTGCCTAAGAGTTTTTCAAGTTCTCCCACTTACAAGGTGGTAATTTCTCTCATGAAATACCCCCATTGGTGCCTCAACACATTTAAAAGGAATATCTAAGTGATCCAATCACTTAAGAAATCCTAAAACATAAAAAATGACATTTTTAGAGATTCTACAGCTCACGCTGCAGCACAAACACGGCCACGCCGCGACACCGTGCTCTCGGGTTTCAAAACCAGTGCAGCTTCATACTCACACTGCAGAGTTGCATCCTTAATGCCACAACACAATTAGCAAAAGATAGCCCCACGCCACAACATTGACTTATCACGCAGTGACATTGACAGCAGAACTCAGATTCTGCAGAATTCGACAGAATCGTGGTACTATTCTATTAAAACAAATCACAGATTTTGGCCACTCCAAACTAATTTCTAGGTGATTTGAAGTCCCAAACAAGTTTACAAACATGAGGGAAACATAAAACACTAATTGATTTCATCAAAAATGGATCAGAACACTAAATCACTCCTCTAAATCCCTAAAACCCTTTCTTTGAGCTTTAAAGGACCAAATGGAGAGTTTTTAGTTTCTAATCTAAATTCTTAGCATGAACAAGTCATAAACTACATTTAAAACTTATCCAAGAAATAAATTCACTTAAAACATCACTAGAACTCAATTTGACATATTAGGTTTTCAAATGGCGTAAGTATGGAAAATGAGAGAAATGGAGTTTAAGCTCAAAAAACCCTACCTTGAGTAGCTGAGATGGAGATGAAGATCTTGAAGAAGCCAAGCCTCCACTTGAATGCTCCTTCTTCCTTATCTCTTTCTTCCCTTTTGTTCCTTTTCTTCCTTCATTTTCTTCTTCTCTATTTGTTTTCTTTTTTTATTTTTTGTTTTCATTTCTTTCAGCTGTAAGTAACAAAGTCATACTTTGCTACTTATAGCAAAATTCCCATACTGCTAAGAACACTTAGATTCTACCGAATCTAGTTTTCTAACAGCCAACAAGTTCATAATAAATCATGAGATTAATTAAAAATCTTGTTGCACCTTTGTCACATTTTTTCATATTTGTGACTAGTCAATTTGGTATTAAAACACACAACCAGTATGCTTAAAAATACCAAACTGAGATGGAGATGAAGATCTTGAAGAAGCTAAGCCTCCACTTGAATCCTCCTTCTTCCTGATCTCTTTCTTCCCTTTTCTCTCTTTTCTTCCTTCGTTTTCTTCTTCTTTATTTTTTGTCTTTTCTGTTTTCATTCCTCTCAGCTATAAGTAACAAAGTCATACTTTGCTACTTATAGCAAAATTTCCATACTGCTAAGAACACTTAGATTCTACCGAATCTAGTTTTCTAACAGCCAACAAGTTCATAATACATGATGAGATTTATTAAAAATCTAGTTGCACCTTTGTCACATTTTTCTATATCTGTGACTAGTCAATTTGGTATTAAAATACACAACCAGTATGCTTAAAAATATCAAACTAACTCAGATTATCCTCAAATTTTAACTGTAGCACAGTTCACACATTTGTGACCTAGAAATAAAGTTTCCACATTTATTTCTACTAACTGGGTAGTTTAAGCCATTTCTAGGGCTAATAATAATTATTTCTCACAAATAGTGTTACAGTAAAGTGACTAAACAAACTCAAAAAGTCACAAAATTAAATGGACATGTTAAGCAGGTATTAGGCTACCTCTGTATCCATATACAAGTCTAACATATTTTTCCAGCGTGTTACATTTATTCATTTAGAATTAAAGGACAAGAGCACAAATTCAACAAGAACCCTCTTCACTAGGCTTCTAATTAACTAAAAACCACATAATTAGTAATAAATTGTAGTTCAACAAGTCAAATCTCTAAATTTTCCTAAGGGCAAGTCTTGACCATAGCTTTCTCTATAACCTTCTCAATTGTTTTCATCTTCAATCACTTTTCATTAGTCAACTTGACCAACAACTACATGGAAAATCAAGCATGAATACATGAAATATTTGGCCAGCCGTGACCTCTATGGGTTCAAGGACTAACAAAATTCAACTCAAAACAATAGAAAGAGACCATAAACTATTTACAAGTTCAAGCCAAAATCAAGAGAATAGGAAGAACAAATTTAAGCTATAAACCTAATATTAAATTTTTGTTTGGCCATGACTTCATAACTTCAAGAACCAGAATTTTTAATTCAAATTTAAGAGAAAAAGAAGAGCAAGACAAAGATCAAGAACCCCCACCTCACTTACTATCTTCCTCAAGCCTTGATTCTATGAATTTTCTTCAATTTTTCCTCCATTTTCTCTTCTTTTCCTCCTCTTTTCTCCTCTTTGTAGCCGTCTATGATGCTCTATTTTTTAGGCTAATTTCCGTGTGAAAAATTAGTAACAAAGTGAAGAAAGAAAGTCAATAAGATGAAGCAAATGAATGGCGGTGGAAGAAGAAAAATGTACAATAATGGATTGTACTAGAACTTTTGTATATGTTACATATACTTTAATTTTTTAAAGTTGAGTTTTCAAGTATCCATAAGTGTTATGAAAAATTTTAGGACTCAACTTAGTCATTTGATTCATTTTTTCATAATTTTTCATATACTGCTATTTATCAGTTAAGTTTCATTACTTGGTTCTAAGTTAAATTAAACTTAAGAATTAAGTAAATATACTTACTGATACTTATCTTAGTTGAAATTTTATACCAAATTATTCTCTATATCTTACTTGCCGTCTCCATGTAATTTCATAATTTTGAGCTGCATAACTGTACCAGTTATTTCTCAATAGTATCCTTAAAAATAACAAACTAACTCAATTGATTCTCCAAAATTTACAATAACTCACATCAATTGTCTATAACTAGAAAATAAATTTTTCATATTTATTTCCATCATATCAGCTGTTTATACAGAAACTATAGCTAATTTTTCACATTTGGTGTTATAGAATTATGCTCAAACTGGTTCAGAAGGTTACTCGAATTAATAAATAACTCATATCAATATTATTAACCTACTATAATCTTGATTAGGACTATTAGGTTAGGGAGGATGTTACACCGAGTGCTGTTTGGGCCTCTTGGCTTGTCTAAGATCTCGATGTTGTGTTTTTAGAATATTTTTAGTTTATTTTATTTTTGCGTGTTTAATTGTAACAAGCTAAAGCTTAGTAGTCTTAGTTTGAGGGGAACTGTTAGAATATCTAGAACGTATCTTGAGATTAAATTATGTTTGGATTTATGTTATCTTAGGGATTTGATTCACACATAATTAGAGATACTATTTTGATTATATTTGATTGCATTTTCTTCTTTATATAGATTCACTCTCATATAAATAGGGAATCCTATTGCATACATTGATTAATTTAGATATATACAGATCATTCAGTGTCTTTGTGTTCTCTGTCTCCGTTCTTAACATGGTATCAGAGCCATGGTATCCACATTAAGGAGAGTTTCTGCTTTTTCGCTATGCAGAGATTATAGAACTCGTTAGAATCGTTACTAATCACCATAAAATCCATATTTACTTTTGTTGTTTTGCTCATCTTTGTCCACTCCGGTCCAATCCTTCTGCTCACTGTTACTATTTTTCTGTTACTCCGTTCCAGATTCCAGACTTCGTCCTAGATTTCAGACTTTAGACTCTAGACTCCATCCAGACTCCAGACTTCGTTTCAAATTTCGTCATAGATTCCAGACTCCGTTTCAAATATCGTTCAAGATCTCGGTTTAAACATTATTCTAGATTTCCGTTCAGACATCGTTCCAGATATCCGTTCAGACACCATTTCAGACCTCCACACTCTAGTTTCCAAACTCAACTTAGTTTCTTTTATATCCACTTGAGTTTGAGGAGGGATGTTAGCGTGATTAATTATAACTGAGATTATGATTGATCACGATTATTTTTAGAGATGATTGTAATTGATTCATTAGATAATTATATTTATTATTATTATTTTTGTATAATCTTCCCGTATACATTAATTCAGAAATATACACAAATTATCTATATTTGTTTCCCTATTTCTCTATTTCTAACATATATATATATACATATAATATTATAAATTTTAATTTTAAAATAAAAAACAAAAAATGATAAATAAAAAAATTATATCATAATTTAGAATTAAAGAAAATGATATGAAAGAATTTAAAATTTAATTGAAGATAATTAAGAAAAAAGAATTTTGGTTGACTAAGAAAATAACATTGAGGAGGTAATTAAAGAGAAGTTAAGAAGAAGAAATTTCTTTTTCAAATGGAAGCATACATAAGAGGAAAAGTGAAAAGAAAGTTTAAATAAAGACACATGATAATTATATAAGAAATAGATATAGTCACATAAAAAAAATACAATTCAGATTTTAATACTCTTAAAGAGAAAATATTGTCATTTATAATATAAGGGTTGATTAATTCTGCAAATGCCCAATATATATGAAAAAAAAAAATCTGCAATTGCCCATTCGTATTCTTTATGAACTAATCCAATAATTTTGTCATTTTCATATAATTTATGCATATCATCATTTTTTTTAATGACTGCTATTTGCATAATGATTGAAATAAAAAAGTTTTCTTCGCATTCCGAATGCACGAGGAGTTGGGTCACAAATAGGTAACCATACCATAATTTTTATTTAGAGATATGCTATTTCATATGAGAAACTTTTTCAGAAATGTACTACGAATTGACTTGGAAGAAAAACAGGTGTGAGAAAAAAGTGACACGCCAGCTAATGAAAACAAACCGTTCCAAATAAACGTTAGTAGAAAATTTATGTATTTTAATTCGTGATATTTAGCATTTCTGTTTTATAAATCTCTAAGATTTTTTTGAGCAACTACATATTAGTTAATGTAAACTCTTGATTTTTTTTCCTCTAAGACGGTTAAGTAATTTTTAAATCCAATTTCTCATCTTAAAAAAAAATTGTTTTTTAACGTAATAAAATTCAATTTACTGTAACTAGAAAAGATTGAGTAATATATATATATATATATATATTAAATGTAAAAACTTTTAAAGTGTGAAATACAATAAGTAAAATATTTTTTTATAAAATTATAGCTAGTGAACACTCCAAGCAATTTTTTTTTTAAAATCAACATAAAAATAAGAAAAATATTTAATAAAAAAATGATAATAAGAGAATTTGAAAATTTAAAAGTTTAACATTTTAAAATGTTAGAAAAAGTAAAGTAAGAAGAAGGAGGAGAAAAAATGAGGAAGGAGAAGAGGAAGAAGTAGAAACAACGAAGAAAAACGAAAACTAGGATAAGTGAGGAGTAAGGTGAATGGAAAATGGACAAGGGTAAGAACAAAAAGAAACAGAAAAATGAGGAGGGAGGAGGAGGAGAAGTAGGGGAAAGGAGGAAGGAAATGGAACGACAAATATGAAGAAGAAAATGGGAAAAATAATACATGTTTTCTATTCTTTTAATATTTTTTGTTTGAAAAAGTTTTTGGCTATAAACAATGATGGATCCAAAATTTTTTGTTAGTGTGAGCAAAATTTTTCATTCAATTAGACGAACAACTTTTTTTTGAAAGTTGTGATATTTGTTGTATTTTTTTTTATATGTAGTATTAATGTGACTATTATTTTTTATTTTGATATGTATAAGCACTAATTTATTTAAGAGGAATTTACATGTAAACCATCTAAAATTGGTTAATGGTTATGCACATAAATATAACTCTATGCAAGTAAGAACCAATTAACAATTTAACATCATGCCAATGAATTTGGACAAAGTTTGAAAGCGATAAATTGACAATGGTTTCTTAAAATTGAAATTTATCCAACTACTTTTGTATAAGTTTTGCGGGGGATAAAAATGATGTGTCACATATATAATGGTGGATGATTGTTTTTAATGGGAGCATGTGCCCCCAAACCCACCAAAGTGGGTACGTCCCTGGCTAGAAAACTTTTCTACAAGATTTGAAGTTTGTTGGTCATATAGTTGACAATATATATGATTAACCTTGGTGATATTACCTCTCAAGATGTTAGATATCTTATGAGTAAGGAGAGTGATTCATTATTATGGTATAGGAGAATTGTTCACATTCATATGGATCACCTAAACAAACTAATTTCTAAAGAATTAGTAATTGGTCTTCCAAAACTCAATTTTGAGAAAAATAAACATTGTGATGCATGTCAAAAGAATAAATAAGTAAATGTCTCTTTCAAAGTTAAAAATATTATTTCCACTACTAAACCCTTACAACTTTTGTACATGAATCTTTTTGGACCATCAAGAACTATGAGCTTTAAGGGCAATTACTATACTTTTGTAATTGTGGATGATTACTCTAGATATATATGGACTCTATTCCTTACTCATAAGAATGATGCCTTTCATGCATTTAGAAGGTTGCAAAAGTTATTCAAAATGAGAAAAAATTGTAGTATTGCATCCATAAGAAGTGATCATGATAGAGAATTTGAAAACCAAGAGTTTGAAATGTTTAGCAATGAAAATGACATTGAGCATAATTTTTCTACTCTTAGAACTCCACAACAAAATGGAGTGGTTGAAAGGAAAAATATATCTTTAGAGGAGTTAACAAGAATTATGCTCAATGAAACAAACATTCCTAAGTATTTTTGGGCCAAAGCGGTAAGTACCATTTGTTATGCAATGAATAGGGCTTTAATAAGGCTAATTTTAAAGAAGGAAACCCCCTATGAATTATACAAATGAAGGAAACCAAACATTTCTCACTTTCATGTCATTGGTTGCAAATATTTTGTTTTAAACAATGGTAAAGATAACATGGGCAAGATTGATACTAAATCTTATGAGGGAATATTTCTTAGTTAATCTCTTAGTAGTATATCCTTTAGAAGTATAATAAGAGAAATATGACTATTAAGGAATCATTACATGTTGCATTTGATGAAACTAACTCCATTGGGTTGGGAAATGATGATATTGATGATGTTATAAAAACTTTATTCATCGCCCACTTAAGAAGCAAAGAAGAAGAGTAAAAGAAAGAAAGTCAAAGAGAGAAAATACCACCACAATAAGAAGAGCAACAATCAAACGGTCTTTCAAGAGAATGGAGAACTTCAAGGCATCATCATCTTGACAAGGTTATAGGCGATGTCTCAAAAGGGGTAACTACTAGAAACTCTCTTAGAGATGCATGCAATCACAAAACTTTTGTTTCTCAAGTTGAATCTAAAGACGTAGATGAGACCATTAGTGATGAACATTGGATCTTGGCTATGCAAGAAGAGCTAAACTAATTTGAAAGAAATCAAGTTTGGGAATTAGTTTCAAGACCCAATGATCATCCCATAATTGGCATCAAATGGGTCTTTAGGAACAAACTTGATGAAATTGACCTAATAATAAGAAATAAAGCTAGGTTGGTTGCAAAAGCTTATAATCAAGAAGAAGGAATAGATTATGAAGAAACCTAAGCACTCGTAGCTAGATTAGAGACCATTAGAATGCTACTTGCATTTGCATGCATCATGGATTTTAAACTCTTTTAAATAGATGTTAAAAGTGTTTTTTAAATGATTTTATACAAGAAGAGGTGTATGTGGAATAACCTTTTGGTTTTGAAGACTATAAACTACCTAACTATGTTTTTAAGTTGAAAAAGGCCTTGCATGGCTTTAAAAAAGCTTTTAGAGCTTGGAATGAAAGGTTGAGTAAATTCCTATTGGAAAAAGGCTTTACAAGAGGAAATGTTGACACTATTCTCTTCATCAAAAAGAAAATGCATGATATTCTCCTTGTGCAAATATATGTTGATGACATAATTTTTGGTGCTACTAATGAGTCTCTTTGTAAGGAGTTTTCCAATGCTATGCAAAGTGAGTTTGAAATGTCAATGATGAGTGAGCTCAACTTCTTCCTTGGACTCCAAATTAAGCAAACAAGGGATGAGACTTTCATAAGTCAATCCAAGTATTATAAGGAATTGCTCAAGAAATTTGGAATGGACAATTCTAAGCATATGGACACACCAATGAGCACTTTATGTTATTTGGACAAGGATGAAGGAGGTAAACCCGTAGACATCACTAAGTATAGAGGTATGATTAGTTCTCTCCTTTATCTTACTACTAGTAGGCCTGATATTATGTTTAGTGTGTGCATATGTGCAAGATATTAAGTTAATCCTAAAGAATCACACTTAAGTGCAGTAAAAAGAACAATGAAATACCTAGTAGGCATTTCACAAATGGGATTGTGGTACCCCAAAGGTGCCTCTTGTAATATAATTGGTTATTTTGATTTTGATTTTGTTGGATACAAATTGGATAAGAAGAGCACTAGTGAGACATATCACTTGCTTGGAAACTCTTTAGTTTCTTGACATAACAAGAAATAAAATAGCATGACATTGTCTACTGCTGAAACTGAATATGTTGTAGCTAGAAGTGGTTGTGTTCAAATCCTTTGAATAAAGCAACAACTTCTAGGCTATAGACTTCAGCTTGATCACATCCTTATAAGATGTGATAACACTAGTGCAATTAATTTATCTAAGAATCCCATCTTGCATTCTAGGACTAAGCACATTGAAATTAGACACCACTTCATAAGAGATCATGTGCAAAAAGGAGATTGCATGCTAGAATTTGTTGAAACAAGTAAACAACTTGTAGATATATTTACCAAACTTTAGACAAAAGAAGCATTCTTTTATATGAGAAAAGAACTAGGCATTTTAGATCAATCATGCATTTAAATTAGATAAATACTCTTGTTGTATAATTTTTTACATAATTCGTGCTTTAGTTATCCTTTGAGTCTAATACTAACTTGAGTGTCGGAGGCTCCCCTAAGTTTGTTTTGTAGGTGCCCCCATCATGACAAAGTCCTCCAATTGCTCAAGAAATCATCTGCATAAATGCTAAAGTTTGTTCTTTGAAAAATTGAGCGAATTTCTTGGATTTGGTTGATCTTTGGAGAAGATGGTAAATTTTCAAGAAAAGTGGTTTTTGGATCAAAACAAGTCTCCACAAAAAGGAAATTTGGTATGCTAGGCTTTTGGAATTGGTTTGATGAAATTGGGAACTGACCTTCTATTGTTTGAGGCGAGAAAACTGGTTTTGGAAGGCTAGTAATCGATTACCAGAGCCTGGTAATAGATTACTAAGGCTCTGCCAATCGTAAAAAGGCAAGATAGAATGGTGGTAGGTGGTAATCAATTACCAAGCTTCGAGATTGATGGTAATCAATTACCACCCCCTTGGTAATCAATTACCACCCCCTTGGTAATCAATTACCACGAGGTTATAAAGGGATCCATTCGGATGGACCATTCGGATCTGGAGTTAGCTTCCATTCAATCCATGCTAGAGGCACCTGACTTTGTATGGACTAGAGCTGCCAGTGCTCCCATGTAATACCCTAATACAAATTATTATAAAATAACAGAATATTTCAAAATAATTCATATTAGATGTGTCACTTCTTTTAATGTGAAAAATAAAAAAAATCATAATAACTTACACAATTATTATAGAGAGCCACAAATGATCAAAAAGTTATATATACATCTATCATTGACTAACACGCCCTACAATGTACATAAGTTTTTCTAACAACTAGAAGTATACATACACGCAAACTGGTCTACAAAGAAACAAAACACTAGTCTAAGTCTTATGCTTCTTCTTTTCTTTGCCTTTATCTATTTTAGGGACTTTAGCTGGATTTACATAGAACACACAGGGGTGAGAAATCATAATTTCTCACTATAAGCATACCAATACCAACAGTTAATCATTCAATAGAAATAATATAAGTGAACATCAAAAACACAAACAATGTAAAAGAATAACCGTCAATCAACAATAAAAAAGAATTGCCCATACAATTCTCAGTTACTTTCGAACAAGCAACCAAACAATTAATCAGTTAAGCCATGACAAATGCCTATACAAGTGTCAACCATGCAATGTCTTATGCTATGCAGTATGATTATGCTCAAACAAAGTTCACATATTATGGATGTGCAATGCCAATGCAAGTTTATAAGTTAAAACACAAGGTATTTACTTATTTTCCTTCAAAAACTATATTCCTTGTATAAACTATGTAGGATAGGCAACCTGCCCTGACACTACCTGGTGATGAGTGGACTAGTTTTCCTTTACAAAAGTAAGAGTAATGATACCAACTCCATACACCTATAACCCTGACCATACAAGCAAACCCGCAAGGAGAATTTGGATCCAACACCTTATTCTCAAGTTATATGGTTGTGCACACCATCTAAGGTTACAATACATAGGAAAATAGTAAATATCAAGTTTGAAAATCAAAAGACAAGGCACATTTCTTAAACACTAGCACACTTGGATCTTAACCTCACTTATCCAACAAAGTGGCAAGAACCATGACACTAGTACTTTCGTATCTAGAACCTCACACCATCACTTCCCAAGTGATTGCCAAGTCAACCTCATGTTGGACTAGGTTCTAGGTACTCCCGATGGCATTCTATTTCTCAAAGAACACCTAAGGCTTCTCAAATTCTCATATATCAACTCTTTCCTTATTTTTGGGACTTGATTCATCATCTTTCTCACAAGGTTCAGGAATTTGTTTTTCAACAACTTTTCTACTCCCAAGAGTTATCACTGACTTAACTTAATCTATTTGTTGGCTTTCTGAACTACCCTCATTTAGGCTGTACTGACCCTTGAGATTCGGTTGAGTTTGAGAAGGAAATTTTCCTTTCTCATGAATGGTGAGTGCAAAAGAAAGTTTAGCAATAGTGTCTTTTATGTTAATCATAGCTTGAGTGTTTTGGTTTTTAATGGCCTCTTGCTTTTCCATGAATGCATGTAATGTTCCTTCAAAGTTTTTCCTATATGGTGGGACATAAGGTGCATATCCTTGAGAATTTTATGAATCCAGTTGCGCCTGAGGAAGCGGTGGTTGTGTAAATTGTGCCTGATTGTTAATCCTCCAACTTAAGTTTAGGTGATTTCTCCATCTTGGATTGTATGAATCTGAAAAAGAAGAGGTGAATGGCTCATGCACAACTTCTTTAAAAAAAGGAATTTTTGGACATTCATTTGTTGAGTGTCTTAATTCATCACAAATGCCACAAATTTCTTAATTTTGCATAGATTTGATTTCTTTTACTTTCCTTGATTCCATGACTTCAACCTTTCTAGCCAAACTGGCGAACCTAGCATTTAGATCTTCTTCTTAACTAAGATGATATTTTCCTTTACTAGCATTTGTAAGGTTATATCTAATTGAATTTTCAGAAGGATTAGTACCAAGTTAAGATTGAGAATTGTCAGCCAAATGGTCTAAATAGTCTAAAGCTTCTTTAGGTTCTTTATCAAGAAACTCGCCATTGCACATTGTTTCCATAAATTGTTTGGTTTTCAAGTGTTAACCCTTCATAAAAGAAGCTTATAGTGCGCCATTTTTCAAAATCATGATGTGGGCAAGAATTTAACAAATCTTTAAAACGTTCCTAACTTTAAAAATATGCTTCATTTGAATTTTGGGAAATATTTTGAATTTGTCTTTTCAAAGCATTGGTTTTATGTGTAGGAAAAAAATTTATTTAAAAACTCACCTTGCATTTCTTGCCATGTGCCAATTGATCTTGGTTTCAAAGTGTTAAGCTAAGTTTTTGCTTTATCTTTTAAAGAAAAAGGAAACAATTTAAGCTTAACAATCTCTTCAATGCAAGTTTAGTCATTAAAAGTAGTACATACTACTTCAAATTCTTTTAGATGTAAATATGAGTTTTTAGATTCTAAACCATAGAAATTAGGAAGTAATCAAATTATACCCGACTTAAATCTAAAATTATTAGCATTGAGTGGAAAGACAAAACATGATGGACTAGAATTTTGAGATGGTTGCAAATATTCACACATGGTTCACAATGGTTGATTTTCATATTCATCATGTACACCTTTATTTTCAGTCATTGTGTTTAACAATCAATATATAAAGTACTAGGATTAATTTTAACCAAATGATCAAAATTTGAATCACGATACCAATTAAGCAAAAACAAGTGACTTAAAATAGAAAAGAAAATATACAAGTAGGCAGTATAAACTTGCCGTCAAATATCATAGTTAGGAAATTAGTAAGTTAATAAATTAATAAGTTAGAAAGTTAGAAGTTAGTAAGTTAGAAATTTAGCAAGTTAGAAAGTTAGCAAGTAAGAAAATTAAAAGAGTAAATATATATATATATATATATATATATATATATATATATATATATATATATATATATATATATATATATATATATATATATATATATACTAGATGGTGAAGTTTACTTAAAGAAAGAAGACCTCAATAAATTTGATCTTCAAATCATCCTCAGCAACGACGCCAAAAAATTGATGTGAATTATAAGTTGCAAACCCAAGTGCAGGTTGTCTCAAGTAATAAATTCTCAGGAGTCCAAGGTGATGAACCTGCAAAAATTCATATTTTTACGGTTCAAAGTCTTAGGTTTTCATTCTCTTTTAATCTTTTTGATTGAGTTTGTTCTCAAATTTCTTTTGTTTTTAGTTATTCTAAATTTTATTTTAATTTTGTGATTTTATGTGTTTTTTGTTAGGTATTTGCATATGGAAAAAGCTTCTTGAATGATGAAGAAAAGGAAAAAATCAAGTCGGGAGCTTTTGAGCGCTGGAGTTCCACAATATCCTAGCGCTGAGCGCCGGTGATAAAACGCTTGGTCACTACAACGTTACTTTAGTGACGGAGCGCCTGAGCGCCTACTTGGACGCGTAACAAGATGCGCTTTCTTATAAAAAGAAAGTTTTGCCAAATTGAACACATCTTTTCACACTTTTCTTTTTATATACTCTTAGATATTCTCAGTAAGACAACTCAAATCCTAATTTTTGAAGATTAGGGATTCTCTTCAATCTTGCCACTAATTATCAATGAAGTTTGTCATCTTCTATTCTTTGTTTTGTTCTTTTCCTATGGAAGTTCGATGGATCTTGATAATGAAATAAAACATTCAAAGTTCATTTAAGATTATATATGTAATGCATTTATCTCATGATACGTGTTTATCTCTTCTTAATGCTTTTCTACTATTTGCATGAACCTAGAATGTGATAAACCCATTTATAAGTGATGGTGTTAATAGATAATTAAATTGGAACCATAATATAATTACATATATACCATCTTAAATGAACTTTGAATATTGTATTTTCCAATTTTTAGAAACCTTTGAAAGAGTTCATGCATGGATTCTAATTTCTTAGTTATAAAAATTGATTGATTAATATTATCCTTTCTTTTAATTTCTTTATTTTCATTTTTTTTTTCAACTTCCATATGGATCTCCTTAACCCAAGTAAATTTTTTGGTTTTGTAACTACAATTTTTCACTACTTTATTACTTTTTATGATTATGCACTTGCCGATTTTCAACATCAAGTTTTCCTTTAATTGCTAATACAATTAGTAGTTAAAAGAGCACTAATTTAAGTATTTTTTTAATTTTTAATTTTATCAATTTCCTCTTTTTAATTTTAATTTATTTTTTTTAACTCCCTTTTAAAGATAATTATTTTTTATTTAATTTCATTTTTTTTTCATTTACATTTTTATTTTTATTTTCTTTCTTTACTTCACTTTTGGTTTACAACTTATAATTCACATCAGTTGGATACAATTGAAATTAAAATGAGGACAAGGATAGAAACAAACTTAAAGATGGACATCAATCATCCGCATCTTCAAGATCGTCTTTCAGGCTAATAATTTTGAGATTAAACCAAGACTTCTACACTAGTGCAAGAATCCAGTGGGGGAGGCCATGTACATAATTTCTTGGAAATGGATCCATATAATCAAATTAGGCTTGCATGGTTATAGATAAAGCAAAGAGTGTACAAGCCCAACCACAGCATCTCTACTTGGGAGGATTTGGTTAACAAATTTTTGACTCGATGTTTGTCAAGATAAGTGAGATTGCTTGCTTTACTTAGAATCGTGGAGAAATAGATGGGAGAGATTCAAGGAGCTATTAAGTGAATGTTTGAGTCATCCTACTAGAGCAATGGTTGATGCGTCTGCGAATGAGTCTCTAAATACTAGGAACTCTGGAGGCTCAGTGGTTATGCCTCATGAATGGACTAGCATTAGTCGGACAAGGAGTGAATTGGTACTTTCGATGCCTTACTTGCTCAAAACAAAAGTATTTCTCAACAGTTGCAAACCTAGGTCCGCTTTAGGGTGAATCAAGTCCTTTGCGACTGCGATTGAAGACATGCTAATGGTGGATGTGAAGTAAGCAATTCTGGTTTTAGTTCTCAAGAGCGGTAAATTATATGGGTAATCCTTCCGCACCTCGGGTGTTCCATTTTCAATCATATAATCCAGGGTGGAGGAATCATCCTAATTTTTCTTGGAGCAATCAAACAAGTGCCATTGAACTATAAACTCCTCTTGAGATTACAAAGAAGTGATGAACTAAAAATTCATATTTTTATCTCAAAGTTATAGGTTTTAACTTTTTGATTGAGTTTGTTCTCAAATTTCTTTTGTTTTTAGTTATCAAATTTTATTTTAATTTTACCACACTTGAATGATGAAGAAAAGTCGAAAAATCAAGTCGTATTTCGGTGGGCGCTTGAAGAATGGCCGCTCACCATAGGAACATGTGACAAATGAGTGGTGGGGAAAAGCGCCCGAGCGCGGACGCGTAACATGCGCGAAATTCTTATATAAAATGATACACATCTTTTCACATCGATATTCTGCGAGCAGCCAAGACAACTCAAATCCTAATTTCGTGGGGCGCATCAAGATGCTTGAGGTATTCTCTTCAGCCACATATCAATGGAGTTTGTCACTTTTCCTATGTCTCTTCCATCGTGTGGATCTTGATACTTTGATGATGTAATTTCATGGAGTTTAATGCATGGTCAAATTCTCCATATCAACATCGCCATGATAAATTGGGTTTATGTATGATTTGGGAAAATTTGCATGAACCTAGAACTTGTGATAAACACCATAATTTCTGCAATCGCTAGGAACATGTATACCATATAATGCCTTTCTAATTGGAGTTAGACTAAGGGAATAGTTAATTTCAATCTATAGAGGATCAAGTATACCAAGGGATTGGAATTAATTAATGACACTTGCTTTCCAATTTTTAGTGAAAGAGTTCACATGTACAATGCTATTCTCAAGGAACTTTGTTTAGACATTAGCTTAAAACTCCCATAATCAATGGACTTTGGTATGCAATATAATCCTCGGGGACGATTCTCTTTTCACTACTTTATTACTTTTTGCGTTCGGGCACAAAATGTCTCCCAATGATGAGGAAAAATTCTTTGGGCAAGGAAAGATTTTGTCACAATAATAAAGGTGATAAAACTTGTCACAATGGAATTCAAGAACTCAACTCAATTAGAATCCACGCATAATGGAAGTTCAATTTAAATCCCAACATTCAAAGTTCATTTAAGAATAAACTAAATCTTTGAGACCAAAGATTGCTCATGATCGTAAATGAACTTTGAATATTGTATTTTCCAATTGAAACCTCCGTTATGCATGGATTCTAATTGATTAAAAAAGAATTAATATTATCCGTAATTTACTTACGATGATCAAAAGAAATCCTTTTTATTTGTAACTAAGTTTTATCACCTTTATTGTTATGACAATATTTTCCTTACCTCAAAGAATTTTTCTTCATCAATTTCCTGGGAGCGACCTCGAACTCCCAAAAATTTATTAGGTGCCATTAAACTTATAATTCACATCATGAAGATCATAAAAATAATGAGAATTTAAATATCAAAATCATCCGTAAATGCATGAATGGTGAATATAATCAAATTAGGCTTGCATGGTTATAGATAACTTCATGTGATCAAGGTGGTCTAAAATTTTTTTGGGGGGCGCGAAGCATGAATGAGTCACCAACATGAAGATATCAAATAGTTAACTATGCAAATGGGAAAATGCATGCTAAAACCAACTTGTCGATATCAATCTGTAATTTTACCAATAGATTTTTTTCATGGCATGTGACAAATGAGTGGTGGGGAGAAGCACAATTAAAAGTACATTTACAATGCCAAACATAAGACATAATAGTCACCTGTCATGCATCGTGTAGACAAAGGCATCAAAACGTAATGCATATTTACACTAAGATCCAAAAACACTGTGTCCGACATCAAATTAGCATACCCAGGTCAATGGACTTAAAATTTGCACAATCAATCATAATATGCATCAAGCCAAAATCTTTGAGACCAAAGATTGCTCATAGTCAAACACCCAAACCCTTGGGAGCGACAGAGGTGACAAAACTTGCATCAATGTATATGGTTCTATCAAAAAGTAAATGCATGAATGAATTAAAGTTGCCAACGTTACACATAAAATCAAGGCACTAGCAAATAAATGGATGAATGAATGAATGAAAACCAAAGCAATTGTTTTTTATTTTTTTTATTTTTATTTTTATTTTTCCATTTTTTAATTATTTTTAATTATTTTTTAATTAGAAAAAAAAAGCAATCAAGCTTGCATCAATGTATAGAAAAACCAACGAACAAAAAAATAATAATAATAATAATAATAATAATAATAATAATAATAATAATAATAATAAAAAAAAGTAATAATAATAATAATAATAATAATAATAATAATAATAATAATCCATAGCCAAAGGTGTGTGAGAAAATCACAAAGAAGGGCCAATAAATGAGAAAACCACAACAGCACAAATGGAGGAGAAGAATAGTTACCAAACAACTCAAGAATGGATGAATAGAACAGTAAAGGCACACCCACGGCCTTTCCTTGTGAGGTAAGAAGATGAGTTATAGCAAGAAAGAAAGCTAATGGAGGAGGGTTGAAGGGTTCAAGATGATGAAACTAAGAAACAATGAGGGAATGAGGAATCTGTGAAACCAATTTGAGAGATGAAAAGAAGAAGAAGAAAGGGAAAGGGGGAACAACTTTTTTATTTGGAAGATAATGGAGCAGCAGCACGTGAACTGCGCAATATATTGGAGAGGGTGGGCCACGGGCCCAATTGAAAATTCAAATTTCAAATGCAACAAAACTTTTTTTTAATGCGAAATGAAGCCGCGGCACATATTTATGGGTGCCGCAGCACAATATTCTGGACACAGTGGTGCACAAGACTAGAGCTATGACACAAAATTTTCTAGTGTCGTAGCCTGTCACTCTCTGGTCTCTATGTGACCATTACACGCAAGCTGGGAGCCATGACATGTATTTGTGTGAGCCGCGGCACTCCTGTAGCTCCTCAAAAATTTTATGTGATCAGCATTTAACTGAGAAATTATACGCAATCATCATCTTAGCCCTCACTCTAACCAAAATAACATGAACTAAAAAAAATAAAACACCCAATTAAATCAAAAATAGATAGAAAACAATACTATGAATGCAAAAACAAATTAAGAAAAATAAAGAGAAGGTATAGAACTTGGGTTACCTCCCAAGAAGTGCTTTATTTATAGTCTTGAGCTGGACTTTCTCTGAATCTTCAAGGTTCAACCAAGGTGATGGAGGACTTGTGTCGAGCTACTTCTCCTCCACAGTAATGCTTTAGTCTTTGCCCATTCACCTTGAAACTTAATGAGGAATTTGGTGGAGCAATCTCAATAGCTCCATGAGGGAACGCTTTAATTACCACGAACGGCCTCGACCATCTTGACTTCAACTTCCCTGGAAATAATTTGAGCCTTGAGTTGTAAAACAAGACTCGTTGACCCGGCTCAAACCTCTTTTCAACAATGTGCCTATCATGCCATCTTTTGACTTTTTCCTTGTAAAGTTTAGCATTCTCATAAGCTTGAAGACGAAACTTGTCCAACTCCTTCAATTGAATAAGTTGTTTCTCACCAGCAGCTTGAAGATCAAAATTTAGCTTTTAGTAAGCATGGTGTTCCAACTCTACAGGCAGATGACAAGCTTTTCCAAACACAAGGTTGTACGGAGACATGCTAATCAGAGTTTTGAAAGTGGTGCGATATGTAACACCCCTTCCGAAGGGTATCACATTTCAAATTAACTCCTTATAATAATTAATTGCCTAAGTTATAAAATAATTAATATCATTCTAAATACGAATTACAAAATTTCTTTTTTCGCGAAAACATCAATTGATTAAATTAAAGTAACTCAAAATATAATAAATGGATAAATTATTTTTCATTTAAACAGAGTTTATTATAACTACACATTTATTATTTTTACATACCCAAAAACATAATACCTAAGATATGAGCCCTTGTCAGAAGACAAATTCCTTAGCTGGGAATGTCTAAACCGATAGAAATTTGACCCAAGGATATATCGAAGTTCTCTCTAGGAGTATAATGAAATTCATTCCATAACTCCCTAATAGGTAAAATCATCTCTACATAAGCAACTGTACAAAATGAAGTAACGATTGCATGGCGAGTCCTACTTACTGATAGAGCAGTATCACCTCAATACTCTATGTGCCCTGTGTCCTAATAGACACGCTAAGTAACAGCGCCTTCAAGAAACTGTAGCTTATAGAAATCTAGCTGATCCCTCCTTGTCGCTATCGTAGTCTTTACAGACGTAAACATAAAAATAGAAATAGATAGAATAAAACAGCAAAAAGGTGAGATCACCTACGTTAATACCAACATGGTAGCATAGAAACACATACAATATATCATACAGATACATCATACCATAATTACAATTATACCATCAACATTATTTATCATCACAACAGATGTAATAAATAATAATTACGATCATGCCCTCAACAATATCCAAATATTCAATAATTCAATAATCATAAACATTAATTACGATAATGCCCTCAATATTTTTCAAATATTCAACAGTTCAAATATCACACCGATATTAATACTCAATAATTATGCATGTGCACATAGACTCAATTTTTAACTCCATGGAGCTAAAATTCAGGTCGGAGAGAATGATCGAAAAGATCTGTTTGTACCAACATGCCTCAGACCAGGTGCTATATGTATTTACGCATTTAGCATATACACGACAGTCTTTATCAGATCTTGATTAAGAATAGTGTCTCAGTCAGGATCATCGGTGTGTTGCATCGATCAAACCCACGATACAGAAGAGCTACCAACTGCTCACTGTCGGCAACCCGCACCCCGATGCCCCCAAGGTCAACAAGTGACTTACACTACGCATATCGCACCCACTCAGGAGGTGTATTCTCTCCTAGGCATTTAGCTTTATTCAGTCGATTGGACCTTTTCAATGCATGTACAATGCACCATTCTCAGTTCAATTTCATCATCTCATATTCAGGGTTCACACATTAGTCCAACAGTATCTTTACTAAATTTTCATTGCGTAATCATATTTTTGCGTTTTCTCAATTGCGCAACATTTCTGTTGCATTTTCAAATCATGTATTGATTTTTCAATGTTTCAGAAATTCCATTTCAACCTTTCTCAAAATAGTTATTCTATACAAATTACATAATAGCCCCTCATCATAAAATAATATTTAATAATAGCCCCTCTTTAAATAATATTTCCAAAACAGTCCCTCATTAAATAATATTTGTAATAAAGTCTATTTTTAAAGAATATTTTCAATATAGTCCCTCTAAAAATATAATTTTCAATATAGTCCCTCTAAAAATCAGTATTTCTATTGTTTCTCAGAAAATTTTATTTCTCACAGTTACTTGAGATATTACAACTCAAAATTTCTTAACGCATTTCAAAACCTAGAGGCTGAGCTATACGTCAGTAAATTTCAAGTTACCAACGTATTCTTCTTAATTCTCAAAACAATTCTAAAAATCAGTCCTCTTTAAAATAAATTAAGGTTCAAACACTTTCAACCTCTCTTTTCCATTCATATACGAAAATTCCATTTCTTTAATCTTTGTACTCAATCAATTATATTTCCATTTTGAAATCACTTTGTCTCACAAAACCGAGGCAATACAAGCCTTCAAAAACCGTGGTACATGGTCATTGAAACCATTATATATTTTTCCTTCTAAATCAACTAAGTTCCCTTCATATTTTTACACAAACAAAACCATTAAAATTCCTCCACGAACCGTGAACACTTGGTCTTTGAAACTAACCCATCTTTTCTTTTTCCTTTCCTTTCTAATCATCAAAGCATGGCATACATATACATATTCATCATATCATATAATCAAGTATACATTAAAGCAATAAAAATCACATAAAGCTTGCAAACACAAATAAATAATTTAAAGCACATAAACACCCACACATAATTACACAACCAAAGATATGAATCCTCACATGGATTAACCATCCATCAAACACAAAATTCATCTCTCACCACCATACTTGGTTAGTGAGATGGATCTCCCTCTTACCTGGTTGACGCTTCCTAGCTCTTTGTAAAACTCTCTTTGTATCCATCTTTCACTACCAAATAGATCTTAGAATCACAACAAACACATACAAATTAGTATCTAAAGCTTGATTAAGATGACCATAGGTCAAACATGGTCTTAGGATTCTAAAAATCAAATAAAAAGCCAAGTTTCAAGATTTTTACCTTGAAATCCTAGAACTTAAATCCAAGATTCAAGCATGAAGATGATGGATTTAGACCAAAGTCTCAACGTCAAAGAGTCTTAGAATGATGTAAGGATTCAAGAGATATGGTTGGATAAAATTAAACAAACTTAGAGGGTGGTCTTAGGGTGGTTGACCGAATCTTTCACAAGAGGAAAAATAAGGGCATTTTGATCTTTAACTTGAAGAACAAGGTTGAAGATGATAGAACTAGGCCAAGATCTTAACTACAAAGTATCTTAGGATTGTGTATAGGTTCTAGATCTAAGGTTGTATAAAATTATTGAAGCTTGGAAGTGAGATTTAGAAGTGGAGACCGAATTCCTCAAGAAGAAAGAATATGAGCTTTTGTGTTCTTGGCTTGATATGATGATGAAGATGAATGAATTTTGAGAAGTTCACAACATGAAAGTGTTTTGGATTGATGAGAGGATTCAAGATATGTAGCTAGATAAAATTATGGAAGATTGGAGATAGGTCTAGGGGATGGTGACCGAATCCTTCAAGTAAGAAAGAAGATGATGTTTGTTCTTGGTGTTCTTGGATAATTGGAAGAAAGAGAATGGAGAGAATGGTTTTTGGTGTTACAAAGTGTGAGGAAATGAAATGAAATGGGCTATTATCTAAGTATGCAGTCGTAGAAGTGAGTGAATGGAGAGATAGGAATTTGTTTAGCAAGATTAAGCATAAGCACATGCATGCACATGGCCTATGTCACTTGGTGTCATCTAATGGTCATAAAAGATGATTCATGAATCTCCTAGAAAAGCCTTGGCAGCTGTGGAGTTCAAGGAGAAAACAATCCAAGTCTTAATTCAATTAGCTCTCTAATTATACTTAGTTAATTTAATTAGTTACCTAGCTTACCATCTAGTTACAATTAAATTAATTTAGTTAAGCTATTTGATTATATTCTAACTAACTAATTACTTTATTATGACATGTTTCTAAATAATTAAATATTTATCTAGTAACTAGCTTCTAATTATTTAGCAACTAAATTAGTTTATTTAGTTACTAATTAGACTATTAGGGTAATTAAGTTAGATTATCTAGTTACTTAACTATTCAATCTAGCTATTTTTATTGACTAAATCCTAACCATTAAAATCAACTTCATCTCCTAACCATTGATTGAATCTAAGGTTAATATCATAAGCTCTTTATCAAGATTATTTTCACACTATTGATTTGATCAACGGTGATGATCTAAAGCTTTTCCATCAAGTTTTCCATCCAATGGTTCACAACAAAATCCAGCCACTATGTTTGACCAATTCCTATTGGTTATCATAAAGCTTAGTAATGATGGCTCATAATGACCCATAAGATATTTAACTTAGATATTTTTAGCTTTCATGATTACACTTGAGATATTTTATTAAGATATTTTCTCGGTAGATATTTATTCCTTAGATATTTACTAAATGAGTCATCATAGAATTTTCTAAAATAGTTGAGTCAGCATGGTGAGTCGTAGTGTAGAGTCACCAGCTAAGTCATCAAGATATTTTTTTAACAGATATTATTACCCAATGGATAACAGCTACTATTATTATTACACAATGGATAATGAAAAACTCAGATATAGAAAATCTCTGTCAACTGTTCCCGATTTCGAGTTTAGTAAGATCCCCCGATCCCGCCTTGACAATCTGAAACTTTCTGGTCCAGAATTTTTTTTTATTTTTCTAGGCCCGCCTCGAATTCACCCCGGGCCCACACACAACTCAAAATAACACTAAAATAATCAAAAACTCAGAAAGTTTTACAAAAATTCACAAAAATCATAAAAATTATAAAACTCATATATTTTCAGAAAAAATGAAATTCGGACATACAGTTTTTAAGATAATATTAAAATATCAAAATAATATTAAAATAATTAAAAATTCTCAGAAAATCACAAAAACTCTTAAATATTATACAACTCATTTATTTCAAGAAAAGTGAAAAATCGGGGTGTTACACGATACGCCCATAAAGCATTTTCCAACCTCTTGGACCAATCCTTTCTCGAAGGACACAGTTTTTTTCCAATATTCTCTTAATTTCCTGATTAAAAATCTCAGTTTGACCACTTGTCTATGGGTGGTAGGCTGTGGCAACCTTGTGAGTGACTCCATATTTTCTCAAGAGCTCTTGAAATCGCTTATTGCAAAAACAAGAGCCTTCATCACTAATAATAGTTCTGGGAGTGCCAAAGCGAGTAAAAATGTGCTTCTTCAAAAAATGCTCTATCACCTTAGAGTCATTCTTGGGCAAGGCTACTGCTTCAACCCATTTGGACACATAATCAACCGCCATTAGGATATACAATTGATCGAAGAAAGGTACAAATGGTCCCATGAAGTCTATTTCCCATACATCAAAAAGCTCAACTTCCAACATGATGTTCAGTGGTATTTCGTTTCTTTTAGAGATGTTGCTTGTTCTTTGGCATCTGTCGCATCTGGTAACAAAGGAAGTAGCATCTTTAAACAATGAAGGCCAATAAAATCCCACTTGCAATACCTTAGCAGTTGTTCTTTCTCCACTAAAATGGCCACCATAAGGAGAGGCATGACACTATTCGAGGATATCCTCTGTTTCCTCCAATGGCACGCACCTTCTGATTATATGATCAGCATACTGCCTAAAGAGATAAGGCTCATCCCATAAGTAAAACTTAACATCATGCAAGAACTTTTTCATTTGGTGATGAGATAACTCTGACGGTATGAATCCACTCACAATGTAGTTGGCGTAATCTGTATACCATGGATCTAAGCTAGCATCCACAACAAACAACTGTTCAATAGGGAAAGACTCATGAATCAAGGTTGGGCCGTGTTGATAATTCTCATTTTCCAACCTAGAAAGATAGTTAACCATCTGGTTCTTAGCACCCTTTCAATCTCTAATCTCCAGGTCGAACTCTTCTAGCAATAAAACCCAGTGAATCAACCTCGACTTGGTATCTTTTTTGCTTACTAAATACTTGATTGCCGAATGGTCTGTGAAAACAATGACCTTAGTACCAACCAAATATGCCCAGAATTTGTCGAATGCAAAGACAACTGCAGGGAGTTCCTTCTCCATTGTGGTGTAATTCAACTAGCCATCATTTAGTGTCTGGCTTGCATAATAAATGGAGTGAAATATTTTGTTCTTCCTTTGGCCCAATACTACTCCAACTGCATAGTCACTAGAGTCACACATCAGCTCAAATGGTAGGGCCCAATCAAGAATAGTGATGATGGGTGCTGATACAAGTCTTTTCTTCAACTCCACAAAGGGTTCCATGCAAGACTCATCAAACTTGAAGGGCACATCTTTCTCCAACAAGTTACACAGTGGTTTGGCAAGCTTGGAAAAATCTTTGATAAACCTCTAATAAAATTCAGTGTGCCCAAGGAAGCTTCGGACTCCTTTCACTGAAATTGGTGGCGGAAGCTTCTCAATGACCTCAATCTTAGCTCTATCCACCTCCATTCCCTTATGTGACACTCTATGGTCAAGTACTATGTCTTCTTGGACCATAAAATGATATTTCTCCCAATTGAGTACTAAATTTGTCTCCTCACACCTTTGAAACTCCAGGGCCAAATTGTTAAGACACTCATCAAAAGAATCACCGAAGACTGAGAAGTCATCCATGAATATCTCCAAACATTTCTCCACCATGTCAATGAAGATTGCCATCATGCATCTCTGAAAGGTTACTAGGGCATTACACAACCTAAAGGGCATCCTTCTGAAAGCATAAGTACCATATGGATAGGTGAAAGTAGTTTTCTCCTAATCATCTGGGGCAATAATAATCTGATTGTAACCCGAATACCCATCAAGGAAACAGTAAAAAGCATATCCTACCAATCTATCTAGTATCTGATTAATAAATGGTAACAAAAAATGATCCTTCCTGGTTGCAGCATTAAGCTTCCTATAATCCATACATATGTGCCACTCTGTGACTGTCCTAGTAGGAATCAAGTCATTATTCTCGTTGGCCACCACTGTTATTCTACCCTTCATAGGCATACACTGAACTGGGCTCACCTATTTGCTATCAGAGGTAAGGTATGTGATGCCCACATCTAGCTATTTGATAATTTTCTTCTTGACCACCTCCTTCATGATAGGGTTGAGACGCCTTTGATGTTTAATGGCCGGCTTGTGATCAGCTTCTAACAAAATTTTGTGCATGCAAATAGTGGGGCTAATACCTCTGATATCCACAATAGTCCACCCCAAAGCCTTTTTATACTCCCTAAGTACTCTAAGCAAATTGGATTCCTGCTCCTCCGACAAATATAAAAAAATTATCACTAGCAATATAGAAGATTCTCCAGGTAAGAATACCGTAAATGATCAGGCAACGACTTGAGCTCCAACTTAGGTAGAGTGACTATAGAAGGCTGAAAATGGGCTTATACACATCTATGTTCACTAGTTCGAAGCCTGGCTTCCTAAAAAACTTAACATAATAGTCAAGTAGCTTAATACATTCCATAACATCATCCTTATCTATATGCTCATATATAGATATCAGAGATAAAGCAAGGGAATCATCAATAAAACTAGTATGAAATGCATTATGGACTACTTGATCAAGTATACCGATGTCTCATGATCACTTGGAAATTTCATGGCTTTGTAAATGTTAAAAGTTACTTTTTCCTCATTGACTTGCGTAGTAAGTTCACATTTTTGCACATCAATCATAGTTTTACCAGTAGTCCAGAAAGGTCTCCTGAGAATCAAAGGTACATTAAGATCCTCCTCTATGTCAAGGATGATGAAATCAGCTGAGAAGATAAACTTGTCCGCTTTAACCAAGACATCTTCTATGACACCCTTCGGATATATGAGGGAACGATCAGTTAATTGTAAAGTCACTGAAGTTGGCTTCACCTCCTCCCATCCTAGTCGTTGGAAGATAGATAGAGGCATCAAATTTAGGCTTGCCCCTAGATCTTGCCCCTAGATAACACAAAGCTTTCCCAAAGAACTGACTACCAATGGTGCATGGAATAGTGAAGCTTCCGAGGTCTTTCAACTTATAAGGTAGCTTGTTTTGTAGGATGACACTACACTCCTCTGTGAGTGCTACAGTCTCAAAATCCCCTAGCCTTCTTTTCTTGGACAAGATGTCCTTCATAAACTTCACATAGCTAGGCATTTGTTCCAAGGCCTCAGCAAATGGCATGTTAATATGAAGTTTCTTGAAAATTTCTAAAAACTTTTGGAATTGAGCATCCAACTTCTATTTAGATAGCCGGTTGGGGAAAGGTAGATGTGGTGTATAAGGTTTATTCTCCTTCTTCTCACCCTCAACCTTCCTCTTGGAAATTTCTTAATTCTTTTCAGCCTTATTGTTCACAACCACTTCATCTTTTTTAACTTCTACTTCTTCAAATGGCTTAGACTTAGGATTCTTTCCAATTTCCTTCCCATTCCTCAACGATATAGCCTTGCAATCCTTATTAGCGGTACCCTTTGGATTATTGATTGCATTTCTTGGAAAAGTCCCTGGGGGCCTATTGTTCAGAGCTTGAGCAAATTGTCCAACTTGAGTCTCGAGATTTCTCAAGGAAACCGCTTGGCTTTGCATCAAAGCATCATGAGAAGCTAGCCTGGAATCAGTTTTAGTCATATAATCTTGTTGACTAGTCATGAATTGAGCAAACATCTTCTCCAAGTTAGAAGTTGAAGTTGATGTTGACATTTTCGCTTGAGGAAAGCTCTGTTGTTGAAAACCAAGAGGAGCACGAGGTGCTTCTTTAGGATGAAAAGAGGAAGAAGATCCTTGAGAATTTTCACCCCTAGAGAGATTCGGATGGTTCTGCTAACTAGAGTTATAGGTGTTACCAAAAGCATTGTTGTTACTAGGTTGATGGAACTGATTGGCATATTGCACACTTTCCAGGCTAGCTGTACAATTTGCAATAGAATGAAGGTCCCCACAATGATCACAAGTTTCAGCTGAGTTAGTAGCTCCACTTGGCACTGGATTGACTGCCATGGTGTCTAGCTTCTTAAAAGAGTGTTGCCACTTGAGCTGAAAGTGTTGTAAGAGCATCAACTTCATGTACACCAGCTGCCATTCTCTTAGGAGTAACCCTCTCCGAAGGCCATTGGTAGTTGTTGGTGGCCATTTCATCAAGAAGGTCATAAGACACATCAATAGATTTGCTCATGAGAGTATCACTTGTTGCTGCGTCAATAATTGCTCTAATATTTCCCAACAACCCATTATAAAATTTCTGAACTTACAGCCACTTCGGAATACCGTGGTGAGGACATCTTCAAATGAGGTCTTTATACCTGTCTCAAGCTTCATATAATGATTTGGAGTCATATTGCACAAAGGAGGTGATGTCATTGGGCATCTTTGTTGTTTTAGCAGGAGGGAAATACTTAGCAAGAAATTTGTGGGCCAGATCATCACATGTTGTAATAGACCCTACCGGTAAAGAGTTAAGCCAACTCTTGGCCTTATCCCTCAGAGAAAATGAAAACAACCTTAATCTGATGGCATCTTTAGAGACTCCATTATGCCTGAAGGTGTCACAAATCTCCAAAAAGTTGTACAGGTGTGCATTCGGATCATCACTAGGCAAGCCTTCGAATTGCACTGATGCTTGAATCATCTGGATGATGGACAGCTTGATTTCAAAGTTATTGGCTTCTATAGCTGGCCTCTTGATGCTAGAATGTAAGTCTTGAACTTGAGATGTTGTAAAATCCCTCAATGATTGAGTATGGTCCTCTTCGTTTGCCATAGTGGTACTCTTCGAAGTTTGAGCTCTTTCCTTCAAAAGCTCAGAAAAAGTCCATTTAATCTCTAAGTCAAATTGAAGAAGCTCAAAACTTTGTGAACGTCGCATACAGGAAAAATTGGTACCTCAAATTAAAGACAAGCAGCTCGATATTAATATTAACACAAATTCAAAAACAGTCCCTAGCAACAGTGCCAAAAACTTGTTGCCCGTTAGCTAGAGTACGCAAGTGCACGTATCGACAAGTAATATAAATGAGTATTCAAGTATCGTTCCCAAGAGGACTGAATTAAAATTATGCCAAATATTAACCAATTACTACTTATTCTCTATTCCAGGAAATTGAATTAATTTTGTGGGATTAAATGATAAAATAAAATATTTAAAACAGGATAAAAACAAGCAGAGAAGAACAGTGGTTTGGGAATCTAGGGTCTAACTTCACTTATTATTTTATTTGATTTCATGCAATCCTTTCTTTGTTCTTGATCCTAAACTTGTTATGCTAGCCAACGTGTTTAAGCATTTACAAACCTCTTTCGATGGCCTTATAAACCTATGGACCTTAATCAAAACACTATATGTCTATGTGAATTGACAAAATTCCATGCATTAAGAACAAACATCAAACACTTGCTATGCATGACCAATAAATATATTTCTATCCTATCGACAAATCGATTCATCCATATAATTGAATTAAATTGAACATGCATTCTCTAATTCCATGGTTCAACATCCAAATCCCTATTTCTAGTTCATTAGATTCACCAAGACAACACAAATAATGTCCTATCAAATGTGCGTATTAAGCATAGAATTAGAAAATCATAATCTAAATTTTCACAAGAGCAGGAAAGAATCACAATCAATTCCAATTACATAACAAGATTCATTAGACCCCAGAAAAGGAAATTAGAACATCATACTCACAAAATAAACAATCTCATAAAAGAGTAACAAAGACATCATGAAAATTAAAGTGAAGATGAAGAAGGAACTAGTTGTCTTGATGATCCATGCTTGCTGCCTTTTTCCAAAGCTGCATCCAATCTTTGCTCCTCGTCCCAAAACTGTCCTCTCCAAACTATTCTATAAAAAAAACTCCTTTCAAAAGCCAATTTTCCCCCTTAAAATAACGTTGTACCATCTGAAAAAGGAGTGTCGCGCCACATAATTTATGGAAGTCGCAGCACTTATGGATTAAAATCATGCTAGAGGCCATCAGGAGGAGGTGTTCTGAGGCACAAATCTTGGGCGTGCCGCGGCACGTAGTAAGGAATCACGCCTCTTGGTTTTTAATAGGGAGCCGTGGAACATAATTGTAAGGAGCTACGGCTCCTAACTCTCAGCAATCCAACACGCTGTGCACAGAGGAGAAGGTGTCGCGACACTTATTTATGGGTGTCATGGCACAACTTTGAAAAAAAAATACAATTCTGATTTCTATATTCATCTAGCTGCTTTGACCTCCACCTTGCTTCTTTGTAAGCTCACGACTTCATCTATCTTCCTTCCTTAAGCTCCCAACTCTTGCTTCTTCTGGAAGTAAGCAAAAAAAAAAAAAAATCAAATTAGTCAAATATAAACTAAACACAAAATAAAACTAAGGATCTAGCCTATGAATGCAACAGAAAATGCTTGTGTAGTAACTCTATTTCACAAAGTTATCAATTTGATGAATGTCTTTTGCCATCCCTGTAATTACTTATTGATGTTTTAATTTTCATTATTCTTATGATCTTCATTGGTAGGCTTAATGGCACCTAAGTGCAGTTGCTCCCAAGGGCAATCTTCTTTTGATTGTCACTAGTTTGTATCGGCAAAAGCTCAAGCGCATCATGAGCACTCTTTGGCCTCAAAGATTTTAAATCTGGAGTGGGGGTTTAATTTGCTTGAGCAAGTCCATACATTTCATGCTGCTATTGCCCATCACCACTATGAAACATTCTGTGCTCACCCTGAGGCCGGCGTAATTCCATTGGTTAGAGAGTTCTATGCTAATGCCATGTTTCATGAGGATAGCATGGTATATGTCTGTGGGCGGTGAGTGTCTTTTTAGCCTGCTGTTATCAGAGAAATCTATGCCTTGCCTGATCCCCTTACAGTGTGTGACTACTTGCGTTTTGTCAGTGGCGATGCTGATATGGAGGCTTCGACCAACTGACTCTGTATGCCGGGTATGCAGTGGAAGATGAGAGGTGATTGCCATATCTCAATCCCTCGAGCATCTTTGCGCACCGGGGTAAAGGCTTGGTATCATTTCATCACCTGTCGCCTCCTCCCTAGCACTCATTTTTCAGATGTTCCTACGGTGAGGGCTTTTCTTCTATATGCCATAGTGGAACACCACCAGATTGATGTTGGTCAATTGATTAACACCTAGATCATTGCAGCTATCAATTCACGCCAATAGGGTCTATGGTTCCCCTCCTTAATCATTACCCTATGCTGGAGGGCTGGTGTCATATGGTCCTTAACTAAGAACCTGATTCACCCCAAAGTGAACCTGAACGAGTTAATTCTTTCTTAATTAGCCGATCCAAATGAGGCACCAACCCTCCTCGTCAGTCGTGCCCCCAAGACGTGCACCTCAGTCTACCTTAGATCGCCTTGACCGCATCGAGCAACAGCTAACACAGTTATCTGTGACCATGCAAGCCTAATTTGATTACACTGTGTTAGTTATGCGCTTTCAGGCTGAGCACAACGGAGTGCCTATGGATCAGTTTCCCATATACATGCCCCTACTAGATGAAGCCAATCTGGAGGGTGAAACTAATTGATGTCCATCTTTAGGGTTATTTCTATCTCTGTTCTCTATTTAATTTTAGTTGTATCCAACATTGGGGACAATGTTGAATTTAGGTTTGGGGGTGTTATTGCATACCAGTGCACATTTTTTTGTGTGTGCTTAATTGAGATATTTGATATATCACTTATGCATATATTTCCAATGTGCAATAAATGCTAAATGTTGATATGGTTGACTTGATCTATGATATATCTGCTTATGGATTAATTGTTGATTATGAGAAAAGATGCATGCTATTTGAAATTTAATTGAGCCTTAGTGTTTCTTTGATACGTAAATATATTTCCCTTTACATGATTGTGAATCTTGGAATAATAATAGTTGTGCCCATCTAAAGAAGGTTGTGACTTGCCCTTTTGTGATAAAGAATTAATTTCTAAAAGAGTGAATGATTCTCTCTTGAGGCGAAATCCTAAGCCAAGCATGTTTGATGAAATGATTAGGGCATTTTTTGGATTGGTTGAGCCTTTCAAGCCTACCTATGTATGCATGAATATCCTTAGTACCCATTTTGTGTCTTGTGAATGTGTTGGCTTTTATGTTTTGTTCTTTACCCACATCATCCTTACCTTGTAGCCCTCAATTGCAGTTTATCCACCATTGTCCATGTTGGGAACATAACTTGCAAATGCTTAATTGAGTTAGAGGAAACAAGACTGCACTACCATAGAGATGCTCTAGAACCTAACAAATTTGTGGTCTAAGAAGAAGGAAAGTAAGGAATTGCAAGAACAAGTTGGAAATGATGGAAAGTCCTCAAGATGGTTTTCTTATTCTAAAAAAAAAAAAGTAAAGAGTAAAGTAATAAGCTTTTGGGGCTCTTGTGCTAGAAAATGTATCTTGTGCTATTTTTTTTGGCTCAATTAAGTCATTTGTAAGAGTATGTGTCCCAATGTTTGTTTTATCATTCCTTTCATTTCTTTACCCATTACCCTGGCCTTACACTACAAGCTTGAAAGATCCTCTTGATCATTAATCATGCTTGGCTCTACATTAGTGGAGAAAGAGACGAAAGACATTTTTAAAGGAATCTAAGATAGAGTTGCTTGGGTATCATCATAAGTATTATTGGATGTGCATGCTAGAGTTAGCAAAGGATCCCATGATCATATTTTGGGAAATAAAATTGAAGCATGACAACATGAGCTGAAGATTAGATGATATATATGATTGACATTGAATTAATTTTGAACCGTTGAATATGAGATTTATCATGATGCCACATTATCATGAGCATTTTGGGAATCAGAATTATTGGGAAATGAATGTGAATATAAAGATGCTTGATGCTGATACTGAGAAGTTAAGGCAATCTTGTTTTGTTTTGCTCGGGACTAGCAAAATCGTAGGTTTGGCGGTGCAATAACTCTGTGAAATAGAGTTATTTCTCAAGAATTTCCTAATGCAGTCATAGGCTAGATCCTTGAGTTATATCTTGCTTTCATTCAATCCTTGATAAAAAAAACTGTATAGGGAATACTTATTCATACATTGTTATAAATTTAAATATATACTTTTTTCTGTAAATGTTTGACTAATTGGATATTTACTTATTTCCAGGAGCTTGCAAAGAAGCAAGGGGGTGCTTCAGGAAACAATATGAATGAAGACATGTGGAATTTCTTCTTTATATAGGGGAGGCCGCAGCACTTCCTCACTAGAGTCGCAGTCTCTAGCATTTTGGTAGCAGCATGTGTTTTCTGACTCGTTTACCAAAATGGTGTGAATAGAAGTATAATTTACCAATCTGGTGCAACTCAAAAAATAATTAGCAAAATGGTGCAAAATGAACAGTATATATAGTAAGTCATGGCTAAGAGCCACGACTCACATCCGATTTTTTTTTTAATTTTTTGTACTGAAGTCGTGGCTGGGAGCCACGACTTCTATGTTTTACTTTTTTTTAAAGTTTGACTTAAGTCGTGGCTCATAGCCATGACTTCTTAATTACTTTTTTTCAATTTTGTATATAAACGGTGATGAGGTAGTCGATGCAAAAAATTCCAAGATTTGTGCAATAGATAAATCTTAATAATATCTGTTGTTGCCAATCATGATCTTACAAAATAATAATTGTATCTAATTGGTCATAATTGTAGTATTTATATTCCGATCTAAGTCCCCCACTGTTTCAATTGCACCTATATCGGATTAGAGATAATGTAATTATAAGCAATCATATGCAATTATTATTCTGCAAGATTATGATTGGCAACAATAGATATTATTAATATTTATCCATTACACAGATCTTGCAGTAAGGTTGTGGCTATCCATTATCGTGGTTCAATAAGCATGTAGTTGAGATCTCATCCATTTGAAAATGTTGAAATGGAGAAAAATTATATAACAATGTAATTGGTTAGATTGAAAAATATAATGTAATGGAAATTAGGAAAAAAGATCAAAAAATGAAATCTAAAGAAAAAAGACATAGAGATGAAAAATCATTGTGGGTGAAGTTTTTCACATTAACCACCTTACCACCTTTTATATACGAAGTTGAAAAAAGTAAGTAAGAAGTTGTGGTTTTGAGCCATGACTTATATCGATTTTTTTTTTAAAAAAAGTAATACATCCGGATGTAAGTCATGGCTCTCAGCCACTACTTACTATATATACTATTCATTTTGCACCATTTTAGTAATTATTTTTTAAGTTACACCATATTGGTAAATTATACTTCTATTTATACCATTTTGGTAAATAAATTTGTGTTTTCCTGAGAGCAAGGAGTTGTGGCACTCCCAACAAATTGTGCCGCAACTCCTCGTAATGAATTATGTCGTGGCCTCCCTTAGCATATGTGTCGCGGCTCCTTACACTTTTGTGTTGCAGCTTCCTTGTTTGGATGACGTAACGTCATCATTTAACTTGAAAATTGGACAAGTGAGGGGTCAGAGGAGTATTGGGGACAAAAAACTTCTGAAAAGCAATCTTAGAGAGAGCAGCAACAGTGGATGAAGATTTAGAGAAGCTCGATGAATCTCCATACATCCATCAAGACACCTAGTTCTTCCTTCCATCTTCTCTTTATTTTTCATGATGTCTTTGTTGCTCTTTCTTGAGATTGTTGTCTTCGTAACCATGATGTTCTAATTTTCTTTTCTAGGGTTCTAATGGATCTTATTATGTAATTTGAATTGATTGTAATCCTTTTCTACTCTTGTGATGAAATTGGTTATGATTTTCTAATTTTATGCTTAATGATTGCATTTGATTGGTCATTATTTGTGATGTCTTGGTGAACCCATTGAACTAGACATAGTGATTTAGATGTTGGACCATGGAATTAGATAATGCATGTTCAGTTACATTCAATTGTATGCATGAGTTGATTAGTCAATAGGATAGAAATATACCTATTGGTCATGTATAGCAAGTGTTCGATGTTTGTTCTCAATGCATGGAACTTTATCAATTCACATAGAAATATAGTGTTTTGATTAGGGTCCATAGTTTTACAAGGCCATTGAAAGAGGTTTGTAAATGTTTAAACATTTTGGCTAGCATAACCATTTTATGATCAAGAGTAATGAAACGATTGCATGAAGTCAAATAAAATAATAAGTGAAGTTAGACCCTAGATACCCAAACCATTGTCTGTTCTCTGTTTATTTCAATATTGTTTTGGAAACTTTCATCTGTTTTTTATACTTTATTTTGTTTTATCATTGAATCACTCAAATCAATTTGATTTCCTAAAATAGAGAGTAAGTAGTAATTGGTTGATACTTTGCATGATTTTTAATACAATCCTCGTGGGAACGATACTTGAATACTCATTTTTGTTACTTTTCGACATGTGCGCTTGCATAGTCTAGCAAAACGGACAACAAGAAGTCACAAAGCCCAAGGCTAAATGGACTGATAAGGACAAAAAGAGAGTTTAATACAATACTAGAGCTAAGAACATCATCACTAGTGCTCTAGGGTATAATGAGTATTTCTGAATTTCTAATTGCAAAACTGCACATGAAATGGGAGATGTTCTCCAAGTTACCCATGAAGGAACTAGTGAGGTGAAGAGAGCAAGAACTAACACACTCAAACATGAATATGAGTTGTTTAAAATGAATCAAGGAGAAAGCACACAAGATATGCAAAAGAGGTTTATTCATATTGTTAATCATCTTGCCTCATTGATAAGTTCAATAAATCTTGTTTGCACTATTCTTTACCCTTATCTCTTTACTTTCAAGCTTGTTCATTGGCTTTGCATAGATGTTGCTTTATCTTCTACTCATTCAATTTCTTTGAAAACTTGTGTGAGATCTTTTTGTTGTCATAAATCCATTCACGACATAAGAAAATAGCTTCAACAAAAATCAAAAGAGGCTTGTTTGCAAAAAGTTTTGAAAAACTTAATTCACCCACCTCTTGAGTTTTGAAGCCACTTGGTAACAAAATTAAGATAGAATATTATGTACTCGCATGGAGTGGTACAATGGAAGTAAGTTATATCTCTCAAGGAAAGAATATGTTTGATCCCTCAGTAAACTATGTGGGAGGAAGGTCATACTATTTTACTCTCAGTTCAAAGGGAATTGGGATCTCTGAACGAACCATGCTCGCCTATGGCATTGGTCTGTGACGACCACAACTTTTTTTAGAAAAATAAAAATAAAATAAAATACAATTTCATCAAAAAGATATAATATTATGCAGTAATTTGCATAGAAATATATAAGAAGTGTATGAGTTTAAGTGTCATTACTTGGAAATGGCTCCTATTTAAAACAAGGTTAGTTAAATTAACCATACTTAGAGAGTTAGGAACTAAGAATATAAGTACTTCAAACCCCACTCCCAAAAAAAAAAACACACACACACACACACAATGCGAAATCCAAACATCTTATTATCAACATTTTCAGAAATATGAAATGCTAAAACTAGGATGATGCCTCATAAGTTGAACTTATGCCATTACTATAGAATGATGATATGTGTATAAAACTCACATATTTTATGTTTGTTTAAAGATGGATTTGAATACTTTGAGATAAGAATTATACTATTTATTTATGATATTGAGTAAATTCTGGGTCCACTGAATTAAATGTGTTTTTATTATGTTTTGTAAGAATATTAAGGGCTTTTGTGGTATTTTAGGCATAGTTATTAAAATCTCGATAAAGAGCATAATGATATTGTTGTAGTATTTTGAGCATAACTGTTGCTACAAACTCGAATTAAACTAATCTTAGTGTCTATAGAAAGATGAGAGAATTTCCTAGAACTTTCATTAGACATCAACGTCCAATTCATGCATTAAGAAGATTAAAAACTATGTACAAAGTGAATGACAAAGTTTTGACTAAGTCAACTAGCACTCATAAATTTTAAGGATCATGTTAGATTTTTAATTGGAATGCAAATAATCTCTACTTGGTGATCAAGTATCTCTGCGTTTAATGCAAGAATCTCAAGGTGTTTCTTAATTTGAGTGCTTATTATAGTTCTTAATGCTTTTATGAATTAGATGTCCTTCATAAATTAATCTAGTGAGATGTGTGTAGAATTGGAAGGTTTGCATATGACTTAGATCATAAATAATAAGTGTCATAATTTATAATCATCTAAGAATAATGTAATACCCTTAGTAACATATTAGACTTGTATATAGTTACAAAAGGTAGCATATAACTTGCTTAATATGCCTATGAAGTTTTGTGACAATCTGAGTTCGTTTAAGTACTTAGTTTCAACATAGAAGTTGAAAAGTAACTTAAATGACTCAGATAAGGGCTTAAAAGGTTAAGTTAAGGGAAACAAGTATAGAGAACTTGTTTCTAGGTCACAAATGAGCCAAGTAAGAAGCAGTTAAAGTTTCAAGATAATCAGAGTTAATTTGGTATTTTTAGGCATATTAGTTGTCCATTTAATACCGAATGGACTACCAGCACATATGAAAAATCATGAAAATAGTGAAAAAAATAGTTTAGATGAATCTTATGATTTATTCTAAAGTTATTGGAAGTTGAAAAACTTGAATTAGCATAATTCGAGTGTTCTTAGAAGATAAGAAAATTCCAGCAAAATATCCTAAGGGACATGATAGTCATTCTCTCATTTCTCTCTCTCGGTTAAAGGTAGCAGAAGCTGCAAAAATAGGAAAAAAATAGAGAAAAAAGAAACAAAGGAAGAGAAGAGAGAAAGGGAGAAGAAGAATGAGAAAAAGGAGAGGAAGACCAAGGGAAGGTCAATATCAAAGCCTAGAGCTTGAAGAATGATCTATACAAGAGGTAAAAGGGGTTTCCATTCATCTTTCTCCCCTTTGATTCTCATTGAATGAGGTTAAGGACTTTGAATAGAAATAGGGTTTTGGAGAGTTAAATCTAAGTTCTTAATTTGGTTCTTGATTCCAAGGATTAGGTTAAGTTAGTTTTAGCCTAGTAAACCTAAGAAGGCCATTTATGACTCAAGATCAACCATCAGGATCTATAGATTTAAGAATTGGACAATGGTTGGAGTTATGTGATTTGGACCTAAATCTTTGAATAAGAGAATAACAAGTTTAAGGGCATAGATGAGTGTTAGAAATCACCAAGAAACTAATTTTAGATGATTGGAAGTAAGATTTGAACCATGGAACAGTGCCACGATTCTGCATAATGAGCTGCAGTATGTCTAGTTAAGAGACACGACCCGTGTTCGAAGACATTAGGGGGTCGTGTCCCTCTCTACTTGTTCTAATTCTTGAAACTATGCTAACAGAGCAAGACACAAGAGGAGCAGCGTGTCATTAGACATGGCCCGTGTCTGAGGCTAGAATCTTCAAAAATGTCATTTTTTATGTTTTCAAGTTCTTGGCTAGATGGGATCATTAGTATATGTTTCCTAAAGTATGTTAAGGCACAAATGGGGATATTTTCAAGAGGGAAATTATCACATAGAATGAATGAGAAAGCCTAGGCTTTGAGCATCCTAAAAATGAAGGGGATTGTCCTAGGTAAGGACATAGCACCTTAAGCAACCTAGTGTTGCATTAGATATCACTCAAGATGTGATGAGATAATGCAATAGAGATAAGTATACTAGGATGGATTATAGGGTTCACTCTAGTAAGAATAAGGAAGGTTTGAGCCTTAGGATATCCAAAAGTAATGAATTACCTTGGGAAGGTACCTAGAACCTTAAGCAACAAAGAGTTGTACGTAAGAACCACTTTGAGTTAGATTCACTTGAGTGGAGATAAGGTTGTTTAATTAGTTCCGAAGAGGTAATGTTATGTACTAAGTCTCTAGTTAAACGAGACCTTGTGCATTGTAGAATACACAAAAGGATGAATGTTGACTTGTAAGCTTGTTACATTCATTAAGTATGCAAAGTTATAATGAAATTCTCATTTATTTCCTTAAGCAAGGTCCAATGAGGCATTAGCTAAGATAGGCTATTTCACTAGGATGAGTTGAGTCTATAGGAAAGTTAAAGTTGTGTTTATATAAGAGGTAAACATAACACTAGGTTTTTTACATACTAGTTATGAGAACCTTAGTGCAACCAAGAGTAATAGTTTACCATAGGTAAGTATCTAACACCTCAGTAACATAGTGTATCACTCAAGAGTTATGAGTGATGAGGTGGTGTTTAGATATAAGTAAGTATGTATGTCTATGAAAATGGTCTAGTAGTATTGATCTTAATGAGTATCTTTTGATGCTCATTCATGGAGGCCAAGGGAGATAGATGGGTGTCTAATAGACTCTTTTGAAGAAGGATATAACCTTGATATCTCGATAGTGCCAAGGCCAAAGGAGATAAGTGGGGAGTCCGTAAGGTTCTTTTGAACAATGATTCAGCCCGAACTTTTCAGCGTGCCAGGATATGTGTGATGTGAGGATAAGTTTTTCCTCTATTCACCACGGGATAATATACTGAATCAGTTCTTAATGAATTTCTTGATTTTCAAAATAAACCCCTGCATGTATTTCAAAACAAAACATTGCACAAGCATAACTTTAGGATCTTTTTAGGCATAATCATATTGTATGTCATCTGCATTGAATTTATAAACAGTTGTATGGGCATTGTCTGTTGCTGTTGGTATTTATAATTGTATGGGCAGTTGTGTATATTTAACGATATGTAGGCTATCGATTTAGACCACACTAGATAGTAGTGTGCAATTATGAGAAATAGTGGAGGAAACTCTTATGTTTGTGGTTATAGCAATTGTTATCTTTGTTATACAATGTTATAGCTAGCTGGTATTGGAATTACTTTTACTGAGAATTGTAATTCTCACTCCAGTTGTTCTTCCATGTAAATCTAGGTAAAGACCCTGCTACGAAAAAGAAGATGAAGCATGAAGACTATTATAGTTTTTATATGCTTTAGTAGATAAAGCTCATGTATAAAATTTATATTTACTTTGTATATTTTAAGTAGTATGTATTACAATATGCCCTTTTTGTGGCAAGTGTTATATATATATATATATATGAGTTTAAGTTTTTCGCAATCTCTCAAGGCTTTCTATAATTACTCAGTTGTGATTATGGATATATGTTAGTTAGTTATGTAGAAGTAACGTTTCGAGTACTGAATATCATTGTGTATCTATGATATACTTAAATATCTGTATTAGGATGTTACAAATAGAGGTTAAAGGTTGTGTGGGAGAATTGTGGTATTTTTCATGAGAATCCATAGAGCAAAAAGGTCATGTCTTTAAGAGTTGGGGTTTAGATCAAGGAATTGACTAGCCTTTGATACTAAAAGATAATTAATTCATCAAGGAATTGGGTTTTAATTATTTAAAAGATTTTTTCCATCAATTGAATGACTAGAAATTAATTAAAATGAAAGTCCCAAAACTATTTTATTGTCTATGATAGATTATTAAATTAAGTGAAGTCGGATCCCTAGCATCTTTATCATTGCTTGTTTACATAATTTGTTATCGTGCTCTCTTACTATTTTTAATTTATATGTTTTTACCTTGTTTTTTTTCCTTCAATTAATTTTTTTTAACTATTTTTAGTTTCAATTTTCGATAGCCTAAATAGTGTTAATTTGACGAATTTAGTACTTGACAACATAATCTCTGTGGGACGATATTCTTTTTCATCATTATATTACTTTTGCGATTTGGTATACTTGTTAATTGAGCAACAAGTGACAATGTGTCGAAGGAAGAGGAAATCTATAGAGGAAGATTATTTCTATTTCTTGACACACATGATACAAGACTAAAGTCCCCTATTTATACTAGAGTTAGGGAGAACCATAAGCTATCATTTATAATTGCTCCACTATGATACTAATTGTTTAGTGCCATCTAAATGCAAAGTGCATGACCTTTCACAAAACACAATGAACCCTAAGTATCCTTGCTGACTCAACCTTATATAATGTGGGAAGGTTGGAAAGTTGCAAGCAATTCCTCAACCATACAAACAATCATAGATGGATATGGTAGAAACTTAATTATCTATATCTCATATTATCCCATTTTTGAACCCCTTCAATGAAAGATAAAAATTTTTATGAGACTTTTAAGGAATTGTAACATGTCCACCACCTAGCCTTGAAGATTTAGTAAGCATGACAATAAACCAATTAATTTTTGATTTGATGTTAGTAAAACACAAGATTATCAATGTTGAATACTTCTTGAAAAATAAAAAAAGAAGCACTAGTTTATTGAAAAAAATTTCTTATTCAATCGTGTAATAAGAAGATTGTGTGCCAGTGTTTCTAAGATAGGGAGAAAGATATAGAGAGGGGGGAGGGAGGGAGAGGGGAGAGAGAGAGATAGGGGGATACTTACATTGAGTACAAAACTTCAATGACTAAGATTTTGGGAGGTTTAATAAGCTTCGGGGGATCCAAGAGACCTGTGACATGGTTGTAAATGGGTTTTTCAATAGCTATTCCATGAGATCAAAATTTTGGCTCTTGGGTCAAGCCCAATGACTCCTTTCTCTTTTTTTCCTGTTCTATCCAACAAATGATAATCATGCAACCATATCACTATTATGGTGTCATAGATAGGGTGTTGGAATCTAGGTTGTCGCCCTTTAGTGGTTCTACTGTCTCTCCAAACATGTTGGTTCGCTTCCTTATGAAAGTACTTTTTCCAGACCCATAGTAATGTGCCAGACCAATCACCATTGTCTGCGAGTCACCTACCACACATGTTATTACACATGGCCTGCTAGTAAAGCTATTCGCAGATTGGATTAGATCAGTTTTGGGATGAAAGCCCAACTGATCAAATCCAATCAATTATTTAGTATATAGAACCAATTGGTTTGATATAGATTTTGAAACTGATCAAATCGGTTTGGATTGGATTGATTTAATTAATTTTTTGCCAAAAATAATTTTAAGCCTAAAATTTTGAGATCTAAAAAAAGCTCAGCATATTAAAAATATAAGAAATAAAAGCAAATAGAAATTAGAAAATAGAAATAACTCATTTACAATGCACAAAATAAACATTATTGGGGACAACACATTGAGCAACAGAGATGTGTGAAAAATCAGGGTTATTATTGGTCAATAATAAAAATTGTTCTGAAGTGGATTCAGATGGTACCTGAAAAAGGCACGTAAGTGGTGGTTTCTTCCTTGCGCAGCCGTTACCAAGTGTGGAGAACCGGAGGGGGTGGTACCTACAAAAGGACTCCAACACTCAAGTCAGGTCGTGCACAAGTAGGGTTTTTGTTCTATGATAATAGATACCTCATTTGGTTAGCTTAGCCTGGTCTTTATGGAGCGTGCTTGGAATCGTGATATTAAGTGTAGGAATTATTAGAATGCGGACGTTACGGTTGTCCATTGTTAGTAGTTATGGAGCCTATAATATCGTAAGATCCTAATTGGCAGTTACAAGAATCTGCATTGATTCAGTGATCCTTGTCATATGCCCTAAACCTTCAGTCTGAGGTCTTATAGGCCTTTTCGGGGTGTTATTGGCAGAGTCCAGTGGAGCGTGTGCCGGGTTATCCTTCCTGATAGGATCCCGGATCACGGTCCGGAACAGTTGCCCCCAGCTTGGCGCTTTGATAAAATAGTTAAGTGTTAAGGTATAAGCTTTATTAGGATAAAGCTCAGTGGAGTACGCCCCAACTTTAAAGCCAGGTTTTGCGATGTCTCATGCTGAGGCCGATATCCATTGTATAAAAAGTACCTCCGGGGTTGGAATGTGGTTAGAATCTGTACTCCTTGTCCCGGGGTTTAGTTCTTATTGCCCTCTTGGGTTACTAGGGTTTTTTTGCGATGATGCTCCCTGTAACTTGCACAGATTCGAGTCTCATCTTTGGAAACTATTGCCTCTGACTTTATTGGAAAATAAGGATATCCTTTAAAAGAGGATCAATTTTAGTATGTTTCCTAAACACCCGCTGCTCTCGTAACCAATGGGAAGGGGAGAACATTAAATGAGGTTTCGTGATACGGTTGATCTTTTATTCCTGGGGCCAATCCGAACTTCAGTCCCTTTATAAATATGGGAGGTCTGCGTCTGATACTGGCATTCCTTCCTTTTATTTTCCAAGATGTTTCTCCTGTTGTTTCTCTTATGCTCAAAGAGAGTTTTGTCCTTTGCCAAAGCCATTTTTTTGTTCTTCCCAAAATCTTTGAAGATATTCTCTCCTTTTCTAACCTACAACTTCTTCCATTTAGAACTTTTCTTTCTCAGCATATTAACGGTGTGTCTAATTCATGCTCTGTCACTGGGGAGTTCTGTGATACCTGTCGTGTTGGGCAAAGGTAATTGGAGAAATAGAGCCTTTCTTCGTCTTCCTTTTAAATAAGCAGAGGGAACTATTGAGGTGGCTGCTTTCAAGCAATCTGGAGTGATCATGAAACTGGTTGGGGTTCCAGTGGAATGAACTTCTTCATGAAAAACCCATGCCCCATCCACCAAAGGAGAGCGCACCCCGGCCTTTTTTTATCATTGTGAAAGTGGCTTCGAAGAGTGGTGTGGCTGAATTTCCTTGATCCGATAGCAGTGTTCTGTTCTAGTTACCCTTGGTTTTTCAAAGCCTATCCAAGGCCACTATACAGGGAAGAGACCGGTGTGGATTCCGGAAGAACTAGATGTGACGCACCTGAGTAGGAGGCTAGCGTTGGTGATCTTCTTCCGGGCTCATCAGTGCTGCTCTATAGTTATACATTCCATGTCTCTTCTTTTCCCTCTTTTATTGATATATGACGATGTATGGAATGAAATAAAATACTTGAATATTACTTATCTTTTCTTCTAAAAACTCACTTTTCTTCTAAAAACCCGTGGTATTTATAATGTGTCGGGGTAAGTCCAACGCTCACCTAGTTATAATATAACGAGTTACCCCTAGCTTGGTACTCAGTCGAGATCGGCAGAGTGCTAAGCTTAAGCCATGGATCCGGGGTCTTCATACCTTGGAGGATTTCTCCAGGGTATTTAATTGACTGAGGTCCGAAAAAGTTTTTCGAACACCTGGGATTGTGCTTCTCTTGGTCTGCTGGGTAACCATCCCCTCAACTGCCATGAAAGCTTCGTGGACCACGTGACACGCTAGGGTTGAGCAGATGCGCATAGTACTTCATGCGCCATAATGAATATCTTTTCAAATCTAAAGTAGTTGGATGAAATTACCCCTCAATTGTAGCCTTTATAAATAGGGTGTTATCATTTCCTTTTTTTATTTCACTATTCCTTCATTGAAAACTGGTGGTCTGAGGAAATTTTTGACAAGCTTTACAGCGACAAGAGGCGGTTCTGATATTTTTGAAATCTTTCTTTAACTTTCTTCAAGGTATTCTCCTCTCCTTAACTCAAGTTACCGATTATTGAGTGGTTACACACTCTTTAGGTGGAGTGTATTTCTTTTTCTTTTCTGCGAACAAGGGTGGGAATACTGTTATTCCCTCCTTTCAACGGCGTTGCCCTATGGAGCACCTCCTCTATTGCACTGCATGTGGCGGGGGTGTCCCCCTGAGGCTTTAGCCTTGGTGGGTGTGGAGGCAAGTGTGTGGGTGCTCAGTTTTCTCTCTTTGCCCATTGCCATGTTTGGATCTTTGAACTTAACTGGTTCTGACCCTAGGCCTCTGTATGTCTTCCAAGAAATCAAATGGCTAGAAGGAGAGGGCCAAAAGTTGAAGCTCCTACCCCGATTTCGGAAGTTCAAGAGCGAGAGGATCTACAGGCCGAGGAACAGGCGATTAGAATTCACTGAGGTCCGAGGCTACCCTACACGTGGGTTGCAGATGACGCCTTTAATAGAATACCGCTATAAGTCTGGGGCAGAGCTGGATAAGCTGAAGGAGTATTTGGAGCTCACCAATGGGGATGAAAAGGATGACGAATTTGTGATTATGTCCCCGGGGAGAGAACGGTTGTGTTGGACCTGAGAGGCGGGCAAACACTTCATGTTTCTCTACAAAGACTTTTTTTACGAGGTTCAGACTTCGGCTCTCGTTCAATGACTTCCATATTGCCATTCTCTGAACTCTTCATGCTGCCCCTAGTTAGATCCATCCCAATAGTTGGGCAAACATCCTGGCCTTTGAAAGAATATGCCCGGTAGTCGGGTTGTGATGCTCTGATGGGGCGTTTTTCTACTTCCACACGCGGTATTCTGTTCATGATGCCCGTGCCCGTCAATAGTGTTGGCTTTTGGTCCAATCATAGCAAGGAGGGACTCTTTTTTATCTATACTTGGAAAGTTACAAAGACTTCAAGGAGAAGCTTTTCAAGTTGATGGCGGCTAGCGGTACTCGTCCTTTCTGGCTGGGCAGTGATGAGGAAACAATGTTCAACCTATATTGGAACCCGGTGGCTTGGAGCATCCCCACTCGATCATTCGAGAGGGAGATAGTCCAACTAACTAACAAAGAGGTTAAGTATGTTAACTTCTTCGAAATGTGGGTGGAAGAGGTCGACAAAATCTGACCTAAAGATATATTAGACACCCCCGATGACGATGAGCTTTGGACCGTGCTAGGTAGTGTTAGCCGTTGTGCGTACTTATTTAAATATTTTATCTTATGCTGCATCACGACTGTTTCTGATTACTTTGTGTAGAGAGCTTGGCTGAGATGGAGGATGGGGATTCTTTAGCAATCTTAGAGGCCTTGAGGGCAAAGAATTCTGATGCTCCGTTGGGTCCTCCGGTGGAGGTCACTCTAGCTCTTCAAGTCCCGGCAGCCGAAGTTCCTTCCGCGGTAGTGGAACCTATTAACGTGGAGGACTCTCTGGAATCACCTCGGGGTTATAAGAGGAAGGCGGCGGAAGGTCAGTCTGGTGCCTGAGGTAAAAGGATGGCAGCAAGCGAATCTTTCGGGCCGATGGAGCTGTTTCGTGAGGAATCGAATCCCAGGGAGTTTATTGACTTCCACATTTTGGATGAAGAGGTTGGGGAATACTTCGCCCGACGTAGCACAAAGGAGGCTCTATTGGCTTTTCAGAATATGACAATCTATATTGCTGTTGAGGCTCATTTCTTAGAGCAAGCCCTCGAAGAACATGAACAAGAGATGACAGACAAGCTGGCGGTGGCTGAGCGGGGTGAAAATAAAGCTCTCGGGCCATGGAGGATGCTGTCAAGGCCAAGAAAGCGGCCTCATCTCAGATCCAGGATCTGAAGATTAAAGTGGCAGCTCTGAAGGATGCCGAGAGGGCAAGAGAGGCTACCCTGGCAGAGCAATAATAGCAAATAATCGCACTCCGGACTGAGAATGACGATTCTCGTGCCAAGTCCCAGTGGTTTGAGGGTAAAGTTGCCTCTCTGCAAGTTGATGTTAACTAGCGTATAACTCTGTGCACTAAGATAAAGGAAGATTAATTCCGCAACGCCGTTAGCCAAGTTCAACACTTTAATCCCAAGGTTGGCCTGGTTTTAGACGCGCTCGACTCTGGGAAGGTGGTCCGGAGGGGTGTCTTGTTGTTCCTTGTGCTGCTTTAAGTTCGATTGCTGGAGATTCTTCTACTGGTACTCGTGGGCCGAACTCCGCTGCGGAATAGATGATTGAAGGCTTTTTTTTAAACCTCCTGCGTGGGGTTTCTGCTTTTATAAGAACGTTACCCTAGATCTTGGGGCTTTAATAATCAACTTCGTTCTCTTGGTTATTTTAGCGTCTAATATCCTTTGCGTTATTTAAAACTACTAGAGAACCTTGGCTTAGGATTCGATGTCCAAAGTGGTTTGGCATTTGAGAACCGTGCCAAAGGTAAGAAACCTTGTTCGAGATCCGTTACCATTTACTTCGGTATTTTAGGATACCACGTGACTGGTTTAAAAGACTGGTCCTTGCCAGGGTCTTTTCGTGCTTATGGTTTGGTGCGAGAATTTTTCTAAGATAGGATTTTTTTTATTGTACAACCTATCCAGCACAAGATAACTCGCGGTCGATACCATGATGTCTTAGGATGTCGTAATACCTTTTTGACAGCCTTTGAAAACTTTAGTAGAAAATGCGTTAATACTTACTTTATTGAATAGGTAAAGGAGTAATACAAGCCCATATGATGTGCTCCCATAATAATTGGGGCAGATCAAACATAAAATAAACTACGAGACTAGGCCTTAGAAGACACTTAGGTGTAGTACTTTTTGAGTTTGTCCGCGTTCCAAAAATTTTTCACTTGCTTCCCAGTCAATGTTTCCAGAGTATAAGCTCATTTGCCAGTGCTGATCACGATAAGGTAGGGGCCTTCCTAGTTAGGGGCTAGTTTTCCCTAGGAGGTATTCCGCCCACCGATGTCAGCCCTACGAAGCAGTAGGTCACCTGGCTAGAATCTTCTTGGAATAACCTTCAAGTTATACCGAGATGTCATTCTCTGCTTGATCGCGACATCACGTATATGGGCAACGCGTCTTCTTTCTTCTAATAAATCCAAGTCTTCCCTGATTAGCCCAGGGTTGTTATCAGGCGAGAAATTCTGAAGACGTCAGTTTGGTTCTCCTATCTCCACCAGAATCATAGTCTCACACCCATAGGTGAGCTTGAAGAGGGTTTCTCCTGTTGAGCAGTAGGGAGTGGTTTGGTAGGCCCATAGGACGTGGTCCAACTATTTAGCCCAGTTTCCTTTTGCTTCATCCAGCCTTTATTTCAATCCGCGGACGATGATCTGGTTTACAGCTTTGGCTTGTCCGTTCGTCCTAGGGTTCTCGACGACACTACAATAATGTTTTATCTTTAGCCTAACAAGTAGTTCTTCGAACCCCTTGTCTTTGAATTGCATCCCATTATCTGTCATAATAGACTCCAGGACTCTGAATCTTGTAATAATGTGATGCCATGTGAATTTCTGAATTCGAGCCGAGGTGATAGTGACCAGGGGCTCTACCTCAATCCACTTAGTAAAGTAATCCATGGCCACAACCAAAAACTTCAACTGTCCGAGTGCTTGAGGGAACGGACCTAGGATATCCATCCCCCATTGATAGAAATGCCAGGGTATGGATGTCGTGGATAGTTCCTCCGGCGGGGCGTGATAGTGGTCGGAATGCCGTTGGCATTTGTTGCATACTTGAACATACGCAAGAAAGTCTGCATCCATTGTTGGCCAGTAGTAACCCACCCTGAGTGCCTTCAAAGCTAGGGCCTTACCTCTTAGATGGTGTCCACAACATCCTTCATGGACCTCGGCAAGGACATATTCAATTTCTTTCGGTGTAAGCCATTTGAGGAAGGGTAAAGAAAATCCACGCCGATATAGCTATCCATCGTAGATGGTATACCTGACCGCGGTTTTCTTCAACTTGGAAGCTTCCTTCGGGTCCTCGGGAGAGTGCCGGACTGTAAATATTCTACCAATGGCATAATCCAAGTACGCTTTTGTTCGTCAACCTGGAAGATTATCATACCGGCGACTGAGGGTTGTAGGAAGGTCTCCTAGATTATTGAATGGTTATTGCCCAGACTCTCAATGCTGGCCAACTTGGATAAGAGGTCAACCCTAGAGTTATGCTCCCGTGGAATGTGCTCTACTTGTACCGACTGAAAACTCGTAAAGAGTCCGTATACTCTTGCCAGATATCTCTGCAGGAGGGGCTCTTTAGCTTAATTATCACCCCGGATCTGGGAGGTCATGAGCTGGAAGTCACTACAAAGTCTAAGTGTTGTGGCCCCCAAATCCCTGGCCATAGTTAGTCCGGCGATGCACGCCTCATATTCTGCCTGATTGTTTGAGGTAGGGAATTCGAACCTAATGGAGTTTTCTATGGTAACTCCCTCGGGGTTCTCTAAGATTATCCCGACGCCACTTCCTTTTGGGTTTGAGGACCCATCAACAAACACGGTCCACTGTGTTTCCTTGGTTCCGCTGGTTTCTAAAGTGAGTTCAGCTAGGAAGTTCAATAGTGCTTGTGCCTTAATTACTATTTTGGGCTCGTAGGAAATCCCAAACTCAGAGAGTTCAATAGACTAGGCAATCATCCTCCCTGCTAAGTCTAGTTTGTGCAATATCTGTCGGATAGGCTGATCTATCCTTACCACAACCGGATGATACTAGAAATATTGTCTTAGTCTTCTAGCTGTGATTATGAGTGCAAATGCCACCTTCTTGATTTTTTGATATCAGAGCTCGGAGCCTTGCAGTATCTTACTCATAAAATAAACTGGCTTTTGACCTCCGACAGTTTCTCTGACAAGTACCGAGCTCACGGCCTCCTCGTGGACGGAGAGGTACACGTACAACGTTTCACCCGACTCTGGTCTTGTGAGGATGGGAGGGGATGAAAAAACATTTTTTAAAGTGCTGAAGGCATCCTCACATTCCTGCGTCCACTCGAATCCTATCTCCTTTTTCAATAACTTAAAAAGTGGGAGGGATTTGTGAGCAGCTCTGGCAAGGAATCATGTAAGAGCCACGATCTACCTATTCAGCTGTTGTACTTCTTTCATACTCTGGGGACTGCGCATGTCAAGAACGGCTTTACACTTGTCGGGGTTTACCTTGATTCCCTGGTGAGTCAGCTTGAATTCCAAAAACTTTTTAGCCTGGACCCCAAATGCGCATTTTTCTAGATTGAGCCTCATATTGTGCTCCCTAAGCTACGCAAACACTTCTTCGAGATCTGAGGTATGTGATGTTGGTGTATGCCCTAGTGGCCAATACATTTTGTTTGTACTGACATACATTATATTATGCTATTTTATATATGAGGCATTTCATTTATTGTGTTCTTTTTTGATAAACATAATAAAGTCCTTAGAATAGTAAGTTTGATGCCATAGGACATCAAGTGGATGACTTGATCGTGAGATCCTTTTGGTTACAACACTATTCTTAAATGTCCCTAGTCAAGTATTATTGTTAATTAGGACAATAATAATACATTGAGACTAGTATGTGTAGAGACTGATGACCGCATCTCACGGGTCATGGATATGAGATATCAAGTCTTCACATTGGTACATATTAGAGTAATGATGTACTGGGATCGACCCACCATGAGAACGCTACATGGATCGTTACGTGAGTGTCATAGCGATTCTCATAGTGATAATGGTGTTTGTGGTCCTTTGACCTGAAATCACTATGATTCCTACATGAGGAGTTGTGTGTTTTAATGCCATCAAACGTCATCTCGTAACAAGGTGATTATAAAGTTGGTTATTGGACATACCGCAAATCATGCGAGAGGGATGTGAGTGACCTAGATGGAATTTGTCACTCCTACATAACAGAGCGATATCTTGGGCCCCCGATTGAGTGAGACTGCAAATGCATGGCCATGCTCAAATGAGTCAATATGAGATATTGATCTCATTTGTTATTACAAAGTCTACTCGAGTATCGGAAACGAATGATTGGACTATACAAGGGTGACGCATTCCATGCCTTGTGTTCAATCTAGATATCTTGACAAAGGGACTAAACTACACTAAACATTGATCACGGATAGGTTATGTCAAATCACCGACATTCACATTACTTGGGTAGCGTGATGTGTTGCTAGATACCACTCACTTTTTGTAATATTAAAATGAGATTTTAATATTACTACCAACGTCATGAGAACCTGTATCGCATCTTAGAACAGACTAAATTGGAGCAATAAGGATCCAAGTTGGACTCGGATTCAATTGTGGGCCTAACTCATGACGATGGGTTTTAGGGTTGCACACTTAACTTGCACGCTCACACTCACTTAAGGCGACCACTATTATAAATAGTATGCATAAGGGGGCTGCTATAGATGTTACATCATAACCCTAGCCGCACCTAAGAAAGTGAGTGAGAGACAAAGAAAGGTTCTTCTCTTCTATTCGCAGCCTAGCACCGCGAAACAGAGGCGTGACTCCTTTTGCAAGTCTGTTCGTGTGGATACCGCAGAAACATCGTCGCTATTACGGTGTTGGTGATTCACCTCGCTTGTGTTTATCACGCTTCAAGAGGTAATTTTTAATTAAAAACTCGGATTATGGACTTTTCGCATGGATCCTGTGTGGGAATCCTATTATTCCGCTGCGAGATATTTTGATCCGCAATTCCCAACAGATGTGATCCTGACGACGGAGTCTTGACTATCATATCGTCAATGTAGACTTCTAGCATTTTTCCTATTTGTTCTTCAAAGACCCTATTCATCATTCTTTGGTAAGTGGCTACGGCATTCTTCAAACCAAAAGGCATTACCTTGTAGCAATAACTCGCCCTTTCAGTGATGAATGCGATTTTATCTTTGTCTCTAGGGTACATCAGAATTTGATTGTACCCAGAGTAAGCATCCATGAAAGATAGTAGCCGAAAACCAGAGGAGCTATCAACTAACCTACCAACATTTGGGAGGGGGTAAGGATCTTTAGACACGCCTTGTTTAAGTCAGTGTCGTCCATACACATTTTTCACTTGCCGTTAGATTTTTTAACTAGGACAACATTCGAGAGCCATGTGGTATACGAGATCTCCTTATTGAAGCCAGCGTTTAGTAATCCTTTGACTTGCTCCTCAATAACCTGTTGCCTTTTTGGGCTAACTTTACTTTTCTTTTGGGAGACCGACTTTGCATCTCATTTAATAGATAAACGATGGCAGATGAAAGCGGGGTCTAGCCCAGGCATGTCAGTGGATGTTCAGGCAAAAAGATCCTTGTTTTTTTGCAGGAGCTTTATCAATTGGATCCTCTCCTGTTCTTCAAGGTTTGCACCTATCTTGGTGATTTGGTTGGGCTTATCACCTAGCTGCAACGTGATCAATTCTCCTTTAGGCTGGGGTCTTGTACCTTGGATTTCCTCACGTGCATCCAACTCAGTCATTAAGATGTTGACTTGATCGTGGGCTGGGATGGATGTGCACGCCTTTGTTTTCCTGGAAGCCCTACTGATCTTCAAACTTTTGTTATAACACTTGTGGGCTGCAATCTAATCACCCCTGACCGTGACCACTTTATTATCCTGGTTAAGGAATTTTATGGCCTGGTGGGATGTGGAGACTACAGTGGAAATGCCATTCAATGTAGGATGACCCAGAATAATGTTGTAAGCCGAGGGACAATCCACAACCAAGAATCTCACCTTGATAGTTTTGTACATGCTATCATCTCCCAGGGTTAAGAAAGTTTCAAAATATCTTGTCGGGGTAACCTTTTCCCCGGAGAAGCCAGTAAGCTCACCTTCATAGGGTGTTAATGTGGAGAATGGGAATTCCAGCCTTTCAAAGGCATCCATGAACATAATATCCGTCAAACTCCCCTAGTCCACAAAGATACGACGGACTTCGGTATTGGATATTATTCTAGATATGACCAGTGGGTCGTCATGATCTTAGATAATATCGCCATAGTCTTTTTCAAAGAATGAAATGGGCAGTGCATCACTGTCTTCGACATGTGGTCTTTGCGAGGGACTAGATACGCTCAAGACAGTTGTTCGGAGTGCTTTCTTTCGAGAATTAGACAAACCGCTACCTGCAAACCCACCGGAGATGGTATGGATAAGTCTCTCTTTCCTATAACCTCCACCTTGATTGTCCTAGTTCTGATCCAGCCTATTTTTGACATCACGGCGCAGTGGGGTTTGAGATCTTCTAGGGGGACTCTAGGTTCTTTTTGACATTGGTTTGGACTACGTCGTGGACTCGTCTCTGATCCCAACGTCTTCCGCGGTCCTCATCACTTTGAAAACCGCTAATGTATTTTTGCAGTCATCTCTCTTTGATCAGGTACTCAATAACATCTCAAAGCTGGTAACAGTCTTCTGTCTCATGCCTATAGCTCTTATGCCACCTGCAATGTTTCAAATGATCCTTCTGGAATTGCTTCTTCACGGGTGGTGGCCTTTTGATATCCTAGAACTCGGTTTGAAGGACCTCCTTCAAGATTGTCTCTCGAGGGGTGTTCAAAGGAGTATACTCAGAATACTTGGGCCTATACCATTCACTCTTGGAGGAATCATGGGGTTAGTTGGAGTTCTGATTCTTTTTCTGGTGAACTGGTTCGCCTTTTTCCAGGCTCTCTTTAGCCCTGGTAATCTCCTCCAGTTCAATGTATTTGTCGACCCATAGGTGAAACTCATCTAAACTAGTCGACTTCTTTTTAGCAAGTGACCAAAAAAAATCTGAATCAGTTTAGAGACCGTTTTTGGCATAATGGAGGGCTATCTTATCATCAAGGGCCTCTATACCTATACAAGCGTGACTGAACCTCTTAATGTATTCACGCAAGGATTCGTTGCTTCCTTGGTAGATTCCAAAAAGAGAATTAATTGACTTTGGCCTTTCCTCGGCAGTAGTATAGTGTAGTAAAAAGCGTTGTGTGAGGTCTTCCCATCCTGTAATTTTTGTTCGTAAAGTAACGAACCAGCGGAGAGTATTCTTCTTCAAAAAGATAGGGAAAGCATGACACAACAATTCCGGGGTGTACCTGTAAAGATGCATGGATTGAGTGTAGGCATCCAAATGTTCCTACGGATCCGTGGTCCCATCGTAAGGCTCTAAGTAGCTCGAGGCTTTGAAGTTTCTTGGGACCCTTTACGCCATTAGAGTATCCAAGAACTGCTGCTGACAGCTGGGGGCCAGGTCATTGTTCACAATGATCCCGGCACCAACACACTGGGCTTCTCAATTGTTATGAACCACAATTCGCTCTCTGTCTTCATTGTCAACGCGCACGGATCTTTCTAAATTTTCTAAGCGACGACGTTGTTCTTCCAACTTATGCCATTGGTTGTCTATCAACGCAGTCTATTGACGTAACAGTTCTCGAATATCGTTCCTTGCCATTGTGGATTGCGCGTTGTCCTCATAATGAGATACATGATCAGCATCAATATTCGAGATTCCCAGGCGAGCGTGCACTGGGATCCTCGTTCCTTGGTTCGCGTTATTCTCTCCACTAGTGGGAGGAAAGACAAGCCTATCCTTAACAGAGGTCCTTCGTGAGGGGGCGGGGCTTTCAGCTGATGCCAAGATTTCGTGCCCCTCGTTGAGAGTATCTACCCGAACAGGCTTGCTTTTGGCGGCGGAGGTTTCTGGTGGTGCAACAGAAGAAGGGTTGCGCTGAGTCGCTGGGCCCTGTCCTTGGACAGGGGCAGCATGCGCAACACTTCCTCTCCTTTGATTTTGTCTTGTGCTCACCATGGTTGACGTGGGATTGGAAGTTTACCAGAGTTCCCACAGACGGCGTCAATGTTCTGAAGTGGATTCAGAGGGTACCTGAGAAAGGCTCTTTGCGCAGTCATTACCAAGCGTGGAGAACCGGAGTGGGGTGATACCTACAAAAGGACTCCAACGCTCAAGTCAGGTCGTGCACAAGTAGGCTTTTTGCTCTATGATAATAGATACCTCATTTGGTTAGCTTAGCCTGATCTTTATGGAGCGTGGTTGGAATCGTGATATTAAGTGCAAGAATTATTGGAATGCAGATGTTACGGTTGTCCATTGTTGGTAGTTATAGAGCCTATAATATCGTAAGATCCTAATTGGCAGTTACAAGAATCTGCACTGATTCAGTGATCCTTGTCATATGCCCTAAACCCTCAGCTCGAGGTCTTATGGGCCTTTTCAGGGTGTTATTGGCAGAGTTCGGTGGAGTTGATCCTTTCGAATAGGATCCAGACCACAGTCTGGAACAAAATTATTTTATAAAATTGATAGGTTTGAATTGGATTGGACCAGTTTTGAAAATTAAAACTAAAAATTGGTCCAATCAAATCGATTTTTAAAAAATCAAACCAAAAACACCAAAATTATTCGATTTTAATTTGATTTTTATTTTTTAGTTCAGTTTACGGTTTAGTTTTTGGTTTGAATTGAATTTAAACACCTTTAGTGCTAGTGTTACTTTTTCTCTTACTACTTCTCTTGGTTGTAGTGTAGAAAACTACCTAATTTTGATGAAACCAAATATGTTTTTGATGTGGTTGAAATGGATCAATTTGTGTTGAGAGATTGTTTTGTATAGATTTTGCAAGTTGGCACACACACACACACACTCTCTCTCTCTATCTCTCCACATAAAGAAGTTATGGATAATTTTGAGAGAAAGTAAGTGGATTTAAGTTGGCTTTTGTTTGAATGGGACATTTCAAGAAGTTTAGAACGCAAATAATAAAATAAGAGGTGGAATTAAAATAAAAAACATTTTAGAATAAATGAAAATTGTTAGCCCTGTTGATTGTTGATATGTCTTTTTGTTTATGGGTTTATGTTACTATACCCCTTGTTTTGACAAATTTGGAGGTAAGTTTAATGCTACAAAAGCATGAATTTGGTTGGAAACAATTAGTGCAGACAAAGGGTAAACATGTCCTTTTATTTTTTTTTTAATCTTTCCTAAAGAAATATATTAAAATAGTATTAGATATTTCTCCTTATTTATTATAAAATAAAGGAATTGTTGATTAGGTGATGACATTTTTTTTATATGGTGATGGAGTATGTTTCGTGAACTAAACCGAACCGCAAGTAAATAGGTCAACAAGTAACATAATGATGAGAATTACTGCCTCCATAGGGACTAGAGTAATTATGATCTAATGATTAATTAATTGCTAAATACAAGCATAACCGAACAATTAAGATGAAATTAAGAGAAAACATAATTAAACTAGAAAATGAAAACAAAACCCAAAGTCAAATGAGTTAAAGCTATGGTAAAGAGCCTAGGGGTCCTTTTTCAGCCTCTACTTCACTTGGATACATGCAAATTCCAAAAATTCATATTAATGCCTAGGTTTTGTTAACTGATACCCTCTTTTAGTTAAATGTCTATGTCTAGGTCAATTAAACATGTGTCATTGCCAACCCCACTATATGTCCATGTGAATTAGCATAATTTCACTCATTAAGAACAAGTATCAAACACTTGCTATGCAAGATCAATGGGTATATGTCCATCTCATTGGCTAATCAACACACCTAACCCATGCAAGTAAAATAGAGCATTCATCATTCATACCATGTCCATGTTCTCAAATTCCTATGTCTAGTTCATTTTAAAACACCTAAGTTATGTAATTGGTGGCCAATCAAAATGCAAGCATTAAGCATAGATATGAATGAACAAAATCATAGCATTAACATATAATATCCATCAAATTACATATTATCCAAAATCCACCGTGGATCCAAAGGATCCCTTAGATAGAAATCTAGAAATCCATAGAAAATAGAAAAACACAATCTAGATATAAACCCATTAAGAAACAACAAAAATCAAGAAAAGGAAGAGAAATAAGAACTACGATGATGGGCCCTTGATCTTGATCTCCTCCTTTGTCTTGATCTTCAAACCTCCAATGGAATCTCTCTCTACAACTTTAAACCACACTCTCTTTCACTAGAATTGGGTGGAAGATGGAATCCTCCAACAAATGATACAAAATGAGATTAAAAACTCAAAATTCATGTTAAGGTCGGTCAAGCATGCCTAGGCATGCAAAACAAGTACAAGGGGAAGTTAAACCATGCCTAGGCATTGCCAACCACGCCTAGGTGTGGTGCTTTCAACTGATAGGGGGAGTTTTCACAAAGACAAGCACACCTAGGCATGTCTGATCCACGTCTAGGCAAAGTTCTTATGCTTTTCTCATTGAAATCTTTGCTTTCTTCCACTATGTTGAGCTCCCTTTCCACTTTTCACCTTCCAAACCTTGGATATAGACTTTGGTCCTTTCATAAATGTTGTAAAGCTTTTTCTTAGCTTTCCAATGCCATATGAGTCATCCCAGAAAAAGGTCATTTTCTCCAATTATGATCAAAATACCAAAGTAGGGTAGGATGTCGATTAGCCAATTTGGTCCAAACTTCCCTTAAAGTTTAAATACTCAACCAAGTGGAATTATGGATAGTGATCAACATGAAAATTGTAGATATATCTCTTAGCTTTCTAGTAACTCTAGGCTTGTTCTGGTTGGAGGTCTACATCTTCAAATCCACTCCATCTTGTCTAACAAGGTTGGAAAGGTTCTAAACTTGACTTTCTTATCTTCTTGGCTTGGTTTGATTTCTTTCATTCATGGCACTCCTTTGGGTCATCAACCTACATTCCATTATCAAAATACACCTCTAATAAGACAGCAATCATGAATGATACATAATTAAACTAATTTAACTCCAAATCAAGCCTATTCAACAGTAAAGTATATGAAATTCAAGATATTCAAACAAGCTCACAAACTTTTCTAATTTCTAACAAAATCAAGGACTTAGCATACATTTAAGCATAAAACTAGAACATAATAACTCTATTTCATAGAGTTATATCACATCTCAAACCTAATATTTCGCTAGTCCTTGAGCAAACTAAGGTAAAGCAAGGAATCTAGATTACGATCACAAAAGCATGAATGTCACAATCACTCAAACAAATTTGAAACTCAACAACACACAGGTTCAAAAGTAATCCACATCCTCAAGGAACAATCCATGACTGTAATTGAAATCTGCTCACATATAAACTCTAACTCACATGCTTTCACTCCAAAATACTCTCTTGATGCAAAGGTTTTTATCATTATGTTTTGGTGATTGACAAACTATATTGAAAATATGGTATTTAAGCTCTATCACTTTAAGAGTGCTTTATCTTGGCCTTTCCAAGGCTCGCAGCAGTGGCAGTGATGGATGTGGGTGGTGCGTGGTTCAAAGATATGGTGCATGGTTTTGATATCTGATTCGGGTAGCGATGGTGGGTGTGGGTGATGTGAGATCTGGTGGTCATTCTGAGATCCCATGAATAAGCAGTGGTGGGGCCACCATGTAGGTGGCGCTGCCTCTGCCATTACTGCTCCCTATCGGGTTGGGGTCAATGGGTGATGGTGAGAGCTTGAAGAGGACCCTCAAGGCCCTCTACCATCCTAGGAACCAGTACACTGTGAACTTGGACCTTGAGGCCTCTGCACACAAAAGATTGGACCTTGCCAATTTCGTGACGAACGAGCCTCTCTTTGCTAAACTGGGCAATGTGAGGATGGTCGTCAAGGCCAACTTGGTCACCTACAAAGGACCCATCATGGTCACCAACACCCTTCACGTTGTTGCCATTTTGTTCAAGGAAGGTGGTGACTGGGATTGGTTCATCAATCTCAGTGCTTTTCTAATTATCCCCTAGTCACCCAAGATGGTACCAACACCATGAACTCCAAAGCTTCAAACTTTCTTATTTTGTTTTTCTTCCTCGTCAATTCTGTGTCTTGATGAGTATAATGATGCAATGTTTTTGGTTTGTTAGTATGTTTGTTCGTGGGCAGAGGTACGGGAGAGGAAAGCAGAGGCAGAGAAAATGAAGATAGTGACGGGGGTGAAAGAGAGGCCGGTGATGGTGTAGAAAGTGGTTCTGAAATACCAAAAAAATAATAAAAGTTATGGGACTAAAAAGTAAATAATTGACTAGACCATTTTATAAATAAATAAAATTTGCTATAGCAAGTAATTTTAGGGGTCGATGGACCCAAATTGAGAGGGTCATTGTAAAAGCCACCTACATTGTTGGTATCAGAGCAAAGTCAAGGATGGTGGTATTGTCCTACCTTATGATACCTACGAACTCTCACGCGTGAGCTATGACATAGCATGGCTTTTCGCCCAAGGGCTGCAATGATGGTAGTAAAAGTCCTACTCGTGATTCCCGTGTTGCAGTGCTATGATAGGTAGCCTCTTTTGCTACTAGAGCCAATGAAAGTTGGTCTCATAGATAGCATTTAAAATAATCTCAATACTTGGATTAACAAAATAATATAATTTAAATACTTTAAATTTACAAAAAAAAATGTCCAAAATCATGAAAATCTTGTTTTCTCAAGATATTTCATTAAAGCTAATAAAAGTAAATGCTCAAAAATAAAATTTCTTTAAATGCTAAAATAAAAATAAATAATAATAATTTTATAGCTACAAATGTGTCATATTGGAAAAAGTCAATGTAACATCTCGCTCTTAATTTGCTAAATTAAATAGTTAAATTAATAGAAAATTATATGTTTGATTTAATTGGGTGTCTTTGTGCATTTTTTTAATTTACATGCTGACTAGAATAGTTTAGCACGTAAGTTAAAATAAGAATAATAGCCAAAAAAATACGTAAAAAAATTTAAATGAGTGAGCAAAATTATAAAAATTTATAATTGAGGTACAAATGAATAAAAAATTATGGTAAATTTTTGGGACTTATATAAATTAAATTGGCATTTTTAGTAAATTATAGTAGTTTTTACTATTTTAAAAGTAGCATAGAAATTAAAATAAATAGGATAAAATTATGGAAATAATTTCATAAATTAAGGAATAAATCTAGATGACAAAATTGACTTATAATTAGGTTACAACTTAAAAATTGTGTGGAAATAAATTAGAATGAAACTAGAAAGTTAAAATCTTATATAAATTAAACTAAAAAGTAAGTCATGATGACACTTTAGCCAACAAGATTTTATGCATTAGAAACTTCCTCATTAAGTTTACATCTTATTGAAGGGTAACAAAAGATGACATAATAGGTTTGAGTTTGATTATATCTAAACTAATATGATTGCATGCATGAAGGTTACTTGAACCTCAAGTTAGCTATCTATTACAAATAACTAGGACCTAATTAATACTAAACGATTTAAGTTAAAATATTATATGAACCTTAGGGAGTTCTAAACATAATGAGGAGTTAAAATTATGAAGACTGAGGATTAGAATTTCATAGGAGCATTAGAATTAAATCAAGTGACCAATGAAGGTGCAAAGTAACTAAGTTCCTCACCATCCACTTAACCTCCTCCTGCGCCCACCCCCTCCCCATTTCTCTCTTCCTCTTTCATTTTTCTTGCTTTCTCCACGTGAAGAACAGCAACCAAGGGCAGCCATGGTTCCTCACTTTAAGCTCATGCATGAGAGGCATCAGAGCTTCATCCTAACTCGAGTCTGAAGACAAAAGTGATCCTCGTAACTTCCTCTTCCAAGTGCACCAATTAGATTTCACTTTGGAGCAACTTCATCCTTCTCTTCTTCCTCTCCACCTCACTGTCTTGGGTAGCCAAGTAGGGATCCTTGAGCTCTTTCTTTTTCTTCATGTTGTGCTTGCCTCTATGAGCTATTTGCATGTGGTTTATGGCTTGAAATTTGATGAATGGTGGAAGCCCTATGTTTTAGGTTTCATGGTTGTTGGGTGCTTTATTGTTTGTTTGACTTGAGATTGTGATTTATTACTTAGTTTTGAGCTTGGTTGTAAGATTGCATGTTGGTTGGAATTGAAAATTTGGCATTGAACTTGGTGGGGCTGCCTCAGGTTCATGGGATGCAATGGTGTATTGTAGTTTGGTTGCTTGATTAAATATGGAATTATGGTGTAATACTTGGTTGTGAATTTAATTACATGGATGCATATTACAAATTGGTTGAATTTCTTCTCCCTTGGCCGAATTCATGCCTCGGGTCAAAGGAGGAAAATTGATGTTGTTTTATGCTCTTGTTGATGCTCAATGGTGAATTCATGTCTAGTTATGTAGGAATTCATGTAATTGCATGTGGAAAGTAAAATTGAAGTTGATTTGGTGAAAATGGTATTTTGGGTTCCATAATGGTATTAGTAGTAGATTGGTTTGAATTATAAATTTTAGTTAGAATGAACCTTGATCAACTTTAGTTTAACTTAATTGAGTTATTATGTATGAATGCAAAGTTAATTTGGTGAGTTTTGATCCTTATAAGTCTCATCCAAATAGAGTTAGATAGCTTGAAGTATGGTTTGGAATCAAATGATCATGAACTAGACTTAAATTGGCTTAGAAATTAATTGGATTATTGTTTGGTGCTTGGTAAGCTTTGGATGTTGGTGCAACACCTGGGGTAAGCTAAATTAAGTAAATTTGATTAATTAAAATTTAGTTATTGATAAAAATGACTAATTAGGGTGTATACAGGTTAAGGAAAAGTTGTTTGACAAAGTTAATTAAGCCTAGGAGGCTAAGTAGATGAATTTTATAATTTGGCTAAGTTAGCTAGAAATTGGGATGAGATAGATTATTTGTGTGATGAGATGACTATTGATTTGATGAGATGACTCCTGAATTGATGAGTTGACTACTAGCCTGATGAGTTGACTTATATTATGTGATGTAGTTATTCTTGTTATTACGATATTATGATATCTGTGGATATGTATTGCTCATAAGGATTGCAAGACTTGAATTTATTAACATTCTAGCATCATGGCATAAATGAGAATCATGCATGGAATGACATTAATATGCTTTTGAAATTGTTGAATTGAGCTAGAAAAATAAATAATGGATTGGTATTGTGATAAATCCTTTAGTGCTTAGATGGAAAAAAAAATGGCACCCTGATGTGGACATGATCCTCCCGTGCACAGGAGGTGATCCTATAAGCAATACCCCATTATGGACGAGGCCCTAGTTATCAGGGATAGGGTTGTGTGACAATGTACAATCACGTAAAGGATGAGTACTCAGCCTAAAAAGCAAGCTATCACCAATTTTAAACGGTAGGTGGAGCTGAGGTCTCCCTACTTGTTATGAGGATCCAGGATCCCATGAGAATGAGCTCGATGAAATAATGATTTGATGAATGAGCATTGTAAGGTAAATGAAAGCAATCATGGAATAGCATTGCATTAACCCAAGAGTATCATTCATTACACTACATTGTATCATTTATTGGAAATATGAATCTATTGACTGTCATGAATTATCATGTAATCGAAAACTAATAGTGTAACGCAACTCTATAAGCCAAATAACACAAATACTGAATATCATATAGTCATGTTTATATATATAATATATTGTGCATGCATCAGTACCTACACCTATGCTATCATCAGTTGACCTCCAGCCATACATACATAAGTCAAGTAAGAGTACTACAAACTATGGGCATCAATGCCCCATACATCCGAACCACATCCATCCAGAATAGTATATAAGTTAGCTATACAAAATATATCCTGATAGGCATACACATACTACCATACATATATACATGATGTGGTACACTATACAACAACAAAAACACCACATCCTAGGTGTAGTCTATCACAAAATATAAGTCCTCCAGTAGAGATGTCAAACATGTGAGAATATGATGATGACTCGTAGTGAGTAACTCAGATATAGCCTCACATTCTTGTAGGCTATATAGGCGTTAGTCGATAGGTCATATACCCACCAGCACTCTATCGACTCCCAGTAGATCGATAGTAGTGGCATCTTCAACCTGTAATAGAAGGGTTTGGAATACCACAGAAACACAAATGGGGTGAGAATTCTAAAAATTCTTAGTAATGCTAATACACAAGTGTCATCATGATGATTCTAACTGCTGCGGAGTTTCATAAATATTTACAGATAATAAAATAAGTGGCGTAAACCAAAACAGTTAATTATCTTCAAGGCATGTGTTTATTTTTAATAGTACAGTCCATATAAATTATCAAAAATCAGATAAAATCAATCACAGAATCAACCTCAAGGCTCAATATCAATCACAGAAATCCTCAAAAGATGTGTAAATATATTGTAGGTTTTTTTTCACTTATATATAGATGCATGCTTTACTAGACCAGTTGTTGTCAAATAATGGTTAAAACCATATATAGCAATAATGGTGAAAGTAATTTTATGGGGCCAAAATTGACAGGATAGTGTAGCTATTATTTTATTGGATTGGCAATATTTTAGTGGCTTATTATATCAAGTCATACACTAGAGTTGTCATAACGGGTATAAGGAGGCTGTTTGAGGCTTTTTTTTTACATAAACAATGTAGATTTTTCTTTTATTTCTCATATCATCGCACTTTGAGAATTAATTTTCAAAATACGCTGATTCTATTAACATTGAGAAGTTGGTTTCTAAGAAATTGACTTCTTAATATAATTTCTTTAAAAAAATAGTTAGGAAGATGGTTTATGAGAAGCCAAGTTTCTATTTGCTAGTTGTTATTGTATTTTTTTTTTACTTAGTTACACTTCCTAATTGTAAGATGTGTTTTGAAACTTGTAATATAGGCACACTTACAGATAAATCAATGGAAATAATTGATATAATGATTAGGAGGAGGATTAATTTTATGTGCCTATAAGAAACTAAGTGGATTGGAGAAAAGGTAAAGGAACTCGACACTTCAGGTTTTAAGCTTTGGTACACCAGCAAGGTAAAATCTAGAAATAGGGTAGGCATAATAGTAGATAAGAATTGAAAGAATAATGTTGTGGATGTGAGAAGACTTGGAGATAGGATCATAACTTTGAAGTTTGTTGTAAAACAGGAGACTTTTAATGTTATCAGTGCGTATGCACCCCAAGTAGGGTTAGACGAGCACTACAAGATAAAATTTTAGGAGGATTTAGAAGGTTTAGTTCAGGGAATACCATTAGGAGAGAAGATTTTTCTAGGAGGGGACTTAAATGGTCATGTGGGGACCAAATCTAGGGGGTATGAGGGTTTGCATGGGGGTTATGGTCTAGGAGTAGCTAACGCTGAGGGCAAAGCGATTCTAGATTTTTCAATAGCGTTTAATTTTACAATAGCTAACACTTGTATTAGGAAGCGGAAAGAGCATCTTATCACATATAGAAGCGAGGGTTCTTGCTCTCAATTTGATTTCTTTTTAACAAGGAAATCTGATAGAAAGCTTTGCATGGATTGCAAAGTCATCCCTGGAGAGAGCTTGACTACCTAACACAGGGCTTTGGTTATGGATGTACAGGTTAAGATGAGAGTAAGGAGAAATTGTCGAGACAGAGAGCCAAGGATCAAATGGTGGCAACTAAAGGGAGGAAAACAAATGCTCTTTCAGAAGAGGATTATGGAGGAAGAGATTTGGGAGGTATAAAGGAGTGCTAATGATATGTGGGACGAGATGGCTAAAGGGATTAGAAAGGTAGAAAAAGAGACACTCGATGAATCAAGAGGCTTTGGACCCAAGGATAAAGAATCTTGGTTGTGGGACGCAAGTGTACAAGATAAGGTTAAGGTTAAAAGAAAATGTTATAAAGCTTAACACGTGTGTAAAAATGATGAAAATTGGAAAAAAAATATAAGGTAGCTAAAAAAGATACTAAGAAGGTGGTGAACGAGGCGAAAGCTAAAGTGTTCAATGAGTTATATCAATCGTTGGGCACCAAATACGGAGAAAGGATTATCTACAGACTTGCTAAAAATAGGGAAAGGAAGACAAGAGACTTGGATCAAGTGAAATGCATTAAGGATGAAGAGGGCAAAGTCTTAGTTACAGAACAACACATCAAGGATAGATGGAAGAGTTATTTTCACAAGTTATTTAATAAGGAACATGAGACATTAGGGGAGGAGAAGAAAGGTATAAGCTAGCTCACAAAGCTATTTAACGAGATAATGAGGTCTAAGAAAATGTCAAATGAATGGAGGAGAAGCACTTTAATCCCTATTTATAAGAAAAAAGGAGATATACAAAATTATGCAAATTATAGAGGGATTAAGCTCATGAGTCATATCATGAAGTTATGAGAAAGAGTAATTGAACGGAGATTAAGACAAAAAAACTCATATTTCAGAGAATCAATTTAGTTTTATGCCTGGGAGGTCAACCATGGAAGCAATCTATGTTCTACGAAGATGGAGAGGTATCAGAGGAAGCAAAAAGACCTACACATGGTTTTCATTCATCTGCAAAAAGCCTATGATAGGATACCGAGAGAGGTCTTGTGGAAGGCTTTGGAGAAGAAAAGAGTTCGTATCGCCTATATTCGAGTAATCCAAGATATATATGATGGGGCTAAAACTAGTGTGAAAACATAGGGTGAAGTCACAAAAGATTTCTCTATAACTATAGGACTGCACCAACGGTCAATTTTGAGTTCATATCTTTTTACGTTGGTCTTGGATGTGCTTACTGGGCATATCCAAGAGTCGGTGTCACAATGCATGTTTTTTTGCAGATGATATAATCTTAGTTGGAGAGTCGAGAGAGGAAACAAATGAGAAGCTAGAGCTATGGAGACGAGCTTTGGAAGAACATAGCTTTCGTCTAAGCAGGAGTAAAACGAAGTATATGAAATGTAAGTTCAGTAAGAGGCGTGTTAATGCTAGCTTAACGGTAAAAATTGGATATCATACCATACCACAAGTCACACAGTTTAGGTATCTTAGATCTATCATACAAAATGACGGAAAGATAGAGGGGGATGTAAACCATACAATTCAAGTTGGATGGATGAAATGGAGGAGTACTTCAGGAGTTATTTGTGATAGAAAAGTGTCTCTCAAGCTTAAGGGTAAATTTTACCCCACAGCTATAAGACCCACGATGTTGTATGATACTGAATGTTGGGTGGTAAAAAATCGACAAGAGCATAAGATCAGTGTCGCAGAGATGAGGATGTTGCACTGGATGTGTGGCCATACAAGACAAGATAAGATTAGGAATGAATGCCTTAGAGAGAAAGTAGGGTAGCACCTATTGTGAAAAAGATAGGAGAATCTCGCCTTAAGTAGTTTAGAAATATAAGTAGAAGCACCTGTAAGAAGAGTATATCAGGTGAAGAATAGCCCAATAGCTAGAAGTAGAAGAAGACCAAGAAAAATTATAGGTGAAACGATTAAAAAAGATTTAGATTTGAATGACATTTCTGAAGACATAGTTTATGATAAGACATAATTGTGTCGTTTGATCCATGTAGCCGACCCTACCTAGTTGGAAAAAGCTTGGTTATTGTTGTTGTTGTTGTAGTTACACTTCCTAACTAAAGACAATGAATCAATGTTTGGTTAATTCAAGTAGTTCGGCATTTATTCCCTTCAAGTAATGTATTGAGTTCGAGTCTTGTGAATGAAAAAAACTAACACTAGAAGAGTTTTATATCTTTGTAATCTAACCCAACTCGACTCCAAATTAGTCGAAGTTTAATGCAGCTTCCGAATACCGGGGTTTTACAGGAAAAAAAAACTAAAGACAATGAAGATTTACTTGACAAAAAACGTTTCAACCCCTTTGTACTGCTAATGGTATGTCGAAGAGCAAAACTTTGCTCCAACCCTTCCCTCCAACCCCTTTAATTATCTTTCATTTGTTACTTTTAACTCCACTTAATTGAATTAATGGACATATGAAGAGTGATTAAAGAGATTTGAGAGAAGGGTTAGAAAAAAAGAGTTAGAGTCAAGTTTTATTTTATGTCGAATAGGTCAATTCATAACATTGCATCACCACTTGCAAGCCATTTCTGTTGGTGGGAAGCGCACGGCTTGGCTCACCACCTAATTAGCTTGTAAGCTTGTGGAAGAATGAAAAAGGTACAGGGGTGTTCATTCCCAAAGTTGTCACATGTATGAAAAACCCTAGACTAGGTACAGATTCGTTGTTTGTTTCAATAGTTTTAGAAAGACAAATCTGTTAGAAAAAGAATCGAATCTTTGCTCATATAGGTACTTTTGAGTTTTTGCAAGAACAATGAATTGCAGAAGACAAATACAGAGTCCAGTGGTGTGGCGGTGGATTAGCAACAAAGGGTGGCGGTGGCATCAAGCATATGAGAAAGTACGACAGGAGAAAAAAAGTAATGATAACAATAACAGTTAGGCTTACTAACTGCTTTAAAAAAACAAAATTAACCTTCCTAACTGCTTTAAAAAAAACAAAATTAACCTTGAGAAGTCGTTTTACTAAAAATCAACTTATTAATGCTTAGCAAATAGAAATATATAAAATTTCACGTTGAAAAGTCAGTTTTCACTAAATCAATTTTTTAATATTATAAAAATAAGTGTATTTCAAAAATTAATCTTATAACAACTGCGATACATTGGAAATTAAAGTAAAAAATTACATTATTTAAATATAAAAAAAAAAAGCTGTTTGCTTTAAGCTATAACGAGTTTGCACAATCGTCAGTGACATTGTTTTAATTATGTGTCTCTCTATTAAGACCTTCTCCTATTATTTTAACAAGAAAGAATTCAAACCCTAAATAAATAAATAAATAGAGAGAAAATTCCTTCTTTTTACAAAATTATTAAAATAACCCCTATTTTTTATTTTCTTTCTTTTAAAATAATTTTCAAAGAAAAACTAATACACTACAAAATCAAAATAACATCCAAATATGTTAATTCATATATACTTTACCAAAATATACTTAATATAATAAAAAACCAAATTTACATTAACTAAATCATTTATAATTATATTTAAGATATTAACTATTCCTAACTTAGTGGTTTATTTTAAATTATTTACACCTCTCTCTCTCATTTATATTTGATCTTTAACTAGATATTCTTATAGGTATTGTTGGGAGACTAACCATTGAGTACAGTTATGATTAAAAAATCCTCCTAACAATTATTCTTCACGATTTGAACTTTAATCTTCTCTCTAAGAATACTGTTTACTTATGAGTGCACTCAACTCTTGTTGGTACAAGAGGTGCAAAAACTCATGGAAAGATTTTAAAAAAGACAAAAAAAGTCCATCACAAATGACTTAGGTTAAATAGAAGAGGATTTATATTTATCACACGTAAATCCTAAATTTTAAGAAGACAAAAGTCCATCATTACAAGAGGTGCGAAAACACACGGAAAGATTTTGTGAAATGACGGGGGTTAAATAGAAGAGGATACGAGGAGGACAGGTTTGAGATGCATAACAAATGTTTCTCTTTTCCATCTCGTGCTCGAAGACCCTTCCTTATCTCTACTCTTCTTCCGCCTTCGGTTTTCTCTGTAATCAGTTACTGCTGAGCTAATTCTCCTTTAGTTCAGATACGAGATATCTACAATGCTACAATTCAGATCTATTCACCTTCATTTGATCTTAATATTTGTTGCGGTTCCTTCTGTGAACAATCACTGTTAAGCTACCTAACATCATACTTATCAATTAGGTGACTGGGCATTGATAACACAATACAATTTGTCTAAAACCCGTAATGATAAAAAGCTCTACTCAAATCTATTACTTTAATAAGGCTGAATATGTTTGTCACAGAGAGCCTCCTCTCCATTTCTTTTCTATATTTTCCCGATGAATTATTTAGCACAGCAATTCATATAATGGACAATACCCAGGTTCATTAACCATATTTCTTAGTGCCGACAAGCCCGACACTAACTTTTGAAGCAGCAGACAAGGTACGACCCAGTATTCTCACTACCTATAATCCAGGTTGTTTTTGGCTGTCAAAAACATGACAAATAGGAATGAGAGATCCTGTATAAATTATCACCTTGAATACAATTTGAACTAGAAGCTATCCAAAAACAAGAATTTGCTGTTGCTATTTGGTTAGGTTATCTTCCTGAAAAGCAGTATGCAGCAGGAAGCTAGATACTAATGAACACCCTGCCCAGCCTCTGTCTGCCCACTCTGTTGAGTGTCATTACCCACATGCTGATCATTCCGACCAGACCTAAGATCCTCGTTCCCAGGTACTTCCCCAAACCTCTCCTGTAGAACCATTGCATCATATATCAGATAGCATGCTCAGTCTTTGTATAAATCTTTTCAATTGTTATGGATTTATTGTTAGGTATCACTTCGTACGGGCAACAGTGCTTGTCAATTAGCAAAATAGACAAAAACCAAATATCAAAGCATATCAAGATTTCAAAATCACCTTGAGGGCTGCATTCTCAGAGAGTAGCTGCTCATACTCACTCCTGATCCGGCTCACTTCTGACCGGAGAGAAGCATTTTCTTCTTTCAAAGCCTCAGCACGCTGAGCTAGTTCATCACATTCGGCCTGAGAACCGCACACAAACAGGAATTTGAAGTATGACAATTATGATCATGCAACCAAAAGTAGGAAAAGACTATACTCTCTGTCACCTGCTTGCGCAACCTGGATCTGCGAGCAGATTCCCTATTAGACTGCTTCCGCCTCTGTCTTTTAAGCTCTCTTTCATCCTAAAAGTTAACCAGAAAAGATAAAGATTTAAAGAAGAGGTTTAGAGAAAATAATAATGCAACAAGAAAATAACCTGTTGACAAAGTTAACCTGTAGCCAATGTTGTGACTGAACACTATCTCGTGACCCAGCAGTAACCATCCCTCCAGCAACTGCAGTAGAAGGAACCTTTCCACGCAGCCCAGGAATGGAGGATGAAGTTGGTGCGCCCCAATAATCCATTCCTATATTTAAATTAGTTGTGGGACCAGGAACTGCTCCAGGAGCACCAGCAGCAGAGATAGGTAGGATAGACATAGTTTGGTTAACAACTGTGTGAGGTGTATTAAGTACCCCATTTTGAGGAGTATGCACTGAACTGCCATTTTGAGATGGTTCATCTGTAAAACAGCAAAACCGATGTATTTCAGCAGTAACACGCATACTTTATGGATATACACAAAGCAACACATACATAGAAAATATTTCTGAACATAACCATGTCAGACCTTCAAAAGAATCCTGTCTCTCCCCAGATTTCAATTGAGAGTCCTACAAAACCCATTGAAATATATACCAAGGGTAACTACCAGGCAGTTGAAAAGCACAAAACACAAATAAATGATTTAAGGCATCACCCAGAAGATATAAGCACATCATGACGTGAACCATGTATAATGCCCCCTCTATATCAAGATACAATAGATGTCTTTTCTGAAGATCAATCTAGACCTTCTTAAGATTCTATACAAGATCCACATTGTTTCAAAAATGAACAAGTTAAACTATGTATGAGTATAAACCCCAACAGCTTTAAGATGTACCAGAAAATGAACCTGCTATGCAGTTAAAAAAATATATATTTAAAATTATGGAACATATATCAATTCGTATATCCTACTGCTCAGTTCAATGTTAATTGCAATTAATTTGAAAACCTTATAAGTATATGAAGCTAATCCAACACACAATGAAAACTGTTCTCAAGTTTCTAGCTTCTTCGAAATTTTGATTTTATGGGTACGTTTAGACATTAGTAAGTTAGTTTAACAAATTAGGTGATAAATGCCCTAACAGTTTATGGTAACAACTAGTACAACAACTAAAAGAAATCACTTGGTTTTTGTTTAACTGCTCAATCAGGAGCCCTATTCATAATGAAGAAGGTCTACACTTCTAAATGCATGTTCTGAAAGACATTCCATTTTAAGATTCGTCTTATCAACTCTCTTAAACCTGTAATTCCTAAACAAAGCTGGGAGAGAGAGAGAGAGAGAGAGCAATAGGAGCTATGCACCCTAGACCCATGCCATATTCTTTATCCAATGTTGAAACACATTGAACAATTAAAAATTATTAACATGATGCTTTAGGTAATCACATGTCAACATCCATTAGTACTTTACGCTGTTTCATAACAAATTGGTACTAAGCAACATAACCTTTCTTCATTTTCTCAGACTTGAAAAGTTGCAATTCAAATGCTTTTAATTTCTATTTTCTTAAACACACATGAATTTTTTCAGGAGTCGTATATTTATGCCCCTAGAACATAATTTATATTAGGTAAAATACAGCTACTTTTCAGAATTATATTATGCCTAATTGCTGCTGCTAGAATAGCAAAATCCTGCAGGATTTATATTTTGGTAGTCTAGAAAGGGTTACACCACTAACTCCAGTTTTTATCCTTATACCACTCAGAAGACATTTTCCCCAATAAGTATGCAAGAGCAACCAAGGATATAAGGATTTTCTCACTTCTTTTGTTTGGATAAATATTGAACATACAGTAGCAAACTAACAAGTGGCAGAGAACTTACATTCTGAGAATTTTCATCACTTCCTTCACTTGTACCTTCACTTGCACTCTCACCACTGCAAATCCAACTTTCCATATCAGCATAAGTAGCCAGTATGAAATTGCAAATGGCAAGCCAATGCACTCAAGAGATTCAGATAAAGTGATAAACCATCCATTGTCAACCCTACTTATATATTTCCTATAGACAGGACAAAAAGCCCCAACATTGATAAATAAAAAATAAAAAATAAAAATGAATAAAGTAACTGGGCTTCTCAGGAATTAGAAGTTAAATATTAAATACTCCTCTAGTCATCTAAAAGGAAAAGTATATAAAAAGTCCAATAAGAAAGCTTTCAAGTTGTATACCTTCAATACTAGTATATCTAAACAAAGTCAACCAAATTTCTACGTTTATGTCTATGATCTGGAATGACAGAAAAGCAAGTCCACAACTTGTATCAATTTAAGATTACATATCCAGAAACAAATTTGGCAGGACATTTGGGTGGGGATTACCAGTTTACTTTGATTCAAACAAGAGAGGGCATAATTCAACAACTAGATTGATCAAGACACCACATCTTACCTTTTGGAATGAATTCCATTGGCAGATGTCCCTGGTGTTTTACCAAGTTCATTATTTTTTCCTGTAATCATATTCAAACTACCCAAACTTCCTTTTGATCTTTTGATTGGTAACTTTTCCTTCACCTCAGGAGGCTTACCGTCAGCTTCCATGCTGCCAGGAGTATTTCCCTGCATGTAAACTCAGGTTACTTTTTCTTACTTGGATTAGGGCAAGTCCAGCACAGGAGAGAGAAAAAGAGCAAGAATAAGAGAGAGCAGAAAAATGCAGATGGCTAAAAAAAAACTCACCGAAGCATCTGCAATACCATTTGGAGAAGGCATGGCAAAAGGACTAAAAGGATAAGATCCCTATATAAATTCGTAGAAATGTGCAAACATTGCTTAATGAATTAGAGATTATGATGATTAATTACACTATGATAACCTCAAGAAAGCATAATCTACCAAAGAATACCGGAGGAATGGATGGATGAGCATATATGCCACCATGGGGATACATTGCAACATAGGGATGTGGTGGGGTACCATAGGGAGGCATAATATGCTGCAAGTAAAAACAACATCAATGAACCAATGGAAACATGAGGGAGAATTCAAACTAGATATTCTGTAGTATTGGAGTAGTGAGGTATACACAAGTTGCAGGCATAGTACACAACGATTAATAAAAAAGAATGACAAACAAAGTGGGTCCCATCCAACAATACATGACAAAAACAAAAAATATTCATGTTGCAGAATAGTTAAGGTTCCACTCCTGTTTTGGTTATACTTGTACAGTTTCCTGAAGCAATAAAACTAAATAAATAACATTCTCCTGGGACATATATATATACGCCCTCAGAGACTCTGCCGTTATGAGAACCAAGCGTTAATAACAAAAATATACCAAACATGAATTTTACATGCTACCAAAGTTGTTTGCATCAATTCAAAGTTTCAGGAAAATATACAAAAGAAAAAATAGATAAATCTATATTCAGTGTTCAAACATCAGAGTATCATATAACTCGTTAATATCCTCCCATATACTTCACAAGAGCAAAAGAAAGCCCTCCTGACATGACCATTTCTTAGCTACAGTTTTAAAAAAATACAGGTTGAATTTCTCTCTTAGTAGTTTTCTGGTGGAGGACATCTTATCCTCCTATCTTTGTAAACCTCTTCTTTCTTAATGAATTTATTTTTCTATTAAAAAAAAATACAGGTTGAACCCCCTTGCTGTAATCTCTTAAATAGCCATTGTTGTTTGTTTTGTTATATGCAGCAATAATATTAATCACACCCAAAATTGTTTACATTGTTCAGCTCTGTACCACTAGCCCTTTGCTTGGATTAGAAGAGAAAATGAGAGGAAAGAAAATGAGAAGAAAGAAAATGGAAGGAGAGAAAATAGATAGAAAAGTAAGGGAAAAAATTGATTGTTTGGATGAAGATAAAATGAGAAGAAAGAAAATATGGAAAATATTAAAAAAAAAAATTTTACATTGTTAAAGAAAATGTTTTTTACATCCCCCTCCCTCACCCACATCTTCATCATAACCCCCACCCCCAACCCTTCTCCCCATCCTACCCCATCCCCTTTCTTTCCCCACCCTTTCCTCCCTCAGCCTCACCCCAAGGTCTCACACCACACCCTCATGGGATTGACAGTACTCATTTCACAATTTCTCATCCATCAAACCCTCATCCTTCCCCTTTCCCTTAGTTTGTGAGTCATCACTTTTCACACCCTTCTTCCCCATCACATGGCAAGGCTATGGGTTGTAGTGACAAGTGTCAATGGGACTGGATGGCGGTGACGACATATGTTGAGGATGAAATAAAGGGCAAACGCGGCAGTGATGACTGTGACAAGATGATGATTTCCAAGGTAGAGAGGATGTGCTGCAACTAGATTTGCAACGGAAGTGCAAAAACTGCAAAGATTTATTTTAAGAAAAATTATTTGCAAGGTGGAAAACACACAGATGCATCGGTGCCGGAAGGGCACAGTGTGGGTGAGAGTTTTCTCACCAGTTTTCTCCTCAACTCAGCCAAGAAAATAATTTGGTTGGCCACATGGTCATTTTTTTCTTTCTCTCCTGTTTTCTACTCATATCCAAACAGGAGAAAATCCCTTTTTCTACCCATTTTCTATTCCCCCATTTTCTCTTGAAACAAACAAAGGCTAGAAGTCAATGGTATTAGATCCAAAAACATGGTTTTCAATTTTCACCTAGTTCACAGCTCAAAAAATTTATTTCTACTCTGCTAGTTCTCAGCAGTGTGCTATGTGCTAACTTTTCCAACGGATGTAATTAATCAATCTTTAAAATCAGATTCGTAACTTCAGTGAAGCTCGACCTTGAAGAATCTCAATAAAGTTTTTCTTTTCTAACTAACTAGCCAACCTCCAGATTGATTTTCACCACTGATTTTTAACAAGCTCACTGAGCCAGAGCATGCTACAAAAATGCTCGCAAGAAAAATTCAGGTTGTACTAGTATATCATTGTACTTGCGTTATATCCACCCAAAGACAAGAACATAAGGAAATGCAGATCAATATGATTAAAGAAAATTCTATTATAAAAAAATGATTAAAAAAAATAAGTTACTTATAGTTTGTTTAAAAACATACTGATGTAGCCCAGGGGTTCAAACTGAAATATGGTGTTAATGACTCTTGGATAGAAATCTGGAAAGACTTCAGAAATCTGATCATAGAAAGGAAGTGCCTTTCAATATGAAATAGATATGTTCAACTCGAAATACTTCACTAATCTGATGAAAAGTATATAAAAATTAATATTAATAGAACCCAGTAATGTTCTAGAGTTGACTGGATAAGTGGCTTAATTAATAACTTTGACTGACTTTTAGACTACCTTTAATTACTTATACCCCTACTCACGAGATTTTATTTTTCTAAACTTAATTAATGATAGGCCCACTATGAATAACAGGCCCATTACGAAGGTGTACAGCAGAAAGAATAGGAAGAAGGGAGAGGGGACTGGGCCTATGCAGCAAGGCTTTCGGGTGGATGAGGGAAAGAAGAGGCAGGTAACAGAAAGTGGAATAGAAAGAGAGGAGGGAAGGGAAAAATAACAAAAAGGACACGTGGAGAAGGGATGGAGAGAGAGAGAGAAGGGGAGGATCTGAAAGAATCATGAGGGGGTGTATTAGTGGAGGTAGGGGGTAACTGAATGGGGCATTCTTGGCAATTGGGTTCTAGGCTGGTATAGGAGAGTAAGGAACAGGTCCTTCTCTCTTGGTATCTTTTTTTTCTTAGTTTCTCTGTTAATTTCCATTCTGTAAGGAGTTGAACTCCATCCATTTCTTATTTCTCAATTTTGTTACGGGGTTGATAGCATTGTAAGAGGACACTTCCTCTGTTTTAGTGAAATACAGAAGTTCTTTTTTTCAATTCTAGGTTCTGTCCTATCAAATTGGTATCAAAGCTCCGATCCTTGGAGCTTATGGTATCAACTAGAATGGAGGGAAGAATAGAGGCAATGGAGAGGAGACTGGACGACATGGGTAGGGAGCTGCGGGATGAACACAGAAGGACCATGGAGGAGATGATGCAGGAAATACGAACGAGCTTTGTTCGTCTCAACCGCCATGAAGGGAATGAGGAGGAAGGAGCGGGAAGCAATGGGGGCCGAGGGAGCGGAGAACGGGAGACTGATCGAAGAGAAGAAAGAGTGAGGAGGCTCGAGGTTCCATACTTCACCGGAGATGACCCGTACGGTTGGCTTTACAGAGCAGAACGGTACTTTGAAATCAATCAAATACCCGATGAGGAGAAGGTGCTAGCGGCGTCGATTTGCTTAGAAGGGAAGGCTCTGAACTGGTTCCAATGGTGGGAGGCGCGAACCGAGAGGATTTCATGGTTGTCCTTCAAGAAGGCTTTGCTGGGGCGTTTTCAGGATGCCTCATCGAAGAACCCTTATGAGGTGTTGATGAGTTTACGTCAAACTCACTCGGTTAAGGAATACACAGAGATGTTTGAATTGATTTCTGCTCCCTTAAGCCATGCAGAGGAGGAGGTTCTCAAAGGGGCTTTCATGAATGGATTGAAGGAGGAGGTGAGAGCTGAAGTCAAGCTCCACAGTACCGGCACCCTCTGTTCGATGATGACACTCGCGAAGAGAGTTGAAGAGCGAAACAATCTGTTGAGGAAGGGTGACGACAGGCCCAATAGGCGGACTGGGCCTGTTTATTCGAGACCCGCTTTGAGCAGTAAGTGGGCTGGGTCAAACGACCCAAATGAAGGAAACATGATGGGCAGAGACGGGAGGAATGGGAACTGGTCGAGCAACGCTGTTGGGGGAGTGTCACGACGCGCGGACGGTCAGAGCGGACTTGGAGGAGGGACGCCGTCGATGGAAACCACTGGTGGGTCTAGGACTCGCCGGAATGCTCCTTTCAAGAAGCTGACAGAGGAGGAAATGGAAGAAAAACGTCGCAGAAGGGTATGTTTCAGATGTGATGAGCCTTTTACCCCTGGGCATGTGTGCAGAAATAAACATTTCCATATCTTAATTCTGGGGGAGGAGGAGGATGAGCAGGAGAAGGGAGAACACGGGGGCGAGGAAGGAGAAGGAGGAGAGAGCCAAACACTTCAGCTGCACATGGGAAGTGTGGCAGGGATGACTTCACGAAAATCCCTGAAATTATGGGGCACGATTTTGGGGAAAAGAGTAATTGTATTGGTGGACTCAGGGGCATCACACAATTTCATTTCTGGCGATTTGGCAAGGTCTTTGGATTTGCAACCAGAAGAAACTAAGGAATATGCAGTAGAAGTTGGTGACGGGCATAGAATAAGGAGGAAGGGAATTTGCAGAAATGTGGAGTTGAAGTTGCCCAACCTTGATGTAATTCAGGACTTTTATCTCTTTGAGTTAGGGGGTGTGGATGTAGTGCTGGGGTATGAATGGTTAGAGGGGCTGGGAAAAATTGAAGCTGACTTCAAGGAACATGTTATATGGGTGAAGGAAAAAGGGAAGGAGTAGAGATAAGGGGGATCCAGCATTGTCTCGCACTGTTGCTTCTCTGAAGGCAATTATGAGAGAACTGAAAAGGGGGAGTGAAGCTTATTATATTGAATTAGGCATGATGACATTGTGTGCTCAAGAGGAAGGGGAGCGGGTGGAAGGTTTAGAGGAGTTGTTGGAGGAGTTCAAGGACTTATTCAAGGAGTCCACAGAGCTGCCACCTAAGAGGAGCTGCGACCATGCCATTGTGATTAAGGAGGGGTCACAGATTCCGAATATCAGGCCCTATCGATATCCGCACCACCAGAAAAATGAGATTGAGAACTTCGTGAAGGACATGATGGCAACCGGGCTGATACGCCCAAGTGTAAGTCCTTATTCAAGCCCTCTAATTTTAGTTAAAAAAAAAAAGATGGAAGCTGGAGGTTTTGTACAGATTATCGGGCTTTGAACAACATTACAACCCCTAATAAATTTCCTATTCCGGTCATTGACGAGTTATTAGATGAGTTGTGGGGGGCTACTTATTTTTCCAAACTGGATTTGAAATCTGGTTATCACCAGATTAGGATGAGAGAAGGAGATATACATAAAACAGCCTTTAGGACACATGAAGGTCACTACGAGTACTTGGTAATGCCCTTTGGGCTAACCAATGCCCCAGCCACCTTTCAAGCCTTGATGAATGATATATTTAGGCCCTATCTAAGGAAATTTGTGTTGGTTTTCTTTGACGACATACTGGTTTATAGTGATGATCAATGGTCTCATATTAAACACTTAAGGAAAGTTTTGGAGGTGCTGAGAACCAATTCTTTGAAGGCAAATTACAAAAAGTGCAGTTTTGGAGTTATACAGTTAGAATACTTGGGCCACATTATTTCTGCCCAAGGAATTATGGCTGATCCTAAAAAGGTGCAAGCTATCAAGGAATGGCCTGTCCCTAGGGATATAAAAGGACTGCGAGGATTCTTGGGGCTGACCGGGTACTATAGGAGGTTCGTGAACAATTATGGAATCATTGCTAAACCCTTAACTCAGCTGCTGAAAAAGAATAGTTTTGTGTGGGGAGAGGCGGCAATGGCAGCATTTCAAGAGTTAAAGGATCGGATGGCTGAATTGCCTCTATTGGGGATGCCTAATTTCAAGCTACCATTTGAGATTGAAACTGATGCTTCCGGGATAGGCTTTGGAGCTGTTTTGATGCAGCAAGGGAGACCATTGGCATTTATTAGCCAAGCTTTTTCTGACAGGTCTAAGCTGAAATCTGTGTATGAAAGGGAACTTATGGCTATTGTCTTCGCAGTGCAAAAGTGGAGACAGTATCTCATGGGGAATCACTTTATAATCCGGACCGACCAGAGAAGTTTGAAATATCTCCTAGAGCAGCGAGTGTTGGAGGGGGAACAGCAAAAATGGGTGTCTAAGCTCTTGGAATATGACTTTGAAATTCAGTATAAAAAGGGCAAGTACAACAGAGTGGCAGATTCCTTATCAAGGGTGATGGCTGTCCAAGCCATCTCTATCATCTCCAATGATAATTTGGGGGAAGTGGCAGAGGAAACAGCAGCTGATGAGTCTCTTAAAGCAATCATTCAGGATATAGTTGTGGATTCCACTGCTTATCCAAGCTATTCTTTCTCTAAGGGGTGTTTATGGTACAAAGGGAGGCTGGTGCTGCCTTCACAATCTTCAAGGATTCCCTCTTTGTTAGCTGAATTTCATTCATCTCCTTGGGGAGGGCATTCAGGAATATTGCGAACTTATAAAAGGATTGCAGCAATTTTTTATTGGAAGGGTATGCGAAGGGAGGTGGAGAGGCATGTACAAGGTTGTGAGGTGTGTCAGCAAAATAAATATCAGGCCCTCAAACCTGCGAGGCTGATGCAACCTTTGCCCATACCGTCCCAATTATGGGAGGACCTTTCTATGGACTTCATTGGGGGCCTTCCTAAATCCAAAGGAAAGGACACCATCATGGTAGTCGTTGATAGACTTTCAAAATCTGCTCATTTCATCTCCCTAAGCCATCCTTATTCAGCAAAAGAGGTGGCAGATGCTTTTATTAAAGAGGTCATACGTCTTCATGGGTTTCCTAACTCCATAGTGGCGGATAGAGACCGAGTTTTCATGAGTTTTTTTTGGAAAGAATTGTTTAAATTGGCGGGGACTAAACTGAAATTCAGCACTGCCTATCACCCCCAAACGGACGGGCGGAGACGGAGGTCACTAACCGCATTCTTGAGACTTATCTCGGTGCTTTATTAATGGCCACCCGACACAGTGGCTGAAATGGCTTGCATGGGCGAATTTTGGTTTAACTCTTCTTATAACGATTCCCTTAAGATGAGCCCTTTCAAAGCATTATATGGTGAGACCCCCTGCGATTGTGAAGTACCCAATGAAGGAGCACGGGTACCGGGGTTGACCAATTGTTGCTAGAGCGTGATGCTATCTTTGAACAACGACTAAAGTTGAATCTGTGCCTGAGCTCAGAACAACATGAAAATGCAAACTGATAAAAAGAGGAGGGAGCTGGATTTTGAGGTAGGAGATATGGTTTATCTAAAGGCTCAACCTTACAAGTTTAAGTCCTTGGCAAGCCGCCCAAACGAGAAACTCAACCCAAGGTATTATGGCCCATTTCCTGTTGAAGAAAAGATTGGAAAGGCTGCCTATAAACTGACATTGCCTGTGACAAAGGGGTGCATCCAAGTGTTCCATGTTTCCCAGATTAAACGGGCGATTCCCAATGTTTGTTCCAAGTCAACAAATTCCTCCATTCTTAACTAAGGACTGGGAATTACAGGTGACACCATTGGAGGTAGTGGGGGTGAGGAGATTGTTGAATGGAGAGACTCAAGTGCTAATTAAATGGGATAGTTTGCCTGATCGAAACAACTTGGGAGGACAGTGAAGTGGTTAATGCAGTCTTCCCTGAATTTCACCTTGAGGACAAGGTGAAACTCGTTGGGGGGGGGGGTATTGATAGGCCCACTATGAATAACAGGCCCATTACGAAGGTGTACAGCAGAAAGAATAGGAAGAAGGGAGAGGGGACTGGGCCTATGCAGCAAGGCTTTCGGGTGGATGAGGGAAAGAAGAGGTAGGTAATAGAAAGTGGAATAGAAAGAGAGGAGGGAAGGGAAAAATAACAAAAAGGACACGTGGAGAAGGGATGGAGAGAGAGAGAGAAGGGGAGGATCCGAAAGAATCATGAGGGGGTGTATTAGTGGAGGTAGGGGGTAACTGAATGGGGCATTCTTGGCAATTGGGGTCTAGGCTGGTATAGGAGAGTAAGGAACAGGTCCTTCTCTCTTGGTATCTTTTTTCCTTAGTTTCTCTGTTAATTTCCATTCTGTAAGGAGTTGAACTCCATCCATTTCTTATTTCTCAATTTTGTTACGGGGTTGATAGCATTGTAAGAGGACACTTCCTCTGTTTTAGTGAAATACAGAAGTTCTTTTTTTCAATTCTAGGTTCTGTCCTATCAATTAACTTATCAAATATACAGAACGATGACTCTACAGTCACTAAAAATATCTATTAGTCTTAAATATTAGTTATCTTTCTGCGTCACGTACTAGTATTTAATTCACTTCAAACTGAACTCAAATTTCATATTTAAAACCAAGGGGCACTTGTAGATGAATAAGCATAGAATTTATCAAGATCTCAATACTATTTCTCCTATAGGGAAAAAAATCTCAGTACTATTTTGAAATCCTTACAAGGTACACTGAATTTTGTCTTTGAACTACAGCTAACATGTAAGATGTTGACACTCATGTCACCTAAAACAACTCACCATGCATTAATTTAAATGCTCTCTACTCTCTAATAATAAGAAATTCTACTATATGAATAGCCACCTTACTCATGAGTTCACCAAAACCACTGTCAACACGAACATACCCACTGCCCTAACCACCATTGCTGTAATCTCATCTTTACTACTGTCATCATACAGACGGACTACAAATATAATTACCATCAACACCCACAATAATCAGTGCCACTACTAAAGTTCAATTGCTATCCCACAACCATCACTTTGGCCATTGTCACCACCATTGTCATTGCCCAACTATTTAGATTGCCATTGGTGCCCTACCCACCCACACGCCACTAGCAGAGAGATAGTGACCTTTTTGAAGTTTAAATAGTTTCGAATTTCCTTTTGTTCCAAATGCAGTGTTAACAAAATAAAATATCTATGAGAAAGTTTATACATAAAACTTTGAAAGAAGTATCAGCAACCTCTAAATTTTATGGGAAGAAACAAAAACATAAAGAAAATAAGGGAAACAAAAGAATGAAAAGAAGAAGAAAACTCATTTTCACTCTGCTCACACATTTCAACCAAGCACAGCTGACTTTCCCAGAACACTAACTATAAAGCCCAACGTATTTTTGTGACGCTTGTTCAAATACAATACAAAGAAAGGTAAGCCGGTGATTTAGCTTAGCATTTAGATGGCAAACAAATAAAAAGAAAACAAGCCCCTATGATTTTCTGAAAATTTTAGCCCAAAATATAGCATTTAGTTATTTATAGAATAAAGGGATACATCAAAATTAAATGATAAACCTGGCCATACCTCCCTAAAAATTCCCTATTATCTTGTAACTATTAACTAAGGGATTTTTAGGTAGGTGTACAGGTGTATCATTTAATTTTTAATGTACCCCTTTAATCTATGAATAACAAATGCTATTTAGGGCTAAACTTGCCGAAAAATAATACAGGCATTTTTAGGTATATGATATTTTAGCCTACCAATGCAACCATGCTCATTGCTCAAACACAAAAATGAACTAGCAACTTCCCATTTCAGTTTAACAATGATAGTATCTTGTCAAGGAAAAGAAACAAATATCTACATTCGCCATTGAGCTACAGATAATTTATGGAGCAATTCGGGTCCCATTAGGTCTTAGATTTGACCATTATAATAGGCAAAAATATTGATAATAATAGTAGCAGCAGTGATATTAATAACAGCAACAGAAGTTCCCCAAATCCTTTTAGAATTCTTAGAATTCAATTCTAAAACAGACTCACAGGTTGATTTTTGATATTCTACATTATCTTGTCAATGAGATTGACCAATCATTCTGCAAGTGACAATTACCTGGACACCCCACATATATGGGTGAGCTTGGGGACTTGATGCTAAGAACCCATGTGGAGGTATAGGAGAATATGCCTGTAGAATGAAGAGTTGGGGGATCAAAATCCAAGCTTGACAATAATAGAAATATGATATGCCAACAAAGACTTTTTCATTAAAAACCTGAAAGCTGGGCCAGTCAGGATTAATTGGTCCAGAGCCAGTGGTTGAAGACTGCTCCTGGAAAAGACAACAAAATGTTTCTGGCATCATGTAGAAAGTACTTAACCGTCAATACATACAAAATAAAAGAAATCTGGGCAGACCTGTGACATAGCTGGAGGTGTCTTTGACTCCTTCTCTTTTGGGGTTTTATCCATGTCACTGCTACCCATGCTTTTATATAGGTAAATTCCAAATATTTACACTAAACCATTCTGCACCATTAACATAACTTACATCACAAGGCAGTTAAAGGGAGGGACACCATTCTACTGTGAAACCGACAACTAAATTCCACCACTGATACGTTAAGCCTGTTAGAGAAAACACCTCAATCACAGGCTTCTATGTTGAATTACTCTACAAAGTTACAATATTTATACAGCATAAATTGGTAGTATAGACAGGAAATGAACCAATGCATTCCTCCCTTTCCCTCAAAATCAATGTAAAATCATCCACAATCCAATTTTTTTATTTGATTTTCTCCTATATTACCTCCAAACCCAGCATGGTATTGGTAGGTTCGGTTCATCATTATAATAACAGTACTACATTAGTGTCTACCAAAATTGACTAGGCAGCAATAATCAAACACTTAAAAAAAATTTAAGAAAAAAAAAAGATGAAATAAAAGGATACAAACTGAAATTCATACCCCTCACCAAGCTAGCAATATGAATAATTCAAATTCTGGGCAAATAAAGCTAGTGACTTCAAATTACCGCTCAGAAAGACTGGGGATCGTCAAAGCTGAAGCAGAAGAAGCACAGTCAAAACCTGATAATTAAATAATTGAAATAAAATGGCAAGAAAAATAACAATTTGTCTTTGAGGCACGAGGCCACGAAGGATAATCAGGGAATTTTATTTGGGGAAAACAGCAAGAAGGTGATCTTGCTTCTCTGTGATACGATCAGATGAGGAGGGAACAAAGAATTGGGCACAAATCACAAGTTAGGGTTTGTTTGGAAAGATTTAGGTTTGGTCGGGTGTTCACGGTGAGGAACCAATGGGTCGTCGTACGGTGTCGCTGTCCAGTGGCAGTGAGATTTTCGTTCCCGTTTTGATTTTGCAAAGAAGAAACTGGAAATGCTGAATTGCCCATTTACCCCCTGTGCCCACAATTTTTATATTTTTTTTATTGACTCAGGTTTTGTTACAAGTTCTATAGGTAACTAGCATTGAATAATTTTATAATGTGTATATTTTTATAATTTAAAATGGTAAAATATTAAAAACGAAATGAAATCTTTCTAACTTTAGATTATGTGCCATTTGTCCTTAAATTTAAAAAGAATTAAAACTCTTCTGTTTTATTAAACGTGCAAAAAGACTGTTGAACATCAATCTCATTAATGAATATAGTAAAAAAAAAAACCTCAAATTTGCAAAAAGACTTTTTTGATGGACTGGTTTGTTAAAATTTTCTAGCGGATGGAAAAAAATTCTCTAAAAAATTGAACGAATTGTTTTCTCACAGAAAATTTGCCAAAAAGTTATTTTTTTTCAATTTTTTTCATTGAATTTGCGTGTTTTGTCGCCAAAAAAACAGACTTTTTTGTAGCTATAATTTTAAGAAAACATTTTACCAAAAAAGAATTTTATGAAAACATGTGATGCTCAAATGATAATTTCCCTTATTCAAAACAATGTTTGTCGGACAAGGTTTGTACTTTGTATTTAGCATATTTAGTAAAGAATGAACGGGCGTGTTGATTGTTTTTAAAATTTTGGAATAAATCACACAACTCAATGTTTGAAAGGGTTTTTGTGTACTATATATATGTTATTAAAATGGATGTACCTTGGAAGAAGAGGTTTTTGCACACTCACTAAAGGAAAAACTGAGGCAGTAAATCGCTAATGACCTTTGAGTTGGGTTTTTCGCATTTTACCTAATTTTAAATTATTTTTGGAATAATAAATATGTTGATATGTGTAAGGTTTATTATGAACCTAAGTTTATATTAACACAAGTTATTTATTAATCAATCATCATATAATAATATATAAAGAAAAATATATACTTTCTTATTTTGATATGTATCATTCTAACATAAAATGATATGTTTAAAAATCTACTATATGATAAATATATGATTCTAATAACTCAAATGTAATATCTCATGTTGTAATTTAAAAGAAAGGTATATATGTGTCGTCAAATCTAAATTAAATTTATTATTTACTCATACAAATATAAAAATTTATAATCATATATTAATTATCTTGACATATATACATTTGCATATTAATTCATATTCATATTCAAAAAAAATCAAAAAAAAAATTTTAATATCTTTAGTTGATCACATTATTAATTGTTTTTATTGGTAATAGATCTTAAAATATCAAAATTTTTGTAAGTGTCTAATACCATAATTGTAATATATACATTGTCACCCTAAATTAATTAATTATATTTTTAAATTACTATATTTATTGTATATTATTCAAAAAACTTTGATATATACATCTTACGAGAGTGAAAATTTTACATAAAAATATAGTAAAATTAATTAAATATAATTTATTATGAGGAAACTAAAAAATTATTAAGTATTTTTTTAAAAAATTGTTCATATATATAATATATAGTATTTAAATATTTTATATTTATATTTATCGACATTAAAATCTTTAAATGAAAATATATTAATATTTACATATATGAAATAAAAACTTTGCAAGAAGACATGATAAAATCAATTAAAAAGTTCAGAAATATAATAAAATTTATTTAGTAAATGAAATTAAAAACTCATATCATATAACACTAAGGTTTCATTGATGTTTTGAGTAAAATTATTTGTAGACGTTAAGATAGTTTTTGTAGACAAATAATAGAAGAAAATAATCTCAATGGAAGCATTGATGGAGCATATATAATGGACAATCTATAGTTTTGTATCATATTGATATAGATTGTATTTGTAAAAGAGAATAAGATTAAAGAACCTAAGAAGTCATATATCAATTTATCGATTTAATTAATGTGTTATTTTATTTAGTCTACTTAAATTGTGTAAACTAAATGTATAGGTTATAAAAAGTTAAGGTATTTGAATACATTGAGTATTTTGATTATATTGTTATTGACCATTTCAATTTTTAGCAAGTTTTCTTTTTATTTGTCATTGTAATATCTATTCATCTAAGATTATTTTGTTAGTATAATTTGACATTAGAGACCAACTTGGTATACTCTTAATAAGTTGATAAAATATCTAAATGAATAGACACATAAAAATTAATATTAAAATAAAGAAATTATAGAATAAAAAATTAAAATTATTTGAAATTATATAAACTAATTATTTATTAGGAAGTTATAAAAAAATATTTATATGGAGAAATCGGATAGCCTAGTTATCATAACACTTTGGAAGAGACAGTAATGAAAACAAAAAATAATTTTGAGTGAGTTTTATTGTAGACTCTACTAATTATAACTTAATCAAATTCATTTAAATCATCTAAAATATCATATCTCTAAGATAAATATTTTTTGTTTATTTATGTTAATATTTTTTAATTTATCTTGTACATCGCACAAATATAAAATATTAATTTAATTTAATTTTGAATCTTAGACTAAAACATTTTTACATTATTACCTAATTATGTATCATCGCAACTCAATGAATTGGTCTAGTGGTTAACAAAGTTAGCTCTATTATTATGACAAATTCTAATATACACCCTCCAAAAGAGGGTGTATGGTACACCTTGCATTCTAGGCCATTGATTTAAATAAAAAATATATCAATAGTTTAGATTAAGCATAAGAAACCTACTAAGTAGGTTATGGAGGTTTGATCCGGGGGGCGGCGATCGATGGTAAGGACGATGGTTGCAAGCAGTTGCCAAACTGTGTGGCAAGCAGTGGCTAAACCAAGGCAGGCAGAGGCTGGATGGTGGCCTGAGGTTGTCGGACGGTGATCGAAGGGTTACCAGAGGTGGACGGACAGTGGCCGAATGGTCATCAGAGGTGGTTGGGTGGTCGCCGATGGCACAGTAATAGTGGCAGTGGTGGTATGTAAAAAAAATATAAAACCAAAAAAATCTGCAAAAAAAAAGACCTACAACAGTAAGTAAAATGGAGGATATATCATACACCTTAACTTAGTAGGGTGTATGATAGCAACGACCCTATTATTACTTGATTACTCAGACCCAGACATCGAGTGCAACACATGAGAATTAATTATCCTAAACACACCAACCTATATGGGGGATATGCCCATAAGATCATCAGGGACTTAGTTTTGGTTGATGCAATGTTAAAATATAGTGAAAATTTAAAAAAACTAATGTCAAATATTCAAAATAGTTTGATTATGGTAAAAAATATCTAAGTAGTCAAACTTTAATATGTTATTTAAAGATTTCCCTGCACCCCAACTATCTCCTTGTCTCCGGCCCTATTCCCCGCCACGGGGGAATTTTTTCCCTTATCCCCGTTCCCTTAATCTATGGTCCATGTTAAAAAATATATTGTATTTGTTATGAATTAATTAAGAAGGGTCACCTGCAAGGATTTTTAGTGAATTAAAGGTGGTGTTTCCCTCCTAGGTGCAGCGGCAACAGCAGTGGAACAAGGAGGTGGTGAACTTGCAAAGGCACTCTGATGCTCTAGTCAAGCTATGCACTAAGAGAATGTGTTTAGGGTTCAGAGCATTGCTTGGGTGGCTTAGCTTGGTATTTATAGGGAGAGTTTGCTTAGTAGTTAAGCAAGATAGGAGGGAATCCCATTTTGAATTGTGCTTTCATAGGCAATTATAGCTATTGAGAATTCTTACAATCATTCCTATTTACGTGAGATTTGCTGGAGTGATTGCCTCCTGATTGTGTAATAGTTAATAGTGGGGTCATTCCAAGTAGGAGCTGTGATTCAGGTTACATGGCATCGGGTTGCTCCTTGTTGGCCTCAATACCAGATCCTGGCCTAGAATAATTGCCTCCAGGTCGGTGCTCTGCTATAAGTGGAGTGTCGAGACACTCTATATAGAGGCCAACGGGGTGTTAGTTACCCCAAGCTAGGGGATCCGTCGTAAGGTGTTTAATGCCGAGATCCTCTCTACACTGCGATGCATAGTTATTGTTCGATTTCTGGTGTGTAAGCTCCTTCAATCACTTGCCCCCAGTAAGGGGTATCTTTCCAGGATCTTGTGTGAAAATATAGTGGTTGCTTTATCCGGAGCCATTATGATTAGGGTCCCAATGGAAATGGCACACTATAAAATTTTGATATCCGAAATAGTATAAGATTGCTAAATTTTTAAATAAGTTCGACCATAATCTTGGATAGTGTCTCCTTGACATATGGGATCCGCAGGCTGCATCCAAGATCCCTCATCAAGGGTAAGACTTTAGCTAGGATCAGGTGTTATGTTTTTTATGTCCAATGACGTTTGGCTCGTTTGAGACGCTTCATTTGTGGCTGAGATCGCTTTGTTTGTTGTTTGCAACTTTTAGGAGACATGTGGAGGTTGGTGAGTGGACATCGTTGTTTGGGCTTGGCGCTGCCATCATTTCAAACATTTTGAAATGCCCAGTGTGTCCCTACCATGATGGTGGCAGTTGAGGCACTGGTGGACTATAAATAGCAAAGTGGGAGGAAACCTCTCACTTTTCCTTCGCTCTAATATTTTTGAAAAGGTTTATGGTGATAAAGGCGATTTCTAGCAATGGTTCATGATGGCGTTTGTAGCGATGCTATGAAATAAAGACAATTTTCTTCATTTTTTTCCACCTTTTGAGTTTCTCTTCAAATTTCCCTACACTTTTCTCATACTTAAGGTACTACTTTCTCTCAATTTTCTCTCCTTTTTGGTATTTTTATTTGAACCATGGTGAGGGTACAAGAGGTTGAGAGTGGCAGTGAGGAGAGTAGCAATTCCTTAGAAATACTATTAGAAACACTGCCTCCCCATACGACGAGACGGAGGGATTTCAGTGGGGAAGAAGTTTTTGCTAATGCACAGAGGCTGCTTTTTTGGGGATGAGATTCGGGATGTCATCTAGAGAATAGATGCCACGAGAAGACTGGTAAGGCTCAAACCAGGGGCGTCTGCTATCCGAGATCTTGAAAAACTTGAAAAATAAGTTTAATACCTCTAATTCTGATGACAAAAGTTTGGCCTCTATAGGTTCTCCTTCCAAGATCCAACAAATGAGGAGGAAAAAGAAAGCTACTGCCCCATCTACTACCTCGATTCACGCATCCAACATGACCTTGAGAACTTACTTATATAGATGGGTGAGCCCTAAATTTAAAGACACAATATCTCGGTATGACACTCTGAAGGAGGTAGCCGCTCTACGAGTTTACTTCGAATTGACAAAAGATGGAGTTTAGGATGAATAGTTTGAAGTCCTCCCAGTAAGCGACAAGGAATAGTTCTGCACAACACAGGCCTCGAGAACTAAACATTTCATGTATTTGTATGAAATAATGTTTACTAAACTCTGGGTTTGCTTTCCATTTAGACTTTCAAAATGGGTGTTCTAAACCATCTTCGACTGGTATCTACACAACTGCACCCAAATGCTTGGGCTTTTATTTGGGCATATCAACTTTTATGCCAACATCTAAATCTTCTGTGCACCGTCTCATCGTTCTTTTACTTCTTTCAAGTAGTGTGGCCCAGCAAAAGTGGTCCAACCAAGGCATTAATGATGCTACGATCCAGGGGCAATGTCAAAATCTTCAAGACCTTCCTTGAATCTTATAAGAACTTCAAGGAGTAGTATTTCAGATTGGAGGCTGCTTCTGGAACCAAGCCATTTTTCCTTTCTGTCAAATGTGAGCCGATGATATATCTATACTAGATTTCTCGGTACTTTGAGTTCCACCCAGAGGATTGTAAAGTTTGTGATGAGGGCCTCACCGAAGATGAGGTGGATGTTGTCATTTCCTTGTGGAATGGGTTATCGAAAAGGACCTTATCACATGAAGAGCATGGTCGGGTGCCTTCACTAAAATTACCATCCCATAATCATTCATTTCTTTATTATCCATATAGTATCCTTCGAGTCCTCATGATAGAACTCTAGGAATTTGAACATTTATCTACAAGGGTATCATAAAAATGTCATATACTACTTCTAAGTATAAATATACACTTGTAGAACCCAAGTATATACATGACATGTATAAGTCATTTTGGTTTCAATAACCTATACAATCTTGTACATCAGTATCAAGTTTCACATATCTTGCCTTGATAGGCATAAATACATCATATACAAACCATTGCTTAAATATAATACATGGCAATGGTAAAAAATAATATATAGCATCAACGCTCAGTCAGGACAGATAACAAAACTGAGGGATGTATCAAAACTATAACAACTTCTGCATCACTATACAAAGGGCAATCTTATGCTAGAATTATCATGGATAAGAAAATGAACAGGGTGAGAATTCTAGGAATTCTCGGTATATCTAACAATCATATGTCATCACAATAATTTCCGATGCTTTGGGGAATCAATTCATCTTTTGAAAAAAATATTTCTAAGAAAGGTGGCAAATGCCAAAATGGTTCATTTCTCTTCTCGATGGCAAAAGTTCAATTTTAATTATTGAACATCAACTTTGTACATATATACTCAAGGAGTACACAATTTCATAGGCACATTAACCAATAAACCATAAATCTTTCCAAAAATATAATAGGATATAAACCATTTCACTCTATCCATAGAATATTTACAAATATCTCAAATACAAATATTCATTATCAAATTAGTAATATGTATAGCATATTCATGAAGATGTGCTAATGTTTAAGCAATGCCTTAAAATTTTTCCTTTGGTGCCCATTAATTATCATCTTTCTTATCTCATTCCCCAGACTTTTATCCTTTTAATCTCAAATAGGTAGGGAGGGCATGTTACCTCCTTATACTACCCAACACTCGGTGATAGTTTGCTTATCGGACATGAGTACTCATCCTATACATAATAGTCATTCGTTACACAATACTACCCCAAGTAACCCTATCTAAATCAATCAATTTCCTTTCATAAAGGAATCACATCTAGGATCACCCCCAAGTACAAGGATTATTTCCAATATCACTTCTAGGATCTAGGATCACCCCCAGGTACGAGGATCATTTTCACTATCCATCAATGGCCAAATCAATCAATTATTTAATCAATGAGTTACCCTTCATAAGGGACTAGTCACAGGCAAAGAGGGCATGTTAACTCCTCAATCCACCAGATAGAGAGGGTATTGCACCTCCTCAATCTACCAAACATCTAGGATCACCCCTAGGTACGAGGATCATGTCCAATATCTTTTAAACTTTGAGCACTTATAGATGCACTTTAAATTCTCATTCAACTACTAGCTCAACTTAAACATTTTAAAGGAGGATATCAATTTTTAGTGCATTATAATTCATCTTAGAAGTGTAACAAATGCACATTATCATTATCTCATAAGTATATCAAGTGCACATTATTATCATCTCATAAGTATATCAAGTGCACATTATCATCATTTCATAAGTATAACAAGTGTACATTACCATTATTTCATAAGTATTACATATGCACATTATCATGTTTTCATAAGTTTAACAAGTGCACATTATCATCTCATAAGTGTATTAAGTGCACATTATCATTATTTCATAAGTATAACAAGTGCATCTTATCATCATTTCACAAGTATATCAAGTGCACATTATCATTATCTCATAAAATTCACATAATTCAATAGACAACTTGAAATACTAGCTACTCACATAGCTTAGATACTTCTAATTTGGATTTCACACAGCAAAGAAGTTATTTTCTCATTTCAAAGACTTAGTAATCCATTACCAGATAGTATTTTCTCAATTCAGAATATTGGTAATCGATTATCCCAATCCCAGCAATAGCATTCTGTAAGTTGATAATCGATTATCACCATCCAGCAATGGCATTTTGTAAATTAGTAATCAATTATCATAACTGATAATCGATTATCACCATCCAATAATAGCATTCTATAAATTAGTAATCGATTATCATAACTAATAATAGATTATCACCATCCAGCAGTAGCATTCTGTAAGTTGGTAATCGATTACCAGTGTCGGTAATCGATTACCATGCTGTTTTTCAATATTCAAAATGTTTTCTAATCATAGTAATCTCACAAACATAATCAAAGAATTACTAAATCAAGAATTAATCAATCCTTATTCAATTCTTTCAAAAACCCCAAAACCTATTCATAAGACCATCAACATGTTATTCATCCTTTACTCTTCAATCAAGCATCAAAATCAAATCCTAAACTCTGTCAAGAGTAAAAAGATATGGGGTTAGAAACATAGACCCCTACCTAGGTTCCTTTGAATCTGTAGTGAATGAAAGATGAAACTTGAGATAGGCTTGATGATGACTTGATGTGTGTGAAAAACATCATGTTTTGTTCTTGTTTTACATGCGTTCTTGAGCATTTTAGGCATTTTAATTTCCCTTTTTAGTTAGTTTTTCCCTTAGTTCGGATAACTGCGGTGTTTTTGGTGTTCCTGTGCAGGATTGGTGCTAAATTGGCCTTGGAATGGATGGAAAGCTTGCATGTTTGAAGCTGGAGCTTAATGGATAGCAATAAGGGTGCAAAAAGGCAATTCCAGAGGGATCCACGGCATGCCCGTGGATCAAACCACGGCCATGGATCGAGGGGTAACTTAAAGGAGGAAAAGAGACATTCCAGGGAGTTCCACGGCATGGCCGTGGAATGATCCACGGCCTGGCCATGGAATGATCCATGGCCATGGAATTCTGACAGCAAGATCCACGGCCAGCCCGTGGAATGATCCACGGCCATGGATCGCAGTACGCATCAATTTTTAAGTTTTATTTTTTATTTCTTTTGAGGGCTTTTTAGCCAATTAAAACCCTAAGTTATAAATAGATGTTCTGAATAGAATTAGAGAGTTCTAATTTAGTTTTGAATGAGGCACATTGGAGGCTCTTGATCTTGATCTTTCTTCCCTCTTCTCTCTTGGGTTACGGGTTTGGATGTTCTTGAACATGTTTTCTGATTCTTTCTTCTCTATGTCTGAGTAGTTTCCTTTGTTTCTAAGATTGGGCAATGCCCTTTGATACATTGATAATGATTAATTGACGTTGTTTTCCCTTTTATTAATCTTGATTGTTCTTTGATTCAATCCTTATTGCTTTTATTCATGTGAATTTGCTGGCCACTTATTTGCATCTTATAGGCATTTAGGGACGTACTGAGAGGTGAACCTAAGTGTTGGAACCATAAGAATTGAACTTAAGGTCTAAATCACGATAGTAGTTTTAGCCTTTCGAGGATTCAATGAATTACCACAAAGCGTAATGGGTTCAATTTAAATTCAATTACCACGAGAGTAGGAATTGGTTTAATTAGGCACGGATCTTGTATCTTGAGAAAGAACATTAACTAATTTAGGGTAATTCACCTTCAATTGAATTTCAGATTTAATAAAAGGGTAGTCAATTAAGATTTATCTTGTATCATTGTGGTATCCCAATCTTGGAAGCTTTCTTTAATCTGAATACTTTTCTTGAATACTTGCCATTTTTGTTCTGAATTCTGTTTTCTTAATTTTATTTAATTGTTTTGTTACTACGTTCTTTTTTATCAACAATCATATTCCCTTTTGTTTAACTTAATTGAATTAATTAATTAATTGGTATTCATAGACACAGTCCTTGTGGATTCAATCTTTTTATTACTTGACGACGAAACCGTACACTTGCGGATTTCACACATCAAGTTTTTGGCGCCGTTTCCGGGGATTGTGTTTTTCTTGAATATCAGTTTAATTTTTAATTTAATTATTTTAAACCTTTTTATTTTTACCATATTATTACGTTCTTGTTTTCTCTTTGACTCTCTGCAGGTAATTTCTCTGGTTTATGCAAAGTACTAGACGTTTTGGGACTCTTATTGAAGTTGATCCTGAAATTGAAAGAACTTTACGTAGAAGGAGAAGACAACGAAGGCAAAGAGCGGGAGAAATATCTGAACCAATACTTGTCATGGCAGCAGCTGAAGATAATAAACCTTTAAAGGAGTATGCAGCCCCTAATGCTCGGGGTTTGCGATCTGGGATTGCTAGGCCAGACATTGAAGATAGGCACTTCATCATACCTCCTGCCTTATTGTCTATGATAAGGTAGAACCAGTTTGGAGGTTTACCCTCGGAGGACCCAAATGATCATGTGGAGATGTTCTTAGAATTCTGTGAGACTCTCAAAATTGAAGGTGCCTCAGTTGATGCCATTCGCCTTCGGTTGTTTCCATTATCATTAAGGGACAAGGCTAGAGCTTGGTTGAAATCGGTACCCACCGATACATTAACCACATGGAATCAATTGGAGTAAGCATTCTTGAATAAGTTCTTTCCTCCTTCCAAGACTGCACATCTTAGAACTCAAATAACAAGCTTTGTTCAAAGAGACGGAGAATCATTATCAGAAGCTTGGGATAGATACAGGGGGCTGTTGGAAGCTTGCCCATACCATGGGTTAGAGAAGTGGTTGATTGTTCACACCTTCTACAATGGTTTGGAATATTCTTCGAAGGTGTCTCTTGACTCCGCAGCTGGTGGAGCTTTAATGAATAGAAAGTTGACAGAAGCTTATGAGATTATTGAAAGTGTTGCTTCGAATCATCACCAATGGGCTAGTGAAAGAGGTAACAACCCGAGAAAGCTCTCGGGAGGTAAGTTTGAGGTAGATGGTGTTGATTTAATTATGTCAAAGTTTAATTCTTTGAATAAACGTTTTAACATACTTGAGAAAGCTCATGTTAATGCCATTGGTGCCTCTAACAATTTTTGTGAGATTTGTGGAGTACAGGGACATATTGGTTCTGAATGCCAAGTTAGAACTGGATCGTCACATGGTGCACCGGTAGAGCAAGTGGAATTGTGCCACAATTTCTATGACATTCCATCAAAGGTGCGCAATGATCCATATTCACAGACTTACAATCCCAGTTGGAGGTCTCATCCCAACTTCTCCTATCGGAACAATCAATATCAAGCTGGCCAAGGTAGTGCTCAGCCCTCTTCTGGATTCCCCCAGGTACAAAAGTCTAAACTCGAAACTCTCCTCGAAAATTTTGTAGAGAGTCAAACCAAGCAAAATGAAGAATTTAGGCACCATGGTCAAGTTGTTAGTGAGGCTATTAAGGATTTGACATCTAAGGTTGATAATTTAGCTATTCATAACAGGATGTTAGAAACTCAAATAGCCCAACAAGCTAGCTCTTCATATAGACCACACGGGAAATTTCCAGGACAGCCTGAATTAAATCCTAATGAACATTGTAAGGCTGTGAGTTTAAGAAGTGGAAAACAACAAGAAGATTCCAAAGCAAGAGGGGAAAATGACAAAGATGGGAGGGATAAAGAAAAAGAAACAACTTGGACACAACTTTTAGAAGAAAAAGAGACCAATGAGAAAGTGTCTAAGTATGTACCCCCTGAGCCATACCAACCCCCAGTGCCCTTTCCTCAAAGATTGGCCAAGGCCAAGCTAGATAAGCAGTTTGGGAAGTTCCTAGAGGTTCTTAAGAAATTGTACATAAATGTACCCTTCACTGAGGCGTTAAAACAAATGCCTACCTATGCTAAATTTCTTAAGGACATTTTGTCTAATAAGAGAAAGCTAAAGGAGTATGAGACCGTAGCATTAACTGAGGAGTGTAGCGCTTTAATTCAAAATAAGTTGCCTCCTAAACTCAAAGATCCTGGCAGCTTCTCTATTCCTTGCTTGATTGGGAATACCAGTTTTGATAAAGCTCTGTGTGATTTGGGGGCTAATGTTAGTCTTATGCCCCTTTCTGTGTGTAAGAAGTTAGAAGTGGGTGAGCTGAAACCCACAACTATCTCACTTCAATTAGCGGATCGGTCTGTCAAGTACCCCATAGGCATCTTGGAGGATGTTCCCATTAAGGTTGGTAAGTTTTATATGCCAGTGGATTTTGTTGTGCTTGACATGGAAGCTGATGCTACAATGCCGATCATACTTGGGCGCCCATTCCTTGCCACTGGAAGGGCGATCATTGATGTCCATGAAGGAAAATTGACTTTGCAATTGAATGATGAGGAAGTAGTTTTTGATGTTTTTAATTTTGAAAAAAATTCTAATTCCTTAAATTCATGTAATCGCATTTATGCTACTAAAGTTGTGGATAGTGTTGTGTTTTCAGATATACAGGAATCAGTGACTGATGCTATGCCCTGCAAGGAAAGACCAAAGAAGCATAGTGACAAGTGTGACGAGAAGCATGAATTTAAAATCGGGGATAAAGTTCTTGTTAATAACTCGCTTCTACGTTTCTGTCCTAATAAGTTATGGTCAAAATGGTCAAGACCATATGAGATTGTTCGAGTTTTATCCTACTGTGTGCTTGAGGTGAAGAAAGAAGGCCATAAACCTTTCATGATAAATAGCCAGAGAGTGAAACACTTTGAAGGAGTGGGGACTGAGCACTACTCCGTAGATGTCACCTGAGCACGAAACCCACCAAAGTCAAGCTAATGACTTTAAACAAGCGCTTCTTGGGAGGCAACCCAAGCTTCTTTGTTTTTTTTTTTTTTTTTTTATTTTTATTTTTATTCTTTTGATTTTGTGTGTTAGATTATTGTTTGGATGTTTGTCTTTTGGATTTTGTTTAGGTTTGACCTTTTTGGAAGCTCAAATTAGAAGAAGAGTGAAGTCAGAAGGTTTCACACCAAACCCATGGAAAATTCATGGCCATGGATTGAACACCAAAGTTTTTCCACCACCGCAGTGAGTTCATTTCTTTTCTCCCTTCTCTAGTTTAAGATTTTTACATTGGGGACAATGTAAGTTCTAAGCTTGGGGGGTATTTTCATTTTCATTTTCTTATTTTCATTTTAGATCATTAGTTTCATGCATTCTCATGTCTTATATTGCATTGCATTTTCATGTTGCATTTTCACACCATCATATCTCTTGGGTTTTTGGTTAAACTTGTGTCCCTCTCTTTTGAGGATTTTGAGATGATATTATTTTGGAACCCAATTTGTTGATTCTTGTGATTGGCTACAGGCATTGTTTTTTATTGATAGTAGAGGTGATCTTTTGATAGTTGATAATTAGCATAATGTTCTCTGAATTTGTGCTTCTCATTGAATTTTTAAACCTCTAAATGTGAGTTTTGAGCTTATATGGGACTTATGCATTATATGATTTTTGTTCCTATTCTTTGTGTTGAGTGATATTCCTCATTGATCTTGTGCTCTAGAACTTGATTTGAGACCTTTTTGAGGCGAAATTTTTGGTTGCATGCTTGAATATGATTAAGGCATCTTAGGTATTTTTCTGGCCTTCTAAATTTGTTACACTTTCATCCACTAGTTGCCCAACTTGAGCTTATTGCATATGTAATTTTCTTGATGCCTATGATGATATATTATTGGTAATCATTTAGAATATTAAATGGAGCAAAGTGGGTTTGAAAGTTGTGAAAAGTGTGTTGGGAATCATATGTGAATGACCATTCTCTTTATTGAAAAAAAAAAGGGCAAATAAAAGAAGATCATAAGAAGCTTGAAAAAGAGATAAAGAGAGGAAGGAAAGAAAAGAAAGGAAGAAAATACTTGAAAATATAGAGTTATGATCCTGTTTGAAAAATGCCTTTGCTCCATTTAATTTCTATTGGATTACTTGTGTTTATTGAGAATCTTGATGAACCCTTTTGTGTAAACTTTCCTTTCTCTTCCTTACCTAACATCATTCCCATGACCCCATTACAACCCTTGAAAAACCTTTTGATTCTTGCATGTATGCTGATTATTAGTAGAAATTTGGTTTCTTATCAAGCATATAGTAGTGCATTTTCTTTGAGGGATTTTGAGCGTATGGTTTCCACCCTTAAACACTTTGAGTGTGGTTAGTGGAGTGAACTTAATTCAATCAGTGAGGATGTATGATTTCTGAGAACTTAGCCTCTAATTGGACTTGATTTTGATTACCTCTCAGATTCTTTGTTTGCCTTAGCCTATTGTTTGGATATTATTTTCTCGGGTTCCTCATTTATTATTTTCTTTTGATCCCACTTCTTGGTTTGGCTTTAATTTTTGCTTGAGGACAAGCAAAGTCTTAAGCTTGGGGGCATTTGATGTGTGTGAAACAACATCATGTTTTGTTCTTGTTTTACATGCATTCTTAAGCATTTTAGGCATTTTAGTTTCCTTTTTTAGTTAGTTTTTCCCTTAGTTAGGATAACTGCGGTGTTTTTGGTGTTCCTGTGCAGGATTGGTGCTAAATTGGCCTTGGAATGGATGGAAAGCTTGCATGTTTGAAGCTGGAGCTTAATGGATAGCAATAAAGGTACAAAAAGGCAATTCCAGAGGGATCCACGGCCTGCCCGTAGATCAAACCACGACCATGGATCGAGGGGTAACTTAAAGGAGGAAAAGAGAGATTCCAGGGAGTTCCACGGCATGGCCGTGGAATGATCCACGGCCATGGAATGATCCACGACCTGGCCATGGAATGATCCATGACCATGGAATTCTGACAGCAAGATCCACGGCCAGCCCATGGAATGATCCACGGCCGTGGATCGCGGTTTATTTTTTGTTTCTTTTGAGGGCTTTTTAGCCAATTAAAACCCTAAGTTATAAATAGATGTTCTGAATAGAATTAGGGAGTTCTAATTTAGTTTTGAAGGAGGCACATTGGAGGCTCTTGATCTTGATCTTTCTTCCCTCTTCTCTCTTGGGTTACGGGTTTGGATGTTCTTGAACATGTTTTCTGATTCTTTCTTCTCTATGTCTGAGTAGTTTCCTTTGTTTCTAGGATTGGGCAATGCCCTTTGATACATTGATAATGATTAATTGACGTTGTTTCCCCTTTTATTAATCTTGATTGTTCTTTGATTCAATCCTTATTGCTTTTATTCATGTGAATTTGCTGGCCACTTATTTGCATCTCATAGGCATTTAGGGATGTACTGAGAGGTGAACCTAAGTGTTGGAACCATAAGAATTGAACTTAAGGTCTAAATCACGAGAGTAGTTTTAGCCTTTCGAGAATTCAATGAATTACCATAAAGCGTAATGAGTTCAATTTAAATTTAATTACCACGAGAGTAGGAATTGGTTTAATTGGGCACGGATCTTGTATCTTGAGAAAGAACATTAACTAATTTAGGTTAATTCACCTTCAATTGAATTTCAGATTTAATAAAAGGGTAGTCAATTAAGATTTATCTTGTATCATTGTGGTATCCCAATCTTGGAAGCTTTCTTTAATCTGAATACCTTTCTTGATTACTTGCTCTTTTTGTTCTGAATTCTGTTTTCTTAATTTTATTTAATTGTTTTGTTACTACGTTCTTCTTTATCAACAATCATATTCCCTTTTGTTTAACTTAATTGAATTAATTAATTAATTGGTATTCATAGACACAGTCCCTGTGGATTCGATCTTTTTATTACTTGACGACGAAACCGTACACTTGCAAATTTCACGCATCATGACTTTAAGACCACCATCAGTTAGAGTTTAATTAGAGCTTTGGATGGATGGTGAAGGCTAAAAAGTTTTCAAGTGAGGTTTGGAGGTATAGTGGCTATGGAGTTCTTATTTCCTCTCTTCTCCCTTTTTTTCTTATGCTGATCAAGAGAAAGATGAAAAAAGAAATGTGTGTGTGTGGTTATGTGATTGAAGGCGGTGGGAAGGAAAAAAAAAGGATAAGAACAAATGATTTGTGTGGTTATTATTAATTATGAGAGGTTTTATCTCTTAGGGATACTTTGATCTTCCATTACTGAGTTTCTAGCTTCCATAGGTGTTACAGAAAATTTTAGGATTCTATTAAGTTCCTATACACATCATTTAATAGCTATCTACCTATTTCATTAGATAGTCATTAGGCTATTACTTTTTCTTAACTTAATATAAATTTAGGGAAGTAACTAATATACTTACAAGTATCTGCCTTAACCTGTGCTCATTTCTAGAATAATATTCATCCTCTATATAACAACTCTACAAATTTTCATAATTTTCCAAGTTATTCTCCTATTTATTTTGGCCTTTAAACACTTTTTTTTTAAATTAAAAATATCAAACTAACTCAGAAAATTATAAAAATGAACAAGTAAAACACATAAGTACTAAAGAACTATTATAATAGTCATTAAAGCTTAACAAGATAGAGTTCATGTTACAATATGGAAGATCTCCACCGTAGGATACGGAGAAAGCTACCCAAAAGGTAGCCAAGGGCAAGGGTACTACCTTCGCCTCTACCCCTGGAAATGAGCCCATCTTGGAGATCCGAAATCAAAGTCTAGAAGCGGCAGACCAAGGAGCACAACTCCAATCCCAGAAACAGATGGTCAAGAACCAAGCGAACCAATCCCAATTACAAAAGATGACCTGAGTCAATGGTCCTATTACAAACTTGATGGTTCCTCAAGGTGATGAGCTTTCTCCTAATGCCCCCATCCATTTCTCGACGTCTTCAATTTAGGGCAAGGATTACCCTACAGTAGATCTTTTTGAGAAGGCTTTGTTGTCGGCCTCTGACCTAGAGAATTTGGCTGAAGTGGACATCACTCACTAGATCCATCTAGGTGAGGTTCGTTGTCTTCGTAACGTGAATCTCCTACATTTCCTGAGGTAATCCATCTCTAAGGCCAACAAGGTAGTCAAGCTTGAAAGTGAGTTAGATAGGTTGAGAGAGGAGAAACAGATCTTGGAGAAGGAGAAGATAGCTGAGAAGGAGGAGGCTAAGAAGAGGATAAAAACTGCTGATGACGACAAGTCTCTGAAGTAGCAAATATCTAACTTAGAGAAATAGTTGGCCGACTCTAGGATTGTGGTAGCCAGTCTCCAAACTAAGGTAGGCGAGTTGGAGGAGGAGAATAAGACCCTTGAGGCTGAGATAGAGGATATCGACGTCAAATGGGATTGTCAATGATTCCTTTACAAATGCATTGGAATAATTGAGAACTCTTAACCCCTCTGCGCTCATCATCGAAGGTGTTGGACCTCTCTGTCGTGTGAAGGATGGATTCATTATTGATATCACCTTGGTTCCCTTCGCTCTAGTTACCACTACCCCTGCCAACGATGAGGTTCCTACCACATATCCTCCATAATAGTCATATTTTTTCCTTAGTTTTCATTGCCCCTTGCATGGGGCTTTTCATCGTTGTAAGGATAAGTCTCGATGTTAGGCATTTAAGTTTAGTGTAGACAAGTCCCAAATTTCAGGCATCTACATTTGACTAACTTCAATTAATTAATTATTCTTCCAATACTACATCATTTTATTTCTACTTTCCGTAGTCTGCATTGGGTCCAATGCCCAAAAAGTTTTACATGCATTTGAACTGCCAAACACTTAAATAATCTTTCCTAGTATATGGATAACCATTTCCTCCTTAAAGGTCGTGGATAACGAATAACGAATAACGTTTATCTTATATCTTGAGAAAAATGGTAAATGTTTATAACTTAAGAAAAATTCTAAGTGAGTTTTTTGGTTATTGTTTAGGATAAGCCTCAGAGCTAGTCAGCAAAATAAGACCCTAGCAAAGCTAGTTGTTGTATCTCGGGCAAATCCTTAAAGTCGATTCCAATCTCATAAAGGCGACTAATAAGCCTCATTGTGGGTTAAGGTTGTTTAAAGTATAGATTGAAATCTAGTATCGATGTAGGATGGCGAAAAACGGCCTTAGGGCTAGCCCGTTCTAGCCTTAGTATGCATATCCCTTGGACCTCTTCAGGATGGCGAAGGCATTCCTGTGCGTTGTGTGGCACGTATTATTGAGATAGTTGAACCCAAAGGGACATGTATCTCTCAAACCTTGTCAAGGTGGCATTTAACCTTGTGGGTTGCACAATAATTGTAAACCAAGTAACAATAAGTGGATAACTTGGATAACTGGGTTCTTTATTCAATGAAGACGTGATCCGACATGCTTTACAAAATTCATAAAAAAAAGTCCAAAAGGACTAATACAATAGGGATTCTAACTGTAATACTTTCGATGCTTGGTCGCATTCCATTAATTTTTTATTTATTTCCCAGTAAAGGTTTCCAGAGTATAGGCTTTGGTTCTTGTCTTGCTATTGATCCAGTATGGTCCTTTCCAGTTTGGAGCCATATTTCCTTGAGAAGCATTCTTGCCTCCAATATTTACTCTGCGTAAGACAAGATAGCCTAGTATAAACCTCCATGGGATTAATTGGATGTTGTACTAGGCTATTGTTCTTTGTTTCATGGCGACATCACAAATATCAGTAATACAATGCTATTTTTCCAATAAGTCTAAATTCTGACAAATGAGTTCTGGGTTAGAATCTTCCGAGAAGTATTACATCCACTAACTAGGTTCCCCAATTTCAACTTGGATCATCTCCTTACACCGATATGTCAACTTGAACGGGGTTTTACCTATAGTTGAGTGAGGGATGGTTCGGTGTGCCCAAAGTACATGATCAAGTTGCTTGACCCACTTCCCCTTGGCTTTATTGAGTCTTTTCTTAAGACCTCAGATGATGACTTAATTTGTAGCTTCTGCTTATCCATTCGTCTGAAGGTGTTCCACTAAAGAGAAGTGGTGCTTAATGTGAAGCACAGAGATAAGTTCCTCGTAGATTTTGTTAGTGAATTGGGTACCGCTATCAATGACAATAGACTACGAGATCCCAAAACAATTGGTAATGTTTTTGCATGTGAATTTCTAGACTTAGATTAAGGTGATTGTGGCTAGTGGTTCAACTTCAATCCACTTTGTGAGATAATCAATAGCTACCACCAAGTATTTGAATTGTTCAACAACTTGTGGGAATGGTCCTTGGATGTCCATCCTAAAAAGTCAAGGAACTAAAATTGTTGTAAGTTCCTTTGGTGGGGTGCAATAAAGGTTTGAGAACCATTAATATTTGTCATATTTTTTGACATGCTCCATGGAATTTGCTGGGCCAATATTATCCAGCACGTAATGCATTCCGTGCTAAGGCTTTTCCTCTGAGATAGTGTCCTCAAATCCCTTTATCAATCTCGGCTAAGGCGTATTCAAATTCCTTGGGCCCGAGGCACATAAAGAGAGGGGATGAGAACCCACGACAGTATAACTGGTTGTCATAAAGTGTATACCAAGCCACAATCCTTATTAGCTTATGTGCTTCTTTAGGATCTTTAAGCAGGATTCCATCTCGTAGGTAGGCAACAATAGGGCTGATCCATATTTCTTTTCCATCATAAAGTAAGAGGACCTCAGAGTCCATAATGCTTGGCGCAAGAAGGGTCTCTTGGATGATGGATCGATTGTTGCCAATATTCTTTGTGCTTGCAAATTTGGAAAGGATGTTGGCATAAGAATTCTGCTCTTAGGGAATGTGCTCAACTTTTGAACTTGCGAAGTCATTCAATTGTTCTTTCACTTTGGCCAATTATTTCTAGAGCAGTGGTTCTTTCACCTGATATTCACCTTTGATCTATGATGTTGCCAATTGTGAATCACTGTATAAGGTGATCTTGGTTGCTGCCAAGTCCTTTGTTAGCACAATTCTGGCAATGCAGGCTTCATATTCTACATAGTTATTTGAGGTTGGAAATTCGAACCTTAAGGAATGCTCAATAGTAAGAACTTGTCCATTCTCAAGAATGACCTCGGCGCCTGTAACATCCCGCCTTCTTCCTTGCTTGTATGAATTGTTAGATAGCTAGTTTTGTGTTTCTACATATTTGTTTGTCTTGTTTGTGCATGTAGGCAGATAACTTAACGAAGAAGTTATCTCATAGGAATAATTAGAATAATTATTTAAATTATGAGATAATTATAGAAAAATAGAGATTTAGCTAAAATAATTATAAATATAATTATATGAAATTAATAGTGCGTAATTTATATTTTATGAATATTAAGGGTTATAAATAAATATAAATTAAGCTAAATGAATAATAATTAGTAATTAATTAAATTAAGTAAGGTCATAATTAAATAAATTAATTATGATAATTTTTAAAATAAAATATGATATTACTAATATGATTATGTCACAAAGAAATTAAATTGGATATAATTGTATTATTTAAAAAGGGTAATGATTAGTCATGGTCTAATTAAATTTCATTCACCAAAAGTAACCCCACTAAGCTCAAGTCCTATTAGTCCAAATGATTTTAAGGTTATATTAAATGAAATAAAAAATTAGAATAAATAGAATTAAGTGAAATTATGAATTTCTGAGGACACGTAAATTTAGTTTTAGCAATTAAAGTTAGTGCATGAGAGTCATAGACTCTACATGGGACTATTAGAGGTCTTAAGTGCAACTCAGGAAACTTACAAATTCTGAATTAGGATCCCTGAGGTAGTTGCACTCTACCTATGACCTGTGTTCAGACTTAAAACAACTTGAAACTAACCCAAAAACACCTTGCTTCAATAACTTGGTGCCCAAGCTATCAAGACAGCCTACCATGGCTGCCAAGGTAGGAGGCACACGGTCTCCAACCTTCCCAAATCTCCAAAGGCTATGGTTTCTACAAAAACTAGCAAAGTCTCTTTCTCCCCTCATTCCTCTTTCATCTTTTTAAGCCCAGAGAGAGAGTGAATTTTAGTGAGAGAAGAGCTCCACCACCGGCCAAGGGAGACCACTGCTACTGCATGCACGATCAGCCATTGGGAATCATCTTGCCTTGCCTTCCTCCATGCTTGGGACCAAGTAGCTTCACCGATTACACCTCCACCCCAAATAGCGAGCCCACTGGAAATCAGGTAGGGATTTCGTGGCTTTTCCCTATGTTTTCTCTTTGAAAATCTTGCCTATGCTTGCTGTTTTGCTGAGATTAGATGGGCTGGGACTTATGGGTGGATGGAGAGGCTATGTTTGGTCGTTGCCTAAGCTTCAGATCACATGGCCATGGAGGGATAAGGGAGCCACGATGGTGGTACTAATACTAAATGAAGAGACTCGATGCTGTTTTGGTGGTGGTAGTGGCCACGGTGGCTACCACCCATCAAGGAAAAGAGTTATTCTCTTATCTTGAGGTGGTTTATGTGGTTGTTTAGCAGGTTAGACCACAAACTATGGTGGTCGGAGTTATGATGGTCGAGTGGTGGTGGTGGTGGCCACCAAGGGCCACCACATGACCACCACCTTAGGAGGTTTACACCTTGGGGTTTCCCAAGCGTTTGAGATGTGGTGAAGGCCACCACTAAGGGTGGCCATCCGTGGTGGTGCATGGTGGTTTTGGACCACCATAGCCACCATTTAAAGGAGATGAATTAATTGGGTCAAGGGGCTTAGATTTGGCCCCAGGTCAAGATGACCCTAGTTGCACCCGATTGTCAGGGTTGACCCTAACCCTAAGCAGGGCTAATTAAATGAAATAAACAGGTGATAATGTGTCTAAAAGGGTTTATTAAATCTTAATTAACCTAGGACTAATAAGTTATGAGTATTCAGCTGCTCCTTGAGGTTAGTATCCTCATTGGGACCTTGTATAATATCAGACAATGCTTATTCATGTTAAAAGGTTATGTGTATGTGTTACTTGTATGTCAAGTTATCTCTAGTGATGCCTAAAGTATGCCTAAGATTATTTATTGATATTGGTAACTGTATATTATGAGATTGCATAACCTATATGTTACCAAGTGGCCTCAATACTCAAGAAGGGGGTGAATTAAGTATGTAAAACAAGTTTACAAATCTTTCACAAAACGTTCGATAAATAATTTCGTTGAAGCTATTAGATGAATAGAGATGATTGGATAAATGAGAAGAACACTTTCACTTATAAATATAATAGTCAAAGGAGACAATATTCAAGTAATACAATAAAACAGTGCACAAATGTAAAGAGAAGGGTTTAGAGAAACAAACACAATAATTTATCCTAGTTTGATCACCAATCCACTTGTAATCTACATCTAGTCCACAAGCAAATACTTGAGATTTTCTACTATATCTTCAAGCTTGAAAACAGGTGCTTGACAACCTTTATAAATTTAAGCACTCAACACACCTTGGGATGCCTCACCCTTGTGTTTGAGCCTCTATATTCAAGGGATACCTCACCCTCTCTTAACATATTATACAAGATTTAGATGGAAGAAACTCTCTCTAAAGCAGATAATACAAATTGAAGAACTATGGTATTTAGGATTCACACAAGTTGAAGCTCAAAACAGAAGAATTTATGAAATGATGAGAAAAACTCATTTTAATGCTCAGTAGCGATTCTCAGATTTTTGGTCTCAGTTTTTCTAACCTATCATTAAAGCCCAACATCCAAATTTATTGTTAAGGGCCATTAAGAGCCATTGGAGGGGTAGATGAGAGCATTAAATGCTCTTTAATATAGCCGTTACGTGCTTCTTCTGATTTTTCTAGAAAATAAGCTAATCGGTTATCCAAGCACCCTAATCGGTTAGGGGCCCTTTTAAGCTTGAAAGAAATGATTCTGTTTTGTTAAATAACCAGTTAGAGAAGTGTCCTAATCGGTTAGGACATAATAAAATTAGTTTCTGGGAAAGCTGCTAACCGATTAGAGCCCCATGCTAATCAGTTAGGACTTAAATCATTTGGCTTCTAAGTAAGCAAATAACCGGTTAGGGCTCTCACCTAATCGGTTAGGCACAGTTTCAAAACAAAGAGGAATGGTTCTGTTTATTCAAATAACCGATTAGTAATCTTGCCTAATCGGTTAGGCATATGAAATATAATGAGGTAATGCATCTGTTTTAACCAACTAACCGATTAGGAGCTGCTCCTAATCGGTTAGGGACCTTAGAATTTGGCTCTTAACAGGACAGATAACTGTTTTCACTTCATTAAAAAAATTGGTTAGTTCACAAAAAGACTTATTTCAGTTTTGGCTCATACAAGGAAATTGATTTGAAAAGGATATGAGATTTCAAAGAGGTGTTTCAGAAAACCTTTTGATCCTTACTTAAAAACCATTTTGTAAACTCATTTTAAGAGAGTCATATGAGCTTGGAGTGAATCCTTAATATACCTTTACACAAGATCTATGACCTACATGCTAATCTTGAATTCCTTTCGTTGTGTTTCCATTGTTTTCTTGTTTGTCAACATCAAAATCATTTGCATAATGTCAATCACATTCTTCCCCTTTTTGATGATGACAAACAATTATTGAGAAAAAGATTAGTTCAAATGATAATCGGAATTCATAATAGGATATGGAGACTTACCCCCCTCTTTTGTTCAAGAGGTGCTTGAATTAGAGATGCACAGCTCCCCCTTTATTTTGGAATTCCAGGACCATGAACAGACAACACTTAAAATAAAACATTTAGTTATTTTTCCTTCTTTTCTCAATAAAAAGCCTATATTCTTCTCCCCTTTTTGTCATGATAAAAAAAATGGAATAGATAATCTAGTAACCCATGTAGACACAGATAAGTTATACAACATCAAGCATTCAAAGCATATTTAAATAAGTCCAAGTTGCCAATTAAACATGCCATGGTTCAAAAATAACTTTCAAAAACATTTAAACATGCAATGATACCAATATCCAGAATCTCATAACTAATTATGCCAAATAAATCTACCATGGTTCTAACATAATATCCAAAACATTTAAGACATAGCTCAACATCATATTCAAAACAGAGTTGTAAGCAATTAGTTCAGAAATACAGCTAAAATAGAAACAAATAGTCCATGTCTAAGCCCCATGGTCCTCGGGTGCTGGGTAGCGACGCTCAAGCCTATCCAAGCGGTCCTCCATAGCACTTCAATGATCAAAGATTATTGAGTTTCTATACTCTTGGTAAGTTCGAAGATCCGCAAATGGCTGCAAGAATACAGGCTTCACTTGTGGTTTCTGAGATGCTGCTCATTTTTGGTACCTCTTCCATAGGGACATCAGCCGGATCAGCAAGAATATCTTCTGGTGGTGCTGCTGCCACACGTGCATGACCATAAGTCCATTCGCCATTTATGTTCTTCACTTGCATTCTATTAAGAGAGGTAAGTCCAAACTTGTGGGGACTCACAGTATTTACAATTCCATCTTCTATTAGGGGAACCTTGTAGTGGTCTAGAATACGAGCAATCAATAGGGCATACGGAACATCCATAACTGCCTTGTGTTTAGCTTTCATCATGTTATGCATAATGTAAAAAGGCCAGTTGATCTTTATGCGTTCTTTGAGAAGCCACACCAGGAAGATGTCTTCCTCTTCAACCAGGGCATAATTACTTGCCCTTGGTGCTAGGATATGAGTTACAATAAAATAAAGAAGACGATCTTGTAACTTCAGAAGGTCGATTGTGAAAGTTCCCTTTGGCATTTGAACGCCAGGCTGAAGCATGCCCATGACAGCTTGATCTCTCTTATAGTTTTCCTATGAGCTATGTTTTTCTAACTTAAGCTTTGCTCCAGAGTGAGGAAGACCAAACAGAGGAACCCACTCACTTGGATTCACAACAATCTTGTGCATTTTGATTTCAGAAATCAAATTTTCGCCTATAATAGATAAATTGCAGAAAAAGACTTTAGTAGGTTCAAGATAGAAATACCCTGGATTGGTGGTGACGAGAGTTCTTAACCCATGGAATTCAAGGAGCTCTGTAAGAGAAGTGAATCCTTCTTTGACCAAAAACTCCCAGTCCACCCATTTAGGTGAAATGATGCGTCGAGTGTGAAATTTCAACTGATATTTCTTCATTTGAGTAGGGTCAGTGAAAAATCTTCCAAGGTTCAAAGCTATGGAGAAATCTGGGTTAGTGTCAGTAAGAGGTGTTTCCTTTGGGATATTTAAGTTTTTGGTGCGTGACCTTTTGGGGAAGGAAGAGCTACTAGCCATGGTGAGGAATGGAGGCTTAGGGCACAGTGGAAGAGAGAGGGGAGATGAAAATTTTGAAGATAAAATGGAATTTTAATCTGAGAAAGATGATGGAAAGTGGTGGACAGTAAGGCAAATGGAATTTAAATGTTGAATTTGTGGTAGTTTTGTGGTAAGTGATAAATGTGAGGGAATGGGTGTGAGAGGGTTTGAGAGGATGAAGATGATAATGGAGATAGGGGTGCATGAATGGTGAGCTACGCTGCTGGGAGATGTTTAAATGGGGTGTCCTAACTGGTTAAGGCAAAGTGGGTAACCGGTTAGGTGCTTTGTGCTAACCGGTTAGGCAATTCAATTGGGAGGTCACGATTTGTGCTAACCGATTAGGAGCAATTAACTAACTAGTTATTTTAGATGACAGAGAGCACGAAATTGCTTCCAAACACAGGGTAACCGGTTAGAGGCTTGGCCTAACCAATTATTTTGGCTTGACAGAGAGCCCTTCAAGGTTCCAAAACACTTCCAAAGGCCAAATGAAAGGATATGATCTTCTTTTACTTGATTATTTCACTGTCAAAATTAGAAAAGCTTCATGGGAATAATCCTTAAGCATACGAATTCAAGTCTTCTTGGAGTTCATTTTTGGCTTGACTGCATTTTCATTCACTTCAAGCATCAAATATTAGTCCACAAGTTGATGTTTTACTCAAGTCCAAATTTTCTGCTCTGAACCTGGGATCAAAAGTTCTTCAGAGAACCATCTTGACTTTGCCTCACTTTCATCCATTCTAGACATCAAAAATCAACCCAATAACAGATCAAACATCTTTAAAAAAAAACTTCAGAAACCATTTTTCCACAGTAGAAACTTGAGTTTTAAGATTGGGGGACTTAAACATGAATTAAGTACCTGCAAAACAAAATAAAGGGACACTCCGACGCTCAAGTTAGTGATGGATTCAATAGTGATTAACTTATGAAATTACATTGAAGACTAACATTTTAATGCAGCAGAATATCAAAATATGCATCAGAAACATTAATTATGCAGCAGAGATACCCAACTTATTGACAAATGATCTAATTATACAGAATTTAAATGCAGGACATATCCAAAATTCCAAGTTCAGTTCTTATATAGAAGAATGCTTCTTTGTTTAATGGTTTGGTAAAAATGTCAGCTAGTTACTTAGTGGTTTCCACAAATTCAAGCATGCAATCACCTTTTTGAACATAATCTCTAATAAAGTGATGCCTAATTTCAATGTGTTTTATTCTTGAGTGTAAAACAAGATTTTTAAATAAATTGATTGCATTAGTGTTATCACATCTTATAGGGATGTGATCCAACTCTAGACCATAGTCTAGAAGTTATTGCTTCATCCAAAGGATTTGTGCACAACAACTTCTAGCTGCAATATATTCAGCTTCAGCTGTAGACAATGCACATTATTTTGTTTCTTGCTATGTCAAGAAACTAATGAGCTTCCAAGCAAGTGGCATATCCCACTAGTGCTCTTACGATCCATTTTACATCTAGCAAAGTCAGAATTGGAGTAACCAACTAGGCTACAAAAGGCACCCATAGGGTACCACAAACCCATTTGTGAAGTGCCGATAATATATTTCATGATTCGTTTTACAGCACTTAGGTGTGATTCTTTAGGATTAGCTTGATATCTAGCATACATGCACACACTAAACATGATATCCGGCCTACTAGCTGTAAGACAAAGAAGTGAACTAATCATACCTCTACATTTTATGATTTCTACAGATTTACCTCCTTCATCCTTGTCCAAATAACAAAAGGTGCTCATTGGTGTAGTCATATGCTTGGCACCTTCCATTCCAAACTTCTTGAACAACTCCTTGCAATATTTGGATTGACTTATGAAAGTCCCATAATTTGTTTACTTGATTTGGAGACCAAGGAAGAAGTTGAGCTCACCCATCATGGATATCTTAAACTCACTTTGCATAATATTAGCAAATTCCTTACAAAGAGAGTTGTTAGAGGTACTAAATATTATATCATCAACATAAATTTGAACAAGAAGAATGTCATACTTTTTATGCTTGATAAAGAGAGTAGTGTCAACCTTACCCCTAGAGAAGCCATTTTCTAAAAGAAATTTGCTCAACCTTTCATACCAAGCTCTAGGAGCTTGTTTCAAGCCATACAAGGCTTTTTTTCAGTTTAAAAACATAGTTGGGCATTTCAAAATCTTCAAAACCAGGAGGTTGTTTCACATACACCTCTTCTAATATAAAACCATTTGAAAAAGGCACTTTTAACATCCATTTGATAAAGTTTGAAATCCATGATGCATGCATATGTAAGTAACATTCCAATGGCCTTTAATCTAGCTACGAGAGCATAAGTTTCTTTATAGTCTATGCCTTCTTCTTGATTATAGCCCTTTGCTACAAGCCTAGCTTTGTTTCTTATTATTAAGCCTGTTTCATCAAGTTTGTTCCTAAAGACCCATTTGGTGCCAATTATAGGATGATCATTGGGCCTTGGAACTAATTCCCAAACTTGATTTCTCTCAAATTAGTTTAGTTCATCTTGCATTGTCAAGATCCAATGTTCATCATTAATGGCCTCATTTATATCTTTAGGTTCAACTTGAGAGACAAAAGCTAAGTGATTACATGTATCTCTAAGAGTGTTTCGAGTAATTACCCCTTTTGATACATTATCAATCACCTTGTCAAGAGGATGATACCTTGATGTCCTTCATTCTTTGGGTAGATCCATGATTTCTGAATCCTCTTGTCTTGCATGATCATTGGGTCTTTCTTTTTGCTTCTTAGGCTCTTTTTCTTGAATCTCTAAGTGTGTTCTAGCCATGATTTCTGCAACATCATTAACAAGCACCTTTCTCGGCTCATTTGGGTTAGTTTCATCAAAAGCAACAAGTATAGACTCTTCTATGGTCATAGTTTGTTTATTATAAACTCTAAAGGCCTTACTATGTATAGAATAGCCAATAAAAATTTCCTCATAAGATTTTGTATCAAACTTCCCCAAGTTATCCTTACCATTATTCAAAACAAAGCATTTACATCCAAAGACATAAAAATACACATTTGGCTTCCTTCCCTTGTATAATTCATATGGGGTTTTCTTTAAAATTGGCCTTATTAGGGTTCTATTCATAATATAACAAGCGGTGTTAACCGCATCTACCCAAAAGTACTTAGGAAAGTTGGCCTCATTGAGCATAGGTCTTGCCATTTCCTCTAAAGATCGATTTTTCCTTTCTACAACACCATTTTGTTGTGGTGTTCTAGGGGCAAAAAAATTATACTCAATGTCATGTTCATCACAAAAAGTTTCAAATCTATGATTTTTAAATTCACCACCATGGTCACTTCTTATGGATGCGATACAAAAACCTTTTTCATTTTAGATAACTTTGGCAAGCTTTTTAAATGATTGAAAAACATCATTTTTGTGGGCTAGGAATAATGTCCATGTAAACCTAGAAAAATCACCCACAATCACCAACGCATAGTAATTTCCACCAAAGCTCATAGTTTTAGAGGGACCAAAAAGATCTGTGTAAAAGTTGTAAAGGTCTAGAAGTTGAAACCACATTTTTAGCTTTAAAAGAGACCTTTACTTGTTTTCCCTTTTGACATGCATCACAAAGTTTGTCTTTTTCAAATTTGAGCTTTGGAAGACCAATTACTAGTTCTTTAGAAACCACTTTGTTTAAGTGATCCATGTGAATGTGAGCAATTCTTCTATGCCACAACCATGAATCATTTTCTTTACTCATAAAGCATTTAGCATCATTTGAGGAAATATCATCAAGGCTAATCATATATATATTATTGACCCTATGACCAATAAACTTAACTTGCTTGTCATCCTTTCCCTCAATTATGCAACAAGTAGAATCAAATATAACTCTATTGCCCTTATCACACAATTGACTAATGCTAAGCAAATTATGTTTGAGTCCTTCAACAAGAAAAATATTATCAATTGATGAGGAAGGGATCTTACTAACTTTAACAACTCCAAGGATCTTCCCTTTGTTGTTATCACCATATGTGACATGACCATGCTTCTTGGGGGCAAGGGAGGAGAACTTGGACCATCACCAGTCATGTGCTTGGAGCAACCACTATCAAGATACTAACTTGAGCTTTTGGTCTTCAAGCACACCTACAACATACATTCAAGTTTTAACCTTTGGTACCCAAATTATCATGGGTCCTTGTGTGTTAGAGTTACGCATGGTGCCTTTAGGAACCTTGGTGTTTATGTTCTTTCTAACATTGCAAGTGGATGCACTATGCCCTTTCTTACCACAATGAAAACATTTGATAAAGGGGCTACTTGAAGTATTTGAGGAAACAAAGAAATTCTTATAAGACTTTTGATGGTTATTTGGATTATGTCCTAAACCGGCTTTTTGAAAAACACATTTTTGTTTCCCTAATAACACATTCAAGTTGTCTCTTCCAAATGTAAATTTTACAAGAATGTTGTTTAAATCTTCAATTTCTTTCTCAAATGCTTTACATGATAAGCAAGGTAAGGATATGGATGTGTTATTATGTGAGGAGCAAGTCATGCACAGTGAGTTAGCATCAATAAGTCCTAAGGTCTCATTTTCAATCTTTAGCTTATTAATCTCCTTGGTTAAAATAGAAACTTTGTTTACCAATAAGGAGATTGTCTTGTTAGAAGATAAAACCATTTTTGTGAGCCTCATAGATTCATCATTCAATTCTTGAAAAGTATCTTGCAATTCATCATAAGAAGGTGGAGATTCTAGGTTAAAAGGTTATCTCGGTGTCGCTCTCTTCACTTTCTTCTCCTTGAGTCATGAGACAAAAATGGGCTTCTTCATTCTCCGAGCTATCGGAAGAGCTTATGTCATTGTCCTCACATGCTATATATGCTCTCCTTCGGAAGACCTTTTCTTAAACTTCTCCGTCTTCTTAAGATACATAGGACACTCTATTTTCATGTGCCCTAGTTTTCTGCATTCGTAATATTTTGGAGGAGTAGAGGATCCTTCTCCTTTGTGATAAGCTTTCTTTTGAGGAAAAAGTGATCTTCTTTGGAATCCCTTCTTCTTTAAGAATATTCTAAACTTCCTCATAAGGAGACTAAGATTTTCCTCTCTTAGCTCAAGATTTTCTGCATCCTTTTCACCATCTTCATCATCATCTTCAATTGTAGAAGAGGTGGCTTTAAGTCCAATTCCCTTTTTCTTCTTGTCGTGCTCTTCATTTTGATTGAGCCTATTTAGCTCTAACTCATGTTCTTGAAACTTCCCAAATAAGGTAGCTAGAGACATTGTTGCTTGATTCTGCAATAGCCGTTACTTTCGGTTGCCAATTCCTATTCAAACATCTCAAGACTTTGTTAATATGGTCTTCATTAGGAAATGTCTTTCCCAATGAGATAAGATGATTAACAATATGTGTGAATCTCTCTTGCATCTCTTGAATACTTTCACCTTGGTTCATTCTAAACAATTCATATTCATGAGTGAGAGTGTTTATTCTAGATCGCTTTACCTCACTTGTACCTTCATGAGTTACTTGTAAAGTATCTCACATTTCTTTAGCGGTCTTGCAATTTGACACCCTAAAGAATTCATCATACCCCAAGGATGTAGTGATGATGTTCTTGGCTTTCAAATTGTATTGAACCTTCTTTTTATCCTCATCGGTTCATTCATTTCTAGGTGTATTAATTTTCACACCATCTTTAGTATGTATGGGTACAAAGGCACCATTTTCAATGGCGTCCCACACATCTAAGTTAATAGCTTCAATAAAAATTTTAATATTTTCTTTCCAATATGCATAACCATCCTCATTGAAAAAGGGAGGTCTATTTATAGAAGAACTTTTATTAGAAAAATCATTTGAAGCTATTTCTTCTCTTGAAGCTGCTAAGCTCTTTATACAAGAGTCTAGCTCTGATATCACTTGTTACCAAGTGACCTCAATACTCAAGAGGGGAGGTGAATTAAGTATGTAAAACAAGTTCACAAATCTTTCTTGTTTGTCGACATCAAAACCATTTGCATAATGTCAATCACACTATATGACTGTTATATGAGAAAGTTATATGAGAATTTGTGATAATGCTAGTAAAGCTCTTAGTAGTTGTATGATATATGAAAAATGTGCATTATACATAGCTTATTATAAAGAGTATGCATTCCCAAAGTTCAAAATAAGTGTATCTTACTTTCAGTTATAAGGTCCTTATCAAAGTTTAAGTGCAAGGAAAGAATTCACCTTACTTGGATAGAATTGTGTAGCACGTACGATTACTGAGAGTAGGCTAGCTCATGTCCCCTCATTCGCCCTTAAAGAGGTGGGTCATTTCCCCTCAGAGGATAAAGCTTGCCTCTAAGAGGACACCATTTGCCTTATAAGGGAATTGTAGAAATTTAAAGTTAACAGCCTAAAAGAAAAGTATTGCATTCATATTGCATTGAAACTATTAGTATTATTGAGTTTATGATTATATAAGGAAAATTTCCATAAAAGTAACCCTTGTCTTTGGATAACAACATTATAAGATTTTCCAACTTATATCAGTTATCTGTTTTTAGTCCAAGGTAGCTGGATTTAGTATGATATTATTTTCATATAGTTAGGGACGAATGGGTGTTCTCTGAGGACGACAACACCTATTCCTTTGTTGGATTGGTGTGTGTCCACATCATGTACACACCCGGTGTGCCTAGGGATGGAGCTAGATTAGGCTTTATGATGTAGGACTTGTCTGTTTAGGGTAGTTAAGTAGACATCTAGATCTATTTTGGTTATATATATATATGAGTTGTATTGCTTGTAAGCTCCAAAGCCCTTTTGTACTTAAGATTTCATATCAAGTTTTGTTGATAACAACTATATTGGAAATAAGGTTTGAACATTCTCAATGCTTAAACTAGTGTTACATAATTTTTGTGAAGTGTTTCTTTGTATTACCGGTGAAATGTAAGAGGCGTGTTAATGATAGCTTACCGGTGAAAGTTGGAGATCATACAATACCACAAGTCACACATTTTAGGTACCTTGGATCTATCATACAAAATGATGGAGAGATAGAGGGAGATGTAAACTATAGGATTCAAGCTGGATGGATGAAATGGAGGAGTGCTTCAGGAGTTATTTGTGATAGAAAAGTGCCTCTCAAGCTTAAGGGTAAATTTTACCGCACGGTATAAGGCTGCGATGTTGTATGGTACAAAAAGCCAACAAGAGCATAAGATCAGTGTTGCGGAGATGAGGATGTTGCGTTGGATGTGTGGCCATACAAGACTAGATAGGATTAGGAATGAATGCATTAGAGAGAAAGTAGGGGTAGCACCTATTGTGGAAAAGATGGGAGAATCTCGCCTTAGGTGGTTTGGACATATAAGGAGAAGACCCTTAGAAGCCCCTGTAAGAAGAGTAGATCAGGTAGATAATAGCCCAATAGTTAGAAGTAGAGGAAGACCAAGAAAGACTATAGGTGAAACGATTAAAAAAGATTTAGATCTGAATAACATATCTGAAGACTTGGTTTATGATAGAGCATAATGGCGTCGTTTGATCCATGTAGCCGACCCCACCTAGTGGGAAAAGGCTTGGTTGTTGTTGTTGTTGTTGTTTCTTTGTATTATTAAGCTTTTCAGGATTAAACAAGTTCCAAGGAAGCTTTCTGGGTAATTAGAAAGGACTAAGAAGATCAAATTCTGACTTGAGAAAGTTCTTGAAGAACATGAGAAAGTTCAGCATGAGAAGATCTTGAGAAAACTATGAGAAAATTCAAGAAAATGAAAAACTTCTATAAAGATTGTTTTTAAGAAAAATTCAAATAATTATATGAAGTTTCAACTATTATAATCTTTAAGAAGAATCAACAAGAAGATAATGAAAACTAAAAGATGAGAAGATTGAAGTCTTTCAAGCTTGAGAAGGTTGGATGAGAGAGTTAACTAAGAAAGTTTAGTGAGAAGCTTGGTGCTAAGAACACGTTCATGAGAGAAGGTTGGCTATAAGAAAGTTGCTCAACCTTCTTACTTAAAGTTTGACGCACTAACTTAACAAGAAAATGATAAAATAATGGTCACCTGCAACAAACAATTATAGTTACCATTTGAATCATTTAACAGTCATATTTTTGAAGCCTATAAAAGGATCTAAACTTGAAGACCAAAATGTTATGAACTTTGAATCCAATCTGACCAAGTGAACTACAAACTGAACCTTCTCATCTCTACGTACTAATTCTGAAATCTATAAATCTTTAGTAGGTGTTGTTGTTAAGCTTAAATAAGTGTTTGTATCCACCTATAGAGTGTTTTCGTGAAGCACCAAACTGAAACAAACACTTCATTTCATCTATTGAATCTTACTTGTTATGAGCGAGCTTGTAGGTTGTACAAGCCATTTAATTTTGAGATAGTGAGCCTGAAGAGCTTGTGTTAAAGATTACTTGGCATTTAAACTAAAGAGGCTATGACAAAAAATACTTGATGCTGAGCTTGAAGAGGCTGTTGTCAAATAATACGTGTATTGAAGCTTGGAGGGGCTTGGTGTTTAAAGAATACTTAAGTTAGTGGAAAATCCTAGTGGTTGCTAGGTACTAGATATAGCCCCACGTGGTTGAGGGGAGAATCAGTATAAATCTTGGTGCAAAGTTTCTTTTCCCTTACTTTTTATCTGCTTATATCAGTTTAATTAAAGTTTTCAAGTTAAATTTGAACTCTGCAATGAATAGCTTATGTTAAGAAATATTTTTAAAAGAACTGATTTTGATATAATCAAGATCTAAGGCTCAAAGTCTATTTCTTGAACTTCATTTTTATAAGGAATACTTTAAAGAGAAACCTTTAACATAAATATAACAAACTAAGTTATTTTTCTAATTTGAGAAGGTCACTTTAACTCAACTAGTTAACACCCTCACGAACCTTCTCACAAAGCTCTGCTACTTTATTTCTGATCCTTCTCATTAATACTCTGATTCAGTCTTGACCTTTCTTGTAACACCCTTGTGGGGATGTCACATTTTTAATGCAATAAAATAAAATATTACCCAAGTTGTAAAACATTTGGTACATAAATAATATGAGTTGTAATTTTTTTTCCTTTTCATACTTGATAACGTTAAATAAAATAACACGGAACACAAAATATGACAAAACATAATCACACCATAATATACATATAATTTTGTCTTAAGTATACAAATAATTTACAACTACAAATATTTAACAAAAATAGTAAAGAGTCAGCATAATACTAAAACATAACTTGCCCAAGTCCACCTCAAAGATTCCTAACCCTCCGATGGATCATCTTCAGAGAGATCATCGAATGACAGAAATCCCAGAGGTCCCACAACTCTACGAACCTGAGTCCGTGCTGTCGACACACTACTAAGCTCACTAGGAGCATGGAAAATCCCTCCCCAATAACGCCTAAGAGTCAAAGGCAACTCAAGATGTAAATACAAAGTAGTAGTAAAGATAATCTCCCCATCAAACTCTCTACACAGGGACACAGTCAGACGTCCCACATAGACAACCGATTCTCTATCCTTATGCAGTCGCCAGGCCTCCGAGCCTCCACGAAAATCAAGTCTTACAAACCCAAAGAATCCAAGCAATGTCATGATCTTAAGATCAATCCTGATGGTAGGGGTGATCTAACGGCTCGCCGTCCTCGCACTGCTCATTCGGCTGTCGCTCCTCAGGATACTGAATCTCAAGAGGCTGTTCCTTTTCCTCTTCCTCAAAATCTTTACAGAAATATAATAATAGTACAGAGAAACGTATATAGAGAGGTGAGATAATCTACATCATTACCAGCATGGCAATAAAGAAAATGACAATACAGACAAATATCACAGTAATACATACCATCATATAATATACAGTATATCAAGTTAATACATTATACATTCTACCATAGATTATAGTAAACATTAAAATGCAGATAATGAATGAACACACACACTGACTCGTTCCTACTCCATGGAGCTAAACACAGATATCAGAGAGAATGATCCGAAAAGAACCATCAGTACCTCAGGCTACCCAACCAAACTATTACACTGTCCAACGTCGTGTTTATAGTCCACAGTCCAAAACATCATGTAGCAATACACAGTCCAATACATCATGCACTACAGGCATTGTACATAATAGTCTTCATAAGACCTCGATTAAGAATAGTGCTTGTCGAGATCATTAGTGTGTTACCCGTTACTACGGCCCAGAGGAGCTACCCACTGTCCACATGTGGAATCATTCGCACACTAATGCCTCTAAGTTCAATAAATGTACCACACTACGCTTATCACACCCACAGCACAGTGTAATTCATCTCGTCAATCAATCGCCAATTTTTAACTAAATTGACAACACTCTAAATGCAAGATTAAGAATTATAATTACAAAAATACCTGTAGATTCAACATGTTATCATATTTATGAAAATACCCTCAGTCTCAATATTCCAAAATATAGCATGTCTCCACTTGACAGTATTATCTCCTAACATGTCCGGGTCCACCACTTTGGCCCGACAGTAAAACTCACTATTCCATTTAGTCGCGTAGAAATTTTATTGCATTTTCACAATCACGTCGCTTTTACAAATGTTCTTAAATCGCATAAATATATTTTGATGTTTTTGAACATTGCGTAATGTTTTTAAATCATTTTCTCAATCGCGTAAGATTTTTAAATCATTTTCTTGACCATAGAGCTTAAAGTCTTTATTTTAACAATGCATAAACTATATCTAGTACTTTTAAACTACGTAGAATATTTTTCATACGTTATAAATATATTATGGAACCTTTTCATTTTATTTGTCTGATTTTAATAAATTTCAGCAGCATTTTGCCTAAAAAATTAGTATATGGTATTTTTTTTTTTTACGTTTTTCTCTAAGTACTGTTCATTTTAACCTTACTCAACAATTACACTTTGAAACTTGCTAACGCGCTTCAAAACTCAAAGAGTGAGCTCTACGTTAATATTTTTCAAGTGTTCTCTTTATTTTCTTGCTTATAATAAATTCTACTAATTTAGAATTAAAAAACTAAGTTTATTCATTTTATTTCCCAAAGATTCATTGGAATCAAATTCTTTTGTAGATTAGCTACTTAACTTACCTTAGAAAATAAAATGGCATGTTGGCCAATTCTCATTGTTTTACCTAGATTCATTAATCATTGTTTTAGAAAATGGTTGAGAACATTTTGGTTCTCTTTTTCTTGGAGAAGCCGTGAGCCTCTATTGTGTTCTTTGGAACACTCATACAATCCTTAAATGTTATTCACATCCTACTTTAATAATCATACATTTATAAACACATGCAATATATTTTAAAAACTATAGACATGCTTACAAATAAAATCAACCACAAATAGGAAAAACAATAAACAACCACACAAATGAATCCTTATGGATTCTTCACACACATACAATTCATTTTCTCATCACCACACAAGGTTGATGAGATTAAATATCCCTCTTACCTCTTGAAGACAAGGATCCCTTAGTCTCCTCCTCCTCTTTGATTTTCATGTAGCTCTCAAAATAAATCCCTAAAATTCTTAAACAATTAGCAAAATCACAAACAAGGCTTAATATTGAAGAACCATGGAACAATCATGGTTTAGAAAATCAAAAATCAAAATTTAAACCAAAGAATCAAAAACTTACCCTTAGGGAAACAAGATAAAGCTTGGATTTTGAAGTAGAAGGAATAGGGTTTTGGCAAAACCTTCTAAATAAAAAGTGTTTCGGATGTTGTTTAGGTTTAGGAAAAGTTAAGAAGAAAAATTATAGAAGATAGATGGTGGTGTTGGGTGCTTGGGCCAAAAACTAGAGAGAAAATAGAAGAGAAAAGTGTTCTTGAGTTCTTGGGAATTTGAGAGAAAATGAAGTTAAGTCTTTAGGTAAATGAGAAAGTGAATATTGAGAGTGAAATATGGAGGGTGCTGCCGTGAGTGGCTTGTAGGAGAGATTGAGAGATAAGTTTGGATAGTAAATATCTTAATATGTTCACATTTGCATGGCACATGGCCTATGTCACCAACTTGTCATGCAATAGTCACTTGGATGGTTCAAGAACAATGGAGAACATGGTGAATTGGCCCTCTTGGCCGTGTGGCTCCTAGGGATTTAGGGACTTTGTTTGACTTCCATTAAAGATTAATTACATGCTAATTAATTAGCTAATGAATTTAGTTAAGTTTCCTAATTACACTTAACTAACATTCTAATTACATAACTAATTAATTAAATATATAATTGCCTATATCATAGCTTCTAAACAAAATTAGAATATCTAATTAGTAATTAGATTATAACTAATTAATAACTAGGTTAGTTTACTTAGTTTCTTAATTTGGTAATTAGGTTAACTAAGTTAGGTTTAATTAGCTACTTAATAACTAATCAAACCATTATTGTTGACTCAATCTTATCCATTGATTTTGACTTTAACTCCTAGCCCTTGATGTAATCTAAGGTGGATATCACTTAGTGATTTAATTAGGATTATTTTCACACCATTGATTTGATCAATGGTATTGATCAAAGGCATCTAAATCAAGCTTTGCATCCAATGGTCCTTAATGAAGTCTATGCCTCTTTATTTGACTAATTCTTATTGGTTTAGAATTTTCAAGCCACTTTCGTTGACTGATTCCTATTAGTTCAAAATTTAGTCCAGTCAGAATCATTGACTACTACTCTAAACGTGAGTCCCACAAACTTTTCAGAGTCCATGGTCATTTTGGAGCAAATTTCTAATATTTTTGAGACAGTAGGTACTGTCAAATAAAATAATATTATAAGAATATAAAATTATTTTATTACACAATTAAATCTTAAAAATTAAAAGATTAATATACATATCACTCAGAATTGGGTTTAGTAAGATCCCCCATTTCTGAATAATTAAAATAAGATTTTTTTGGTCAGAAAATTATTATTTTTTTGACTCAAAGCAAATCATACACAACAATCAAATACACTCACGAAACAGTCAAATTCAATTCATAACTCCCAGAAAATATAAAACAGTACATTTGGGACATTATTGTACTTAACCCAAAAGTTGGGGTGTTACAACTCTCACATCCTGGTCTGAGCAACTTGAGAAAGTTGTGAGAAGGTTACTTTTTTAGGAAAAAGGGAACATAATTCAACCCCCCTTCTTGTGCTATTACTAACTTCAATTGATATCAGAGCTCAACCTCTAGGTTGAGCACACTTAACAATGTGAGAGGATAATGATCTTGAAGGAAGTATGACACATCTGCAAAGAGGATGAAACTACCTACTAGAAGGTTCATCAACAAATAAACCATCAGCCTTTGATGGAAGAGACTTCCATTACTAGAAGGATAGAATGAGGCTATTCATCGAGTCTCAACATGTTGATCTATGGGGAATCATTGAAGATGGTCCCTGTATACCAAAAATAAGATTTGATTATGGTATAGAAGCTGCGAAGCCCAGGTAAGAATAGACAAAGATGAGAAGAATAGATATATCCTCAACTTGAAAGCCAAGTTTTTCCTAACTTATGCCTTGAGCAAAAGTGAGTATAACAAGGTTGCTGGATGCCAAACTACAAAAGAGATCTGGGATACACTTGTCATAGCTCATGAAGGTACAAATCAAGTCAAGGAAGCTAAGACTAGCATGCTTGCACATCAATATGAAATGTTCAAGATGAAGGAGCATGAGACTATTAATGAAATATTTACCAAATTCATTATTATAGTGAATGATCTTAAGTCCCTGGAAAAGGTTTACTCAAACCAGGAACACATGAGAAAGTTATTGAGAAGCTTGCCCAAGGTTTGGGACCAAAGGTGACTGCCATTAAGGAAGCCAATGATCTGTCAGTATTAAGGCTAGATGAGTTATTGGGATCTCTCAAAGTACATGAACAAGAATTTGTTCAAATAGGAGAAAATATGGCTAGAAAAGGAAAGAGTGTTGCTTTCAAGACCACACATAATACTGTCAAGCAACCTTCTCATCAATCTTCTCAAAGCTTTCTCAATTCAATAGTAGGATCTGATGAAGAAAATGACAATGATGATGAATCTGATGAGGATGAATTATCATTCATTTTCATAAAGATTCACAAGATGTGGAGAAGGAGAGGAAGAAAGGGAAAATGTTTCCAACCAAGGATGGTGTAACACCCCAAATTTTCTAACTATTTGACATTAATAACAGAATTCTACTGTTTAGTGATTTCTGTGTACTGTAAAATTATTTTGAGTATTCTGTGAATACATTTGATTGTTTTGTGTGATTTACTCCGTGTCAGGAAAATAATAATTTTCGGGCCAGAGAAAAATCTTATGTAATTTAATTATTACTGTTAATTCTTAATTCTTTTTGCTAATTTGATTTGATTTTCATAAGTTTTATAATTTTTATGATTTTGTGGATTATTATGAGATTTTTATATTTCTCTGATTATTTTAATATTATTTTTGGGCTGATTATGGGCTTGGAGGCTGTACGTGGGCCTAGGCGGGGCCGAAAAAGTGAAAATTTTTCTAGAGCCAGCAAATTTTGTACTGTTGAGACGGGGATGGGAAATCTTACTAAACCCGAAATCAGAAATAGTTTTTGAAAATTTTCTTTTACTGTGTTTTGTACTGTATTTAATTATCAGGCGATAAAAACTTCAGTTAATTGTGTCCGTAGGGTAATAGCAGATAAAAATAAATATTATACTACTTAGTCAACATTAGTGGTTATGACGACTTTATGACGGACTAATAGGAAGCAAGCTTAATGTTGAAGCCTTTGGATATCCACCATTGATTTAATTAAAGGTGGAGATTTTGTCTTACAAAGTGGCTAGGACCATTTGTGACCCTTGGATGTAAAGCATAAAGAGGAGATCTTGACCCTTCATTTTGAAGATACATCTAATGGCTAGGATTTCAAGGAGAAAGATCCAACGGCCTAGTTTTAGTCTTATCAATATAGAAGCTATACTTAGAAGTTACATTAATATTAACCATTAATCTAATCAATGGCTAACAATGCCCAAAATGGTGGCTAGTGAAATTTGTCACTCATTGAGTGTACAAGAGGGGGGGTTCGGTTTTGGTGATGGCTCAAGGCCATAGGAAGTTTCAAGACCATTTCATTATTCATCTTTGTCTTCTCCATAAACCTAAAGCTTTTACAAAATTTTCTCTCCTTTCCCTTCAAGCTAGTTTCGGCCAAAGCACCCAAATCACCTTCCGTCACTCTATAATTTTAAACAATCACATATTTTGTATCCTTACATTAATCCAAGAACCTTTGTAGTTAAGCCTAAGCTCTAAATCTTTCATCTTCAAGGACTTTCTTCAAGATCAAGTTCTAGGTTTTTGAGGTGAAGTGTAAGAAAACTTCACTACTTATCTTATTTTCATGTTTAAAGCCATGTTTGATCCATGGTTCTCCTTGTTCAAGCTTAATATACTGATAAACTTGTGTTTCATTTTGTGTTTAAGAAGCTTTTGATAGTGAATCACTAGGAGCAAATTAAGGAGCCTGGGAGGTTCATCAAGAGGTAAGAGGGAGATCCATCTCACGAACCAAGTATGGTGGTGAGAGATGAATCTTGTATTTGATGGATGGTGAATCCATGTGAGGATTCATATCCATGGTTGTGTAATTATTTGTGGGTGTTTATGTGTTTTAAATTATTTATTTGTGCTTGCATGCTTTAGGTGATTTTTATTGCTTTAAGGTATGCTTGATTATATGATATGATGAATATATATATGTATGCCATGATTTGATGATGAAAGGAAAATAAATTTTTAGTTCCAATGACCATAAGGATTTCGGCCTCAACACCTCAAAATAGGTGTTTCCAAACTAAAATTTTCATAAATGGTAAAATTGAATGATAGAAAGGAAAAGAAAAAGAAAAGATGGGTTAGTTTCAAAGATCAAGTGTTCACGATTTTTGGAGGAATTTTAATAGTTTTGTTTGTGTAAAAACATGAATGGAACTTAGTTGATTTAGAAGGAAAAATATATGATGGTTTCAATGGCCATGTACCACGGTTTTTGAAGGCTTGTATTACCTTGGTTTTGTGAGACAAAGTGATTTCAAAGTGAAAATATAATTAATTAAGTACAAGAATTAAAGAAATGGAAATAAAGTGTTTTGTCACTTGAAAAATGGAATTTTTGTATATGAATGGAAAAGAGAGGTTGAAAGTGTTTGAACCTCAATTTATTTTAAAGAGGATTGATTTTTTTTAGAATTGTTTTGAGAGTTATGGAGAATATGTTGGTGACTTGAGATTTTCTAACGTATAACTCATCCTTTGGGTTTTGGAGTGCGTTAGGAAATTTTAAGTTAGAAATATTGATTTAATTCAATGAAGTGGTGAATTTGTGGAATATATTACGAAAAGGATTTCTTAAGTAAGAAAATGTGGAAAAAAAAGTGAGAAGTCATAGTATTTTGAGAAAGTTTGAAATGGAATTTTTGGAAGGTTGAAAAATCAATACGTGATTTGAAAATGCGACAGAATTGTTGCGTGATGGAGAATATGCGAAAATATGATTATGCAAAAAAAATAATAAAGATACTGTTGGGCCAATGTGTGGACCCTAAATATGAGATGATGTATTTGAACTGAGAATGGTACATTGTACATGCATTGAAAATGTCCGATAGACTGGATATGGCTAATTGCCTAGGAGAGAATACACCTCTTGAGTGGGTGCGATATGCGTAGTGTAAGTCACTTGTTGACCTTGGGGGCATCGAGGTGCGGGTTACCTACAATGGGCAGTTAGTAGCTCTTCTGTACCGTGGGTTAGACCGAATGCAACACACCGATGATCCTGACCGAGACACTATTCTTAATCAAGATTTGATAAAGACTGTCGTGTATATGTTAGATGTGCAAATACATATGAGAATTGTGGCACGTGGTCTGAGGCATGTTGAAACAGACAGATCTTCTCGATCACTCTCTTCGACCTGAGTTTTAGCTCCATAGAGTAGGAAATTGAGTCTATGTGCACATGCATAATTATTGAGTATTGATATCAATGTGATATTTGAACTGTTGAATATTTAGAAAATATTGAGGGTATTATCGTAATTATTATTTATGATAATTGAATTATTGAATATTTAGATATTGTTGAGGGCATGATCGTAATTATTGTTTATTACATCTGGTGTGATGATAAATAATGTTGATGGCATAATTGTAATTATGGTATGATGTATCTGTATGATATATTATAAGTGTTTATCTCCATGCTACCATGTTGGTATTGGCGTAGGTGATCTCACCTCTTTGTATGCCTATTTTGTACTGTATTTATATTTGTAAAGACGTTGAGCAATGAATTGAACAAGAAGGTGAAGAGGAGCGGATTCCTGTGGAGGAAGCTGAATTCTGAGAAGATGGTGATGCCTAGTTTCCTAGGATATATGAGGTTGCAATTTCGTGGAGGACCGGAAGCATGACATATTGACTTAGATAGAGCGTGTATTTTCTATATAGGAGACTTGAATGTTATCTTAAGTAGGCTTTATCAAGGGAACCCTTATTTCAGTGTAAATATTTATGTACACTTAGAGTTTCCGTTGTCCATCAGGCAGTACTGGGGAGCTTACTACCGTACTCCTAGTGAGATTAGTATCGTGTCGTCTGTGCGGACACCTGTCCGTAGGACTTCGAGTCAAGTCAGATTCCTACTTGCTGAAGAATCTGAGAAGGACCCGTTTAAGGGTTATGCTATTTAGTAATACTTGGGCAGTATGTTAGTTTTGGATAATGTTCAAATACTTTAAGAACCTGGTCTGTAAATATTTAAGTATGACAGTACTAAGACTTATGTATATATGATGTAAATTATTTGTGATGATGTTGTAATATTTTTATTTTTTGCTAAGTTTATCTTATTGATATTAAGAAATTTTATAACTCTTATTTACATTACAAAACATATGTTATAATAAAGGGGTAATTTGGTAATTAAGTAACATAAATGTGATACCCACGGTGGGTGTTACAGAGGGACTCTCAGAAAAATGAGTATAGAAATCCTAGCAAAGGACAACAAATATATTTTGAGTGCAAGAAATTAGGTCATATCATATCTGAGTGTCCACTATTGAAGAAAACTAAAAAAAAAATCCTTAAAGAAGAAGGAAGTGATGGCAACTTGGGAAGATCTAGATTACTCTTCAAGTGAAAATGAACAAGAAGAAGTTGTTAATATTTGTCTAGTTGTAAGACATCAAGACAGTGATGATGAGGTATCAGATACTGAACCTTCTCACCCTTCTTATAATGAAGTTGCCACTGCTTTTGATAATCTCCTCTCTGATCCCAACATCTTAGCTCAAAAGTACATTGTCCTAAAAGCCAAATTGGCTGAGATGGAAAAAGAAAATGATTTGTTAAAAAAAGACAATGCAGCTTTGAGCAAAAGAGTTAGATCATTGGTCAGTTTGAACATTGGGCTAACAGCTCAGTCTAAACTGAATAAGGTTGAATTTTCTCACTAACCTTCACAACAACTCTCTCATGTGATAGAAGAAAATATTCTGCTAAAAAAAAGGTGGAAATTTTGATTAATGACCTAGCCAAGTTTGTTAATGGTACAAATAATCTAGAAAAGCTTTTAGTAAGTAAAAAATATACGTTTGATAAAGCTGGTCTAGGATGCAAAGAGGGATCAAAACAGAAGTAGTATATGAACCTATTTGAACCTGCTAAGAAGCCAGAGTTCGTATGCTTTTGCTGTCACAACGTTGGACATAAAGCAGCTAAATGTTTTCTCAAAAACAACCACCAAAGGCAAAACCATCTAACATGAAAGGACCCAAGAAAGTTTGGGTACCTAAATTAATGATTTCTTCTCATGCAAATCTACTTAGTAATAAAAAGAAAAAAAAGATCAATAGTACCTAGACAGTGGATGCTCCAAACACATTGCAAGGGACAAAAACTGTAACACCCTCCTTAGGGTGTCACATTTCATTTTACTTGGTTACCAAATTACCCTTTCATTTATATTCGTGCTTGTAATAGAAATACGAGTTGAAAAATTTCTTAATAACAATAAATTAAACTTAGCGAAAAATAAAAACATTACAACATCATATCAAATAATTCACGTCATATATATACATACACAAGTCTTAGTATTGTCATACTTAAATAATTACAAACTAGACTTTCAAAACATTTAAACTTTAAACTTTAATTTAAACTATTATACTGTTCAAGTCCTACTAGACAGCAGAACCCTTAGACGGGTCCTCCTCAGATTCCTCAACATATAGGAATCCAGCTTGACGTGAAGTCCTACGGACAGGTGTCTGAGCAGACGACACAACACTGACCTCACTAGGGGTATGATAGTAAGCCCGCAGTACTGCCTAATAGATATTGGAAACTCTAGGTGTACGTAAATGTTAACACTAAAGTATGGATGTCCTAGATGTAATCTACTCAATCTAATATTTAGGTCTCCCATATAGTAAATACTCTCTCTATCCAAATCAACATGCCACGCTTCCTCTCCTCCAAGAAACATCAACCTCATATAGCCAAGGAAACAAGGCATCTCCATCTCTTCAAAACTCAGCATCCTCAGCAGGAATCTGCTCTTCCTCAGCTTCTCGCTCAACTTCTTGCTCAACGACTTTACAATTATAAATATAATACAGAATAGACATACAAAGAGGTGTGATCACCTACGCCATTACCAGTTTGATAGCAATGAAGATAAACACATACAATATTTCATACAACTATCATACCATAATTACAGTTATGCCACTAACATCATTGTCATCACAAAACATGTAATATACAATAATTACAATCATGCCATTATCAATAACTAAATATTCAATAATTCAATTATCATAAATCATAATTACGATAATGCCCTCAATCACTATATGTATGCACACAGACTCAATTTCCTACTCCATGGAGCTAAAACTCAGGTCAGAGAGAGTGATCAAAAAGATTTATCGGTACCAACATGCCTCGGACCACGTGCATAATCTTGCACATCTAGCATATACACGACAGTCTTTATCAGATCTTAATTAAGAATAATGTCCCAGTTAGGATCATTAGTGTGTTGCGTCGGTCTAACCTACGGCACGGAAGAGCTACCAACTGCCCATTGTAAGCAACCCGCACCCCAATGCCCCCAAGGTCAACAAGTGACTTACACTACGCATATCGCACCCACTCAAGAGGTGTAGTTTCTCTTAGGCAACTGGCCTCATACAGTCCATTGGACCTTTCCAATGCATATACTATGCACTAATCACAATTCCAATTTATTATCTCACATCGGGGTCCACACATTGACCCAACAGTATTTTTACTGTAATTCTATCGTGTAGTCATATTCTCGCATTTTCTCAATCGTGACTCAATTCTGTCACCTTTTCAAATCGCATAGCGATTTTTCAACGTTTCTCAATCGCGTAATTATTTTTCATACGTTTTAAATCCAAAAATACTATTTTTCTCATTTAATACTAAAAATTCACTTTATTTTCCATATTTGCATAATAGCCCCTCAAAAACATAATATTTACATTATAGTCCTCATTTAAATAATATTTTCATAATAGTCCCTTATAAAATTCATATTTACGAAATAATCCTTCTTTTATAAAATATTTACAATATGACTCCTCTAAAAATAATATTTGCAATATGACCCCTCTAAAAATAAGTATTTATACAATGACCCCTCATTTAAATAATATTTATAATTTAGTCTCTCTTTTATTAAAAATTACTAGTATAACCCCTCTAAAAATCAATAATTGTACTTGTTTCCCCAAAAATGATATTTCTTTCTTTTACTTCACATATTATAGCTCAAATTTTACGGACACGCTTCAAAACCCATAGGGTGAGCTATACGTCAGTAAACTTTAAGTATTGACCCTCATTTCATTTCATAACCTATTTATTTAATTATATCAGATTATTTTCCCAAAACCATTTTGCTTACTACATTCAAACTTGTTCAAATTCATTTCCTTTTCATTTAAATCCTTCATTCTCATTTGAATCCATCATTTTCAGGACTTTGGTCCTCTAAACCCTAGTATGGCCGTGAGCCTCATTGCTCTTTGGAGCATTCATACAATCGTTTCATCATGTTGTTCACATCCTAAATTACACATACACTTACATGCATTCAAAATCATACATACAAGCATATATCAAAGCAATAGTCATATATCACACATGCAAAACACAAACATAAAACCATAAACACCACAAACAAAATCAAAGAAGCATTAAACAATAGGTGAATAAACCCTTATGGGTTTTTCACCATACACAATCATCCTCATACCACCAAAACTTGATTGGTGAGGTAAAATCTCCCTCTTACCTTTTGAAGACAAGTCTTTCAAGCTCCTCTCCTTCTCCTTAATTTCGTGTGGCCTTAAACAAATCCCTAACAATTCTAAAACAATTAATAAAATCACAAATAAGGCTTAATAATGATAAACCATGGAACAAACATGGTTTAGAAAATCACAAACAAAATTTTAAACCATAAAAACCAAAGCTTACCTTTAGGAAAGTAAACCAAACTTGGATTTTGAAGCACTTAGAGTGGAATTTTAATGAAACTTCCTAAATAAAAAGTGTTTAGGAGGTGGTTTAGGTTTAGGAAATACTAAGAACAAAAATTATAGAAGATGGATGGTGTATGTGGGTGTTGGGGTAGAAACCTAGAGAGAAATAGGAAAGGAAAGTGTTCTTGAGTTCTTGGGAAATTTGAGAGGAAATGATGCTTACTTTTTGGTGAGAGAGAAAAGTGAATATAGATAGCAAAATGGGAGTGGGCTTCCGTGGGATGTGCATGGGAAATTACAGGATTTACTTGAACCAAAATATCACAATTTGAGTGCACATGCAAATGCATATGGCTTGGTCATCTTTTGGTTATGCTATGGTCACTTGGATGGACATAGAACACTTGAGAACATGGTGGAACTTGGCCTCTTGGCCGTGGGGCTCTAGTGGGGTTAGGGACTTAATTTATTTTCAATTAAAGCCTAATTGTATGCTAATTAAATAGCTAATTAATTAGGTTAAGTTTCCTAATCACTCTTAACTAATTATCTAATTACATAACTAATTAATTAATATATAATTGCATATATCATAGCCTCTAAATAAAATTAGGATATCTAATTAGTAATTAGATTATAACTAATTAATAATTAGGTTAGTTTACTTAGTTTGTTAATTAGGCCATTAAGATGATTAATTTAGGTTTAATTAGCTACTAAGTAAAAGTCAAGCCACTATCGTTGACTCAATCTTAACCCTTGATTTTTAACTTTGTTTCCTATCCATTGATCTAATCTAAGGTGGATATTACTTAGTGATTTTATCAGGATTTATTTCACACCATTGATCTGATCAACGGTTATGATCAAAAACATCTTAATCAAGCTTTTCATCTAATGGTCCACAACAAAGTCTATGCCCCTTTGTTTGACCACTTCCTATTGGATAGAAAAGTCTAGCCACCTATTTTGACCGATTTCTATTGGTTCGTTTGATTTAGCTTACAAAAAATATTCTAAGCACATTTTCTATCAACTAAAATTTATCGGGTCAAATAAATTATAGCAGAAGCTGCTATCAGTAAAATAACAGATATTTATTCATGAAATATTTTATTTCACAGATAAATTCTAAAAATTAAAAGATTCCTTTTTGTATCACTCAGATTTAGGTTTAGTAAGATCCCCCACCTCCAAATAATTCAGATAAGAATTTTCTCAGTCCGAAAATTATTATTTTCCTGACTAGGAGCAAATCACACAAAACGATAAAAAATGATCTCAAAATAGTCAAATTATTTTTATAATATACAGAAAATATAAAACAGTGTAATTCTGATATTACTATTAACATAGTCAGAATTTGGGGTGTTACAACTCTCCCCCTCTAAAATTAAGTTTCGTCCTCGAAACTTGACACACACTAAAACAAAAAACAGATACTGCTCTCTTATCTTCTCTTCCAACTCCCATGTGGCTTCACCACTTACATCGTTCCAAACCACTTTAACTAACGCGATCTCCTTACCTCAAAGTTGCTTTGTCCTTCGATCTTCAATCTTGACCGGAAACGTCTCATAGGTTAAATTCTCCTTTAGTTGTACGGTGTCTGGTTCGATAACATGAGTCAGATCAGAAATATATTTTCGTAGTTGTGATACGTGAAATACATTATGAAGATTTGATAAGAATGGTGTAGTGCAATCTGATAAGCTACCGGACCTACCCGATGAAGTATCTGATACGGCTCGATAAACTTCGGAGTGAGCTTCCTCGACTTGATTACTCGTCCAACTCCAGTCATAGGCATCACACGTAGAAACACATGGTCACCTTCTTCAAATTCAAGCAGTCTTTGTCTTTTATTAGCATAACTCTTTTGCCGCGTCTGAGTTGTCCTCATCTTGTCTTGGATCATCTTCACTTTCTCAGTTGTCTGCTGCACAAATTCAGGTCCTACCGCAGTACTTTCACCATTGTGATACCAACACAATGGCGTTCTACATCTTCTCCCATATAATGCCTTATAGGGTGCCATCCCTATGCTCGAATGGAAACTATTGTTGTAGGTGAACTCTATCAATGGTAGAAATTCATCCCAACAACCCGTTTGCTCTAGAACACAAGCCCTCAACAAGTCCTCCAATGACTAAATCATCCTTTCTGACTGACCATCTATTTGTGGATGGTAAGCAGAACTTAAACGTAGCTTTGTTTCCACCGCTTCTTGCAAACTATTCCAAAATCTTGATGTAAATCTCGGATCTCGATCAGATATAATACTGGATGGTACACCATGAAGTCTAACAATTTCATTGATGTACAATTGAGCCAACTTTTCCATTGAGTACTTAATATTAATCAGTAAAAAGTGCGCTGACTTTGTAAGCCGATCAATAATTACCCATATAGAATTGTGACCCTTCCGAGTTTTAGGTAGTCCCGTGACGAAATCCATTGCTATGTCATCCCATTTCCATTTAGGAATAGGCAAAGGTTGCAACATTCCCGATGTCTCTGATGTTCCACTTTGGCCTTCTGACAAATTAAACAGGATGATACATATTCTGCGACACCCCTCTTCATTCCTTGCCACCAATACAGCTATTTCAAATCTTGATACATCTTCGTGGCTCCCGGATGCATACTCAACCTACTTCTATGAGCTTCATCCAAAATCGATCTTCTCAGTTCTGGATCGTTAGGCACACAAACTCTTCCTTTGAACTTCAAAATTCCATCAACACCTTCGCTGAATTCCAATTCTGCTCCTTGACTTCTTGCTTCCTTTGCTTCTTGCAAATACTGATCACTGTTTTGCCCTTCTCATAATCTATCCATCAAGTCATTCGAAATAGTGATCAGGTTCAAACACATCTTCCTCGGTGTTAACTTCACAGATAATCGCATATCCCGAAACTCTTCTATCAGTTCCTTCTCCTTAATCATCATAACAGAAGCATTAAGCACTTTCCTACTTAAAGCATCCGCTACGACATTCGCCTTCCCGGGATGATACTGTAACTGAAAGTCATAGTCTTTCAGAAACTTTAGCCAACGCCTTTGTCTCATGTTCAACTCCTTTTGGTCAAACAGATACTTCAAACTTTTATGATCACTAAAGACAGTGAACGTTGCTCTATAGAGAAAATGTCTCAATACCTTCAATGCAAACACTACTGCTGCCAACTCCAAGTCATGAGTCGGATAATTCCTCTCATGTACTTTCAATTGTCTCGATACGTATGCCATAACCTTACGGTTCTGCATAAGTACACAACCCAATCCTTGATATGAAGCATCACAATATACCTCGAAAGGTTTATTCGGATCAGGCAGAATCAAAATCAGTGAAGTAGTCAGTCATCTTTTCAACTCCTGAAAACTTTCCTCGCATGCTCCAGTCCATACAAACGGTTGATTCTTTCATGTAAGTTGGGTAAGAGGTCCTGCAATCTTTGAAAACCCCTCAATAAAATGTCGATAGTAACCGGCCAATCCGATGAAACTACGGATCTTCGATATAGTCTTCGGCCTTTCCCATTCTACAACTGTCTCCACCTTTGCAGCATCAACTTCAATTCCATCCGCTGATATAACGTGTCCCAAAAATTGAACTTCGCTCAACCAAAATTCACATTTGGACAACTTGGCATACAACTTATTATCCCTCAAAATCTGGAGAACTACTCTGAGATGTTCAGCATGTTCCTCTTGACTTCGAGAATAAATTAAGATATCATCAATAAAGACAACAATAAACTTATCCAAGTATAAACGAAAAATCCGATTCATGAAATCCATAAATATCACAGGCGCATTAGTCACACCAAACGGCATCACTTGATACTCATAATGCCCATAACGAGTCCGAAATGCAGTCTTTGGAATATTCTCCACCTTCACACGTATTTGGTGATAACTAGAACGTAAATCAATTTTAGAAAATATTGCGGCTCCTCGCAATTGGTCCATCAAATAATCAATCCTTGGTAATGGATATTTGTTCTTGATCGTAATCTTGTTCGACTGTCGGTAGTCTACACATAGAAGAGAAGTCCCATCCTTCTTCTTTACCAACAATACTGGAGCTCCCCAAGGTGATACACTTGGTCTCACAAATTGCTTTTCTAATAAATCCTCCAGCCGCTTCTTAAGCTCTGCCAACTCTACTGGAGACATCCGATAAGGCGCCATAAATATAGGTCCAGCTCTAGGTACCAAGTCAATAGAGAATTTGATTTCTCTTTCTGGCGGTAATCCAGGTATATCTTCAGGAAATACTTCAGGAAATTCATTCACAATGAAAATATCCTTTAGAACATCTTCACACTGAACCTCCAAAGAAGACATCAATAAGTACCCCTGATCTCCTTCCTTTAAACAAGCTTCCACTTGAGTAGCCGTTAGGAATCTAGAATCCTTAACCTTAGGAAAAACTAATGTCTTACTCGAACAGTCTATCAAGATATGGTTTGAAGATAACCAATCCATTCCTAAGATGATATTAATCTTGGAAAGAGGTAAACAGATCAAATCCACATGAAAGATTCTATCCCTAACACATACAGGGCAATTCAAACACACTTTTGTAGTTATCACAGGCTTATCAGTAGGAGTAACCACACTCAAATCATATGGCAATGTAGTCACAGTCAATCCCAAACGCTCCACACAATCACATGCAAGGAAAGAATGTATTACTCCCAAATCATAAAATACTATTAAAGAATTACCTTCAATAGCACACTCCTCTATCAAGTCCTCAGATTTTGAGACTTCTTCCCTGCTCATAGTATACGCTTGACCACCCTCCTGTGGCCTTACAGTGTGAACACTTCCTACAGATGGTTCTGCCTTCTGCTGATCACACTCTCTAGAGAAATGTCCAGGCTTCCCACATCAATAACAAATCACCCCCTTATGCTGACAGTCCTTGGTGAGATGTCCTTTCCCACACTTAAAACATTTAAGTGTAGAAGTTTCAGTTGAAACTGCCCTACTGCCACTTGAACTTCCCCCAAATGATTATTGTAGATTCTGACCTCCAGCTGGTCTGGCATATGGTTTCTGTTGGTAATGGTTGCCACCGCTACTCTTTCCCCTTTGGAATCGCGTAGGTCCAAAGTTCTTATTCCTAGCATCTTGCAGATTATCAATTTCTTCGATTTTGCGACATTTGTCCAACAATATTGGAAACTGATCTATATCCACAGTTGCTAAAGCTCGCTTGATGTCAAGCCTCAGCCCCTCTTCAAACTTTCGACACTTTCACTCCTCATTTGGGTGCATTTGGAAGTACCTCGAAAACTTAGACAAGCTTTCGAACCTTGCATCATACTCACTTACAGTCATTGCCCCTTGCCTCAGACTAAGGAATTCCATCTCCTTAGATGTTGAACACTGGCTAGGAAATACTTCCCCAGAAACTCCTATTTGAAGAGCTGCCATGTCACAACTCTCCCTTTAGCTTGAATTAATCTCTGAGCTTCTGCCCACTAAGCCTCTCCATCACCGACTAGCACAAATGTTGCAAAAGTAAGCTTCCGCTCATCAGTACAACCCATGCCTTCAAATATCTTCTCTAGTTCTGTGATCCATAGATCAGCTTTCTCTGGATCAAACTCTTCATGAAACTTCAGTGGATTGTTCTTCCGAAATTCTGACAAGCTGTGAGCATCATCAGTTGCTCTTTGGTTTTGCTGTGCAACAACCTCAGCCATTCGTTGTATTGCTGTAATAGTTGCAGCCATGTTCTGATTATCATCGTCGACATTTCCAGCTCCTGCCCTCGCATTCATGCGTCCTCTTCCTCGTCCAACCATTTCGTTATATCAATCAGACTGAACAACACAAAGAAAAGTGAGGGTCAGTCTTTAAACAATATTGTTTTTCTTTCGAAAAACAATCACAGAGAATCACACAACTTAGACAAGACAGACCTAACCACAAACCCAAAAGACTCTAACTTGGGCTCTGATACAACTAATGTAACACCCTTCTTAGGGCGTCACATTTCATGTTACTTAGTTACTAAATTACCTATTCATTTTTGTATTCGTGCTTGTAATAGAAATATGAGTTGAAAAATTTCTTAATAACAATAAATTAAACTTAGCGAAAAATAAAACCATTACGACATCATATCAAATAATTCACATCATATATATACAAACACAAGTCTTAGTATTGTCATACGTAAATAATTACAAACTAGACTTTCAAAACATTTAAACTTTAAACTTTAATTTAAACTATTATACTGCCCAAGTCCTACTAGACAGCAAAACCCTCAGACGGGTCCTCCTTAGATTCCTCAGCATATAGGAATCCAGCTTGACGTGAAGTCTTACGGACAGGTGTCCGAGCAGATGACACAACACTGACCTCACTAGGGGTATGATAGTAAGCCCCCTAGTACTGCCTAATAGATATTGGAAACTCTAGGTGTACATAAATGTTAACACTAAAGTACGGATGTCCTAGATGTAATCTACTCAATCTAATATTTAGGTCTCTTATATAGTAAATACTCTCTCTATCCAAATCGACATGCCACGCCTCCTCTCCTCCAAGAAACGTCAACCTCATATAGCCAAGGAAACAAGGTATCTCCATCTCTTCAAAACTCAGCGTCCTCAGCAAGAATCTGTTCTTCCTCAGCTTCTCGCTCAACTTCTTGGTCGACTACTTTACAATTATAAATATAATACAGAACAGACATACAAAGAGGTGAGATCACCAATGCCATTACTAGTTTGGTAGCAATGAAGATAAACACATATAATATTTCATACAGATATCATATCATAATTACAGTTATGCCACTAACATCATTATCATCACAAAACATGTAATATACAATAATTATAATCATGCCATTACTAATAACCAAATATTCAATAATTCAATTATCATAAATCATAATTATGATAATGCCCTCAATCACTATATGTATGCACACAGACTCAATTTCCTACTCCATGGAGCTAAAACTCAAGTCAGAGAGAGTGATCGAAAAGATTTGTCGGTACCAACAAACCTCGGACCACGTGCACAATCTTGCACATCTAGCATATACACGACAGTCTTTATCAGATCATGATTAAGAATAGTGTCTCGGATAGGATCATTGGTGTGTTGCGTTGGTCTAACCTATGGCACAGAAGAGCTACCAACTACCCATTGTAGGCAACCCGCACCCCAATGCCTCCAAGGTCAACGAGTGACTTACACTACGCATATCGCACCCACTCAAGAGATGTAGTTTCTCCTAGGCAACTAGCCTCATACAGTCCATTAGACATTTCCAATGCATATACCATGCACTAATCACAGTTCTAATTTATTATCTCATATCGGGGTCCACACATTGACCCAATAATATTTTTACTGTAATTCCATTGCGTAGTCATATTCTCGCATTTTCTCGATCGCGACTCAATTCTGCCTCCTTTTCAAATCGCGTAGCCATTTTTTAACGTTTCTCAATCGCGTAATTATTTTTCATACGTTTTAAATCCAAAAATATTATTTTTCTCATTTAATACTAAAAATTCACTTTATTTTCCATATTTGCATAATAGCCCCTCAAAAACATAATATTTACATTATAGTCCTCATTTAAATAATATTTTCACAAAAGTCCCTTATAAAATTTATATTTATGAAATAGTCCTTTTTTATAAAATATTTATAATATGACCCCTCTAAAAATAATATTTGTAATATACCTCCTCTAAAAATAAGTATTTATACAATAGCCCCTCATATAAATAATATTTACAATTTAGTCCCTCTTTTATTAAAAATTATGGTATGACTCCTCTAAAAATCAATAATTGTACTGTTTCCCCAAAAATGATATTTCTTTCTTTTACTTCACATATTACAGCTCAAATTTTACGAATGCGCTTCAAAACCCATAGGGTGAGCTATACATAAGTAAACTTCAAGTATTGACCCTCATTTCATTTCATAACCTATTTATTTAATTATATCAGATTATTTTCCCAAAACCATTTTGCTTACTACATTCAAACTTGTTCAAATTCATTTCCTTTTTATTTAAATCCTTCATTCTCATTTGAATCCATCATTTTCAGGACTTTGGTCCTCTAAACCCTAGTATGATCGTGAGCCTCATTGCTATTTGGAGCATTCATACAATCGTTTCATCATGTTGTTCACATCTTAAATTACACATACACTTACATGCATTCAAAATCATACATACGAGCATATATCAAAGCAATAGTCATATATCACACATGCAAAACACAAATATAAAACCATAAACACCACAAACAAAATCAAAGAAGCATTAAACAATAGGTGAATAAACCCGTATGGGTTTTTCACCATACACAACCATCCCCACACCACCAAAACTTGGTTGGTGAGGTAAAATCTCCCTCTTACCTATTGAAGACAAGTCTTTCAAGCTCTTCTCCTTCTCCTTAATTTCGTGTGTCCTTAAACAAATCCCTAATAATTCTAAAACAATTAGTAAAATCACAAACAAGGCTTAATAATGATAAACCATGGAACAAACATGGTTTAAAAAATCACAAACAAAATTTTAAACTATAAAAACCAAAGCTTAGTTTTAGGAAGGTAAACCAAACTTGTATTTTGAAGCACTTAGAGTGGGATTTTGATGAAACTTCCTAAATAAAAAGTGTTTAGGAGGTGGTTTAGGTTTAGGAAATACTAAGAACAAAAATTATAGAAGATGGATGGTGTATGTGGGTGTTGGGCCCGAAACCTAGAGAGAAATAGGAAAGGAAAGTGTTCTTGAGTTCTTAGGAAATTTGAGAGGAAATGATGCTTGCTTTTTGGTGAGAGAGAAAAGTGAATATAGATAACAAAATGGGAGTGGGCTGCCGTGGGCTGTGCATGGGAAATTAAAGGATTTACTTGAACCAAAATATCACAATTTGAGTGCACATGCAAATGCACATGGCTTGGTCATCTTTTGGTCATGCTATGGTCACTTGGATGAACCTAGAACACTTGAGAACATGGTGGAACTTGGCCTCTTGGCCATGGGGCTCTAGTGGGGTTAGGGACTTAATTTGTTTTCAATTAAAGCCTAATTGCATGCTAATTAAATAGCTAATTAATTAGGTTAAGTTTCCTAATCACTCTTAACTAATTGTCTAATTACATAACTAATTAATTAATATATAATTGCATATATCATAGCCTCTAAATAAAATTAGGATATCTAATTAGTAATTAGATTATAACTAATTAATAATTAGATTAGTTTACTTAATTTGTTAATTAGGCCATTAAGATGATTAATTTAGGTTTAATTAGCTACTAAGTAAAAGTCAAGCCACTATCGTTAACTCAATCTTAACCCTTGATTTTTAACTTTGTTTCCTATCCATTGATCTAATCTAAGGTGGATATTACTTAGTGATTTTATCAGGATTCATTTCTCACCATTGATCTGATCAACGGTTATGATCGAAAACATCTTAATCAAGCTTTTCATCCGATGGTCCACAACAAAGTCTATGCCCCTTTGTTTGACCACTTCCTATTAGATAAAAAAGTCCCGCCACCTATTTTATTGATTTTTATTGGTTAGTTTTGATTTAGTTTACAGAAAATATTCTAAGCACATTTTCTGTCAACTAAAATTTATCGGGTCAAATAAATTATAGCAGAAGCTACTATAAATAAAATAACAGATATTTATTCGTAAAATATTTTTATTTCACAGATAAATTCTAAAAACTAAAAGATTCATTTCTGTATCACTCAGATTTGGGTTTAGTAAGATGATCTCGGAAAAGTCAAATTATTTTTATAACATACAAAAAATATAAAACAGTGTAATTCTGCTATTACTATTAACATAGTCAGAATTTGGGGTGTTACAAAAATAAGTTCTTGTATTAAAAGACGGAGATGAAGGTGATGTGAGCTTTGGAGACAATAGCAAAGTAAAAACAAAAGGAATAGGTAAAATTTATTAGGCAAACTCTACCACTGTTGACTATTTATACTATGTGAAAGGATTAGAACACAACATTCTCAACATAAGTCAATTTTGTGACAATGACTTTGAAGTTGTGTTTGAACTAGCTAAGTGCATAGTTAGAGAAGCCAATAATGATAAAGTCCTTTTTTCTGGATGTTGTGACAAGAATGTCTATAGCATTAAGCTAGAGGACCTTAGTAATCAAAATGTGGAGTGTCTTATGTCTATGAGTTTTGAACAATGGTTGAGGTATAAGAAAGTTAGCCATGTTAATATGAAAACCCTTTTAAAATTGCTTAAACATGACTTATGAAAGGATTACCAAAAATCAAGTTTAACAAAGATATAGTATTTGAAGTATGCCAAAGAGGCAATCAAACAAAGTCATGTTTTCAGCCAAAGAATGTTGTTATAACTTATAGACCTCTAGAACTCCTATGATCTCTTTGGACCTACCAAGACTGCTAGTCTAGGAAGAAAGAGGTATGGCTTTGTCATAGTTGATGATTTCTCAAGATTCATATGGGTCCTTTTCCTTAAAGACAAGAATGATTCTTTTAAGGCTTTTAAAGCCTTTTGTAAACAAGTTCAAAATGAAAAATATTTTTGTATAATTGCCATAAGGAGTGATTATGGAGGAGAGTTTGAGAATATTTATTTCAAAAAAAATTATGAAGAAAATGAAATTGTTCATAATTTCTCCTATCTAAGAACTCCACAACAGAATGGAGTTATGGAAAGGGAAAATAGGACTTTACAGGAGATGACTTAAACTCTCTTATCTGACACTAAGTTACTAAAATATTTTTGGGCTGAGGCAATTAGCACCTCCTACTATGTTTTAAATAGGATTTCTATAAGGCCAATATTAAAGAAAACATCATATGAATTGTGGAAAGGAAGAAAACCCACCATATTATACTTTCATGCATTTGAATGTGAATGTTTTGTGCTAAACAACAATGATCAGTTAAGAAAGTTCAATTCAAAATCTAATAAATGCATCTTTCTTGGCTATTCTCAAACTTCCAAAGCTTATAGAGCTTATAATATGAGAACACTAGTTGTTGAAGATAGTATGCATGTGTCTTTAATGAAACTAACTCTCTCAATGCGATGAGAAGGCTTGCAGATTTGGATGATGAAATGGAGAAGCTCTCATTTAATAAGAAATATGAGAAATATGATAAAAAGAAAGATGGATCCAGTGAAAGCAGAAAAAAAGATCAGTCCAAAGATGGAAAAGTTGAAACAACAAATGAGAAAGCTGAGTCAGCAGCTGAGAAAGTTCATGAACCTTCTCACTAACCTTCTCACCTACCAAGAGACTGGAGACTACATTTTTCTCACCCAAGGGAGCTGATCATTAGTGAAACCTCTACTGAAGTAAGTACTAGATAATCCTTTAGAAGACTAGACCATTCAAATTAGTTTGTTGTACTCTCTCAAATTAAGCCCAAGAATATTGATGAGGCACTACAAGATGAATCATGGATAGCAACTAAGAAAGTTCATGAACCTTCTCACCTGCTAAGAGACTGGAGACTACACTCTTCTCACCTAAGGGAGTTGATCATTGGTGAAACCTCTACTGGAGTAAGAACTAGATTATCCTTTAGAAGACTAGAATATTCAAATTAGTTTGTTGTGCTCTCTCAAATTGAGCCCAAGAATATTGATGAGGCACTACAAGAAGAATCATGGATAGCAGCTATGTAAGAGGAGCTTAATCAGTTTGAGAAAAATAAAGTTTGGTCTCTTATGCCTGCACCTAGGGATCACTCACTTATTAGCACAAAATGAGTGTTCAAGAACAAACTAGATGAGGATGGAAAAATTATAAGGAACAAAGCAAGTTTAGTGGCTTAAGGGTATAATCAACAAGAAAGTATTGACTATGATGAAACCTTTGCTCCTATAGCAAGATCAGAAGCAATAAGAATACTCCTTGCCTATGTAGCATATAAAGGTTTTAAACTGTTTCAAATGAATGTTAAGAGTGCATTCTTAAATAATTTTAAAAATGAGCAAGTGTATGTCCATCAACCTCTTAGTTTTGAGGATGTTGAATATCCAGAATATGTATATAAGCTCTCCAAGACCATTTATGGGTTAAAGCAAGCTCTAAGAGCTTGGTATGAGAAGTTAAACAATTTTTTGATAGAAAATGGTTTTACTCGAGGAAAAGTAGACATGACCTTGTTAATAAAATATTTATAAAATAAGCTTTTAATAGTTCAAATATATGTTAATAACATTGTCTTTGGATCCACTAATGAGGTTTTATGCAGAGAATTTTCTAAATTAATGAAGAGTGAGTTTGAGAAAAGCATGATGAGAGATTTGAAATTCTTCTTTAGTCTACCAATAAAACAAGACAAGTTTAGAATTTTATTTACCAAGAGAAGTTGTGAGCACCTAATTTTGACTAGACTATTTTTTAATTTTTGTTTCAAGAAAAATTGAAAAAAAAGAGAAAAAATTAAAAAATAAAAAAACTTGAAAAACTAAATGAAATCTGAAAAATAAAAATAAAAATAAAAAGAAAAAAAGAAAAAGGAAATTAGGAAAAAAATAAGATGACCCAACCTTCTTATATGCATAAGCTTAACTCAATTTTTCTTAAACCACCCACCTTAAGCCCAAACTAATTTATGGCCCATCAAATATGGTCAACCCAAATCCATTACTTCCACCTAAGTCATCTCCCTGCTTGCATCTAAACCCTAGTCGTACACCACATCCCCACCATATTACAATTTCTTCCTCAACCATCTACCCCGGATCGAATTTATGCCTAGAATTTGTAGCATCCTAATACCATATACCTTACTATATAGTATCAATCATGCTACTTCTAACTTAAACATTAACTAACCCATAACATTTATATAAATTATTATGGAGAGCCATAACTAAAAGTCATACATATATACATCATAGCCTTAAAAGGGCAAGGTGTTACACATACAACTTTAAACATACTCAAAGAATATATAAAATAATTATACAAGATTTGTCTACTAAAAGCATTAAAACTAAGCTAGTCTTCATGCTTATTTTCCTTTTCCTTTGAAAGGTCTTGACCTGGATTTACATGGAAACACAACGGGGTGAGAATTAATAATTCTCAGTAAAAGCATTCCAAAACAAGCATTGGTAATATTCATAAAGAATAAACAAACCAATCATGCATAACATTATAAACATAATCGTAACACATACAAAGTAAGACATGTTTAAATACTCTACAAGGTTTAGTTTAGTAACTAAAGAAACCAAGTTAACTTACATTCATACATATATTCATACAGACTTAGCTTATTTAAGAACCAAGTTGTTTAACTAAGAACTCGGGCTTCTTGTATTATCTTGTAGTAGGGAGGGAAAGCTCATCCTCACACTACTTATAACCTTGGTACTATGGTTAGGAATAGCTAATTCCCTTCCTTTGACAAATGATTGTGCACATCATTAAAGGCTACACACGTAGGAAAATTACTACTAATTCATCCTAGCATACATGTATCTCATACACCACAACATCACTCATTACATCTTAAGTGATATCCATGCAGCACTAAATTGCTTAAGGTGCTAGACACTTACCTAGGGCAATCCATTACTTTTGGTTGCACTAAGGTTCATACATATAATGCAATGTTATGTTTAACTCATACATAATCACCACCATGACTTATCACATGGTTCACTCTAACCAAGTGAAGAGACTAACCTCTAGTAAACATGTACTCTCAATTCAATTCTAACTCAAGAAGGAGCATTTTCCATGTTTCTAGTTAAGTAAAACATACTTATGATACTTGTATCTAGCTTGCCTTGTATTACATCACAAGTGGTAACCTAAGCCACACTAGTATGCTCAAGGTCCTAGATATCTACTTTAGGCAATTCCTAACTTATGGAATGCTTAAATACTTGTGCTTCTACAATAACTCTATACTAAGTCCATTTATGCACCATTAACTCCACTTTCTCTCTTAGGAGCAACTCATGCACTATGACAAGTGATTATTGCCAACTGAACTCAGCTTACTTATATCTAGTATACCCTATAATTATTACATCTTATGTGAAATCAAATGCAACACTATGTTACCTAAGGAACTAGATACCTACCTATGGCAACCCATAACTATTGGATGCTTAAGGTCTCTTACTTTCCCATATATGCAAGGTAATCATCTCCACTATAAAATACCCCTACTAGTGTCTCAACGCACTTTACAAGGCATATATAAGGGATCCTAGCAAGTAAGGAACTTCAATTTCCCATAAACATCATCCTAGGAGAAACTAAGGCGCCCCTTCCTAGCGCCTAGGCGCTGGCTGGGTAGGGACAATGCCCTATTTTCATCAGGAGCTTGCACTTAGGCATGCCCTTTTGGCGCCTAGCTCTCTGTTTCACATTCTTTTGTTTCTGGGCAATAGGCACCTAGGCACCAGTTATGCTGCCTGATGCTCTTATGCAATTTGGTCATTGGAAGCCTAGGCACCAGTTGCACTAGAAAACATGCAGAACTGGTTTATGCATAATCTTGTTTCTCCAACCAATTACAACCCTCATAATAAGTTCTTAGATGTTCTTTAACATTAATCATGATCACTAATCATGTCATAAACCTTATACATACATGGATTAAAGCATCAACCATCAACCTAAAAACCCATTTCTCAATTCACAACTCAAGTGGATATTATGGATTCTAAGGGATCAAAACTAACAACCATACATCAAACAAGTTATAACAAACTCACTTCAACCATAGAAGTAAGAATCAAGCCTCAACATTCACTAACATCACTCAAACCCATTTTCCTTTATCAAGCATAACCAAGAAACAAGATGAAGATGAGAAGGAGATAGATGAAGTCAAGTACCCCTACCTCTTAAGTAGATGATGATCTTCAAGCTATTATCTTGCCTTTCTCCTTCTTGCTCCTTTTTTCTTCCTCTTTTCCTTCTTTCTTTCTCCTCTTCCTTTTCCTTCTCTCATTTCTTTTCTCCTCTATTTTCCACTCCTTCAATCATGAGAAATGGAGAGAAAAAGGTTAAAGAAGTCAAACATATAAGGATATCGCTGCAAACCTCAAGATATTATTACAGCGAAGGATGAACAAAAATCTAGAGCTCTGATTCAAAATTATCTTGATTCAGCCCCCCGTGAGGAATTGCCAAACCATTTGACTCTTCACCCATTCCAATATAAAGGATTAGTCAATCAAATAATAGATAATAAATGGGTTGGTTTGAAAATAAATGAATTGCTGGTTGTAGAGTATTATTCTCGTCAGACCTAAACCTAACTAAAATAACAAGAGTTTTGAAATAAAGGCATTAAAGTTTTTGTATTCAAACTTTATATCTCTTAGGAATACTTTGATCTTACTAAATCAAGTTTCCTAACTTCCAAAGATATTAAAATAAAACCTAGGATTTACCCAAATCCCACTTTATCTTTTTCATACTTTTCCATATCTGCTACAAGTCAATTTGGTATTAAAATACATAACCAGTGTACTTAAAAATATCAAAATGACTCCGTTTATCCTCAAAATTTAACTACATCCTCATTCACATATTTGTGACCTAGAAATAATTTTTTTATTTATTTTTCTCATCTTAGCAATTTATGCCATTATCTGAGTCATTTTATGTAACTTTTCACTTTCTTTGTTGTAGCAAAATGCCTAAACTAACGCAGTTTGTCACAAAATTAACCATACATGTTAAGCAAGTAATATGCTACATCTGTAACGATATGCAAGTCTAACATGTTTAAAAGGATGTTACAGAGTTTGTGATTCTTTCCTTATTAGTTCATGCACAACCCCTCGATCACGAGAGCATGAATCAGGCTAGCGTGATTCTTTCTTTTTTCCCTTGCCATGAGAGTAATCCCCCTTTTTGTTTCATTTTGATTTCAATAATGAAGAATGGAAATTGTGTGGATTGGATAGTGAAGAACACTGATTCAACCCTATAAATTCCCAAGTAGAGAAATCGCAAAGACATAGACTCATACTAGCAAGAGCAATGAGCAAGTGTAGAGTAAGACAGAGAGCAACACACTGAGAGCTTAAGAAGCCAAAGGCGCTAGGGTCAGGGATTGATACTTATACACACCGAGGGCCATACTTAAAGACTCATACGCACTCAAAGATTTAGAAATAAAGAGTGAGCGAGAGATAGAGAGAACAAAATTGATGGAGAGTGAGTGAATGAGATTCTTAAGTAGTCTGAACTCAACTCAAGATCATCTCCATCAATTCTCATTTTATTGTTGTCAAAAGTGTTTTGTGGGTAATTCTTCTTATTTTGTTTTCCATTTTTTCATTAGTTTGAGCATGAATTAAAGGTATTTGAAAGCTAACCTGTATTATTGATTTTATTATTTTTTAGAAGACTTGTGATATGAAAGACCTATAATAATTTCTTTGATTCAATATAGTTTGCGCACAATTTGTTTGATGGAAAACTTGAGTATTCACCTATTGAGGTGTGGTATACTATTTGTTGTTTTCTTCTCCTATGTGTGATCCTATGATATAACAACTTGCATGCTGAAGTGCTTGGGCTAATATTCTTTTACTATTGCTGGATGAATCTGTGAGTGCTGTTTGAGAATGTTGCTTCAGGGCAGATATCTAAGAAGTTTGTAAAGGTGTAAAAGCTCTAGGTTATATTGTGTGGAATAAGACTTGTTTTAATATCTGAATTGATCCTCTAATTTCCATTGACATGTTGGGTAAATAAAAGGAGTTTGAGTTGCTATTTATGTCTTGGCTATAAATTGGTATCCAACTTGAAAAGTGTTGTAAGCCTATTTCAAAATTCACGATGCTTGATGCCGTAAGTCCCTTGCTATCAAAAATTCTATAAAATTGAATGAGATACTCAATTGAACACTAATAGTAATGCCTTAGGGTCATAAGATTGTTAGTAGGATATGTGATGCTCCAATTTGTTCCATCCCTAGATTTTTAGACTTGTGTGTTGGTGCTTTTCTTTGTACTAATGGTTTTTACTGGTTTGAATGTGGTATTGTCATATGGTTTCTTTTGGGTTCAATGGTAGGCATATGAATGGAATTATGGTTATTGCTATGTTGTGGGATGATGTGTTGTTGAATAGAAATGCACGAAATTATGTTTGGATCTCAGTTAATTCGAGGTGTACGCTCAAATTGATTTATATGCATTTTTGCTTGATGGTCCTAATGCATTATGAGTGTGTCACATATGATTTGTAATGGGTGAGTGGTGAGGTTTGTAAAACTCCATTTGAGGTTGTTGGGATTAGTCCAGAATAAAATTAAAGGAGAAATTTAGGACATACTTGTATGTTTAATTATAGTCATGTTTTGAAAGCTAGCACAGTGAAATTTCTTTTCTGGATTATGTGCATCATGTTTTATTATTCAACTGCTTGTGCAAACAGTCTAGGTGTTCTATTTTAGTTCTCACCTTGCTGATCATCCTTTCCTGGGCGTTCCTTTTTTTTTTGTTAAGCATTTTTTTATTATTTAATCATTTGAAGGTTGTTTTCTTTATTCTTCCATCATTTGTTCCTTTAATAAATTAATGAGTTTTATTTCACTATAAAGATAACTATACTAACAAGAGGTAAATGTGGTTTTCTTAAAAAAAAATTGTTGATGAAAAAATAAATAAATAAAAGATAAAAAAATTATACCTTGAATGGTCTCATGGCTAATGTGCTCCCATGTCAAATTCCTAAGTTGCTTAGTGTACTTATTTGTAATATTTGTTTAGGATTTGTTAATAAAAAATTTGTTTAAAAAATGAGAGAAAAGAAAAAGAAATACTAATTAACTCTTTTTAAATGTTTGTTTTCTTTAAGTTTTTAGGGATAAAATAAATATTTTAATATTATTATTAATTTGCACAATTAATTTAGGGTAGGTTGCCTTAGGACGGGTGTCTCAGGGGTGTTGTGGAATTTAGTTTTCACCTTTCTTGTACACAATTGACTCCTAAACTCAGCTTAGTTTCAAAGACTCTATTTTTTAAGGTTTTTTTTTCTAATTTTTCCTAGTTTAAATTAAATTGGTGTCGGCTTCTTTTTTCTAAATTTTTTCTTTGTCCTGTCGCGATTTTGGTTGCGACAAATGGTGACTCCAATGGGAAAAATTAGAGGGTAAAGCCTATTTAGTTGGTTGTGCAAATTATTACTAACCCTTTTCTTATTTGTTATACCACTTTTTTTGTTGATTTATTGTTAATTGCTTGGTCTTTGTACTCTTGTTTGTAAATAGGTTATTAATTTTCTCTCTTTATTTGTAAATAATTTTTATTGTTGATTTCCTTGTTTGGATGCTTAAACATTAGGGTAGATGGCCATTGGTTTTATTGTGTATGTGCTTTGCTTTTATTTTGCAGGATATGGGTAATCTTAGGTTTTTATGCTTCCATGCACACACTTCACTGGCACTTAACTCACACACGTTATGGGCTCTATACTCGATCCTGAGTGATGCCAAACGACTTAGAAGGGGCTTTAGTGATGTTATTGTGGAGCTCTTTGCTTGCTTACTTGCACTAATTCTCCTGCTCAGATTGTACTTAGTATCATGGAGGTGGCCATATTGTAGGGGTTTATCCTTCCTTGTGGTCAATTCATGAATCTAGATCCTTATCTTCTTGATAAGAGCAATCTGGAAACCTTTTTCCTTTAAAGAGACTAAATATGTCACGGAAAATCAAGGATTAATAGTGGAGCCTAGTTGCTATCCCATGTTAGGATCATGACCTTAGTGATACATACCCTTAGACTTTACCATTTTAAGACACAATGGGGGCATATCTCTCTTCAACCAAAAACAAAAAAGCTCATCTCACGCATTAATAAATTTTTTTGGGTAAACAAAAAACAAAACTCATTTCATGCATCTCATGCATCAATAAATTTTTTGTGGGTCAACAAAAAGTTCATTTCATGCATGCATTAATAAATCTTTTGGGTAAAAAAAAATAAAACTCATTTCATGCATCTAATGTATTAATAATATTTTTTTGGGGTAAAAAATAAAATCATTTCATACATATCATGCATCAATAAGTTTTTTGAGTTAACAAAAAAAATCATTTCATGCATCAATTTTTTTTGGGTTAACAAAAAAAAACTCATTTCATGCATCTCATGCCTTAATAATATTTTTTATTAGTTAAAGAAAAAAACTCATTTTGTGCATCTCAAGCATTAATAATTGTTTTCGATAAAAAAAAAAGTCATTTTATTCATCTTATACATCAATAACCATTTTGCGTCAACAATAAGAATAAAATAAAAAAGTTCTCATTTCATGCATCTCATCTCATGCATAAACAAAAATTTTGAATTAAAAAAAAAACTCATTTGATGCATCTCATGCATTAATAAATTTTAGGAGTTGGTGAAATTGTTTAGCCCACTAATATTATGAACTACATTTTGCAATTTTCACTAAACATTTTGAGCTTGATGTGAGAAAGGAAGTAATTATTATTAGTGAACCAACAATCCATTAGGTCATTCATAAGGTTTCGCATGAGCTTTTGCAGTTTAGCATTTGTAAAAAAGGAAAAAAAAAAGAGGAAAAAGTGAAGACAACTTTTCATTTGCATCTTTGCATTAATTTCTTCATCACAAAAAAAAAGTCTTATTACTTCTTAGCATGGATTTTTGCATCCAAAAGAAAAAGAAAACAAAAGAAAAAAAACATATCTTCATTGCATTCAAGCACATTTTTTTCCTTTTGCCTATTGAAAAAAAAAGCCATAACGCACTTTTGTGATTGTGCGCTCAATAGAAAATATAAAGAATAATAATTTCATGTGCATTCTTTTAAAAAACATTGAACATTACACTTCCAAAGAAAATGAGCCCCAATCAAACCCAGGTTCATGATACGAAATGACAAACAAGATCCATAGAAGTGGTTAGAAGAAATATGGGTCAAGAAGTTAACGAGGTAAAGGAGAAGGTAAATAAGATGTCAAGCTCAAAGCAGAATGGAAAAAATGTTGTTAGTCATGAAGGATTTCCTTAGTTTGATTAGGGAAAATGGACGTGTAAGAGTAACTGGGGCATATATGCATCCATCACCCATCACTTTTGTGGAGACAGTCCTAGTTTTTTCAAATGAAACCCCATGTGTCACCCAAGGGACAACCTTTGTGGGAGGAACAACAAGCATTGCACCACTGGTAATTCCTATTGGAGAAGGGTATAATGCAGTAAAGGATGTACATGGTAATGTTGGGCCCACATGAGAACGACCTCATATATCTATCTCAAGGGCAACATGATTTCATGCGGGGAGTAGTCATGCAGCAACCCAACAAGATAAGATGAAAAATAATTGGAAGGAAAAGATGGAGGAGCATATTAAAGCTACCAAGGGTCCTAACATCTATGGTCCCCTTGGGATAGAGGAACTATGCCTTACTTTCGATGTTATCATCCCAAAGGACTTCAAGGTGGATTTCGATAAATATGATAGGAGTTCCAACCCTTATTTCCATTTGAAGACCTACTTGGCTAAGATGATAATCTAGTCAACTAACCATAAGTTCCTGATATATTTCTTCCATGAAAACTTGACTGTGTCTGCTTTAGAGTAGTACATTCAGTTGAATCATTCAAAAATCTCTCTTTAAACAAATCTGGTTGACTTGTTTACTCCTACCTAAGAACAGTTGGGGCCATTGCAAAAAAATAATGAGGAGACTTTTAGACATTATGCTCAAAGGTGGAGGGCCTTGGCAGCACAAGTTCAACCTCCATTACTTTAGCTGATATGTGCACCTACTTCTTAGGAACTTTGGGGTCTCCGTTCATTGAATAATGGCTGGTGTAGCTTACAAAGATTTTGTTGAGTTGATTATGGTTGGAGAAAGAATAGAAATGTTGGCAAAGGCAGGAAAGTTGTCCATTGGAAATGTCAAGAATGGTTTTGCAATGAATGAGTCGCATCCAAAGAAGTTTGACTCAAATATGAGCTATGTACAATACCAGTAACCATTTTCAATTCGTATCCCATCATCCCATTTCACTTACCAGACTATTCAACCATATGTACTTTGTCATCATCCATCCATGACCAATACCCTTTTTCAGATAAACCACACCTCATCACTCTATCCATATACACAGTCATATTCATCTTATGCTAGCCATTCCACTGTGCCTCCACCAAACCACCCTAATCAGTTCCAAGTGAACCTTCCAAACAAAAGGAGGTTTCATCCTCCATCAAGCTCACCACTGTTCTCAACATTGTCTTTCTCTAAGGATGAGTTATTCCAATAATTGTTTAAGGCCCATATGATTGAAAAAGTTCTTGTGGGCCCTAGGGAACCTTTCCAACATGGTATGACCCTTGTAACATCCCTAAAAATATGTTAGACTTGTATATAGTTACAAAGGTAGCATATTACTTGTATGACATATCAATTAAGTTTTGTGACAAACTAAATTCATTTAGGTACTTTGTTGCAACTCAAAAGTTAAAAAGTAGCATAAAATGACTCAAATAATAGCATAAGTTGCTAAGTTAAGTGAAATAAATCTAGAGAATTTGTTTCTAGGTCACAAATAGGTGGAAGAGGATGTAGTTAAAATTTAAGGATAATTAAAGTTAGTTTGGTATTGTTAAGCGTACCGAGAGTGTGTTTTAATGCCGGATTGACTTGCAGTAAATATGGAAAAATAAAGAAAAGGTGAAATAAGAATTTAGATGAATCCTAGAATTTATTCTAAAGTTGTTGGAAGTTAGGAAACTTGATTTAGAAAAATCTAAGTGTTTTTAACAGATAAGAAACTTCTAAAAAAATATCCTAAGATATTTTGCTACACTCCCATTTTTCTCTCTTCCCTCACGTGAAAAGTAGCAATTGTAGCTGCATAAAAGAAAGGAAACAGAAACAAAGAAAAGAAAGAAGGGAACTCAAAGGGAAGGGGAGGAAAAAGGGAAGGAAATCAAAAGGAGATCAAAAAGCTAAGATCAAGCTTGAAGATCACCATCCATACAAGAAGTGTTAGTCATGGTAATCATCACCCAAGAGGGGGTGAATTGGGTGATTACAAGTTATAAAACACCTTTGAGAAATTAAGCATTTTGAATAACTTAATTAATAAATGCAACAGAATAAGTTTAACAAAAGTAAAACTATTAGAGATTTCATAAATACTACTTGGGCTACAGGATAAATCAAGTAAATAAGCTAGATATCAAATTCAATTCAAGCATACATAATTAAGGCACAATTGTAAAAAGATAGAGTTGAGAAAATCAAACACAAGATTTATCCTGGTTCAGCCATCAATCCACTTGTGACCTACGTCCAGTCCTCAAGCAATCACTCGAGATTTTTCACTATATCTTCAAGCTTCAACGAGCGCTTGTAACATTTACATAATAGAGCACTCACCACATATTGGGAAACCTCACCCTTTGTGCTTGAGCCTCAACTTCAAGGGATACCTCACCCTTTACAACCTTGAGGGATACCACACCCTCTTTACCAACAAGGGATACCTCACCTTTACAACTTTGAGGGATACCTCACCCTCTTTACAAACAAGGGATGCCTCACCCTTTTCTCTAGAGAGATACCTCACCCCCTTACAATGATTTCAAGATAAAGAGAAAGATTAGAAACTCTCACAAGAGTAGATATACAACTTGAAGAACAAAGTATAGATGATAAGAAACTCTCTCAAGAGTGGATAATACAAATTGAAGCTCTATGGATATCAAGGATTCACACTTTAAAGATCAAAATATGATTTTGATTATTTAAGGATCAAATCAAGTGTTCTTGTGTTTCTTAGTATGTAAATGCTTCAAATATCACTTATATATAGAGCCCAAGTGATAAAATAATCGTCGGTAGTGTTTAGAAATGATTTTTTATGAAAACTAGTCATTTATAGCGGTTGGGAACATTTCTGGGCACTTAGTAATTGATTACATGGCCTCTGCCAAAATTGTAATCGATTATAGGACTTGTGTAATCGATTACATCACTTTTGATTTTGAAAACTGACTTTAAAATATCATAACATCTTCATTTCTTATCCGATTAAAGCAAATGACACTCATTGGAAAGATCTTTGAGTCTATTTTCAAATGAAACAGGTTTTAGGACAAAACTCTAAGTATTTTGAAACGTATAATCAAAAAAGTAATCAAAGGTCAGCTTTTCAAAACTCAAACTTGACTATTTTTGAAAACTGACTATAAATGGTCATAACTTCTTCATTTCTTATCCGTTTAAAGCAAATGACCACTCATTGGAAAGATCTTTGAGTCTATTTTCATATGCAATAAGTTTAACAATAAAAATCAAAGTATTTTGAAAGTTATGATTAAAAGAGTAACTACATGTCAGTTTTACAAAATACAAACTTGACTATTTTTCAAAGGTTTGAACTACCACCAAGACTAACTTTCCAAAAACAATTTGTTGGGCATTTAAACATGTAAGAAACACTTTTAAAGATGTTAAAATATATTTGAGTTTAGTGTGATTTCTTTTTACCTTTACACAAGATCTAAGTCCTATAAACTATTCTTGAAGAACCTTGGGACTTGATCTTTTGCCATCATCAATTCTTGATGTAATCCAAGCTTCCAAAAAATTCTTCTCTTCAAATCTTGCGAATGCTTAGAACATCTTTATCATTTTCATTCTTCTTGAGTTGAGCATAGTTGTGATCTTTTGTTTTCTTGTTGTAATGCTTACTCTTAGTACTTAGACTATGCTACAAAGTATTGCTCACTTAAACAAACATAGTTAGTCTAAATTTATAATTCAATATCTTTATATACATGATTCATAAATGTATCACTCTGTTAGTCTAATATGCATATAAGACTTTTATAGACACATCCAAATAAGATATTTATCAATTACTAATGGATATCTCTATATAGGATGCAACAAAGAACACTTTGCATATTTTCATTTAAATAGAGTCAAATCCAATATTAATTTAATACAACTCATGTAAAGCATTATTGGATATGTTATATGAAGAATGTTGCATATATCTCATTGCATGAAATATAACTAGATAAAGTACTAGATCATGCATGATCTAATATAATCTATTAAGCACATCTATGTAATATGATCCATATTTTTTTGTAATGCATTTGTCATCTATTAAGTACATCTATTAAGCATAAGCATTATTCTTTTTGTCTTCTATTTGTCATCATCAAAACTTAACATATAAAATCATTGGGGAAAGACAATTCTATAATCCCCTTTTTGATGATGACAAATCACCAAAGAAAAAATATGTTGAGCAATATAGAAGAATAGATATTCATGTAAGCATATCAAACAATAAGTACAATAACATATTTTTCTTTCCAATTTTCACTCTCCCTATTTGACATTAACAAAAAGGCTTAGGAACCAAAGATAATATTTTCTATCCCCCTATAGATATAACTCATGTTGTCAAAAAAAAGTAAGATCATCAAAACCAAAAAACTGCTTCAAGTTATTCAAAACATAATTGTCTCCCCTTATTCGATTTTACATATGATTCAAGAATAGAGAAATGAAACAAGCATGCTTTTAAGATATAAAAGATTATTCATGTAATACTTGTCATATTTTGGTACATCAACATTTAGCATATGATAGCAATAAGCTTAAGAAATTATGTCTAGTATATAATATCTTACATATCACATGATAAATAAGTACCACTTGATATCACTTGTTAGGAGTTACAAAATATTCGTGTAAGATCATGGAATTAAGGTTTTCAAATGAAAGATCATACAATTTGTCACATATCAAGCATTTTTTAATGAAAGAATCAAAAGATATGAAGTTTAAGAACGTTTACCTTCTTTCATTGATAGAGGGAAAGAGAATAAAAGATTATCTTTGTTGACATGTTGATATCATTAACAATAAAACACTTCATGTTAAACAATGATGTAAACCAAGAGATATAAACAATAATTTAAGAGCTAGGCTCCCCCTCAAAATATGCATATTATCAAAATATAAAATATAATAGTTTAACATAGTTATGCATATATTCGTAGTCAACAAGGACATAGAAGAAAGATATATAAGATAAGAAAGATAAACAATCATTACAAATTAACAAACAATTATAAAGAGCTATAAGAAAAGAAGATAACCTCCCCCTTATTGAAGTACAATATAGATAAAGGAAAATATGCATGCCAAGACCATTTAAGCACATTACTATAAAGTAAAGTAAGGCAAAGATACATATTCTTAATCCATCAATCAAAAACTATTTTAAAACTTCTCCCCATTTCAAAAAGAATTTTACAAGAACATATTACATTTTCAAAAATATTTTAGAAGGGTAAAGAGGTTTTATATTAAAATCACATATTTCTTGAAAGTGATCAAACTCAAGTCAAAGGAACATTTAGAAGTACATTTTCTCTCTTTCTTATTGAACAAAAGCCTCGAAAGAATAAAAAACTTTGAAGAACAAGACTTATCTTTTGAAGTGTTAAGGTGGGATCTATAGAACATTTCAAAAGATTTATTTGAAAACTTTCTTTAAACATTCTCTCAATATTTAATAAAACTTTTCAAAGCAAATGAAGAGAATACTAAAATTATAACACATAATCCAATGATTGTCAAATTTTCAAGACAAATAGGAGACGAAAATACTTTCAAGGTCTTAAGACAAGTTTAAATGATTCTCAAGGATATGAAACTTGAAAAGTTTCTTTCAAATATAATAAGAGATTTTGTTTTAAAACCTTTTTATTCAGACCACAAATTTTTTTTTTCAAAACAAGAGCATGATTCTCATAGGTGTTATACCATTAGGAAACTATAGATCAAGAGAATCATAAATATCAAACATTCACCTTGATGAAATATGTTATAGGGATCAAAGCATGTATAGAACTAATATCATCCACCCTATATACAATGACAAAATTAGCAAGTTAATATCCAATCAGGCACTTTGTCAATGCTAAGCATACTTCTCATGTAAGGAAAGCATCTAATAATTTAAGATCAATTAATCAACTAGTATCATACAATCCATAGTATATAAAATATCACAATAGATTAGGAATAAAGATGCTTATTGAGAGAGTGATGCTTCTTTAGAGTGTTCTTCATTTATTTGTCCTTTGAGTTTGTGTTTTCTTCCATTGAGTATTCCATTCCATTGCACTTGAAGAAAGTCTTCTCATATCCCTTTTCATCTAACTCTTCTCTTTATCCACTTATGCTTGTATGTAAAAAATTTTATGACTATATTTGAAACACATAGAGAAACTTGCAAAGTTAACTTCAAAAAGTTCTCTAAATCATAAGCCATCACTAAATATCATTTAAGCCTATTTACAAACATAATTTAGGTTGATATATAATGTAAAACATGTACCACATTATCAACCATGCAATGTTAGCTCCAACGAGAATGCAAGAAGTACATATGCACTTGAATAAAAAAAATGGTTTAAGTATTTTAAGGCATGACTCAAGTTTATCAAGAAAAACTTAATCATCATCAAAACATAAATAAGCATTTTGGGGCAAACAATGATCATGTAAGGCATGTAATATCATGTAAAGAATTCTAGTATGCACATATGCCAATAGCATGCTTACTTTCATGATACATAGATAATTTTAAGTGAAAATGGTTATTCCCGTACTGAAAACATTTTTAAAGCTGCTGTGTAATCGATTACAATGGGTGTGTAATTGATTACCATCTTTCTGGAATCCTTGTAATCAATTACAAGTTTGGTGTAATCGATTACAAGTTTGGTGTAATCGATTACCATCTTTCTGGGAACCTTATAATCGATTACAAGGTTGGTGTAATCGATTACTTACTTGACAGAATCTTTGTAATCGATTACAAAGGTCTTGTAATTGATTACTATTTTTCTAAAACTCAATTTTTGCATTTTAAACAGTAAATGACTAATCTTAAAGCTTTCAAATTAGTTTCAAAATATCTCAAAGTAATTTCAAACATCATGCAAGCATACCTAGGCATTGTAGAACCTTATATTACAATAAGAATAAACATAATCATGTACTAAACATAATATTCAAATTTTACTAAGTACACATGATTCTATCCTTTACCTAAGGCCTACAAGAAATATACCTCATATTCATTGTCTTTTTAAGTGAATGTGCATAAGAGGTAAAAACATTTGGTACCTTGGCCTTGGTAATCAAGGAAACTCTTTTCCTTACCTATTGCTTCTCTTTTGGTGTTTTGAACTTTGCAAGTTCCACATTTTGTACTTGAGAAGCTTTGGTTGAAGCTATCTTCCTTCTTTGACCAAAACTTCTACCATTGGGCTTTGGAAGCATTCTTCTTGATGATTTATCTTTCCTTTGATCAATTAGTCCATCCTTTTGAGAATTTTTTTGCATAATTGAAATACTAGGAAGACATTTTGGTACCCACTTCATCTTGGGTCCTTGATGTTAGTACTAAGACATTTAAGATCTTTAGGAACTCATACCATATTATTTCTCATATAATAATTTCTTCTATAATTGCATAAATGAGAAATATGTCCTAAATTATCACAAAAATTATAAACAATTAAATTTAATGATGGCTTAGTCTTTTGAAGATCATCTTTAAAAAACTTAAGCATTTTCTTGTTATTACATTCTATGTTATTTTTGCCATAAGCCTTACTTGAATTTCCATGTGAAATAACACCAATTTCATTCTTATGAACAATCATGGATTGTAAACAATCAGAATCATTTACTTTGGAAAATTTGAAAGATAAGTCCTCAACTTGATTTTCTAAATCAATGCACTTTTCACAAGAAGTTGAGGTTTCAAATTTCAAAGGCATTTCCTCTTCAAGAAAAACATATTCATTTTTTAAAGTCTCAATTTCATTTTCAATAGAGGAATTTTTTTCTAAGCAAGATGTTTCTTTCCAAAAAATAACAAGTCATCATATAATTCATTATATGCACATTATAGCTCATCATAGGAAGAACCATAATCAAGATAAGTATCATTTACCTCAAAGTCATTTTTAGCCATATATGAAGTAGTCTCAATTTCTAGCATACTTGACTCTTTAAGGGAATCACCTTCTTCATCGTCATTTTTGTTTTGCTTTGCCTCTTCGTCAAATTGAGTACCATCATTACCAAGAGGCATTGAGCTCATTTTCTTACTTTGAACATCTTCTTGAAGACATTTTTCAATGTTATCTTCCTCTAGAAGCTTTTGCTCTTCTTGCTCTATATATACAACTTTATGCAAAAGATCATCATTAGCAAGATAGATAGAATTAATAACATCTCATATATCTTTAGCACTAGAGCAACTCTTAATTTTAGCATGAGCTTCATCATTCAAACCACTTCACAAGATTTGCATAGCTCTATTATTCAATGAAAAGCATTTCTTGTCATAGGCATTCCAAGTTTGTTTTGATTTGCAAGTAAATCCATCAAGCATAATATCTCACAAATCTAAATTAATAGATTGCATATAAAACTTCATTCTAGCTTTCCAATAAACAAAATTCACACCATCAAAGAATGGTGGTTTATCAATTTCAAAACTTTCTATTTTGAAAAGCTTTCAATGGTTTCCAAACAAACAAGGATCTTTAACTCCAAGCGATTAAGCTTTTAATAGAGCACGAAGCTCTGATACCACTTGTTAGTCATGGCAACCATCACCCAAGAGGGGGTGAATTGGGTGATTACAAGTTTTAAAACACCTTTGAGAAATTAAGCATTTTGAATAACTCAATTAATAAATGCAGCAAAATAAGTTTAACAAAAGTGCAACTATTAGAGATTTTATAAATACTACTTGGGCTATAGGATAAATCAAGTAAATAAGCTAGATATCAAATTCAACTTAAGCATATATAATTAAAGCACAATTGTAAAGAGATAGAGTTGAGAAGATCAAACACAAGATTTATTCTAGTTCAGCCACCAATCCACTTGTGGCCTATGTCCAGTCCTCAAGCAATCACTCGAGATTTTTCACTATATCTTCAAGCTTTAACGGGTGCTTGTAACATTTACATAATAGAGCACTCACCACACCTTGGGATACCTTACCCTTTGTGCTTGAGCCTCAATTTCAAGGGATACCTCACCCTTTACAACCTTGAGGGATACTACACCCTCTTTACTAACAAGGGATACCTCACCCTTACAACTTTGAGGGATACCTCACTCTCTTACAATGATTTCAAGATGAAGAGAAAGATTAGAAACTCTCACAAGAGTAGATATACAATTTGAAGAACAAAGTATGGATGATAAGAAACTCTCTCAAGAGTGGATAATACAAATTGAAGCTCCATGAGTATCAAGGATTCACACTTTAAAGCTCAAAATATGATTTTGATTATTTAAGGATCAAATCAAGTGTTCTTGTGTTTCTTAGTATGTAAATGCTTCAAATATCACTTATATATAGAGCCCAAGTGATAAAATAATCGTTGGTAGTGTTTAGAAATGATTTTTTATGAAAACTAGTCATTTATAGCCGTTGGGAACGTTTCTGAACACTTAGTAATTGATTACACACTTCTGGTAATCGATTACATGGCCTCTGCCAAAGTTGTAATCGATTACAGGACTTGCGCAATTGATTACATCACTTCTGACTTTGAAAATTGACTTTAGAATATCTTAACTTCTTCATTTCTTATCCGATTAAAGCAAATGACCACTCACTGGAAAGATCTTTGAGTCTATTTTCAAATGAAATAGTTCAAGACAAAAATCTAAGTATTTTAAAAGGTATGATCAAAATAATAATCAAAGGTCGGCTTTTCAAAACTCAAACTTGACTATTTTTGAAAACTGACTTTAAATGGTCATAACTTCTTCATTTCTTATCCGTTTAAAGCAAATAACCACTCATTGGAAAGATCATTGAGTCTATTTTCATATACAATAAGTTTCACAATAAAAATCAAATTAGTTTGAAAGTTATGATTAAAGAGTAACTAAATGTCAATTTTGTAAAATACAAACTTGACTATTTTTTAAAGGTTTGAACTACCACCAAGACTAACTTTTCAAAAGCAGTTTGTTGGGCATTTAAACATGTAAGAAACACTTTTAAAGATGTTAAAACATATTTGAGTTTAGTGTGATTCCTTTTTACCTTTACACAAGATCTAAGTCCTATAAGCTATTCTTGAAGAACCTTGGGACTTGATCTTTTGCCATCATCAATTCTTGATGTAATCCAAGCTTCCAAAAAATTCTTCTCTTTAAATCTTGCAAATGCTTAGAACATCTTTATCATTTTCATTCTTCTTGAGTTGAGTATAGTTGTGATCTTTTGTTTTCTTGTTACAATACTCACTCTTGGTACTTGGACTATCCTACAAAATATTGCTCACTTAAACAAACATAGTTAGTCCAAATTCATAATTCAATATCTTTATATGCATGATTCATAAATGTATCACTCTAATTAGTCTAATATACATATAAGACTTTCATAGACACATCCAAATAAGATATTTATAATTACTAATGGATATCTTTATATAGGATGCAACAAAGAATACTTTGCATATTTTCATTTAAATAGAGCCAAATCCAATATTAATTTAATACAACTCATATAAAGTATTATTGGATGTGTTATATGAAGAATGTTGCATATATCTCATTGCATGAAATATAACTAGATAAAATACATAATCATGCATGATCCAATATAATCTATTAAGCACATCTATGTAACATGATTCATATTCTTTTGTAATGCATTTGTTATCTATTAAGCACATCTATCAAGCATAAGCATCATTCTTTTTGTCTTGTATTTGTCATCATCAAAACTTAACATATAAAACCATTGGCGAAAGATAATTCTACAAGAGGTAGATAAGAAAGTTCTAGCAAAATATCCTAAGATATTTTTCTACACTCCCATTTTTCTCTCTTCCCTCATGTGAGAAGTAGCAGCTGTTGCTGCATAAAAGAAAGGAAATATAAACAAAGAAAAAAAAGAAAGGAATTGAAAGGAAAGGGTGGAAAAAGGGAAGGAAATCAAAGGAAGATCAAAGAGCCAAGATCAAGCTTGAAGATCACTATCCATACAAGAGGTAGGGGTGTTCTTCCCTAAGCCCAACTTTCCTCTCCATCCCTTATGGTTTATGCATGTATGTATGGTTTGGGAAAAATGGGTATTTGAGGTAAAGATGGTTTCTTTATCTAGTTCTTGCTTTCAGTGGCTGAGTTTAATTTGGTTCTAGCTTAACCTATGCTTGGTTGTTGATTGTGTGGTTAGAAACACTCCCTTGAGTGTTTGAATCAAAGTTGAGAAATGGGTTTTGAATGATTAAGTTTTGTTCATAATCTAAGTTTGATGGATTGAATTTAGTGTTTAATGATTCTAACATGATTAGAGACAATGATTAGGGTTGGAAAACACTTAGAGTCCAAGATAGGAAGATTATAAATTGGTTTAGATCCAATGGAACAGTAGCTCGTTTTCTATAGAATTTTTTGTAGCCGAGCTGCTCCTAGGTGTGGATTGAAAAACTTTCAGTCCAGACCAGACAAAGAGTGTGGCGCCTAAGCATGAGAAGTACATGTCTAGGCGTGAGACAGGGCACCACCCACGCCTAAGCGTGGGAAAGTGGCACCTAGGCATGGGTTCTAGGCTTTGTCAAGAATTGTATTCTTGATGTTTTGAGGTTCCTTACTAGTTGATGTAACACCCCAAAAATTGTTTATTTCGTGATATATGTTCATTTTATAATATTTGAGAATTTTAGGAATTTTTCTAGAATTTTCTGAATTATTTGATTATTTTAATATATTTCTCAATTTACGTACACACTGAGCGGACTGGGAAAATGAAATATTTTCCAAAGGCCGAAAAACTTTGGACTGTAGAAACGTCGATGAGAGATCTTACTAAACCCGAGATCGGGCACAGTTTATGAGATTTTCATTTTTTGAGATTTTATCTGATAAATAAAATCGCAGTACATTTTATTATCCACTGGACTATGGATACTAACTCTGTAAACTGTGACTATTATCCATTGGATAATAGTTTGCAATAAAAATTTAGTAGATTATTTTCATCTAATTACTTTTATGATATCATCTAAGTGACATCATCACTCTTCACTTTATCAAAAATGGTGTAAAATTTCTCAAGGAAACTTCAAGGAAGCTTCCTACCAAGCACCACACACTCTCTCCTCTCACTTTGGCTCCACGGTTGCGAGGGAAAAGATGACCAAAGTTATCATCTTTTCCATTTTCCCTATCACTTTTCATTTCAAACTCTTTTAATTTTCTCTTCTTCCTCCCTCTCCATCCACATGGCCAAGCCACCAATGGAGACCATTCAAGCTTGTTTGTTCAAGCTAACCTAGGATTTTGACTCCCCTCATCATCTTGAAGATTTATTCCTTGGTGGACACCTCTTGATTCCTCAATCTTCACCATTTTCTATCAAGCCCTAAAGCTTGAGACTTTGAGATAAAGATCTTGACTTTCTTATCTTTTTCTTCTCATTTTCGTGACCCTTGGTCACCATTGTGATCAAAGACTCTTCTTTTCAAGTTTTGATGGTTGATTTTGTGAGTTGACCATCTTAGGGTTTTCTTGTTAGTGGTGGACAAAAATATTGAAAGGAGCTTGCTTTCTTTGTTGTCTCTTAAGGTAAGAGGGAGATCATTCTCTTCAACCTATCTTGGTGCTGAGGAACACCTTTTTTGTGGTGATGGTGAGGAACCCATGTGGGGTTTACTCATTTGGTTGTGATTTTTGGTAGTGTTGTGGTTGATTGTGTGGTATGATTTTAATATATATTGTTATGTAACTTGGTGGATTTGAAATGCTTGGATGCTTGAATATGTTTGGGGTTTTTCTGCACTTCCAGTGGGTTACACGGTCGTGTAATGTGACAAGTCGTGACAATAAGTGAACTAAAATAGAAATGGTGTAGTATTCCAGAGGAGTACACAGCCTAGGCCGTGTCATGTGACACCGCCGTGTAGACCAGGTCGTGTAATGTGACACAGCCGTGTAATTTGGATGTTGAAAAATGGTTGGGTTTCTAGTTTCTTTGGAGGCTCACGGTCTCCTTGGACACTCGATATGAGGCTTTTGTACTAAGTTAAAACTTAGTTAATGGAATGATTAGACACTTAATTAGGACTTCATAAAATGTAAAGGATAAAGAACAAGCCCTTAACCTATAACTTAGAGTGGTTATTGGATGAAGAAAGAACATGAGTGTGAGTGAGGTTGTGAGGAACTTAAGATAATCAATCTAAGTGAGCTCAATCTAAAACATAGGAAATGACTTATCTAATAGAGAGTGATAAAAGTTGGATGAAAAGTACTAGAGAATTTTCCTAGAAAGGTTAACAGAAAAATATAATGAAATTGAGGCATGACTACCACATCAACTTTAAAAAATATGTTTGTATCTGTGAGATTTAGAATATGACTTGTTGTGGGTCCATGAATGGGACCAAGGAGTATTGATAGATGATTGGGCTCGATATTGCATGTGATTTTGGACAAGTTATACTATTATTGTGAATCTATATATGTATATATGTATGCATTGAATCTACATGCTTTGAGGCATGATTGAGAAAGTCTGACATGATGAGCATGATTGAAACATGCATGGAGAAAGTCCATTGGACTATGTTTGAAAGGTTGTATGCTTAAGAGATGAATCACACCTATGTGCGGGTGTGAATAGACAAGTGTAGGTCATTGGTTGACCTTGGGGGCGTCAGGGTGTGGGTACCTCACAATGGGCGGTTGGTAGCTCTTTTGTCCGTGGGGCAGACCGATGCAGACGCACCGATGATCCGGACCGAGACATTGTCCTATATCACGATCTAGTGTAGAATATCTTGTACAATGCCATGATATGCACGTTGATAAAATGAGAAATTTTAGCACTTGTTGGTTGCGGCAGCCGAGTTACAGACATGTCTCCTGATCATTCTCTCTGATGTTGTGTCTAGCTCCATGGAGTAGGAATTTGGTACCATTGTGCACATGCATAGTCTGTTAACATATTCGTTTGGCATAAATAAATGTGATTATGAGAATGCTTCCTTTAATGACAAGTATGATTATCTGTACTATTAAATTGTTTACTATCTGTACTTTGATGTTGTTTATTATGTATGTTATGCTATATGGCACCTTGCGCCATTTCTGTTTCTTACTGCCATACTTGGTAATGAAGTTGGATATCTCACCTCTTTCTGTATTCTATTATTCTATATTTTTCTATGTCTCTTAAAAGACCAAGGCGAGGAAGAGCCTGAGTTCCCTAGTTTTGGAACGCATTAGTCTTCTGCTTGGCTATGGCATCCCGGTGAGGTTTCCTAGGGCATGCCAAGTTGAGGTTCCAGGTGTTGATTGTTAGCACGTTGATGTGAACACCGAACGCTGTATCTACGTGGGAGAGGTGACTGTATCATTGGCTTAGGGTCGCTACGATCCACCGTTCTTTTCCTTGGATGTTTATGTATCGCTGGAGTTCTACATGTCGATACGTGATGTGTGGGGTGATCGTGAGTACACTCCACACGAGGATTCCTTCCTATCTTCTGCACGAGCTCCTGCTCGTGAATCTATTGCTCCTGTGAGGATTTCCTCTTCTGAGGAGGATCCTATGGAGGAGCTTGAGGAGGATCCAGCTGAGGTTCCTTCTCAGTAGCTGTTGGGGGCTTTATATTTTTTTGTAGTCTTAATGGCTATTTGTACATAATATTTTTAGGGCATGTAAAGTTTTGGCTTCTTTTTTATGAGGCTTAATGTAATTAATGACTTACAGTCTGTATCTAAACATATATATATATATATATATATATATATATATATATATAATATGTATCTTTTGTATGAAAATATAGATTGATCTTTATGTTTTCGCTTACAAAAAAAAATATAATACATGTATATGAAAGAGACTTGCTACGTTAGGATACCTTATTGATGGACAGGTTGATAACTATATATATATAATACATAAACCAAGTCTTAATAATTTTCTTTTCGCTTTTCGTTTGTTTGGTGTGACGCCCTCTCTTCCTCCTGTAGAAGGGGGTGTTACACTAGTTTGGTATCAGAGCCCCGATTTAAGTCTTTCTTTTGGGTTTGTGGTTAGGTCTTTTTTTTGTGCTGTGTGTTTCTCTAAAACCAAACACAGAGATGTATTGTTTGATTTTCAAAAGGTTACATCTAAACTTTCTTTATGTTTTGTTTAGCTGCTTATAGATAAAAGCAATGGCACGCGGAAGAGGAGGACATGACAATGTGGGATGCGACAACGATGCAATGACAAGTACTCGAACTGATTCTTTGAGGCTATGCGGCTATGCAAATGGATGGCGGGGATTCGTACAACAAAATCAACAAGCAGTGCAACAGCAAGAGGCAAATGATGATGCTCAAAATTTGTCTGAATTCCATAGAAACAATCCTCCACAGTTTAGAGGTGAGTTTGATCCAGAAAAAGCAAGCTTATGGATTCAAGAGCTGGAGAAATTTTTTGAAGGAATGGGATGTGCAGATGATCGCAAGGTAACTTCTATCGCATTTATGCTAGTGGGAGACGGTAAAAACTGGTGGAAAGGAACTCGAAGATTGCTACAAGCAGAAGGAAGGGAGATTACATGGGAAGTATTCTGCGATGCATTTCTAGAAAAGTATTTTTCGGATAATGCAAGACATGCTAAGGAAATGGAATTCCTTGGGTTACAACAAGGAGGGATGACTGTCAATGAGTACGCTGCCAAGTTTGAGAGCTTGTAAAAAATCTCACGGTATCTTCAAATCCAGCTTGATGAGGTGTAGAAATACCATAAGTTCAAAGAAGGTCTGATGGTTGAATTGAAGTGAGGGGTACTGCCGATGAGAATGAACTAATTCTCGATCTTGATGGATATGTGTTGTAGGCTTGAGGCACTGGAACCATCACAAGAGATAAGGAATCATAAATTTGGACCGTCTAGGTTCCAAAGGGGAGAAAACAACAACAACTAATTTCAGAGGAAGCCCTATTCCCGACCACTGGGAAGTCTACAATAATCATCTGGTGGAAGCTCTAATGGAGATTTTGGTGGCCATCGAGCTGGTCAGACCGTGACGTCTTCATCAAAGTGTATAAAATGTGGAAAGGACCACCTGACGAGAAATTGTGCGATCAATGGAAATATCTGCTTCAGATGTGGAAAACCTGGATATCTCTCCCAAGATTACAACTAACCTAAAGCGAAGCCTTCTGTTAGCAATGCATGAGTTGTAAGACCTCAGGTAGGAGGCAGAGTTTACATGATGAGTGGAGCCGAAGCCTCTTAATCTGAAGATCTGATAAAGGGAGATGGTACCATAGGAGGTAATCTTTTATCTGTACTGTATGATTCGGGAGGAGCCCATTCTTTTATTGCCTATGACTGTGTGCATCGATTAGGTTTACCTGTGTCTTCTTTACCTTTTGATTTGAATGTTTCTACCTTTACTGCTGAACCTATTATTACCACCTATGTTTGTTTGAACTATCCTTTATCTATTGAAGGTCAAATCTTTTTTGTTGATTTGATCTGTTTATTTCTTTCACAAATAGATATAATCTCATAAATGGATTGGTTATCTTTTAACTATATCTTGTTAGATTGTTCCAGAAAAACCATAGTTTTCCCCATGGCTGAAGTTTCTAGATTTTTGACAGCTAACCAAGTTCAAGCTTTCTTGAAAGAAAAAGCTCAGGGATACATGTTATTGTATTCTTTAAAAGTCGAGAGCGAGATGGATGTGAAGGCTATTCCGGTAGTTAACGAGTTTCCCAAAATCTTTCCTGATGAATTACCTAGTTTACCACCTAAGCAGAAGATAGAGTTTACTATTGATCTTGTGCCTGGATCTGGTCCTATATCTATAGCAACTTACAGGATGTCACTGTCAGAACTAGTTGAGCCCAAGAAGCAGTTAGTGGAACTCTTGGAAAAGCAGTTTGTCAGACCTAATGTGTCACCATGGGGAGCGCCAGTGTTATTGGTTAAGAAAAAGGATGGAACTTCACGCTTATGTGTAGATTATCGTCAACTGAACAAGGTCATGATCAAGAACAAGTATCCACTTTCGAGGATAGATGACTTGATGGATTAGCTGAAAGCAGCTTCTATTTTCTCTAAGATTGATCTGCGTTTGGGCTATCATCAGATCCGAGTGAAGGTAGAGGATATCCTAAAAGTGGCTTTTCATACACATTATGGACATTATGAGTATCTCATGATGCCATTTGGAGTGACAAATGTACTTGCTATATTCATGGATTACATGAATAGAATTTTTTGTCCTTACCTAGATAGATTTATCATCGTCTTTATCAATGACATTCTGATCTATTCTCGAAATCAGGAGGAACATGCTGAACATCTCAGTATAGTTCTTTAGATTCTAAAGGAAAAGAAGTTGTATGCCAAGGTGTCAAAGTGTGAATTCTGGCTGGAAGAGGTTAAGTTTTTGGGTCATGTAATTTCAAAGGATGGAATTGCAGTGGATCCGTTGAAAGTTAAAGCAGTTTTGCAGTGGAAAAGGTTGAAGACTGTGACAGAGATTCGTAGCTTCGTGGGAATGGCTGGTTATTATCGAAGATTCATTGAAGGATTTTCTAAGATAGCCGGACCTCTCACTCAACTTATGAGAAAGAACCAAGCCTTTGTATGGACCGACGATTGTGAAGAGAGTTTTCAAGAATTGAAGAGACGACTGATTACTTCACCTGTTTTGGTTTTACCCGATCCCAATGAACCTTTCAAAGTGTATTGTGATGCTTCACATCAAGGATTAGGATATGTGCTCATGCAAAATAGGAAGGTGGTGGCTTATGCTTCAAAAACAACTGAGAGTACATGAAAAGAACTATTCTACGCATGACCTAGAATTAGCGGCTGTGGTATTTGCTTTGAAAATATGGAGACATTTTCTATGTGGAGCGAAGTTTAACGTCTACAGCGACCATAAGAGTTTGAAGTACTTGTTCGATCAAAAGAAGCTGAACATGAGGTAAAAGAGGTGGCTAGAATTTTTTAAGGACTACGATTTCCAACTCCAGTATCATCCTGGAAAGGCAAACATGGTGGCAGACGCTTTAAGTCGAAAGTTGCTTACTATCTCTACTATGACGATCAAGGAAAAGGAGTTGATAGAACAATTCTGGAATATGTGGACGTCCGTGGAGTTGACACCAGGGAAGATTTGTTTGAATATGGTTACTATCTCAAGTGGTTTGATGGAAGAAATCAAAGAGAAACAGAAAAATGACAAGTTTCTTCAAACTAAGAGGGAGCTGATGAAGCGAGACATTGTGTCAATAGTTCAGGAAGGACATGACAGTATTCTAAGGTTCAAGGGCAAAGTTTGTGTGCTTAGTGATTTGGAATTGAGGAAGTTAATTCTTGATGAAGCCCACACGAGCCAGTTAAGTATACACCCAAGAATGACTAAAATGTACCAAGACCTGAAGCGATTATTCTAGTGGCACGGAATGAAAAGAGACATTGCCAATTACGTGTCATCTTGTCTGGTTTGTCAGAAAGCCAAGGTTGAACATCAGAGACCTTCAGGAATGTTGCAACCTCTAGCTATTCCCGAATGGAAATAGGATAGCATCGCGATGGATTTTGTGGTTGGATTGCTGAAGACCCGAAAAGGTTACGACTCGATATGGATAATTGTGGACCGACTTACGAAGTCTGCACACTTCTTACCTATCAACATAAAGTATCCGATGGAGAAGTTAGCTCAACTGTATATTGGCGAGAATGTTAGACTTCATTGTATGCCTTCTAGTATTGTTTCTGATAGAGATCCGAGATTTACATCAAGGTTTTGGCAGAGTCTTCAAGAAGCAATGGGAACAAAACTTCATTTGAGTTCTGCTTATCATCCTCAAACCGATGGTCAATCGGAAAGGACAATCCAATCTCTGGAAGATCTACTGAGAGCTTGTACTCTAGAATAGACAAGAAGTTGGGATAAAGTTTTACCCTTAATAGAGTTCACCTATAATAACAGTTTCCACTCGAACATAGGGATGGTACCCTATGAGACTCTATACGGACGACGGTGCAGAACACCTTTGTGTTGGTACCAAGATGGAGCGCACCTTATGGTCAGACCTAATCTTGTGCAACAAACAATGAAGAAGGTTAAGATGATTCGGGAAAAGATGCGGACAGCTCAGAGTCAACAGAAAAGCTATGCTGATAAAAGGAGGAAGCCTCTTGAGTTTAAAGAAGGCGAGCATGTGTTTTTGAAAGTCACACCCATAACTGGGGTCGGCTGAGTTCTTAAATCTAGAAAACTTACTCCTAAATTCATCGGACCTTATCAAATTCTTCATCAGATAGGTCCAATAGCTTACCAAATAGTCCTACCACCCTTTCTTTCTAACCTTCACAATGTTTTTCATGTGTCGCAATTGCAGAAATACATTCCTGATCCAAATCATGTCATAGCACCGAATACAGTACAATTGAAAGAGAATCTGACCTATGAGACTCTTCCTGTAAGGATTGAGGATAGGAGAGTGAAGCAACTCAGAGGAAAGGAGATTTCATTAGTGAAAGTGATTTGGAATGACACAACCAGAGATGCGACATGGGAATTAGAGGACAAGATGAATGAACAATATCCACATCTATTTTGAGGTATGAAAATTTCGAGGATGAAATTTCTTTTTAGAAGGGGAGAGTTGTAACATCTCAAAAATTGCTTATTTCATGATATATGTTCATTTTATAATATTTGTGAATTTTGAGAATTTTTCTGGAATTTTTTGAATTGTTTGATTATTTATATTTCTCGATTTGCATGCGCGCTGAGCGAGACTAAGAAAATGAAATATTTTCGCAAAGCCAGAAAACTTTGGACTGTAGAAACGTCAACAGGGAATCTTACCAAACTCGAGGCTGGGCACAATTTATGAAGTTTTATTTTTTAAGATTTTATCTAATAAATAAAATCGCGGTACATTTTATTATCCGTTGGACTATGGATACTGACTCTGTCAACTATGACTATTATCCATTGGATAATAGTTTGCAATAAAAATTTAGTAGATTATTTTCATCTAGTTACTTTTATGATATCATCTAAGTGACATCATCACCCTTCACTTTATCAAAAAACATGTAAAGCTTCTCAAGGAAGCTTCAAGGAAACTTCAAGGAAGCTTCCTACTAAGCACCACACTCTCTCTCCTCTCACTTTGGCTCCACGATTGGGAGGGAAAAGATGACCAAAGTCATCATCTTTTCCTATTTTCCCTATCACTTTTCATTTCAAACTCTTTCACTTTTCTCTCACTTCTTCTTCTCTCCATCACGTCCTCTTTTCTTCCTCCCTCTCCATCCACACGGCCAAGCCACCATTAGAGACCATTCAAGCTTGTTTGTTCAAGCCAACCTAGGATTTTGACTCTCCTCATCATCTTGAAGCTTTCTTCCTTAGTGGACACCTCTTGATTCCTCCATCTTCACCATTTTCTATCAAGCCCTAAAGCTTGAGACTTTGAGGTAAAAATCTAGACTTTCTTCCCTTTTTCTTCTCATTTTCGTGACCCTTGGTCACCATTGTGATCAAGGACTCTTCTTTTTAAGTTTTGGTGGTTGATTTTGTGAGTTGACCATCTTAGGGTTTTCTTATTGGTGGTGGACGAAAATCTTGAAAGGAGCTTGCTTTCTTTATTGTCTCTTAAGGTAAGAGGGAGATCATTCTCTTCAACCTATCTTGGTGGTGAGGAACACCTTTTTTGTGGTGATGGTGAGGAACCTATGTGGGGGTTACTCATTTGGTTATGATTTTTGGTAGTGTCGTGTTGATTGTGTGGTATGATTCTAATATATGTTGTTATATAACTTAGTGGATTTGAAATGCTTGGATGCTTGACTATGTTTGGGGTTTTTCTGCACTTCTAGTGGGTTACACGGCCTAGGCCATGTAAGGGTACACGGCCGTGTAATGTGACAGGCCGTGGTAGTGAGTGAACTGAAATGGAAATGTTACGATATTCCAGAGAAGTACACGGCTTGGGCCGTGTAATGTGACACGGCCGTGTAGGCCAGGCCGTGTAATGTGACACGGCCGTGTAATTTGGATGTTGAAAAATGGTTGGGTTTCTAGTTTCTTTGGAGGCTCATGGTCTCCTTGGACACTCGATATGAGGCTTTTGTACTAAGTTAAAACTTAGTTAATAGAACAATTAGACACTTAATTAGAACTTCATAAAATGTAAAGGATAAAGAACAAGCCCTTAACTTATAGCTTAGAGTGGTTATTGGATGAAGAAAGAACATGAGTATGAGTGAGGTTGTAAGGAACTTAAGATAATCAATCTAAGGGAGTTGGATCTAAAACATAGGAAATGACTTATCTAATTGAGAGTGATAAAAGTTGGATGAAAAGTACTAGAGAATTTCCATAGAAAGGTTAACAGAAAAATATAATGAAATTGAGGGGTGAATACCATATCAACTTTAAAAAGTATGTTTGCATCTCTGAGATTTGGAATATAACTTGTTGTGGGTCTGTGAATAGGACCAAGGAGTGTTGATAGATGATTGGGCTCGATATGGCATGTGATTTTGGACAAGTTATGCTATTATTGTGAATCTATATATTTATATATGTATGCATTGAATCCACATGCATTGAGGCATGATTGAGAAAGTCTGACATGATGAGCATGATTGAAACATGCATAGAGAAAGTCCGTTGGACTATGTTTGAAAGGTTGTATGCTTAGGAGATGAATCACACCTATGTGCGGGTGCGAATAGACAAGTGTAGGTCATTGGTTGACCTTGGGGGCGTCAGGGTGCGAGTACCTCACAATGGGCAGTTGGTAGCTCTTTTATCCTTGGGGCAGACCGATGCAAACACACTGACGATCCGGACCGAGACATTATCCTATATCGCGATCTAGTGTAGAATGTCTTGTACAATGCCATGATGTGCACGTTGATAAATAGAGAAATTTTAGCACTTGTTGGCTGCGGCAGCCGAGTTGCAGACATGTCTCCTGATCATTCTCTCCGATGTTGTGTCTAGCTCCATGGAGTAGGAATTTGGTACCATTGTGCACGTGCATAGTCTGTCAACATATTCATTTGGCATAAATAAATGTGATTATGAGAATGCTTCCTTTAATGATAAGTATGATTATCTGTACTATTAAATTATTTACTATCTGTACTTTGATGCTGTTTATTATGTATGCTATGTTGTAAAGCGCCTTGCGCTGTTTCTGTTTCTTACTGCCATACTTTGTAATGAAGTTGGATATCTGACCTTTTTCTGTATTCTATTATTCTGTATTTTTCTATGTCTCTTAAAAGACCGAGGCAAGGAAGAGCCTGAGTTCCCTGATTTTGGAACGCATTTGTCTTCTGCTTGGCTATGGCATCCCAGCGAGGTTTCCTAGGGTAGGCCAAGTTGAGGTTCCACGGAGGTGTTGATTGTTGGCACGTTGATGTGAACATCGAACGCTGTATCTACGTGGGAGAGGTGACTGTATCATTGGCTTAGGGTCGCTACGATCCACCGTTCTTTTCCTTGGATGTTTATGTATCACTGGAGTTCTACTTACCGGTATGTGATGTGTGGGGTGTGATGATCACATATTTGATACATTAATAAGCTTTCATTCTTAGTCATTTACACTCTTTATGTACTTAATTGATTGAGTTTTATTATGTTTTGTAAGTTTTGACTCAAATTGAACTTAATTGAATTTTTCAGCATGATTCATATCTTACACTGTTTCTGTATTTGGGCCATATCTTAGGCTGTAGGTGGTATTTGGAGGTGATTCTAGTGGCATTTGAAAGATAAGAGAGATCTCTATAACTTTCATGAAGACCTCAAAGGCCCAATCACAAGAGTAGATAACTCAAATTGGGATTGAAGCAAGAACTAGAGTGCTATTCCTGACAACTTGACCTATGTATACTGTTCATGCCATTGTTTAGGCTAAAAGTTTTAAAATAAGCTGAAATTTGGATGTTGAATAGCTAAGACCAATATCTACAACTTTCATGTTGAACACTTTTCCAGAATCGGACTCCTTGAGGGTGATATTAGGCTTAGAAGTCAGAACAGAGGAGCTGTAACTGGGCCTGGGTAGTGTGCAGTAATTTGAACGTATCTGGAGTTATAGAAATGATATTGGACTCAAACTAAAGCTATTTGAAAGCTAAGATCCAGGCCTAAAACTTTCATGAAGACCACTTGGTTCAAAAAGTACGAATGTAATGACTTCAGAGCTGCATGATTTCGGAGACAAGGAATCTCCATAATTTCCCACTCACCTAAAGTCATTTGGCATTTTCCACTCATTTTCCACTCATCCAACCACTAATGACTCAGCCCCCTTGTCATTTTGTATCTCTAATCCTCTATAAAAGGAGGCCTTGGCAGATCATTAAGGGTGTTAGGTGTTAGTTACCAAAATGATGCCATTTTGTTACTAGGTTTTCTTGTAGTAATTTTCCTTTGTTCTAAATTAAAGTCATGTTCTTCTTCTTCTTCTTCTCTCTTTCTTTCTTCTTATCTATGAGTAACTAAGTTTCATTTTACTTGGGTGAAAGGGTGAAGCTCTTGGTAATAAAGTAAGGTTAGATTTATTCTTCTCTTGTGCTTAAATGATTTATATTTTCTAGTAACCATTATATGTATTATAATTTGTTTCTTATAATTTAGAAACCATCTTTATAAATAGGAGTTCTTGATTTGTTGTAGACAAAATATTGACACAATGAATGCTTTAACTCATTTATAAGTGGTGGTAATATTTTTAGGAAACATAATATAATTACGTATATTATTTTAAATGGACTTTTAATGTTGTATTTTCTCGATTGGAACCTCCATGTTGCGAGGTTTCTAATTGAGTTATAAAAGAAATTAATCTTACCTTTACTTTATTTACCAAGAGTGGATCTTTTAACCCAAGTAAATAATTTTTATCATAGTAACAAAATATTTACTTCACCTTAATTAATCTTCAACAATTTCCTGTGGATCGACCTCGGACTCCCGAGAAATTTATTACTTGAGACAACCTGCACCTGGGTTCGCAAAGCAACAATTAATCCCGCATCAAGTTTGTAGACTTGTTTGAAATTAAAAATTGTGCATCAAGTTTTTGGCGCCGTTGTCGGGGACTTGATTTGAAGACTGAATTTCTGGTATAAAAAAAAATTGTATATATACTAACATACTAACATACTAACTAGTGGGGGAACCTCTCCCTTTTTAATTTCTGTGCATACTAACTTAGTGGGGGAACTTCTCCCTTTTATTTTACGCACTAACTTAGTGGGGGAATCTCTCCCTTTTACTTATTTTATTTTTTTGTAATTTACTTTCTGCACTTTATTTTCTGCATTTTAATTTCTGTACAGTGGGGGTAATTCTCCATTTTATTTTCTTGTACATTTTAACTTAGTGGGGGTAACTCTCCCTTTTACTTATTATTTTTTTGTACTTTATTTTCTGTATTTATTTTCTGTCATTTTTTTTGTTATTTATTTTCTGTCATTTTTTTTTTTGTTTACTAACTTACTAATTCTCTTACTAACTATCTAACTTTTTACTTTTTCTGCTTCTAACATTTTAATTTATCTGTATACTAACTTTTTAATTTTTATGCTTATTAACTTATTTGGTGGTTGGTTTATACCACACCTTTGTTAATATTTAATGGACAGTTTATATTGCTATCTTGTACATTTTATTTTATACTATAAGTTACTTGTTTATGCTTAATTGGTATCGTGATTTAAATTCTGGTTGTTTGGTTAGAGTTAATCCAGGTACTTTACATATTGATTTGTTTGAATCACAATCACACACATTAAGCACAATGGCTGAAAACGAAAGTGTGCATGATGAACATGAAAATCAATCGTTGCGAACCATGTGTGAGTATTTGCAACCATCCCGAAATTCTAGTCCATCATGTTTTATCTTTCCAGTTAATGCCAACAATTTTAGATTTAAGTCAAGTATGATTTCTTTACTTCCTAATTTTCATGGTTTAGAATCTGAAAGCCCATATTTACATTTAAAAGAATTTGAGGAAGTATGTACTGCTTTTCATGATTAAACTTGCACTGAAGAGGTTGTTAAGCTTAAATTGTTTCCTTTTTCTTTGAAAGATAAAGCAAAAACTTGGCTTAACACTTTGAAACCAAGATCAATTGGCACATGGTAAGAAATGCAATGTGAGTTTTTGAAGAAATTTTTTCCAACACATAAAACCAATGCTTTGAAAAAATAAATCCAAAATTTTTCCCAAAATTCAAATGAAGCATATTTTCAAAGTTGGGAACGTTTTAAAGATTTGTTGAATTCTTGCCTACATCATGGTTTTGAAAAATGGCGCACTTTAAGCTTCTTTTATGAAGGGTTAACACCTGAAACCAAGCAATTTGTGGAAACAATGTGCAATGATGAATTTCTTGATAAAGAACCTGATGAAGCTTTAGACTATTTAGACCATTTGGCTGAAAATTCTCAATCTTGGCATGGTACTAATCCTTCTGAAAATTCAATTAGATCAAACCTTGCAAATGCTAGTAAAGGAAAATATCATCTTAGTCAAGAAGAAGATCTGAATGCTAGGTTTGCTAGTTTGGCTAGAAAGGTTGAAGCCATGGAATCCGGGAAAGTAAAAGAAATTAAATCTATGCAAAATGAAGAAATTTGTGACATTTGTGATGAATTAGGACACTCACCAAACAAATGTCCAAAAATTCCTGTTTTTAAAGAAGTTGTGCATGAGCAAGTAAATGCAATGAATAATTTTAAAAAGCCATTTACTTTTTCTTTTTCAGATACATACAATTCGGGATGGAGAAATCACCCGAATTTCAGTTGGAGGAATAGCAACCAGCCACAATTCATGCAACCACCACCTCCTCAGGCACAGCAAGATTCTCAAAATCCTCAAGGATATGCACCCTATGTCCCACCATATAGGAAAAACCTTGAAGGAACATTGCATGCATTCATGGAAAAACAAGAGGCCATCAATAGTCAAAACACTCAAGCCATGATTGATATAAAAAACACTCTTGTTAAACTTTCTTCTGCACTTGCCATTCATAAGAAAGGAAAGTTTCCCTCTCAACCTCAACCAAATCCTAAGGGTCAGTTTAGCCTAAATGAGGGTAGTTCAGAAAGTCAAAAAAATAGATCAAGTCAACTCAGTGATAACTCTTAGGAGTGGAAAGGTTGTTGAAAAATAAATTTCTGAACTTTTTGAGAAAGATGATGAGTTAATTCCCAAAGATGAGGAAGGAGTTGATAAGCCACCTAGCCAAAAGGAGATCAAACCCTCGTCTTCACCCCCATTTCCTCAAGCATTAAACAATTCAAGTAAAGTGAATCATAACAGTGATATTTTCAAAATCTTTAAACAAGTGAAGGTCAATATTCCTCTGTTAGATGCTATCAAACAGATTCCTTCTTATGCCAAATATTTGAAAGACTTGTGCACTGTTAAAAGAAAACATAATGTGAAAAAGAATGTCTTTTTGACTGAACAGGTAAGCTCCGTTATTCAAAACAATAATGAGTTGAAATATAAAGACCATGGTTGTCCTACAGTTTCACGCATTATTGGTGAACATAAAATTGAACGAGCTTTACTTGATCTTGGTGCTAGTGTTAATTTACTTCCATATTCAGTTTATCAGTAACTCAACCTTGGTGAGTTAAAACTAACTTCTGTAACTCTTCTACTTGTTGATAGATCAATTAAAATTCTAAAAGGAATAGTAGAAGATGTGTTGGTACAAGTTGATAAATTCATATATCCTATGGATTTTATTGTCTTGGAAACTGAACCTATGGTTGATAGTTCTAAGCCAGTTCCTGTTATTTTGGGTCGTCCATTTTTAGTAACATCTAATGCTTTGATAAATTGCAGAAATGGAGTGGTGAAGCTAACTTTTGGAAATATGACACTGGAGCTTAATGTTTTCAATATGTGCAAGCAACCACATGAAGTTTATGATGATAATGAAGAGATTGAAGGGACTGAGGCCATTATAGATGATCATCTTCAAATCAGGAGTTCTTCTGACCCATTAGAAATCTGTTTAATTAATTCATTTGATTCAGCTACACAATTAGATGATGATGTTTCTGAAATATGCTCTTTGCTTAACTGTACACAGGAAATGGAATATAAAGGATGGAAGCCAAGATTCGAAGAGCTAAAATCCATGAATGATGATACCCATGAAGAAGTACCCACACTGGAACTGAAGCCATTACCTGATGGGTTGAAGTACACATTTTTGGGAGAAGAACAAAGCTCTCCAGTGGTAATTTCCTCATCCTTGACCAAAGAACAAGAAGGTAAGTTGATAAAAGTACTTAAAAGACATAAAAGTGCAATTGGATGGACATTAAAGGATATAAAAGGCATTAATCCATTAATCTGTACACATAGAATACATTTAGAGGATAATGCTAAAACATCTCAACAACCTCAAAGAAGATTAAATCCACACATGAAAGAGGTAGTTAGAGCTGAAGTTCTTAAATTACTTGATGTTGGAATTATCTATCCTATCTCTGATAGCCAGTGGGTAAGCCCTACACAAGTTGTGCCTAAGAAATCTAGAATAACAGTGGTTGAAAATGAAAAAGGAGAATTAATACCTACCCGAGTCTCATCTAGTTGGCGTATGTGTATTGATTTCAGAAAATTGAATGCAGCCACTAGGAAAGACCATTTTCCATTGCCATTTCTTGATCAAATTCTAGAAAGAGTAGCAGGACATCCCTACTATTATTTTCTTGATGATTATTCAGGGTATAATCAAATACCAATTGCATTAGAGGACCAAGAAAAGACCACTTTTACTTGTCCCTTTGGCACTTTTGCATATAGAAGAATACCTTTTGGTCTTTGTAATGCTCCGGCAACTTTTTAAAGATGCATGCTAAGTATTTTCAGTGACATGATTGAGCATTATTTAGAGGTTTTCATGGATGATCTGACAGTTTTTGGAAATTCTTTTTAAAATTGTCTTGATAATTTGGAAAAAGTTCTTAAAAGATGTGAAGAAAAAGGATTTGTGTTAAATTGGGAAAAATGTCATTACATGGTTACCTCAGGAATAGTGTTAGGTCATGTGATATCTTCTAAGGGAATTGAAGTTGATAAGCCCAAAGTTGAATTAATTGCTCATTTGCCTTTCCCAAAAATAGTCAGAGAAGTTCATTCCTTTTTAGGACATACGGATTTTACTGAGAAGATTTGTAAAGGACTTTAGTGCCATATCTAGACCTTTATGTAATCTTCTAACAAAAGATACACCATTTGATTGGACTCAAGATTGTCAAAAATCTTTTGAAAAATTAATCGGTCTTTTGACTTCTGCTCCCATCATGCAATCTCCTGACTGGTCTTTACCTTTTGAGTTGATGTGTGATGCTAGTGATTTTGCTGTTGGTGCTGTTTTAGGCCAAAGAAAGGAAGGTAAGCCTCATGTAATTTATTACGCAAGTCAAACTTTGAATAGTGCACAAATGAATTACACCACTACTGAAAAAGAACTACTTGTTGTAATTTTTGCATTGGACAAATTTTGAGCTTATTTAATTGGTTCATCCACTATTGTTTTCACTGATCATGCTGCTGTTAGATATTTAATGTCTAAACAGGATGCTAAACCTAGGTTGATACGGTGTATCTTGTTGCTTCAAGAATTTAACATCACAATAAAAGACAAGAAAGGAGCCGAAAATGTTGTTGCAGATCATTCGTCAAGGCTGACAATAGGTTAATCTTTTGATAGCACACCTATCAATGATTCTTTCCCTAATGAATTTTTATTTTTTGTCAATTCTATGCATTGGTTTGCTAACATTGTCAATTTTCTTGTAACAGGTAAGATGCCGCCTCAGTGGATACACCAAGACAGAAAAAAAAATTTGATTGCGGTGAAAATTTTCTTTTGGGATGACCCATATTTGTTCAAATATTGTCCTGATCAAATCTTTCGGAGATGTGTACCACACAATGAGGTAAGTAGTGTCATTAAATTTTGTCATTAAGAAGCATATGGAGGTCATTTTTCTTCAAAGAAAATAGCTGTGAAAATCTTGCAGTGTGGATTTTATTGGCCCACTTTATTCAAGGACAGTTATACTTTTTGCAAAAGTTGTGAAAGTTGTCAAAAATTGGGGTCCATTTCTAAAAGAAATATGATGCCTTTGAACCCTATCCTTGTCATTAAAATTTTTTATTATTGGGGAATTGATTTCATGGGTCCATTTCCATCATCTTTTGGATTTGTGTACATTTTGGTTGCAGTTGATTATGTCTCAAAATGGATTGAGGCAATTCCATGTCGGCACAATGATCATAAAACTGTTCTAAAATTTTTAAAAGAAAATGTTTTGAGTCGATTTGGAATTCCTCGAGCTATCATCAGTGATGGGGGAACACATTTTTGTAATAAACCATTTGAATCTTTAATGAAAAAATATTGCATTACCCACAAAATTGTAACCCCTTATCATCCTCAGACAAGTGGACAAGTTGAATTAGCAAATAGGGAGATTAAACAAATTTTGGAAAAAATGGTTAACCCAAATCGTAAAGATTAGTCTTTAAGACTAAACGATGCACTTTGGGCTTACCGTACTGCTTTTAAAACATCTTTGGGCATGTCTCCCTATCGGTTAGTTTATGAAAAACCTTGTCATTTGCCTGTAGAATTGGAGCATAAAGCATTTTGGGCCATTAAAGCTTTCAACTTAAGTCTTGATGATGCTTCCAAGTTACGCAAATTGCAATTGAATGAACTTGAGGAATTAAGAAATGATACATATGAAAACTCAAAGATTTATAAAGCTAGAACAAAAGCTTTTCATGACAAATCAATTTTCAAAAAAAATTTTGAAATTGGTCAAAAAGTTCTGCTTTATAATTCTCGCCTTCACCTATTCCCTGAAAAATTGAGATCTAAGTGGATTGGTCCTTATATTGTCAAACATGTGTATTCTTATGGGGCCATAGACATTGAGAATCCTAAGAATGGTATTGTATTTAAGGTTAATGGACAAAGACTCAAACCATTTCTGGAACATCAAGTTGTCGAGGTAGAATCCATTTTTCTTTCTAATCCTTGTTATGAGTAGAATTTATTTTAATGTTGTTTCTTTCTTTTTGCAGTTCTTTGTGTTCCTGGTTAAATGGCGGATAACGGGTACTCCGTGACTCTCAAGTCGATTTGTTTTTCAGTTTCCCATAATAACTGATTTCTTCTCCTTTCAAAATGGATGTCATTCTCTCAAATCTAAGAAAATATTTTCCTTCTCTCCCTCTAAATGCTCTAACAAAAGTCTATGAAGCTAGGTGTGAAAGACTGAGATTGTTAATGTATAAGGGCATCCCAGAAGATATACGCTGGATAATCGAAGCAAAGGTTCGTTTAGCTGGTGAATCTTCAGATTCATTTGTCCCATACATGCCTGGTCTCGGTAAAAGTTCATTTTCAAAAAGGAGAAGAGTAAAAAGAATGAAAGTTTGTTACAAGTGTGCATGATGGAATTGCAACACGCGATGTCACTCTTTGGGGATGGTTTCTATAAATAGAGAAGATAAAATATTCTTCATTAAGAATGGACTGAGTAAGGAGTCATTAGATAATATCTTATTGACTCTTGAGACGCATTCTTGTGGAGTTGTGCAGTGTGAACTTCTTAGTTTGTGGAATCTCTTCAAGGATGAATAAGAGCGTTATAGTCTTGGGAATCTGACTCTAAAAGACCTTGTTTGCCAATTTATAAGAAAATTGGATGAGAAGCTTATCCTCGACTCATAAAAGGCGTTTAAGCCGTTTCTGGACGTGAAACCAGAGGAAGATGTGAGCCACAATCACACAACATGTATATATTATCTTGTACATTTTCAAAAAAAAAAGGAAAAAAATTGAAAAAAAATAAAAAATAAAAAAAAAAAAAAAGGCAAAACTTCGATTGTACTTGGTCTTTAATTAGATTAGGAGCCCCCGCCAGGTGGAGTGGCAGACCGTCATTGACTCGAGTGGACCTTCGCACGTCGGTCGGTAAATAAGGTTCGTGTGCCATGCTTTGTAGAGAGCCGCGCAAGCATTCCTAGGTTTTAACCAAAGGCTCTGCTTGTTGATGGACAGAAAGAAGCGTCCTATGTTTGCATTCTCGCGTGACAATGCCTCTGAGCTGGATCCTGTGATTTAATGTCATGGGCTCTTCAGCGACCTCTCACTGGCTGTGGTCGTTGGTGGTAGCTGTCAGATTTACGCACTTTAATTAGTGGCGTCGTAGCTCAATCCAAAATATCCCACAAGCGGGAGGGAGAAGAATGCCCAGATTGGTGAGCCGTCTTGGTATTCTTTGCACTCATGACGCGCGAAGATAAAGATCTGCCATGAAACCTGTACATAAAGGTATGTAATCATTTGTTATTATTATTTTATCTTTGTATGATTTTGTTGAATTTTGGTTTTGGACAGACGATCCTTTGGATAGGATCCTTCGGGGGTTTCTAGACTTCTTTACCCTGATGGTTTTCTTGAAGTCAAAAAAAAAAAAAAAAAACAAAATAAAAAAAAATAAAAAAAAATATTATTATTATTATTATTTCAAACTTTTCTGACACCAGTCAACCTACCTGTATAAGAGCTATTATTACTTTTTCTATTCTCTTCCCTATTTAAACACTCCATTTTCTTCAATTTCCTGCAACTCATAATCATTCAAAGAGAGTGTGAGTATAGAAATGGAGGGAGCTCCTTCTTCTATTCGTGGATTTGTCAGTATCTGTGTATTTTGTGGGACAAGTTATGGGAAGGGCTTAGAGTTTGTAAACGTAGCAAGCATTGTTGGTAGAACACTTGCTGCGAGGAACATTCGTGTTGTATATGGGGGAGGTAGCATTGGGTTAATGGGGGCTGTATCACTTTCTGTACATATAAGAGGTGGTCAAGTTTTAGGTGTCATTCCTGAACCTTTCACTCGAAGGAACATCGTTGGAAAGACAATTGGACTGGAAATTCAGGTATCATCTATGCATGGGCGAATGAAGGCGATGCTTGAAAACTCTGATACATTCATTGTCTTACCTGGTGGTTTTGGTACTTTGAAAGAAGTCTTTCAAGTTATCTCTTGGGTCCAATTGAACATCCACCATAAACCCATAGGTTTGTTGAATGTTAATAATTTCTTTGATAATTTATTATCTTTTGTTGACCATGCTGTAGAACAGAAATTTGTCACACCTTCTGCAAGACGACTCCTTATCTCTGCTTCTACTGTTGATGAGTTGATTGATAAATTAGAAGCTTTTGTTTATGAACCTGATCCAGTAACAGCTCAGATAGATTGGTCCGAAGGAAGCAGTGAAGGAAGTGGTGAAGGAAGCAAAATGAAAAGAAAGCCAGCCAAGACACTCCAACTATTTAAATAATTACAACCTTTAGTTTTATTTATCATACTTTGTTTCTGATTTGTGTGAGATTTTTCTTTTCAATAATTGCAGCAACAGGTAATATATTCTATCCTTTTTCTTATCTATGTTTTGACATTGAGGACAATGTTGTGATCTGGTTGGGGGAAGGATGGTTGTAAAAAAAAAACCCAAAATAAAAAATAATAATTAGGAAGTATGTTTGTTAATATGTTTATTGTGTTTATATTTAAAAAAACCCAAAAAAAATTCAAAAGTGTGTTTGTTAATATGTTTGTTGTGTTTGTCATCAATTTATTAACAATAAAAGTAATTAGGGATGGCAGAGTAAAGAGTAAATTATTTACTCTTGAGACACATCAAAAATTGGTGGCAGAGTAAGGAGTAATTAGGGTAGTAACTAATTTATGTGGAAGTAGCAATTCAAATTCAGGGAAATTTGCATGATTGAGTAAATTGTCTTCTTTCTTAAAATTCATATGCTTCGTTATGGATGTTGAATTGGTGGACTGAGAATGATAGAATTATGCCTTGTGAGATTTTGAGCTTATTGATGAATGGATTGAACATTTGTACCATTCTTTTCTTTCTTGTGTGAATTTCACTCATGGAATTGTTGCTCTAGAACTTGCTTTGATTCTTTTTGAGACTACATTTTCATATGCATACATGAATATGATTGAGGCATTTTTCTTGAAATAGCTACTTTAATCAAATAGCCAGCCTTGTTTAGCAGTATGTTGTTTCAATATGATATCAAGCACTCTTATGACTTCTTGGAAATTCTCTGATTCCTGTCAACATAAAGCATTAGAAATGACCTATTTTCCCTTGCTTAACCCCTTTGAGCTTATTTGACTATTCTTTGTTTCGAACTCATTATGTGCCTTAAATGAAAAACCATATTCTTACTTGACCTTAGGGAATAAGAGAACATTAGTTTGTCATTCGATGAGTTCTTGAACAAGTGTGGGGGTGTGTGTGCAGAATATTTAAAAAAAATGTGTATATATAATGTTCTTATTCTTCAAAAAAAATCAAAAAAAATGTAAAAAGAAGAGGGTCAACAAGGTAATAAAGGAAACGAAAAGAATATGTAAAGGGAATTTGTATTAGGTGGAGTTGGGATGAATTTTTATACTTGTTAATTAAACTCAGCTCTCATGTTCTTTTATTCTCTGGTGTTTAACTTGTTATATCTATATTACCTCCTCCTTTACCTTGACCCCATTACAACCTTAAATAAAGTCCTCATGATTTGTGTGTGCATGTGTTTTGAGTAGTGGAGAAGTAGAAGAGAAGCAAGCTTATGATAGTGCAATTTTCATGAGTTGAATTGAGCGAAATACCTACCTTTTAAACACTTGAGGGATTAAGAGTGAATCTTGTGAAAATCTATCATTCTTGACTCATGCTTTTCAATTCAAATAACCTTGCTTGTTGATTTGAGAATTAAAGATATGTTACCTCATGAATGTTTTGATTACTTGAATGATTGCTCTTCATTTTTAAATATTATTAGAAATTGAGTCTTTTAGAGTGTTTAGCTTTTGAGTCTGTTTCATTTTTTTTGTGAGTGATCTTATGTGTTTTGCTCAGGAGTGCAAAAAGCTAAGTGTGGGGGAGTTTGATGATCACATATTTGATACATTAATAAGCTTTCATTCTTAGTCATTTACACTCTTTATGTACTTAATTGATTGAGTTTTATTATGTTTTGTAAGTTTGGACTCAAATTGAACTTAATTGAATTTTTTAGCATGATTTATATCTTACACTATTTCTATATTTGGGCCATATCTTGGGCTGTAGGTGGTATTTGGAGGTGATTCTAGTGGCATTTGAAAGATAAGAGAGATCTCCATAACTTTCATGAAGACCTTAAAGGCCCAATCACACGAGTAGATAACTCAAATTGGGATTGAAGCAAGAACTAGAGTGCTGTTCCTGACAACTTGACCTATGTATACTGTTCATGCCATTTTTCGGGCTAGAAGTTGTAAAATGAGCTGAAATTTGGATTTTGAATAGATAAGACCCATATCTACAACTTTCATGTTGAACACTTTTCTAGACTCGAACTCCTTGAAGGTGATATTGGGCTTGGAAGTCAGAACAGAGGAGCTGTGACTGGGCCTAGGCAGTGTGCAGTAATTTGAACGTATCTAGAGTTATAGAAATGATATTGGACTCAAACCAAAGCCATTTGAAAGCTAAGATCCAGGCCTAAAACTTTCATGAAGATCACTTGGTTCAAAAATGACGAATGCAATGACTTCAGAGCTGTATGATTTCGGAGACAAGGAATCTCTATAATTTCCCACTCACCTAAAGTCATTTGGCATTTTCCACTCATTTTCCACTTATCCAACCACTAATGACTCAGCCCCCTTGTCATTTTGTATCTCTAATCCTCTATAAAAGGAGGCCTTGGCAGATCATTAAGGGTGTTAGGTGTTAGTTACCAAAATAATGCCATTTTGTTACTAGGTTTTCTTGTAGTAATTTTCCTTTGTTCTAAATTAAAGTCATGTTCTTCTTTTTCTTCTTCTCTCTTTCTTTCTTCTTATCTATGAGTAACTAAGTTTCATTTTACTTGGGTGAAAGGGTGAAGCTCTTGGTAATAAAGTAAGGTTAGATTTATTCTTCTCTTGTGCTTAAATGATTTATATTTTCTAGTAACCATTATACGTATTATAATTTGTTTCTTATAATTTAGAAACCATCTTTGTAAATAGGAGTTCTTGATTTGTTGTAGACAAAATATTAGCACAATGAATGCTTTAACCCATTTATAAGTGGTGGTAATATTTTTAGGAAACATAATATAATTACGTATATTATTTTAAATGGACTTTTAATGTTGTATTTTTCGATTGGAACCTCCATGTTGCGAGGTTTCTAATTGAGTTATAAAAGAAATTAATCTTACCTTTACTTTATTTACCAAGAGTGGATCTTTTAACCCAAGTAAATAATTTTTACTATAGTAACAAAATATTTACTTCACCTTAATTAATCTTTAACAATTCCCTGTGGATCGACCTCGGACTCCCGAGAAATTTATTACTTGAGACAACCTGCACTTGGGTTCGCAAAGCAACAATTAATCCCGCATCAAGTTTGTAGACTTGTTTGAAATTAAAAATTGTGCATCAGGGTGATCGTGAGTACACTCCACACGAGGATTCCTTCCTATCTTCTGCACGAGCTCCTGCTCTTGAATCTATTGCTCCTGTGAGGATTTCCTCTTCTGAGGAGGATCCTATGGAGGAGCCTGAGGAGGATCCAGCTGAGGTTCCTTCTCAATAGCTGTTGGGGGCTTGATTTTTTTTGTAGTCTTGATGGCTATTTATACATAATATTTTTGGGGCATGTAAAGCTTCGACTTCTTTTTTATGAGCCTTAATGTAATTAATGACTTACAGTCTATATCTAAACATATATATATAATATGTATCTTTTGCATAAAAGTATGGATTGATCTTTATGTTTCCGCTTAAAAAAAAATACATGTATATGAAATAGACTTGCTACATTAGGATACCTCATTGATGGACAGGTTGATAACGATATATATATAATACATAAATCGGGTCTTAATAATTTTCTTTTCGTTTTTCATACATTTTGTGTGACGGCCTCTCTTTCTCCTGTAGAAGGGGGCGTTACAGTTGAGATCATTCATATATGCTTTCTAGTGTGTGTTAAGACACAAATAGAAATATTTGAATAAGGAAATTATTACCTAGCAAGTATGAGAAAGCTTAGGCCTTTGAGCATCTAAGAGTAATGGTTTGCCCTAGGCAGGTATCTAGCACCTTAGGCAACTTAGTGTTGCATTAGATATCACTTAAGATGTGATGGTGTGGTGCATTAGATGTAAGTATACTAGGATGGATTAGTAATATTCATTCTAGTATGTATGTGAAATGTATGAGTCTTAGAATATCCAAGAGTAAAGGATTGCCTGTGGAAGATACCTAGAACCTTAAGCAACAAAGTATTACAATTGCTAACCACTCTTGTATTAGATTCACTTGAGTGAAGATAGAGTTATGTATCTAGTTCCTAAATGAGGGAAAGTTTTATGTACTAAGTTCTCTAGCTAAGTGGGACTTTGTGCATTGCCAAATACACAGTAGAATGAATTGTGACTTGGAAGCTTGTCATATTCATAAGATATAGTAGAAACATGCTTAACTCCTTTATTAGTAAAGTAGAGTTGGAATGGCATGATGAATAAAAGTTACTTCCTTGAACACTGAGTTAAGTATGGAAGATCAAGTTTTTAGGTATTCTAAGAATTAAGAGTTACCTAAAACTAGTATATTGGACCTTGAGCACTCTAGTATGGCACAGGTTACTACTGGTAGTGCGCTAATAAAGAAAGTTGGATACAAGTAAGATAGGTACATTCTACTTATCTAGATGCATGAATTACTCACTTACAGTAGAGTTGAGTTAAGTATGCAAAGTTCTAGAGAAATGTTCATTTATCTCCATCAGTTGGATTATATTGATGCATTAGTTAAGGTAGGATCTTTCACTAGAGTGAGCTAAGTCTATAAGAAAGAGTTGTGGTGTGTATGTTTTTAATATATAACACTACATGTTTTTGCTTGCTCTTCTAATGTATGGTAACCTATGATGTGCATAATCATTTGGCCCGAAAAGTGGAAATAAGATATTCCTTACACTAACTCATAGAGCCAAGGGTTACAAGTAGAATGAGAATGAGTTTTCCCTTCCTACCATAGTAGATATACATGAAGCATTCAGGTTCCCAGAATGACCAGGTATTCATAGTTTTCAAAATAAAACTCTGCTTGTATTTCAAAATAAAACCTTGCACAAGCACAACTTTAGGACAAATCTTAGGCATAGTCATATTGCATAGGTAATTGTCTGTTACTATTGACATTTAAAATTGTATGGGCAGTTGTTTATATTCGATAGTATGTCGGCTATCAGTTTAAACCACATTACGAGGTAGTGTGCAGTTATGAGTTAGAGTGCTATGTTAGTTATTATAGATTATTTATACAATGTTACAACTATTTGGTTTTGGAATTTCTTATACTAAGAATATATGATTTCTCACCCCGTTGTGTTTCTATGTAAATCCAAGTTAAGACCCTTCAAAGGGAAAAGTGTAGAAGCATGAAGATTAGTTTAGTTTTAATGCTTTTAGTAGGTAAAGCTTGTATAATTATTTATATTTACTTTGAGGATGTAAAAGTTGTATGTATAACACTTTGCCTTAAGGACTATTGATGTATATGTGTATGACTTTTAGTTATGGCTCTCCATAATTATTTATAAATGTTATGGTTTAGTTGGTGATTAAGTTAGTAGTAGCATAGCTAATACTGCTTATCCAGGTATATGCCAAATATACTAGGTTGCCTGTATTAGGATGTTACAACCCCAATGTCACTTGTAAGTTTCACATGGGGGTAATTGGCCACTCCATTGAAAATTGTGATGATTTTAAGATTGCTGTAAGAAAGTTGTTAGCCAGTGGATTATTGAGTGTTCAAGAAGAAGGAAGACTTGTTATTACAAGTAATTCACTTTCTAGCTATTGAGAAGGAATAGTACTTTCCAATCCTCTAGCACTAGGAAGTTTCTAAGCAATTAGCATCCTGATTTGTTTATCTAAAGATTACCATGAAATGATGGTTTAATTGTATTGACCCCTGGGCTGTTCAATCATAAATTCATTTGGGGTTTTGAACTCATGTTAACTTTCTTGAAGTATCAATGCAATGAATTTGCATCAATTTTAGCATACCTTGCTTCATTTCATTTTCTTCTTTATTTTTTGCATTCGTGTTCTTGTCATTTTCGTCAACATCATGTTGTCTTTATTGTCATTTTTTCCCTTCTATTTATTAAAAGTGTCTTCCTTGAAAATTCTTGGTTTGATGGATGTTGTTTAGTCTTGAAGCTCGCATGTGGAGGTGCTTTTTGCCCAAAAAAGAAAAAAAGAGGAAAATAAGATGATGAAAAAGAAAAGGAGAAAAAGAAGAAAAGAGAAGAAATAAAAAGGGAGCAAATAAGTAATCACTTGGTGCACATTATCTTTTTTTCTCTTAATTAAAGTTTTGACAATGAGCAATCATGATTTGAAAAGAAGATTTGCCATCTTTCTCTATCCCTCACAAAATTTCATTATCCCTTGTTACCTATTTGGGCTTGAAAGTTTTCTTCAAAGAACCTTGGACAAGGATCACCCATACACTAGGTGTTAGCACAAAGTAAAGGATGATTTTTGTGAAAAAAAAAAGAAGAGAAAGAAAAGAAGGAAGGAATGAAGATAGAATGGAAGGAGAAAAAAAAATGAACAAACAAACAAAGAATGAGAAGAGAAAGAAAGAAGGGAAAGAGACAAAAAAAAAAGGAAGAATGACTCGGGAAAGAAAGAAAGAAGAGGAAGACAAAAGAGGGAGGAGATAAAAAGTGAAAATAAAAAGAAAAAAGACAAGGAAGAAAGAAGATGAAGCTCATAGTAAAGGCAAGTGATGATGTCAAAAAGGAGACGAAAATACAAAAGGAGGCAAAAAGTGTTAGTGTTTTTTATAATCCCAAAGGCAATTGACAAAGCTTACTAAAAATACTTAGTCTCATTCAACCCTTAAATACTTGTTTGAGCCATATATATTTCCTTTCATAACCCTTAACATTGGCCACGTTACAAGTCTCAAAAATACCATTTTGATCAATGAAAGGTTGTTGTCATTTTTATTAACTTTAATTTTGAGACAAAAGGTTCATGCACTTTTGAGTTTTCAGTTCATTGCTCTTAAAAAATATAAATAAAATAAAAAAGGAAAAAAAAAAGAACAGAAGGAAAAAGGCCCATTAAGCTAAAAACCTGCAAGGACAATCTAAGCAAAAGTTAGGGCAGAGAAAAAGAATTAGAAAAAGATGAAGGACTTTCTAGCCCTATACCGGGGCAAATCTTTTGCTTCAATTTTGCCCTACATTGTGACAAGTTTCTACCTTGTTGATTCGACTCTAAACTGGGACAATTTTTCTTTTCTCTAGTTCAATTTGACTCACACTAGAGTGACTTTCTACCCTATTCAATTCAACCCTAGACTAGGACAAATTTCTCTTTGGTTCAACTTGGCCTTACATTGGGGCAACTTGTCTTCAGCCTACACTAGGGTAACTTCATTTTCAAATGGCATGCATTGGACCAAATTTATTTTCATATGCCTTACATTGGGGCAAATTTTCGTGGTGTCCAGTTGGCAATTAAAGATCTATCTCATGAAGATCAAACCAATCTATATTGGGGTAACATCCCTTTGAGTCACATATCACCTTTTGTATCTTTTTCCATATATGTCTTTCATAAATACCCTTTGTGTAACATCCCAAAATTAATAACGATAGTATAATCTGTATTATGCCACAGTAATTAGATATAGGCATGTTACTAACTACTAAAACATTTCCAATATAACATAACAACATTATAAAAGAAAATATGAGTCACGAACTATCGAATTTATACATAACGTTGGTATTTCTCATAAATACAAATCATGTACTAAGTTTACAACTAAGCCTCTCAAGGCACAAAAGATACATGTTTGCAAAAGAAACATAAAAGTAAACTAAGCCAAGTACTCCAAGCTCTTACCTGCTCTTCACTTTCTATAAGACTTCTTCCATGGAATCATCATGGAAACACATACACAGGATGAGAATCACAAATTCTTAGTAGTTAAATCCATAAAACATGTTGTCGCGACTGTATTAATCGCGGTGAAATAGCAACTTAAACTAAAATATATTTAATTAGGAGTCGCCACCAATTTTATTTTTTTTATTAGGAAAAATTAGAAAACCCAAGAAAAATAGTCTTTGAAACTAGATTGAATTCGGGAGTCGGTTATGTGTAGAGAAAGGCGAAAACTTAATCCCACAGCACCCCTAACACACCCGTCCTAAGACGATACCTTAAATTAATTATGCAAATTCTTAATAATCATTGAAAATATTTGTTTTACCCCTTTTGTAAAAACTATGAAATAAACAAATAAATTATGAAAATTTAATTTTTGGCTTGACGGAATATGAGTCCCGCTCTTACGTATCCTCAGGTGCAATGAGGAATTCAAAGTCACGTAGTTCTTTAGAAAATATTGTGGGTTGGTTGATTTTATAAAAACTTTAAAAATTTGAATTAACAAGCCGTCGTGACTCAGTTATTCAAATTAAGAATTGAATAGGTGAAGCTCGCGTCACGCTAGAGACGTCACCCACTGATTATTGAATTTATTGCAATTAAACAAAATTTTAATGAATAATTTTTTTTAAAAAAATGTACAAAAAATGAACAAATAAATAAATAAATAAGCAAATCAAACTAACAAATGAATAAGCTAAAATGAACAATACGTATATATAAAAAATAATAAAATAAAAAAATAAATAGAATAAGCAAGCTTACCTCTAAGGCGTAAAACAAAAAAAATTGTTATGCTCAAAGAAGTTATTACACAGAACCCCACGCATTCTCTTCAAATCAAGCCTTGAAAAGTAACTTACTTGCAAGAAAAAAAATTACTAAAATCTCAAGCTCTTATACTTAGTATTAAGCCCAAGTAAAAAATTTACTAAAGTTCTCGGGCTCTTATACTTAGTATTAAGCCCAAGTGTAAAAATTCTTAGATGTGTAAAACAATTGAGAACTACCTTTATATATAAGAGAAGGGGGGAAAGAAGGAGCAAGACTTCTCCAATGTGGGACTTAGTGATATAATTAGTTTTTTTCAATTTTTCTCTTTTTTTTTATTTTTTTAGATTTTTATTTTTTAACACAATGCCCCGGACAAAATTGGGTGTTCACAGTTGCCCTTCTTTACTTATTTCTTACTAGATAAAAAGAACAACCGTAGTTTTTCATTTTATCATGGTAAGGAACTAGTAAAGACATGAACTCAAATTTTCTTCGGGAGCGAAAAGAAACAAAACAATGCAAAGAGTGATGCGCTCAATGCTCAAAAATTAAAAGACAGAAGCTGACGCGCTCAAAGGCAAAAGACAGGAGCCGATGCGCTCAAAAACAAAAGACAGGAGTTGATGCGCTCGAAAGTAAAAGACAGGAATTAAAAGACAGGAAGCCGATGCGCTCGAAAGTAAAAGACAGAGAGCCGATGCGCTCTAAAGTAAATTACAGGAATTAAAAGACAGGGAGCCGATGCGCTTAAAAGTAAAAGACAGGGAGCCGATACGCTCAAAAGTAAAAGACAAGAATTAAAAGACAGAGAGCCGATGCGCTCAAAAGTAAAAGACAGGAGCCAATGCGCTCAAAAGTAAAAGACAGGAATTTAAAATGCATGGAATACATGGAGCCGATGCGCTCAAAGAAATTAACAGAAATTTAAAATGCATGAAATGCATGGAGTCGATGCGCTCAACAGAACTAAAAATGACAATGGGCAACTGAGTCCAAGAATTTAAAAGGCAATGGGTAACTGAGTCCCAGAATTTAAATGACAATGGGCAACACTGAGTCCTGAAATTTAAATGACAATGGGCAACTGAGTCCCGGAATTAAAATGACAATGGGCAACACTGAGTCCCGAAATTTAAAAGGCAATGGGTAACACTGAGTCCCAAAATTTAAATGACAATGGGCAACTGAATCTCGAAATTTAAAAGGCAATGGGCAATTGAGTCCTGAAATTTAAAAGGCAATGGGCAACTGAGTCTCGAAATTTAAATGACAATAGGCAACTGAGTCCCTAAAATTTAAAAAATAATGGGCAACTGAGTCCCGAAGTTTAAAAGACAATGGCAACACTGAGTCCCGAAATTCAAATGACAATTGGCAACTGTGGCCCAAAAGACAAATTTTAAAGGTAACGGGCATCTTGACCTAAAAAGATTTTCTTTTTCTTTTATTATTATTTTTTCTCTCTCTCTTTTCTCTTTTTTCTTTTCTTTTCTTTTTTTTCTTTTCTTTTTTTATTTTCCTTTTTTTTTCTTTTTCCTTCTTTTTTTTTATTTTTTATTTTTCTCTCCCTTTTTTTCTTTTCTCTTTCTTTTTTTCTTTTCTTTTTTTATTTTTTCTTATTTTCTAAAAAAAAATCATTTGAATCAAGGATGACTTTGGAAAGCTTTGACTAATCAAACCCCTCGTTCACGTGCTTTAGCCCGTTGGACCTGATAACTTCGGTCTTCATCTTTTCTTTTCTTTTTCTTCTTCTTTCTCTTTCCTTCTTTGCCACTCTCAACTCTTCTTTTGAGAAATGAAATGATCATCTCTTGTCATGAACCCTTACTTGGCTGAGTTCTTGAGAGAAAATTTTATGCAAGTATTTAACTTTGTCCCTCATCCAATTGATTCCCTACAACTGCTTGATTAGTCAATCATTATCTCTATTGCTACTTCCTTCAACATATCTTCTCTTTAATCCTTCAAAAATTTGCCCCAATATGGCCAATTGAACAAAATTGCCCCAGTTTGGTGAATTTTTCAAGGAGTTTCAGGCCATCTTCCTATTCATTTGCCCCAGCTTTTTCTTAAATCGCCCTTTCGGGGCTCTTTTCCTTTTTGTTCGGATACCTTTTATTCTTAGATTATCCCTTGAGATATCCCTTGAGATATCATTTTCGATCTGAATTGTTCATCAGGGGATTGCCATTAGATGGTCAAATCATAATGTCGTACTCATGTTCACCTTACCTGAAGCATTACGTAACAGATAGACATGGATTCAAAAGTACAACAGAACAGGAATTGACTAAGTGAACAACTTCTAGATTGACCTTGGAAGTTTGACTACACCAAAGGGTATATATGAAAAAAGACACAAACGATGGTATGAAATACCCCATATGAATTGGTTTGATCCTCATGAAAACAATCTTTAGTTGCTCACTAGACATTATGACCAAGGATTTTCTTCTACTGAACATCTACATCAAGCCAAATTGAACCAAAGAAAAAATTTGCCCCAGTCTAAGACTGAAATGAATAGGACAGAAACTCGCTCTAGTGACCAAAAGATTTGCCACAGTGTAGGTTAAATTGAACTAAGGAAAAGAATACCCCAGTGTAGGGCCAACTCAAACAAGGTAGAAACTTACCCTAGTGAAAGTCTTTTTTTCTTTTCCTTTTTTTTTAAGAGCAATGAATTAGATACTTAGATGCCTTTGTATCAAAATTAAAGTTAAGGAAATGACAACAACCCTTCATTGATCAGAATGGACTTTTTGAGGCTTATAACGTAGCCAAGGCTAGGGGTTATGAAAGGAATGATATAAGGCTCAAACAAGTGTTTAAGGGTTGAATGGGACTAAGGATCCTTGCACATTCAAAATTGAACTTTGTCAACTACTTTTGCACTTTCAAACACACTTTTCTCTTATTGTTCTCAATTTCTTCCCCATTTCATTTCATTTTCTTTCATTCCCCTTTGTCATGACCCATTTCATTTCACTTTCTTTCTTTTTTTTTCTTTCTTTTTTTTGTTTCATTTTTTTCTTCTTCCTTTTTTTTTTTGGTTTTTTTTTACTTCTTGCCCTTTCACCTTTTCTTCCTTTTTCATTATGCTTCAAAATAGTCATCATGACAATCAACCTTTATCTTGTACTATCCCCTAGTGTAGGGGTGATCCTTAGCCAAGGTTAATTGAAGAAATTTTCAAGCTCAAAAGGGGTAACGAGAGATAAAAAAATGATGAAATTTTATAAAAGATAGAGAAAAATGGCCAGTCTTCATTTTCAAATCATGATTGTTTATTTTCAAAACTTTAATTTTGAGACAAAAAGATAGTGCACATCAAGTGATTACTTCTTTGCTCTTTTTTTTCTTTTTTTTTTTTCTTTTTCTTTTTCTTTTTCTTTTTTTTTTGCAAAAGGCACTTGCAGGCGCGAACCTTACTGACATATACCAAACTGAGAATTGCCAAGAATTGGCGTTCAATGGGATCCAAATACAAGGAAAACACTTCGAAGAAACGAAAGCGAATAAATGTCAAGAAAGACAACGTGATGAAAATGAAAGGAAATAAGATATCCATGCAAATTCATTACACTAATGCTTCAAGAAAGTTATCATAAGTTCAAAACCCAAATGATTTTATTGATCGAACAAGCATAGGGTTGATACAATTAAACCATCGTTTCACGGTAACTACTTGATAAACAAATCAGAATACCAATCGCTTAGAAATTCCCCAGTGTTGGAGGACTCTAAGGTGTTGTTTATAAACCACCACTAAGTTGAACTTTCTGAGATTTCATTGATCAACTATTCTAAGCATTTACCCCATTCCTTCCACCATGATTAGGAATTGGGTTGTTGACAATACCAGGTCCAGCCTCCTCTTGGATATCAAGCTTCCCATAAGTAATTAACTTCCTCACCGCTATCTTAAAAGCTTCACAGTCTTCAATGGAATGCCCAGAAGCATCCATGTGAAATTTACAAGTCAATTTTGGGTTATGTCAACTCGGGAATGGTGACTCCATAGGACGCATAGGACTTCCCAAAATTAAATGGGTATCATAGAGCCTTTGAAATAACTCTGCATTTGAAATGAACTATCTTGGGAAAGGAGGTAGGCCTTGGGGACGAAAACGACCTTGATTTTGAAAGTTTGGTCAAGGCTGTGGGTGATTTGGGAAATTTTGTGAAGCTGCAGGTGGATATTGGGTATTGGTTGGGTGAGCTAGTGCGTATGGTTGAGGTACAGGAATATTGTTGATTTGGAGTGGCTGGATTTGAGGTGCATTCGTGGGAGGGGCGGTTAGGCCAGGTAGATGAGACGGTGCAGAAGGGTAAGTGTTTGGGTTTTATAGGGGTGCTCGATAGGCAGGGTAGGATGGAGAATATCGGGGTTGTGAAGGTTGTTAATTTTGCAGATAGTTCACTTCTGGCTCATTTCTCTTAGTGGCAAATCCCTTCTTAAAACTACCTTCATTATTGCCAATTGGCAATTTGTCAGCCTTTAACAGAATTTCAATCCTCTCTCTTAATTCAGCAAAGTATTGGTAAGAAGCACCTACCATTGTCCCAATATAAGGAGCTCATAAAGTCCCCAAGAAGTATGAGCACATTTCTGTCAAAGTTAAAGGCGGCTGCACTTGAGCTGCGAGAGCTCTCTACCTCTGGGCATATTGTTTGAATGTCTCCTCATTTTTCTTCTATAATGTTCCCAACTGCTCCCAGGTTGGGGCTGTATCCAAATTAAACTGATACTGACCCATAAACAAATTCGCCCAATCATCCCAAGAGGAGATTTTCAAGAGGTCCTGTTGGATACACCACTCCAAAGCAGGCCCAGTCAAACTTTCATGAAAGAAATTGACGAGGAACTTCCAATCCCTTGACCAAATGGACATTTTGGTAATGTAAGTCTTTAGGTGGAAAAAGGGATTGGTGCTCCCATTATACTTGACAAATTCTGGGATTTTAAAATCCTTGGGGATGATGATGTTAGCAGTAGGGCATAATTCTTCTATCCCAAGGGGACCGTAAGTGCTAGGACCCTTGATCGCCTTGATTTGCTCCTCTATCTTTTCCATCCACTCTTCTTTCATCTTATCATTTTGAAGAGTTACGTGTCCAGTACCGGTAGGAAATCCAGTTGTCATCATATGTGGCGGTTCCCATGTGAACTTGGTGTTACCATTGACCTCATTTTGAGTACCTTCCAATGAACGATATCCTTCTCCAATAAGAATTACTATTGATGCAGTGTTTGAGATTCCTCCCACAGAAGGTCTCTCAGTAGTGACCCCTGGGTTTGTCCTCATGGAAGTAATATTCAATGGGTATGCATATGCCCCAGTTACTCCTGTACTTCCAGCTGCCCCCATCAAGGTGAGGGTCTCCCTCATAGCTAACAACATTTCCTCAATTCTTCTTTGAGACTCTGTCACCTCATTCACCCTTCCTTTCACTTCATCTACTTCCAAACTTAGGTTCCTACCTTCGTTCTCAGCTGCCATTGCTGCAAGCAACCTTGTTCGAGCCCTTGTGTTGTGAACACGGTTTTGATTGATGTCTTCTTTCCTTAGTCACGCAATGGTTGCTGAACACGGTAACATCATATAAGGAATGAGATGAAATGAATGAGATTAATGTCATGCATAAGATGAAATGAAAAACTTTTTTTTTAATGCATGGAATGAAGATGCATGATTTATATTTTATTTTTTTTAGAATGCTAAAGATGCCATGAAAATGCAAGATGATATTTTTTCCTTTAGAAGAATGTTAGGAATTCCATGAAAATGCAAGAAAAAAAATGCTAAGAATGACATGAAAATGCAAGATGATTTTTTTTTAAGAATGCTAGGAATGACATGAAAATGTAAGAAAATGTATTTTTTAAGTTTTTTTTTTTGCAAGAATGGATGGCATGAGGAAAGAAGAAGTACGCTCCCTTTGTGTCCTAATGAGGTTGCCTTAAACTTGGGAATTCTATCCTAAGGATCTAAGAGTCTTTCTGGTTCGTGAGAACTTCCATAGGGTGGCTCTTCTATTTTAGAGGTCTCTAGAGCCAAGTCCTATTTCAGAATGTTAACCACGAAATAGTGGGTAAACCACTAGGTGTGAGACATTCATGAAAGAAGCACACTCTAGATGAGGTTTTCGCGATAACCAAACAGGAAGTACATCCAAAATGGTTACCACTACGCAACCTCTACTTAACTTAGGCTTCACTCAGACCCGAGTATAGGGTCCCACTTGAATGTGTGTGAATAATATGCAGGTACGGTGGGTGTAGGGAGCGTATAAACCTTTACAATCCTAAGGACTACTCCTATCCTGCAAAATAAAGCAAACACAAAACAAACTCTAAAAGTTTTCTACCCTAAAGTTTAAATAATAAAACAATTAACACTAAAAATAATAATAATAATAAATCATCAAATAATAAAAAGAAAAAAAAGGGTAAAACAAATACATAAAGATCACCAAAAATTTTACATAACCAACTTTTATAGGCTTGACTCTCAAGTATCCCCAGTGGAGTCGCCATCTGTCGCGACCGTATTAATCACGGGGAAGTAGCAACTTAAACTAAAATATATTTAATTAGGAGTCGCCACCAATTTTATTTTTTTATTAGGAAAAATTAGAAAACCCAAGAAAAATAGTCTTTGAAACCAGATTGAATTCGGGAGTCGGTTATGTGTAGAGAAGAGCAGAAACTTAATCCCACAAAGATCCCTAACACACCCGTCCTAAGACGGTACCTTAAATTAATTATGCAAATTCTTAATAATCCTTAAAAATATTTATTTTACCCCTTTTGTAAAAAATATGAAATAAACAAATAAATTATGAAAATTTAATTTTTGGCTTGACGGAATATGAGTCTCGCTCCTACGTATCCTCAGGTGCAATGAGGAATTCAAAATCACGTAGTTCTTTAGAAAATATTGTGGGTTTGTTGATTTTATAAAAACTTTGAAAATTTGAATTAACAAGTCATCGCGACTCAGTTATTCAAATTAAGAATTGAATAGGTGAAGTTCGCGTCACGCTAGAGACGTCACCCACTAATTATCAAATTTGTTACAAAATTTTTATTTAAAATTATCTAGAATAAAGAATTGGTTTATTTTATTTTTGTATTTTTTAAAAGAAATAATTTAATTATTTTTTTAAAAAATTGAATTAACAAGTCGTTACGACTCTATTAATCAAATTAAGGATTGAATAGGTGAAGCTTGCATCACGCTAGAGACGTCACCCACTGATTATTGAATTTATTGTAATTAAATAAAATTTTAATGAATAATTTTTTTTAAAAAATGTACAAAAAATGAATAAATAAATAAATAAATAAGCAAATCAAACTAACAAATGAATAAGTTAAAATGAACAACACGTATATATAAAAAATAATAAAACAAAAAAATAAATAGAATAAGCAAGCTTACCTCTAAGGCGTAAAACAAAAAAATTGTTATGCTCAAAGAAGTTATTGCACAGAGCCCCACGCGTTCTCTTCAAATCAAGCCTTGAAAAGTAACTCACTTGCAAGAAAAAAAAATTACTAAAGTCTCGGGCTCTTATACTTAGTATTAAGCCCAAGTGTAAAAATTTTTGGATGTGTAAAACAATTGAGAACCACCTCTATATATAGGAGAAGGGGGGAAAGAAGGAGCAAGACTTCTCCAATGTGGGACTTAGTGATACAATTAGTTTTTTTCAATTTTTCTCTTTTTTTATTTTTTTTATTTCCATTTTTTAACACAATGCCCCGGACAAAATTGGGTGTTCACACATGTCATCACAATAATTCCAGCTATTACGGGAAAAAACACAATTCTAAACTCAAGTCTCATACATATAAAAACTAGAAAGATGGCAAAAGCCAAAATCATGTCATTTCTCTTCCCGAAATAGATTCTTATTTATAAGTTTGTATATAAAACTCATTTCCATAAATAGTCTTCAAGTAATCATCATACTCACAAAAATTCTTAGTAGTTAAATCCATAAAACATGTTGTAACACCCCAAATTTTAGACTATGTTACAGAAATGACATAAATACAATGTTTTGTGTTTTCTGTGCATTGTAAAAATAATTTAACTATTCTGATACTGTTTTTGATTATTTTGTGTGATTTCCTCCGGGTCAGAAAAATAATAATTTTCTGGCAGAAAAAATCTTATTTTAATTATTCGGAGCTGGGGGATCTTACTAAACTAAATTCTAATTGATATATATATTAATATTTTAATTTTTTAGATTTAATTATGCAATAAAATAATTTTATATTATTATAATATTATTTTATTTGACAGTACATACTGTTTCAAAAACAATAGAAACCTACTCTAAAATGACTGTGGACCCTAAAAAGTCTGTGGGACCCACGTTCAGAAAAGCAGTCAACGATTCTGACTGGACTAAATTCTAAACCAATAGGAACAAGTCAACAAAGGTGGCTTGAAAATTCTAAACCAATAAGAATTGGTCAAATAAAGAGGCAAAGACTTCTTTGTGGACCATTAGATGTAAAGCTTGATTAAGATGTTTTTTTATCATAACCGTTGATCAAATCAATGGTGTGAGAGCAATCCTAATTAAATCACTAAGTGATATCCACCTTAGATTGGATCAATGGATAGGAAATAAAGTAGAATTCAATGGCTAGGATGGAGTCAAATATAGTGTCTTGACTTTTACTTAGTAACTAATTAAATTTAATTTAGTCATCTTAATTGCCTAATTAAGAAACTAAGTAAACTAACCTAGTTATTAATTAGTTATAATCTAATTACTAATTAGATATCTTAATTTTATTTAGAGGTTATGATATATGAAATTATATATTTAATTAATTAGTTATGTAATTAGAATATTCATTAAGTATAATTAAGAAACTTAACCTAATTCATTAGCTAATTAATTAGCATGTCATTAATCTTTAATTGAAGTCAATCCTAGTTCCTAATTTCCTAGAGGCCACACGACCAAGTAGCTCAAGGAGGCTTCTCAAGTCTTCTTGAATGGTCTTTTGTGACCATTTGATGATCAAATGATGACCATAGGCCATGTGCTTCCTAATGTGAACACACCATGATATTTTAATATCAAACTTATCTCCTAATATTACCTACAAGCTACCACACGGTTGCACCACTTCATTCACTCTTGTTATTCACTTTTTCATTCACCTAAATCTAAGCCTACTATTCTCTCAAGAATTCCCAAGAACACCAAGCATCTTTTCTTTTCTTTTTCTCTCTAGTTTTCGGCCCAAGCACCCAAATCCACTATCTATCTTCTATAATTTTATCTCTTAGCTTTTCCTAAACCTAAACTATCTCCTAAACACTTTTCATTTAGAAGATTTTGTGAAAATCTTACTCCTTCTACTCCAAAATCCAAGCTTTTGTTTATTTCCCTAAAGGTAAACTTTGGTTTTTATGGTTTAAAATTTAGTTTGTGATTTTCTAAACCATGTTTGTTCCATGGTTTTCCATTATGAAGCCTTGTATGTGATTTTACTTATTGTTTAAGAATTTTAGGGATTTATTTTGAGAGCTACACGAAAATCAAAGGAGAGGAGAAGACTAGGAGATCCTTGTCTTCAAGAGATAAGAGGGAGATTTAATCTCATCAACCTTATGTGGTGATGAGAAAATGGATTGTTTGTGTGTTAAGAATCCATAAGGATTCATTTATGTGTTTGTTTAATGCTTTCCTATTTTGTGATTGATTTTATTTGCAAGCATGTCTATAGTTTTAAAAATATATTACATGTGTTATAATTGTATGATTATTAATGTAGGATGTGAATAACATGTAAGGATTGTATGAGTGTTCCAAAGAACACAAAGGAGCTTACGGCTTCTCCAAGAAAAAGAGAACCAAAATGTTCTCAATCATTTTCTAAAATAATGATTTAATGAATTTAGGTGACACAATGAATTTAAGAATAATTTAGAAGTTAGACAATGATTTAATAATTAGTGGTGAAGGATAGGTTAATTATGGCCAACATGCCATTTATTGTACATTTGGATTCCAAAGGTATTTTCTAAGGTAGGTTAAGTAACTAATCTACAAAAGAATTTGATTCCAATGAATCTTTGAAAAATAAAATGAATGAAGATTAGTTTTAGAATTTTAGGTTAGAAGGATTTATGATAAGCAAGAAATAAAAAAAGGATACTTGAAAAATACTAACGTGGAGCTCACTCTCTGAGTTTTGAAGCGCGTTAGTAAGTTTCAAGGTGTAACTGTTGGGTAAGGTTAAAATGAATAGTATTTAGAGGAAAATGTCAAAAATATCATATACTGATTTTCTAGGCAAAATGCTGCCAAAAATTTACTAAAATCAGACAAATAAAATGAAAAGATTCTATAATATATTTATAACGTAAGGAAAATATTCTACGTAGTTTAAAAGTACTAGAAATAGCTTACACATATTTGAAATAATGATTTTTAAGCTATACAGTTAAGTAAATGATTTAAAAATCTTATGCGATTGAGAAAATGATTTAAAAACATTACGCGATGTTAAAAAACATCAAAATATATTTACGCAATTTAAAAACATTTGTAAAAGGGATGCGATTGTGAAAATGCGATAAAAGTTCTACGCGACTAAATGGAACAGTGAGTTTTACTGTCGGGCCAAAGTGGTCGACTCGAACATGTTGTGAGATAGTACGGTCAAGTGGAGATATGTTATATGTTGGTATATTGAGACTGAGGGTATTTTTGTAATTATTCTTAATCTTGCATTGAGAGTTATGTCAATTTGGTTGATAATTGGCGATTGATTGACGAGACGAATTACACCGTGTTGTGGGTGTGATGGCGTAGTGTGGTTCATTATTTGAACTTGGAGACATTAGTGTGCGGAGAATCCCATATGTGGACAATTGGTAGCACCTCTGGGCCGTGGTAACGGGCAACACACTAATGATCTCGACAAGCACTATTCTTAATCAAGATCTTGTGGAGACTATTTAATACAATGCCTGTAGTGCACGATGTATTGGACTGTGTACTACTACACGATGTTTTGGACTGTGGACTATAGACATGACGTTGGACAGTGTAATAGTTTGGTTGGGCAGCCTGAGGTACTGATGGTTCTTTGCGGATCATTCTCTCTGATGTCTGTGTTTAGCTCCATGGAGTAGGAACGAGTCAGTGTGTGTTAGCATTCATGATCTGCATTTTAAATGTTTTATTATAACCTGTGCTAGCATGTATGATGTGTTAATTTGATATACTGTATGTGATATGATGGTATGCATTATTGTGATATTTGTTTGTATTGTCGTTTTCTTTATTGCCATGCTGGTAAATGATATAGATTGTCTCACCTCTTTACTGTATTGTTCTATCTGTTTCTATTTTATGTTTACATCTTCGAAGACTGCAATGGCGGCAAGGAGAAGTCAATTAGGCTTCTTTAGACTACAGTTTCTCAAAGGCGCTGAGGCTTGGTATGTCCATTGGGACACAGGACACATAGAATATAGTGGTGACATTACTTTATCAGTAAGTAGGACTGGACATGAGATCGTTACTTCATTTTATACGATTGCTTTCGTACAGGTTATTTTACCTATTAGGGAGTTGTGGAATGAATTTCACCACATTCCTAGAGAGAACTTCGATATATTTTTGGGTCGAATTTCTATCGGTCAAGACATTCCCGACTAGGGAATTTGTCTGCTGACAAGGGCTCTTGTCTTAGGTGTTATGTTTTAGTATTATACTAACTTTTTACTGCTTTATTAAATATTTGTAGTTGTAAATTAATTGTATACTTCAGACAAAAATCATATGTATATTATGGTGTGATGATGTTTTATCTTATTTTGTGTTCCGTGTTATTTTATTTAACGTTATAAGTATATAAAAGGAAAATTTTTACCACTAATATTATTTATGTACCAAATGTTTTACAACTTGGGTAAGAATTTTATTTTCTTGCATTAAAAATGTGACATCCCCACAAGGGTGTTACACATGTCATCACAATAATTTCAACTATTACAGGGAAAACACAATTCTAAACTCAAGTCTCATACATATAAAAACTAGAAAGATGGCAAAAGCCAAAACCATGTCCTTTCTCTTCCTGAAATAGATTCTCATTTATAAGTTTGTATATAAAACTCATTTCCACAAATAGTCTTTAAGTAATCACCATACTCACAAAAACATCATCTCAAAGATCAGCAATCACCCATACAATTTCCTTGTCATGAATATGTAATGATTAGCAACCACTCACACAATTGTCATGTTATGCCAAATTATGCCTTATGTTCATGCCTATGCAATAACCTAAACATGTATGTGGATAATGTTATGATTCCTTAGACTTAGCAGAGGAGCTCATCCTTACTCACTCAAGAAATGTATGATATGTGTGAGTCTTGAACAGAGCAAAGGAATTTGGTTCCATAAGCCTTGAATAAGCACTGGAACCCAATTCCAGAAATCCTCTCTGGGTAGGGACTCATCATCTACGCGGTCTTCAACAATTCCGGGTAGTGAACTAATCAACTACGCAGTCTTCAACAATGATCACTATGATAGGAATGATTAGTTACCTTCTCATTCAAAATCATATTTGATCTAGGGACCACTATGATAGGAAGGGTTGATTACTTTTTCATTCAAAATCATATTTGATCCTTACAATGAGGACCTCATCCTCATCAACACAGTTATGAAAAACAATGCTGCCAATTACTACAATAACTAGCATGTCACTTGATTTACATTCATGACCACAAGTATAAAATACAATGATATTAAATACCACAATAATTAACATACAAATTAATTTACATTCACCACACAAACATTTCATTAAATACCTCTATTAGAGTCTCTTCACTCATTAAGAAACATAAAAGAAAGAAGTACACCATTAGAAAGCTCCATTGCATCAAATAACAATTTTTGCCCAAGTCTGGAAGTCAGGCCTCGGTGCAGCTCTTTCACGTAGAGGCGCCAAGCTCTCTGCCTCACTCATGCCTCGGTGTGGTTCACTCAAGCTGTGGTGCCAAGCTCTCGGCCATACTCATGCCTTGACGTGGCTCTCAGTCACTCCACAGCGCAAGCCTGCGATAGAGAATTCTGCAAATACGGGTTACTATTCCATTGGAACAAAACCCTCTTCAAATCACTCAAAACTCAATTCCAAGTGATTTTCAATAACAAATGAGATCCATTAACATATTGTAACTCTTATAGAACTGTAATTTCACTTAAACAAGGAATCATGAATCACTCATCCACTTAAAAACCTAAAACCTCTTTTTAACTCAAATGGAAACCAAAGGTATCTAAGGGCTAAAAATCCATCTCCATGTATCCAACAACTCAAAAGCAAGTTATCCTCAAAATTTCCAACAAGATTCAAGTTAGAAACACCAAAAACAACCCTTCAAACCTCTTTTCCTTACCAAGCCAACTCATGAAACAAGATGTAGAAAAAGGAATAAAGAATCAAAAACAAAGTCCCTTTACCTCAACTTCAGAATTTGAAGGAACTGAGAAGTTCCTCTCCACTTCTATCTTCTTCCTCCTCTTTGTTGGTTGAATCTCTTTCTTTTGCTCCTTTCTTTCCTTTCCCCTTGTCTTTCCCTACTACAGCCGTGAGAAGAGAGTGAGAAATAAGATAAATATCTCATTTTGGAAGGAATATAAAGTCAAGGCAGAAAAGAAGTAACCGTGAGACAATTGGCCTCTTAGTGCCTAAACTAATATCCCCGATCTGCTAAGAACACTTAGATTCTACCAAATCAAGTTTCCTAACTTTCACCAAGTTTAAAATAAATCCTAAGATTCATCAAAAATCTTGTTTCGCCATTTTCATAATTTTTCATATCTGCTAGTAGTTAATCAGACATTAAAACACACACTCAGTATGCTTAAAAATGTCAAACTAACTCTAATTATTCTCAAATTTAACCACATCTTCTTCCACACATTTGTGACCTAGAAACATATTCTCTACATTTATTTCCATTAACTAAGCAGGTGAAGCTAATTTCAAGACTAATAATAGCTATATTTCACACATAGTGTTACAGCAAAATGACTAAACGAGCTCAGAAGATCACAAAATTAAACAAACATGTTAAGCAAGTATTAGGCTACCTTTATAAACATATTCAAATCTAGCATGTTTTCATAGATGTTATATTTCTCCCATGCTTTTTAAAATTTTGTCCCTAAAAATTGGTTTACCCAATGTAAGAAGTCCTAAACAACTCACACGTAAAAACAGGTGCAACCAAATATCAAAGAAACAAAATTCAGCAACAAACTCACCTTTACTTGAATCAGGAGACTGTGTTGTCTCCTTGCCCTCCAACCAGTAGACTTTTCCTGGTCTAACCTCTGACTTTGTCTCCTTCCTATGAAAACAATTCCTTTCAAAGTGGCCCGACTTGCCACAAGTGAAATATACAACTTGGTCAGATATACAAACTTTATCTCCATGAGCTCTACCACACTTGGCATACTTTTGCCCATAGTCGTCTGTCTGAATCTGTTTTCCCTTATCTTTTTTATCTCTATGCTATTGATGTGAACTGATATTGTTGCAAACTGAAGTGCAGCTTATCTCGAGTAATAAATTCTCAAGAGTCCGAGGTTGATCCACAGGGAATTGATGAAGAAAAATTCTTTGAGGTAAGGAAAGGATTTGTCACAACAATAAAGGTGATAAAACTTGTTCACAATTAAAAAGGATTTATTTGGGCTAGGAGATGCACTCTTAGTAAGTAAATTAAGAACAAAATTAATTCTTTTTATAACTCAATTAGAATCCACACATAACAAAGATTCCAATAGGAAAATACAACATTCAAAGTTCATTTAAGATTATATATGTAATTATATTATGGTTCCATTAATTATCTACTAACGCCAACACTTGTAAATAAGTTCAAGTATTCATTGTACTAATCTCTTGTCTACAATAAATCAAGATCTCCACTTTACAATGAGGTTTAATAACGCCAACACTTGTAAATGGGTTCAAACATTCATAGTGCCAATCTCTTGTCTATAACAAATCAAGATCTCCACCTTATAAGGAGGGTTTCTAAATTGATTGGAAACAAAATATAACACATATAATGATTACTTGATAATATATCATTCAAGCACAAGAAAGAGATTAATCTAACCTTATTTCATTACCAAAATCATAACCCTTTCACTCAAGCAAAATGAGAATTAGTTACTTATAAACAAGAAGAAAGAAAAAGAGAAGAAGAAAAAGATTAACATAATTTCTATTTAGAACAAAAAAAAACTACAGCAAGAGAAACAAATAATACAAGAACAAGATCTTGATCTCTAAACCAAGATGATTCTAATAAGTAACCAATGGTGTTCTTTTATAGAGCATGAAGGCCACACAATGACAAAGGAGTTGTTTAATGAGTGGGTGGATGAGTGAAACATGATAAAAGAGTTGTTAATGAGTGGGTGGATGAGTGGGTAAATTATTGCTATGCTTGTCTCCCCACTCAACCAATTCAGCTGTCTTCATATGACTATAACTCTATCATAACATCACCTATTGTATAAGTGGCCTTCATGAAAGTTAAAGGTTTTTGTGTCAGCTTTCCAATGCCATCAGTTTCATCACAATCTGAACCCTATAGCCCAAGATATGACCTAATCTTTCCACATTATTCAGGTTCTAGTAACAGTACCTTTGTTCTAAATTCTAGGCCCAATATGACCTACTAGACATCCAAATATACTCTTTTGTTCTAATGAAAGTTGTATATTTGGATCTTAGCTTTCGTTTGGGCTTAGTTTGGTGTCAATTGAGCTCATATAACTCAAGAAATGGGCTGATGGGTGCACAGAGGTCAAGCTATCAAGATCAAAATTTTGACTCTTGCTTTCACTTCAATTTAAATTATCCAAATGTGTGATTCCTCTCTTTAGGTCTTCATGAAACTTGTAGAGAATTGTCTTAACTTTTCTACAAGACTAAATCACATCAATCAAATATTTGTAACTAAGATTATAGCTAATTTACTAAACACTGCCAAATAGACAAATTAAGGTCAATTTATGCAATAATTCCTTTAATGATCCAATTAGGCCCAATATCATAAAATGTGACAAAACTAACTTAATTAAGCATAATTAAATCTTAAGAAGCCCAGTAAGAGGATTATTAAATGAATAAAATATATTGCTATCAGCTGTGGAGCACTTCTCTCTGACCTATCCTCTGTACTCTTTCGTTTGTAGTAGTCTTGTGATCGATGCTCTTGGTGTGACCTAAAACTGAGGGGTTCTACCACTCTACACTTGTTGACCAAGGTCGGGTAATCTTGTATCTTAAAGGGCTTCACTATTCTCTTCATACTATCTCTCAGGCCGGTTTCAAACTTTACACATTTCTTTCTATCATCTGAGTTGTACCTAAGGGTAGAAGAAAACTTGGACAGCTCCTCAAACCTCGCCTCATACTGTCTAACAATCATGTTGCCTTGTTCCAACTGTAAAAACTCCACTTCTCCATTTCTTGCATATTTTGCTGAAAGTATTTCTCTAAGAATGCAATCTTAAATACCTCCCAAGTAACCTGAGTCCCTGCCACTTCCATTATTCTCCTAGCACCAGTCCACTAATGCTCAGCATCCCCCTTCAACATGTATACAACAAAAGACATCTTCTGGTTCTCTATGCATCTCATCACAACAAAAATCTTTTCCAACTTTGTTCTCCACTCCTCGGCCTTCACCAGATCATACTACCCTCATAAGGATGGAGGACTAGCTGATGAGCGATGTCGTACTCGCCTTAAAATAGACTAGGATTTAAATGGAATATAGCATAGTGCATAACCTAGGTCATCTCCCAAGGATCAATTCGGATTTCTCAAGTATATTAGAAATTATCAAAAGGTAAGGGGCTTTGTTTATCAAGTAACAGAGTGCAAATTCAACAGTAATTAGGAATAAATTCAAAACTGGAAACACCAATCCAAGGTTTTCAATTCAAGTGGCAAATTAAATCATAGTTCAAAGAGAGTAAAATTCTTTATGCAATTACCTCTGTTAATTCGAATTCAACTAGATAATCACCTAGAATTTGATCAACTAGAACAGAATCACAATCGCAATTCTTGATTAAGATTGAATTAAACACAATTTTGAATTAACATAGATTACCAATCGATGATCTATTCTCCATTAAATTCAGATTAATCAATCCAAATCTATCTTCAATATACGAAAATATAATCATAAATCAATTGAATAAGGAGAAGAGGAAAGAACACAATCAGAAATCACAATTAAACAAAAAAACTCAAAACTCTAATCACAATCATTGAATTCCTTGGATTGATTGGATCTTTAGCCTTCCATGGCCATCACCATTGAAAAGATACAGATTAGAGAAAAGAGAAAAATGAAATAGAGAAGACGAAAAGAGAAGAAAAAGGGTTTCTTGATTCAAATCGTAAAACTCAAAAATCAGGATTCAAAAAGAGGTTCTTTTCGTATTCTGCCTTAACCTATTTGTAACTAAAAATTATTCTGTAATTTCTAATCTACCCCTAGCCCAAACTATATCCCTCTGAATAAGCTTTTCAGAGACATATAATTTGCCTTATTTGGGTTTAAATTGAGAGAGTTAAGCCCAAATCAGTGAGGGAAGGTTCAAGCTTTATGACAATAACAGTATCCTAACTTTGAGGCTCAATTTTGCCTTGAATCTAGCTGAATTAGAAAAATTGCATTAGATGTAAAATTGTGTATCTTTGTGTCAACTTTCAGGGGACACCAAGGTCATCCAAATATGACATTTGTAGCCCAAGATATGGCCTGTACAAGACAGAAAGATCCAAAATGAGTTAAATTCTGAAAATTAATAAAGCTTTTACAACTAAGCTCAATGAGGTCCAATCATTCAAAACTCACCCACAAACATAATATTGGATACAATTATCATCAATTAAGCTAAATATAAAGCAATAATGAATATCTCAAAATTAATTGATCACTAGCCTTCCGAAACTCTCATAGATCTTGAAAATCCCGATTCCTTTCCACTTGCATCACTTGTGTTGGCTGAGGTTACACTGGTTGTGTATTCTTCATTTGCTTAAACATCCTAGCAGTTACAGTTGCTTTCTCCCTCATTGCATTGACATTTGTGATTGTTTGTTCTCACATCGCATTGGTCATTGCCATCACAGCCTCGACCATATTCAGACCTTCACTAGCGGAATACCTGGTTTCACGAGTTCTCAATGGTGGTGTCATAGTTTCTTATACACCCAGAATAATACATATTGAGTTAATCAGTCCTCAATATCATGTAACCATGTAATAGTAGCTAATAACAATCCAACCTAAGGTAAGTTATACAATTCTATCTAAACATCTCAAACAAGAGATAAAGAAATGCATAACACACAAAGGAACTCCTAAACATGTCTAAGCATAATCAGTTCATACCCCGACTCAACAGGATGAACTGCTCTGATACCATAATGTAACATCCCAAATTTAATAACGACAGTATAATCTATATTATATCACAGTAATTAGATCTAGCCATGCTACTAACTACTAAAACATTTTCAATATAACATAACAACATTATAAAAGAAAATATGAGCCACGAACTATCAAATTTATACATAACATCAGTATTTCTCATAAATACAAATCATGTACAAAGTTTGCAACTAAGCCTTTCAAGGCACAAAAGATACATGTTTTCAAAAGAAACATAAAAGTAAACTAAGCCAAGCACTCCAAGCTCCTGCCTGCTTTTCACTTTCCATAAGACTTCTTCCATAGAATTATCATGGAAACATATACATGGGGTGAGAATCACAAATTCTCAATAATTAAATCCATAAAACATGTCATCACAATAAGTCCAGTTATTACGGGGAAAAACACAATTCTAAACTTAAGTCTCATACATATAAAAGCTAGAAAAATGGTAAAAGCCAAAACCATGTCCTTTCTCTTCCCGAAATAGATTCTCATTTATAAGTTTGTATAGAAAACTCATTTCCACAAACAGTCTTCAAGTAATCACCATACTCACAAAAATATCATCTCAAAGATCAGTAATCGCCCATACAATTGTCATGTCATGAATATGTAATGATTAGCAACTGCCCATACAATTGTCATGTTATACTAAATTATGCCTTATGTTCATGCCTATACAATAACCTAAACATGTATATGGATAATGTTATGATTCCTTAGACTTAGTAGAGGAGCTCATCCTCAGTCACTCAGGAAATGCATGACATTAGTAGAGGAGCTCATCCTCAGTCACTCAAGAAATGTATAATATGTGTGAGCCTTGAACAGAGCAAAGGAATTAAGTTCCATAAGCCTTGAACAAGCATTGGAACCCAGTTCCAAAAATCCTCTCTAGGTAGGGACTCGTCATCTACGCGGTCTTTTTAACAATTTTGGGTAGTGAACTCATCAACTATGCGGTTTTCAACATTGATCATTATGATAAGAATGATTGATTACATTCTCATTCAAAATTATATTTGATCTAGGGACCACTATTATAGGAAGGGTTGATTACCTTCTCATTCAAAATCATATTTGATCCCAATAATGAGGACCTTATCCTCATCAACACAGTTATGAAAAGCAATGCTACTAATTATTACAGTAACTAGCATGTCACTTGGTTTACATTCATAACCACAAATATGAAATACAACGATGTTAAATACCATAATAATTAACATACAAATTGATTTACATTCACCACATAAACATTTCATTAAATACTCCTATTAGAGTCTCTTCACTCATTAAGAAGCATAAAAGAAGGAAGTACACCATTAGAAAGCTCCATTGCATTAAATAATAATTTTTTCCCAAGTTTGGAAGTCACGCCTCGGCGCAGCTCTTTCACACCGCGGCGCCAAGCTCTCTGCCTCACTCATGCCTCGGCATGGTTCACTCACACCGTGGCACAAGCCTGCAATAGAGAATTATGCAGAATTCTATAGACACGGGTTACTGTTCCATTGGAACAAAACCCTCCTCTAATCACTCAAAACTCAATTCCAAGTGATTTCTAACATCAAAAGAGATCCATTAACATGCTGTAACTCTTATACAACTTTAATTTCACTCAAACAAGGAATCATGAATCACTCATCCACTTAAAAACCTAAAACCCCATTTTTAACTCAAATGGAAACCAAAGGTATCGAAAGGGTTGGAAATCCATCTCTATGCATCTAGCAACTCAAAAACAGGTCATCCTCAAGATCTCCAACAAGATTCAAGCTAGAAACACCAAAAATAACCCTTCAAACCCCTTTCCCTCACCAAGCCAACTCATGAAACATGATGTAGAAAAAGAAATAAAGAGTTAAAAACAAAGTCCCCTTACCTCAACTTCAGAATTTGAAGGAACTAAGAAGTTCCTCTCCACTTTTATCTTCTTCCTCCTTTTGCTCCTTTCTTTCCTTTCCCCTTGTCTTTCCCTACTGTAGCCATGACAAGAGAGTGAGAAATAAGAGAAATATCTCATTTTGGAAGGAATATAAAGTCAAGGCAGAAAAGAAGCAACCGTGAGACAATTGGCCTCTTAGTGCCTAAACTAATATCCCTGATCTGCTAAGAGCACTTAGATTCTACCAAATCAAGTTTTCTAACTTCCAACAAGTTTAAAATAAATCTTAAGATTTATAAAAAATATTGTTTCACCATTTTCATAATTTTTCATATCTGCTGATAGTCAATTCGGTATTAAAATACACACTCAGTATGCTTAAAAAAGCCAAACTAACTCTGATTATCCTCAAATTTTAACCGCATCTTCTTCCACACATTTTTGACCTAGAAACATACTCTCCACATTTATTTTCATTAACTAAGCAGTTTAAGCTAATTTTGGGGCTAATAACAGTTATATTTCACATATAGTATTACAGCAAAGTGACTAACCGTGCTCAGAAGGTCAGAAAATTAAACAGACATGTTAAGCAAGTATTAGGCTATATTTGTAACCATGTGCAAGTCAAACATGTTTTCACAGGTGTTACACTTTGTGTAGTCAAACTTCCAAGGTCAATTTGGAAGTTGTTCACTCAGTAAACTTCTTTCCTATTGTACTTTTAAATCTATGCATGTCTATTACATGATGCTTTAGGTAAGGTGAACATGAGTATAACAATATGGCTTAACCATCTAATGATAATCCCTCGATGAACAACTTAGGCCAAAGGAGTTCAGAAGTTTTCAATTGAAAAAAGAAATGGCATCCTTAATGGATAATCTAGATTGAAGTGTATCCAGTTGGCAAAGGGATGAAAATAGGAACCATAGGAAGAAGAATATCACAAGCTTCCATGAAAGCCATATCCAATGAAGAGAATTTTGAGCAAAATGATATTGGTAGAAGGATCCATTTGAATACGAGTTTTATTTGTCAAAGTCTCCAAGAAGCGCTTGGTTCAAGATTTCTAAATTGTATTCATTGTGTTCATTTTCTAGATCATGGCCCATTGTATTCAATTTTCTGGCTCAAGGCCCATAGCATAACATTTTCTGGCTCATGGCCATTGCATAAAATATTTTCTGGCTCAAGGCCCATTGCATTCAATTTTTCTAGCTCAAGGCTCATTGCATAACATTTTTTGGCTCAAGGCCCATTGCATAACATTTTCTAACTCATGGCCCATTGCATAAAACATTTTTTGGCTCATGGCCCATTGCATCAGTTCTGGTTCATGGCCCATTGCATTTTGTTTTTATAGCTCATGGCTCATTGCATCAATTTTAGGCTCAAGGCCAATTGCATAAGTTTTTAGCTCAAGGCCCATCATATTCATTTTTCTAGCTCATGACCTAATGCATTAATTTTCTGACTCAATGCCATTGCATTCAATTTTCTAGCTCGAGACCCATTGCATAACTTTTTCTGGCTCAAGGCCAATTGCATAAAGCATTTTTTGACTCATGACCCATTGCATTTAGTTGTCTAGCTTAAGGCTCATTAAATCAAAATTTCTGGCTCAAGGCCCATTGCATCTTGTTTCTTAAGTTCGTGGAGCACTATTTTTAAATTTTATGCCTTTTAAATTTTGAGCCTTAGCTCCATCCAATGTTTTTTAATTTCGGCCCTTAGATCTACCCAATGCTTTTTAAATGCTTGTTTTTAAATTTTGGGCCTTATATCTGCCCATTATTTTTTTAATTCTTGCTTTTCAAATGTTGGGCCTTAGATCCACCCAATGCTTTCAAAAGTCCTACTCTTTAATTCCTTCCTTCCTGGACAAAATGCGTGTTCATTTTCTTTACTCATTCCTTACTCGATCACATGAAGAATTACGATTCTTCATGTCTTCAAGTAAGAAATAAGTAAAGAGGGGTAACTGTGAACACTCAATTGTGACCGAACTATTTCTTTTATTTGTTTTTGTTTTTGTTTTAAAAAAATAGAAAAAAGAGAAAAAAATGAAAAATTCTAAAAATTAAAAAACAGAATGAAAATCTAAAATTTAAAAATTAAAAAAAAGAAAAAAGAAATGAGGAAAAAATAAGATGACCCAACCTTCTTGCATGTATAAGTTTAACCTAATTTTTCTCAAGTCACCTACCTTGAGCTCAAACTAAAATGTGACTCATCAGATACGGGTTAACTCAAATCCATCACTTCTACCCAAGCCATCTCTCTGCTTGCATCCAAACCCTAGTCGTACACCACATCCCTACTATGCTACAATTTCGCACTCAACCATCTACCTCTGATCAAATTCATGCCCAAAGTTCGTGATTCTTTCCTTTACTAATCATGCACAACCCCTCGATCACGAGAGCACGAATCAGGTAAGCATGGTTCCTTCTTTTTTTTCCTTGTCGTGAGAGTAATTCCACTTTTTGTTTCATTTTGATTTCAATCAGGATCAAGGGAAATTGCGTGGATTAGATTATGAAGCATACAGATTCATCCTTATAAATCCCCAAGCTGAGAGGCAGCGAAGAGACATATTCATACTAACAAGAACAATGAGTGAGTGCAGAGCAAGACAGAGAGCAACACACTAAGAGCTTGATAAGCCATAAGCACTGGGGTCTGGGATCAATACTCATACACACCGAGGGCCACACTCAAAGACTCATACGCACTAAAAGATTTAGAAATAGAGAGTGAACAAAAGATAAAGAGAACATAATCGAGAGAGAGCGAGTGAATGAGATTCTCAGGGAGTCTGAACTCAACTCGAGACCACCTCCATCAGTTCTTGTTTCGTTGGTGTCAGAAGTGTTTTGTGGGTAATTCTCTTTATTTTGTTTTCCATTTTTCCTTAGTTTGGCATGAATTGAAGGTATTTGAAAGCCAGCCTGTATTATTGATTTTATTATTTTTTAGAAGACCTGTGACATGAAAAACTTGTAATAATTTCAATGATTCAATATAGTTTGCACCCAATTCGATGGATGGACAACCTGAGTTTTCATCTATTGAGGTGTGGTATACTGTTTGTTGTTTTCTTCACCTATGTATGATCCTATGATATAATGGGTTGCATATTGAAGTGCTTAGGCTATTATTCTTTTGTTGTTGATAGTTGAATTTATGAGTGTTGTTTGAGTATGCTGCTTAAGGGTAGATATCTAAGAAGTTTATGAAGGTGTAAAAGCTATGGGTTATTTATATTTTATGGAACATGACTTATTTTAATATCTGAACTTATCCTCTAGTTTTCCTTGACATGTTGGGTAAATAAAAGGAGTTTGAGTTGCTATTTGTGTCATGGCTATAAATCAGTACCCAACTTGAAAAATGTTATAAGTCTATTTCAAAATTCAATATGCTTGATGCAATAAGTCCTTTGCTATCACAAACTCCATAAAACTGAATGAGATACACAATTGAACATTAATAGTAACGCCTTAGGGTCATAAGGTTGTTAGTAGGATATATGATGCTCCAATTTGTTCCATCCCTAAATTTTTAGACTTGTGCATTCGTGCTTATTTTTGTACTCATGGTTTTTACTGGTTTGAATGTGGTATTGTCATATGCTTTCTTTTGGGTTCAATGGTAGGCATATGAATGGAATTGTGATTATTATGTTGTGGGATGATGTGTTTTTGAATAGAAATGCATGAAATTCTACTTAGATATCAGTTAATTTGAGGTGTACACTCAAATTGATTTGTATGCATTTTTGCTTGAAGGTCCTAATGCATTATGTGAATGTGTTGCATATGATTTATAATGGGTGAGTGGTGAGGTTTCTAAAACTTCATTTGAGGTTGTTGGGACTAGTCCAGAATAGAATAAAAGGAGAAATTTGGGTCATACTTGCATGTTTAAGTATAGTCATGTTTTGAAAGCTAGCATAGTGGGATTTCCTTTTTGGATGACGTGCATTACGTTTTATTATTCAGCTCCTTCTGCAAATGGTCTAGGTGTTCCATTTTAGTTCTCACCTTACTGATCATCCTTGCCTAGGCATTCCCTTTTATTTTTTCTTGTTATGTGTTTTTATTATTTAATTGTTTGAAGGTTATTTTCTTTCTTCTTCGATCATTTGTTTCTTTAATAAATTAATGAGTTTTATTCCACTAGAAAGATAAGTATACTAACAAGAGATAAATGTAGTTTTCTTAAAATAAAATGATGATGAAAAAAATAAGATAATTTTTTTTTTTAAAAAAAATTACACCTTGAGTGGTCTCATGGGTAATGTGCTCTCGTATTAAGTTCCTAAGTTGCTTAGTGAACTTATTTGCAATGTTTGTTTATGAGTTGTCAATATAATTCTTTTTTAGAAAAAGAGAAAAGAAAAAGAAATATCAATTAACTCTTTTTTTAAATATTTGTTTTCTTTAAGTCTTTAGGGATAAAATAAATATTTTAAGGTTATTATTAATTTGCACAATTAACTTTGGGTAGCCGTCTTAGGACGAGTGTCTTAGGGGTGCTGTAGGATTTAGTTTTCACCATTTCGTGTACATAATCGATTCCCGAACTCGGCTTGGTTTCAAAGACCATTCTTTTTAAGGTTTTTCAATTTTTTTTAATTTAAATAAAATTAGTAGCAACTCTTTTTTCTAAATTTTTTCATTGTCTCGTCGCAATTTTGGTTGCGATAGAAGTACACTAAGAACTCGCTGAAAAAATTCAACATCAAATGGGCCAAACCAATGAAAACTCCTATGCACCCCTCAATAATTGTTGAGAAGGATTAGAAAGGTAAAACAATAAGTAATAAACTCTCTAGAGGTATAATAGGATCCTTACTATACTTAACATCTAGCAGACTTGATATTGTGTTTAGTGTGGGCTTATGTGCAAGATTCCAAGCATGTCCTAAAGAATCTTACCTTAAGGCTATAAAAAGAATCTTTAGGTTTATACTTGGGACATCTAACTATGGTTTGTGGTACAAGAAAAGGTTCTAATTTTGATCTTGTATGATATTATGATGCTGATTTTGCTAGAGATAGAGTTGAGAGGAAGAGTACAAGTGGTGCATGTAATTTCCTAAGCAATGCATTGCTAATAAGGTCAAGTAGGAAACAAAATTACGTAGCCCTCTCAACTACAAAAGTTGGGTATATATCAGCATCTAGTTGTTGCTCATAACTACTATGGATCAAACATCAGTTAGAGAATTACTCCATTAGGTATGATCACATTCCAATCCTTTGTGATAATACAAGTGCTATAAACTAGTCCAAAAATCCTATAAAGCACTCAAGATCAAAACACATTGATATAAAGCATTATTTCATTCGTGATCATGCCCAAAATGGTGATTTTAAACTCAAATTCATTGATATTGACCACCAATGGGCAGATATTTTCACAAAACCCCCTTAACAAGGACAAATTTTGTTATATAAGAGATAACCTCAACATGATGTCTTTCATGTGATTGATTCTGATTTCTGAATTGTGATGTTTTGGTATAGGATATGTTAAGTGTTATTAGATCATGATAGAATGCTTGAAATGATTATCTATATTTGTTCACTAAGTGTTGAGAGTGTGTAGTTTTATTGTGAATCATGAGAAAAATGAGTGTTAGTTAGTGAGAAGGTTCATGAGAAAGTTCGTGATAACGTTCTCAACTCAACCTTCTCACCCTTATTTTGGATTTCCTAACAGTTACTCTAACGGCTAGTTTCTAAGCTAACCATTCTCTCTCTTCATAAATGGACACTTACTGATGTCCAACGGTAATTTTTAACCACAAACAGTAAAAAATCACTGTCTATAAATACCACTTAAGAATCAATGTTGATTCTCACTGTGCTTCCAAATCTCGCTCTCTCTTTCTTGTTCTCATTCTCTGCATCTCTCTCATTTCATTCCCCTATCATCTATCTTCCTAAACTCAAGACCTTTTTTCAAAATCTATACTTACCATGAGAGTGAAACATATGACCATGAGGACTAAAAATCCAACCATAAGACCTACATCCCTAACTCCAAGTGAGGAACCCACTTCATCCTCTTCTACTTCTCCTGAACTTTCACCAAAACTAACACCCAAGGTATTCCTGCACCCTCTCAACCTCAATCTGAAGCCCAATCTGCACCTAATCATAGAAGAAGATCCTTACAAGTGATTTCTGGTGTAATGAAGTCCACTGCACCAAAGAAGAAGGCCAAAGTAGAGGAGGCCATTATTTTGGAGGAGGAGGAGGAGAAGAAGAAAAAGAAGAAGAAGAAGAAGAAGAAGAAGGAGAAGAAGAAGAAGAAGAAGAAAGAAAAAGAAGAAAGGAGAAGAGAAGAAGAAGAAGAAGAAGAAGAAGAAGGAGAAGAAGAAGAAGAATAAGGAGAGAAGAAGAAGAAGAAGAAGAAGAAGAAGAAAAAGAAGAAGAAGAAGAAGAAGAAGAAAAAGGATGCCAGCAGCAACAGTGAGAGTGAACCAGAACCCTCTCAAACTAATCTAAAGCCTCTCACTGACAAAGAAGCCAAGAAATAGTTCAATGAATGGTTCAAGAATAAGAAGGTTATTCCTAGGAGGAGCATATCCTTTGAAGAAATGGCCCAAGAAGGAAGGGACTTCAAACCACATACAAAAGTTATGGAATGGGACAATTTTTTTAATATCTCTGAGAAGGTAAGAATAAGAAGGATAGCAGCAACAATGAGAGTGAACCAGAACCCTCTCAAACTAATCTGAAGCCTTTCACTGACAAAATAGTTCAATGAGTGGCTCAAGAATAAGATGGTTGTTCCTAGGAGAAGCGTATCCTTTGAAGAAATGGCCCAAGAAGGAAGGGACTTCAAACCACATATGAAAGTTTTGGAATGGGACAACTTCTTTAATATCTCTAAGAAAATGTATCATATCCTATGCTAGAAGTTCTATGTTGGGGTTGCCTTCCCCCCTAACCTTCCCACCCTCATCACTACTCTCAAAGGAGTGAAAATTAAGTTGGATATGGTCACTCTCTCTACCATTACTAGAGTTCTAAACAAAGGACTCCAAGCCTATGATTAAGTAGGCTGGCACATAAGCTATAGGAATTATGAAGATGTCCTAGACACTCTCTTTTTGGATGGAGAAAAATCAAAGCTCACAAGAACACTCAACTCCACAACCAAATTCATTCACTCCTTTTCCTGCCACTTTATAATGCCTAAGATAGGAACCACTGATAAGATATATGAGGCAGACAATGTGGTGATATGTCACATCAAGGAGAAGAAGCCACTCAATTTGCATTTCATCATTCTAAGATACATGATCTCAGTCATTGAGAACAACAAAATAGTAGCTATTTTTCCATATGGGGTATTGCTAACAAAAATGTTCCAACATTTCAATATTGATCTGACAAAGGAGAAGGTTGAAAAGGAAGGACCTATATTATCCAAGAAGAACTTGAAGCAGATGCATTTAGAGAAAAGAAAGCCTGAGGACAAAGGCTTTGAATTGAAGAGCAATATGAGGCATGATCGTCCATCTAAAGTAAAGAGTCCAAAAAAAAAGGTCACTAAGGAAATGACTAAGAAGGCTAAGTTTGTAAAAGACTGAGAAGAAACCATAATTGAGAAGGTTAAAAGTAAGAGGGAATAGAGAAAAAGGGAAAATAAGGAAAGAGAAGAAAAAGAGAAGAAAGAGAAAGAAGGAAGAAAAGGAAAACTAAGAAGAAGGAAAAGAAGAAAAAGAATAATAAGGCAGAAAAATAGGTTGAGGATGAACTTGAGAAGGTAAGTAAGAAGCTTGGACAAGAACAATCTCAACCTGTTAAAAACCTTTTCTAGGCCTTGAGCCTTCTCACCACTATGAGAAAGAAACTTTTCTTGAAGAACATGCTGTTGAAGACTACCGTTCTACTAAAGATATCTTGCATTTGGAGAAACAATAATTGAAAAGCTTAAGCTTGATTCTACCTTGCAGTACTCAATAGTTGATCCTAGACTCATTGTTGCTAGGATTCTCACCCAACTCTCTCAGGAAGGTCACCTGGAGGTTGAAAAACCTTCTGTTCTTCTGAACAAGCATAGATTTTGGCAAAAAAAGAAAAAGAAAAAGAAAAAGAAGGACAAGAAAGATAAGAAGGAGAAAGAGAATAGAAGGCTAAAGAAAAAAGTATGTCTCAACACACTGAGAAGGTTGATGATGAACCTTCCAACATATTGAGAAGCTTCCATCTCCTCAACCTTCTCACCAAGGAGATAATGAAGTTGTCTCATAGCCTGTAACCATCATCCAACCAATTGACTTCTAATCACGAATCACCTATGCTTCACCATAATTTCCTTCCCCAATTTATGATGCAACTGCTCCCCAAATGAAAAGGGAAGCAAGCCCAAAGACACCTCTAAAACCTTAGAGTCCTTGGGGAGACTAGTCTCTCTTGGCTCTTATCTGAAAGCGTTAGCTTAAGAGCAAGCAGGAGATAAAGGTGATTAGGCTTAGGGAATCAAAACAGAAGGGAGTGAAACCCATCACGGGTCTACTCAAGCTGAACCAACTCCTTCCAAACTTGCTGTGAAGAAGATGTATAGATCTACCAAGGAGGAAATCAAGCAACTCAAGACTAATAACAAGAAATTGAGGAGAAGAATGAGAAAACTGAATATTGGACAAAAGGAATTACACTCAACACTTCATGCCTTTATGGATTAATTTCTCATGTTTGAAGAGTGGATGGTGTACAAAATGGAAAAAGAAGTTATTCCAAGAACCTTAAGGAAAGAGCATTATCTTTATCCTCCTTATAACAAAAATCCAAACTTCACATCTTCCTGCTCATCTCTTGGCCACTCCACGCCCTCTGGTTCCTAACAAGGCTGATCTCGATGATGGCTAGAGTTGGCAAAACGGGTTCAACCCGTTAGGTTAACCCACCAACCCATCATTTTTTGCGAGTTGGGTTCAAGGATTGAACCCATATTCTTTTTTCAACCCGCATAACCCGCCCCGCATAACCCGCGGGGTTATGCGGGGCAAGGGCGGGTTGGCCCGTCGGGTTGGCTCTTTTATTTATTTTTTAAAAAAAGTGACAAGTAATACTATAAAATGAAAAGCTCTTTAATGTTATAATTTATGTTTGAATATTTAATTAGGATATTTTAAAATTTATTTTTAGATATGTGGTTTGTAATTTTTTACCATTATTGTTTACTATTTTTTTAAAATTTTTATAGTATTTTTTGATTTTTTATATAATTTTTTTATTTTTTAGGCGGGTTAAGGAGTTGACACAGTAAACCCATCTATTTTTTTTTTTTTATCTTTTATGCGGGCCAACCCGCCAACCCACCTTAAAATGGGGTGGGTTGACTCTTCTAACCCATTTCTTAAAACGGACCAACCCACCTCACCCCATATTTTAGCGGGTTGAGGCGGGTCGAGGCGGAGCAGGTTGACCTATTTTGCCATCTCTAATGATGGCTTATTAGTTCCACCCCCCCTTATTTTGTTAATGACAAAAGGGGGAGATAAGAAAAATTGAAAATTTTATTTTCTTTTCGTAATTTTTGCTAAATAGATGCATATGTTTAAGAGGAGTTTGTATTGAAATACATTGTTATTTATGTAAGTATTACTATTAATGAATGAGTATAAATCTTTTTAGTTTTATATCGTGTTTATATTCTATTTCTTTAGTTGTGAAACTTAGAATTACTTTGAGAACATTGTTTCTGTCTAAAATTCATAATTAACCTAGTATTATCATAGCCATTGTTATGAGACAAACTCTTGGACAACTTGTCGTGATTAAAAGACTCTCTTAATAATTAAAAATAAAAATAATTTATTAGAAAATAATAAAATAATTAAATAATAATAGAATACTATATATTTAAATTAAATAATTGATTATTTAAATAAAATAAAAAGCACAATACATGAAAGAAGTTTTAAGTAAAATTAAATAAACCCTAATCCTAATCTAAACAATTTATATTTGAATTGTTTCATATAAATTTTAAGGTTAATTTATTAATACATGTTCTGGACCGTGATTCGGGATCCCGCTCCATGGGATCAACCCGGCATGCACACTACCGGACTCTCCTAATTGGCGTAGAGGAAGACTCGCGACGTATTCCGGACCACGGATTACGGTCCTAAAGTGGCGTTGGGAGCGGTTGATAGATTCATACGAGAACAATCCATAAATATCTGCAACTATCGATCATCAACTTATGATATTATAGGATTTATAGATATCCTTGATGGCTAGATATTTTCTTTATATAAATCCCGGATTTATAGGGATATATCCTATAATAATGGAAAGGTGATCATCGTCAGGATACTAATCCTAAATTACCTGCATTCAATAAAAATCTCATTAGGATTCTGTATACGTTCTATAAATACAAGGCTAAGTCATCTTAGTAAGGCAACCCTGAATCCAATCTCTTAAACTTTCTTGTGCACTGCCTGACTTGAGCGTTGGAGTGCCTTTGCAGGTACCCACCCCTTTGTGCTACACGCTCAGCTGCTGCTCAAAGGAGGAACCACCGTAACGTGCCTATCCCAGGTACTCCTCTGAATCCATTTCAGAACATTGGCGCCATTTGTGGGGACCCATAAAATTCTAATCCCACCCAATCATGGTGAATACGAGACAAAACTCGAGAAGAGACGCCGCTCAAACCTCTGTCAACCAAAGACAAGATCTTGACACGCAATGTCCACCACACCACTGCCTCCACTTATGGCTCAAACCTCCGCTGTGAGAAATCAGGCACCCGGATCAGGAAGCCGACGTGATGGGCACTCCGCCTCCTTTTCTGAGGAGTCTCCTAACCCATCACGAAGGATTTCTGTCAGGGAAAAACTTGAGTTCCTAGCCCAGAGAGGTGATCAGAGCCTTCAAGAGCGCAGGATTCTGGTACACCAATGCTTGGGAAACCCAAACAATGAGTTCGACAATCGTGCATCCCGCTCTGAACGCACACATCAATCTCGGGGTTCCCAACGCCAATTTCAAGATATGTTGCAGCAACATATGGACTTACTCAATGATCAATTCAGAAGGCTGGAAGACATGCAGCGCGCCATGCATGAAAACCAACCAAAGTCGCGCCGACGTGATAGACAGACCGACGTGGAAAATAATAGAAGGAGGGCCCACGATGAACTATGGAACAACCTTTCTCCGACCAACTCATGGAGTTTCGGGTTCCGAGAAATTTCTAGTTTCCTCCAAACCTTGAAATTTACGACGGAACCACAGACCCCCAGGAACACATAAATGCCTACGAGCAGTCCCTATGTTTCTATGGCGGATCCATGGAATTGTTGTGTCGAGCCTTCCCTCTCTCCCTCAAAAAGGGGGCCCTCAAATGGTTTACCAGCTAACCACGGAGGACCATCGTGGATTAGTCAGATCTTAAACAGCGTTTTCTGCTGCAGTACACCACGAGCAAGGAACAACCTAAATCCATCGAATCCCTGGCTAAGATCTGCCAGGGAAAGGACGAGAGCCTCTGGGACTACGTTAGGCGCTTTATGGCTACCTGCACCAACGTAGAAAATTTTGAAGATAGAATAGCCTTGCATTACGCCAGGAGCGGTCTCCGGATAGGCTCAGAATTCTTCAAGTCCCTGGCAAAAAAGAAACCGGACAATCTGACCGACTTCCAGAAACGATTCGAGAAGTATGTCTACTTGGAGGAGGCAATGAAAGACCATAGGAGGTGGGACAAAGATGAGCCTTCTCACCAAAAGCCCAACCAAAATTCCTCAAGGTCGCGACCCCCAAAGGATAGCCCTCTACGGAGAAATTATTCCGACTACACTCCTTTGAACACACCTTGGGAAACAACCTTGAGGGAGGTGATGAACACGGAGTTTCAAAACGTCCGGAGACCACCCCCTATCAAGAAACACAAGCAGAAGGATCACTCCAAACATTGCAAATGCATAAAGCCTATGGCCACGATACAGAGGATTGCTATCAGTTGCGCGATGCCATTGAATTTCTAATCAAGGCCGGACGCCTGCAGCAGTATATCCTCCATGCACAAAACAACGAAGGGGATAATAGACGTAGAGACAACAGACATCGGAGTCCGTCCCCTCCGCGCAGAAGAAGGACGAGAAGCCCTAGGAGAAGATCTCGGACTCCGCCTCGATGAGATAACAGCGATCGACAAGGTCGGGCCAAGAACACTCCCCCCGTCGATAACAACGACCACCGCGCCGAGCCCAACAGGATGATCCATATCATTGCCGGTGGCTTTGCCGGAGGGGGATCCTCCAATGAAGCTCGAAAGAAAGCCCTCAGAAAGTCAGTTTTTAGCGTGGTCCACTCAGAACTAAGAACACAAGCGGAGAATAGAAAAGCGCCTCTCATCACCTTCTCAGACGAAGACTACGGCGGAATAATCCGGGATCACGACGATCCACTCGTCATCTCTGGGGTAATTTCTAATGCTGAAGTCCGCCGATTTTTTGTCGACCAAAGGAATTCAGCCGACATTATGTTTCTAGATCTTTATCAGAAGTTGGTGCTCCCACAATTCGACTTGACTCCCCACGTAGGAGAGTTGACGGGTTTCACTGGTGAGAAGATCACCCCGATCGGATATTACGAAACCCACTTGACCCTCGGATCATCTACACTCTTCAGGACTGTCAAGGTAAAATTCTGTCCATCGCCCCTACTTATAACATTATCCTGGGCCGTCCTTCTCTCAACGCCCTCGGAGCGGTGGTATCCACCACCCACCTCGTGATGAAGTTCCTTAATAAGAACAATGACGTCGTCACTGTAAAAGGTAACCAAATTGCAGCCAGAAAATGCTATAATGAGAGCTTGAAGATTTGTAAAGTGCCCCGGAGGTCGAGCCCCGTCGTATCCACCCCGGCTATTGACCAGGTTAACATTCTAATGATAGAATTGGACGTCAAAGAAGAAATCCGGGGTACTCGCCCCCAGCCTGAAGGTGAACTGGAGTCTCTTCAGCTTGGGACCAACCCAGAACAGGTCACCAAGATCGGAGCTCGTCTGGACGAAAAAGAAAAACAACAACTGTCGGAACTCTTGTTGAAAAATAAAGACATTTTCGCTTGGACTTCCTCCGACATGCCCGGACTCGACCCAAGCTTCATTTGCCACTGATTGTCGATTAAAGAAGGTACCAAGCCTGTGGCACAAAAGAAAAGGAAGGTCGGGCCCGAGAGGCAGCAAGTCGTCGAAGACCAAGTTAAAGAGCTACTAAATGGTAACTTCATTAGAGAAATCTCATATACCACGTGGCTTTCCAACGTGGTTCTGGTAAAGAAGTCCAACGGAAAATGGAGGATGTGCGTAGACTATACTGACCTGAATAAAGCCTGTCCCAAGGACCTATACCCACTCCCTAATATGGACAAGTTAGTGGATGGCTCCTCGGGGTTTAGATGGCTCTCGTTCATGGATGCATAATCCGGGTACAACCAGATTCCCATGTACGCTGGGGATGAGGATAAAACTGCTTTCATTACCAACAAGGCGAGCTACTACTACAAGGTCATGCATTTGCCTAAAGAATGCAGGAGTCACCTACCAGAGGATGATGAACAAGATTTTTGAAAACCAAGTGGGAAAGATGCTAAAAATCTATATAGATGATATGATAGTAAAGACCCCACACAGCGGATCCCACACGACGGACCTCGAGGAAGTATTTGCACAACTCCGAAAGTACAACATGAGGTTGAACCTGGAGAAGTGTGCTTTCGGGGTCCAGGCCGGTAAATTTTTGGGGTTCATGCTAACTCGTAGAGGAATTAAAGCCAATCCGGATAAATGCCAGGCTGTCCTCAACATGAGAAGTCCCCGGAACGTCAAAGAGGTATAACAATTTACGGGGCGCATAGCGGCCCTCACAAGATTCTTAGCTAAAGTCGCTCACAAGTCTCTCCCCTGTTTAAATTGCTCAAGAAGGGGAAAAAGTTTTGAATGGACTCAAGAGTGCGAGGACGCCTTCACGTCATTAAAAAACCTCTTGTCCTCCCCTCCTATCTTGACAAGGCCAGACACTGGGGAGATATTCTACTTGTACTTATCCGTCCACGACGAGGCCGTAAGCTCAGTCTTGATCAGAGAAACCGATGAAGGACAGAAGCCTGTCTACTTCGTAAATAAGGTCCTCCAGGGCCCTGAGCTTCGGTACCAAAAGGTTGAGAAAGTTGCCTTTGCGCTCATTATCACCGCAAGAAGACTTCGACAATACTTCCAATGCCACCCAGTGGTGGTAAGAACAGACCAACCTATCCGACAGGTGCTACACAAACCAGATTTGGCCGGTCGAATGATTGCATGGTCAATTGAACTCTCAGAATTTGGAATCACATACGAACCACGACTTTCAATAAAAGCCCAAGCATTGTCGGACTTCCTAGCGGAACTCACAACAGACAACAGTGACCCCAAGAAAGCCTTCTGGACCATTTTTACCGACGGATCGTCAAACCCCAAAGGAAGTGGGGCCGGAATGATTGTCGAAAACTCGGAGGCTTTGACCTTGGAGCACTCCCTAAAGTTTGAATTCCCGACTTCAAACAATCAGGCCGAGTATGAGGCCTACATCACCGGTTTGCTGATGGCAAAGGATCTGGAGGCAACGTGGATCATACTTTGCAGTGATTCCCTGCTAGTAACCTCCCAAATCCGAGGCGATTATCAAGCTAAAGAACCCCTCCTACAGAAATACTTGAACAAGGTCCAGGAACTTTTGAAAGGTTTTGAAGAGGTCAAGATAGAGCACATTCTAAGAGAACAAAACTCCAGAGCAGACCTTCTGTCCAAACTGGCCAGCACGAAGAGCCCCGGCAATAACCGGTCGGTAATCCAAGAAACTATCTCCCAACCCTCCATCACGGATCACAGTATATCCCAGGTGGAGGACCATCAGCCATCTTGGATCACCCCTATACTGGGCTATCTGCGGCATGGGAAGTTACCGTCAGACCCGAAAGAGGCTTTCAAATTGATAAAGACGTCGGTCATATACACCATTTACAATGGCCGCCTCTACCGACGTGGTTTTTCCTCACCCCTTCTAAAATGCTTAACCCCAAAGGAAGCAGAGTACGCCTTAGCTGAAGTTCATGAAGGAAGTTGTGGTCATCACCTAGGAGGCAAAGCCTTGGCCCAAAAAGTATTAAGGGCAGGATTCTATTGGCCGACAATGGAAGCCGACTCTCAAGCACATGTTCAAGTTTGCGATAAGTGTCAGCGCCATGCAGATCACTTTCAAGCCCCTTCCAAAGAGCTATTCACAACGTCGGTCCCTTGGCCCTTCTACAGGTGGGGTATGGATATCTTAGGTTCCTTCCCCCAGGCCCTAGGACAGTTTAAATACTTAGTGGTAGTAGTAGACTATTTTACTAAGTGGATCGAGGCCGAACCCCTGATCACCATCACCTCGGCACGGATTCAAAAGTTTACTTGGTGCCATATTATCACCAGGTTCGGTATACCGGAATCTGTAGTCACAGATAACGATACCTAGTTCAAAGACAATGCTTTTGAAGAACTACTAGCCAGATTGAAAATAAAGCACCACTGCAGCTCCGTCGAGAACCCCAGGACAAATGGACAAGCCGAGGCCGCCAATAGAATCATCGTGCGAGGCTTAAAAAGGAGGTTAGACGAAGCCAAAGGGAACTGGGTCGAGCAGCTTGACCATGTTCTTTGAGCATACTAGACCACTCCCCATTCCACGACGGGAGAGAACCCTTTTAAGTTGACCTATGGCTGCGAGGCCATGATCCCGGTGGAGATAGGGGAGCCCAGCTGGCGCTACCAACAGTTCTCATCTGACAACAACCCCAGTCTAATCAGAGAGGACCTGGACTTACTCGAAGAAAGAAGAAACGTAGCCCATATACAGGATGCTGCCCTCAAGCAGAAGACAGCGGCCAGGTACAACAAGAAAGTGGTCCTAAGGAAATTCCAGTCCGGCGATCTAGTGCTCAGGAGAGCCGACATAGGAGGGAAAAATGCCTCCCAAAGGAAACTAGCCCCTAACTGGGAAGGCCCCTACTGTGTCATCACTAGTACGGGTAAGGGAGCCTACACCCTGGAAACGTTATCTGGAACCCCGGTCAAGAATTACTGGAATGCGGATAAACTAAGAAAATACTATAGCTAAATGCCCATAGTGGCTTAGCCCTCTAGTAAAGTGATCTTTAATCCATTCTCGTTTTGAATAAATATGCTATGTACGGACTTTTGTCCTCCCAATATCATCAATAAAGTTGCTATTCAGGTATCAAGGTTGGTCGAACGCGCTGCCCTAACTGCTAAAATGTCAAATTGATAGGATACAGTACGGATCATATATACACACTCCTTCTTTCTACCTAAGCCAAAAAGGGGTCCCAAAATCTATACGATTATTGGGGTACCTACCCCGGGCAAGGTTAAACAATGTTGATGCCTTAGGTAAAAAGGTTTTTGCATAAAATGCCCTAAGCCAGGCGTTACTTTTACCTATGTCTGCAATTCCAAACGCTTCTCATAGCAAGCACTGGAATATGGATTAAGGTTTTACTTTGCCTAAGTCTGAAATTTCTTGACGTTTGATTATTATAAGCATTAGATTACAAACTATGGCATTATTTCTACCTAAGTCAAGTGGAATGCCATTCACTCGACGGTATGAGTGAAGGATCCCGGACCATGATTTTCTGCGACAAACAGTTTTCTAAGTCCATTACAATGACTATGAAAATGGGCATTGGACCCAAGTCGAACCATGAAAAACAAAAATGAATGGTTAAATAAAGTAATTAATTATAAAACCTCAAACACGGGGCAATTGTCCATACAAGTAATAAAACCCCACGCAGGGGGCAGAAAATAAGAAATGAAAAAAGGAAGAAAAGCTTAAGCGTCGGCCTTTTCTCCTTTCGGGATCTGAATAACCTCTGGGTTGCCACCAGAAGCTTTTGCAACTAACTCCGCAACAGCTACAAGTTGACCGTTGTGAAAGATTTTATCCAGGGTAACACCCTCCAAGTTAAGGTCGACCCCGGGATTGAAGTGCAGGATTTGCACCACAGCATTTTGGAATTGCTCTCCCCCGACCTTTCCAACTACCCCGTCTAGCTCCTCCACATCCTTTTCAAGCTCTGTCACCTCGGCCCTCAGTGCGCCCATGCTTCTATTGGCTTCAAGCTTCTCGGTCTTCCTAGTAGCCTCAGAGTCTGCCAACGCCTTCTCCAGTTCAATGACCCTCTTTTCCAGTTCGACGGCCCTCGCCCTACTATCCTCGTCGGCTTTCAAAGACGCGGTCAACTTCTAGTTGATTTCCTCCTTTTCTTTCCTCAAAGTCTTCAGCTCTTCCGATGCCTGCCGATCAGCGTTCTCGATAGTCTCCTCAATGAAACGGATCTCGGCCGCTGCCCGGAGAGCTTGCCTCTGAAGTGCGGCTAAGGTTTGGGCCAGACCTTGCTTGGCAATATGCTGCCTCACCTCGCCACCCAAAAATCGTCCAGATATGAAGGGGCCGGGATCAGACTGCCCCGTGATGATTGGCAAGAAGTCCGCATTTTTCCTATCGCCGCCCTCTGACGACCTACCATCGTGCTCAGAAGGTTCTTCGACAGCCTGCCTCTTTCTCCCTTTGAAACTCTGGATAGGGGACCCCGGCTGATCTTGCTCTCCGACGACAACACCCCGGTCGGAGGAGTCCGAAATGGCTATGGAGGAAGAAGCTGCGGTTTTCTTCCCCTTCCTCCGATTCCTTGAAGATTGCAGGGTAACCATGGAAGACCCAGAAGTCATGTTGCTAACTGAAAAGAAACAAACAAATATAGTCAGCACATCACGAAACATTGATATATGAAGACAGAGCAAACATCTAGGGATACTAGGGGTAAAAACGCTCTAATTCCTACCTAATAAAGTGTAAAGAAGATCATCACCAAGGATATAAAGAATATCTCTAATATTGATGTTCTCATGCTTCTCAGCATATCGGGTTATGAACCTCGCGGTCCTAAGCTCCTCGGGATCGAGATCTTCTTCCTCTTTTTCAATCAAGTCGATGGGCACGTCCCAAAGACCTCTCAAGGCCCAAAGAAAGAGGAAATTCTGGCTCCCCGTCCGACTTGAGGAAGAATGGTTAACATCCTTCCTTGGCTTTTACCTTGAAAAATGCAGTCTTAAAACCCTTTGAAGCTTTCTTCAAATATGTCGAAGGACTTACGACCAAGCCGAGATCGGATGACAAGCCAACTCGTTTGCCTTACCGTCCCCTAGGTGTTTATTCTTGTATAAAAATAAAAAAAGGTATTCGCCGAGCATATAAGGCTCATCAACCGACAAAACCTCTCAAACGAGATGATGTAACCCCAACCGTTAGGATGGATCTGCGAAGGGGCCACTTGGAGAGTACAGAAGATGGCCATTTGGAAGTCAGAAAACGGCATCCTAAGGCCCAACTTAAAAAAAAGTGGCTCATACAGGAACATGAAGTGTGAACCCTCTTCTCGATAGGAGCACACTCTCTAATTCCAGTTTGGGCAGACAACTTCAAATTCGTCATCTCGAGCTTTGTTCACAGTTAACTCTAAGGCAAATAAGGATTCTCGGAGTATGGCTTCGCTCGAAAACTTGGACTGATGATCCCATACGTCATCCACCACCCAGGGGCACACCAGCCCGGGACCCCGCCGAACTCAAACCAGCTCATCCTCTGCCGGGTCACGGACGTTGTAAAGTGGGGGCTGGGCTCTAGCCTTTTTTCCTTTGGCCATGAAAATCCTGAGAACATCCAAAGAAGTCGGTAAGCAACTGTCAGAATCAATAGTTTTATAGATTCAGACACAGGGAGAGCGAAGTAATCCAAACCTCCCCTGCCGACCTCCTGTCCCACCAGAAACAAAGCGTTCAGGGGAACTCCTCCACCGTGCATGGCGTGGCAAAGATGATGTTTCAGGGAGGCGACAAAATCTACCTAAATCACTAAGCTCTATTTGAAGGAAAGCAAAACCAGAAATGCGAAACTACTCTACTCTTTAAAAAGTTATTGACATACTGAAAGCGCAAATAACAACAAGGTTGAAAGAAAGCTACTTACTATATGAAGGCAGAATACTTGAATAGTGGAAAAGATGTGCCAAAACAGTGGAGAAACCGCGAATGGCTGGAAAGCACCCAAAAGAAGCCAAAGCTTTTCGACGCACAGTGTTTTCAGGGAAGGAAACCAAAAATGGTAAAGTGAGAAAGACGAACCTTTGACTCTTATTTATAAAGGGTTGAACGGTTAAGGGACATTTCTGTCCTCTCCGACGCAAGTTCAAAAGGTGCTCATCATGGCTTGCGGAGCTCTAGGCACGTCCCTCCGATGAAATCGCAACACGTGGCCCTCACAACTGTAATAGCAGTTAAAAGGACGGTTACACAGCGATCCAAGGCGTCGTACGAATGTTGGATGAGAACCCGGGTTTGTACTGCGGATTCCAACTCCAACTAAATATTGACATCACGGACAATGTGCTAACGCCGAGGTGCGTTTGTGGTGGCGATTATGCCGGGTTGGCATTGGACCTATCCCGGCAATATCTTTACTTGGTTATACCGGGATAAGCATTGGACTCATCCCGGTAGCGTTAACTCGATGGAAAAACATATATATAATGAAAGTGCAGGACAAATACAGAGAAGGTAAAGTCTATTGAATCATCTTCATTCTATACATTGTCATACAACCGAAAAAGAGGAAAAAGAAAATATTGAGACATAGAATATATAAAGATATCCCGGAAAAGGGGGCAAACATCTTCGGCTGCCTGGATCATACCCCATCCACATCTCCAAACCCCGGTCTCTTGAAAAAGTGGATTGGCTTTGAAGAACATTAGCAAACTAGGATCATAATCCCGGATAAGATGCCAAAGTTCCTTGCACTGCTTCTCCGCGATGCAACTAAAGACCGAGATCTTCTGTCAGTCGTTGGAAGGGGTACGACCTCTCTAGCTGAAGAATCCTCCGCCGGTGTCAACCATTCCAAATTGCCTTAAGTCACGGAGCAACTACAGCGGCCTTTCCACCCTGGAACAGAGTGAAGCCACTCCGGAGTAGAAATCGTCCACTCGCTCATTCTTCCCCCACCTTCTCGATGGATAACGGCAGAAGCGGATACGCGCTGCTTCCTTGAAAGCAAGTCAAAGAAAACAAACCACCCCAGGTTGCTCTAAGAGGGTCCTCGCTTCCTTTGTCCCGGCACCCTTGCATATCCAGCTGTTACTACGAAGAAGACCGGCCAGGTGCTTTCGAGTAACCCGCCAAGAAGAAGGAGAGAGGAACAATGTGCTCCATCGGGTCCCCATGCAGTAGTAGACGAAGGTATTGTCTCATCCTGGCAACACGTTGGATCAGACACCGCCGTGTACGCCAGGAGAGAAAGGCTCCCGCCTCCCTAAATGCATAGCAACCCAGTTTTACGCCAAGAAAGAAAGGCCCCTGTCGAAAAGAAATAACACTCAGGGAAGATCAAACCTTTTCAAGAACTTTGGAAGAAATAAAAGTATAATCTCTGCAGATGATGAAACTCTCTTCACACAAGAAGGAAATGAAAAAAGAACTACACTCGTTCCCCTGGGAGAAATCATCCTGTTCAACAATGTAAAAGAAAAGGGGAATGCAAGTTCATGGGAAAGTATTCTCTACTTATAACATGCATAAGGAATTTTGATTGGTTCCGTAAAAGGTGACCTGATCCCATGAAGTCAGCCAAAATAAATGCTTTTGATCTCTGGTTGGTCACAAAGATAGGGAGTAGTTGAAAAAATTCGTATGAAATCGACGTTTTCTTTAAAGAATCACTACTTCCCAATAAAGGTGAAGCATCAGTTTCCCAAAGAATCGCAGACTGTTACCACCAGAGATCACGATCGGGATTTACGTTGAATATGTCTCTAGGAATTCTTAGTACTCATACTTGGGGCCAATAATCTTTGCTCATAATTGAATAGAATAAGGACGTCGGTAATAACCCGAGGTCTAACACCTATCCGTCGAATTACCATAACCGCTGTGTGATGGTTGATCTGATCTAAACTTGACTCTGGTCTGTCTCATCCAAGAGCCAAGCTGTGGGCAACTGTTTTGGACCGTGATCTGGGATCCCGCTCCATGGGATCAACCCGGTATGCACACTACCGGACTCTCCTAGCTGGCGTAGAGGAAGACTCACGACGTATTCCGGACCACGGATTACGGTCCTAAAGTGGTGTTGGGATACGACATCGCGGCTGATAGATTCATATGGGAACAATCCGTAAATATCCGCAACTGTCGATCATCAACTTACGATATTATAGGATTTATAGATATCCTTGATGGCTAGATATTTTCTTTATATAAATCCCGGATTTATAGGGATGTATCCTATAATAATGGAAAGGTGATCATCGTCAGGATACTAATCCTAAATTACCTGCATTCAATAAGAATCCCATTATGATTCTGTATGCGCTCTATAAATACAAGGCTAAGTCATCTTAGTAAGGCAACCCTGAATCTAATCTCTTAAACCTTCTTGTGCACTGCCTGACTTGAGCGTTGGAGTCCTTTTGTAGGTACCCACTCCCCTGTGCTACACGCTCAGCTGCTGCTCAAAGGAGAAACTACCGTAACGTGTCTATCTCAGGTACTCCTCTAAATCTATTTCAGAACAATACAACTATTTTTAATAGGTCAAAATGACATTATACAAATAAACGCAACAATATGTTACAAAAAATATGAGCCCTACACTTGGTAGCACGTCTTGTGTACCTATTCGAACTTTAATTATGACATCATATATTATTCCAATAATATTATGACACTTGATATCTTAAAATCATACATACAATTTAATTAAAATTTAAATATTTTTAAATTAAATTTAAACGATTATAAAATTATTCAAAAGTAATTCTCCAGTAGTACTTTATAATTTCATTAAAAAAATGATTGTGGCATGTAGAGTCTAGGGATGGCAAGGGGGGGGCGAGCGGCGGGCGAGGCCGGGGCGGGAGCGGGTAGTAGCCCCCCGTCCCCCACCCCCCGTGAATAATATCCGTTCCCGCTCCCTCCTCCATATCCGTACGGGTATCCGTTTATCTTTTTTCGAGGGTAAACGGGTATCCACAGATATCCGCGAGTACCCAATAAATTGTAAAAAAATTCAAAAAAATAAAATAAAATAAAAAAAATAAAAAATGAAAAAAAGTATAATACTATAATTTTTTCAAATTTGTCCAACATAACTTAATTTAAAAATAATGTCAAATACCTAAAATACTTTTAATTTATATAATTTTATAATATTTTAATTTATATAATTAAGTTTTTTAATAATTTTATTTAAAATATTTATATAAATTTTTTGCAAGATCACGGCCTCGTTTATTAAACGGAGATAACACTAAATGAGTATTTATATTCATAAAAAAATTTAATGAGTATTACTCGTCTCCGTCACGGGTATTACGCGCGAGTACCCACGAGAGCGTATAAAATTGCCACCCCTAGTAGAGTGTACCTTTATTTAAACCAATAAAAATGTGGAAAGTACATGGGCTTGCGGAGCTTGCCTACGTGCAGGTCCGGGTCGTTCTAGAAAGGTGTTAACGCGTTCGGTTGTAAGTTAATTTGACGTCCTGTTCCTGGGAGGGAATAGAATAGCAGAGTGATTGGAATTTGGATCTGTTCAATTGGTGAGTGAGATGGCCTTGAATCCTCAACTGTTTCCCAACGGGATGCCCGTTCCTTTCGTGAACGAGATGTTTGTGTTGGCCAGAGATGGCGTCGAGTTCGAGGTCGATAAGATTCCTGGCTCTGGGTAAGTGCCTATTTCAATTTATCTTAATTGCTTTCTCAAATTTGGGTTTATTGGTTTTCTTTAGGATTGTATAGAAATTGAAAAGAAAAAAGAGAAAAATTCAGAAGGAATAGAGTACCACATACAAGAAGTTGTAAGATAAAACATGAATGTTGATGGAGAATGTCTTGTGTATGGGAATTTTTTTTTAAGAAAATGATGATAGATGAAAAGTTAGTTATTCAGCTGAGAAATTGATGCCTTTAGCCTGAGAATTGATACTATTTGGCTTAAGCAGAGGCAATAGTTGGTTATTTCTATTTCACCTCGATAGGAATAATTGGTAAATTTCAAAATAAGAAAGAAATAGAAATTGAATGGTGTCTATCCTTTGATACTTCATGTGTTTTACAAGTCCAAGAGTTTTGGGAGCATGATACTTGTTGCGAGTCCCTCATCGGGAACTTAGGGGGACCTAATAGGCCGGTCTTTTGGGTTGGATCTCCCTTGGACTTGAGTTGAGTAGCGTAACAATACTTCTCATGAGTTGTGACCATTATCAGACATCAATATGTTGAAGCACAATTGAACCAGATTTGCCTAGTTTTTTCTTTGCTACACAATCAACTGAGTGAGAAATAGAAGTCGCCTAACAAAGGAGTTCCATACTTGGGTGAGCAGAATAGTTATGGATTGGGTCACGAATTTACTGCTTAGATACCATGTTAAAATTATAGGGAAAAGATGAAAAATAGAGAAATAGAGAGTCTCTGGATAATATTAGGAATGTGATTATATGAGATTGATATAAAACACTAACCTAACACTTCTTTTTATACTAATATTCTAGGCCAAGTACTAATGTAGTAGAACTAGTATAAGCCCAGCCTCATAACACTCATAAAATAATACATCTCATAAAACATTAAGAATCCTAATATTCTAATGATTATGAAATTGATTTGATAGTCAAGTTTTGTGTTGATGTTTCAATTTTACTATATAGAGTTTAAAATTTTAGAATTAAATTATATGTATGTTTATGTTTTTATCAAGAGCAATCTTATGATAGTAGAAAATTTAAGTTTTTTAATCTCTCACTTTTTCTACACAAGTAAACAAGTGAACTGTCTTTGTTTTATTTTCTCTCATTTTCTCTTCTTCCTAATAATATAAGGCAGCTAAAAAAGATACTAAGAAGGCGGTGAGTGAGACAAAAGCTAAAGCGTTCAATGAGTTATATCAATCTTTGGGCATCAAAGATGGAGAAAGGAATATTTATAGGCTTGCTAAAAGTAGGGAAAGGAAAACAAAAGACTTGGATCAAGTGAAATGCATTAAGGATGAAGAGGGTAAAGTCTTGGTTATGGAACAAGACATCAAGGATCGATGGAAGGGTTATTTTCACAAGTTATTTAATGAGGGACATGAGACATTAGGGGACTCGAATATTCTTGTTGATATTGTTTGATTTAGATTTGATATAGTCTGATATAGTTTGATATAGCTTGATATTGTTTGATATAGTTGTTAATAGTCAATCCCTAAAATCAAGGGATTTTGTATTCAATTGTTGTAACTTATCATTCTTTAAATTGAGGAGGCTGAGAAGGTTATTCTAAGCCATTCAGCTATCATAACTTAGTATCTAGAGTTAGGGTTCAATCTGGTCAAGAACCGCTCTCCGGCGATTGTCTCCGGCCACTGTCTCCGATCACCAAAGTAAGGTGACCGGACAACTCAGAAAGCGCTGGCGATCCGTTTCCGAAAAGACCCACCTCCGTTCTCCTCTGTACGCGCCGCCACCGTTCGCAGATCTCCGCGCGCGTGAGCTCCACCCACCGCCGTCCACTCGCCGTTTCGTCCGTGCGTCATCTCCGTCTTGTTCGCCAGCGTCCTCTGGCCTCCTTTTGACTATCAAAGTCCAGTTTCAAGAACTTTCATTCTTCTCCTTCTCACCATGTCCGATTCAACCACCGGCTCTTCCAAAGGTTCTAACGTCAATTCTGGTGCTGGCTCTGGGTCTACAGGGAAGGGTCTCATCTCTTTTGCCTTCTCTGGAAGTCCCATTATCACATCGAAAAAACTCAATGGTAAGAATTTTGTGGATTGGTACAATGCAGTTGAAGTTTGGTTTTTAGGTCAAGGGCTTTATGAACATCTCACCAAGAAGGAAGCAGAGATTGATGAGAAAATTCGTGATGAATGGAAAAGGGCAGATTATCAGTTGGTCTCTCTTTTATGGCAGTCTATTGATCCGAAGTTGATGGTACACTTTCGCCCCTACAAAACTTGTTATGAAATATGGAAGAAAGCTCAAAATGTTTATTCCAATGATCTACAACATCTTTATGCTTCTGTCCACAATTTGGCCACTCTTCAGATGACAGATCATGATCTTCCCTATTATCTGAACAAAGCACAGTCCGTCATTGATGACATTAAACGCATTATAACAGGTGATGATCTTACGAAGGTACTAGCAAAACTTGATAATATATATATGGTCTTTGTTCTTCACGGTTTACATAAGGACTTTGAATTTGTCCGGAATCAAGCTCTAACTAATCCTAACATCTCCACGGTGGAGGAGCTCATTGATCGTCTTCTACGAGTTTCGTCACCAGTGGAGACATCTAAGATTGGCTCCCAGACAGCTTCAGAGTCCTCGGCCTTTGTCTCTAATTCGGCAAACCGTGGAGGACGAGACTGTGGGCGTGGTGGAAGAAGTGGTCGTGGTAGAGGTGATCGTCCTCAGTGCTTTTATTGCAAGCGTGTGGGTCATATCCAAGACAAGTGTTATTCTCTTCATGGTTTCCCAAAAAAGTCAGCTAATGTGACGCAGTCTGCCGATCAGAAAGTCGAGGTTGTGTATGATAATCAGACAGTTCACAATCAGAACAAATTTTCAATTGATGAATATAAGGAGTACCTTCAGCTTAAGGCAGCCCAACAAGCCATTCAGCTATCATAACTATTCTAAACACTAGAGAAGAGGACCAAAGTAAAACATTTTATCGTAGAATTTAGGAGTTTGAAGTAAAAGAAGCATTGAAGATGATAGATAATGAAAAAATGGTCGGACCGAATAATATATCTATTTGAGGTATGGAAGTGTCTAAGAGAGAAAGGTATAAACTGGCTCTCAAAGCTATTTAACGAGATAATGAGGTTTAAGAAAATGTCAAATGAATGGAGGAAAAATACTTTAATCCCTATTTATAATAATAAGGGAGATATACAAAATTATGTAAATTACAAAGAGATTAAACTCATGAGTCATACCATGAAGTTATGAGAAAGAGTAATTGAACGGAGATTAAGATAAGAGACTCGTATTTCAGATAATCAATTTAGTTTTATACCTGGGAGGTCAACTATGGAAACAATCTATCTTCTACGAAGATCAATGGAGAGGTATTGGAGGAAGCAAAAAAACCTACACATGATTTTCATTGATCTGGAAAAAGCCTACGATAGGGTGCCGAGAGAGGTTTTGTGAAAGGCTTTAGAGAAGAAAAGAGTTTGTATAGCTTACATTCGAGCAATCCAAGATATGTATGATGAGGTTAAAACTAGTGTGAGAACACAAGATGGAGTCACAGAAGACTTCCCTATAACTATAGGATTGCACCAAGGGTTAACTTTGAGTTCATATCTTTTTACCTTGGTCTTGGATGTGCTCACTGCACATATCCAAGAGCCGGTACCACAATGCATGCTTTTTGCAAATGATATAGTCTTAGTTGGAGAGCCAAGAAAGGAAACAAATAGGAAGCTAGAGCTATGGAGGCGAGCTTTAGAAGAATATGACTTCCGTCTAAGCAGGAGTAAGACGGAGTATATTGAATGTAAACTCAGTAAGAAGCGTGTTAATATTAGCTTAGTGGTGAAAATTGGAGACCATACCATACCATACCATACCACAAGTCACATGGTTTAGGTATTTTGGATCTATCATACAAAATGATGGAGAGATAGAGAGAGATGTAAACCATAAGATTCAAGTTGGATGGATGAAATGGAGGTGTGCTTTAAGAGTGATCTGTGATAGAAAAGTGCTTCTCAAGTTTAAGGGTAAATTTTATCGCACAGTTATAAGACTCGCGATATTATATGGTACTTAATGTTGGACGGTATAAAACCAGCTAGAACATAAGATCAGTATCGTTGAGATGAGGATGTTGCGTTAGATCTGTGGCCATACAAGAAAAGATAGAATTAGAAATGAATACATTAGAGAGAAAGTAGGGGTAGCATTTATTGTGGAAAAGAGGAGAGAATCTCGCCTTAGGTGGTTTGGACATGTAAGGAGAAGACCCTTAGAAGCTCCTGTAAGAAGAGTAGATTAGGTGGAGAATAGCCCAATAGTTAGAAGTAGAAGGAGACCAAGAAAGACTATAGGTGAAATAATTAAAAAAGATTTAGTTTTGAATGACATTTCTGAAGTCTTGGTTTATGATATGGCGCAATAGCGTCGTTTGATCCATGTAACCGACCCTACCTAATAGGAAAATGCTTGGTTGTTGTTGTTGTTGTTTTCTCTTCTTCCTAATAGTAGGATAGAAAACATAATCTACTATATTTTCCTTCCTTTCATTTTTTCTGAATAGCATATCTGAAAACTTAGTTTATGTTAGGGCACAATGGCGTCGTTTGATCCATGTAGCCGACCCCACCTAGTGGGAAAAAGCTTGGTTGTTGTTGTTGTTGTTGTTGTTGTATCCAAAAAAAGCATCCATACTGATCTAGAGGTCTAACACATCCAGATAAGATGCTACATGGTTTTGAGAAGAAATATCCAGGATCCATCCCTTGCTCTTGGGGACGGTGGGTCTCTCCATGGGGCATGTTGTTTTGTCAATGAGGTGGTTGCTTAGATATAGTCAAGGGTAAACTTGAAAATAATTGAATACTTAAGTTGCTAGTTGTAATGACTAATGAGTTATACATTAGAAGATTGTTGCGGTTGTTATTATTAGTCAATAACTGATTCAATTGAGGGTAAAAGCAAGTTATTATGTCAATGAGGTGGTTTTTTAGCTATGGTCAAGGTGTATTTAAAAAAAAAAAAAAGCTGAATACTTATGTAGCAAGTTGAAATGAGTTGTATTTTAGGAGATTGTTGTGCTGCAAGTTGTTATTAGTTAATAACTGATTCAATTCCCCGTAAGAATAGATAGTGTATCTCTCTTTCCCAATCAAATCCTGTTAAGCCATGCTGGTTATGGAACTGGTATCAGAGTGCCTCAGATAGATCATATTTTATTTTTCCTTCTTTCTCCTCTTTGCTTTACATTCTGGAGGTGGGGCATTCGCCAGTTAAAAATTATTTTGTAGTTTGGATTTTGTAGTTGAGGGAACTTGAGGTCCATATGGAATATATTTTATTTGGAATCAAGCAAACCTTTAGTGTACTAGTTTCTAGTTAAATCAATTTCGAAGTCCTTGCTTCCATCTGATCTTGTATATAGTATATGCAATACATTCATAATCATGTAAATATTAGATGTCATAGTAAACTACAACTTGGATCATTTCTGAGCTTGTTTTGAGGCAGAAGTTTACAAGAAAATAAAGCTGTTAAAATTCTTGTGTCAGTGTACAATTCCTCTTTTTGTTTCAGTCAATTATACAAGATCTTTGATATAATCATCATTTTGTTATTAATTTTTGTCTTGTATGGTCAGAAATCATGGGGGTCATCTCAAAACAAAGGGAACCATCTATTTGTCAAATATACGAATGGTCTTCGTCGCTAAAAGTCTAGTTGGAAGCTTTACAGCTTTTGATATGCCTTTGGTATGTGATACCGCTTCTCTCACTGTTTCAAATTTGGTTGCAGGTTAAGTTTGCTGTTTTACCTAAGTTAAAAGTTTTTTCCATACGTCTTTACATGTTGCGCTGAGACAATTTAGAACTCTTCTCTATGTTGGGTTTGTGGATGAATATATATATCTATCTCTCTGTCTATCTGAATCGCTGCATAGCATCTACTGCCAGATGCTGAATTATTGGGTTTATATTCTTGTTTTGTTACCTTCTTCTTACATCTTCTGTTATGACCAGTGCAATTGCTGTGAGGGTGGAGTTTTAGGCTTGAATGCATTAACAGCCTGTTGATTGTTCTTTGCAAATAGCCATTATCATTGCTAGGCTGTATACCTTTTGCTAACTTGCTGACTACTGAGAATGTAGGTCTTATTATGTTAGTCTGCCATATTGGTTGGGACATGATATACAATAGTTATTGAGCGTGAGAATAACCTGATATATAATAATAACCTCCCTGAAGTATACCCTTTCTTGACTTATCCGCTTGAGGTCATTTTTTTTATCACTTAACCCCTTGAAATTTTGTTTAAAGTGAAAGTGTCAGTTTTCCAGTTAAATCAAATGGAACATATGACATACACGCACAACATGACCTTATCTTATCATTAGAAAAAGCAATTTTTTTTTTGTCACTTAACCCCGTGAAATTTGATTTTAAGTGTCTCGAGGTTAACCTCTATTTGATTTAATTGGAAAAGTAACATTTGCACATAAAACCAAAGTTTAGAGGAGTAAGGTGGGGTAAGATGGGAATACTTCGAGGGGGTAAATGTATTTTACCCTTTTATTTTTACTTTTAGATTGAGAAACATATTCAATAGACATAAAACATGCTCTTTTACATTTATACCTTGCTGATCCTCAGCTTTCTTCATTATGCAGCTTTACATCCATGCTGAAAAATTTAACCAGCCAATATTTCACTGCAACAATATTTCAGGACTTGTTGAGCCTGTAAGTAAATATTGTGTTCTGTTTACTATCTGGCTATGTTCCTTTATATTATGTGACTATTATTGTTGTTGTACTTTAATTATTGGTCCTAAAACTTGAAACTTTGTAAAATCACAATAGGTAGTCCCAGATGACCAACACAGAGCTCTTTACTCCACATACTCATTTAAGATCTTATTCAAAGAGGGTGGCTGTGGAACCTTCATTCCTCTTTTCTTCAATTTGATTGCTTCAGTGAGACAGTATAATCAACGCACTAATGTGCAGACAGAATCTCATGTGGATCCTTTGCAGGCAGCTCAGACTCCCGTTGATGAGATGATGAGACATGCGTAAGTGAATGTTGTGCTTTAATTTATTAATCAAGTCTGTAGAGTGTAGACAGTAGGATTTATAATTGAAAACATTTTGCAGGTACGTTGATCCTAATGATCCAACAAGAATATTTCTGCAGCAACCCAATGCTGATTCTCAGCTTAGGCGTCGAACATATCAGCCACAGGCAGATGGGGGCCATGTCTGAGTCTGAAAGTACTTTGTCCTTCTCACCTTCATTGGAGGATGTTTATATGGGAACTGTGTATTAATATTAAAATAAATAAATCACATTATGCAACCAACTGATAATGCTGTGTGACTAATTCTGATGTATGTTCTGTAACTAATATTTTACTACGAAATTGTGTTTTATTTGTTCATATGACTGGAGTTTTTTTTTTTTCTCCTTTTCAGTTTCTTTTGATCTCAGTTGTTTTTATAATATAGCATATTCTTCTGTGTTTAGCATCAAGAGGACTCATCAGGTATATGGTTAAATTTTCGTAACATTTGTGTAAATTAAAATTAATTTTTACGCCAATAAGTAACTATTAAAGAGATGAAATTATAAATTCCGTTGGATTGAAAGTTTGTATTATTATGCTTATTGAAGTTATCGTTAATTTAAGATATTTTTTTTCCAACAAATGTCTTTAAATTACAAAAATGTATGTGAATAATTGACCTGAGCAAGTCCGAGGAAAATTAAGGTTTGTGATTGATTATAAGCAATTAAATGCCTTTCATATGATAAATTTCCTCTACCAATGAGAGAAGTTTTATTCTAAAAGCTTACTAAAGCAAAAATCTTTAAGTTCAATTTGAAAGCAGGATTTTGGCCACTTAAGAGTTGTTTATGAAGAAAAGTACAAAATAGCATTTTGTACTCTACGGTTATATTTGGTACATCGTATAAAAAAGATATGATAGTATAAGTTAATACTATCAGGCTTTATTCAATGTTTGGTGTATTAAATTGATAGTATAATGAAATCAGGTCAAGTTATTTTATCCTATTTTAAGTTGATAACTCTATCCTCTTCTCTAGTACATGATAAGACATGACAAGATTTCTATTTTAATTTTATCCTCAATTTCATTTTTATCACTTCTCTCCCTTGCGCCACCACCCCCACCCCCACCACTGTCACCACCACCACCACCGCCACTACCACCACCACCATCACACCGCCGCCGCCCATTGCATTGCCACCGCCGCGCCGCCGCCACTCCCACCACCACCACCGCCGCCGCCCACCCCCCGCCACCACCGTCGCTATCACCACCACCACCATGACCGCCACCACCATCGCCGCCACCCCCACCACCACTACCAAGAAGACCGCCGCCGCCACCGCCACCGCCGCTACTACCACCATCACCACCACCACTACCACTACCACCACCACCACCACCACTATAAGACTTTTTTATTATTGTTTTCTAATTATTTTAATTTTTATGTTAAAGGATATTTTAGTCTTAAAAAACATGTTATACAATCAGCTAATTTATCCTTTTGTTATCAAATAAAAGATAAGATTATGTCTTATCTTATTAATTATACTATTATATTTTATATTATCATATCATCTTATCTTATATTATACTATCATGTGCACTAAATATAACTTAAAATTTTCATTATGAATTGAATAGTCATGCCACTTGGATTGAAAATTGCACCAGAATTTAAAAAGACGATAACAAAGGTCTTTGAACTCATGCTCCATTCAGCATTAGTTTATATACATAACATCCTCTTATTTTTATCAACTCTGGAGGAGCATACGATTCTCTTAGATCATTTCTAATCTGTTGTCCAAAAATATGAAATTATGTTGTCGCAGAACAAAATGCAAATAAATAAAAAATTCAATAGATTTTCTCAGACTAGTTTTTATGGATGGAAAATTTGTGCTTCAACCTCACATCTCTTCAAAAGTTCAAGAATATCTAGAGAAAGATTTAAGCATGAAGCAGAAATAATAGTTCTTGGGCTTAGTCAACTACGTGAAAGATTTTGTTTCTAAGATAGCCCAATATAGATAAGTACTAGCCCAACATATTTCAAAGAACCCTCCACCCTATTCTCAAATTCATACACATGCAATTCAAGCTTTAAAGAAAAGAGTTGAGAACCTTCCTTTCCCGGAGATTCTTTTCGATGGAGCAAACGTAAGCTAGAACTAGGGTGCAATCTTGTTTGAAGCAATATAATTGCATATCTATTTGCGGTTATAAGAGAGGAAAATTCAAAGATTCAAAATACAACTATCGCTCAACTTTCAAGAAAATACTGACTGTCAAGCGAGCAATTGAGAAATTTGTATTTCATCTTATCGGCCATAATTTCCTCATCAAAAATGGATATGTTCTCATTTCCTAGGATGTTGAATTTCAAAAACAAAAATATCCCAAATCCTCATCTTTGTGAGGTGGGCGGATTGGTTTTCTCAATGGAAGTTTGAGGCACGTCACATGAAAGGGAAAAACAATTTCTTGCTTGACTTCCCTTCACGACCAACATATTTTAATCCAAATTTAATTATCATTATTGTCTATTCCATCGCTCCTGAAAGTTGCCACTAGATTTCTTATCACTGATCTTGGAAGAATATTTCAAGAAAATCATGCTCCAAGCTACCCTTGTGTGTCTTAGACATGATGGTTTGAATGGTGATATCTAGCCATTGGTTATTCATCTTAATTACCCTTTCCTCTCCATATTCTTCATGGATTAACCCTTTCAGTGTTCCTCAAGAAGGGTATCTTCTATATATTACTAGAATATGCAAAATTGCATGTTTAATCCCAATTAAAAGACTTCTTTCATATCTAATCATTGACATAGCAACTCAGAGATTTAATCCTTCTTATCCCATGTTTTTGTCTAAAGGGTTTCTAATGTTACAGGGTCTTGAAGATTGGATAAGGGAACTGGGTGAATGTCCTTTTGAATATGTTTTGATCACTTTCCAATCTCGTTGGTGTTTAAGCTATGAACTAGATGGAATTGCCTTCTACATTCGACGAATCATTCCACCGTGAAGCACAAACATGCAAGGAAGAAAATTATTTTAGGATGCTATGGAATAACATTTATCTTTGGAGGAGAGCGTTAAGCCATTTAGCTTTGATGAATCAAGTTAATTCAGATTAACTTTCAGAGTTATTATTTTATCCTAGCACATGGATTACGCTAATAAGCAGATCTTTTCCCGTTCCTCCCATCTCATCAATGTGGGCTCAACATTGTATGTATGATGATCTTTGAATGGCGTGAGTAGCATTTTCTAGATACTCCAGACACTCCACTCGTAGGACCACTTATCGGATATCTGACAAACAATAATATTGGATCTAATGATCTAAGATATATCAGTATATGAAAAAAGACTATTAGAACCCAAAAGTTGTGACATGTAATATATGTAAAAATGTGAATAGTTGTTTATCTACACCATAAGTTTCTACCACATAGTTAAGCATGTGGAGTACGTAAAAGTCATGTATAGCTTTACAAGTCTTCAAGACCAGTCTTATTAGTAGTAAGATAATTACGTGGAGGAGTGTATGAATAATGCTTCATTAAGTTAGAATATAATATTATGTGTACTTTTTCATCTTTTAGTAGATTTGTCTTATACACAAGACTTATCCCTTAAGCGTTAAGACCTATATTTTCAACGGAAATTTCATGTCTTTTGCATGTAAATATTGCCAATAAATAGTAATTTCTAAAAAATCGGACTAAATCGACTGATTGAACCAATTAGACTATGAATTGATCATATTTTTTATTTGAACATTTTTTTATTTAACTATAAATTTGATTGATTAAATCAATCGAATTATGACCCAAAGACCTTACCAATTCAATCTTTGGTTTGACTTTTAAAACATTGATAAATATATTTGTTATCAATGAAAGTTCACAAGAGTTGATTGACTAAAAAATTCTCTTTTTCTAGATGTTAACTTCATTTTAAGCAGAGATTGTGTTAAAATATTGAGTAATATGGTCGAGAGACACCATATGAACCAAGTAGTTGGGAGAGATGCTGAAATAGGACAAACACCATATGAACCAAAAAGTAATTTATGGTTGTTTAATGAATCAATTGGACAAACGATGATTCAGTTAGGACAGCTGATAAAGATTATTCTGAGCTTCTTGTTTTGTAGTGTCCTTAATTATGATATTGTCATGACTTTTTTAATTGTTAGCTAACTCATGTCAGTCGTACTGGTTCCCAACCCCCCAAAAAAAAAAACTGAAACTCATCTTCTTCTAGATCTAAATAAAAAGAGTTTTAAACACGCTGTACTATTTGGTCCGTATCTCATTATGTTTACCATGTATACAAGAACCAATTTGAGCCACAAAAGCAATAAGAACCTGCAATGGGAACTTCACATGATCGAATCCTGTAAAACATAGGAAGTCTTATATTTTCAACAGAAATCTCATGTCTTCTGCATGTAAATATTGCCAATAAATAGAAAATTTTTAAAAATCGGACTAAATTGACCAATTGAACCAATTAGACAATGAATTGATCATGTCTCCAGTTCAAGTATTTTTTTTGTTGAACTATGGTTCAATCATTATTCAACTACAAATTTGACTATTGAACCAATCGAACTATGACCTAAAGACCTTATCGGTTCAATCTCTGCTTTGATTTTTAAAACATTGATAGATATACTTGTTATCAATGAAAGTTCACAAGAGTTGATCAACTAAAAATTTCTCTATTGCCAGAATGTTAACTTTGTTTCAAGGGTAACAGAGATTGTGTTAAAATATTGAGTAATACAGTCGATAGACATCATATGAACCAAGTATTTAGGACAGATGTTGAAATAGGACAGACACCATATGAACCAAAAAGTAATTTACGATTGTTTAATGAATCAATTGGACAGGCGATGATTCAATTAGGACAGCTAATAAAGATTATTCTGAGCTTCTTGCTTCGTAGTGTCCTTAATTGTGATATTGCCATGACTTTTTAAATTGTTAGCTAACTCATGTTAGTTGTACTGGTTCCCCCCCTCCCCAAAAAAAACCAGAACTTATCTTCTTCAAGATCTAAATAAGAAGAGTTTTAAACACGCTCTGTTATTTGGTTCGTATCTCATTATGTTTATCGAGTATGCATCTCATGTCTTCTGCATGTAAATATTGCCAATAAATAGTAATTTTTTAAAAATTAAACTAAACTGACCAATTGAATCAATTAGACAATAAATTGATCATGTCTCTGATTTAAGTATTTTTTCTATTCAATTATGGTTCAATCATTATTCAACTACAAATTTGACTGATTGAACCAATTGAACTATGACCCAAAAACCTTATCAGTTCAATCTCCGATTTGATTTTTAAAACATTGATAAATATACTTGTTATCAATGAAAGTTCACAAGAGTTGATCGACTAAAAATTTCTCTATTGCCAGAATGTTAACTTCGTTTCAAAGGTAACAGAGATTGTGTTAAAATATTGAGTAATATAGTCGAGAGACACCATATGAACCAAGTAATTAGGATAGATGCTGAAATAAGACAGACACCATATAAATCAAAAAGTAATTTACGATTGTTTAATGAATCAATTGGACAGACGATGATTCAATTAAGACAGCTGATAAAGATTATCCTTGGCTTCTTGCTTCATAGTGTCCTTAATTGTGATATTGTCATGACTTTTTAAATTGTTAGCTAACTCATGTCAATGATACTGGTTCCCCCAAAAAAGTTAAAAAAAAAAAAAACCAGAACTTGTCTTCTTCAATATCTAAATAAGAGTTTTAAACACACTTATTTGGTACGTATCTCATTATGTTTACCAACTATACAGTAACCATTTTGAGCTACAAAAGCATTAAGTATCTGCAATGGGAACTTCACATGACCGAATCCTGAAAAACATAGCAGCTGGCTGGAAATAAGATACTTCTATTCCTTCCTGCTTACGTTTGTGGATAAAATACATTCTTGAATAACTATTTCAGTTGCTTCGGTAGTAGGTTGAAGAAGCATCTGCAAGTTTTATATTTATTTAAAAAAAATGTTAAAAGAGGCATGTACATCACAGCGTTTAACATTTTCATCCAAAGGAATTGAAGAAGCTTCTTTAAGCAATCTAGAAATAAGTAGCAAATTTGTTAGATGGCAATATTTTTATGTAATCAGCACTAGCATGTCACCAATAAAATAATAGTAATCTGCAGCCTACAATTTCCATTAGATGCAGTAAAATTCGTCCATAGTCCCTTTCATAACGAGTCAATTACACCATAAAATGTAGATTTGAAAGAAACAGATTATGGAATAAGAATAGTGAGATATGGAAAAGAATGAGACTTCGGATTATTGGTATGCATCATATTTGTAAGGATTAGGAACTTATTGTCATTAGGGTATTCATTAGCAGCTCGGTCATTTGGGGTTTTCTAGTAATTTAAAATTTCCATTACGTGAGAGTTTTGATCTAAAATAAATTAGGATTACTTGACTAACAAGTTGGATATTATTATTATTATTATTATTTTGGGTATAAACAAGCTGGGTATTTATTAGGACCGATTGGGTTTCACTATTTTAAGATTATTACTACGTACTTTAGGTTCTCAGTCTAAATTAGGAAACTCAAATTTTGTTCTCCCTCCCAAAATTCTCTTTTCCCTCTACTAACATCTATTTTATGAAAAATGCATAGAAAATCAGATTTTGACAGAATTTTTTTGCCAGAATGACATAACATGTTTATTGATTCTTGAATGAGTGAATGATCCCTCCCACTTCATTTCATCCAACAACCACCCATGTACTCTGTCAAATATTTTGGCTGTTTATTATGGCTGTGTAGCATTACTCAATTAATATGTAGTTCCCTATACTATTTGGAAAATTTTAATCAAGTTTCTATATTTTAAAAGTTAGTAATTGCATCTCTATAATTTCAAAAATTTCCAATTAGGTCCTTGGCGTTAGAGCACCGTTATAAGTTTCTAATGGTAGACTAAATTCAGGAACCCCATTAAATTTTTTTGAAACTCTAGTAACCCAAAAAGTTGTAATTTGATCCCTTTAGTTTCAAAAATTTCTAATGACCCTTAATGTTAGAGCACAGTTTAAATTTCTAACGGTATTTTAACAGTAGGGACCCAATTAAAATATTTGCAACTCTAAGGACACAATTACAAACTTTTAAAATATAGAGACCCAATTAAAAATCTCCAAATAGTATAAGGACTACAAATTAATGTAACACAAAAAAAAAAGTAAACATTATTGTGGATTATAGTCTGCAGAGAAGAAAAAGCATCTTTAACTCTGAAAACTAAGTAATATTACAAAGAAAATAGAGCAACTTACATACATCATTAGTTCAGTTTCTTTCGCCCTCTAGCCTTTACTACAATCACCAACCACAGACAACACCCTTTCCTTGAACTTTTCTATAGTCTGCAGAAAAGAAAAAGCAAAAAGTAGAAGAAGAAATTGCACAGAGAAGCACAAGTTTTGATATGGTAGAGTTCCATGATGCATACCAAGCTCGAGATGTTTGCCCATCTTCTGATGGAGCTGGCAGCATTTCTGAGGTGAGTACAGTGCCGGGAATCAAAACTCAAATAATAGGTTGAGTTTTCAGTAGCTTCTGCAACCCAAATATGGTTTCTGTGGTCCTCTGCTTTTTTTATAAGATTACAGAAACCAACCTGCATATAATGAAGATATAGTATTCATCCAACTTCCAATGTAATGTATTTTAACTTTAGACAAGTTTTACAAACCAGATACGTAAATACCTATCGCTGACATTTTATTTGTAGTAATAATTGTTTCATTGAAAATCTGAAATATCTACCAATACACACCAGTGTGCAACACTGCTTTAATTTATGTCAGATCGCATTTTTCTTTTGTATAGAAAGTAGGAAGGGTCATTCTGTTTATACAATTGATTAAGTTAAATAACAATATTAACAGGGTTATAGTTAACTGGTGGAAATGAATCATAATCCATATGGGATATACAAGTTAAAAACTGCATTAACTAATAAGATAATACATTGTAACTACCGTAGATCCAGCAAGGTTATAGTTAACTGGTGGAAATGAATCACAATCCATTGATGGAGAGCAAAAGCATATGGCAAGCAAGGAATTGATTAACTTTTCTGATTGTAAACCAGACATGGATCCATCAGCTACAAAAACCCATTGTTTTGTTTGCTGACCAGATGTATAAACCTCTCCCACATGCACAACATATGCAGCAATGTCAAACTCTCTGTATAATAAGAAGGCGGCAGTGTCAAATATTTATTGCAATTATTTTTTAACTAAAAGCAGAAAGATATATATAAAAGGACTAGGGTGTCAAAATACTTGGAAAGAGGGATGGCACTCAAACTTGACAATGAGATCGATTTTCGACAACTGAAAAATGGCCTACAAAAGAAAACCATTAGCTGTATTTAGAATTTGAAAAAAGCAGAATACAGCTCAATATAAATTCTTTCTTTTTTCCCATCCTATTTTGATTGTTAGATACCTACTTATACTGTTCACTTGCATTGGAAGTTAAAGGCAACCATTTGGTAGAAGATCCTTGTGTCTGCAAGTGGAGGATATCTAAATCGGAACCTGATGGTATGAGCCCTGTAATTGCATAAGCTTGTCCCTCTACCAGCTCCTGCTGCTGTAAAATTGGTAGCACAACATAAACTTGTGAGAAATCTCCCTGGTGTCCATGATAAACATGCATGGTAAGGTAATGGAAGAAAGGAAAGGAGGCACATGATGATAAGTTAGGCATCCATGAGGAACTTATTTAAATACAAAGCTACCAACACAGCAGTACTAAAATTATGAATGCAAGGCACTGAAACAAGTCTTTGCAATCTGCTCACCTGCTTCTCCGATGGGTTCCAAATTGTTACAAAGCCTTCTTTTGGCCTGTCATGTCTAGTTTTATGAGTTAATCCAACTACCCGCACCCTCATAAATCGTGTGATTTCTCTATCTTTCAAGCCTGCATCTTCCAAAGCTTTTGCAATTGACTTCTCCATGTCCGACAGTCTGATTGCCTGAAGATGGACAAGAAATAATAAACATCTTTCCGCAAATAGACTTCTAATAAGGTAGGAATATATCCTCACTTCTAATTTGGCCTTATAAGCAGCAAAAGAACTAAGCTGCTCTGGACTCATATCTGCCATTAGGAATTCAGGTTCTGCAGCTGTCTCCAGCATGTTATAAATCTTAGCCCCTTCACTATCACTGTCATTATAAATATGTGAACCTTTTCTTTCTTTCTGAAACTCCAAAATGATGCCTTCTACAACATCAGAGCGCCTACAGCAGTACAGGTAATCAATCACAGCACAAAGAACATTAAAATAGGTAGAATTTTATTGACTTAATACCTAATATATTAAAGAGGGCATAATGGAAAAGGAAAATGAAATTTAAAAATTCATCACTGACAATTTGCAATCTAATGTGATAACAAAAACAAGAATGATACAAGCCAAAAAGCTCATAATTAACAGGAAATATTGAAATCTGATGAAGAAAACGGAGGAGATAGATAGAGAAATATTAAGATAGTAGGCCACAGTGATTTCCAGTTATAAATAACAAAAGAGATAGATGAATCGTTTAAGTAGATTAACAAGGGTAATTAGCCTGCTATGGTTAATGTGGAATTCCGTGTCATTATTGTTGAAAGATCAAATCTGGATTTGTGTCACTGTTCACGCAGCACAAATAGTAGAGTGCAGCAGTACTGTTCATGCAAAAAAAAACTAGCATTAAGTTTGATTCTCTGTCAATATTAATAGTTGCTGTAAATAAGATTAGTTTATGTAATTATAGGTTTGTTACCTTTCTTAGTTTTCTTTCCTTTCTTGTTCTATAGTTAAAGGGACTGATTGAGTGTCTATCTCCTATATATATATATATATATATATATATATATATATATATATATTGTAAACGATTCTAGTGGAGATATACAAATGAGGAATAATCAATTCCCATTTTCACATGGTATCAGAGAGAGCCTCCAAACTCTGAAACCCTAAACCCTTTTCGATGACCAAACACGGAATGGCCACGAAAGGAAAAACTTCATCCCCATTTGAAGCTTCTGCCACCAACCATGGTGGGTTAGACGCTACTCCTTTCCCCATTACCGGACACAAGTTGAATGGGAATAACTATCTCTCATGGTTACAATCAGTCATGATGTACAACTGCAGAAAGGGCAAGGACGAGTATCTCACTGGTCAACTCGTTCCTCCTAAGGCTGATGATCCAAAATTCAAAAACTGGAAGATAGAGAACATGGTTATGTCCTGGCTGGTGAACTCCATGACAAATGAAATCGATGAGAACTTCTTACTCTATAGCACGGCACAAGAAATCTGGGAAGCAGCCAGAGAATTTTACTCTGGCAAAGAGAATACCTCTGAAATCTTCGAGATTGAATCCAATCTCCATGATCTTCGACAGGGTGATCTGTCCGTCACTCAATACTACAACACGCTATCACATCACTGACAACGGCTGGATGCTTTCGAAGAACATCAATGGGAATGTCCAAATGATGCAAAGAAATTCAAAGAATTTGTCAAAAAGAAGAGGATATTCTAATTTTTAATGGGACTCAACAAGAACTTGATGAAGTCAGAGGACGAATATTGGGAATAAAGCCCTTACCTAGCATCTGAGATGTGTTTTCTGAGGTTCGTAGAGAAGAAAGCAGGAAGAAAGTGATGCTTGGAGAATCCAGTGTCACCTCTGTAAATGAAGGTTCTGCTCTTGTTGCTAGAGGGATTTATCAACATAATGACAATCGTCAAAAGAAGGGAAGGCCATGGTGTGATCACTGCAGAAGATCAAGCCATTCTCGAGACAATTGCTGGAAAATTCACGGAAAGCCTGCAGATTGGAAACCTACCAGACCTGCAACTGACAAGGAAAGCCATGGAAATCATGTTTCTATTGATGAAGGACCTTCGTGTACTGAAACTAGTCCATTCAGCAAAGAGCAACTTGAAATGCTGCAGAAAATGTTCTCACAACAAAATCCTATTCCCAGTACTATAGGAACAGGATCTTTGGCACAAAAAGGTAATTATTTGAGTGCTCTTCTTGTAAATTCTGGAAAAACAGGTCCATGGATTGTAGACTCAAGGGCATTTGACCACATGACTGGTGATGCCACTCTCCTTCATAATTACAGTCCATCTCAAGAAAACATTACAGTAAAAATTGCTGATCTCTCTCTAAAGTGGATGGAACAGGTTTTGTTACTATTTCAAAGGACCTGACTCTAAACTCAGTTCTCCATGTTCCAAATCTGGATTGTAATCTTCTGTTAGTTAGCAAACTTACTAAAGAACATAACTGTGTTGCTAAATTTTTCTTGGATTTGTGTGAATTTTAGGATTTGGATTCAGGGAGGATGATTGGCAGTGCTAAGATGTGCTCGGGACTTTTCCTTTTGAAGGTTGATGAATCTCTTAGAAGACAAACTCATAATGCAGTATGTATTGAGTCTAACAGTCAGTTTGATAAAAGTCTAGTATCTTGTAATGATTCCAATAGGGAAAGTGCAATCATGTTATGGCATTATTGTCTTGGTCATCCTAATTTCTTGTATCTTCAAAAATTGTTTCCATCCTTACTCAGAAATAAAAATCCAAAACTCTTTCAATGTTAAGTGTGTCAATTTTCAAAGCATGTTCGCAATTCTTATCACAGTCTTCCATATAAATCATCACATCCTTTTTCTATGATTCATAGTGATGTACGGGGACCATCTAAAATAAAAAATATCATTGGTACTAGGTGGTTTATATCCTTTGTTGATGATCATACTAGAATTACAAGGTTATTTCTTATGAAAGAAAAATCTAAAGTTGGCAGTATTTTCAAGCAATTCAACACTATGATTCAAACTCAATTCCAAACAAAAATACAAGTATTGAAAACTGACAATGCAAAAGAATATTTTGAGAAAACTCTGGGTGATTATCTTGCGAGTCAAGGGATTATCCATGTGAGTTCTTGTGTTGATACAACCCAACAAAATAGGATTGCCGAGAGAATAAATAGACACCTTCTTGAAGTTGCTCAGTCTCTAATGTTTACCACTCATGTTCCTAAATATTTTTGGGGAGAAGCAGTCTTAACAGCTACCTATCTCATAAATAGGATGCCTTCTAGGGTTTTGAACTTCCAATCACCCTACCATGTCCTTCTCCAATCTTTTCCTAACACCCGTATTTTGTCCACCCTTCCTATAAAGGTCTTTGGTTGCACTGTATTTGTTCATATACATGCCCAACATAGAAGTAAACTTGATCCAAAAGCTCTCAAATGCATATTTGTTGGATACTCCTCAAATCAAAAAGGGTATAAATGTTATTTCCCTATCACCCGTAAGTTCTATAACTCCATGGATATTTCATTCCTTGAACAAAAACCATACTACAAAGCTAATATTCAGGGGGAGAATTCTAATCAAGAATATCGGCTTTGGAATATTGACACCATGGATCCTGTTTCTGTTCATCCTGTTTCAATTCCTTCTCCAAATTCTTTCATCTATCTAGAGTCATCAATTCCTTCTCATGCTGAACCTGAAACTTCCCAAAATGAACCTGAACCTGAAACAGAATTTGAGATACTTGAAATTCCCCAAAATCTCAGTCACATATCTATTGCTACCAATGAGTTACGTGTCTACTCTAGGAGAAACAAGACTCAAGAAAGGACAAATATACAATAGCCACCTGATCAAGGCCATGAATCCAATCCGCATCTAGAGACTCAAAGTTCACCAGGTAATGGCAATACTGATTATGCCTTGGATAATTTAGCTATTGATGATAGACCTATTGCTTTGAGAAAAGGCAAGTGAGTTTGCATTGATCATCCTATTTATAATTTTGTCTCATGAAAAATTATCACCTAGCCATCGTGCTTTTGTGAGCAGTCTTGACAAAATACAAGTTCCAACTTCAATTCATGAAGCCCTCACTATACCTGAATGGAAGACAGCCATCTGGGAGGAAATTCGTGCTTTAAAGGAGAATGAGACCTGGGAGATATCTGAGTTACCTTCAGGGAAATGTCTTGTTGGCTGTAAATGGATTTTTACAGTCAAACATAATGCAGATGGAATTGTCAACAGATTTAAAGCAAGACTAGTAGCTAAGGGATTTACTCAATCTTACGGGATTGATTATCAGGAGACGTTTGCCCCTGTAGCTAAGCTCAATACAATTCGAGTATTACTCTCACTTGCTTCAAATCTTGACTGGCCCCTATATCAACTAGACGTAAAGAATGTTTTTCTCAATGGGGATCTTGAAGAAGAGGTTTATATGGAGATACCCCCTAGTCTTGATACTCCAACAACTGCCAACAAAGTTTGCAAACTCAAGAAGTCTTTACGATCTTAAGCAGTCACCAAGAGCTTGGTTTGACAGATTTACCAAAGCCGTGAAGAAGTTTGGATATGATCAATGTCAAACTGATCACACTATGTTTGTCAAGCATTCATCCTCGAGAAAAATGGCAATTCTCATCGTTTATGTTCATGATATTATCCTAACAGGAGACAATGATGAAGAACTTCTCAAATTAAAGGTTTCTTGGCTAAAGAATTTGAGATTAAAGACTTAGGAAATATGAAGTATTTTCTTGGTATGGAAGTGGCAAGGTCAAAAAGAGGAATTTCAGTTTCACAGCAAAAATATGTGTTGGATCTTTCGAAAGAAACAGGAATGCTCGGGTACAAACCAGCGGATACTCCTATGGATTTCAACTCAAAATTGGGAAGTAGAGATGATAGTGCACCTGTTGACAAAAGGAGGTACCAAAGATTGGTTGGAAAACTAATTTATCTCTCACATACCAAACCTGATATCAGTTTCTGTAGGTGTGGTAAGTCAGTTCATGAACAATCCAACAGAAGAACACATGGAAGCTGTATATAGAATCTTGAGATACTTAAAGATAACACCAAGTCAAGGATTGTTTTTCAAGAAGACTACAAACAGAGAAGTTGAAATATATACTGATGCAGATTGGGCTGGATCAGTGACAGATAGGCAGTCAACCTCAGGTTACTGTACCTACATTTGGGGGAACTTGGTTACTTGGCGAAGCAAGAAGCAACGGGTTGTATCTCGAAGCAGTGCAGAAGCTGAACTCAGAGCACTAGCTCACGGTGTTTGTGAGGGAATATGGCTAAGAAGAATACTTAGTGAACTAAAAATCAACATCTCGGGACCTATGAAATTGTTTTGTGATAATCAGTCCACAATCAGCATAGCAAAAGATCCAGTTCATCATGATAAGACAAAGCATGTGGAGATTGATAGACACTTTGTCAAGGAGAAGATAAAAGCAGGCATGATATCTCTTATATATGTCCCAACCACCAACAGACAGCAGACATCTTAACTAAAGCCTTGCCCAGGAAGTTTTTTAAGGAACTTAATTCCAAGCTAGGTCTACTCAATATCTTCAACCTAGCTTGAGGGGGAGTGTGGTTTTCTGTGTCATTATTGTTGGAAGATCAAATCTAGATTCGTGTCACTGTTCATGCGGCACAAATAGTAGAGTGCAGAAGCACTGTTCATTCGGCACTGTTCATGAAAAAAAAACTAGCATTAATTTTGATTCACTGTCTATATTAATAGTTGTTGTAAATAGGATTAGTTTATGTAATTATAGGTTTGTTACCTTTCTTAGTTGTCTTTCCTTTCTTGTTCCGTAGTTATAGGGACTGATTGAGTGTCTATCTCCTATATATATATATATATATATTGTAAATTCCAGTGGAGATATACAAATGAAGAATAATCAATTCCCATTTTCACAGTTAATATAGAAATCACCTCTGATTGTACAGTTGCGACATTTTATTCTCCATTCTCTCTGATCTAACAACAGAACCTCCACTGCTTAACCTAATGAGAAAAACAGTTGTCAACTTTCTTGACTGCAGAATTAGAAAATATTTCTTAAAAATAATGTAGAGTACATATTTCAAGTACTCAGTTAAAAGTTACCTTTCCTTGTAAAGAATAGGATATATACGAGTGATTCCAGCCAAAGTTTGAGGGATTAGACCACCATTAGTTTTAATGCATCTGAAAGCCAAAGGTGGACCAGCTTCCTTACCTATGGATGTTATATTTAACATGCATAAACTCAAAGAACAAGATGCTATATTTCGGTAAAACTGAAAAGAATGACATTGACAAACTAAAAGATGCTTACACAATCCTAATCGTTCTGCCCAATGAGCTCTATATGTTCCATTTATGTGCAGCAATAAACTAACTGTTGACGGCACCTGAAATTAGAACAGTATCTGAGGAAACCATCTGATGGAATATATATATATATGTATATAAAATCTTTACTCAACAGAATCCTAAGCCATTAGAAAACCTCAAGGGGTGAAACTGGCCCAATCCAGCCGCATAATCCTGCTCCCCAAATCTGCATACGACATATGTAAACAGAATTCAATATTACCCCAGTGCCATAATCAAGGAAAGTAAGATAAACAACATATTACCCGCAGTTTCTGTCCCACAAACAATCTTCCAAAACCTAGTTGCTTTGACAATGGAACATCTAAATTGGCATTCATAGAATACCTGCCAGGAAAAAGATTTATACATCCAGGAACATCAAATATTAGCAACCAAGCAAGGATGTAAGTTGGGTTACTTACCATCCATCAGTTAGTTCAACTTTTACTGCCTCACTTCTCTGTGCCCCAGTTTGTGACTCAGAGAAGATCCCATTTTCCAGTCCACAATCCGAGTGAATGCCAGAAATGCAAAGAATCATCATTGAAGAAGACAATGCATCCCCTTCCAGAATTTTCTTGATAGTAGACCGGTGGCCATGGTTTACTTCTCTTTCATATCTATGCACTGAATGTTGTCACTGGTTTTATAAACACAAAAGTATGTTGTCTTATATCAGTTACATACCTGTACTTCAATTCCTCAAGCACATTTGAGACAGTAAAAAATTTTCCAGCAGACCTGGCTGGACAGCATCTCTCATAGCTTGCTAGTTTCCAGACAATCCACTTGTAATGATTCATGACCCACCTGAAGAGATATGCAATAAAAATGAAAAACTATGCCAATAAGACTAAGCAAAAGAACATTTTTTAAGTAAAAAAATGCAATGTGAAATACATATGAAACATCAAAGAGCACTGATGTACCAAACTCCACTATATTGTTAAATTTAACCACAGAATAATGTGAAGGAGCTCTTTAAGTCAACAACTGATATTTCCATGTCAACCAGATAACAATTGCATATATGATATCAAGTTCCAAATATCTTTCTAACACACTTCAACTACCTAACTGACCTAACCTTGAATAGATCAAAAACAACATAGTAAAGTTACTCTTTAACAGTTTCCACAGACACTGGAAGCAAATAGTTCAGGACAGAGGCGATTTACTCTTTAGAAACAAAATGCATGGAAGCTCCATGCTGAGCCAATAGGTGGACAAAAGCTTCTGCTCCCATACCATTGTCACCAGACCCATCATGGAACATGTACTTTTCTGCATTATCTGATGTCACCTTTCTGACCAGGTTTGGAATATGCTACAACAAAATTCATTTGGTGCACAAAGTGTCAGTGCCTGGAGCTTGATTAGTCCAAGGAGAAGACAATAATAAGCATTAATATTATGTGGACTATACTCACTACTTTCTGCTCGAATGGAGGCACTGCAAAAAATTCCTTAATGTACATCCTTGGTTCTCGAAATGGATATCGGGTGGAAACTTTTCTTTTGCAACCAGAAGTATCAGAGGATAATTTAGATAAACCTGAAATTCAGATACTAAAATGAGTAGAATAGGTTTCATAACTTACAAAAGGAAAGGAACATAATAAAAATTCTTAAACTATGTTTACCATTATGAAAAATTCCAACATCCTGGTTCAAAGGGGCAGAAAATTTTGAACTACGAGGCTTTTTAAAGGGAGAAACAGTAACACGTGATCCTAGCCTCCTTTTTCCACTAGCAGGTTGTGTAACATTTGTATGCACTGAGCTCATGGTATTGGAAATATCAGCCAATGGTCTGCCTGATGACATTCCAAGTGGATCTATTTTTGAAGAAAAACCATTCAGTGAAGAATGATATAATGTTGAGTCTGGAACTTGGTTCCTGTCATTTAAGGGCTTCTGCTCACAAGTCATGCTGCTTTGCAAGCTATAATCACTTTCCTTCCCAACAGCATCAAATTTTCTGATTAAGTTACTCCCAGAACCTTCACGAAGAAACTTGGTTGAAAACTCCATTTGTCTAGAAGACCGCAAGGGAGAAGTGAAACTTTTTGTCATATGATTGTGCTGTGTTTTTATATGCCGGACCAAAGGAGTACTAAAATCATTTCTCTCACCAGATGTAGTGATGGTCCGTAGGTCATTTGGAAATGAGAAAAGTGAATCACCAGGATCCCCTCCATCCAAGAAACATCCCAGGTCTGGGTCGCCAAGAAGGCTCCTGGCCCGTTGCAGTGCGTCATTAGAAATGGATATAGATCTTCCACCTGCAGTGTGGAATTTAAATGGACTCTGTTTACCAGCAGAACTATATGTTTCTGGTTGAACAATGTTTATTTCAAAGTCATTCTTTAATGTATGACTACTACCAACTGAACTTGGGTTATACATTAAGGAAGGACTTGGATGTGATACAGCATTCATCATCCCATAACTGTTGAAACTTTTATGTAACTGTAAATGAGGTGAGCGCTGCCTTTCGTTTGTTTCACCAGTAGCATTCAATTTCGTTGTACGCTGAGGGCTTTGGATATTATAATCAACAGTGTCTTTTTTCAATCCTAGTAATGTCTTTGCTCTAACCAGACCATTAGAAGATATATTAACCCTCTTTCCAGAGCCTGTCTTAAACATAGAATTTGAGAAGCTGCAACTATTATCTATTGCATGCTGTTCCTCTTCACCTGCAATTTATTAGTCCAGACTCTAGATCACAATCAGCGATCACAAAGTCAAGATATAAATGCTCTTCAAATTACGTATTGAATAAGGGACATTTTTGCTTCAGTATCGGGGAAACTGGACTTTCAGAGAGATGTATTTGCAAAAATAATTCCACCTGCTACATCTTTCTTTGCAAGTAAGCACTCCAGAAATCAACAATTCTCATTATGAGCATTTCTACAACTTTGGTAATTGATCAAATAGGATATTCCACCTCAAGAAACAGAAAAACAAACAAAACAATAACTTCCTTGTTCCCAGTACAAGATTTGTTTTCTCTTGCCACCCAGCAAGACCCAGAAAAATACACAAGTAATTATAAACAAAATTTAGAAAAAAAAGTTTAAGAAAGGAAAAAAAAAATTGAATCAACCTAAGAAATTGTGGATAATAGATATACACTTTTAGGATATTACATTCTAGAAAACTAGCTACCAAATGATGATTAACACACAAAAAATGTAATATGTCATACTTTACGTGCCCCACGAAATACTGATGTTTAAGAAAAATTAATTTGACAATTTTATAAAGAGTAAAATAGCATATTAGTCTCTGAAAATATACCTCATTGGCAATTTAGTCCTTGATTTAATCAAATGTAGAACTCATATTGTCCTTAACATGAAACGGGTTTGAATAATTTAAGAACCAAATGAATGGATTAAGGGACTAATATGCCATTTTACTAATATTTTATATATAAATAATTGAATGGATTAAGCAGTGAATAAAATGACATACATACCTGCACCTTCATGAAACATGGGAGTGCCATTCACTCCTTCCACAAGATTGAAACAGCCTGTGCCAAACAAACACGTTGATTTCCAAATCAGAGTCAGTCACGTGCTGTGCGCGTGAGCGAGCATGCATGTATGTATGATACCTTGGAGAAGAAGATCGGCCATGGAAGGGAGACGAGAGCTGGTGGTGTTGGGAGCGCACGAATGTGCTGTTGTTGCATTTGAAGCGTCGTTTGGTTTCACTTGGGAAATTTCCCACCGGAAATTGTTCTCGCCGGCGGTGATAATCTGCCACGTCGACATAGGCGGCGCAGCGTCGTCGGTGGTATTCTTTCCTTTCTGCAGTTAGGGCTTTTCACTTTGAGCTAGCAGTTCAAGTGCAGCCCTCTATTCTGTTATTCTTGACATTTGTGGCGAAAGAAATTTGGGACTTTTTGTTTTATAAAATACAAAATTTCAGGAAGGCGGGAGTGGAATCTTTTTTTTTTTAATACGTGAAATATGATTTTTTTTTTTTTTTATAAACAAAGGGGCAAAAGCCCAAAAAATGAATTAAGAAACAACAATACACTGGAACAAAACTAAACCATTATTAACAACAATAGCTAGTTGAAGAAAATTAGGGAGAAAATTAAAAAAAAGTGAATACTAGAGAGGAGTAGATGACCTCTTCTAGCAAGAATATCAACGTAGTTATTGACTTCTCGATAGGAATCACAAATCTTAACATGTCACTTTTTCTTGAGAAGTTCCTGAACTCTTTGAAAAAAAACGTAACAAGGGTGCCGAGATTGATATCCACACTCCACTAGTTGGACGACATAATAAGAATCTGCCTCCGAAATAACATTTCGAAATCCAAGCTCAAAAGCTTCGTGAAATATGATATCTAATACATTATCTATTATATATTATTAAATATAATCTTTTTCTAAAAAAATGTCTTAAGGACATTTGTTAAGAATTTAAAAGAATTTTTTTTATGAAAAATAATGTATTCAATACATTAAAAATTGAAAAAAATTCTACATTTTATATAAAACTTTTTATTTTAAATTTCTTAACAAATGTCCTTAAAAAATCATTAAATATGTATATATGTATATGTATAAAGGGATCATACAAATTTGAATTGGACAATACTTAGATAAAATTTTGACAAAAGCATACTTTTATCTTCTAACTTCTTCCTTTTTTAAAATTTTGTCTTCTAACTAATTTTAATTTTTTAACTTATTAAATTAACACACTGTTTTTCTAATAGCTAATTATGTTAATACAACTAATGAAATAATCATACCTGGCTCCTAGGTGACAAAAATGAAATTACCACTTGTCTTATAATTTAAATGTGGCATTAAACTATTGGCCATATCATCACCTTCCTCTTTCTTCTTCCCCTTCTCTCTCTCTTTCTCTCACTCACCGAGCATTATTCCACCTACACACAATACTAAAGAAATGTCATCAACAATACACTCAATGTTGGTGTAGCTTGGTAGAGGTTGGCAATGTTGTGGGTGGCACGATGGCTAGGCAAAAGGGAGGTACAGGGTGATTGTTCTGACATTGGGTGGTGAGATTTGAATGTTGGGTGGCCTATGGTGTGGAGCTGTAGTAGAGTTCATGGCTACCAATAGTGTTTGGAGTTGTCAAGCGAAAAAGAAAGGGAGTTTGGGGATTCTAGCATACTGCCCCTGTAACACCCCAAATTTTAGACTATGTTGCAAGAGCTGACAGAATTACACTACTTTGTGTTTTCTGTGCATTATAAAAATAATTTGATTATTTCGATACTATTTGAGATTATTCTGTGTGATTTGCTCTCGGTCAAGAAAATAATAATTTTCGGTAGGAGAAATTCTTGTCGATTATTTAGAGACGGGGATCTTATTTAACCCGAATCTGAGTAACACGAAAAGAATCTATTAATTTTTAGAATTTATCTCTCAAATAATTCTATTTTACTTGATAAATATATGTTGCTTGATGCATAGCTGTTATTGCTATGACTTATTTTGACCCGGTATAGTTTAATTTGCCATTATACTCAACCGACCAAAATTATGGAATTCCCAATTCGACCAAAATTCTGGAAATCTCAATCCGACAGAAGTTCCTCAACATTTTCCCAAATGGTTTTCATTTCAAAACCTATTTCGACAAACCGAATTCGACAATTTCTTTTGAGAATAGATTCTTGTCGATACTGACTTCATTTCAAGCCTATTCCTACAAACAAAGCTCGACAGTTTTATGAATATACTCCTATTGATAGACTCGGTCTTTCTCAAGCCTTATAGGGATTCAAAAGATCAATCTCACGTAACTCATTCGACAATCCAAGATTTTTGAAGGTCTTGACATCGACAGAATTTGGACAAGATCCAAACACTTGAAGAAATTTTCCTAACATTTTGATCCCGTCGGATTTAATTACTGAATGCAAGCATAAGTTAAATGGTGAGTTGAATCCGACACCTTCAGAGCATTTTCCCGACAACATCAATCGGTAGTTCGACAAAACCCAAAATACCTCAAGACTGGATGAAACTGATTCTCAATTCTTGAATCAGAAATCAAAGATTTTGGCTGTTATGGCTGCCTCTTCCGACAAAGACCATCTATTCCGACCAAGACCATCTTTCCGACAGAAGACCATCTATTCAAAAACATGGAAGATGTCGTCGGATTCGACAAAACGCTGGACGTTGCTGTTAGCAGAGAATCAGTCAATAAAAACAATATGGTTATCTTTTTCCCTCAATCTTGTCGGACGATTCTCCAAATCAAAATCGACCTAACTGATCATAAATAGTACTACTATTTGTTGTCGAACACTATTTTATGTCGAAGGTTGCTCATTGTTGGACAAACACTTATCGTCGAATTTTATCTTCAGACCATTTAGGACAATGTTAATATCTGTCGAATTTGATCCTCTGATCATTTAAGACAATGTCATATCCATCGAATTTGGACTTCTATCCAAATATGTCGAATTTCATCTTTTTACTATTTGGTACCATGTTAAAATCCGTCGAATTAGATCTTTTAATTATTAGGTACCAAGTTAAAATCTGTCGAGTGAGATGCTAGTATCAGTTAAGTGAAAATGTCAATATTCGTCGAGTGAGGATGCTTATGGCTGTTGAGTTAGAATGTCAATTTCCGTCGAGTGGGGATACCAATGTCCGTCGAATTTGAATGATAATGTTCGTCGAATTATGGTGCTAACGACCGTCGAGTAAGAATTCCTGATTTCAGTAGAAAAACTTCTCTAATGTCAAAATCCGTCGAATTTGATCTTCTGACCATATAGTATTTCGTCGATTCGACAATTGGAAGATTTCTCCAACATCAACATCTGTCCGACGAATTAGGATATTTGTTGACTTTTCAAGTTCATCCGACAGCCTTTCATTTCGTTTGACAGAATCAACATTCGACAAAGTTCTCATCCGACAACACTTGATTTTAACCATTCTTGGGGAAATGATGTTATCCCATCTACAGAATGTTATGTCATTTTTCGTCGAAATTTCCTTGGAAACTTACGTTCATGCAGCAATTTGGAGGGGTTTTACGTCGGCCACGTAGCAGCTTGAAGGAGGTTCTACAAGGTTCTTGAACAATCCAATAACCTTGAAAGTCAAATAAATGACATCAGCCACGTGCATTTAGAATAAGATATTTTACTTCAAGTAAATCCTAATATTCCTATACTTATCCCACGGCAACCGCCTCATAATTTCACTCTCATAAATTATATTTTCTCTCACATCAAAAACAGTATTCATCTTTTTCTCTCAGAAATCCTATGAACCTGAGCATCATTTTCTTCTTTCTCTCTTCTTTGGTTCGGCCAGGTATCCTACGAACACTATCTATCATCTGTAATTTTCATTCTCACCACTTCCTAAAGCCAAACACCATTCTAAACACTTTCATTTAGAAAGTTTTCACAAAATCCCACTCTAAGTACTTCAAAATCCAATTTCTATCTTACTTCCTTGGAGGAATTATTGTGGCTTGTACGAAAACAAGGAGAAGGAGAAGAGCTTAAAAAGCTTGAATCATCTATTTTCTATCTTGTTCTTCAAAGCTCAAGTTTGAAGCCTTGAAGAAGCTCTTGGTGGAGGGAGTTTGCTTGAAGGAGACATACAAAGAGCTTTGGAGGTTCTTCAAGAGGTAAGAGGGAGATTTAACCTCACCAACCAAGTTTTGGTGGTGTGGAGATGGTTGTGTCTGGTGAAAAACCCCTAAGGGTTTATTCACTTATTGTTTAATTACTTCTTTAGTTGTGATTGTGTTGCTGGTGATTTTATGTTTGTGATTGTGGTGTTTATGGCCTTGAAATTATGATTACATGTGTGATAATATGTTTATTGTTTTGATAAATATTGGTATGTATGAAACTGAATGCATGTAAGTGTATGTGTAAATTAGGATGTGAATAATATGATGGATTAAACTGAGAATTTAGAATTTGAAAGAAAAGGAATTGAATTTAGAAGAGTCGAATACAGCAAGATGAAATGATTTTGGAGAAACAATACAGATTATGATTTTATAGGAGCAATATTGTAATTTTTGTGTTTAATGGGGACATGTTGTAACTAATGATTTTTGAATGGTTATATTATAAATATGATTTTTATAAGGGACTATTTAGTAAATATGGTTTTTGAGGGACTATTTCATAAATATAATTTGTATGAGAAACTATTTCGTAAATGTGATTTTATGAAGGACTATTTCGTCAATAGGATTTTTATGAGGGACTATGTTGTAAATTATAAATTTTATGAAAGATTATTTCGTAAAAAGGAATTTTATGAAAAACCATTTTGTAAATATGAATTTTTGAGGGACTATTTTGTAAATATGAATTTTATGAGGAATGATTTCGTAAAATATGAATTTTTCAAGGGACTATTTCGTAAGTGTGACTTTTATGAGGGATTGTTGTGAAAATATTATTTGGATGAGGATTATAATGCAAATATTATGTTTTGAGGAGTTATTATGCAAATATGAAAAATGAAGTTGAGTTTTGGTGTTAACTGACGAAACTAGTATTCTTGATTTAAAACGTGTGAAGAGTATTTTACGTGATTGAGAAATGATAAAAAAATTGATACGTGATTTGAGAAAATGCGAAAAATATGGTTTCATGAAATTACTTGTAATAATATTATTGGGCCAATTTTGAGGACCCCAATATGAGATAAAGAAAATGAATTGAGAATATGAGATAAAGAAAATGAATTGAGAATATGAGATAAAGAAAATGAATTGAGAATATGAGATAAAGAAAATGAACTGTGCATGGTGCATTTGAATGTGCATTGAAAAAGTCCGATGGGCTGAATAAGGCTGGACAATTAACCAGAAGACTGGAGATTGTCTGTGGGCTAAGGCTGGACAATTAACCAGAAGACTGGAGATTGTCTGTGGGCTAAGGTGAATAATTAACCAAAGCATTCTCCTCGAAATTGTGAAAAACCTCCATAGAATTGTTTTGATAAACTGAGTCTTTGTACATATGCATAAATCTGAGCATTTACATCTGTGTGATATAATAATTGAGGAATATTGATTATAAGTTATGACAATTGTTTTGAATACTTAGAAGATGATGATGATGATAATGCTGAGGGCATTATCATCATTATTGTTTATGATAACTAAATTATTGAATAAGTGAATATTGATAAGGATATAGATGTAATTATGAATTATGGTATGAATTATGATGATAAATGATATGTGTTAGATAAATGATATTGGTGGCATAATTGTAATTATGTATGATGTGTTAGTATGTGTTTATCTTCATTGCTACCATACTGGTATTGGCGTAGGTGATCTCACCTCTTTGTCTGTCTATTTCTGTATTGTATTTATAATTGTAAAGAGATTGAGCAAGACGTTGAGTGAGAACGCAAGGAAGATCAGATTTTCGAGAAGGAAGTTGAGTTCTAAAGAGATGGAGATGCTGAGTTTTCGTAAGGTTTATGGGAACCGGAGGCATAGTGCGTCGAGCTTGTTGGAAAATGTATTTCTCACATAAATAGTAATAGGAAGCTTACTACCATACTCCTGGTATGGTTAGTATTGTATATTTTGTGTCAAATTGGATTCCTCCCTGTTGAGGAGTCGGAGAAGGACCCGTTTGAGGGTTCTGCATGTTTAGAGTTACTTGGGCATTATGTAATTTAATTAATGTGAAAATATTTTTAGAGTCCAATTTGTAAATATTAAAGTGTGACAGTACTACGACTTATGTATGTATAATGTAAAATTTTATTGTAATGATGCTGTAATGTTTTAACTTCCGCTAAGTTTATCTTACTATCGCCAAGAAATTTTACAACTCGTATTTATATTACAAGCACGATTTCATAACGAAGGGGCGATATGATAATTGAGTAACACGAAGTGTGACGCCCTAAGGAGGGTGTTACATTAGGTGGTATCAGAGCCCAAGTTAGAGTCTTTTAGGTTTGTGGGTAGGTTTGTCTTGTTTGTGTTGTGTGAATCTCTGACACTGAATACAGAGATATGTTTTGGTTTCTGAAAGGAGACGAAGTTGTGTGAAATAATTACATTTAGTTCGACGTGTTTTTGATTTTGTTTATCTTTGAAGAAAGATAATGGAACGAAGCGAACATGAGCATGAGGATGCGAGACGTGATGAAGATCGTATAGTCGCAGCTAGAAGTGTAATGCAAAAGATGATTGAAGTAGCAGTACAACAGAGACAAATGATCACTCAGCAACAGGAACTGATAATCGAACTTCACAGCTTACTAGGATTGGAACAGCCATCAGATGTGAGAAGCTGTAACTTAGAACCTTCGATAATCCAAGATGGAAGGAAGCGTAAAGTCGATCGTGTTCAACAAAAGTCGTATGTACGACCATTGGGGAAGCAACAACGAACAAAGAGGGGGAGTACTAATGGCAATGATTTTGGTCAGACTGAGGCATCAACCATGAAATGTTTCAAGTGTGGGAAAAATCATCTTACTAAAGATTGTCAGCATAAAAAGGTTATTTGTTATCAATGTGGGAAGCCTGGACATTTCTCCAGAGATTGTGATCAACTGAAGATGGAACTTTCCATTAGTAATACACGTATTTCAAAATCCCAAGAAGAAAAAGCCGATGCAGATGGAGTAATGAGAACGTTCAAATACAAAAACTTAAGGAGTGAGGAAATTGTGCCATAGAGGGTAATCTTAAAAATGTATTGTATAATGCGTAAGGTAACCCAGTCTTTTGTGATCTGTGACTGTGTAAAATCTTTTTAGGTTATCTGTGTTTTGTTCTTTTCATAATACTACTTCAACTTCTAAACTTGTTATTACTACTCGAGTCTGTCTGAAAATACCTTATTATTATTAGAGTTTGAAACTTTTCTGTTGATCTGGTTTGTCTATTTCTTGTTCAAATAGACTGAGTAAATCAATTTGACTTATCCATGTCTTCGTTATAGTGTGATCGAGTATTTCTACTCTTCTTGTTAAACTTGTTGTTTATACTCAAGTTTTCTAACTTTATCCTATACCTATTGAATATCAAATCTTTTCTGTTGATTTGATTTGTTTATCTAAAATTACATCTATTTGAGAATCTGATTTTATAAATGGATTGGTTATTTTTCAACCATATCCTACTAGATTGATACAAGGTAACCTTAGTGTTTCCTTGACCTGAGATTTTTGGATTTGAATCCAGAAAGTTCATTTCTAAAATTTTTGGACTATGTTCATTTCGAAATCTATTAGATCATTTCAAATTCTTGTTGGGCTAATCTAGTAACCTATTGAATAGTCTTATTATTTTTCCTTATGACTTTCAAAGTGTCTTTCATGTATCTCAATTAAGAAAGAGTTATGCGTAAAACTAATCGAATGCAAGTTCTGTTAGAAGTTCAACTTGTGAATTTAGATTGAGTGTTAAGATAAAATAGAAAGATGGTGACGTATACTTCAAGGCAGTGAAATGTGCATGAGAAGAATTGTTCGAGTTACGTTTTAGGATATGCGATAGTTGTTTTGCAAGGAAAATCTGAAGATGTTTTCTTTCTTATCAAGTTCACAATAATTTCAAGGGTTTGAAGTACCTGTACAATCAAGAGGGGCTAGGATATAAGGAAAAGACGGTAGATAGAATTTTCAAAGGATTTGTTGAGAGCTTGTGTTCTAGAATAAGCTGGTTGTTGGGGTGAATTTCTACCATTAATAGAATTCACATACAACAATAGATTTCGTTCGAATATAGGGTACCTACCCTATGAGGCATTGTATGGGTGACGATGTAGAACATCATTGTGTTAGCATCATGATGTTGAAAGTACAGAGGTAGGACTAGAAATTGTGCAGCAAACTACTGAGAAAGTAAAGACGATCTAAGGCAAAATAAGGACAATTCAGACACGACAAAAGAGTTATGAAAATAAAAGATGAAGACCGCTTGAATTTGAAGAAGGTGACCATGTGTCTCTACATGTGACACCTATGACAAGAGATGGACAAGAGATTAAGTCGAGGAAACCCACTCCGAAGTTTATTAGACCGTATCAAATACTCTGTTGGACATCGTACAAATGAAGGAAAATTCAACCTACGAGACGTTTCTAGTCAAGATTGAAGATCAAAGGATAAAGTAACTTCGAGATAATGAAATCGCATTGGTTACAGTGGTTTGGAACAATATACATGGTGAAGCAACATGAGAATTAGAAGATAAGATAAGAGAGTAGTATCCATTTTTATTTTAAGTGTGTCAAGTTTCGAGGACGAAACTTATTTTAGAGGGGGAGAGTTGTAACACCCCAAATTTTAGACTATGTTGCAAGAGTGATGATTACACTACTTTGTGTTTTCTCGTGCATTATAAAAATAATTTGATTATTTCGATACTATTTGTAATTATTCTGTGTGATTTGCTCTTGGTCAAGAAAATAATAATTTTCGGTAGGGGAAATTCTTGTCGATTATTTAGAGACGGGGATCTTACTTAACCCGAATCGAGTAACACGTAAAAGAATCTATTAATTTTTAGAATTTATCTCGTAAAATAATTCTATTTTACTGATAAATATATGTTGCTTGATGCATAGTTGTTATTGCTATGACTTATTTTGACCCGGTATAGTTTAATTTGCCATTATACTCAACCGACCAAAATTATGGAATTCCCAATTCGACCAAAATTCTGGAAATCCCAATCTGACAGAAGTTCCTCAACATTTTCTCAAATGGTTTTCATTTCAAAACCTGTTTCGACAAACCGAATTTGACAATTTCTTTTAAGAATAGATTCTTGTCGATACTGACTTCATTTCAAGCCTATTCCGACAAACAAAGCTCGACAGTTTTATGAATATACTCCTATTGATAGACTCGGTCTTTCTCAAGCCTTATAGGGATCCAAAAGATCAATCTCACGTAATTCATTCGACAATCCAAGATTTTTGAAGGTCTTGACATCGACAGAATTTGGACAAGATCCAAACACTTGAAGAAATTTTCCTAACATTTTGATCCCGTCGGATTTAATTACTGAATGCAAGCATAAGTTAAATGGTGAGTTGAATCCGACACCTTCAGAGCATTTTCCCGACAACATCAATCGGTAGTTCGACAAAACCCAAAATACCTCAAGACTGGATGAAACTGATTCTCAATTCTTGAATCAGAAATCAAAGATTTTGGTACATTATGGCCGCTCTTCCGACAAAGACCATCTATTCCGACCAAGACCATCTTTCCGACAGAAGACCATCTATTCAAAAACATGGAAGATGTCGTCGGATTCGACAAAACGCTGGACGTTGCTGTTAGCAGAGAATCAGTCAATAAAAACAATATGGTTATCTTTTTCCCTCAATCTTGTCGGACGATTCTCCAAATCAAAATCGACCTAACTGATCATAAATAGTACTACTATTTGTTGTCGAACACTATTTTATGTCGAAGGTTGCTCATTGTTGGACAAACACTTATCGTCGAATTTTATCTTCAAACCATTTAGGACAATGTTAATATCTGTCGAATTTGATCCTCTGATCATTTAAGACAATGTCATATCCATCGAATTTGGACTTCTATCCAAATACGTCGAATTTCATCTTTTTACTATTTGGTACCATGTTAAAATCCGTCGAATTGGATCTTTTAATTATTAGGTACCAAGTTAAAATCATGTCGAGTGAGATGCTAGTATCGCTAAGTGAAAATGTCAATATTCGTCGAGTGAGGATGCTCATGTCTTTGAGTTAGAATGTCAATTTCCGTCGAGTGGGGATACCAATGTCCATGTCGAATTTGAATGATAATGTTCGTCGAATTATGGTGCTAACGACCGTCGAGTAAGAATTCCGATTTCAAGAGAAAAACTTCTCTAATGTCAAAATCCGTCGAATTTGATCTTCCTCGACCATATAGTATTTCGTCGATTCGACAATTGAAAGATTTCTCCAACATCAACATCCGTCCGACGAATTAGGATATTTGTTGACTTTTCAAGTTCATCCGACAGCCTTTCATTTCGTTTGACAGAATCAACATTCGACGAGTTCTCATCCGACAACACTTGATTTTAACCATTCTTGGGGAAATGATGTTATCCCATCTACAGAATGTTATGTCATTTTTCGTCGAAATTTCCTTGGAAACTCACGTTCATGCAGCAATTTGGAAGGGTTTTACGTCGGCCACGTAGCAGCTTGAAGGAGGTTCTACAAGGTTCTTGAACAATCCAATAACCTTGAAAGTCAAATAAATGACATCAGCCACGTGCATTTAGAATAAGATATTTTACTTCAAGTAAATCCTAATATTCCTATACTTATCCCATGGCAACCGCCTCATAATTTCACTCTCATAAATTATATTTTCTCTCACATCAAAAACAGTATTCATCTTTTTCTCTCAGAAATCCTACGAACCTGAGCATCATTTTCTTCTTTCTCTCTTCTTTGGTTCGGCCAGGTATCCTACGAACACTATCCATCATCTGTAATTTTCATTCTCACCACTTCCTAAAGCCAAACACCATTCTAAACACTTTCATTTAGAAAGTTTTCACAAAATCCCACTCTAAGTGCTTCAAAATCCAATTTCTATCTTACTTCCTTGGAGGAATTATTGTGGCTTGTACGAAAACAAGGAGAAGAAGAAGAGCTTAAAAAGCTTGAATCATCTATTTTCTATCTTGTTCTTCAAAGCTCAAGTTTGAAGCCTTGAAGAAGCTCTTGGTGGAGGGAGTTTGCTTGAAGGAGACATACAAAGAGCTTTGGAGGTTCTTCAAGAGGTAAGAGGGAGATTTAACCTCACCAACCAAGTTTTGGTGGTGTGGAGATGGTTGTGTCTGGTGAAAAACCCCTAAGGGTTTATTCACTTATTGTTTAATTACTTCTTTAGTTGTGATTGTGTTGCTGGTGATTTTATGTTTGTGATTGTGGTGTTTATGGCCTTGAAATTATGATTACATGTGTGATAATATGTTTATTGTTTTGATAAATATTGGTATGTATGAAAAACCGAATGCATGTAAGTGTATGTGTAAATTAGGATGTGAATAATATGATGGATTAAACTGAGAATTTAGAATTTGAAAGAAAAGGAATTGAATTTGGAAGAGTCGAATACAAAGAAGATGAAATGATTTTGGAGAAACAATACTGATTATGATTTTATAGGAGCAATATTGTAATTTTTGTGTTTAATGGGGACATGTTGTAACTAATGATTTTTGAATGGTTATATTATAAATATGATTTTTATAAGGGACTATTTAGTAAATATGGTTTTTGAGGGACTATTTCATAAATATAATTTGTATGAGAAACTATTTCGTAAATGTGATTTTATGAAGGACTATTTCGTCAATAGGATTTTTATGAGGGACTATGTTGTAAATTATAAATTTTATGAAAGATTATTTCGTAGTAAAAGGAATTTTATGAAAAACCATTTTGTAAATATGAATTTTTGAGGGACTATTTTGTAAATATGAATTTTATGAGGAATGATTTCGTAAAATATGAATTTTTCAAGGACTATTTCGTAAGTGTGACTTTTATGAGGGATTGTTGTGAAAATATTATTTGGATGAGGATTATAATGCAAATATTATGTTTTGAGGAGTTATTATGCAAATATGAAAAATGAAGTTGAGTTTTGGTGTTAACTGACGAAACTAGTATTCTTGATTTAAAACGTGTGAAGAGTATTTTACGTGATTGAGAAATGATAAAAAAATTGATACGTGATTTGAGAAAATGCGAAAAATATGGTTTCGCGATGAAATTACTGTAATAATATTGTTGGGCCAATTTTGAGGACCCCGAATATGAGATAAAGAAAATGAATTGAGAATATGAGATAAAGAAAATGAATTGAGAATATGAGATAAAGAAAATGGATTGAGAATATGAGATAAAGAAAATGAACTGTGCATGGTGCATTTGAATGTGCATTGAAAAAGTCCGATGGGCTGAATAAGGCTGGACAATTAACCAGAAGACTGGAGATTGTCTGTGGGCCAAGACTGGACAATTAACCAGAAGACTGGAGATTGTCTGTGGGCTAAGGCTGAATAATTAACCAAAGCATTCTTCTCGAAATTGTGAAAAACCTCCATAGAATTGTTTTGATAAACTGAGCCTTTGTACATATGCATAAATCTGAGCATTTACATCTGTGTGATATAATAATTGAGGAATATTGATTATAAGTTATGACAATTGTTTTGAATACTTGGAAGATGATGATGATGATAATGCTGAGGGCATTATCATCATTATTGTTTATGATAACTAAATTATTGAATAAGTAAATATTGATAAGGATATGGATGTAATTATGAATTATGGTATGAATTATGATGATAAATGATATGTGTTAGATAAATGATGTTGGTGGCATAATTATAATTATGTATGATGTGTTAGTATGTGTTTATCTTCATTGCTACCATACTGGTATTGGCGTAGGTGATCTCACCTCTTTGTCTGTCTATTTCTGTATTGTATTTATAATTGTAAAGAGATTGAGCAAGACGTTGAGTGAGAACGCAAGGAAGATCAGATTTTCGAGAAGGAAGTTGAATTCTAAAGAGATGGAGATATTGAGTTTTCGTAAGGTTTATGGGAACCGGAGGCATAGTGCGTCGAGCTTGCTGGAAAATGTATTTCTCACATAAATAGTAATAGGGAGCTTACTACCATACTCCTGGTATGGTTAGTATTGTATATTTTGTGTCAAATTGGATTCCTCCTTGTTGAGGAGTCGGAGAAGGACCCGTTTGAGGGTTCTGCATGTTTAGAGTTACTTGGGCATTATATAATTTAATTAATGTGAAAATATTTTTAGAGTCCAATTTGTAAATATTAAAGTGTGACAGTACTACGACTTATGTATGTATAATGTAAAATTTTATTGTAATGATGCTGTAAAGTTTTAACTTCCGCTAAGTTTATCTTACTATCACCAAGAAATTTTACAAGTCGTATTTATATTACAAGCACGATTTCATAACGAAGGGGCGATATGATAATTGAGTAACACGAAGTGTGACGCCCTAAGGAGGGTGTTACAGCCCCAATTAGGGGCCCAAATTTAGTGATTTTCTCCTCACAAGAATAAGGATGGGGTAAAAATCTCCCTAAGGTAGATTTAGGGTTGAGGACAAGGATCATGTCCCTTGCCTCATGTGTTGGGGGGTAATACTACATCCCCCCTTCAATCTTTTTTGGGGAATACCACATCCCCATCAATTTGTTTGGGGAATACCACATCTCTTTATACACAACATGCAATAAATATTAGTAATTAGGAAAAGCATCACACAAATCACACACAAGATTTAACGTGGTTCGGCTAATATACCTACATCCATGGATGAGAAAAGTCAAATCTACTATCAAAATAAATCTAGCCTGCAGGCCTCACAAGACTATCTCTCCCAGACTCTCATGACTCTACCAATTCCCAAATACAAGTATTTTTAACTCATCCTTCCTACTTTCCTATTATAAACAAATCTCTCACAAATTTTATTCATATCTCACAAATCTCTAACATATTTTTTAAATCTTTTAACAAATCTTTAACATATTTCACAAAGTAAGAAACTGGTAATAACAATCTTTAATGGAATTTGGGTCAAACTCAACAATCTTCACCTTGATACAAATTGCATCATCATTTCTAACAAAAAAATCGTCAAATCTTCAAACCTTCAAATCTATCGTTATCAATGGAACACGCCGCTTGACCTCCATGCCAAGAAGATTTTTGACAACACCTGTCGTTGTTCATAACGCTCAAACTTCCAAATCTTCAAATCAAATATTCGTGCTTGCACCGTCATTATATGGAACACGCCACTTGATCTCAATGTCAAGAAGACTTTCGACACATCTGCCACATTTGCCGCCATCATAATGAGACACGCCATCTAACCTCCATTATTAGGCTAACTTTCGACACAAGGGTCCAAAGGAACCATTCCATCGCCTAGATCCTTGAATCATCGGCTCTGATATCACTTGTTGGGGAGTAATACTACATCCCTCCTTCAATCTTTTCTAGGGAATACCACATCCCCATCAATCTGTTTAGGGAATACCACATCTCCTTATACACAACATGCAATAAATATTAGTAATTGAGAAAAACATCACACAAATCACATACAAGGTTTAACATGGTTTGACTAATATGCCTATATCCACGGATGAGAAGAGTCAAATCTACTATCAAAACAAATTTAGCATGCAGGCCTTACAAGACAATCTCTCCCAGACTCTTATTCTCACTCTCATGACTCTACCAATTCTCAAATACAAGTATTTATAACTCATCCTTCCTAATTTCCTGTTATAAATAAATCTCTCACAAATCTTATTCATATCTCACAAATTTCTAACATATTTTTCAAATCTTTTAACAAAGCTTTAACATATTTTGACATATCTTTGCATATCTTTGCATATCTTCACAAAATAGGAAACTAGTGATAAAAATCTTCAATGGAATTTGGGTCAAACCTAACAATATGGAGTCCCTGCTTGCACCAAATTATCAAAATACCCTTAATATATATATATATAGGAGTGTATCTAGTGAGATGAGTGCTTATTATAAAAGGTGAGAGAAGTGAATCTTGATCATTGCATCTTGATCATTGCATCATATATGACATTTAAATAACTTTTAATCTTGACATCCATGTATGGTTGTATGGTCAAGATTTACTCTCCTTACTCTCTTACAATAAAAACTCATCTTACTAGATATGTCGTGTGTATGTGTGTGTGTATACACACACACTAGTATTTTGAACCCGTGCAGCGCACGGGATAATTCAAAAAATTAAATATAAACATGTATATTATTAAACTAAATTTTGTAAAATAACTAATTATAACCAAATATTTAATTATTTAATTGTTTATAATTTAATATAAAAGAAACGTTTAATTATTTAATTATAACTAACTATATCTAATTATATCTAGTATAGATGGGAAGTAATGTTTAGTATATATAAAAGAAAAGATAATAAAAAAATTGTATAATAAAGCTTAACATCACATTCTAGTACTTCATCAAGATATGTTACTAACAAAATTAATCAAGTGTGAAAAACTTAATTATATAAGTAAAAAGAATGAAAATTACTAATATATAAAATACAAATTATCGCAAAATTAAACACTTAATCATTACTGTAAGAATTGTCATAATATGATAGTCATGTTTAAAAGTAGAACACAAAAGCAACATTTAAACATAATATTAGCAAATTTCATTAAAAATACAACCAAAAGCAGAGGAATTATCGTCAAAAGAGGAACCTACATATCCTCTTCCTAATGTCAACAGAATCAAACTTCCACCAAAAATATAACCAAAAGCATAGTTGAACGTAAATATCTTTAAAAAAAAAAAAAGAAGGACCACAGTTCCTTCATTCCACCTTCAAATTACTCTTGGTACATATAATTTTCAATCATTCTCTATCTTGACATCTTTCAACTTGGTGCTGGACATATCACCATCGACCAATGAAACACATTCGTCAGAAGCTCTTTTTGCAGGAGTCAGATTGGGAACAATATTTTTAGCTTGACTACCAAGACATATATCTTCATCACTTAAATGTTGCATTAGGTCCTACAAAACCATAAGTTAAATAAATATTTAATGAACAAATCATATTAATTAAAGATAATTATTAAACCTTGTAAAAAAGCTTAATAACTTTGCAAACCTTAGCAACAGAGGATTGAACATCTTGATACTCAACATTTGAAGATGTATGACCAAGAGATAACCCCACAGAAATGTCAGGCTAGTAATAGATTCAAAGACAGAAATAAAAACTATTAAATTCCTATTACTAAGAAGTTAAATTATAAAAATTAAAAATAATAAACTAATTATATAATTATAGATTAAGAAAGGATCCAGATAATTTTTCAGACCTCATTAGCAAAGAATGAAGGATTGGACTCTTTGAATTTAGAAATAATGGAAGGATCAGAACAAATCTTGAAACCTTGAAAGAAGGTTCAAGATGATTGAACACTTCTATGTTAAATTGTACTTTAAAAAGGAACAATCTCTCTATTAGGAATTGTCGAAATTCAGGTGGGTGACCAATTAGACCTCCATTCTAATTCAAAATAACAAAATCAGAAATGAATTTGTAACAAAAATACACATTACTATAATTTAATTGAACAAAATGAATACTTGCCTTCTGAATGCATTCAAGCAAGTGAGACCATGATTTTTTCAGAATAAAATATGCATCACGATTGGACAATTGAAAAGTAGCACTATCAGTGTTATCCATCACTCTATGGTTGATTTTATATCTGAGTAAGTAAATAGAAATAGGATTAGAACACAATTCAGGAAGCAATTATGAATTTAAATACAAACTTAATGAACTAACCTTGGAAATACATTCACCACATGACACTGACAACCTTCACAGTAATACATTCCAGAATTTGGGGTAACTGCTCCATTACATGTGCAAGCAACATACCACCAGTCTAGGACCATTGTTGACACCTTTCATAGTAGTAAAGATTATGTAAATTCCATCCTATAATTAACATGAATACAATCACTCAAATTATAATTCAAGATTTACAATCATGATAGAAATATTCTGTGATTATTTTAAAGAAAAATAATAAACAAAATACTCACATCTTTATAGTCTTTTAGTTGCTTAATAGACTTGCTAGGAGTCATGTTCAGGAAGTCATTGGCAAGTGAATAATAAGGAACATCAGATTGAAAGGGATGTTGAAAACAAAACCAAAGGAAAAAAGAAAAAGCAATTAAAATTCCAATATATTATATTTGAAAATTTAATTTATTCTAGACCCTGATCCGGAATCCTGTCTAACAGATCAATCCGGCACGCGTATAACCATACTCCGCCCTGAATGACTAAGATTGGACCTTGATGACAGTCAGGACCTCGAAATCATGCATGTCAAACCACAAACATTGGACCATAAAATCAAGATTACTAAATTTGTGTAGAAGATATATCTCGAAATATTTGTAACTATCAATTATTATCTTACAATATTATAAGACTTATAACCGTCTCAGACTGATAAGTAGCTTCCATATCTAAGTTCCTAACTTATAGGGATTTACCCCAACAACAATATGACGATAATCTCTACCAGGATATCAATCCTAAAAACTTGCATTCAATATAAATTGCATTACGATTCTACACACGCTCTATAAATATTAGGCTAAGTAACCCTAAATAGGAAAATAAATTATCACTCTTAGCATAACCATACTTGTGCACAGTATGATTTGAGCGTTGGAGTCCATTTGCAGGTACCAACCCCCTGTCTCAACATGCTCTACTGCTACTGCGCGAGGAGGAAATGAAGTGCCTATCTTAGGTACACCTCTGAATCCACTTTAGACCATTGACGTCATCTATGGGAAAATTAAAACTTCTATTCCCACTCAACCATGGTGAACACAAGACAAAACTCGAGAAGAGACGTTGCGCAAACCTCTGCAAACCAAAGGCACGGACTAGCGACGTAGCGCCGTCCTCATCCTGCACCCCCACTAGTCGTTGAAGCCTCTGCTATGAGGAACCAAGCATCCATCCTGAGACATCTATGCGATGGCTATGAAACTTTGCTTTCTGATGAAAACCCCCCCTATCACATAGAGTATTGATAATCACATATTTTATTCATTAAGAAACCCTTATGTTTAGTTATTTACACTCTCCATATTCTTAATTGATTGAGTTTGGTATGATTTTGTGAGTTAGAACTCAAATTGGTCCTAATTGAATATTTTCAGCATTATTGAGATTTGACACTGTTTCTGTATTTTGGCCATAACTTGAGTTCCTGATATCTGATAATCATGAATTTTACCTTGTAGGAAAGCTAAGAGGAAGTTCTACAACTTTGATGAAGAGTTCGAAGTCCTAAACAGATGTCTAAGGGACCTAAGTTTACATGGAAGACAGAATACAGGTTCTGTCACTAGAATCCGAACGGTGTGCACTCATAAAATCATATCTCAAGCTGTAATAATGGAGATAGGCTAAAATTTGGATAGTTGATAGTTAAGATCCAAATAAACAACTTTCATGAAGAACACTTTTTGAAAAAAATGAAGTCTAATGGGTTAGTTTGAGCTTGCAAGTCGGAATAGAGGTGCTAAAGTTGGGTTTGAGCAACCTGCGGTATTTGGGTCATATCTTAGACTATAGGAAGCCAAATTGGACGATCCAGATATGCATGTTATAGCCAAGACAAAGATCTACAACTTTTACGAAGAGTACTTTTTATGGATCTGAAGTATAGTTGGTCATTTTTGGCTTCCAAGTCAGACAAGAAATTTTCGTCCTCAACCATCCACTCCACTAACCCACTCAACCATCCACTCCACCAACCCACTCAACCACCCCACTCCACCAACCCACTCAACCACTCCACTCCACCCAACCCACTCATTCACCCACTCCCTTTTGTCCTTTTGTTACCCTAGATTTCTATAAAAGGCACCATTGGTTATCATGAATGACAAGTTGTATTCTCCTTCATTTCTCTCATAGTTTCTTCTTGTTTCTTCATAGTTTCTCATAACTTTTGTATATTTTGATGCTCCCCTTCATGGTAATGGAGGGCTAAGCTACTTTCGGTCAATTTAGAACTCTTGAAGAGATTGTGGTTTGGATTCTTGAGACCTTGGTTATGTATTGTATTTGATTTGTAATTGAATTTCTCTTTTCTTCTTCTTTTTTTTTCTTCTTGATCTTGAATGCATGAATGGTGATTCTATTTATATTGATCTGATTTGATCTTGGTTTAAGATTAAGATTTATGATGAAACTTAGAACTGATTGATCTAAACTAATTACATAAATGAAGATTGAGATTTGTGATGAAACTTAGAACTGATTGATCTAAATTAATCACAGAATTGAAAAGGTTAGGTTACTAATTTGTGCCTAAGTTAATTGAATTTGGTACTTGAAATTAACATAGATCTTCATGAATGGTGTGATTGCGGATTTGTGTTTATCACTTGTTAATTGAATTCTAGACGATCATCTAGTATGAATTCTGGATTTGATGCAGAGATCTCGGTTAGATCCAAATTAACAATTCAATTGCGCTTCAAGTGTTCTATGAAGGGTCTATGATTGAATCCACCCAATCTTGGATAGGTTTCTAAATTGACTGCTCTTTAATTGTTATTTCTTCCTTTAATTTTGTTAAGTGCGATCTTAAACTGTCAAACCCCCTTTGCTAAACTTTCACTTGATTTGATTAAATTGCATCTACAATCCTTGTGGAGATGATCCCGTCTTGTCATTGTGCTACAAGCTTAGGTAATAACTTCGGTTATAATTTTGACTGAGTTCGGCGCTCGTCAAAATTTTGGCGCCGTTGCCGGGGATTAGTAAGTGTAATATTTTCATTTTAAGTGTTTTTACTAACTTTTGCTTTTTATTAACTTTTCTAACATTTTTATCCATTGTCTAGTGTATTTTGCTTATTTATTTGTTTTTGTGTGATGCATGACTAGGTCCGAGCCTGATAACTTAGTTGACTTTGATCCTAAGATTGATAGAACCTTACATAGGTTGATTAGAGCTCGTAGGCTAAGTGCAAGAATTGCTTCTGAATTTGATCTTAATATTGGGAGTGAACTTGAGATCTTGAATAATTCTGAAACCATGACTAATAACATACAGAATAGAACTCTTAAGGAACTTCTTGCTCCTGATATAACTAACCAGTCTTTGTGTATTCAATACCCGGATCTTGATGCTTGATTTTGAGTTAAAATCTGGATTGATACATTTGTTGCCCAAGTTTCACGGTTTTGCGGTGAGGATCCCCATAAGCATCTAAAGGAGTTCCATGTGGTTTGTTCAACCATGAAGCCACATGGGATCTCGAGAAAGAGCACATCAAGTGAGGGCATTTCCTTTCTCACTTGCTGATATAGCCAAGGATTGGTTATTTTATCTTTCACCAGGTTCAGTAACAAGTTGGACTGACATGAAGCGGTTGTTCTTAGAGAAAATTTTCCCTGCCTCTAGAGCTGCTGCCATTAGAAAAGATATATGTGGCATAAGACAAATGACAGCAGAGACCTTGCATGAATATTGGGAAAGATTCAAGAAGCTGTGCTTGAGCTGTCCCCACCACCAAATCACCGATCAACTCTTAATTCAATATTTCTATGAAGGCTTGTTGCCAAATGACAGAAGCATGATGGATACTGCCTCTAGAGGAGCCTTAGTAGACAAGACCCCTGCAGCAGCGAGAGATTTGATAGCAAACATGGCAGCTAACACCCAACAATTTGGTACACGAATTATTACTTCAACCAGAGGAGTCAATGAGATTCAATCATCTCATGTAGACCAACAGAGAATGGAACACAGACTTGATGAATTAACTTCTTTGGTGAGGCAGTTAGTAGTGGGACAACAAGCACCAATGCAGATGGCTGCAACTGTGTGTGGCATTTGCTCTTATTCATCTCATCCTACTGATGCATGTCCCACACTTCAGGATGGTGGTTCTATTTTTCCAGAGCAATCTGTTGCAGCAACTAGTATTTTTCCTGGTAGACCCCAATATCAGAATCATAGCGGCCCGACCCGGATATGATCTATTTTCTAATACTTATAACCCATTTGGAGGGACCATCCCAACCCGAGATATGGAAATTCGGTCAACAACAACAATAGCCCTACCAACAAGCGAACGCGGTTTAGATACCAAGCTACGAGGCCCTAGCAACAAGTACCAACCACTGCGCATTTAGGCAAGCACAACTGCGCGCCACCCATGCAGCAGACCCTCCAGCTACTGTTCCGTGACCACTCCTACCGAGCCACCTTTCGAAGACTTGATGAAATAGTTTCAGCAGAATATCAATGCCACCATCCAGAATTTACAAACTCAAATTGGGCAGATAGCAACCACTCTGAGTGAGTTGAAAAGTCAAGGGTCAAACCAATTACTTTCACAAACAGTCAACAACCCAAGAGGCAATGTAAGTGCCATTAGCTTGAGAAGTGGCGAGAGAAGTTGACGGTCCTACTCCACCACAACCCGAACTACAAGTGCGGCAAAGAACCGGAAGGTGACCGAAAACGAGAAGAAAGTGGATAGCTCGGTCAAAAATCGCGACACAAAAGAAATGTGCGAGAGAATTCAAATCGGCCATTCCACTACCTTTTCCAAACAGTCTCACAATCCAAGCATACCGCAAAACGAAATAGAAAGAGAAGTCATGGACACATTCAGGAAGGTGGAAATCAATATTCCTCTCCTTGATACAATCAAGCAGATTCCCAAGTATGCCAAATTCCTCAAAGAGTTGTGTACTCACAAGAAAAGACTTAAGGATACTGAGAAAATAAGCATGGGCAGAAATGTTTCTGCAATGATTCTACCAAGCATGCCACAAAAATGCAAAGATCCTGGAACTTTCACAATTCCTTGCACGATAGGTAACTCCAAATTTGAACATGCAATGCTAGACTTGGGTGCTTCGATTAATGTCATACCTATGTCAATATATCAGTCCTTGAACATTGGCACTTTGTAACCTACTGGTATAGTGATTCAGTTGGCAAATAAGACCACTGCTCATCCTGCAGGAGTGCTAGAAGATGTGTTAGTTTGGGTGAATGAGCTAATTTTTCCAGCAGACTTCTATATTCTGAACATGGAAGATGAGTCTTCAACAAACCATGCTCCATTGATCTTAGGCAGACCTTTCCTCAAGATAGCCAGGACCAAGATAGATATGCATTCTGGCACCCTTTCCATGGAATTTGGCGACGATGTGGTACAATTTAATATTTTTGAGGCCATGAGACATCCCCTAGAGGAGCATTCTGTTTTCCATGTTGATGTGATTGATATGCTAGTTGACGATGCTTATGCTGATATTTATGCTGAATTTCCTGATATTGCTAATTTTCTGGATTCTGTTACCTGTGAAACATATGCTAGCTATGATATTATACCATGTGCTGCATGTGCTGAGATTTATGCAGTTATGAGTGGTGATGTACCTGCTGACTTGAATGATGCAGCATGTGAAAATGAGAGTCAGGAGTATATTGAATTTAATGTTGCTGAGTTAGTTGTTTCAAATAGGTTCGCTGCCCTCCATTGTACAGCCTCCATCCTTAGAATTAAAGATTTTGCCGGACCATCTTAAATATGCATATTTGGAAGATGGTGAGAAGCTGCCTATGATTGTTGCTAAAAATTTGCAACCTGATCAAGAAGAAAAATTACTGCAGGTTTTGAGGCAGAATAAACAAGCCATCGGATGGACACTTGCAGATCTTCCTGGTATCAGTCCCTCCACATGCATGCATAGGATTTTGTTAGAGGAAGATACTAAACCAGTACGGCAGCCCCAAAGGAGACTGAACCCCCTGACTCTGGATGTGGTAAAAAAGAAAGTTACCAAGCTATTACAAGCTGACATTATTTATCTCATATCTGATAGTAAATGGGTGAGCCCCGTGCAAGTTGTTCCAAAGAAATCTGGGGTCACAGTAGTTGAAAATCAGAACAATGAGCTACTACTACCCACAAGAATTCAAAACAGCTAGCGGGTTTGCATTGATTACAGATGACTTAACCAAGCCACCAGGAAAGATCATTTCCCATTACCTTTCATTGATCAAATGTTAGAGAGACTAGCTGGTAAGTCGCATTACTGTTTCTTGGATGGATATTCGGGTTATTTTCAGATCCATATAGCCCTAGAAGACCAAGATAAAACTACTTTCACTTGCCCATTTGGCACATTTGCATACAGAAGGATGCCTTTTGGTCTGTACAACGCTCCAGGCACCTTTCAAAGGTGTATGGTAAGTATATTTTCTGACCTTTTAGAAAATTGCATGGATGTATTCATGGATGACTTTACTGTCTATGGCTCTTCCTTTGATGCATGTTTGGATAGTTTGACTCAGGTTTTGCATAAATGCATTAAGGCTAACCTTGTTCTGAATTTTGAGAAATGTCATTTCATGGTAGAGTAAGGCATAGTTTTAGGGCATATAATATCTAGCAAGGGTATTGAAGTAGATCCTGCAAAAATAGATGTTATTTCATGCTTATCTTACCCCACATGCGTGCGGAAGGTTCGTTCTTTCCTTGATCATGCAGGTTTCTATAGGCGATTCATAAAAGATTTTAGCAAAATTGCTCTTCCACTATCCAACTTGCTACAAAAAGAAGTGGAGTTCCATTTTGACCAGAAATGCAAGGATGCCTTCAATCACTTGAAGTAAGCATTGACCAGTACACCTATCATCCAGCCACCAGATTGGACATTCCCATTTGAGCTCATGTGTGATGCCTCTAATTATGCTTTGGGAGCTGTTCTTGCACAAAGGGTCGACAAAATACCTCATGTCATCTCCTATGCTTCAAGAACTTTAGATCCTGCACAAGTCAACTACACCACCACTGAAAAGGAACTTTTAGCAATTGTTTTTGCTTTAGACAAATTTTGATCATATTTGCTTGGTTCTAGAGTGGTTGTGTTTTCAGATCATACAGCTCTGAAGTTTCTCCTGAAGAAGCTTGATGCAAAGCCTAGGTTGATTAGGTGGATTTTGCTCCTCCAAGAGTTTGATATTGAAATCCGTGATAAAAGTGGAGCGGAGAATTTAGTGGCTGATCACCTAAGCCGAATTGAAAGGGAGGCAGATACTTTTCCTATCCATGATGTCTTCCCTGATGAGCAGCTTTTCAAGCTGTAAGGTAACACTCATTGGTTTGCTGATTTGATAAATTTCTTAGTTGCTGGTATTTTCCCTGCACATTTTATTAGGGCTCAGATTGATAAATTGAAGCGTGAGTCAAAATATTATGTGTGGGACGACCCTTATTTGTGGAAATTTTGTAGTGACCAAGTCATTAGGAGATGCGTGCCTGATAATGAATTTCATTCTATTCTTAGCTTTTGTTATACACTTGCATGTGGCGATCATTTTGGTCCCCAAAGGACTGCTAGGAAAGTTTTGGAATCTGGATTATATTGGCCCACTCTATTTCATGATGCATATTTATTTTGTAAATCTTGTGATCAATGCCAAAGAACAGGAAACACTTCTCGAAGGAATGAGATGCCCTAGAAATCCTTATTGTTCTGTGAGATTTTTGATGTATGGGATATTGATTTTATGGGACCCTTTCCTGTTTCTTTTGGTTTTGTTTACATTTTGCTAGCTGTTGATTATGTATCCAAGTGGGTGGAGGCGAAAGCTACTCGGACTGATGATTCCAAAGTTGTTGTAGATTTTGTTAGATCACAGATTTTCTGCAGGTTTGGAGTTCCGAAGGCCATCATCAGTGATCAGGGTTCACATTTTTGTAATCGAAGCATGGAAGCTTTGATGAAAAAGTATGGGGTCTTGCACAGAGTTTCTACACCTTACCATCCCCAAACTAATGGGCAAGTCGAGATTTCCAACAGGGAGATCAAGCAGATACTCCAAAAGACAGTTCAACATAACAGAAAGGACTGGAGCAAGAGGCTTGAAGATGCTTTATGGGCTTACCAGACTGCTTATAAGACACCAATCGGGATGTCTCCGTATCGGATTATTTTTGGAAAAGCCTGCCACCTGCTAGTGGAAATTGAGCATCATGCATTCTGGGCGGTGAAAAGGTACAACTTGGACCCAGATCAAGCAGGTATGGAGAGGAAGCTGCAGCTGCAGCAATTGGAGGAGATCTGCTTAGAGGTTTATGAAAGTTCCAAACTTTATAAGGAGAAGACTAAAGCCTTCCATGATAAGTTGATTCTTAGGAAAACATTTGAGATTGGTCAAAAAGTTCTCCTCTATAACTCCCGCCTTCGACTCATGCCTGGCAAATTAAGGTCTAGATGGGATGGACCATTTATTATTACTAAGGTTTTTTCTTCTGGTGCTATTCATATTAAAAGTGAGGTCACTGCCAAAGCTTTCATTGTAAATGGACACCGCCTCAAACAGTATCATGAAATTCCAGAGAATGCAGAAGTGGAGGTGATGAACTTTCTCCATCCGCATTATGAATTAAAAAAAAGGAAAAGAAAAAAAAAACCACTGTGTGCCCGACAATGAGGTAGGTAGTGCCATTAAATTTTGTCACTTGGAAGCATGTGGAGGTCATTTTTTCTTCAGTGACAACAACTGCGAAAATCTTGCAGTATGGATTTTATTGGCCTACTTTATTCAAGGTCTGTTACACCTTTTGCAAAAGCTGCAGAAATTGATCAAAAAAGTTCTGCTTTGAGATTATCATCTGCACCTGCTCCTTGGAAAATTGAGATTTAGGTGGCGCGGTTCTTTTGTTGTCAAACACGTGTATCCTCTAGGGCCGTAGATATTGAGGATCCTAGGAATGGTAATGCGCTTAAAGTTAATGGACAAAGACTCAACCATTCCTGGAAAACCAAGTTCTTGAGTTCTTTGTGTTGCCGGTTAAGTGGCGGATACGGTACTCCGTGACTCTCAAGTCGGTTTATTTTTCAGTTTCCCAAAATAACTGAACCCTTCTTCTCCTTCAAAATGGATGTCATTCTTTCAAACCTGAGCAAACATTTTCCTTCTCTTCCTCAAAATGCTCTGAGAAAAATCTACAAAGTTCGATGTGAAAGATTGAGACTGTTAATGCACAAAGGTATGCCAGAAGATATACGCTGGATAATTGAAGTAAAGGTCCGATTAGCAGGTGAGTCCTCAATTTCATTTGACTTATATATACCCGGTCTTGGAAGAAGTTCATATTCTAAAAGGAGAAGAGCAAAAAGGTTACAAGTCTGTCACAAATGTGGACGATGGAACTGTAACAAGCGATGTCGTACTTTGGGGATGGTTTCCGCAAATAGAGAAGATAAAATTTTCTTCATTAAGAATGGACTGAGTAAGGAGTCATTAGATGATATCTTATTGACTCTTGAGACGCATTTTTGTGGATTGGTGCATCGTGAAATTCTTAAATTGTGGAATCTCTTCAAGGATGAAGAAAAACGCTACAGTCTTGGGAATCTGACTCTAAAAGACCCTGTTTGCCAATTTATAAGAAAATTAGATGGGAAGCTTATCCTCGACTCATAGAAGACGTTTAAGCCGTTCTTCGGACGTTAAACCAGAGGCAGATGTGGAGCCATATCTACAAATAATCTGTGCATATCATCCTCTTCTTCTTCTTCATGTCATCTTTCAAACAAAAAACAAAAACAAAAAAAAAAAAACAAAAACAAAAACAAAAACAACAAAAAAAAAAAAAAAAAAAAAAAAAAACAAAAAAAAGAAAGAAAGAAAAGATTATGTGTTTCTTAATTTCAACCTTTTCTGACAACAGCCAACCTACCCTTATAAGTGCAATTATTCCCTTTTCCATTCTTTTTCTTATTTAAACACTCCATTTTCTTCATTTTCCTTCAACTCAGAAACACTCAAAGAGAGGAAGAGTATAGAATGGGGTCTTCTATTCGTAACCTAAAAAATGTCTGTGTTTTTTGTGGGTCGAGTTATGGGAAGGGATTAGAGTTTGTAAACGCAGCTAGCACTCTTGGTCGATCACTTGCTGCGAGGAATATTCATCTTGTATATGGGGGAGGTTATCGTGGGTTAATGGGGGCTGTATCACTTGCTGCTTTTATAGGAGGCAGTCAGGTTTTAGGTGTTATTCCTAAACCTTTAGCTGAAAATAACATCACTGGAAAGACAGTTGGAGAAGAAATTCAGGTAACGTCTATGCATGGATGAATGAAAACAATGGTTGACAATTCTGATGCATTTCTTGTCTTACTAGGTGGTTTTGGTACTTTGGAAGAAATTTTTCAAATTGTCTCTTGGGCCGAACTGAACATCCACCATAAACCCATTGGTTTGTTGAATGTTAATAATTTCTTTGACCTTTTGTTATCTTTTCTTGACAAAGCTGTGGAACAGAAATTTATCACTCCTTCGGTAAGATAAGTTCTTATCTCTGCCTCCACTATTGATGAGCTCATTGATAAATTAGAAGCTTTTGAGTATGTACCTGATAAGGTATTAGCTCAGATAGATTGGTCAACAAGAAGCAGCGAAGGAAGTAACAAGAAAAGAAAGTCAGATATGAAACTTTCTCTTTAATGGGTTTGATTTTATTGTACTTTGTTTCTGTTTAAATTTGTGTCAGCTTTCTCCAACAGGTAATATCTTCTATCCTTTACTCATCTATATTTTAACATTGAGGACAATGTTATGATCTAGTTGGGGGGGAAGGATAGTTGACCCAAAAAAAAAATTTTGTTGTTGTTTTGTTTGGAAAGCATGATATAATTGTCATGGACTTATTAAACCAATTAGTGATGGCAGAGTAAGGAGTAATTTTACTCTTGAGACACATCTTAATTGGTGGCAGAGTAAGGAGTTTTTTTTAGATAGTAATTAATTAGTATTAAATTATGGAAGTACTAAAGTTTTATTATTTGATTTCTTTTCAAGGTCTGATGCGGCACTGACAGTGTGCTTCTTTTCTGCTTGGCGTTGATTCACTTCTTATCAGGTTGTGTTACTATTTTCTATATCTCTCTTTCACATTGAAGGCAATGTTATATTAAGTGTGGGGGAAAGATTTTAGCATTTTTTTTGTTTAAAAAAAATAAAAAAAAAGGTTCATTGCATGATTGAATAACTTTTCTCCCTTCTTGAACGAATATGCTTGGTGATGGATGATTGAATTGATGAATTGAGTTTGATGGATGCATACCTTGTGAGATTTTGAGCCTAATGGATGGATTCAACATTTATGCCATTCTCTTCTTTCTTGTGTGATTTTTACTCATGTTAATGACCACTCTAGAACTTGCTTTGATTCTTTTTGAGACTACATTTCACTTGCATGCATGAACATGATTGAGACCCTCTTTCTTAATTAGCTAGTTTAACCGAATAGCCAACCTTGTTTTCAATATGATATCAAGCACTTCTTTTGACTTCTTGAAAATTCTCTGATTCCTGCCAACCTTGTATATTTTCCTTTACTTAACCCCTTTGAGCTTATTTGACCATACCTTGCTTGTTAGTTTGAGATGTGGAGAATTGTTAACTCATGAATGTTTTGATCCCTTGAACCTTTGGTTGTTCTTCTTGATTGTAAAATTTTGGGCTCTTGAATGTCATTGGAATTTAAATTTTTGTTAATCTTTTATGTCCTTGTTTTGGTCTTGAGTTTTGCCCAGGAGTGCAAAAAGCTAAGTGTGGGAGAATTTGATAATCACATATTTTATTCATTAAGAAACCCTTATGTTTAGTCATTTACACTCTCCATATTCTTAATTGATTGAGTTTGGTATGATTTTGTGAGTTTGAGCTCAAATTGGTCCTAATTGAATGTTTTCAGCATTATTGAGATTTGACACTGTTTCTGTATTTTAGCCATACTTGAGTTCCTGATATCTTATAATCATGAATTTTACCTTGTAGGAATGCTAAGAGGAATCTCTACAACTTTGATGAAGAGCTCGAAGTCCTAAACAGATGTCTAAGGGACCTAAGTTTACATGGAAGTCAGAATACGGGTTCTATCACTAGAATCTGAACGGTGTGCACTCATAAAATCATATCTCAAGCTGTAATAATAGAGATGGGCTGAAATTTGGGTTGATAGTTAAGATCCAAATAAACAACTTTCATGAAGAACACTTTTTGAAAAAATGAAGTCTAATGGGCCAGTTTGAGCTTGCAAGTCGGAACAGAGGTGCTGAAGTTGGGTTTGAGTAACTTGTGGTATTTGGGTCATATCTTGGGCTGTAGGAAGCCAAATTGGACGATCCAGATATGCATGTTATAGCTAATACAAAGATCTACAACTTTCACGAAGAGTACTTTTCATGGATCTGAAGTATAGTTAGTCGTTTTTGGCTTCCAAGTCAGACAAGAAATTTTTGTCCTCAACCATCCACTCCACCAACCCACTCAACCATCCACTCTACCAACCCACTCAACCACCCCACTCCACCAACCCACTCATCCACCCACTGCCCTTTGTCCTTTTGTTACCCTAGACTTCTATAAAAGACACCATTGGTTATCATGAATGACAAGTTGTATTCTCCTTCATTTCTCTCATAGTTTCTTCTTGTTTCTTCATAGTTTCTCATAACTTTTGTATATTTTGATGCTCCCCTTCATGGTAATGGAGGGCTAAGCTACTTTCGGTCAATTTAGAACTCTTGAAGAGATTATGGTTTGGATTCTTGAGACCTTGGTTATGTATTGTATTTGATTTATAATTGAATTTTTCTTTTCTTCTTCTTTTTTTTCTTCTTCTTGATCTTGAATGCATGAATGGTGATTCTATTTATGTTGATCTGATTTGATCTTGGTTTAAGATTGAGATTTGTGATGAAACTTAGAACTGATTGATCTAAACTAATTACATAAATGAAGATTGAGATTTGTGATGAAACTTAGAACTGATTGATCTAAATTAATTACAGAATTGAAAAGGTTAGGTTACTGATTTGTGCCTAAGTTAATTGAATTTGGTACTTGAAATTAACATAGATATTCATGAATGGTGTGATTGCGGATTTGTGTTTATCACTTGTTAATTGAATTCTAGACGATTGTCTAGTATGAATTCTGGATTTGATGCAGAGATCTCGGTTAGATCCAAATTAACAATTCAATTGCGCTTCAAGTGTTCTATGAATGGTCTATGATTGAATCCACCCAATCTTGGATAGGTTTCTAAATTGACTGCTCTTTAATTGTTATTTCTTCCTTTAATTTTGTTAAGTGCGATCTTAAACTGTCAAACCCCCCTTTGCTAAACTTTCACTTGATTTGATTAAATTGCATCCACAATCCTCGTGGAGATGATCCGGTGTTGTCACTGTGCTACAAGCTTAGGTAATAACTTCGATTATAATTTTGACTGAGTTCGACGCTCATCAAGTATCTGTGAGAGATAGACTTGGCCCCCCAGGGAATGAGCCAACAATATTGCTCAAGGGTTCTAGATCCCAGTACAAGATCACTTAGGTCCCTTGAATGATGATGTTGCTGATCGCGTGTCCAAGCAAGGCATCGTTCGTTCCGAGATGACCAAAAATCACCTCCAAGAATTGGTGGCTCAACATGGCATAGATCAACGAATAACGTCATATGTTAGACGACCAACATCATCGACTAGATGGCTTAGAGAGGTCTGTGCATAAGGAGAATGACGACTGAAGGTGAAATGCGGCCCACAATTGGAGAAGACCGCTATATGACAACAAAGTCTCTAACGCTGTTGGAAACAACGTTTCAGTCCCCAGCGGTTAACAACAGCCCTTCTTAGATGAATTAATGGAGTATAGATTCCTAAGAAACTTCAAGTTTCTTTCCAACATGGAGCCCTATGATGGGACAACAGACCCTCAAAAATACTTAGACGCCTATACCCAGTCTATGCAGTTCCATGGGGGATTCCTAGAGTTACTGTGTCGCACCTTCCCCCTATTTTTAAAGAAGGGTGCCCTCCCCTGGTTCGTCACCTTACGAGTAAAATCCGTCACTGAATGGGACGACCTCAGATAGCGCTTCTTGCTACACTACATCATTGCCAAGGAGCAACCCAAGTAAGTTGATTCTCTTTATGGAATTCGCCAAGAGAGCGATGAGCCCTTTTGTGAATACATCAAGAGATTCAGTAATGCTTGCATTTGTGTAGAAATCCTAAATGATAGGATAGCTCTTCAGTATGCTCAGAGTGGCCTCTGAACTGATTCAGACTTCTTCCGATCTTTGGCAAAAAGGAAGCCAGAGACTTTGAACAGACTTTACTCGCACTCCCAGAAATATATCAACCTAGAGGAAGCTACTAAGGCTAAAGAGAGTCTAGAAAAAGGTGAGCCCACTCACCAGAAAAATAACTGGAACTCTAACCAGCCTCAAAACTCTTCAAGAACTTAGCATAAGAGGCCATTTGGGAGAGAGCCCCCGTAAAAGGAACATTAATGTAAAGCTTCTTAAGTACCTCCAAAAATCTTCTAAATTGATGATCAAGCTTTGCCTTTTGATACCTTTGAGGGAAGGGCAAAGGTGGAACATATGCTTTTGGAGGAATATACCTTTTAGTGCTTTTTTCATCTCTTTCTTTATCCTCGCCCTTCTCTTGCTTCTCCTCCTTTTCATGGGTTTCCTTATCTTCAAGCTTTTCTTCCCTTGTGGGGCCTTCAAGTTGCTTACCACTTCTCAATGAAATTGCTTGAATGTGCTCTTTTGGGTTAGTTGCTGGTTGACTTGGTATTCACTTTTGAACCATGTTGAACAAGCATACTTGTTGGGCTATTTAAGTTTCAAGTATCTTGGAGTGAGTAGCTATTTGATCTAGGCGAGTATTGATTTGCTTGATGGACTCCCCATGTTGTTGCACTTATGCTTGAATGACTTGATTTTGTTCTTTTTGAGTAACTATGAAATTTTCCATGAGGGCTTCTAAATTGGACTTCGCTCCTTGAGAAGATTGTTGAGGTTGTTGGAATATGGGTGAGGGTCGATTGTTGGATGGAGCCCCTTTATTTTGTTGGTTACCATGTGAGAAATTAGGGTGATTTCTCCATTCGGGGTTGTATGAGTTAGAGAAGGGATTTCCTTGAGCCTTGAAATTGCCATTTTCCACATAATTCACTTACTCCAAAGACGGGTCTTGAGAATACATTTCTACTGTATTGCATTTTGGAGACAGATGCCCTCCTCCACATGTTTCACAAGTTATGTTAGGAGTAGCGACAACATTGACATTCAGCTTCTCAAGTGACTTAGTCAAGGCATCAAACTTAACATTCAACATAGTAATAACATCAAGCTCTATCATTCTAGCTTGCTTCTTCGATGATGATCTCTTGCTTGGCCACAAATAAATGTTCGAAGCGACCTCCTTAATCAAAGCCCTTGTCTCTGTTGGAGTCTTTGTCATCAAAGCACCGCCACTTGCGGCATTAAGAGTTGCCTTTGTAGAAAGAGTTAACCTAGCATAAAATGTTTGCATAACAACAAAATCTTGTAAGTCATGATGTGGACAATGACGAATAAGATCATTGTACCTCTCCCATGCATCATAAAGTGATTTATCTTCTTTTTGGGAGAAGGTAGTGATGTCATGACGAAACTTGATTATTTTTCCAACCAGATAGTAATTGTCCAAGAAAGCTTGCTCCATCAAGTCCCATGTGGTAAGTGAATTTGGGACTTTCGAGTGAATCCACTTCTTTTCTTTCCCCTAAGAGAAAAGGAGAAAAGTCTGACCCGTATAGCATCAGTTGAAACCCCATTTATCTTTATCGTGTCACATAGCTCGAAGAATTCATCCAAATGTTGATTTGGATCCTCAGTTGTTAACCTGTTAAATTGTAATTGTTGGACCATCTGGATTAATGACGTCTTGATATCGAAATTGTTGGCCTCTACCCATGGCCGTACAATGGAAGACTGACGAGCGTTAGCGTAGGGGTTCCATAATCCCTCAGCCTTCAGTCTTGATTAGCCGACTTGGTTATTGTTGTTCACCATGTGGTCTTCCTCAACATTCAGTGTTCTTCTTTCCCTTCTAATATCACGAAGTGTCCTCTCAATCTCAAGATCAAGGGGGACAACAAGATCTTCTTGACTCCTCGTTCTACGCATAAGAAAGAAATAACACATGAAAATTCAAAGAATAAATTATAAAATAAGATGAAAATAAAAAAATAAAAAAAACTTAAATTAACCAAATTGCCGCTTGTGTTAATATCAACATGATCCGTAGTAATGACGCCAAAAATTTGTTGTGAATTTTTCGCAAGCGCACGGATCGTTCAAGTAGTAAAATAAAGATCGTTCCCTTGAGGATCGATTGATTACTGACTCTTACAGCGACTTTGATTATTTAAGCAGTTAAGAACAGTAGTGAAAGCTCAATTAAAATCAAGACAAAAATCAAAGTAATAAAGTAAGCAAATAAATCTAGAAAAGTAAAGATTCAGCCAAGATTTAAAGGCCTAGGACTAGGAATTCACTACACTATAGAATTCACTACACTACCCCCTATGATAAATTGTAATCCTATCTTTGCTAATGTTCAATTATGTTCTTGAAGATAATTTGTCCTAAATTGTTTAAAACCTAATTTCTTGGCACTAAAAATGTGCTAAGGAACCATCAATCTCATTCTCATGGCAATTAATCCAAGTTCCAACCCATTAGGTTTTATGACAATTGTTTGCTCCAAGAAGGATTTAAGCCTATGTCTAGGTCTCAATTCCTAAGTTCAATTCTTAGATTATCTAGCAATTAAGTTTCATCTTTCGATCCTTCACCTAAAGCCTAAGATAATGTAAATATGACTTGCAATATACCACAAGCATTAAGCATATCAAGAATAAATCAAGAACAATAATTTTTCATTAACAAAGAATCACATTAACAATTCAACATAGAAAAATAGAGAGTTACATCCTAATCCTAGAAAAAAGGAATTTAGCCACTCATGGCTAATGTAGCATAAATATGAAAAAAAAAGTTAAAGAGACAACCATGATTCTATCTCAACAAAATAGGAAAAAAATGATAAAAGGAGAAGAATGAAGAAAGAGAAGATGTCTTCAATGATTGAACTTCAATTACTCTTGCACTTGGCTTCAAAACCCTAGCCTCCAATCTTTGGTTGAGGGAAAACTGCCTTTGCCTCTCAAAGTCTGTCGTCGTAAAAGTCCTTTTTAGGTTTAGGGGTTTGCTTCTATTTATAATATTTGAGGTTAAAACTGTAGTTTTTATGCTCAAGAGACCTCACACGGATGTGTCTAAGGTCGACACGACCATGTGAGCTTAAAAAACAGTGTAACTTCGGCATAGAGGGGAGACACGACAGTGTGACATAGAGACACGACCGTGCCTCTTAAAAAAATCAGACAAAAACATTTTCCAAGTTAGACGTGGCCCTGTCTAACTCCTCAAAATGATCTTATCTGAAAACGTGGTGTCTTCACCTATTTTCACTCTAAATATGATAAATCCCATTTAATCTACAAAAATAAAGATAATGATAAGGATTTATTGAAAATTCATTAATAAACATAAGCAAATCATCACAATTTATCCAGTATAAGACTATAAAATATTGGCTTATTAGGTTTGGATATTCTGGGTCCGTTCCCTCAAGCACCCGAACAATTGAAATTCTGGGTGGTATCGTGGACTACTTCACTAAATGGATTGAGGTAAGGCCCTTAGTCACTATCACCTCCACCCGAATCCAAAAGTTTACTTGGCGCCATATCATTTCTAGGTTTGGAGTCTTAGAATCCACTGTGACGGACAACAGGACACAATTTAAAGACAAGGGGTTCAAAGAATTACTTGCTAATTTGAAAATAAGCATCCCTGCAGCACCATTGAGAACCCCCAAACTAACGGACAAGCAGAAGCAGCCAACTGAGTTATCATTCGCAGATTAAAGAGAAGGTTAGATGAAGCTAAAGGAAACTGAGCTGAACAACTAGACCAAGTCCTTTGGGCCTACTGGACTACGCCCCACTCTACAATAGGTGAAAATCCCTGTAAGCTCACTTATGGATGTGAAGCTATAATCCCGATAGAGATAGGAGAACCTAGTTGGCATCTCTAACACTTATCACCCGACAGTAACCCTGAATTAATCAGGGAAGACCTAGATCTTCTAGAAGAAAGAAGGCACATTGCTTATATGCTCGACGCCGCCATTAAGTAGAGAACGGCAACACGATACAACCTAAAAGGTCGTTCCTAGGAAATTCCAGCCAAGTGACCTAGTTCTCCACAAAGCTGACATCGGAGATAGAAATGGCTCCCAAGGGAAGTTAGCTCCTAATTGGGAAGGCCTCTTCCGTATCATGATCAACACTGGTAAAGGAGCCTACACCTTGGAGACACTAACAGGAAAGCTGGCCAAGAACTTTTAGAATGCTAACAAATTTAGAAAGTACTATAGCTAAGTGCCTTCTACGGCCTAGTCTCTAAGTTTACTTCATGTTAGATCTGCCCTAATCATTATGGGAGCACTTTGTATGGACCTTAGTCCTTTACCAAATCAATAAAGCAAAGCAATTTCTTCACATTTAGTTGCATTTAAAAAGTCTCAAAGAACGCTCAAGGCTATAGATAGCTTTGAGAGTGTCCGTTGAGTCTGTTCCTAATGGGAGCTAGATTTCGAAGATAAAAGGCCCTCAAGTTGGACTCCACCTTGATTAGCCTTAAGAGCCTGTTCCCAATGGGATCAAGGAGTGCCTTAGCTTCCAGGTTAAGAGGACAACCCACCAAACCCCTCTCTGTAGGTTGGTCGCGAGTTGTAGGGTCTACACCCAAAACCTCGATACTTGGCTAAAACCATTATGTGGTTATTGGGAGCATGGATAATGACATTTGTGTCTTGTCATTATGGTACCTAACGTGAGTTATCTTATGTTAAATAGGCACACTCTAAACTACAAACATTAAAAGACCCTGCCTACAGGCCACTTAAAATTATACCTAAGTCAAGTGCGATCCTAAATGCCAAAGCAATTGGCGATGGACCCCAGATAAGGTTTTCATTTCAAAATAATACCTAAGTCCTAAATGGAATTCCAAGTGCACAAACATAAAGGGCGTTGGATCCCGGACTATGGTTTCCCCCTATCAGAAATATTCCAAAGTCCATAAAATGGTTGTTAAAAATCACCATAATAGGCATTGGACCTCGAACCATAGTGGTTTTCATTGGACCTAGAGTGAACCGTGAAAAAGGAACATGGACACATTAGCAAAGAATTGGTAACAAAGCATTTAATAGCACCTCGGCAATTGGGGCAATTGTCTTTACAAAAGATAAAAAGCCCCACGAAAGGGGCAACAAAATACAACAAGTAAAAGAGGAGAAAAGGGAAGGCTATTCCTTGGTCTCGTCCTCATCTAGGTTCCATTGCTCCCATCCGACACCTCTTTGGTCAGATCCAACATGCCAGTTGAAGTCTTAGCAGGATGGACCTCGGTGTCTAGCTCATTAGATGGCCCCGCCATAACCTAGCATCCATCCTGCATTATCTTATTAGGGCTCAGACCCCCTAAGGCCAGCTCGATCCCAGGGTTGAAGTACTGGACTTGGGCAATCACATTCCAAAATTGTTCTCCACCGATGTTATTGCTAATGGAGAACAGCTCTGCATTCTCCCTTTCTAGCTTCGTATTCATGGCTTGAAGGTCAACAAGGGCTTTATCCGATTGGGCTTTCTTGTTTCTCTAAGAAGACTCGGAGTCCGCAAGTTCCCTTTCCAGCCGAGCAATCTTGGCCTTTATCTCCTCTTTGCTCTTATGAGCCATCTCCAATTGTTGTTTCCCTTTGGCTTCAACCACTTTCAACTAGTCCACCGCCTTCTTCTCGAAACGTGCTAAGAAACCATCAATCCCATTCTCATGGCAATTAATCCAAGTTCCAACCCATTAGGTTTTATTATAATCATTTGCTCCTAGAAGGATTTAAGCCTATGTCTAGGTCTCAATTTCTAAGTTCAATTCTTAGATTATCTAGCAATTAGGTTTCATCTTTCGATCCTTCACCTAAAGCCTAAGATAATATAAATATAACCTGCAACATACCACAAGCATTAAGTATACCAAGAATAAATCAGGAATAATAATTTTTCATTAACAAAGAATCAAATTAACAATTCAACATAGAAAAGTAGAGAGTTGCATCCTAATTCTAGAAAAAAGGAATTTAGCCACCCATGGCTAATGTAGCATAAATATGAAGAAAAGTTAAAGAGACAACCATGATTCTATCTCAACAAAATAGGAAAGAAAAAAGATAAAAGAAGAAGATGAAGAAGGAGAAGATGTCTTCAATGGTTGAACTTCAATTACTCTTGCACTTTTCTTCAAAACCTTAGCCTCCAGTCTTTGGTTGAAGGAAAACTGCCTTTGCTTCTCAAAGTCTGTCATCGCAAAAGTCCCTTTTAAGTTTAGGGGTTTGCTTCTATTTATAATATTTGAGATGAAAACTGTAGTTTTTATGCTCAAGAGACCTCACACGGACGTGTCTAAGCTCGACACGGCCGTGTGAGCTTAAAAAATAGCATAACTTCGGCATAGAGGGGAGACACGACCATGTGACATAGAGACACGACTGTGTCTCTTAAAAAAATTAGATAGAAGCATTTTCCAAGTTAGACATGGCCCTGTCTAACTCCTCAAAATGATCTTCTTTTGCTCCGAAAATGCGGTGTCTTCGCCTGCTTTCACTCTAAATGTGATAAATCCCATTTAATCTACAAAAATAAAGACAATGATAAGGATCCATTCAAAATTCATTAATAAACATAAGCAAATCACCATAATTTATCAAGTATAAGATTATAAAATATTTGCTTATCAGGTTTGGATATTCTGGGTCTATTCCCTCAAGCTCCTGGACAGCTGAAATTCTTCGTGGTAGTCGTGGACTACTTCACTAAATGGATTGAGGCAAGGCCCTTGGTCACTATCACCTCCACCCGAATCCAAAAGTTTACTTGGCGCCACATTATTTATAGGTTTGGAGTCTTGGAATCCACTGTGACGAACAATGGGACATAATTTAAAGACAAGGGGTTGAAAGAGCTACTTGCTGATTTAAAAATCAAGCATCATTGCAGCGCCGTTGAGAACCCTCGAACTAACAGACAAGCTGTGTGTTTGGACGTATACCTTTGAAGACTTGTTTTGATGATAACAAACGTGAAGACTAAATGAAGATGATGAAAAGACTAAGTCCAAGTTTATATAAGATTAGCATTAGGACTTAGGTTCTGTGGTACGGAGCTCACTTTGATATCTATCTGTTTTCGAAAGAAAAGATAAAACTTGTTTAAAAAAAAAAACTTAGTGTCTTTAAAACACTTTCTCCAAAACTATTTTGTATTGATTTATTCGAATAGAGCTTAGTCTATTCGAATAAACACTTTCACGAGGTTCTGTTTTTAAAGATGCTATTCGAATAGCAGGATAGCTATTCGAATAAATGAGTTTCTCAGAACTGTGTTTATAAGTAAATTATTCGAATAACTCAAACGTTATTCGAATAAACCCTTTTCTATCTGAATAGTTTTTAACTGAGTTATTCGAATAACACAGAGGTTATTCGAATAACCCATATCAGATGGCTTTTTCACGATGGCTTCAGGAACAATGTTATTCGAATAACATGTTAAGCTATTCGAATAAACACGTTGCTCACGAACACTGATATGAAAACAAACAGGTTTTTAATTCGGTTAAATGGCTTTTAATTCTACCCAACGGCTATTTCTTCTGATTTTCTCTATAAATAGGAACCTTGGGTCACGTCTAAAAATTGCCCTAAACTTTGAATTATTTTCTGCTTACTCTAATCTGTGAAATTATTTTCTACGCTATATTTTCGATTAAAACCTTGAGATATTTCTGTGAGAGCTCCATTAGCACTTTAATTTGTATTATTTGCTCTGAGTGAGAGTTTCTCTTCATCTACTTTCTGATATTCTATATCGAGGGTGAGGTATCCCTCAAGGTTTGTATAAGGGTGAGGTATCCCGGCAGGATGAGGCTTTAGCACAAGGGTAGAGTTTTCCTGTGTGTGAAAAGTGCTCTTTTGTTTAACAGTTGCAAGCACCTATTGAAGCTTGTATACATAATGAAAAATCTCGATTTTCGAGGACTGGACGTAGACCACAAGTGGGTTAGTGGTCGAATTAGGATAAATACTGTGTCTGCTTCTCTTTTCTTAATCTCTTTATTTTATGCAATTTTAATTTACTGCATATTTATTTTTCGATGCTTTTATTGTTTCTTTTCTTCTTCTCGTTCCTTCTGTACTTTTATTTATTAAGTTTTAATATTTGCTTTTGATAAAAAGAGGTTTTGAGAAAAAGTTTTATACTCAATTCACCTCCTCTTGAGTACTGGAATCCACTTGGTAACAAGTGGTATCAGAGTTAGACTCTTGTATAAAGAGCTTAGCAGCTTCAGGAGAATATGGCTTCTTCAAATGGTTTTTCAGAAGGATCTTCCATAAACCGATCACTCTTTTTCAATGGGGATGGTTATGCATATTGGAAGGAAAGAATGAAAATATTCATCGAAGCTATTGATCTAGATGTATGGGATGCTGTTGAAAATGGCACTTTTATACCCACACATAAGGTCGATGGTATAAGGACCGAAACACCACGAAATAAATGGTCTGATGAAGACAAAAGAAAAGTTCAATATAATTTAAAAGCCAAAAATATTATTACTATTGCTTTGAGATATGATGAGTTTTTTAGAATTTCAAATTACAAAACTGCTAAAGAAATGTGGGACACTTTGCAAGTTACCCATGAGGGTACTAGTAAAGTAAAGAGGTCGAGAATCAATTCTCTAACTCGTGAATATGAATTATTCAGAATGAACCAAAGAGAAAGCATTTAGGAAATGCAAAAGAGGTTCACCCACATAGTTAATCATCTTGCATCTTTAGGTAAAAAATTTTCTAACGAAGATTTCATTAACAAAGTATTGAGATGTCTTAGCAGGATTTGGCAACCTAAGGCAACAGCTATATCAGAATCGAGGGATTTGTCGACAATGACTCTAGCTACCCTCTTTGGAAAACTTCATGAGCATGAACTGGAATTGAGCAGATTAAGTCAAAGCGAAGAAAATGATAAAAAGAAAAAGGGGATAGCGCTCAAAGCCATTTCCTCAACATTCGACAATAATGATGAAGAAAATGAAGAAAGCTCATAGAATATCGAGGTAAGCGAAGAAAATCTTAGTCTGTTAGTTAAAAAATTTAGTAAATTTCTCAGGAAAAAGGGTACGCAAAGAAGACCTCCCTTTCCTCTGAAGAAGAGTCATTACAAAGGCGAAAGAGCTTCATCGACTCTAACTTGCTATGAATGTGGCAAACCTGGTCACATGAAAATGGAGTGCTCAGTTTACCAAAAGAAGAAGGAGAAATTTGAAAAGAAGCCCTTTAAGGAAAGAAAAAGAAGAAAAGCCTATATAGTATGTGATGAAAACGACATGGATTCAACTGACAGCTCAGACAGCGAGGAAGCTCAACTATGTCTCATAGCCAAAGGAGAAGAAGAAGAAATAAAAAATGAGGTAAGTTCGAATACTACTTTATTGCCTTCTTACGATGAGTTACAAGATGCTTTTGAAGAATTACATGAAGAGTCTTTAAAATTCACAAAAATTATTTCCTCTTCTAAGAAAATAATCTCTTCTTTTGAAAATCAAATTCTTGTTTTAAATAAAGAAATAGAAGAATTGAAAGTTAAAAATGAAACTTTGGGAATCATTGATGCATGCACAAATCATTCTTCACACGCTTCTACGTCTTCATCTTGTTCTTCATGTCATATGCTTGAAAAAGAAATTAAAGACTTAAAAAACACTCTTTCTAAATTCACCTTTGGAAGGGATAACTTAAATATTTTATTAGGAAGACAAAGAGTGATTTTTCAAAAAGCCAGGATAGGTTATAACTCGAAAAATCAACAAAAACTCTATAAAAATTTCTTTGTGCATTCTAGTGTTTCAAGTAGTCCTTTTATTAAATGTTTTTACTGTGGAAGGAAAGGACACAGTGCATCAACATGTAATGCAAGGAAAAACATAAATACAAAAATTAGAATAAAAATGGTTTGGGTTCCTAAGGGTACTATACCAAAAACTGACACACAAGGACCCAAGAAAGTTTGGGTACCAAAGGTTAAAAACTAAACATATGTTGTAGGTGTACTTGAAAGCCAGGAGTTCAAATTGGTATCTCGATATCGGCTGCTCCAAGCATATGACCGGGGACGACTTGAAATTCACCATGCTTATTCCCAAGAATCATGGACACGTCACTTATGGTGATAACAACAAAGGAAAAATTCTTGGAATCGGCAAAGTCGGTAAGAACCCTAACTCCTCTATTGAAAATGTGTTGCTTGTTGAAGGTTTGAAACATAACTTGCTTAGTATTAGCCAATTATGTGATAAAGGAAATAAGGTTATATTTGATTCAAATTATTGTATAATTGAAGATAAAAATGATAAGCATGTTAAATTCATTGGTCATAGAGTAAATAACATTTATATGATTAGTCTTGATGATATATCTTCAAATGATGCGAAATGCCTCTTAAGTAAGAATGATGATTCATGGTTATGGCATAGGAGAATTGCACACATTCACATGGATTACTTAAAGAAGTTGGTCTCTAAAGAGCCAGTAATTGGACTACTCAAACTTAATTTTGTAAAAGATAAGTTATGTGATGCATGTCAAAAGGGTAAACAAATAAAGGTCTCTTTTAAAGTAAAAAAAATATAGTTTCAACTACTAGACCTTTACAACTTTTGCACATGGATCTATTTAGACCTTCTAGAACTATGAACTTTGGTGGGAATTACTATACTTTAGTGATTGTAGATGATTTTTCTAGGTTTACATGGACTTTATTTCTTGCAAATAAAATGATGCATTTCTAGCTTTTAAAAGACTTACCAAAGTTATTCAAAATGAAAAAAGTTTTCAAATCTCTTCTATAAGAAATGATCATGGTGGTAAATTTGAAAATAATGTTTTTAAAAATTATTGTGATGAACATGACATTAATCATAATTTCTCTGCCTCTAGAACTCCACAACAAAATGGAGTTGTAGAAAGGAAAAACTGTTCTTTAGAAGAAATGATGAGAACTATGCTTAATGAGGCTGCTCTTCCTAAGTACTTTTGGGCGGATGCTGTAAGTACAGCTTGTTATGTAATGAACAGGGCCCTTATAAGGCCTATTTTAAAGAAAACCCCATATGAGTTGTATAAGGGAAGAAAGCCAAATGTCTCACATTTTCATGTTTTTGGATGCAAATGTTTTGTTTTAAATAATGGAAAAGATAAATTAGGCAAGTTTGATGCTAAGTCTGATGAAGGTATATTTCTTGGTTATTCAAATCATAGTAAAGCTTTTCGTATATATAACAAAAGAACTATGACTATGGAAGAATCTATACATGTTGCATTTGATGAAACTGACCCAAGTGGATCGAGAAAGGATCTTGCTATTGATGATGTTGCAGAAGTCTTAGCAGAAACACATTTGGATAGCAAGGAAAAAGAAATCAAGGAGCGAGAGGATAAACAAAGACAAGAAGATTCGTAAACCTTGGAACTTCCTAAAGAATGGCGAACTTCAAAATATCATTCCCTTGATCAAATAATAGGTGATGTATCTAAAGGTGTAAGTACTCGTAATTCTCTTAGAAATACTTGCAATCACTTAGCTTTTGTTTCTCAAATTGAACCTAAGGATTTAATTGAAGCTTTTGATGATGAACATTGGATCTTAGCTATGTATGAGGAATTAAATCAATTTGAAAGAAATCAAGTTTGGGAATTAGTTGCTAGACCTAATGATCACCCTATAATTGGCACTAAATGGGTTTTTAGAAACAAACTTGATGAAAATGGTTTAATAATTAGAAACAAAGCTAGATTGGTTGCTAAAGGTTACAATCAAGAAGAAGGAATAGATTATGAAGAAACCTATGCATTGGTAGCTAGATTAGAAGCTATTAGAATGTTACTTGCTTATGTTTGCATCATGGATTTCAAATTATATCAAATGGATGTTAAAAGTGCTTTTCTAAATGGCTTTATTCAAGAGGAGGTTTTCGTTGAACAACCTCCAGGTTTTGAAAATCATGAACTACCCAAGCATGTTTTTAAACTTAAAAAAACTTTATATGGCTTAAAGCAAGCTCCTAGAGCTTGGTATGAAAGGTTGAGTAAGTTCCTTTTAGAAAATGATTTTTTAAGAGGAAAAGTCGATACTACCCTTTTTATTAAAAATAAAAAGCATGATATTCTTCTTGTGCAAGTGTATATGGATGATATTATCTTTGGTGCTACAAATGAATCCCTGTGCAAAGAATTTGCTAAGACAATGCAGAATGAATTTGAAATGTCGATGATGGGAGAGCTGAATTTCTTCCTCGGACTTCAAATCAAACAAACGAACGAAGGGACATTCATAAGTCAAACCAAATAATGCAAGGAATTGCTCAAGAGATTCAAAATGGAAAACGCTAAACACATGGCTACTCCGATGGGTACTTCTTACTATTTGGACAAAGATGAAGGAGGTAAATCAGTAGAAATAATGAAATACAGAGGTATGATTGGTTCTCTCCTTTATCTTACTGCTAGTAGGCCAGATATTATGTTTAGTATATGCATGTGTGCTAGATATCAAGCAAACCCTAAGGAATCTCATTTAAGTGCTATTAAATGCATAATGAAATACCTAGTAGGCACTTCACAAATGGGCTTGTGGTACCCTAAGGGTGCCTCATGTAGCCTAATAGGCTATTCTGACTCTGATTTTACTGGGTGTAAATTGGACAGAAAGAGTACTAGTGGGACATGCCACTTGCTTAGTAGTTTTTTAGTTTCTTAGCATAGCAAGAAACAAAATAGTGTGGCTTTGTCTACTGCTGAGGCTGAATATGTTGCAGCCAGAAGTTGCTGTGCTCAAATCCTATGTATGAAGCAATAACTTTTAGACTACGGTCTTCAGCTTGATCACATCCCGATAAGATGCGATAACACTAGTGCAATAAATATCTCTAAGAATCCCATTCTGCATTCCAGAACAAAGCATATAGAGATAAGACATCACTTTATCAGAGATCATGTACAAAAAGGGGATTACATTCTTGAGTTTGTTGAAACAACTAAGCAACTTGCAGATATTTTCACTAAACCATTAGCAAAAGAAGCATTCTTTTATATTCGAGGGGAATTGGGCATAATTGATCAATCCAATATATGATTGCATGTTTTTCTGTTGAATATTAACTCTCTTTAATCTTTAAATCACATGAATATATGTTTGTGTTGAATTCATGAACGTATGCTTTTCTATGCTTTTTGTTAGTTTTATTCGAATAAACAAGTTTTTATTCGAATAAAAGTCTTTACAGCTTGTCAAATAATGTGTTGAATATCAGCTTTATTCAAATAATACTTAGTTTATTCGAATAAACTGGCCTCTATGTTCATCATGTGTTTAATATGCTCTCTGTCTATTGGAATAAATCTCCTTCTATTTGAATAACCAGAATCCTTAGTTTATCAGTCTCAATCTTTGTCCTCTGTTTATTTGAATGCAACTCAGGCTATTCAAATAACCAGACCTTTGGTTTATCAGCCTTGACTGATAGCCTTCAGTCTATTCGAATAACCCCTGCAGTTATTCGAATAAATCCAGCTAGTTTGCCAAAACTCTTGCTTTTCCCAGATAATCTATTCAAATAGAACCTCCCTCTATTCGAATAAACCTTAGCAGAATTTCTCTTCCAACGCCTATCCTTTCAGTTTCTACGCAAGATTTATTCGAATAAACCTCTGTTTATTCGAATAAACACGGGCCTCTCTTTAAATAGCCCCTGCGCGCCCAGCCGTTACACTCCCTCTTTTCTTCTCTGCTCTTCACCCTCACTGCTCACGCCTTCATCATCTCTTTCTCTCCTACTCTCCTCAACCATCTTCCTGCCATCTTTCTCTCTTCCACACCTCCTATCATTATGGCCTCCTCCTCCAGCAAGCGCCCACACATGAAGACTGCTCCATGCAACAATCCTCTTGACTTGAGAAGGCTCTCCTCCAACGAAGAGCACCATGCCCGCTTCATTACGCACTTCTGGGAGCGTAATCTGGTCCAGCCCAAGTATCTTGACCTCTCCTTCTTCCAGCAACACCGTGGTTTTGACTTTCTGACCATACTGCAAAACCAAGGAGTTCTACAGCTCTGCTCTCACCGGGCCACTCTCTACCCAGCTCTGGTGAAGATGTTCTTCTATAATCTGGCATTTGATGGCCAGAACCTTCTCTCTGAGGTATGTGATCAGAACATTGTGATCACCCCGCAGGACTGGCAGACTCTGTTTGGGTTGCAGTTCACTGGCGTACTTGTTGAAGATGGTGACAACCCTTTCCTTGAAGAGTTCAACATGTTTCAGGCGATTGAGGACCTACTGAAGCCTGGTCTAGCCCTGCCTGACAAGGGTCTCAAGGGCGGCATGCTAAAGAGCCAAGATAGGCTTCTGCATTACGCCTTTGCTCATATCTTGGCTCCTCGCAGTGGAAATTATGCCTACCTTAGTGAAGATGATATCTTCATGCTTTGGATTCTGAAGAATGGCCATCAGATCAACTGGCCTGTGTTTATCATGAAACACATGATGAAGGCCAAGGGCAAGGAAAAATCTGACTTGCCTTATGGTATTCTCATCACTACCTTGCTCAGCAAGTATCCTCAGGTCTTGGAGAATGAGTGAGCCATTGCCCTGACTCATCATAATGTCTTTGGCACCCACACCTTACGCAAAATGAAGATGATCCAAACCGATGAAGGCTGGGTGTACCCAGATGAGGTTGCTGAGGATGAGCTAGACCCTACTGATGCTCCTGCTACCCCTACTGATGTACCTACTGCTGTTCCTGCTCCAGTTACCTTAGAGCAGATCATAGATATCTTGCATGATAACAGAGCCTATATGGAACATACCTTCTCTATTCTTTTTGATAGAATAGAAGGTGTTGAACGTGAGGTTGCTACCCTTCGATCTGCTTCACCTGCTCCTGCACCAGCTTCTTCACCACCACCTCCGGATACCTATTTCTAGGAACCTTAGTTCTTAGGATCTCTATTTTGCCTTTATGTTATTTATTTCTGGCTTTTGTAATTGAATCCTTTTTTATTAATGCATAAATACAGTTTTTTTTTATGATCTATTGATATGAGTATGCCTCCTTTTATGCACTTATACTTGAATATATGTTTATGGGACTTATCCCTCCTTTTTGCTCATGACAAAAGGGGGAGAAAAATTTAAAATTTAATTGAGAAAAGACAGGTAAACTTAAAATGAGATTGGATTCAAATTGAAAGGGGGAGTTACGCACATATCTGATATACATTACCTCTTATAATTAAAGAAGGGGAGTAAGCTTTTATACCTCTTTGTGAATTCTTATTATATGCACTAACTCTTTTCTCATTGATAGTTTGTCATCATCAAAAAGGGGGAGAATGTGTTTGGACGTATATATTTGAAGACTTGTTTTGATGATAACAAACGTGAAGACTAAATGAAGATGATGAAAAGATCAAGTCCAAGTTTATATAAGATTAGCATTAGGACTTAGGTTCTGTTGTACAGAGCTCATTTTGATATCTCTCTATTTTCGAAAGAAAAGATAAAACTTGTTTTTAAAAGAAACTTAGTGTCTTTAAAACACTTTCTCCAAAACTGTTTTGTATTGATTTATTCGAATAGAGCTTAGTCTATTCGAATAAACACTTTCACGAGGTTCTGTTTTTAAAGATGCTATTCGAATAGCAGGATAGCTATTCGAATAAATGAGTTTCTCAGAACTGTGTTTATAAGTAAATTATTCGAATAACTCAAACGTTATTCGAATAAACCCTTTTCTATCTGAACAGTTTTTAACCGAGTTATTCGAATAACACAGAGGTTATTCGAATAACCCATATCATATGGCTTTTTCACGATGGCTTCAGGAACAGTGTTATTCGAATAACATGTTAAGCTATTCGAATAAACACGTTGCTCACGAACACTGATATGGAAACAAATAGGTTTTTAATTCGGTTAAATGGCTTTTAATTCTACCCAACGGCTATTTCTTCTGATTTTCTCTATAAATAGGAACCTTGGGTCATGTCTAAAAATTGCCCAAAACTTTGAATTGTTTTTTGTTTGCTCTAATCTGTGAAATTATTTTCTACGCTATATTTTTGATTAAAACCTTGAGATATTTCTGTGAGAACTCCATTAGCACTTCAATTTGTATTATTTGCTCTGAGTGAGAGTTTCTTTTCATCTACTTTCTGATATTCTGTATCGAGGGTGAGATATCCCTCAAGGTTTGTATAAAGGTGAGGTATCCTAGCAGGTTGAGGCTTTAGCACAAGGGTAGAGTTTCCCTGTGTTTGAAAAGTGCTCTTTTGTGTAACGGTTGCAAGCAACTATTGAAGCTTATATACATAGTGAAAAATCTCAGCTTTCGAGGATTGGACGTAGACCACAAGTGGGTTAGTGGTCGAACCAGGATAAATACTGTGCCTGCTTCTCTCTTCTTAATCTCTTTATTTTATGCAATTTTAATTTACTGCATATTTATTTTCCACTGCTTTTATTGTTTCTTTTTTTCTTCTCGTTCCTTCTGTGCTTTTATTTATTAAGTTTTAATATTTGCTTTTGATAAAAAGAGGTTTTGAGAAAAAGTTTTATACTCAATTCACCCCCTCTTGAGTACTGGAAGCCACTTGGTAACAAGCTGAAGCCACCAACTGAGTTATAGTTCGTAGATTAAAAAGAAGGTTGGATGAAGCTAAAGGAAACTGAGCCGAACAACTAGACCATGTCCTTTGGGCCTACCGGACTACGTGTAACACCCTCCATAGGGCGTCACATTTTTTTTTAAAAAACATAAAACCAAATTAAATCATTTTATAAAAGCTTTGAATTCTAAAAGTTAAATTTTAACATTTCTTTTTGCGGAAATATAAACTTACCAAAAATTATAAGTAAAACAGAAATTATATTGAATTGATTAATACACATATCATATATGCCACAAAATATTCAACAACAATTTAAAATATAACATTTACAGACTCAGAGAAACAGTAGCAAACCCAATGAAGGTTACTACTAATAGCACGGTAACAACACTAACAAGAAAAAAAAAAACCCAACCTATATGTCCTGCTTCTTCACCAACTGCATCCTATTGAAGTCTGGAAGACCACTCCTTGACGCCCGTCACCGTCTTCGAATATTGTCTCCCATAGGTTTAAGAATGTGCTCGCTACTATACAAATTTAACGAATACAAACACAACAAGTAATACAGTAAAGAGGTGAGATCCCCTTTCACCAATATCGATACGGTAGCAAAGAATGATTCGAATGACAAGGTCATTCCATACACACAGATATCACAAATTTAGTCATGTTATCAATTTACAATTAATTCTAATAAGCATATATTGTAATTAAATAAACAACAATAACATTATCGGGATAGATATAACAATTCATACCATATAAAATGCCATAACAAAATCATAATAATATAAAATAAAGATTAAATACAATAACAACATATAATATCACAAATAAAAGATCACAGATAAAGGATCACCAAGAAACAATAATAATGTACCACATATAGACATATGCAATATGACACAATCCTACTCCATGGAGCTACAACACACACATCAATATCAGAGGGAATGATCTGAAAGTTCTAATAATACTGCCCAGCCAGCTATTGCACTGTCCACCCTTTGTGTCTATAGCTTGACTACCCCAACCAGCTATTGCACTGTCAACACTTTGTGTCTATAACTGATCGTTGTGATTGCTATTGCAGATCATCAATACTTTGTGTCTATAGCCCACTAAAACACCATGGCATAGTACATACCACAACATCGTGTAACTACAGGTGAAAAAATAGTCCTCTCAAATCTCGATTAAGTATAGTGCTTGTCGAGAACACTAGTGTGTCACCACGTACCACGACCCAGAAGGAGCTACCTCCTGTCCACATATGGAGTAATGCACACTAATGCCTCCAAGTTCATTCAAAATTGAACCACACTACGCTTATCGCACCGACAATACGATGTGATTCACCTCATCAATCAATCCACCAAAATTGGCATTAACTCAATGCATGATCAAAAATAAGAAATTACCAAAATACCCTCAATGGTATAAAATATGCGTATTTACGCAAATGCCCTCATAGCATATAAAAGTTTGCCCTCATGGCAAAAATATACAGTAAGTCCCACCGGACAAATATTGTTTCAAAACCTGTACGGATTCACATTTTCCCGACAGCAAAGATATACAGTATGGGTCAATCGCGTAGAAATTTTATCGCATTTTCACAATCATACAAACCATTAAATGAACACATACCATATTTTAAAGCGATCATAAAACACATACAAACCATTAAATGTGTCACATACCATATTTTAAAGCGATCATAAAACACATACAAACCATTAAAGCTATTAGACATGCTTACACATATAATCAATCTCAATTAGGAAAAACAATAAACAATATTAGACATGCTTGCACATGTAATCAATCTCAATTAGGAAAAAAAAAACAATGAACAATCAAGTGAATGAATCCTTATGGATTTCTTCACCACAACACAAACATTCCTCACCACCAACACATGGTTGATGAGGGTAATCTCCCTCTTACCTCTTGAAGAACCTCCAGTTCCTTGTATGTCTCCTTCAATCAAATTTTCTCCACCAAGAGCTTCTTAAAAAAAAACAAAGAAAACATACAATATTAATACCTAAGGCTCTAAACTAAAATAATCATGGATTAAAATCATGATTAGAACTTTGAAATGAAGAGAAACATAAAGATTAAAGAATTCCACCTTCAAGGCTTCAAACTTAAGCTTTGAAGAACAAGATAGAAAATAGATGATTCAAGCTTTTTAAGCTCTTCTCCTTCTCCTTGTTTTCGTACAAGCCACAATAATTCCTCCAAAGAAGTAAGATAGAAATTGGATTTTGAAGCACTTAGAGTGGGATTTTGTGAAAACTTTCTAAATGAAAGTGTTTAGAATGGTGTTTGGCTTTAAGAAGTGGTGAGAATGAAAATTACAGGTGATGGATAGTGTTCGTAGGATACCTGGCCGAACCAATGAAGAGAAAAAGAAGAAAATGATGCTCAGGTTCGTAGGATTTCTGAGAGAAAAAGATGAATACTTTTTGATGTGAGAGAAAATATAATTTTTATGAGAGTAAAATTATGAGGCGGTTGCCGTGGGATAAGCTTAAATAAAGTTTACGATTTACATGAAGTAAAATATCTTATTCTAAATGCACGTGGCTGATGTCATTCATTTGACTTTCAAGGTTATTGGATTGTTCAAGAACCTTGTAGAACCTCCTTCAAGCTGCTACGTGGCCGACGTAGAACCCCTCCAAATTGCTGCATGAATGTGAGTTTCCAAGGAAATTTTCGACGAAAAACGACATAACAAAATTTGGTAAGATGGGAGAACATCATTTCCCCAAGAATGGTTAAAATCAAGTGTTGTCGGATGAGAACTCTGTCGAATGGTGATTACTCAAAACGAAAATGAAAGGTCATTTCGATGAACTTGAAAAGGTCAACAAATATCCTAATTCGTCGAACAGATGTTGATGTTGGAGAAATCTTCTAATTGTCGAATCGACGAAATACTATATGGTCAGAAGATCAAATTCGACGGATTTTGACATTAGAGAAGTTTTTCTACTGAAATCAGGAATTCTTACTCGACGGTCGTTAGCACCATAATTCGACGAACATTATCATTCAAATTCGACGGACATTGGTATCCCCACTCGACGGAAATTGACATTCTAACTCAACAGACATGAGCATCCTCACTCGACAAATTTTAACTTGGTACTTAATAATTAAAAGATCCAATTCGACGGATTTTAACATGGTACCAAATAGTAAGAAGATTAAATTCGACGTATTTGGATAGAAGTCCAAATTCGATGGATATGACATTGTCTTAAAAGATCCTATTTCGACGGACTTTGGCATTGTTTTAAAAGGTATATTTCGATGAATATAAACATCTTCATTTTGATTTGTAGAATCGTCCAACAAGATTTAGGGAAAAGGAGAACCATATTGTTCTTAACTGATTCTTTGCTAACAGAACGTCCATCGCTTTGTCGAACCTGAGGACTTCTCCCATGTTTTTAATAGATGGTCTTCATCGGAAAGATGGTCTTGGTCGGAATAGATGGTCTTTGTCGGAAGAGGCGGCCATAACAGAAAATCTTTGATTCGATTCAAGAATTGAGAATCGCTTTCATCCAAGGTATTTTGGGTTTTGTCGAACTACCGATTGATGTTGTCGGGAAGATGCTCGAAGGTGTCGGATTCAACTCACCATTAGCATATGCTTACATTCAGTAATTAAATCCGACGGGATCAAAATGTTAGAAACATGTCTTCAAAAGTATTTGGACCTTGTCCGAATTCTGTCGGTGTCAAGATCTTCAAAAATCTTGGATTGTCGAAATAGACTTGTCGAAAATAGACTTGGAATGAAAACAAATAGAGGAAATCTTGAGGAACTTCTGTCGGGTTGGGATCTTATCCCAAGAATTTTGGTCGAATTGGGAATTCCAGAATTTTGGTCGGTTGAGTATAATGGCAAATTAAACTATACTTAGGGTCAAAATAATTCATAGCAATAACAGCTATGCATCAAGCAACATATATTTATCGAAAATAGAATTATTTTACGATAAATTCTAAAAATTAAGAGATTTTTTCTGTGTTACTCGGATTCGGGTTAAGTAAGATCCCCGCTCTAAATAATCGAGACAAGAATTTCCTACCCGAAAATTATTATTTTCTTGACCAGAGAGCAAAACACACAAAATAATCACAAATAGTATCGGAATAATCAAATTATTTTTATAATGCACAGAAAACACAAAGTAGTGTGATTTTGTCAGCTCTTGCAACATAGTCTAAAATTTGGGGTGTTACACTACGCCCCACTCTACAATAGGTGAAACTCCCTTTAAGCTCACTTATGGTTGTGAGGCTATGATCCCGATAGAGATAGGAAAACCTAGTTGACGTCTCCAACACTTATTACCTGACAGTAGCCCTGGATTAATCAAGGAAGACCTAGATCTTCTAGAAGAAAGAAGACACATTGCTCATATATGCGACGCCGCCATCAAGCAAAGGACAGCAACACGATACAACCTAAAGGTCATTTTCAGGAAATTCAAGTCAGTTGACCTAGTTCTCTACAAAGCTGACATTGGAGATAGAAATGGCTCCCAAGGGAAGTTAGCTCCTAATTAGGAAGGCCTTTACCGTATCGTGATCAGCATTGAAAAAGGAGCCTAATCCTTGGAGACACTAACAGGCAAGTAGGTCAAGAACTTTTAGAATGCTGACAAACTTAGAAAGTACTATAGCTAAGTGCCTTCTACGGCATAGTCTCTTAGTTTACTTCATGTTTGATCTGCCCCAATCATTATGGGAGCACTTATATGGACCTTAGTCCTTTACCAAATCAATAAAGCAAAGCAATTTGTACACATCTACTTGCATTTAAAAAGTCTTAAAGAACGCTTAAGGCTATAGATAGCTTTGAGAGTGTCCATTGAGTCTGTTCCTAATAGGAGCTAGATTTTGAAGATAAAAGGCCCTCAAGTTGGACTCCACCTTGATTAGCCTTAGGAGCCCGTTCCCAATGGGATCAGGGAGTGCCTTAGCTTCTAGGTTAAGAGGACAACCCACCAAACCCATCTCTATGGATTGGTCGAGAGTTGTAGGTTCTACACCCAAAACTTTGATACTTGGCTAAAACCATTATGTGGTTATTAGCACATGGATAATGACATCTATGTTTCTCCATTATGGTACCTACTGTGAGTTGTCTTATGTTAAACAGGTTGTGTAGTAGAAAAATCCTAAATGGAATTATACCTAAGTCAAGTGGGATCCTAAATGTCAAAGCAATTGGCGATGGACCCCAGACAAGGTTTCAATTTCAAAATATTTCCTAAGTCCTAAATGGAATTACAAGTGCTCAAACGTAAAGGGCGTTGGACCCCAAACCATGGTTTCCCCCTATCAAACATATTCCTAAGTCTATAAAATGGTTGTTAAAAAACACCATAATGAGCATTGGACCCCAGACCATAGTATTTTTCATTGGACCTAGAGTGAACCATGAAAAAGGAACATGGACACAATAACAAAGAATTGGAAACAAAGCATTTAATAGCACCCCAGTAACCAGGGCAATTATCTTTACAAAAGATAAAAAGCCCCACGAAAGGGGCAATAAAATGTAACAAGTAAAAGAGGAGAAAAGAGAAGGCTACTCCTCGGTCTCGTCCTCATCTGGGCTCTATTGCTCCTCGTCTTACTCCCATTTGGTTAGATCCAACATTCCAATTGATGTCTCGGCTGGATGGACCTCGGTGTCCAGCTCATTACATGGCCTTGCCATAACCAAGCATCCATCCTGCATTATCTTATTGGGGCTCAGACCCCCTAAGGCCAGCTCGATCCCAGGGTTGAAGTACTGGACTTGGGCAATCACATTCCAAAATTGTTCTCCATCGTACTAATGGAGAATAGCTCTGTATTCTCCTTTTCTAGCTCCATATTCATTGCTTGAAGGTCAGCAAGGGCTTTATCCGATTGGGCTCTCTCATTTCTTTGCGAAGACTCGGAGTCCGCAAGTTCCCTTTCTAGCCAAGCAATCTTGGCCTCTATCTCCTCTTTGCCCTTAAGAACCATCTCCAATTATTGTTTCCCTTTGCCTTCAACCACTTTCTACTCTCCGCCTTCTTCTCGAATGTCACCACAGTCTTCTCTACAAGCTAGGCTTCGGCAGCAGTTCGAAGGGCGAACATCTGAAACAATGATAAAGTCTAGGGGACCTTATTTCAAGTGATGAGTTTAACAACATCATCACTCAGGAAGACATTATCAATAAAGTCCCCAGGCAGCCTCTCCCCGATGATTAGTGGCAGAGGATCTATCTGGTTCCCAACATCTCCCTCCACAGTAGGCCTATTATAGTTTTCTTCCCTGGTACCCTCAATAACCTTCCTCTTCTTTCCCTAGAGGGGTTGTGCTAGGGAATTCGAACCTGGCTCTCGAATAACGAGAGGTGGAGCAGTGGCGGTCGGAGGACGAGAAGGTCTAACTCTATCCTTCTTTGCCCTTAAAGCTTGAAGCGCTCGAATAAAAGACGTGGCGCTTGCATTAATGGCCATGTTATGTGCAAAAGAAGGAAAGAGATCAGAAAGTGTGCAAGTAATCCAATAAAAAGAAAATTTATAAGAGAAAATTGGGTTATTGTCATGCACAAGGCTAAATGCGGACTACGATCTATACTACCTAGGATGGCCCAAAGAATTGTGTCATAAGTGGTCTCTAGCATGTCCCTGGAAGAGATAAGACTCACTTCCTCAACCCAATAATAAAGAAATCAACACAATCGATCTCATCGTCATCCAGTTGATGTTTTTCCTTTTCAATCAATTGAATAGGGACGTGTCATGCTTTCTTGGTCCAATATATGTTAAACTTTAACTCCCCATTGTTATCTAGCCAGAAAGGGCTAGTGCCAGGAACCGCCATTAGTTTAAAGAACTTCTCCTTGAAGTCCTTGTAAACTGTCTTGGTAGACATGGAAGACCTTCCAGTCGAACCTTGCCCAGATTGAAAGCTAGGTCTTATGAGCAGTAGCACCACCTTGAAGACTCCACTAGGCATGGAAATAAAAAAAATGCCTACTCTGACAACCACAACCTGACCAACTGGCACACTCTCTCGAAGACAAGGGTTTTTGCACAACCATTGGGATTAATTTGGCTTAGAGTAGCTTAAAGAGTGCGAAGGATAGCAAGCTGAAAGTCATTGAAAGGAAGTTGGAGCCCAAACTGAGTAAAAAAATCCTTGTACATGAATATGTAGTGCGCTCCCGCCTGCTATGAGGAGCACACCCTTTCATTCTTTGACGATAGGATCTAGAACTCATGATCCTTACTGCCTTTCTCAGTCAACATCAGATAGCCTTGGAGCCTCTCAAGCTCTATACTAGGTTGAAACAAGGATATCTGATCATAAACATCATCCCCGACCCATGGGTATACCAACCCTGGACCATGCCGAATCTGGATGGGATCTTCCTTAACTAGCACCCGAACTTTTGGGATAGGTGCTTGAGGCCTAGCCACTCTCCTTCGCTTGGCCATTAAGTTCCTGGAAACACCCATAGAGGCTGGTGAGCAGTTGTCAGAATTAGCTAATTTTAAAGATTCAGACATAGAAGGAGGCAAATAGAAAAGATTGTTCATGCCCACATACTGGCCTCCGCGCCCATCAAGGCTTAAGCCTTAAAAAGACACCCTCGCCACACACGGTACGACAGAGGAAGTGCTCCACAGGGTAACACCATTGAAGAGACATAGAAACTGACACTCCTAATTTCTTTTATTAGAAAGAGAGAAAAGAAGTGCACTCCAAGAAGGGGCGCAACCACTCTATGATGCAAAAATAATAGAAACAAATGGAAGGAAACATAAATACCTTGAAAAAAGTGAAGGCAAATTGTAAACTTAGAGTCTAAATTGCCAAAAATTGTTGGAAACTGGTTTCCTCTGCTGTGAAAATCACCAAAAATCGTCTTAGGCCACTAGATTTTGAAAAGAAATAGTAAAAATGAAAAAGGGAGCTTTAACCCGTATTTATAGAGGCCAGACAGTTAGGGAGCATTTCTATCCTAATAGTCCAGATTTTGAAAGACGTTCATCATGGTGCGCAAAGCACTAAGCATGACTATCCAACCAAGGCATGCCACGTGGCCCTCACAGCTGTCGCGGCAGTTGAAAGGATAGTTGCACAGCATACCAAGAGATACGCAACCTTAACAAGTCGAGTTTGGAATTTTTCCATGGACCACAGATTTTTCATATGGACCCCGATTAAATCTGGAATGTCCATTTATGATATGAAGACGGAAGATCAATCCGAACAACAATTATCCTAGAGTTAAAATCCCTAACCCCACACAAAACGCAGATCCCAGGGGCAGGAACTCAAGCTTGCCACTTCGCTGTACCAACCAAGTACCAAGATAGGGGCAACTTAGCATTGTTATAGGGCAAGCGTTGGACTCATCCCGGTAAAAAAGAATAGTACTGATAGTGGAAAATGGAAAGAGAAAAGAGAAGATACAAGACATAATTCAAAATAAAGAATTTTTATTGCTTCTTCTCATTCCATACATCATCAGCTTTAACAAAAAGAGAAGGAAAAATACATCAAAAATGTTCAAAAAAGAGTGTCCATTAGATAACCCGGGGAAGGAAACCAACATCACCGTACTGGAACCCCAAGTCACTACCACCTCCATGGTCCCTCCAAACCAGCATTGATTTCTTCTCTGTTGAATAGGATGCTCCACCCTGGGTAGCTCTAAGAGAGCTTTTCTTGGACGAACCCTCCTACACATCCAATTGCCCTTAGAGGACCTACCAAAAGACTGGTCTGGTGCCTCCAAATCACTCAGGAAAGAGGAGGGGCAAGGATGGAGAGTCTCTGAGTGTCTCCATGCACCACGATAGAAACCTCACTTCTTCCCGGCAAGAGCGGGTAGATCAAACACTCCCACGTACGCCAAGAGAGAAAGACTCCTACTGCCTAGATGCATGAAGACCCAGACAGGTAGAGCAGTTATTTGGTCCTTACAGAACCATTACACTGAAAAAGAAAGGCCTAAACTAGAGGGATTATTTGCTTTAAAGTAAATGCCTTCAAAGACTTTGGAAAGAATAAGAAGATGATCTTCGCAGAGGGTGAAACCCTCCATGTACATATGGAAAATGAAAGGGAAACCACTCTCTAAAAGAAAATCATTCTCAAACAGAATCATAAAGCAAAAGGAATACAATGAAAGAAATGTCAGCATCAGTGCAAACATTCCCTATTTATAGATGGAATGAAGCACTCTGATTGACCTCGAAAAAAGTAAACTGATTGCATGTTAGAAGCTGTGCTTTAATACTCCCCCTTTTGATTCATCATGAGAGTAGCGAGTAGTTAGGAAACAGTATGAAACTAATATCCTCTTAAAGAATCTTTAATTCCTGATAAAGTCAAAGCATTAGTTTCCCAAGAAAGCTCAGACTGTTACTACCTACAGAATCAGAGATCGCATGAAGAATACTCAAGAAACCCTATGAACGACATGTGGGGGCAACTTGATATATCTCTGATAGCGCAGTAACAAGGTAAGCAGAGCAATCAAATGCGGATCCCAGCCTTACACGTCAACCCCAGAGGTATATTATGATATATCATAGACCTCGATCCTTTGCGTAAAGTATCTGAGATCTGATATCAACACCAGGACTCCTTTATTCATCGCATGCCTTGTGATCCTATTGAAACTTATATATCTTGACACTTGGCTGTCCCATCCAAGCGCCAAGATGGGGGCAATTCTAGACCGGGATCCGAGATCCCATCTAGCGGATCAACCTGGCATGTGTATAACCGGACTCCACCCTAAATGACTCAGCTTAAATCCTTGATAACAGTCAGGACCTCGAAACCATGCACATCAAACCATGACATTGGGCCATAGAATCAAGATTGCTAGATTTGTGCAGAAGATATATCCCGAAATATCTGTAACTGCCAATCATCATCTTATGATATTATAAGACCCATAACCGTCTTAGACTACTAAGTAGCTTCCATATCTAAGTTCCTAACTTATAGGGATTTACCCCAACAACAATGGGACGATAATATCTACCAGGATACTAATCTTAAATACCTGCATTCAATACAAATTGCTTTAAGATTCTACACATGCTCTATAAATACTAGGCTAAGTAACCCTAAATAGGTATCAATAAATTATCACTCTTAGCATAACCCTACTTGTGCACAGCCTTACTTGAGCGTTGGAGTCATTTGTAGATACCAACCCCCTGTCTCAACATACTCTGCTACTGCTGTGCGAGGCGGAAACCGCCATGACGTGTCTATCTCAGGTATACCTCTGAATCCACTTCAGAACATAATTGAATACCGTAAATGCAGAATACAAACAAAATAAGGGAACATGAATAATTAGCAAAACTGAGTAGGAAAAACAGGAGATTCATAATCTCCAAACTTGGATATAATGGATGGATCAAAATAAATCTTTGTAATGTTGAAAGTTTGTTCAAATTCTGGCTAACTACTGTCTTCACCTCAACTTTGAAATGGAATGATTTCTCAATCAAAAAATTGCTCAAATTCAGGAGGATAACTTATAGGACCTCCCCTTTGTTAGTTCAACAAAAAAGTCATTAATCATTTGTTCACAAATATGAGAAGACAAACATAGTTATAATTCACAAAAAAAATTACATACCTTTCGAATATATTCGAGCAACTCAAAATAGGACTTCTTTAGGAGGATGCAACCATCGCGATCCCAAATGACAAATGTAGCACGGTTAACTTCATCAGTGACTATAAGCTTGATTATATATCTAATTAAATTAAATATAAAAAAGAACATTAAAAAGAACTTCATTCAACAATCAATAATGCATTTAAATTTAGATAGAAAAATAAAAAACTAACCTAGGAACAACATTCACAATATGGTAGAAACAACGTTCGTTGTAGTACATCCCAGAGTCGGGGGTGACAACTTTGTTGCATTTACATGCAGTATACCACCAATCTTGGCCATTATTAACACACATCATAGTTTCAAAGACTATAAAAAAAATCATCCTACAATTATAAATAATAAGAATAAATTAACTAAAATGATAAAACTAATTACTGAAAATTGAATACTAAATTAAGAACAAAAAATAAAAGCATATAGCACACATTTTCACTTTCCTTTAATTCTTGAATGGACTTCCTAGGAGTCCCCTTTAGGAATTCATCCTCAAGGGAGTTAAAAGGAACATCAGATACAATCGCAAAGCTTTGCGAATTATCTTCAATTGTTGTAGGCGTTGCCTAGACAAAACAAATTAAGCATGATATGAGAAAGTAAGAAATAAAATAAGGTATTAATTAGTATTATGAGAATCTAATATATAGGGAGCACAAACAGTGAAGTCACACAAATTACCTATTTTTGAACTCAATGACCTCTGGAATGTTAGGATTAAACAACAATCTAGTACCATACATGACATTTTGTAGAACAATCTTGCCTACAACCAAATAAAACAATTACAAAAACCATTACTTATTAAAAGAATATGAATAGTAAATTTTTTAGAAAAACCTAAACATAAAAAAGGCCACAAAATAGATATATAAAATATCCAATAACCACAAAGAGTAAAAGATTTAAAGGATACTAAATCCTTAAAAGTCTTCACTCTTACGAATTGGACCACAATGACAGGTTGATAAATATCACCATTAGTAATAAAACTATTGACCTCATCCACATAATCACAAAAAAGAACCACCTCTAACTTCACACTACAACTAAAAATAAGTATCAATTATACTAATTAAATAATAGATATTTGGTTGAAGACATATGAAACATGCAAGGGGAATTTAAGAATCAATGTACGTGGGGATTAAAGAACGGATGAAAGAGAATGAAATGCAGTGATCTAGTTTAATGCTTCATATTAAATGAGGGTTTCAAATTGAAACTGAATGAATATAACAATGAGGGTAGGTGGGAGTTAACAAATATATCATAGTATACTAATTAGATAAGAGAAATATGGTCTAGGATATATGAATCATGAAACAAAGAAAACTGTAATAGCAAAGTATGAGATATATAAATTATAAAAAATAAGAGATAAAAATTACATTTAAAATCATAAAAGATCATATTATACTAATTACATAACACAAAACAACTTAATGAAACATTATTGGGAAAAGGATATATTTGAAACATGCAAGGAGCAAAACTAATATGACAAGTATCAAAATTACAGAAAAGGGGTAAGAAAGGGACATGACCTGTCAACATCAAGCACATTGGTTTAAATAAGCAGTCAGAATCACAAAAACATGGTTCAGAATATATGAAACATGCAAGGAAGAAAATAATAACAACAAAGTATCAAGTATATAAATTATAGAAATATTGGGTAAAAGATACATGAACCATGCATTAAAAAAACTAATGTAATTGCACAAAAGGGCTAAGATAGCAGCAAGTATCTGAATTAGTATCAAGTATAAGAAATCTTGTTCAAGTATCATGTATACTAATTAGATAACAAAAATATGGTTCAGAATATATGAAACATGCAAAGTAGAAAACTTTAACAGCAAAGGAACAAAACTGATATATCAAGTATGTAAATTACAGAAATGGGGTAAGATAAGAAGTATCTAAACTAGTATCAAGTGTAAGAAATCTAGTTCAAGTATCAAGTATACTAATTAGATAACAGAAATATGGTTCAGGATATACGAAAAATGCAAGGAAGAAAATAGTAACAGTAGAGCATAAAGTATATAAATTATAAAAAACTTAAACAACTTAGTGCACGTAAAATAAGTAATGAACCTTGCTTTAATTAGGCAGTTAGGATGAAATTCAATATCATATAAGTCATATCAATTAGTAAGCAAGGGATTTTCCAAAATATGAAAAAAATGACATTAAAAGTAATAAAAGATTAAATTATACTAATTAGATAACACAAATCAACTTAATCAAACATTAATGAGTAAAAGATACATGCCACATGCAAGGAGAAAAACTAATACATCAAGTATCTAAATTGCATAAAATAAATAAGATAGCAGCAATCATTTAAATTAGTATAAAGTATAAGAAATTTGATTCAAGTATGAAGTATACTAATTAAATAACAAAAATATGATTCAGGATATACAAAATATGCAATGAACAAAACTCTAACAACAAAGTATCAAGTATATAAAATGCAAAAAACTTAAAAAACTTTGTACACGTAAAAATAAGTAATGAACATTACTTTAATTAGCCAGTCAGGAAGACATTGAATATCATATCATTGATATTAGTCAGTAAGCAAGCCAGTTTCCAAAATAAGAAAAATGAGTCACATTAAAAAATCATAAAAGATTATAGTATACTAATTAGATAACGCAAATTAACTTGATCAAACATTATTAGGTAAAAGATACATGAAGCATGCATGAAAACAACTGATACATTAAGTATATAAATTGCACAAAAGGGCTAAGATAGTAGCAAGTATCTAAATTACTATCAAATATAGGAAATCTGGTTCAAGTATCAAGTATACTAATTAGATAATAGAAATATGGTTTAGGATATATGAAACATGCAAGGTAGAAAACTCTAACAACAAAGGAACAAAACTGATACACTAAGTATGCAAATTGTAGAAAAAAGGTAAGAAAGGGATATGACCTGTCACCATGAAGCACACTGGTTTAATTAGGCAGTCAGAATCACAAAAATCTGGTTTAGGATATATGAAACATGGAAGGAAGAAAAACAGTAATAGCAAAGTATGAAGTATATAAATTGAAAAAAATATAAAAACTTAGTGCACGTAAAAATAAGTAATGAGCATTGCTTTAATTAGGTAGTTAGTAAGCAAGGCATTTTTCAAAATAAGAAAAATAAATCACATTAAAAATTATAAATAATTATAGTATACTAATTAAATAACACAAATTAACTGAATTAATCATTATTGGGTAAAAGATACATGAACATGGATGAAAAGAAACTGATACATGAAGTATATAAATTGCACAAAAGGGCTAAGATAACAACAAGTATCTAAATTAGTATCATGTATAAGAAATATGGTTCAAGTATCAAGTATACTGATTAGATAACAGAAATGTGGTTTAGTATATATGAAACATGCAAGGTAGAAAACTCTAACAGCAAAGAAACAAAATTGATACACCAAGTATGTAAATTGCATAAAAGGTGTAAGAAAGGGATACGACCTGTTAACATGAAGCACATTAGTTTAATTAAGCAATCAGAATCACAAAAATCTAGTATAGGATATATGAAACAAGGAAGGAAGAAAAACAGTAACAACAAAGTATGAAGTATATAAATTACAGAAAACTATAAAAACTTAGTGCACGTAAAAATAAGTAATGAACATTGGTTTAATTAGGTAGTCATTAAGCAATGCATTTTTCAAAATAAGAAAAATGAATCACATTAAAAATCATAAAAAATTATAGTATACTAATTAAATAACACAAATAAATTAAATTAATCATTATTGGGTAAAAGATACATGAACATGGAAGTAGCAAAACAGATACACCAACTATCTAAATTGCTAAAAAGTGGTAAGAAAGGGGCATGACCTGTCAACAACAAGCTCAGTGAATATCATCTTGGTCTTCTTTCCATCTTTGTTATATTCTTTTTCAATACCAACAGTTGTTATTAGGCCCATCACATCTGTGAAAAAGAAAACACTTAAAACCATGTTGCACATAGTATAACTAAGAAAATGTTATAAAATTAACAATCTTGCAATTACCAATTAAAAAGTGAAACTCTCCATCACTCTGAAAAATCTCATTAAATGGAACTCGCTTACAACCATAAAAGGAATCACTTCACTTTCAGATGGCCTTATAGTAGTTATCACTTGAAAATTTAAATGATATTCATGTCTCGTAGTTTAGAAGTACCCAATGTTACCACCAACACCAAAGTAAACAATTACATAAACTTCCGCTTCAGAAAGAAGGGGCTTAAATTTGTATATCAAAGTTTTTTGCACAGATGCATGCATGGTACAACCCTGCATTTAAATGAAAAAAATTAGATAACAGATATTTAAGAAATTAATGGATGAAAATGAATTGGGGGAAAACTTACAAATTCATCCATGAACACCATCTCAATGGTATTAATGGTGTTAGGGTTATTGAAACTTGGAAGATACCATGGTCAAACCATGCGAACCTTGACCCTCTAACACTCCCTTATCGGAGTGATTTTCTCCAAAAGATCGATACGCAAAGCCATAGAAGATAGTAAACAGGAACAAATCAAAAAGGAAAATTATCAAATATACACAAAAAAGTATAGAGAAAATAAGATATAACCTTAAGAAACCGGGGTCCTTTGCATTCACAAATCCATTTATAGGCAGGAAATTATAGAGAAACACTTAGGGTTTCGAATCCATTCGTATGGCTAGCTGCCACCATTAAACCCTAACCAAGACAAACACAAAAATCATAACCAATCAACAGGAACACCATGAAATAGCTTGCAAAAAAAAAAATATGCATGCGATTAGGGAATAAGGGAAGGAAACACAAAGTCACCACAAAAGGAAAGAGATAGAGAGAATCAGCCATAAAATTTCCAATAACAATCACAATTGTAACACCCGTGAAAATGTGATAAACTTGTATAAGGTTACAGAGGTAGCCTAATACCTGATTATCATGTCTGTGAAGTTTTGTGACCATTTGAGTACATTTAGTCACTTTACTGTAACTCTATGTGTTAAATATAGTTATTTTTAGCCTCATTTTTTACTTAAACTGCTCATTTAATGGAAATAAGTGTGGAGAACTTGTTTCTAGGTCCCAAATGTGTGGAAGTAGATGTGGTTAAAGTTTGAGAATTATCGGAGTTAGTTTGACATTTTTAAGCATACTTGTTGTGTGTTTTAGTGCCGGATTGACGCCCAGCAGATATGAAAAAATGTGAATATGGCATAACGAGATTTTTAATGAATCTTAAGATTTATTGTAAATCTGTTGGAAGTTTGGAAACTTGGTTTGGTTATAACCAAGTGTTCTTAATTGTTCGGGTGAATTTTGGTCACTTAATTGACCAAAATTAGAGGGCACGACCCTGTTTCTACTGCTGGCCTATTTAAGGCCAAAAAGTGGGAGTTTGTCTCACTTTTCTCTTTTCTTCTCACGGCTATATAGGGAAAACAAAGGAAAAGGAGAATCAAGGTGTCAAGGGAAGAGGATCTTCATCAAAACAAGAGAAGGAGATTAGCTTTGTGGAGGAAAGGTTAACCGATTTCATTTCAGGAAATTGAGGTAAGGGGAACCTTGTTCTTAAACTCATTTTCTTACTTTCTCTATCTTGTTCTTGAGTTATAGCTTGATGTGTGATTTTAGATTTTTGAGTTATTTTTGGTTGTTTGGGCTTGAATCTTGTTATAGAACTTGATGATGACTTGTTTTTGAGTTGTTGGGTGTATGGAAATGGATTTCGAACTCTTGTATGCCTCAAATTCCATTTGAATGGAGAATTGAGGGTTTAGGTTTTGAAATGGATGTTTTATCCTTGATCTTTGGTTTTGAGTGAAATCAAAGTGGTTTAAGAAGTTTAAGGTTGTGATTAATGATTTTTTATGTGTTTGAGAACTTATTGGGGTCTTAGAATCACTGAAAAACTGGATTGGAATGACCAAAATCCAAGAAAATAACTAATGGAACAGTACCACGTCCTGCAGAGTTAATGCAGAGCTTTTGTTTGGGAGACACGGCCCATGTCTGAGGACGCGGGGTGGGCCGTGTCCCTCTCTGCCAGGGGATTTTATGAACAGTGTTCACAGTGTAGGACACGGGGTGGGCCGTGTCATTTGACACGGGCCGTGTCTGAGCCAGAACCTTTCAAAATGTCATTTTTTGATATTTTCCAAGTTCTTGGCTTAATGGGATCATTGACACATGTTCCCTAAAGTGTGTGGAGACTCTAATGGAAGTTTTAAAATGAATGAAAATCAATTGGTATGTTAATTATTGTTGTATTTAGCATTATTGTGTTTCATGTTGGTAGTTAAGAATGTAAATTAATTGACATACTAGTTATTGTAGTAATTGGCATTATTGTTATTCCTTCTCTATGTTGATGAGGGTGAGTCCTCATTGTGGTGATCTAATGTGATTTTGAATGAAAACGTAATCAATCCTTCCTATCACAAAGGTCATTGTTGCTAAAGACCATGTAGTTGATGAGACTTCACTACCCGGAGAGGGTGGTCATACGTGATTGTAAGTGAAGAGGTAACATACCTTCTAGATCATTATAATGAGTTGAGGATGGTCTTTCCCTCACACCCCGTGGAATAGCTGGAGCTGGGTTTCCAGTGCTTGTTCAAAGCTTATGGAACCGAGTTCCTTTATTTTGTTCAAGGCTCATGCATTTCATGACATTACTATAGAACTGAGTTCTTGTAAATGGTTTCATACATTTTGCATTACATGTTTAGGATTATTACGTAGGCATTTGCATTAGTCATAAAATTGGCATAGTATGGCAATTGTATGAGCGGTTGTTATCATGACATATTCATGCATTACAGTTGTATGGGCAATTGCGTGTCTCTGAGATGGAGATGTTATTTGCTTCTGTGATTGAAGTGTTAGTTGATAATTAAGTGTATTATCTATTAGTATATACTTATATACTGGTATTGGAATGCTTCTACTGAGATATATTTTCTCACCCCAATTGTGTTGCCATGTAAATCTAAGTGCTAGTTTCTTAAAAGGGAAGGAGAAGATAGACGAAGATTAGTATAGTTATATACTTTTTGATAAAAAACTTGTATAATATGTTAGTTTTTGTTGTTACAAAAGTTATGTGTTACAATATGCCTTGAAGGCAGTGATGTATATATATATATTTTATTTTTTGTGGCTCTCCATATTTACTCATTATGTATGAATGATATGGGTTAGTGGTTGGATGTTAGAAGTAACATGGTCAATATTAATTATTCTTTTATATGACGATATATCTGGATAGTTAATATTGGGATGTTATATTTTGGTATCAGAGCCAGGTTATCCTATTGAGCCATGTAACAGCCCAATATTTGCTACCCAAATATATCGTCATATAAATGAATAACCAAATATTGACCCCGCTACTACTAACATACATCAACATCGACCCTATATCATTCATATACAATGAGTAAATATAGAGAGCCACGAAAACAAAAGTTATATATATATATCACAGCCTCAATGGCATACTATTATACATAACTTAGAACAACTAAGCAAATATAAAACAAATATATGCTTAGTTCAAAACAACATCTATACTATGCTAGTCCTCATACATCTTCTTCTTCCCTTTCGAAGAACTTGCACTTAGATTTACATGGCAACACAATCGGGGTGAGAAAATATATCTCAGTAGAAGTATTCTAATACCAGCATATATACATATATATGTACAAACAGATAATATTTATAATTATCATGTTAACACTTCAATCACAGAAGCAATATCAACATCTCCATCTCAGAGACTCGCAATCGTCCATATAATTGCAATGCATGATTAATGTTACAAAAGCAACCACCCATACAATTGTCATGTTATGCCAAGTTATGTCTAATGTTTATGTCTGTGCAAATTCCTAAGTATGGAAATGAATAATGCATGATACCATATTCAGGAATACACAATTCCATGGTAATGTCATGAGTGCATGTAACTTGAACAAAGTAAAGGAAGTCACAACCATAACCTTGAACAAGCACTGGAAGTCCATCCAGTCACATCATTATAACTGAGAAAATATATTTCCCCCTGGGTAGTGAAGTCCATTAACTACACAATATCGATAATGCACGAGGAAATCTATACCCAAAATTCTATAATAGGAAAGATACAATTCACCTTACCTAAATATAGATCACCAACATCTATGGGGCTCACACTTATCGAAAAGCAATCACCTATATCTACAGGGCTCACACTTTCTAATAAGGCATCACATACAATCAAGTATATCATCATTACTAATTAAACTTTCATAATTAGTATTTCAAATCAATATGATTCAACAATCACATAGAGAGAATATTACACACCTCAATATGCTCCACAAACATTTCATGCAAAACAATTACTAATTACTTCTCATAACTAGTTTCACACAATTGGTTTATATGCATTACAAGTTCATTTCCTCTTTTCATCTCAATACACAATATTTATGTATAATCATGCTTAATTATCCCACATAATTAGCACTACAAATCTATATCATTCATCACGTTCACACTTCATTAAATACTCCTACTAGTGTCTCAACACTCATTAAGAAGTATAAAAGAAGAAAACTATGCCACTGGAATGATCCAGAGCATCAAACACAACTCGTAGTTGTTCTCTGGCACCAATGTTCTAGCGTCCCCTATTCCATGTTGCGGCGCCCAAGCCTCGAGTTTAAGTATTGGCTAGAAAAATTGCCAACGTTGCGATATTCAAAGTCCAACGTTGCGGTGTTCGTACTGTTCTTCCCAATGTTGAGGCATTCAAAGTCCAACGTTGTGGCGTCAACAGCAAAACTCAAAATTTGCATAATTTTGCACATACGAGTTACTGTTCCATTGGAACTAAATCCTCTTCCAACCACTCAAATTCTATTTTCAAGTGATTTCTAACCTCTAACAAGATCCAACTACACATAACAACACTCAAACAACTTCAATTTCAATTAATTCAACACTTATGAATCAAAATCTCAAACTTGACTTAAACCCCCAATAAAGACCTAAAGTGGGAATTAAGGCTCCAAATGATGAAAACTTCATCCTAACACATAAACAAATCAATTCCTAACTCAACCAATCTATCCACATCAAGATTTAACTCTTAAATCATCAAATCACCTCTCAAACCATCATTTCCTCTTCAAGCTTTTCTTAAACCAAGAGAAAGAATGAAAACAAGCATCAAAAATAGATTTCCCCTACCTCAAGATCAAAAAGATGAAGATGGAGCAAAGCTTTCACTTGAATCATTTCCCTTGATAGTTGATCCTCCTATTCTTTCTTCTTCCTTCGGTTTCTCTTTCTTTTTTCTCTTTTTTTCCTTTGGTTTTCTATTTTCCCCCTTTTTTTCTCTCCCCCTTCAGCCGTGTAACAATATATATAGAGGAGCCAATTTTAGCTTCTCACAAAAGCACCCAAAACTCCTATCTACTAAGAACACTCAGATTTCACCAAATCCGGTTTCGTAGCTTCCAATAGATTCAAAATAAATCTTAAGATTTATTAAAAATTCTGTTTCACCAAAAACTGATATTTCCATATTAGTTAGAGGTCAATTCAGCATTAAAACACATAACCGGTATGCATAAAAATGTCAAACTAACTCTGAAAATTCTCAAACTTTAACTATAGCATAATTCCCACATCTGTGACTTAAAAACAAGTTTTTCACATTTATTTCCACTAACTAAGCAGTTTAAGTCATTTTCGGGACAAATAACAACTATACTTCTCACATAGTGTTACAGCAAAGTGCCTAAATATACTCAAAAAGTCACAAAACTACACAGACATGTTAAGTAAGTATTAGGCTACCTCTGTAACCATATACAAACCTAACATGGTTTTCTAGGGTATTATAGTCTCCCCATCTTTCTAGAATTTTGTCCCCAAAATTTGATTTACCTTATATATAAAGTTCTAATAACTAACAAACAACCACATATATAATCAAATTTTAAGAAAACAAAGTTACTAAACATGTACAACTATGTACTCACCTTTTCCAAAATCAGGAGATAGTGATGCCTCTTCACCTCGTACAACATAGACTCTACACCCAGCAATAGGTCTATCCTCAGTCTTGTTCTCTTGCCTTTGAGAACAACTCTTGGTGTAATGTCCCTTTTCACCACACTTATAACAAGTTATCTGGTCCATCCAACATACCTTGTTCCCGTGATTCCTACCACACTTGTTGCAATTTTCTTGCCGATCTTTTTTCTGAACATTCTGGTCTTTCTTTTGTAGGTGACTGGATTTAGGACTACCTTTCCCATGTCCACCATCCACCTTCTTCTTCTTCTGAAGACTTTGTAAATTTCGCTCTTCCTGAACCTGGAGATTTTCAAACTCCACAATTCTACACTTGTTTACCAAGGATGGAAAATCCCTGATTTCAAAAGGTCTCACAACCCTTTTTATATTTCCCCTCAGCCTAGACTCAAACCTGACACACCTCTAGCTTTCATCTGGATTCTGCCTAAACTGTGAAGAAAACTTGGATAACTCATGAAATTTGGCCTCGTATTGTCCAACCGTCATGTCCTCTTGGTTAAGACCCAAAAACTCCTTTTCTTTATCATCTTGCAAACTCTTTGAAAAGTATTTCTCCAAAAAAGTCCCCTTGAACACTTCCCACATGATCAAAGTCCTTACTGCCTCCAATAGCTTCCTGGTGCTTTGCCACCATTGTTCTGCTTCCCCTCTCAGCATGAAAGAAGCAAAAGAAACTTTTTGCTCTTCAGAGCAAACCATGACCTCATAGATCTTTTCTAATTCGGTCAACCACTCTTCCGCTTTAATCGGATCATAATCACCTCTGAATATCGAAGGACTCATCTTTTTGAACTCAGAAATGTCAAGAAAATTCTGATTTCTCCCGACTTGTACCTCTTGTACTGGTGGTGGTACCAGTGGTACTTGCTACTAAGGTACTAACCTCTCTAACACTCTTGCAGTTACCGCTGCTTGTTCAGTCTGCTGCCTCATGGCATTGCCCATCGCCATCATAGCTGTGGCCATCTCTGTACCTTCATTATCAGAGTCTCTATTTCGACTCCCATGTGGTCGCCCTCATGTTGTCGGTCGCCCTCGTGCTGCCATAGTCTTCTGTAAACACAGAACAATCCATATTGAGTTAGTTAGGCTCAATATCATGTAATTGTGTCACAATAGCTAAAGCAAACATCTCAAAGGCAAAACATGCAATTCCACTCAAACAATCACATGTAAGAGATAAGAAATGCATAACCATCATTTCACATGTATAAGCATAGTCAGTCCACATCCCGGTTCAACAGGTTGAACTACTTTGATACCAAAATTGTAACAGCCCAATATTTACTACCCAAATATATCATCATATAAATGAATAACCAAATATTGGCCCTGCTACTACTAACATACATCAACATCGAACCCATATCATTCATACACAATGAGTAAATATGGAGAGCCACGAAAATAAAAGTTATATATATATAATATATATATATATATATATATCATAGTCTCAATGGCATACTTGTTATACATAACTTAGAATAACTAAGCAAATATAAAATAAATATATGCTCAGTCAAAACAAAGATCTATACTATGCTAGTCCTCATACATCTTCTTCTTCCCTTTCGAAGAACTTGCACCTGGATTTACATGGCAATACAATCGGGGTGAGAAAACATCTCAGTAGAAGTATTCTAATACCAGTATATATACATATATATGTACAAACAGATAATATTTATAATTATTATGTTAACACTTCAATCACAGAAGCAATATCAACATCTCTATCTCAGAGACTTGCAATTGCCCATACAATTGCAATACATGATTAATGTTATGAAAGCAACTGCCCATACAATTACCATGTTATGCCAAATTATGTCTAATGTTTATGTCTATGCAAATTCCTAAGTATGGAAATGAATAATGCATGATACCATATTCAGGAATACACAATTCCATGGTAATGTCATGAGTGCATGTAACTTGAACAAAGTAAAGGAAGTCACAACCATAACCTTGAACAAGCACTAGAAGTCCATCTAGCCACATCATTATCACAGAGAAAATCTATTTCCCCCTGGGTAGTGAAGTCCATCAACTACACAGTTATCGATAATGCACGAGGAAATCCATCCCCAAAGTTCTATAATAAGAAGGATATAATCCACCTTGCCTAAATATAGATCACCCACATCTATGGGGCTCATCCACATCTACGGGTCGCACTTTCCAATAAGGCATCACATACAATCAAGTATATTATCATTACTAATTAAACTCTCATAATTAGAATTTCAAATTAATATGATTCAACAATCACTTAGAGAGGATATTACACACCTCAATATGCTCCACAAACATTTTATGCAAAACAATTACTAATTACTTCTCATAACTAGTTTCACACAATTGGTTTATATGCATTACAAGTTCATTTCCTCTTTTCATCTCAATACACAATATTTATGTATAATCATGCTTAATTATCCCACATAATTAGCATTACAAATCTATATCATTCATCATGTTTACACTTTATTAAATACTCCTACTAGTGTCTCAACACTCATTAAGAAGTATAAAAGAAAAAAACTACACCACTGGAATGATCCAGAGCATCAAACACAACTCGTAGTTGTTCTATGGAACCAACGTTACAGCATCCCCTGTTCCACGTTGCGGCGCCTAAGCCTCGGGTTCAAGTATTGGCTGGAAAAATTGCCAACATTGTGGCACTCACATTCAACGCTGTAGTATTCATCCTCTGTTCTTCCCAACGTTGCGTCATTCAAAGTCCAACGTTGCGGCATTCGTACTGTTCTTCCTAATGTTGTGGCGTTCAAAGTCCAATGTTGCAGCGTCAACAGCAGAACTCAAAATTTGCATAATTTTGCAGATATGGGTTACTATTCTATTGGATCTAAACCCTCTTTCAATCACTCAAAATCCATTTTCAAGTGATTTCCAACCTCTAACAAGATCCAACTATACATAAAAACACTTAAACAACTTCAATTTCAATTAATTCAATACTTATGAATCAAAATCTCAAACTTGACCTAAACCCCCAATAAAGACCTAAAGTGGGAATTAAGGCTCCAAATGATGAAAACTTCATCCTAACACATAAACAGATCAATTCCTAACTCAACCAATCTATCCACATCAAGATTTAACTCTTAAATCATCAAATCACCTTTCAAACCATCATTTCCTCTTCAAGCTTTTCTTAAACCAAGAGAAAGGAATGAAAACAAGTATCAAAAATAGATTTCCCCTACCTCAAGATAAAAAAGATGAAGATGGAGCAAAGCCTCCATTTGAATCCTCTCCCTTGATGGTTGATCCTCCTCTTCCTTTTTCTTCCTTCAGTTTCTCTTTCTTTTTTTCTCTTTTCTTCCTTTGGTTTTCTATTTTCCCCTTTTTGTTTTTTCTCCCCATTCAGCCGTGTAACAATATATATAGAGGAGCCAATTTTGGCTTCTCCCAAAAGCACCAAAAACTCATATCTGCTCAGAACACTTAGATTTCACCAAATATGGTTTTGTAGATTCCAACAGATTCAAAATAAATCCTAAGATTCATTAAAAATTTTGTTTCACCAAAAATTGATATTTTCATATCAGCTAGGGGTCAATTCAGCATTAAAACACACAACCAGTATGCATAAAAATGCCAAACTAACTTCAAAAATTCTCAAACTTTAACTGTAGCACAGTTCCCATATTTGTGACTTGAAAACAAGTTCTTCACATTTATTCCCACTAACAAAGCAATTTAAGTCACTTCTGGGACAAATAACAACTATATTTCTCAGATAGTGTTACAATAAAGTGCCTAAATATACTCAGAAAGTCACAAAACTACATAGACATATTAAGTAAGTATTTGGCTACCTTTGTAACTATATACAAACCTAACATGATTTTATAGGGTATTACAAGCCAGGGTATGGATTGACTATGCTTAGGCATGTTTCGTGTTGGTTTTGCATTTCTTATCTCTTACATGTGACTGTTTGAGTAGAATTGGTTGTCTTGCCTTTGAGATGTTTGCTTTATTTATTGTGACATGGTTACATGATATTGAGTCTAGCTAAGTTAATATGGATTGTTCTGTGCTTACAGAAAATTATGGCAGCACGAGGGCGACCGGCAGCAAGGGGACAACCATGTGGAAGCAGGAACCGAAACCTTGTGAATGAGGGTTTGGGGATGGCTGAGGCTGTGATGGCAATGGCTGAAATGATGTGTGAGCAGATGACTGCGAATGTCACTGCAATAAGGGAACAAGCAGTTGCTACTGCTAGGGTGCTTGAGACGCTAGAGGCCAATCAAACACAGCCTACACCACCACCAATACCACCACCTAGGAGTGAGGTATAAGAGGAGAGGAACTAGGACTTTCACGACCTTTTTGAGTTTCGAAAGGTAAGTCCACCATCGTTCAGAGGAGATTATGACCTAGAAAGGGCTGAGGAATGGATAACTGAGTTAAAGAAGATTTTCATAACTATGAGATGTTTAGAGGAGCAGAAGATGTCTTTTGCAGTGTATATGCTGAAAGGAGAAGCTGAGCACTGGTGGAATGGTGCAAAGAGACTGATGGAGGTAACTGGGACCTAGGTTTCTTGGAAAGTATTTAAAGTTATCTTTTTGGAGAAATACTTTCCACAACCTATGCAAGAAGAAAGAGATGTGGAGTTTCTACAGTTACAGTAAGGAAACATGACGGTTGGTCAGTATGTGGCAAAATTTGAGGAGCTGTCCAAGTTTTGTTCTTCACTCTAGTATAATCCTAATGATAATTGGAAGTGTGTGAAGTTTGAAACTAGGCTGACAGAGAGCATGATGAGGTTGGTAAAACCTTTTGAGATCAGAGATTACCCATTCTTGGTGAACAAATGTAGGGTTGTTGAACCACTGAGTTTTAAACCACAGCATGAGCATCGATCATAAGAATCCTATAAGAGGAAGAGTTCAGAAAATAGATCAGAGGGGAGTGCTCCATAGCATAGAGACCAAAAAGACAGAGGGAAGCAAGATCAGAAGGATGGTCATGACCAGTTATGTGCTAGATGTGGTAAGCACCACAGAGGTAAAGCTTGTGTAGCTGAGTAGGTAATATGTTATAAGTGTAGCCAGCCGGGCCATTTTGCAAGGAATTATCCTCCAAGAAAGGAGACAAAGTCAGAGGAAAGACCGGGGAGAGTCTATAATATACAGAATGTGAAGGCTTTACCAGCCTATAGTTCAGGAAAAAGTGAGTACATGGTTGTACTTGTTGTGAAATTTTGTTTTCTTAAGGTTTGGTTGTACCTGTTATTTTGTGAGTTATTGGCACTTCTTACTATAGGTAAACCAAATTTTGGAGACAAAATTTTAAAAAGGAGGGGAGTAATGTAACACCCGTAAAAACGTAATAGACTTGTATAAAGTTACAAAGGTAGCCTAATACCTGATTATCATGTCTATGAAGTTTTGTGACCATCTGAGCATGTTTAGTCACTTTGCTATAACTCTATGTGTTAAATATAGCTATTTTCAGTCCTATTTTTGACTTAAACTGCTCAGTTAATGGAGATAAGTGTGGAGAACTTGTTTCTAAGTCCCAAATGTGTGGAAGTAGATGTGGTTAAAGTTTGAAAATTATCAGAGTTAGTTTGGCATTTTAAGCATACTGGTTGTGTGTTTTGGTGCTGGATTAACCCCCAGCAGATATGGAAAAATATGAAAATGACATAACGAGATTTTTAATGAATCTTAAGATTTATTTTAAATCCGTTGGAAGTTTGGAAGTTTGTCTCACTTTTCTCTTCTCTTTTAAGGCAAAAATGAGAGTTTGTCTCACTTTTCTCTTCTCTTCTCACGACTGCACAGGGAAAACAAAGGAAAAAGAGAATCAAGGTGCCAAGGGAGGATGATCTTCATTAAAACAAGAGAAGGAGCTTAGCTTTGCAGAGGACAGGTTAACCGATTTCATTTCAGGGAATTGAGGTAGGGGGAACCTTGTTCTTAAACTCATTTTCCTATTTTCTCCATCTTGTTCTTGAGTTATAGCTTGATGTGTGATTTTAGGTTTTTGAGTTATTTTTGGTTGTTTGGGCTTGAATCTTGTTATAGAACTTGATGATGGCTTGTTTTTGAGTTGTTGGGTGTATGAAAATGGATTTCCAACCCTTGTATGCCTCAAATTCCATTTGGGTGGAGAATTGGGGGTTTAGGTTTTGAAATGGATGTTTATCCTTGATCTTTGGTTTTGAGTGAAATCAAAGTGGTTTAAGAAGTTTAAGGTTGTGATTAATGATTTCCTATGTATTTGAGAACTTATTGGGGTCTTAGAATTACTAAAAAACTGGATTGGAATGGCCAAAATCCAAGAAAATGACTAATGGAACAATACCACGTGCTGCAGAGTTGATGCAGGGCTTCTGGTTAGGAGACACGGCTCATGTCCGAGGACACGGGGTGGGCCGTGTCCCTCTCTACCAGGGGATTTTGTGAACAATGTTCATAGTGTAGGACACGGGGTGGGCTGTATCATTTGATATAAGCCGTGTTTGAGCCAGAACCTTTCAAAATGTTATTTTTCGATGTTTCCTAGTTCTTGGCTTGATGGGATCATTGACACACGTTCCCTAAAGTGTGTGGAGACTCTAATGGAAGTTTTAAAATGAATGAAAATCAATTGGTATGTTAATTATCATTGTATTTAACATCATTATATTTCATTTTGGTAGTTAGGAATGTAAATCAATTGACATGCTAGTTATTGTAGTATTGTTCCTTATCTATGTTGATGAGGGTGAGTCCTTATTGTGGTGATCTAATGTGATTTTGAATGAGAAGGTAATCAATCCTTCCTATCACAAAGGTCATTATTGTTGAAGATCGTGTAGTTGATGAGACTTCACTACCCGAAGAAGGTGATCATACGTGATTGTAAGTGAAGAGGTAACATACCTTCCAAATCATAGTAATGAGTTGAGAATGGTCTTTCCCTCACACCCTGTGGAATAGCTAGAGCTGGGTTTCCAGTGCTTATTCAAAGCTTATGGAACCGGGTTCTTTTGTTTTGTTCAAGGCTCATGCATTTCATGATATTACTATAGAACTGGGTTCTTGTAAATGGCTTCATACATTTTGCATTACATGTTTAGGATTATTGTATAGGCATTGGCATTAGTCATAAAATTGGCATAGCATGACAATTGTATGGGCAGTTGCTATCATGACATATTCATGCATTGCAGTAGTATGGGCAATTACGTGTCTCTGAGATGGAGATGTTGTTTGCTTCTGTGATTAAAATGTTAGTTGATAATTGAGTGTATTATCTGTTGGTATATGCTTATATACTGGTATTGGAATGCTTCTACTGAGATGTGTTTTCTCACCCCGATTGTATTGTAATGTAAATCCAGGTGCTAGTTCCTTAAAATGGAAGGAGAAGATGGACGAAGATTAGTATAGTTATATACTTTTTGATAAAAAGCTTGTATCATATGCTAGTTTTTATTGTTACAAAAGTTATGTATTACAATATGCCTTGAGGGCGGTGATGTATATATATATATATATATATATATATATATATTATTTCGTGGCTCTCCATATTTACTCATTATGTATGAATGATATGGGTTAGTGGTTGGATGTTAGAAGTAACATGGTCAATATTAATTATATTATGATATATCTGGATAGTAAATATTGAAATGTTACAACAGTAGGTGAGAATTAAAGAATAGATGAAAGAAAATGAATGGGGAAGGAGTTGCAACATCTTGCATGCCATGGAAGAGAGAGGGAATAAGCGAAGGAAACACAGAGTGACCACAGGAGGAAAGAGAAAGAGAGAGGTGATAAACATGAGTGTAAGTGGGAGAAATGAAGTAAATGATACGCTTTGTAGAAAATGAGCATGTAAAATTGAATCTGAATGGCAATAAATGAAACACTTCGTAGGAAATGAGCTTTTAAAATTGAAACTACTTTTCTTCTAATAATGATGGTTAGTACGAGTTAAAAAAGAAAAAAATAAACAGAATAGATGAAAGGCAATGCTTGCATGTGGAATAAATGTTGAAGATGATTTGAATTCAAATTAATTTATTTATTAAATAAATGGAATATATGGCTTTATGTAATAATAATTAATTAATAATTTAAAAATATTTTTTTATTTATTAAATATAAATTATTAAATAAAGTTAATAAAAAATATTATTTGTGATAGAATATAATCGTATAACATAAGCAATGCTTATTTAATAATTAAAAACTAACAAATTATTTATTTATTTAAATTTATTTTATTAAATAAAATTTAATAAAAATATTATTTGTGATTTAACACAACTATATGGCATAACTAATAATTAATTAATAATTTAAAATTAATAATTTATTTATTTATTTAATAAAAATTGAGAAGAACTATTATTTGTGATAAAGTACAACTGTGACATAACCAATAATTAATTGATAATTAAAAATTAATAATTTATTTAATTATTTTATAATAAAAATTGAGAAGCTTACTAAGAATAGAAAGATGCAAGCTTTGGAGGAAAAAAAAGTTACTAGAAGTCGACACTTGGCAAAACTTTCCTTCTAATGGTTTCACAAATATATATATATATATATATATATGTATATGTATCAATAAGTTTGTCCATTTTAGTCATTTCTTGTTTAATTAATTTTATTAATATTTAAAATTAGAAAGTAAAAAATAATGTTATCCTAGCCCCATGATCTTGCTACTCTCCGTCTCCCATCTCTTTCACTTTTAGTTGCGACAAACCTTAGTTGACCTCACTCTCCTTCTCCATCTCTCTTTGTCCCTCCATCACATCATTGCCATTGTCGCACCATTGCTCGTGACCATTGTGTTCCATCTCCACTTATTCCACTATCTGGCATAGCACTACAACTTGCGTCACACTGCCATTGCCTCATGTCAGATTCTAGCTTGCGCCTTTATTAAAATGTATGGAGGGTTTGAATGGTTCCTATTGTGATATTTGTAACATCTCGAATTTAATAACCATAATATAAACAAAGTATACTATAGTGATTAGACCCAAGCATGCTACTTACTATAGCTATGCAATTTCCAATATAACATATTAGCATTATATAGAAAATATGAGCCACGAATGCATAATTAATATACAACAATTTGTATTTATCACTAATATAATACGTACATCATTTCAAAAGAAACTATTCAGCTACACTAAGCTAAGCAGTCTAAGCTCTTGATTGTCTTTACTTTCCATAAGACTTCCTCCCTGGAATCATCATGGAAACACACATAAGGGGCGAGAATCGCATATTCTCAGTATTTAAAACCCATAAATCATGTCATCACAATCATTTCAGTCATTTTGGGGAAAAACACATTTTTAAACTCAAGTCTCATACTCATCAAGCTAGAAAGGTGGCAAAAGCCAAAACCATGTCCTTTCTCTTCCTGAAATAAATTCTTATTTTATAAGTCTGTATAAAATCTCATTTATCACAAATAGTTTTCAAGCAATCACTATACTTACAAAAACACAGCATCTCCATCCCAGAGATACAAACACAACTATGGCTACAACCATTATCACACTAGTGGCTACGACCACTATCTCATCTTAACAACTATCAACGATAGTATACAACTGCCCATACAATCGTACATATCATTGATTAAGGTAACTACCCATACAATTACCTTGCAAATGCAATGCTTGTTATGTTGTATGTTTATGCCTAACATGTCCTAAGACAATGATTATGCAATGATATTAAAATAGTGTTAGTGCAATGTCATGAAACTCAACTACTTCCAAGAACTTTGTTCCTTGTATTTCACCCGAGTAGTATGGTTCCAACATTTAACACTACTTGGCAATGAATAGTCTACTCCACCTCTTAACAAAGGGTGTTCACCATCCCATATACCATCTACAGATACGTGGAAATAGCAAGTGTGTGAGAAAACATACAAAATGGTTTATAAAGCACACACAACACCACACTGAGTATCCTCCTACACGAGAGTATACCCAATGCTTCCAACTATAAAAAAATCCTTCTCCACAAAGTTTCCACACATTCTTTTAAGAACACTCACATACTCACTTTATGTGTCATTTCCATCACATTTAAAGTTCACAAAGGTAGTGAGGATATTACTCACCTTCACTACTCAACAAACATAGAGAGGATATTACCCACCTCAAACATGTTCCACAAACATCTCATGCAATACTCACACTGTGTATATGATGCGTGCGGATGTAGTGATTAAAATTTAGATAAAAATCAGTTGTCAAGCCTACCAGAAAATAAAAACCTTACAACTAGTTGTAGTTAGTAAGTGTCGATCCACAGAGAACCAATTCAATTAATACTATTAAATAATTTCCAATTTAGACTCTGATTAACAATAAATAGTAAAAAGGGGGGTTTTGGAGTTTTGATGAACAATGAACAGCTTCAAAGACAATAATAATAAATGAACTGAAATCAACAATATAAGAAAATTGGTTAAGAGATTGAATCCACCACTAGATTTATATGATAATGTAAATTCACATATCATTTTATTCCAACATGCTCAATTATGTTCTTACGCAATTGTGAGAGTAAATCTCTGTTTTCCTTACGTGTTGGCCAATTTAGCAACCGCTCAAATTAACTCCTAATCACTGATTAGTCATAAAGAAACCGCTTTTACAACTATCCAATAATTGCATTAAGATTTAGAAAACCAATTACACTAAGATCCAATTACACTAAGATCTAATCACACACCGGGACTAAATTACTTAGAACATATATTTCTTTAGATCTACTATCGCAACCGCGCATAATAAACCCAGATCTACCACTTTTATAATTGGCAAATAGCACAAAGATAATTGTACCCACATGAACATCATACATTTTGCTAGATCTACTACCGCAACCGCGCATAATAAACCCAGATCTACCACTTTGAAAGTGGGAACAAGTACAAAAACCTTCATACCAACAATAGATTCAGAAATATATGAATAAAAACATAACTGTATTGAAATAATCAAATATGCAAATTCACAACATCAATACTAGTGGTTTCATCACCCCCTTAACCAAGGGAGGTTTAGTTACACATAGCTAGAAGGAAATCACAAGAAAAACTATGAAGAAACAAGAAGAAACTATGAGAGAAATGAAGGAGAGTCCAACTTCTTTCATGATAACCAATGGTGCCTTTTATAGAAGTCTAGGGTAACAAAATGACAAAGGGGAGTGGATGGATGAGTGGGTTGGTTGAGTGGGTGAGTGGAGTGGAGTGGTTGAGTGGATTGATTTAGTGGATGAGTGGTTGAGTGGGTTGATTGAGTGGGTTAGTTGAGTGGGTGAGTGGAGTGAAGTGGTTGAGTGGATTGATTTAGTGGATGAGTGGTTGAGTGGGTTGATTGAGTGGGTTAGTTGAGTGGGTGAGTGGAGTGGAGTGGAGTGGTTGAGTGGTTCAGTGGATGAGTGGATGAGTGGAGTGGAGTGGTTGAGTAGTTGAGTAGATGAGTGGATGAGTGGAGTAGAGTGGTTGAGTAGTTGAGTGGATGAGTGGGTGAGTGGAGTGGTTGAGTAGTTGAGTGGATGAGTGGAGTGATTGAGTGTGAAAATTCCTTGGTCTGACTTGGAAGCTAAAAACTACCGATTATACTTCAGATTCATAAAAAGTACTCTTCATGAAAGTTGTAGATCTTTGTCTTGGCTATAACATTCATATCTGGATCATCCAATTTGGCTTCCTACAGCCCAAGATATGACCCAAATACCACAGGTTACTCAAACCCAACTTCAGCACCTCTGTTCCGATTTGCAAGCCCAAACGGACCCATTAGACTTCATTCTTTCAAAAGGTGTTCTTCATGAAAGTTGTTTATTTGGGTCTTGACTATCAACTATCCAAATTTCAGCCCATCTCCATTATTAAAGCTTGAGATATCATTTTATGAGTGCACACTGTTCGGATTCTAGTGACAAAACCCGTATTCTGACTTCCATGTAAACGTAGGTCCCTTAGACATCTGTTTAGGACTTCGAGCTCTTCATCAAAGTTGTAGAGCTTCCTCTTAGCTTTTCTACAAGATAAAATTCATGATTATCAGATATCAGGAACTCAAGTTATGGCCAAAATACAGAAAAAGTGTAAAATCTCAATAATGCTGAAAATCTTCAATTAGGACCAATTTGAGCTCAAACTCACAAAATCATACCAAACTCAATCAATTAAGAATATGGAGAGTGTAAATGACTAAACATAAGGGTTTCTTAATAAATAAAATATGTGATTATCAAATTTTTCCACACTTAGCTTTTTGCACTCCTAGGCAAAACTCAAGACCAAAACAAGGATATAAGAGATTAACAAAATTTTAAATTCCAATGACATTCAAGAGCCCAAAATTTTACAATCAAGAAGAACAACCAAAGGTTCAAGGGATCAAAACATTCATGAGTTAACAATTCTCCACATCTCAAACCAACAAGCAAGGTATCTTCAACATGAATCGAGAATGATAGATCTTCATAAGATTCCCTCTCAATCTCTCAAGTGTAAAAGGTAGGTATTTCACTCAATTCAACCATGAAAATTGCACTACCATAAGCTTGCTTATCTTCTACTGCTCCACTACTCAAAACACATGCATACACAAATCATGAGGACTTTATTCAAGGTTGTAGTGAGGTCAAGGTAACAGAAGAGGGTAAAATGGATATGAGAGGATAAATACCAAAGAGAATAAAAGCAAATGAGAGCTGAGTTCAAATAACAAGCATAAAAGTTCATCCCAATTCTAATGTTTAACCCTTTACATATTCATTTCTCAATCCTTTTTTTTTTATATATATGAACATAACTCTATACATACATTTTTTTTTTTTTTTTTTTTTTTTTTTTTTTTTTGGCATTCTTTCCTTTTTCAACAACCATTTTGTATACACACCCCCACACTTGTTCAAAAACTCATCCATTAACCAAGCTAATGTTCTTTTATTCCCTAAGGTAAAATAAGAACACGATTTTTCATTTAAAGTATATAATGAGCTAGAAACAAGGAATGGTCAAATAAGCTCAAAGGGGTTAAGCAAAGGAAAATATACAAGGTTGGCAGGAATCAGAGAATTTTCAAGAAGTCAAAAGAGTGCTTGATATCATATTGAAAACAAGGTTGGCTATTTGGTTAAACTAGCTAATTAAGAAAGAGAGCCTCAATCATGTTCATGCATGCAAGTGAAATGTAGCCTTAAAAAGAATCAAAGCAAGTTCTAGAGTGGTCATTAACATGAGTGAAAGTCACACAAGAAAGAAGAGAATGGCATAAATGTTGAATCCATCCATTAGGCTCAAAATCTCACAAGGTATGCATCCATCAAACTCAATTCATCAATTCAATCATCCATCACCAAGCACATTAGTTCAAGAAGGGAGAAAAGTTATTCAATCATGCAATGATTCTTTTTCTTTTAAAACTTTTTTTTATTTTTTTTTTGTTTTGAAATTAAGACATTTTTTTTATGCTAAAATCTCTCCCCCACACTTAATATAACATTGCCCTCAATGTGAAAGAGAGATATAGAAAAGAGCAACACAACCTGATAAGAAGTGAATCAACGCTAAGCAGGAAAAGAAACACACTGTCAGTACCGCATCAGACCCTGAAAAGAAATCAAATAATAAAACTTTAGTACTTCCACAATTTAATACTAATTAATTACTACCTAAAAACAAACTCCTTACTCTGCCACCAATTAAGATGCGTCTCAAGAGTAAAATTACTCCTTACTCTGCCATCACTAATTGGTTTAATAAGTCCATGACAATCATATCATACTTTCCAAACAAAACAACAAAAATTTTTTTTTTTAGGTCAACTATCCTTCCCCCCCAACTAGATCACAACATTGTCCCCAATGTTAAAATATAGATGAGTAAAGGATAGAAGATATTACCTGTTGGAGAAAGCTGACACAAATTTAAACAGAAACAAAGTACAATAAAATCAAACTGACTAAAGAGAAAGTGTCAGATTTGGCTTTCTTTTCTTGTCACTTCCTTCGCTGCTTCTTGTTGACCAATCTATCTGAGCTAATACCTTATCAGGTACATACTCAAAAGCTTCTAATTTATCAATGAGCTCATCAATAGTGGAGGCAGAGATAAGAAGTTGTCTTGCCGAAGGAGTGATAAATTTACGTTCCACAAAGATTGTCAAGAAAAAATAACAAAAGATCAAAGAAATTATTAACATTCAACAAACCAATGGGTTTATGGTGGATGTTCATTCGACCAAGAGACAATTTGAAAAATTTCTTCCAAAGTACCAAAACCACCTGGTAAGACAAGAAATGCATCAGAATTGTCAACCATTGTTTTCATTCGCCCATGCATGGATGTTACCTGAATTTCTTCTCCAATTGTATTTCCAGTGATATTATTTTCAGCTAAAGGTTTAGGAATAACACCTAAAACCTGACTGCCTCCTATAAAAGCAGAAAGTGATACAGCCCCCATTAACCCACGACAACCTCCCCCATATACAAGATGAATATTCCTCGCAGCAAGTGATCGACCAAGAGTGCTAGCTTCGTTTACAAATTCTAATCCCTTCCCATAACTCAACAAATTGTTTGTGGATATGGCTCATATCTGCCTCTGGTTTAACGTCCAGTAACGGCTTAAATGTCTTCTATGAGTCGAGGATAAGCTTCCCATCCAATTTTCTTATAAATTGGCAAACAGGGTTTTTTAGAGTCAGATTCCCAAGACTGTAGCGTTTTTCTTCATCCTTGAAGAGATTCCACAATTTAAGAATTTCACGATGCACCAATCCATAAGAATGCGTCTCAAGAGTCAATAAGATATCATCTAATGACTCCTTACTCAGTCCATTCTTAATGAAGAAAATTTTATCTTCTCTATTTGCGGTAACCATCCCCAAAGTACGACATTGCTTGTTACAGTTCCATCGTCCTCATTTGTGACAAACTTGTAACCTTTTTGCTCTTCTCCTTTTAGAATATGAACTTCTTCTAAGACTGGGCATATATGAGTTAAATGAAATTGAGGACTCACCTGCTAATCGGACCTTTGCTTCAATTATCCAGCGTACATCTTCTGGCATACCTTTGTGCATTAATAGTCTCAATATTTCACATCGAACTTTGTAGATTATTCTCAGAGCATTTTGAGGAAAAGAAGGAAAATATTTGCTCAGGTTTGAAAGAATTACATCCATAAGGAGAAGAAGGGTTCAGTTATTTTGGGAAACTGAAAAGTAAACCGACTTGAGAGTCACGGAGTACCGTATCCGCCACTTAACCAGTAACACAAAGAACTCAAGAACTTGGTTTTCCAGGAATGGTTGAGTCTTTGTCCATTAATTTTAAGCCCATTACAATTCCTAGGATCCTAAATATTTACGGCCCAGAGGATACACGTGTTTGACAACAAAAGAACCGCGCCTCCTAGATCTCAATTTTCCAAGGAGTAGGTGCGGATGATAATCTCAAAGCGAACTTTTTGACCAATTTCCGCAGCTTTTGCGGACCTTGAATAAAGTAGGCCAATAAAATCCATACTTGCAAGATTTTCGTAATTGCTTATTGTCGCTATTTTCGGGCATACAACTATTTTTTTTTTTTCTTATCATTTTTTTTATTCATAATGCGGATGGAGAAGGTTCATCACCTCCACTTCTGCATTCTCTGGAAGTTCATAATAAGGTTTGAGACGATGACCATTGACCTTAAATGTTTTGCCTGAAATTTCACTCCTGATCTCAATCGCACCAAAAGGAAAAACATTAGTTACCACAAATGGCCCAATCCACTTAGAACGCAGCTTTACCCGGAAACAATTTGAGTCTTGATTGAAAAAGCGAACTTTTTTCCTCTGTGAAATTTCTTTTGGAAATCAACTGGTCATGGAATGCCTTAGCTTTAGTCTTATAAATCAGGGCATTCTCGAAGGCCTCATTTCTTAATTCTTCCAGTTCCTATAACTGGAACTTCCTTTGCTTTCCAGCTCCTTCCAATTCCATATTTACTTGTTTAATGGCCCAGTAAGAGCGATGTTGCAACTCAACGGGCAAATGACAAGGCTTTCCATACACCAACCGAAATGGTGACATGCCAATGGGAGTCTTATAGGCAGTCCTATAAGCCCATAAAGCGTCTTCAAGTCGAGTGCTCCAATCCTTTCTTGAGGGATTCACTGTCTTTTCAAGGATTGACTTAATCTCCCGGTTGGACACTTCAGTTTGCCTATTTGTCTGTGGATGGTAAGGAGTGGAGATTCTGTGCATAACTCCATATCTTTTCAATAGAGCATCAAAGGTTCTGTTGCAAAAATGAGTCCCTTGGTCACTGATGATAGCCCTTGGGGTCCCGAACCTGGAGAAAATATGTGTTCTAACAAAATCTGTAATAGTTTTAGAATCATCAGATTGGGTGGCTTTTGCTTCCACCCATTTAGACACATAATCAACAGACAAAAGAATGTATGTGAAACCAAATGAGGGAGGGAATGGTCCCATGAAATTAATACCCCACACATCAAAGACTTCCATAAAAATGATCGGAGTCAGAGGCATTTGATTACGAGGACCAATGTTACCTATTCTCTGACAGCGGTCACAAGACTTACAGAAGTTGTAAGCGTCTTTGAAAATTGAAGGCCAATAGAAACCACTGTCAAGCACTTTGTTGGCTGTCCTTTTACTGCCAAAGTGTCCTCCACATGCATAGGTGTGGCAAAAGGAGAGGATGGAGTGTGTCTCAGAATCAGGAATGCACCTCCTAATGACTTGATCTGCACAATGCTTCCATAAGTACGGGTCATCCCAGATATAGTATTTATAGTCACTCCTTAATTTATCTCTTTGGGCCTTGTTCAAACTCTCCGGAAAGTCCTTAGTAACTAGGTAGTTAACAATGTCAGCATACCAAGGGATTATGGTGTTGACAACCATCAAATATTCATCCGGAAAAGTCTCCATGATAGGCATTTCTTCCTCTTCAGTTACCAATCTACTCAAGTGATCGGCCACCAAGTTTTTGCTCCCTTTCTTGTCTTTAATCTCCAAGTCAAATTCTTGGAACAATAAAATCCATCGGAGCAATCTAGGCTTTGCTTCTTTCTTTGTTAGAAGATACTTTAAGGCTGCATGATCTGAAAACACAATCACTTTAGAACCAATTAGATATGATCTAAATTTTTCTAAAGCAAATACAACAGCTAGAAGTTCCTTTTCTGTGGTTGAGTAATTAAGTTGAGCATCATTTAGAGTCCTTGATGCATAGTAAATGGCATAAGGAACTCTATCAACTCGTTGTCCCAAGACAGCTCCTACTGCAAAGTCACTGGCATCACACATTAGTTCAAAAGGTAACTCCCAGTTGGGTGGCCTGATGATAGGCGCAATAGTTAACAACTTCTTGAGTTTATTGAAAGCTTCCATACATCTCTCATCAAAGTTAAAATTAACATCTTTTTGAAGAAGTTTGCAAAGGGGCAATGAGACTTTAGAAAAGTCTTTAATGAATCTCCGGTAGAAACCTGTATGACCAATAAAAGAATGAATCTCCCGCACACTAGTGGGTGGTGGCAAAGAATGCATGAGTTCTACCTTAGCTTTATCTACTTCAATTCCCCTAGCAGAAATTACATGACCTAACACAATACCTTCATTCACCATGAAATGACATTTTTCCCAATTCAGTACCAGGTTAGTGTCAATGCATCTTTTAAGAACCAATGTTAAATGTTCCAAATAATTTTCAAAATCATTTCCAAAGACACTAAAGTCATCCATAAAAACCTCAATGATGTTTTCAATGTAATCAGAAAATAAACTCATCATGCATCTTTGGAAAGTTCCTGGTGCATTGCAGAGTCCAAAAGGCATTCGCCTATATGCAAAGGTACCAAATGGACAAGTGAATGTAGTATTGTCTTGGTCTTCTGGAGTTATGGCAATCTGATTGTAACCTGAAAAACCATCCAGAAAATAATAATGAGAATGACCAGCTAATCTTTCTAACATTTGATCAATGAAAGGTAAAGGAAAGTGGTCTTTTCTCGTGGCGGCATTCAACTTCCTGTAATCAATACAAACATACCACCATGTCTGTAACCTAGTGGGAATAAGCTCATTTTCAGCATTTCTTACCACAAGTAATTCCAGATTTCTTTGGTACTACCCGGACCGGGCTTACCACTTGTTTGTCGAAAATGGGGTAGATTACCCCACACTTAGGAGCTTCAAGTATCTCCTTTTCACAACTTCCATCATGGGAGGATTCAACCTCCGCTGAGGGTCTCTCACAGGTTTAGTATCCTCCTCCATTAATATCCTGTGCATACAAATGGAGGGACTAATACCCTTGATATCAGCTATTGACCAACCAATGGCTGTCTTATGTTCCTGCAAAACAGCTACCAGTTTCTCTTCTTGTTCTTGGGTGAGTGACTTTGCAATTATTACTGGAAGGGTGTCCTTCTCCCCCAAGAAGATGTATTTAAGATGATCAGGCAGTGTTTTAAGTTCCAATTCAGGTGCCTGCACAACAGAAGGTTGAGGTATATCAGTAGTAACAGGTAAATCAACAAAAGTTACCTCGTGCTCTTCTGGAGTGGAAGAGAGCTCTTGTAAGGCAGCAACAATTTCATCAATGTCTTCACTCCATGGCTCTTCTTCACTCTTCTTCTTTTCCTTCTGTACATCTAAGCTATGAGTTAGAATTGTATCAAGAGCATCAAAATGGTTAGTATCAAAAGCTGCAGAAATTAAAGAATCAAAAGGATCAAAAGAATCAATTAAACAAGCAGAGTGCACATCACTTGGGTATCTCATAGCTTCAAAAATATTGAATCTAATTAATTCCCCATCAAATTCCATTGTTAGAGTTCCTGAGTGCACATTAATTTTTGTCCGCGCAGTCTTTAAAAATGGTCTCCCTAGCAAGATAGGAGCAGATTTGGGAGACTCATCCTCTTCCATGTCCAAAACATAGAAGTCTGCTGGAAACACTAATTCATTCACCTGCACCAAAACATCTTCAACCACACCCTTAGGGTATGCATTAGATCTATCAGCCAATTTAATAACAACACCAGTAGGTCCAAAGGACCCAAGTATAAAGATGCATAAATAGAATATGGCATGACATTTATAGATGCACCTAAATCAAGCATTGCCCTTTCAAACCTTGTGTTACCTATAGTGCATGGAATGGTGAATGTGCCAGGGTCCTTACATTTGGTTGGGAGTTTCTTTTTAATTACAGCTAAAACATTTTCTCCCACTTGGACCTTTTCATTTCCTTTTAACTTCCTCTTGTTAGTGCATAATTCTTTCAGAAATTTTGCATATCTAGGTACCTGCTTAATGGCATCTAACAAAGGGATATTAACCTCTACCTTCCTAAAAGTCTCAAGTATTTCTTTTTCTGCTTCTTCTTTCTTGGTTTTAACTAACCTACTAGGAAAAGGAGCTTTAGTAACATATTTAGGAAGGGGTTCAGAAATACTTACCTTAGGAGCTTTGGAAGTTTGCCCCTTATCATTTGCTTCTTTGGGTGGTTCATCTTTCTCTTGAGTGATTGGTAGAGGAGATGTAGGCTCATCCATCGTCTTTCCGCTTCTCAACGTGACAGCACTAGCATTTTCCCTCGGATTTACTTCTGGCTGTGAGGGTAGTTTTCCTGAAGCTTGGCTTTGAAACTTGTTGAATTCTGTGGACAGCTGCCCTATCTGATTCTGCAAGTTATTGATTGCAGTCCTTGTTTCTTGTTTGAAACTTTGTATGGTTGCATTTGTTTCTTGTTGGAACTGCAAATTATTAGTGGCCATTTGCTTTACTAGCTTCTCTAGTGAAGGCTCAGGTTGCTTAGGAGCTTGAACTTGCTGCTGTCTCTGAGGGAAAGGTGCTTGCCTTTGTTAGAATCCTGGAGGTTCATAAGCTGGAGGTTGATTTTGAGATTGCTTTGCATAGTTGAAATTAGGATGATCCCTCCAACCTGGATTATATGTGTTTGAGTAAGGGTTGTAATTTTTTGAAAGTCCAGCATATCCCCCTACTGCTCTTACCTCATTATTAGTGTCCTCTTGGAGAGTGGGACACATATCAGTGGGATGTCCAGATGAACAACAGATCCCACAAGCATGAACTGGTGCTTTGCCTGTATCCATTAACCGCTGAACCATAGCAATCAATTGAGTCATTCTTTGTTGCTGTAGACTGGTTGTCTCTACTTCTTTCACTGCTCTTACTCTAGTGTCATTTCTAGAGTAGAATTGTTGAGTATTGGCAGCCATTCTTGAGATCAAGTTTCTAGCTTCTTGAGGAGTTTTATCAACCAATGCTCCTCCGCTAGCAGCATCAATCATGTTGCGATCCATCACTTGTAAGCCTTCATAGAAATACTGAATTAAGAGCTGCTCACTTATTTGATGATGAGGGCAGCTGAAACATAGCTTCTTAAATCTCTCCCAATAGTCATGGAGTGATTCCCCATGCCTTTGTTGAATACCACAAATTTCTTTTCTGATTGTTGTAGCTTTTGAGGCAGGGAAGTATCTGTCTAGGAAAGTTCGGGCCATATCCTGCCATGATTGAATGGATCCGGGTGGCAAGTAGTAAAGCCACTCCTTTGCTGAGTCTTTCAATGAGAATGGAAAAGCTCTCAATTTGACTTGCTCTACATGAATTCCTGCAGGTTTCATGCTAGAACATACCACATGAATTTCCTTCAAGTGCTTGTTGGGGTCCTCTCCGGGTAATCCATTGAAAGATGGCAAGAGATGGATTAAGCCGGATTTCAATTCAAATGCCTCTTCATTTTCAAGAATGTCTATGCACAGAGGCTGTTGATCTAGATCTGGAGCACCCAATGCCCTTAAAGTGTTTTCTGCCACCGTCACTTCTTCAGATATTTCAGATGTCTCTGAACTTGATAGATCAATGTAACGGGCAGCTTCAATGTCAGCAGGTGTGAAGTGGAAATTATCCGGATGGAAGGGAAATTGAGGATGTGAAGTGAGTTGATCAATATAGTTCCTCAAATTTAGCAATCCTTCGTCTACCCCTTCAATGGACATCAACACCTACAAAACACTCAGAAAGAAAGATTCAAAAATAAAAAGAAAAATAAAAACAGAGTAAAAATAGGAAATAAATTAATAGTGTAATTGAAAAATTGGCTCCCCGAAGAATCGGTGCCAAAATTCTAATGCGTGCGGATGTAGTGATTAAAATTTAGATAAAAATCAGTTGTCAGGCCCACCAGAAAATAAAAACCTTACAACTAGTTGTAGTTAGTAAGGGTCGATCCACAGAGAACCAATTCAATTAACACTATTAAACAATTCCCAATTTAGACTCTGATTAACAATAAATAGTAAAAAGGGGGGTTTTGGAGTTTTGATGAACAATGAACAGCTTCAAAGACAATAACAATAAATGAACTGAAATCAACAATATAAGAAAATTGGTTAAGAGATTGAATCCACCACTAGATTTATATGATAATGTAAATTCACATATCATTTTATTCAACATGCTCAATTATGTTTTTACGCAATTGTGAAAGTAAATCTCTTTTTCCTTACGTGTTGGCCAATTTAGCAACCGCTCAAATCAACTCCTAATCACTGATTAGTCATAAAGCAACCGCTCTTACAACTATCCAACAATTGCATTAAGATTTAGAAAACCAATTACACAAAGATCTAATTACACTAAGATCTAATCACACACCAGGATTAAATTACTTAGAACATATATTTCTCTAGATCTACTACCGCAACCGCGCATAATAAACCCAGATCTACCACTTTTATAACTGGCAAATAGCACAAAGATAATTGTACCCACATGAACATCATACATTCTGCTAGATCTACTACCGCAACCGCGCATAATAAACCCAGATCTACCACTTTGAAAGTGGGAACAAGTACAAAAACCTTCATACCAACAATAGATTCAGAAATATATGAATAAAAACATAACTGTATTGAAATAATCAAATATGCAAGATTCACAACATCAATACTAGTGGTTTCATCACCCCCTTAACCAAGGGAGGTTTAGTTACACATAGCTAGAAGGAAATCACAAGAAAAACTATGAAGAAACAAGAAGAAACTATGAGAGAAATGAAGGAGAGTCCAACTTCTTTCATGATAACCAATGGTGCCTTTTATAGAAGTCTAGGGTAACAAAATGACAAAGGGGAGTGGATGGATGAGTGGGTTGGTTGAGTGGGTGAGTGGAGTGAAGTGGTTGAGTGGATTGATTTAGTGGATGAGTGGTTGAGTAGGTTGATTGAGTGGGTTAGTTGAGTGGGTGAATGGAGTGGAGTGGTTGAGTGGATTGATTTAGTGGATGAGTGGTTGAGTGGGTTGATTGAGTGGGTTAGTTGAGTGGGTGAGTGGAGTGGAGTGGAGTGGTTGAGTGGATGAGTGGATGAGTGGAGTGGAGTGGTTGAGTAGTTGAGTGGATGAGTGGATGAATGGAGTGGAGTGGTTGAGTAGTTGAGTGGGTGAGTGGATGAGTGGAGTGGTTGAGTAGTTGAGTGGATGAGTGGAGTGGTTGAGTAGTTGAGTGGATGAGTGGAGTGATTGAGTGCGAAAATTCCTTGGTCTGACTTGGAAGCCAAAAATGACTAATTATACTTCAAATTCATGAAAAGTACTATTCATGAAAGTTGTAGATCTTTGTCTTGGATATAACATGCATATCTGGATCGTCCAATTTGGCTTCCTACAGCCCAAGATATGACCCAAATACCACAGGTTGCTCAAACCCAACTTCAGCACCTCTGTTCCGACTTACAAGCCCAAACTGACCCATTAGACTTCATTCTTTCAAAAGGTGTTCTTCATGAAAGTTGTTTATTTGGGTCTTGACTATCAACTATCCAAATTTTAGCCCATCTCCATTATTACATCTTGAGATATCATTTTATGAGTGCACACCATTCGGATTCTAGTGACAGAACCCGTATTCTGACTTCCATGTAAACTTAGGTCCCTTAGACATCTGTTTAGGACTTTGAGCTCTTCATCAAAGTTGTAGAGCTTCCTCTTAGATTTCCTACAAGATAAAATTCATGATTATCAGATATCAGGAACTCAAGTTATGGCCAAAATATAGAAACAATGTAAAATCTCAATAATGCTGAAAATATTCAATTAGGACCAATTTGAGCTCAAACTCACAAAATCATACCAAACTCAATCAATTAAGAATATGGAGAGTGTAAATGACTAAACATAAGGGTTTCTTAATAAATAAAATATGTGATTATCAGTATATAAACATGATTATTTCACATAATTAGCCCCACAATTGATTTATATGCATTTCAAGTTCATTTCATCATAATACATAATTTGTGTATATAAACATGCCTAATCATCCCATATAATTAGCACCACAAATCCATTTGATTCAACACATTCACACTTCCAATTAGGAATACTCACATACTCACGCTATGTGTCATTTCCATCACATCACAGTATCATAAATGATACTAAAAATAATCCCATGTGGATTAAAGATCTAAGTGTTAGCCTATAGCATTTCCAAACCATTGGTTGCCTAAGGTTCCACACTTTCCTTACATATACTAGGTAATGATTTTTTCCTTGAAATACTCCCATAGGTGTCTCAACACACTTTAGAAAATATATAATAATGATCCCATCTAGCTAAGAACTTGAAAACATCAAAAATAACATTTTTAAAGATTTTGGCTTTAGACACGGGCCATGTTTGATTACACGCCCCCCGTGTCTTGCTTTGTTATCACAGTTTCATGTATTTCAACTAGCAGAGAGGGACACAGCCCCCCTCGTGTCTTCAGACATGGGCCGTGTCTCAGAACCAGACACTCTACAACCCACTTTGCAGAACCGTGGAACTGTTCCATTGGTTCTTTCCCTTCCTCCAATCACTCAAACTTCACATCCAAGTGATTTCCAACCTTCCACAAAGTTCAACTACATATTGTAACTATTGTACAACCTCAATTTCACATAAATCAACCAATCACAAATCATTCATCAACCTAAACCTAAAACCCCCATTTTCAACTCAAAAGGCAACCAAGAGTGTTCAAGTGATGAAAATCTATTCTCATGCCTCCAGCAAACCAAAAGATGCTATTCTCAAGCTTTCTAACAAGATTCAGGTATTTACTACCATAATCACAAACATCACACTTCAAAATCCTATTCCCCCATCAAACCAACTCATGAAATAAGATGAAGGAAATAAAAGCAAGAAGTCAAAACAAGGCTCCCCCTACCTCAAGATCAAGAAGATGAAGCCAAGGATGGATCCAAGCTCCAGTTGATTCTTCCTCCTCTTTCCTCTTCTTCTCTTCTCTTTCGGATTCCCTTTTTTTCTTTTCTCTATTTTTCTTTCTTTTCCTGATGTCGTGAGATATTTAAAGAAGAGAAGTCAAATTTGGCTTCTCTCAAATAAGTATCAAAATCCTGATCTGCTAAGAACACCTAGATTTCACCAAATTCGATTTTCCTAGCATCCAACAGATTCAAAATAAATCTTAAGATTCATTAAAAATCCTGTTTCACCATTTTCATATTTTTCCATATCAACTGCTAATCAAATCGACATTAAAACACATAACCAATATGCTTAAAAATGTCAAACTAACTTTGATTAACCTCAAACTTTAACTGTAGCATAGTTCACACATTTGTGACCTACAAACAAACTTTTCACATTTATTTCCACTAACTAAGTAGTTTAAGCCACTTCTGGAGGAAATAACAGCTATATTTGATACATAGTGTTATAGTAAAGTGACTAAACATGCTCAGACAGTCACAAAACTTAACAAACATGATAAATAGGTATTAAGCTACCTCTGTAACCATATACAAGTCTATCATATTTTCTAGGGTGTTACAAGATTCCTACCTAAAACTAATTGGTATTAAGTTGAGTGGCCCAATAGATATATAAATCGCACCTGAAATATTGAGGCAGACGATGTGAGACTCTTAACACCCCCTCTACAGATACCTGGATGGAACTCTGATACCATGTGAGATTCTAACCTAAACTAATTGTCATTAAGTGGAGTGACCCAATAGATATATAAACTGCACCTGAAATATTAAGGCAGGCAATGTGGGACTCTTAACATCTATTATACTGTTAATGGTGGTGTTTGAATGATTAGTACAAAAAAAAAACCTTTCTGTGATGACAATAGTCATCGCTAAAACTTCTCAACGTCATCACTAAAACTTTTAGTGACGACTAAAAGTCATAACACATAATTTGTAGCTAAAAGTTATATAGTGACGACTTTATATGGTGGTCATTGAAGTGTAGACTTTTTGTGACGGCTAAGGTCGTCACTAAAGATGTGTAAGAGTTGTGAGTATTAATGTTTTTCGTGGCTACTAAGATTGTCACTAAAGATACTTGTAGTAATGACTAAAAAACTCGTTACAAAAGAAATTACTAGTGTCGATGTGTAGTCGTCAGTAAATGTAATAAAACAAGCTTTTTTGTAATTTTCGTGATGATCTAACGTCATCACTAAAAACATATGTTGTGACAACTTTTAGAAACTATCACAGAAGATGTGAAGATGTTTTGGTGAAAATAGTAGTCGTTACAAAAAGAGACAAATTAAGTTTCTCATTTATTAAGCTTAGTGATGAATTAAGTTGTCACTAAAGGTCCTTCTCATTTCCCCCCCAAGAAATGTATAATTGATACCTTATTTTAACATTAGTTATAACTCTAAGTGCACCATAAATATAATTTATATAATTATATGTTAATATAATTGCATTGTGGAGGAGGCAGTGCAAAGAACTTTGGTACTCGATCCGGCATTATGATCCTGGTTTGCCGATGTTCTTTAAAGCCAATCCACTTTTTCAAGAGACCGGGGTTTGGAGATGTGGACAGGGCACGAACCAGGCTGCTGGAGATGTGTGCCCCTTTCGCCAGGCAGATCTTTTACATTCCATGTCTCAATATTTTCTTTTTCCTCCTTTTCGGATGTATAACGATGTATGGAATGAAGATGATTCGATAAAGACTTTGCATTCTATATTTGTTCTGTATTTTCTGCCGAGGTAACGCTGTCGGGATAAGTCCAAAGCTTATCTCGGCATAACACCGTAATGACATTACTGGGGTAGGTCCAATGCTAACCCCGGCATAACACCATCGTAATTACGTCTCGGCATTAGTTTGTAGTCCGTGTTGCCAATAGTAATTCGAAGCCGGGATCTATTGAACAAGTTCGGGTTTCTCTTTTAACATTCGTACGACGCTTTAAGTCATGGTGTCACCATCTTTTCAAATACTATTACAGCTGTGTGGGCAACATGGTGCAATTTCATGGGAGGGACGTGCCTAGAGCTCCGCGCGCCATGATGAGCACCTTTTGAACTTGCAATGGAGAGGATAGAAATATCCCCTAACCATTCAACCTTTATAACCTAGAGTCAAGGGTTCGTCTTCCTCACTTTACAATTTCTGATTACCTTCACTAAGAAAATCACGCGGCAGAAGCTTTGGCTCTTTTGGGTATTTTCCGGTCGTTCGTAACTTCTCCATTGTTCTAGCACTCTGTCTGTACATAGTAAGTAACTTTCTTTCAACCCTCCCGTCATTTGCATTTTCAGAATCTTAATTACTTTTGAAAAGTAGAGTAGTAGTACATTTCTGGTTTTGCTTTCCGTTAAGTAGACCTTAGTGATTTACACAAAATTTGTCACCTCGCTGAAGGCTTTATTTCTGGTGGGACAGGAGGTCGGTAGGAGGGTTTGAATTATTTTGCTCTCCCTGTGTCTGAATCTGAGATTATTGATTCTAACAGTTGTTTATCGACTTCTTTGATGTTCTCAGGATTTCCATGGCCAAAGGAAAAAAAGGCTAGAGTCCAGCCCCTGCTCCACGACGTTCGTGACCCAGCAGAGGATGAGCAGATTCAAATTCAGCGAGGTCCCGGGCTGGTGTATCCATGGGTAGTGGATGACATTTGGAATCATCAGTCCAGGTTTTCAAGTGAAACCTTACTCCGAGAATCGTTATTTGCCTTGGAGTTAACCGTGAACAAAGCTCGGGACGACGAATTCCAAGTCGTTTGTCCAAACTAGAGTGAAAGAGTGTGTTCCTGCCGAGAAGCCAGTTCACATTTTATGTTGCTGTATGAGTCCCTTTTTCTCAAGTTGGGGCTTAGAATGCCGTTTTTTGACTTCTAAATGGCCGTCCTCTGTACTCTGCATGTGGCTTCATCGCAGATCCATCCTAATGGTTGGGGTTACATTATCTCTTTCGAGAGGTTTTACCAGTTAATGAGCTTTAAGTGCTCAGTTAATACCTTTTTTTTTATTTCTATACACGAGTAAACACTCATGGGACGGTAAGGCAAACAAGTTGGCTTGTCATCCGGTCATGGCTTGGTCGTAAATCCTTTGATATTTTTGAAGAAAGCTTTAAAAGGTTTAAGACTGTATTTTTCAAGGTCAAAGCCACGGAGGGATGTCAACCATTTTTCCTCAAACTGGACGGGGAGCCAGAATTTTTGCTTTACTAGACGCAAGGCTGCTGGGGTGTGCCCCTCAGTTTAATTGAAAAAGAGGAGGGAGATCTCGACCCCGAGGAGCTCATGTCTGTCAGGTTCATAACCCGGTATGTCGAGAAGCATGGGAACATCAATATTAGAGATGTTCTCTATACCCCTAGTGATGATCTTCTTTATGCTTTATTAGGTAGGATTTAGGGCGTTATTACCCATAGTATCCCTAGATATTTGCACTTTGTCTTCATGTATCAATATTTTGTGGTGTGCTAACTGTGTACTTGTTTCTATTTTGTTTCAGTTAGCAACATGACTTCTGGGTCTTCCGTGATCACCCTGCAAGTTGCAAGAACCCGGAGAAATGGGAAGAAGTCCGCGGCCTCTTCTTTCGCTACCGCCCTGGCATCCTCCGGCCAAGGCGTTATATATCGGAGAGAATGATCAGCCAGGTTCCCCTACCCACAATCTTAAGGGGAGAAAGAGACGGGCTGTTGAAGGACCTCTTGATCGTGACGGGAGGTCATCGGAGGGTGGTGATAAAGATAAGGAGGATTTTCTGCCAATCATCACAGGGCACTCCGAGCTCGGTCCCTTCATTGCTGGATAATTTTTAAGCGGTGAGGTCAGACAACATATTACCGAGCAAGGTCTGGCCCAAACCTTAGTTGCACTTCAGAGGCAAGCTCTCCGGGCAGCTATCGAGATCTGTGTAATGGAAGAGACTATTGAGGATGCTGACAGGAGGGCGTCAAAAGAGCTGGAGACTCTGAAGAAAGAGAAGGAGGAAGTTAGCCAGAAGCTGAGCGCGTCCCTGAAATTGAACGAAGATACTCAGGCAAGGGTTACCGAATTAGAGAAGGCTTTGGCGGACTCTGAGTCTGCCAGAAAAACTGAGAAGCTCGAAGCTGATAAGGGCATTGGCGTAATTAAGGCTGAGATAATTAATCTCGAAAAGGAAGTAGAGGAGATGGACGCGGTATCTGGCAAAATTGAGGGAGAATAATTCCAGAATGCCGTGATGCAAATTCAGTACTTCAACCCCGGGGTTTCCCTTGTCTTGGAGGGTGTTACCCTGGATAAAATCTTCCATAACGGCCAACTTGTCTTCGCAGTGGAACTTGTCATGGGTGCTCCTGGTGCCAACCCAGAAGTTATTAAGATCCCGGAGGGAGAAGAGGCCGACGTTTGAGCTTTATCTCGCTCTTTTCCCCCATCTTGCTTTTTGCCCCCTGCGTGGGGTTTTGTTATACACACACACACACACACACACACACACACACACATATATATATATTTGTAAGGATAATTGCCCCATGTTTGGGGTTTTATAATTAATTATTTTTTTTCGTTTATTCTCTTGCTTTTCATGGTCTGACTTGGGTCCTACGCCCATCTTTATAGTCGTTTTAATGGACTTAGAAAAAGCTTTTTGTGAAATAAAACCATGGTCCGGGATCCTACACTCATACCGTTGAGTGAATGGCATTCCACTTGACTTAGGTAGAAATAGTGCCTTAGTTTGTAATCTAACGTTTATAGCAATCAAACGTCATGAAATTTTAGACTTAGGAAAAATAAAACCTTAATCCATATTCTGGTGCTTATTAAAGGAAGCATTTGGAATTGCGGACATAGGTAAAAATAACACCTTGGTTCAGGGTATATTATGCGAAGATCCTTTTACCTCCTTAGGCATAAACATTATTTAACCTTACCCGGGGTACCCTAACAACCATATAGATTTTGGGACCCCTTCTCGGTTTAGGTATAAAGAAGGAGTGTGTACACATGATCCGTACTGCCTTATGTCCATTTGACCTTTTAATAGTCAATGTCACGCGTTGAACTAAATTTGAAATTTGAATAACTCTATTTTATTGATGATATTGGGAGGACAAAAGTCCGTATAGAGCATATTATTCAAAACAAGGATGGATCAAACATAATTCTACTAGAGGGCTAGGCCACTACGGGCATTTAGCTATAGTATTTTCTTAGTTTATCTGTATTCTAATAATTCTTGACTGGGGTGCCAGATAACGTTTCCAGGGTGTAAGCTCCTTTACCCGTACTAGTGACGACACGGTAGGGGCCTTCCCAGTTAGGGGCTAATTTCTCTTAGGAGGTATTTTTCCCTCCTATGTCAGCTATCTTGAGCACTAGATCGCCCGACTGGAATTTTCTTGGGACCACTTTCTTGTTGTACCTGGCCATTGCCTTTTGTTTAAGAGCGGCATCTCGTATGTGAGCCATGTTTCTTCTTTCTTCGAGTAAGTCCAGGTCTTCTCTGATTAGACCGGGGTTGCTGTCAGATGAGAACTGTTGATAACGCCAGTTGGGCTCCCCAATCTCCACCGGGATCATGGCTTCACAGCCGTAACTCAATTTGAATGGAGATTCACCTGTGGTGGAATGGGGAGTAGTCTGGTATGCCTAGAGAACATGATCAAGTTGCTCAACCCAGTTCCTTTTGGCTTCATCTAACCTCATTTTTAACCCTCGCACGATGATCCTATTGGCGGCCTCGGCTTGTCCGTTTATCCAGGAGTTCTCAACAGAGCTGCAATGGTGCTTTATTTTCAACCCGGCCAGTAGCTCTTCAAAATTTTTATCCTTGAACTGGGTACCGTTATCCGTGACGATGGATTCCGGTATACCAAACTTGGTGATAAGATGGCGCTAAGTAAACTTCTGAATTTACGCTGAGGTGATAGTGATCAGGGGTTCGGCCTCAATCCATTTAGTAAAATAATCTACCGCTACCACCAAGTACTTAAACTGCCCTGGGGCCTGGGGGAATGGACCCAAGATGTCCATACCCCACCTATAAAAGGGCCACGGAACCGACATCGCAAATAGTTCTTCAGAAGGGGCTTAAAAATGATCTGCATGGCGCTGACACTTATCACAAATTTGGACGTGTGTTTGAGAGTTAGCTTCTATTATCGGCTAATAGAATCCTGCCCTTAATACTTTCCGAGCTAGGGCTTTGCCTCCTAAGTGGTGACCGCAGCTTCCTTCATGAACATCAGCTAGGGCGTATTCTGCTTCCTTTGGGGTTAAGCATTTTAGAAGGGGGGACAAGAAACCACATCGGTATAGGCAGCCATTGTAAATAGTATATCTGACTGCAGTCTTTACCAATTTGGAAGCTTCTTTTGGGTCTGATGGTAAGTTTCCATACTGCAAATAGCCCAGTATAGGGGTGATCCAAGATGACTGATGGTCCTTCACTTGGGATATGTTATGATCCGTGATGGAGGGTTGGGAGAGAGTTTCTTGGATTATAGACTGGTTGTTGTCAGGGCTCTTCGTGTTGGCCAGCTTAGACAAAAGGTCTGCTCTAGAGTTCTGTTCTCTTGGGATGTCTTCTATCTTGACCTCCTCAAAGCCCCTCAAGAGTTCCTAGACCTTACTCAAGTATTTCTATAGGAGGAGTTCTTTAGCTTGATATTCACCTCAGATTTGGGAGATTACCAGCTGGGAATCACTGCAAAGTGTGATCCGTGTTGCCTTCATATCCTTTGCCATTAGTAACCCAGAGATGCAGGCCTCATACTCGGCCTGGTTGTTCGAGGTCAGAAATTCAAACTTCAGGGAGTGCTCCAGGGTCAATCCCTTTGAACTCTCCAATATCACCCTGGCCCCGCTTCCCTTAGGGTTCGTCGACTAGTCGATAAAAATGGTCCAAAAGGCTTTTTTAGGGCAACCATTGTCCGATGTGAGTTCTGCTAGGAAGTCAGACAATGCTTGGGCTTTTATTGCAAGTCATGATTCATATGTAATCCCAAACTCTGAGAGCTCGATCGACCATGCAATCATTCGTCTAGCCAGATTTGGTTTATGTAGCACCTGCCGGATGGGTTGATCCGTTCTTACCACCACTGGATGGCATTGAAAGTATTATCAGAGTCTTCTTGCTGTAATAATAAGCGCAAAAGTAATTTTCTCTACTTTTTGGTACCGAAGCTCGGGGCCCTGAAGGACCTCGCTTATAAAGTAGACAGGCTTCTGTCCTTCGTCAGTTTCCCGAATCAAAACTGAGCTTACGGCCTCATCATGGACGGATAGATATAAATAAAGTGTTTCCTCGGTATCTGGCCTTGTCAAAATAGGAAGGGAGGACAGGAGATTTTTTAAGGATATGAAGGCGTCCTCACACTCTGGGGTCCATTCAAAACTTTTCCCCTTCTTGAGTAGTTTGAACAGGGGGAGAGACTTGTGAGCGGCCTTGGCTAAGAATCTTGTGAGGGCCGCTATGCGCCCCGTAAGCTGTTGTACTTCTTTGACGTTCTAAGGACTTCTCATGTTAAGGACAGCCTGACACTTGTCCGGATTGGCTTCGATTCCTCGATGAGTTAGCATGAACCCTAAAAATTTTCTAGCCTGGACCCCGAAAGCACACTTCTCCGGGTTCAACCTTATGTTATACTTTTGGACTTGTGCGAATACTTCCTCGAGATCTGTCGTGTGCTATCCACCGTGTGTGGTCTTTACTATCATGTCATTTATATAAACTTCTAGCACCTTTCCCACTTGGTTTTCGAAAACCTTGTTCATCATCATCTGGTAAGTGGCCCCTGCATTCTTTAGGCTAAAAGGCATGACCGTGTAGCAGTAGCTCGCCCTATCGGTAATGAAAATAGTTTTATCCTCGTCCCCAGCATACATAGGAATCTAGTTGTACCCGAAATATGCACTCATGAACGAGAGCCATCTAAATCCCGAGGAGCCATCCACTAATTTGTCCACATTGGGGAGTGGGTATGGATCCTTGGGACAAGCTTTATTCAGACCAGTATAGTCTATGAACATTCTCTGTTTTCCATTGGACTTCTTTACCATAACCACGTTGGAAAGCCATGTGGTATAGGAGATTTCTCGGATGAAGTTGCCACTTAGTAGCTCTTTAACTTGGTCTTCAATGACTTGCTGCCTCTCAGGTCTGACCTTCCTCTTCTTTTGTGCGACCGGCCTAGTGCCTTCTTTAATTGACAAACGGTGGCAAATAAAGGTGGGGTCGAGTTCGTCATGTCGGAGGAAGTCCATGCAAAAAGGTCCTTATTTTTTAACAAGAGTTCTAACAGTTGTTGTTTTTCTTTTTCACCCAAATGAGCTCCAATCTTGGTAACCTGTTCTGGGTTGGTCCCGATCTGAAGAGATTGCAGTTCGCCTTCGGGCTGGGGCCGAGTACCTCAGATCTCTTCCTTGACATCCAACTCGGTCATTAAAATGTTAACCTGGTCGAGGGCCGGGGTGAAAACGGCAGGTCTCTCCTTCTGTGGTACTTTACAAATCTTCAGGCTCTCATTGTAGCATTTTCTGGCGGCAATTTGGTCGCCTTTTATAGTGATGATGTCATTATTCTTATTAAGGAACTTCATCATGAGGTGGGTGGTGGATACTACTGCTCTAAGTGCGTTGAGAGAAGGACGACCCAGGATAATGTTATAAGTCGAAGGGCAGTCCACAATCAGGAACTTTACCTTGACAGTCCTGAAGAGTTTAGATGATCCGAGGGTCAAGTGGGTTTCGTAGTATCCGACCGGGGTGATTTTCTCACTGGTGAAACCCGTCAATTCTCATACATAGGGAGTCAAGTCGGATTGCGGGAGCTCTAGCTTCTGATAGAGATCTCAGAACATGATGTCTGCTGAGCTCCCTTGGTCGACGAAAATTTGACGGACATCGGCATTGAAAATTACCCCGGAGATGACGAGTGAATCGTCATGATCTGGGATTATTCCGCCATAGTCTTCATCCAAGAAGGTGACGAGAGGTGCCTTTCTGCCCTCTGCTTGTATCCTTGGTTTTGAGTGGACCACACTAAAAATGGCCATTCTAAAGGTTTTCTTTCGAGCTCCATTAGAAGATCCTCCTCCGGCAAAGCCATCGACAATGGTATGAAACGTTCTATTGGGCTCGGAGTGATGGTCGTCGTTATCACCGGGGGGAGCGTCCCTTGTCCTATCCTACCGATCGTTGTTATCTCGGCGAGGTGGAGTTCGGGATCTTCTCCTAGGACTTCTTGTCCTTCTTCTGCGCGGAGGGGACAGACTCTGAAGCGGGATGCGTCTACTGTCTCTGCGTCTATTATCCCCCTCATTATTTTGTACACGAAGGATATACTGCTGCAAGTGTCCAGCCTTGATTAAGAATTCAATGGCATCACGTAACTGATAACAATCTTCTGTATCATGACCATAGGCCTTATGCCATGTGCAATATTTGGAGTAATCCTTTTGCTTATGTTTCTTGATAGGGGGAGGTCTCTGGACATTCTGAAACTCCGTGTGCATCACTTCCCTCAGGATTGTTTCCCGAGGCGTGTTCAAAGGAGTGTAGTCAGAGTAATTCCTCCGGGGCGGGCTACCCTTTGGGGGTCGCGACCTTGAGGAATTCTGGTTGGGCTTCTGGTGAGAAGGCTCACCCTTGTCCCATCTCCTATGGTCTTCTGTTGCCTCCTCCAAGTAGACATACTTCTCGAATCGTTTCTGGAAGTCGGTCAGATTATCTGGTTTCTTCTTTGCTAAGGACTTGAAGAACTCAGAACCTACTCGGAGACCGCTTCGGGCATAACACAAGGCTATTCTGTCTTCAAATTTTTTTACATTGGTGCAGGTAGCCATAAACTGCCTAACATAATCTTGGAGGGTCTCGTCCTTTCCCTGACAAATTTTAGCCAGGGATTCGATGGATTTAGGTTGCTCCTTGCTGGTGGTGTATTGTAGTAGAAAACACTGTTTAAGATCCGACCAGTCCACGACGGTCCCTCGTGGTTGGCTGGTAAACCACTTGAGGGCTCCCTTTTTGAGGGAGAGGGGGAAAACTCAACACAATAACTCCATGGATCCACCATAGAAACATAAGGACTGCTCGTAGGCATTTATGTGTTCCTGGGGGTCCGTGGTTCTGTCGTAAATTTCCAGGTTCGACGAAAACTTGAATTTCCTCGGAACCCAGAACTCCATAAGTTGGTTGGAGAAAGGTTGTTCCATTGTTCCACGGCTCTGGTTATTATTCCGAGTATTGGGAATTCCATTACCGACGTGGGCCCTCCTTTGATTATTTTCCAAGTTGGTCTGTCTGTCACGACGGTGCGGTCTAGGTTAGTTTTCATGCATGGCATGCTGCATGTCTTCTAGCCTCCTGAATTGGTCGTTGAGCAATTCCATATGTTATTGCACCATATCTTAAAACTGGCATTGGGAACCCCGAGATTGATGTGTGCGTTCAGAACGGGATGCACGATCATCGAACTCGTTGTTTGGCATCCCCAGACGCTAGTGCACTGCGATCTTGCGCTCTTGAAAACTCTGGTCACCTCTTTGGGCTGGGAATTCAAGTCTTTCCCTGATAGAAATCTTGCGTGATGGGTTAGGAGACTCTTCTAAGAAGGAGGTAGAGTGCCCATCACATCGGATTCCTAATCCGGGTGCATGATTTCTCACAGCGGAGGTTTGAGCTGCAGGTGGAGGTGGTGGTAGTGGTGGATGTACATATTAGGGTCTTGCCTCTGATTGACAGAGGTTTGTGCAGCGTCTCTTCTCGAGTTTTGCCTTATGTTCACCATGATGGGGTGAGATTAGAATTTCAAGGTTCCCCACAGCCGGTGCTAATATTTTGAAGTGGATTCAGAGGATACCAGAAGTAGGCACGTACACTGTGGTTTCCTGCTTGAGCAGTAGCTGAGCGTATTGCAGAAGGGGGTGGGTACTTGCAAAGGGACTCCAACGCTCAAGTCAGGAAGTGCACAAGTAGGTTTATGAGACTGGATTGAGAGTTACCTTCTTAAGATGACTTAGCCTTGTATTTATAGAGCGTATACAGAATCCTAATGGGATCCTTATTGAATGCAGGTAATTTAGGATTAGTATCCTGATGAGGATCACCTTTCCATTATTATAGGATATATCACTGTAAATCTGGAACTTAAGATATGGAAAGTATTTAACCATCAAGGATAACTATGAGTCCTATAATATCGTAAGTTGATGATTGGCAGTTACGGATATTTAGGGATTTATCCTCTGCATAAATCTATCAATCATGATATCATGACCCAACACCGCTTGGGGGGTTGTTTTCCAAGATCTGGAATATGTTGCGAGTCTTCTTCTATGCCAGCCTAGGAGGAGTCCGGCAGTGCGTATGCCGGGTTGATCCCATAGGACGGGATCCTGGATCACGGTTCAAAACAGTTGCCCCCAGCTTGGCTCTTGGATGGGATAGACGAGAGTCAAGTTTAGAACGGATCAACCATCATATGGCTGACACGATAATTCGGCGAATAGGTGTTCGATCCCGAGTTATTACCGGTGTCCACGACCTATTCCAGCATGATTAAAGATCACTGCCCCTAAGTAAAAGTACTAGGAATTCCTGGAGACATCTTCAATGCAAATCCCGAACGTGATCTCTGAATTGGTTAGTGGTAACAGTCTGAGATTTTCTGGGAAACTGATGCTTGGACTTTATTGGGAATTAGTGATCCTTTAAAGAGAATGCCAGTTTCATACAGATTTTCTCAACTGCTCCCTATCTTTATGACCAATCAGAGATTAGAAGCATTTATTTTAGCTGACTTCATAGGGTCAGGTAACCTTTTGTAGGACCAATCAGGATCCCTTATGCATGTTATAAGTAGAGAATACTTCTTCGTGAGCTAGCATTCCCTTCTTTTACATTCTCATGTAGAAATGACTTCTCCCGAGAGAGTGAGTGTAACTCTTTTTTCATTTCCCATATTTGTGAAGAGAGCTTCATCATTTGCAGAGATTATACTCTTATTTTTTTCAAAGTTCTTGAAGATGTTTGATTTTCCCCGAACGTTCTTTTCTTTTGATGGGAGCCTTTCTTTCTTGGCATAAAACTGGGTTGCTATACATTTAAGGAGGCGGGAACCTTTCTCTCTCGGTGTACATGGGAGTATCTAACCCCACTCACCAGCGTGGAGTGGTGCACCCATGATCCAACGCATAGCGAACTTGTAGAATGCTCTGACCAACCCATTTTCCCTTCTCCAAGGGATTCCCAGTGCTAGACCGGGCTGATATGGTGAAGAATCATCTTTCTCGGAAGGAAGAAGCCAAGGGGATGACTTGGGGTGGTATGCTTTCGTTACTTGCTTTCAAGGAAGCAGCGAGTATCATTCTCTACTATCTTCGGCTAAGAAGGTAAAAGGGGAAAGAGTTGGTAGAGCGATTCAGTTTCGGAGTGGATTCAATCTGTTCTGAGGTGGAAAGACTACTGGAGCTGCTCCGTAACTTGAGGCAACTCGGAATGATTGAGGCCAGCGGAGGATTCTCCTGCTAGAGAGGTCATACCCCGTCCAACAAGCGAGAGGATATCTCAGTTTTTAGTTGCATCGCGGAGGAGGCAGTGCAAAGAACTTTAGTACTCGATCTGACATTACGATCCCGGTTTACCAATGTTCTTCAAAACCAATCCACTTTTTCAAGAGACCGAGGTTTGGAAATGTGGACAAGGCACGAACTAGGCTGCTGGAGATGTGTGCCCCTTTCGCCAGGCTGCTCTTTTACATTCCATGTCTCAATATTTTCTTTTTCCTCCTTTTCGGATGTATGACGATGTATGGAATGAAGGTGATTCGATAAAGACTTTACATTCTGTATTTGTTCTATATTTTCTACCGAGGTAACACTGTCAGGATAAGTCCAAAGCTTATCCCAGCATAACACTGTAATGACATTGCTAGGGTAGGTCTAATGCTAATCTCGGCATAACACCACAGTAATTACGTCTCGACATTAGTTTGTAGTCCGTGTTGTCAACAGTGATTCGAAGCTGGGATCTATTGAACAAGTTCAAGTTTCTCTTTTAACATTCGTACGAATGCTTTGAGTCACTGCGTAACCGTCTTTTCAACTGCTATTATAGCTGTGTGGGCCATGTGGTGCGATTTCATCGGAGGGACGTGCCTAGAGCTCCGCACGCCATGATGAGCACCTTTTGAACTTGTGATTGAGAGGACAGAAATGTCCCCTAACCGTTCAACCTTTATAACCTAGAGTCAAGGGTTCTTCTTCCTCTCCTTACAATTTCTGATTACCTTCACTGAGAAAACCGTGCGGCAGAAGCTTTGGCTCTTTTGGGTATTTTTTCGGCTGTTCGCAACTTCTCCATTGTTCTAGCACTCTGTCTTTACATAGTAAGTAACTTTCTTTCAACCCTCCCGTCATTTGCATTTTCAGAATGTTAATTGCTTTTGAAAAGTAGAGTAGTAGTACATTTATGGTTTTGCTTTTCGTTAAGTAAACCTTAGTGATTTACACAAATTTTGTCACCTCCCTGAAACACCACCTCTGCCGCGCATGGCGCGGCGGAGGAGTTCCCCTGAAGGCTTTATTTCTGGTGGGACAGGAGGTCGGTAGGAAGGGTTTGAATTATTTTGCTCTCCCTGTGTCTGAATCTGAGATTATTGATTCTGACAGTTACTTACTGACTTCTTTGGATGTTCTCAGGATTTCCATGGCCATAGGAAAAAAAGGCTAGAGTCCAGCCCCTGCTCCACGACGTTCGTGACCTAGTAGAGGATGAGCAGATTCGAATTCAACGAGGTCCCGGGCTGGTGTACCCGAGAATCGTTATTTGCCTTGGAGTTAACCGTGAACAAAGCTCGGGATGACGAATTCCAAGTCGTTTGTCCGAACTAGAGTGAAAGAGTGTGTTCCTGCCGAGAAGCCGGTTCACATTTTATGTTGCTGTATGAGCCCCTTTTTCTCAAGTTGGGGCTTAGAATGCCACTTTCTGACTTCCAAATGGCCGTCCTCCGTACTCTACATGTGGCCCCATCGCAGATCCATCCTAATGGTTGGGGCTACATCATCTCTTTTGAGAGGTTTTGCCCGTTAATGAGCCTTAAGTGCTCAGTTAATACTTTTTTTTATTTCTATACACGAGTAAACACTCTGGGGACGGTAAGGCAAATAAGTTGGCTTGTCATCCGGTCACAGCTTGGTCGTAAATCCTTTGTTGTTTTTGAAGAAAGCTTAAAAGGGTTTAAGACTACATTTTTCAAGGTCAAAGCCATGGAGGGATGTCAACCATTTTTCCTCAAACCGGATGGGGAGCCAGAATTTCTGTTTTACTGGACGCAAGGCTGCTGGGGTGTGCCCCTCAGTTTAATTGAAAAAGAGGAGGGAGATCTCGACCCCGAGGAGCTCAGGTCTGTCAGGTTCATAACCCGGTATGCCGAGAAGCATAGGAACATCAATATTAGAGATGTTCTCTGTACCCTTGGTGATGATCTTCTTTATGCTTTATTAGGTAGGATTTAGGGCGTTATTACCCGTAGTATCCCTAGATGTTTGCACTTTGTCTTCATGTATCAATATTTTGTGGTGTGCTAACTATGTACTTGTTTCTATTTTGTTTCAGTTAGCAACATGGCTTCTGGATCTTCCGTGATTGCCCTACAAGCTGCAAGAACCCGAAGAAAGGGCAAGAAGTCCGCAGCCTCTTCTTCTGCTACCACCCTAGCATCCTCCAGCCAGGGCGTTATTATCGGAGAGAATGATCAGCCGGGTTCCCCTACCCACAATCTTCAGGGAAGAAAGAGGCAGGCTATTGAAGGACCTCTTGATTATGACGGGAGGTCGTCAGAGGGTGGTGATAAAGATAGGGAGGATTTTTTGCCAATCATCACAGGGCATTCTGAGCCCGATCCCTTCATTGCTTGATGATTTTTAAGCGGCGAGGTCAGACAATATATTACCGAGCAAGGTCTGGCCCAAACCTTAGCTGCACTTCAAAGGCAAGCTCTCCAGGCGGCTGTCGAGATCCGTGTAATTGAAGAGGCTATTGAGGATGCTGACCGTAGGGCATCGGTAGAGCTGGAGACTCTGAAGAAGGAAAAGGAGGAAGTTAGCCAGAAGCTGAGCGCGTCCCTGAAATTGAACAAAGATACTCGGGCAAGGGTTGCCGAACTGGAGAAGGCTTTGGCAGACTCTGAGTCTACTAGAAAAACTGAGAAGCTCGAGGCCGACAAGGGCATTGGCGCGCTGGAGGCCGAGATAATTAACCTCTAAAATGAAGTAGAGGAGATGGACGCGATATCTGGCAAAATTGGGGGAGAATAATTCCAGAATGCCGTAGCGCAAATTCAGTACTTCAACCCTGGGGTTTCCTTTGTCTTGGAGGGTGTTACCTAGGATAAAATCTTCCATAACGGCCAACTTGTCTTCTCAATGGAATTGGTCACGGGTGCTCCTGGTGCCAACCCAAAAATTATTCAAATTCCAAAGGGAGAAGAGGCCGACATTTGAGCTTTATCTCGCTCTTTTCCTCCATCTTGCTTTTTGCCTCCTGCGTGGGGTTTTGTTATATATATATTTTTGTAAGGATAATTGCCCTGTGTTGGGGGTTTTATAATTAATTATTTTGTTTTGTCATTTATTCTCTTGCTTTTCATGGTCCGACTTGGGTCCAACGCCCATCTTTATAGTCGTTTTAATGGACTTAGAAAAAGCTTTTTGTGAAATAAAACCATGGTCCGGGATCCTACACTCATACCATTGAGTGAATGGCATTCCACTTGACTTAGGTAGAAATAGTGCCTTAGTCTGTAATCTAACGTTTATAGCAATCAAACGTCGTGAAATTTTAGATTTAGGCAAAATAAAACCTTAATCCATATTCCGGTGCTTATTATAGGAAGCATTTGGAATTGCGGACATAGGTAAAAATAACGCCTTGGTTCAGGGTATATTATGCGAAGACCCTTTTACCTCCTTAGGCATAAGCATTATTTAACCTTACCCGGGGTACCCTAACAACCATATAGATTTTGGGACCCTTCTCGGTTTAGGTATAAAGAAGGAGTGTGTATACATGATCCGTATTGCCTCCTGTCCATTTGATCTTTTAACAGTCAATGTTGCACGTTGAACCAAATCTGATATCTGAATAACTCTGTTTTATTGATGATATTGGGAGGACAAAAGTCTATATAGAGCATATTATTCAAAACAAGGACAGATCAAACATAATTCTACTAGAGGGCTAGGCCACTACGGGCATTTAGCTATATTATTTTCTTAGTTTATCCATATTCCAATAATTCTTGATCAGGGTGCCAGATAACGTTTTCAGGGTGTAAGCTCCCTTACCCGTATTGGTGACGACACGGTAGGGACCTTCCCAGTTAGGGGTTAATTTCCCTTAGGAGGCGTTTTTCCCTCCTATGTCAGCTCTCCTGAGCACTAGATCGCCTGACTGGAATTTTCTTAGGACCATTTTCTTGTTGTACCTGGCCACTGTCTTTTGTTTAAGAGCGGTATCTCGTATGTGAGCCATGTTTCTTTTTTCTTCAAGTAAGTCCAAGTCTTCTCTGATTAGACCGGGGTTGCTATCAGATAAGAACTGTTGGTAACGCCAGCTGGGCTCCCTAATCTCCACCGGGATCATGGCTTCGTAGCCGTAAGTTAATTTGAATGGAGATTCACTCGTGGTGGAATGGGGAGTAGTCCGGTATGCCTAGAGAACATGATCAAGTTGCTCAACCCAGTTCCCTTTGGCTTCATCTAACCTCCTTTTTAACCCTCGCACGATGATCCTATTGGCGACCTCGGCTTGTCCGTTTGTCCAGGGGTTCTCAATAGAGCTGCAATGGTACTTTATTTTCAACTCGGCCAGTAGCTCTTCAAAATTTTTATCCTTGAACTTGGTACCGTTATCCGTGACGATGGATTTCGGTACGCCAAACCTGGTGATAAGATGGCGCTAAGTAAACTTCTGAATTCGCGCCGAGGTGATAGTGATCAGGGGTTCGGCCTCAATCCATTTAATAAAATAATCTATCGCTACCACCAAGTACTTAAACTGCCCTAGGGCCTGGGGGAATGGACCCAAGATGTTCATACCCCGCCTATAAAAGGGCCACGAAACTGACGTCGTGAATAGTTCTTTAGAAGGGGCTTGAATATGATCTACATGGCGCTGACATTTGTCACAAATTTAGACATGTGTTTGAGAGTTAGCTTTTATTGTCGGCCAATAGAATCCTGTCCTTAATACTTTCTGGGCTAGGGCTTTGCCTCCTAAGTGGTGACCGCAACTTCTTTCATGAACTTTAGCTAGGGCATATTCTGCTTCCATTGGGGTTAAACATTTTAGAAGGGGGGACGAGAAACCACGTCGGTATAAGCGGCCATTGTAAATAGTATATCTGACTGCGGTCTTTACCAATTTGGAAGCTTCTTTTGGGTATGATGGTAAGTTTTCATGCTGCAAATAGCCCAGTATAGGGGTGATCCAAGATGACTGATGGTCCTCCACTTGGGATATGTTATGATCCGTGATGGAGGGTTGGGAGAGAGTTTCTTGGATTACAGACCGGTTGTTGCCAGGGCTCTTCGTGCTGGCCAGCTTAGATAGAAGGTCTGCTCTGGAGTTCTGTTCTCTTGGGATGTGTTCTATCTTTACCTCCTCAAAGCCCCTCAAGAGTTCCTGGACCTTGCTCAAGTATTTCTGTAGGAGGGGTTCTTTAGCTTGATATTCACCTCGGATTTGGGAGGTTACCAGCTAGGAATCACTGCAAAGTGTAATCCGTGTTGCCTCCATATCCTTTGCCATTAGTAACCCAGCGATGCAGGCCTCATACTCGACCTAGTTGTTCGAGGTCGGGAATTCAAACTTTAGGAAGTGCTCCAGGGTCAATCCCTCTGAACTCTCCAATATCACCACGGCCCTGCTTCCCTTAGGGTTCGACGACCCATCGACAAAAATGGTCCAAAAGGCTTTTTTAGGACAGCCGTTGTCCGATGTGAGTTCCGCTAGGAAGTCAGACAATGCTTGGGCTTTTATTGCAAGTCATCGTTCATATATAATCCCAAACTCTGAGAGCTCGATCGACCATGCATTCATTTATCTGGCCAGATCTGGTTTATGTAGCACCTATAGGATGGGTTGATCCGTTCTTACCACCACTGGATGACATTGAAAGTATTGTCGGAGTCTTCTTGCTATAATAATGAGTACAAAAGCAACTTTCTCTACTTTTTGGTACCGAAGTTCGGGGCCCTAAAGGATCTTGCTTACAAAGTAGACAGGCTTCTATCCTTCGTCAGTTTCTCGGATCAAAACTGAGCTTACGACCTCATCATGGACGGATAGATATAAATAGAGTGTTTCCCCGATATCTGGCCTCGTCAAAATAGGAGGGGAGGACAAGAGATTTTTTAAGGATATAAAGTCGTCCTCACACTCTGGGGTCCATTCAAAACTTTTCCCCTTCTTGAGTAGTTTGAACAGGGGGAGAGACTTGTGAGCGGCCTTGGCTAAGAATCTTGTGAGGGCCGTTATGCGCCCCGATTCCTCGATGAGTTAGTATGAACCCTAAAAATTTTCTGGCCTGGACCCTGAAAGCGCACTTCTCCGGGTTCAACCTCATGTTGTACTTTCGGACTTGTGCGAATACTTCCTCAAGGTCTACCGTGTATGACCCGCCGTGTGGGGTTTTTACTATCATGTCATCTATATAGACTTCTAGCATCTTTCCCACTTGGTTTTCGAAAACCTTGTTCATCATCCTCTGGTAGGTGGCCCCTACATTCTTTAGGCCAAAAGACATGACCTTGTAGCAGTAGCTCGCCCTATCGGTAATGAAAGCAATTTTATCCTCGTCCCCAGCGTACATGGGAACGTGGTTGTACCCTGAATATGTATCCATGAATGAGAGCCATCTAAATCCTGAGGAGCCATCCACTAATTTATCCATATTGGGGAGTGGGTATAGATCCTTGGGACAGGTTTTATTCAGATCAGTATAGTCTACGCACATTCTCTATTTTCCGTTAGACTTCTTTACAAGAACCACGTTGGAAAGCCATATAGTATAGGAGATTTCTCTGATGAAGTTGCCACTTAGTAGCTCTTTAACTTGGTCTTCAATGACTTGCTGCCTCTCGAGTCTGACCTTCCTCTTCTTTTGTGCGACTGGCCTGGCGCCTTCTTTAATTGACAAACGGTGGCAGATAAAGGTGGGGTCGAGTCCGGGCATGTCAGAGGAAGTCCATGCAAAAAGGTCCTTATTTTTTAACAAGAGTTCTGACAGTTGTTGTTTTTCTTTTCCACCCAGATGAGCTCCAATCTTGGTAACCTATTCTGGGTTGGTCCCGAGCTGAAGAGATTGCAGTTCACCTTCAGGCTGGGGCTGAATACCCCAGATCTCTTCCCTGACATCCAACTCGGTCATTAAAATGTTAACCTAGTCGAGGGCCGGGGTGGAAACGGCAGGTATCTCCTTCCGGGGTACTTTACAAATATTCAGGCTCTCATTGTAGTATTTTTTGGCGGTAATTTGGTCACCTTTTATAGTGACGACGTCATTGTTCTTATTGAGGAACTTCATCACGAGGTGGGTGGTGGATACTACTGCTCCAAGCGCGTTGAGAGAAGGACGACCCAGGATAATGTTATAAGCCAAAGGGCAGTCCACAATCAGGAACTTTACCTTGACAGTCCTGAAGAGTTTAGATGATCCAAGCGTCAGGTGGGTTTCGTAGTATCCGACCGGGGTGATTTTCTCACCGGTGAAACTCGTCAATTCTCGTACATGGGGAGTCAAGTCGGATTGCGGGAGCTCTAGCTTCTGATAGAGATCTAGGAACATGATGTCTGCTGAGCTCCCTTGGTCGATGAAAATTTGACGGACCTCGGCATTAGAAATTACCCCAGAGATGACGAGTGAATCATCGTGATCCAGGATTATTCCACTATAGTCTTCATCCGAGAAGGTGACGAGAGGTGCCTTTCTGCCCTCTGTTTGTATCCTTGGTTCTGAGTGGACCACACTAAAAACGGTCATTCTAAGGGCTTTCTTTCGAGCTCCATTAGAAGATCCTCCTCCGACAAAGCCACCAGCAATGGTATGGATCGTTCTATTGGGCTCAGAGCGATGGTCGTCGTTATCACTGGGGGGAGCGTCCCTAGTCCTATCCTGTCGATCGTTATTATCTTGGTGAGGTGGAGTCTGAGATCTTCTCCCAGGACTTCTTGTCCTTCTTCTGCGCGGAGGGAACGGACTTCGACACAGGGTGCGTCTACTATCTCTGCGTCTATTATCCCCCTCATTATTTTGTACACGAAGAATATACTGCTGCAAGCGTCCGGCCTTGATTAAGAATTCGATGGCATCGCGTAACTAATAACAATCTTCTGTATCATGGCCATAGGCCTTATTCCATGTGCAACGTTTGGAGTGAACCTTTTGCTTGTGTTTCTTGATAGAGGGCGGTCTCCGGACATTCTGAAACTCCGTGTGCATCACTTCCCTCAGGATTGTTTCCTGAGGCATGTTCAAAGGAGTGTAGTCAGAGTAATTCCTCCGGGGTGGGCTACCCTTTGGGGGTCGCGACCTTGAGGAATTCTGGTTGGGCTTCTGGTGAGAAGGCTCGCCCTTGTCCCACCTCTTATGGTCTTCTGTTGCCTCCTCCAAGTAGACATACTTCTCGGATCATTTCTGGAAGTCGGTCAGATTATCTGGTTTCTTCTTTGCCAAGGACTTGAAGAACTCGGAACCTACCCAGAGATCGCTTCGGGCATAATGCAAGGCTATTTTGTCTTCAAAATTTTCTACATTGGTGCAGGCAGCCATGAACTGCCTAACATAATCCCGGAGGATCTCGTCCTTTCCCTGACGAATTTTAGCCAGGGATTTAATGGATTTAGGTTGCTTCTTGCTTGTGGTGTATTGTAGCAGAAAATGGTGTTTAAGATCTGACTAGTCCACGATGGTCCCCCGTGGTTGGCTGGTAAACCACTTGAGGGCTCCCTTTTTGAGGGAGATGGGGAAAGCTCGGCACAACAATTCCATGGATCCACCATAGAAACATAAGGACTGCTCGTAGGCATTTATCTGTTCCTGGGGGTCCGTGGTTCTATCGTAAATTTCCAGGTTCGATGGAAACTTGAAATTCCTCGGAACCCAGAACTCCATAAGTTGGTTGGAGAAAGATTGTTCCATTGTTCTGCGATTTTTGTTATTATTCCCAGTATTGGGAATTCCATTACCGACGTGGGCCCTCTTTTGATTATTTTCCACGTCAGTCTATTTGTCACGACGGTGCGGTCTAGGTTGGTTTTCATGCATGGCACGCTGCATGTCTTTTAGCCTCCTGAATTGGTCGTTGAGCAATTCCATATGTTGTTGCAACATATCTTAAAATTGGCATTGGGAACCTCGAGATTGATGTGTGCATTCAGAATGGGATACACGATCATCGAACTCGTTGTTTGGCATCCCCAGACGCTGGTGCACCATGATCCTGCACTCTTGAAGGCTCTAGTCACCTCTCTGGGCTGGGAATTCAAGTCTTTCCCTAACAGAAATCCTGCGTGATGGGTTAGGAGACTCCTCTGAGAAGGAGGTAGAGTGCCCATCACGTTGGCTTCCTGATCCGGGTGCCTGATTTCTCACAGTAGAGCTTTGAGCCGCAGGTGGAGGCAGTGGTAGTGATGGACGTTGCATCAGGGTCTTGCCTCTGGTTGATAGAGGTTTGTGCAGCGTCTGTTCTCGAGTTTTGCCTCGTGTTCACCATGATGGGGTGTGATTAGAATTTTAAGGTTCCCCACAGTCAGCGCCAATGTTCTGAAGTGGATTCAGAGGATACCTGAAGTAGGCACGTACACGGTGGTTTCCTCCTTGAGCAGCAGCTGAGCGTATTGCACAGGGGGGTGGATACCTGCAAAAGGACTCCAACGCTCAAGTCAGGCAGTGCACAAGTAGGTTTATGAGATTAGATTGAGAGTTACCTTCTTAAGATGACTTAGCCTTGTATTTATAGAGTGTATACAGAATCCTAATAGGATCCTTATTGAATGCAGGTAATTTAGGATGAATATCCTGATGAGGATCACCTTTCCATTATTATAGGATATATCTCTGTAAATCTGGGACTTAAGATATGGAAAGTATTTAACCATCGAGGATAACTATGAGTCCTATAATATCGTAAGTTGATGATTAGCAGTTACGAATATTTAGGGATTTATCCTCTGCATGAATCTATCAATCGTGATATCATGACCCAACACCGCTTGGGGGGCCGTCTTCCGAGATTCGGAATATGTTGCTAGTCTTCTTCTATGCCAGCCTAGGAGGAGTCCGGCAGTGCGTATGCTGAGTTGATCCCATAGGATGGGATCCTGGATCACGGTCCAGAACAAATTGATTTTCTAGTAAGTCATGAATCTGATCCTTCATGGTAATTACCTTTTGGCTTTTCACCCCATGTTTCTTTTCAGTGTTGGAGATTACATATTACAAGGATGCTTATGTTTTTGCAGATTTCTTTCATGGTTGTGGTAGTCATCTTGTCAGATAGCCAAATAAATTAGGGACATAGTTGTGCTTGAAAAATTTTCTTATGAAAGACTTGAATGGGTGGAAAAAAAGGGGGGGTATGCTTTCTATATTTTTTTGAGTGTCTTTGATGCTTATATGAAGCCAAAATGCCACCCAACAATTTCTAATATTGTGAAGAGTTAGGCTTATCATTTGTTCATTATTTCCATTTCTTTTGTTGTTTGGCATACCATAAAATAATATCAAGGTGTAGAATGGAGAAACCATGTGATTTTGAAGCACAAAACAAGGGAAAAGAAAAGTAAAAAAAGTTGCTAAAGATGAAGGAAATGTGAGGCAGTGGGCGAAGAAAATTGTGAAACAAAATTTCATGTTGAAACTTCTAGATCTGTTATGTACACTTTAATATTCTAATGCTGAGTTTTCAAGTGTCCTTAAGTATTACAGAAAATTTTAGGACTTAACTTAGTCCTTCTATCCATATTTTTATAATTCTCTATATACTGCTATTTATCAGTTAAGCTTTATTACTCTTCCCTAAGTTAAATTAAACTTAGGAATTAAGTATATATGTTTAGTGATAATTATCTTAGTCTACATTATATACTAAATTATTCTCCATCTTTCACTTGTTATCTCCATATAATTTCATAATTTTTTGAGCTACTTAACTGTTCTAGCTATTCCACTTCAGTATCATTAAAAATACCAAACTAACTCAGTTGATTTTTCAAATTTACTACAGCTCATATCAATTGTCTATAATTAGGAAATAAAATTTCTATATTTATTTCCATCATATCAGCTGTTTTTACTGAAACTTTAGCTATTTTTCATATTCAATGTTATAGAATTATAGTCAAACTAGTTCAAAAGGTTACCCGAATTAACAGATAACTCATACCAGTATTACTGTGCTTTACTGTAATATCGGCAAGTGCACCGAATTGCAAAAGTAATAAAAAGTGAGTAAGAGTATCATCCCACGAGGATTATGTTATCAATTACTAAATTCGTCAAATCAACACTATTCAAGCTATCGATAAGAGAGAGAATTATTGCAAATTCAATTAAAAAGAAATATAAGTAAACAAAACAATAAATCAAAGAGGTGAAAGACAATGATATTAAAGCATTAGGGTTCAGACTTCACTTGAACTCTTTAAATGCAAAATCAAATATTGGTTTAATTATATTCTATTTCAATGATTTATGGCCGATTCTCAAAATTAATTAATACTCAATCTCTTGGTATATTAATCCTCTTACACTGTTTGAAATTAACTAATCCTTTAGTTTAGCCCCAAATAGAAAGACATTATCAAGAACAAAAAAATTAAAAGAAAGACCACATAACCCACAACATCTATTTCTAGTGATTGCAGAAATTATGGTATTTATCACATGTTTTAAGTTCATGCAAATTTTCCTAAATCATACATTAACTCAAAAGATCATTCCCAAATTGATCAAGTTTAGAAAAGCATTAAGAATAGAGATAAACACGTAAATCATGAAATAGAAACATAAATTAAACCCATAAAAGAAGTTACATTGTCAAAGTTCAAGATCCATCATCACCATAACAAAAGAAAATTAGTTACACATAGAAAAAGAATAACACAAAGGGAAGAATGTGACAAACTTCATTGTAGAAAAGTGAAAATGTTGAAGAAAATCCTTAATCTTCAAGCCTAATTGTACCCACACCACATTAGGGTTTATGCCTCTTGACGGCTGTTATGTTCTGTCCAAGTGTCTCCACCTATGTTTAATTTGTTGTAACTTTTCTATTTAAAAAGAATTCAGCGTGTTCTATTACGCGTTCAGCGCTCAAGCACTCAGTTGCCAATGCTCAAGCGTTGAGTCACTTAAATCACAATGTAGTATTCGTAATCAGCTCTTAAGCGCTGACTGCCCAATGCTCAGCTGCTAGTTCACTTAAAGGGAAAACTCCAACGCGCAACGCGCACTCAAGCAGTGGTGACCCAGTGCTCCAGCGCTGGTGTCTGGATGTATTCTCTCTTTTCTTCCTTGTTCAAGCATCCAATCTTCTCCATATGTAATTACCTAACAAAACATAACAAAAATACGTAATAAGAACACAATTAAAATACTAAAAATATAACAAGACTTGAGAATAAAACTAAATTAAAAAGATTAAAAGAGGAAGAAAACCCAATATTTTGAACTATAAAAATATGAATTTTTGCAGGTTCATCACTATCCCAAACTTAGGCTTTGCTTGTCCTCAAGTGAAAGAAAAACAAAATAAAATAAAACAAACTAAAACTCAAAACAGATTCAAGCATGGCAATACTAGATATCAAAAATCATTCATATCCTCAAAAATTACTTCACAATCTAATTTCAAAATGTCACACATGAACAATCTAATTGCCACATTGTCTATCACATGCAACTCTTATGCATAAATAGCTTCCCAAAAACATGAATAAAAGACACAATCTCCTCTTGAAGTAAAAGCTCAAATAAGTTTATAAAACTGCAAATGCACATCAAACTCACATCCATAGGATTATTTTTCATCTCTATCTCTCTACTAATGTAAATAACACATAACTAAGGATCAAAAGGGACTTTACAAAGTTTGTAATGTAAGGCCAATGGTATGGGTTAAGAAAGAAAGGGTAAGATAATGAAAACAAAAATTAAGATACAAAATCAAGCAAATTTCACAATTCAAGCCACAGAATATAGAACAAGTGCAAAACAGAGCATAAGAATCAACACTTAATTTACTATTTTTTTTTTCAACAATCTCCACCCCTAAACTTAGTTCTTTATAATACTTTGGGTGAATTTTCTCTTTTTTTTCATGAATATTTTTTTAGCTCCGCAAAACTTTATGCACAAAAATAACAAAGACTTGAATAATAAAATAATAAAGATATGCACTCAATAAAAGTTATGTAAGAGATGATTTTTTTTTTCATGTGGGTATAGGGAAAGGAAAATGTGATAACAAGAAAAGAAATAAAGACCAAACAATAACAAGGCTGCAAAAGGGACCTAATGATATACTGTGTCATAAGTTGGCTTGAAAGGCTCAAACGGTCCAAATAAGACCCTTATCATTTCCTTAATCATGCATTGCCTAGGATTTCGCCTCAAAAGAGAATCAAACAACTTCTAGATGTAAATCATCCATACACATGCATTCTCATAAACTTTCTCTAAGCTTGACATGCAATTAAATTCCAAAGTCTATCAAACATAAAGATGGGAAAAACATCCATACACAATTGAAACGATAGAGATAAACATAACTCATGGATTCTCATGTGATATCCTAAGAAAATAAATTAATTTACAATTCAAACAATCATTAGATATTTAATTCAACATACTGGCATGCATAGTTAATGACTCAAAATACAGTAGGGTGATTAAAAAAATAAAATAATAAAGAACAAATAAATAAATACAAAAATTAAAAGCTAAAGGAAAGAGAAGAAAAATCTTTTTGGTGGCCGACAACTATATACATCCCTCTACAAAGGCTCCGAACTCAAGAAGGCACCTAAGCCGACTCAACATTACATTCAAAACAAAAATAGAAAAATAAGAAATAACAAAATAAAAAAAAATAAAAAAAGAGAAAAACAGAGAAACTTTGAGTTACCTCCCAAAAAGAGCTTGTTTAATGTCATTAGCTTGACGTTGCCTTTTTAACTCATTAAAGTGGCTTGAAGCAAGAGAAACACGACGACACCTTTCTTTTGTCAGATCTTTGCCTCCATACTCGGTCACTACCTTTGTAATTCTCATAGGCATTTGGAACTTGACTTAAACCTGATTGTTCTGAATACACCTTAACATGCGAAATCTCATCAAGCCATTGATGTCTCAATTTTTCAATAAATGACAGATTAGGTTTCAAGTTGTCAAAAAATTTCAGATTATTATGCAACAAATTATGAGAGATGAGAGGACCTTTTTCTATACCAAAAATCTCAAACAGAGGAGGACATTTCTCATTCTCATCAATAATTTTGGAAGTATAAGAATCAGCAATAATGGACAAAGAAGAAATCTTACCATCCAACCCTTTTTGAAATTTACCTTGAATGCAATTAACATGGGCATGAAGATATGATGTTGGGGTAGACTTATTAAAAACATTTATAGTCACTTGATCTCCATCCACCCTTAATATAAGCTCTTCTCTAGGCACATCAATTAAAGCTCCTGATGTTGCTAGGATTGGTCTTCCAAGAATGAGGGAGATATCAGCATCCTTATCTATATAAAAAACCACAAAGTCAACTAGGAAAATAAATTTGTCAACCTTTACTAGCAAATCTTCCACAATACTATACGGATGACTAATTGATCGATCTACTAATTGAAGAGAAACCATGTTAGCACCTAAATCACATAAAGCCTTATCAATGCTCAACTTCCCAATTGTACAAGGGATATTAAAACTTCTAGGATCCCTTAACTTCGGTGGAAGCTTCTTCTAGATAATGGCACTGCATTCCTTAATAAGTGCTGTAGTCTTATCTTCTTCCAACTTCCTCTTCTGTAAGAGCAAATCCTTAATGAACTTTGTATAGGAGAGCATCTGTTCAAGTGCCTCAACAAAAGGAATGTTAATTTACAACCTTTTAAAGACAACTAAGAACTTGGAGAATTGTCTCTCTTGGTTCTCCTTCTTTAACCTTTGAGGGAACGGGAGTCTAGCATACAATGAAGGGTCAATTGCCATATTCTGCTCACGTTCCTTCTTCTTCCTCCGCCACTTTGTTTGCTCCTCTTTAGCTTTTTCATTACAACACTCTAGAGTTGAGACATCCATAATAGGAACATTAGTTTTTTCAGCTTCTAATGAATCAGGTGCTTCTTTAACTTGTTCTTCCAAAGTCTTGCCACTTCTCAAAGTGATTGCATGACATTGCTCCTTTGGATTTACCACAGTATCAGTTGGCAAACTGCCTGGAAGTCTTGAAGTTGCTTTGCCATTTGCCCCATTTGACTCTCTAGACTTCTAATAGCGGCCTCATGATTCTTGAAACTGGTTCTCAATTCCTCCATAGAAGTTGAAGTCTATTGCACAAAAATAGAGGTCTGCAGAGAAAGTTTCTCCATTACAATCTCAAGAGGAGATTTCTGCTCGGGCTGAGCATTCAATGGTACAGCTTGATTCTTCTAAGAAAAATTGGGATGATTCCTCCAATCTGGATTGTAAGTACTAAAATAAGGATTACCTTATGGCCTTGAAGGGTTTCCCATATAGTTCACCTACTCTGGAATGTTGACATCTGAATTCCCTGCCTCACATTGACCATTGACATGGTTGCCTCCACAAAAATCGTAAGTCAAACCTTGATGATTAATTGCATTTACCTATAAATTACTAACTTGCTTAGTAAGGTTGACAATGTGTTGCATCATAGTCTAATTATGTGCAAGTATAGTATCAACAGCACCAAGCTCCAACATTCCTTATTTGACTGTAGCTCTTCCACTAGGAACCTGATACTCATTAGTGGCCATTGTCTCAAATAATGCTTGGGCCTCCTCTGGAGTTTTTGTGTTTATAGACCCACCTGCAGATGCATCGACCATTGCTCTAGTAGGATTACTCAACCCATTGTAAAAGATCTGTGCCTGCTGCCAAACCTCAAAAGCATGGTGAGGACATTTCCTTAATAGCTCCTTGAATCTTTCCCATGCTTGATAAAGATATTCTCCTTGATTTTGAGTGAAGCAAGTGATCTCACTCCTTATCTTCACAAACATTAAAGGAGGAAAATACTGAGTGAGGAACTTACTAACCAGATCATCCCAAGTAGAAATGCTTCCCTGAGGCTGGGCTTGTAGTCAGCTCTTGGCTTTATCTCTCAAATAAAATGGAAGAATTCGTAACCGTATGGCATCATCATTGGCTCCATTATACTTGATAGTATCACAGAGCTACAAGAAATTAGCAATGTGCAAATTAGGATCTTCTACTTGACCTCCCCCAAACTAATTCTATTGCACCAACTGTAGAAGAGTCAGTTTAATTTCAAAACTATTAGCCTGAATAGCAGGGCACACAATACTGGTTGAAACATTCTCAACAGACGGAGTTGCATAGTCAGTCATAGTGCATCGTCTCGGTGCATTAGCGTCAGCCATCTTTTCTTCTTCAATTTTTTTTCTTTCTCTGATTACTCTTTCTGTTCTTGTTATCTCTGGATCAAAGAGTAATTCTTCTGACTCCAAAGAACCTTGCATAAACAAACAAGAAGCAAACCAGAGTGAAGTAAAGAAAAGAAATTAAAATTTAAAAATAAAAAAATAAATGACTGATAAAAGAAAACAAAAAAACAAATTAAAAAGAAAATTTAACGAAAAGTAAAAAAATAAACAAAAGAAAAAAAAATTAAACAAAGAAAAAATGCTTAAATTAGTGTTTTTTAACTACTATTTAATATTAATAACAATAATCCCCGAAGAACGGCACCAAAAACTTGTTGATATCGACAAGTGCGCCAAATTACAAAAGTAATAAAAGTGAATAAGAGTATCGTCCCACGAGAATTATGTTATAAATTCATCAAATCGATACTATTCAAGCTATCGATAAGAGAGAGAATTATTACAAATTCAATTAAAAAGAAATATAAGTAAACAAAACAATAAATCAAAGGGGTGAAAGATGATGATATTAAAGCGTTAGGGTTTAGACTTCACTTGAACTTTTTAAATGCAAAATCAAATATTGGTTTAATTATGTTCTATTTCAACGATTTATGATCAATTCCTAAAATTAATTAATACCCAATCCCTTAGTATATTAATCCTCTTACACTATTTAGAATTAACTAACCCCTTAGTCTAACCCTAAATAGAAAGACATTATCAAGAACAAAAGAATTAAAAGAAAGACCACATAACCTACAACGTCTATTCTTAACGATTGCATAAATTATGGTGTTTATCACATGTTCTAGGTTCATGAAATTTTTTCCAAATCATACATTAACCCAAAAGATCATTCCCAAATTGATCAAGTTTAGAAAAATATTAAGAATAGAGATAAACATGTAAATCATGAAATAGAAACATAAATTACACTCATAAAAGAAGTTACATCATCAAAGTTCAAGATCCATCATCACCCTAACAAAGGAAAATTGGTTACACATGGAAAAAGAAGAATGCAAAAGGAAGAATATGACAAACTCCATTGTAGAAAAGTGGAAAGGTTGAAGAAAATTCCTAATCTTCAAGCCTGATTGCGCCCACACCACATTAGGGTTTGTGCCTCTTGACGGCTGCTGCGTTCTGTCCAAATGTCTCCTCCACCTGTGTTCAATTTGGCATAACTTTTCTATTTAAAAAGAATTCAGCATGTTTTGTTACACGTTCAGTGCTCAAGCGCTCAATTTCCAGCGCTTAGGCACCAAGTCACTTAAATCATGGTGTGGTATTTGCAATCAGTGCTCAAGCGCTAACTGTCCAACGCTCAGGCGCTAGTTCACTTAAAGGGAAAACTCCAACGCACAACGCGTGCTCAAGCGGTGGTGACCCAGTGCTCTGGCGCTGGTGTCTAGATGCAATTCTCTCTTTTCTTCCTTATTCAAGCATCCAATTTTCTCCATGTGTAATTACCTAACAAAATACAACAAAAACACGTAATAAGAACACAATTAAAATACTAAAAATATAATAAAACTTGAAAACAAAACTAAATCAAAAAGATTAAAAGAGGATGAAAACCCAAGATTTTGAACTATAAAAGTATGAATTTTTGCAAGTTCATCATGCTTCTATAACTCTGATTAGGACTATAAGGTTAGGGAGGATGTTATAGCTTAACTAGTTAAACCATGACTGGTATGCATGGTTCGACTGGTTCGCAATTGATGAAATGGGTTAAATGTTGGTTTTTGAAATATAGGTTCTAGAGGCTTAACTGGGCCAACTAATACTGGTTCCCAGTTAACCATGCTAAAAGTACATAAAATAAACTTTAAAGTTTGCATTTTTGTTATTGTAGATAGGAGTGCTCATGAATCGGGTTTAACGTGGCTTGATCCCAACCCGAATTTTTCATCGGGCCTGATTTTTAGACTTAGACTCGACCTGATCATGGTCTATTTAGTGATCAAGTTGAGAACGGGCTAACCCGACATTTAGATAAAATGCAAAAAATTGAATATTATGTATAGCTAAGTCATAAATTTTTAAAAGTATGAAACAAAAACTATACAATATATATTTTGAAACAAATTATATCAATGAAAAAAATATTAATTTAAGTTAAGAAGTCTTATACTTTGTTACTAATTTTCATAAAACTATAAATTTCAATGTTTCATGTAATATCGGGCTGGGTTAGGCCAACCTAAAGTATGGCCCTAACCTAACTTAAAAAATACATCGGGCCAAATTTTAAGAACCCAACCCAACCAAATTAGCTTTGGGTCGGGTCGAGCCATGAGTACCCTTAATCGAAGATATACTGTTTATGATTAATAGAATGCATTGTGGTGCATGTTTGTAGGCATTTTTGTGCACACTATCCAAGTCTCATATATTTGTAATGAGGCCATTTATATATTAATATTTTTTAAAAGAATAACAGTTTTTTTTTCAATTTTTAAGATTAATATCGGTAGTTCCAAATGTTATGACTTTGGCAAGTATACCAAGTCATGCAAGTAATAAAGAGATGAGTGGGTTGTCGTTCCCAACGAGGATCGTGACAAATACTAACGTATAACAAGTCAATCACTATCTAAACAATGTTTTTGGAAAGAAAGGAGCACTTAAGCTTTTCAACCACAATTATGATTAAGACTAGAATTAAAGACAAGGAAAACTAAAGATTCAATTTTTTTTTGGATTTTTATCGAACACTTAGAATGTGCAAAGATAGTTTACTGCAAGAACGGTGAGATGTTGAGGTTAAACTTACTAAACTTTACTCCTATGCCATAAAAGGACTATTAACAGAGTTTCTATTCCAAAAATGACAACCAACCCTCTAGCTTACTTAAATCCTAATTCCTTAGATGAAATGAGCCTAAATTCCCCCAATTAACCCCTAATTCCTTAGATGGCCTAATTGTTGGGAATTTTTTGCGGATACATCACGCAGTGGAAAACAGAAATTTCCACCGAGGATCCATGCGAAAAAGCCATAATCCGAGTTTTTAAATGATTTACCTCTTGAAGCGTGAATCACAAACACCGTAATAGAAACGATGTCTCTGCGGTATCCACACGAACAGACTCATGAACATCCAACGTTCGCAAAAGGAGCCTCACGTCTCTCACACAGTGCTAGCTGCGAAGAGAAGAGATGAAACCTGTTGCTCTCTCACTCACTTTTCTGCAGGTGCGGCTAGGGTTTTGAAATTATCTATCTTAGCAGCCCCTTAGCAGTACTATTTATAATAGTGACTGCCTTAAGTGAGTGTGAGCAGTAGCAAGGTAAGCTGTGCAACCCTAGACCCATCTGTTATGAGTCTGGCCCATTTTAAAATCCTAGTCTCAATGTATTATTGTTGTCCTAATTAACAATAATACTTGACTAGGGACATTTAAGAATAGTGTTGTAACCAAAAGGATCTCACGATCAAGTCATCCACTTGATGTCCTATGGCATTAAACTTACTATTCTAAGGACTTTATTATGTTTATAAAAAAAAACACAATAAATGAAATGCCTCATATATAAAATAACATAATAGAATGTATGTAAATACAGAAAATGTATTGGCCTCTAGGGCATACACCAACACTAATTAGTGAATTTGCATAAAGATCAAGGGTCTTATGATTACAAATAAATCAAGATCCATTCCTAGATGCATGATCTATGAGGTGATTAATTTCAGATCTAGTTCTAATATGAATTTTCTAATTGCATACTAAAACAAGCATCAATCCATGGATGATAAAACCATAGAGGCATTAAGAGAAGAAATCAATCACTCAATATAGAAATAGAAACTCAAATTAATAAATCAATCCAAGAACATAAGAATTCAGAAATAGCTACATTTAACCCCCAACAAAAGGGGAGCTTAGGTAGACATGTTAATCAAAATAACAAGATAAAAAGAGATGGACAAAAGAGATAATGAAAACTCTGTGGATGCTCTTCTTTTCTCCAGCAACTCTGTTTCCGTCCACGAGAAAACGTAAAAGCCCCCCAGCTGAATAATTCCCTTTTCTGCGCAATGCCTACTTTTAGAATGCTTCCAGACACATTCGATGCTTAGTGTAGCATCAATCGCACTAAGTGCGATTTAAGTGACTTTGCTGTTGCACCATGCGTGGTCGCGCTAAGTGTAGGTTAACTGGAGCTAAGGTAACCCATGCTGAAATGCATTTCTCTAATTACTCCATCAGTCAATCTTCTGGCTCCTTCAGGCTAAGCACTAGGACCATGGGCTAAGTGCCATATTCAGGATGTGGACTTTAGGTTGAACTTCAAATTGGGCTTTAGTGGGCTTCAATCTCTTGCATCCAAACTACATAAAAATAGATTAAAACATCATTAACTAACCTAAAAATAGCAATTAAGACAATACTCCTAATGACTCAATAAAACAGACAAAACATAGGATAAATTGACCTCTTAAGTCTTAAAAGAGAGATAAACCACCTCAATGTACATCTAAAAAGGTATGCATGTTAGACATTTATCAAACTCCCCCAAACTTAAGACTTTGCTTGTCCCCAAGCAAAAGTAAACACAAAACAAGATAGACAACTCAACGCACAGGTTAACAAATAATTGAACAAACTTCAATAAGTGTGAGGTCCATCACAACTCAACAAGACAAAGTAATACACAATCCGCAGATGAAATACCTAACGAGAAGAATCCACCCTGACTAACTTGCATCCAGAATTTGCTCACAAAGAAGAAGTCATAGCAAAAATGTACAGTTATTTTCACTCTTGAAAGAGCAATGATCATGGCATTAACAATATGGTCAAATCAATGAAAACTCAGTTCCTCACAAGATGCAACTTTTTCCCTCAATCACTCTAGTGTATGTAAGTATGTGTTTCCCTCAAAACCACACATCAAAACCCTACAACTCAAATTTGTTTTTCATCTCAATTCTCATCACACAATTCACATACATGCATAGTCACAAGGGTCTTTATTTGGGATGTAACTTGGTTAGGCCATAGAGAATGTGGTAAAGGATAAACAAGCTAAATACCAAGGAGAAGAAGAGAGCATTTTTTTTTTACAAAAATTTTCTATCCTATTTATCTTCCCTTTTTAGATCTCTTTTTAGATTTGCACCATTTCTTTTTTTTCTTTTTATTTCCTTTTTTTCTTATCTTTTTTTTTTTTTTTTCTTATTCTTTTTTTCACCATTTTTTTCTTATTTATTTATTTATTATTATTATTTTTTTACACATTGACCATTTCAATTCCTCAAATACTACTCCCCCAAACTTATATTAAACCTGAACCCAAGAAAATGCTCTTTTATCCAAAAGGAGTTAGTAAAACATTATTTTTCATTTTAAGCACCTGGGTTATCAACAAAGATTAATCATTGTCTTTCAGCTCAAGGGGGTATCACAAGGGATAAATTTTAAGGTTAGCTTTTTAGTCAAAATGGCTACTAGAAAAGAAGTGTCCTGATCATTTCTATGACATGCATGTAAATTTTGAATTCAAATAAGATTCAAGCAAATTCAAGAGTATGAGTTCCAATGGTGCCACTCACAAAGAATTTATCATCAAAAGCCCAAGGGACTCACACAGGTATAGCTAGACATTTCCATTGAATTTTCCAGATTTCCTTGCTATAATCATTAATCACAAGAGTTCAAACCAAACATCAAGACTATGATATCCTCATGAAAACAGAATCACAAAAGCACAGCAACCACAAATGTCAACTTCAATAGAGGGAAAACAACATGGGAGAATGCACAACAGTGAAATTGCTAAGAGTGATAATCCTCAAATATTTCAACTCACTTCCAACATGCTACTTTATTCTCACATTATAACTAAACAGGCAAAATAGCCAACACACGAAAACACAGGAAAAATAAGCACTAAATAGAAAAGTATTTAAACAACAAATCCCAAATGTTTACACAGAATGCAAAACAAAAAATTAGATTAAAATCTTCACTGATCCTCAAAGCTCTACTCCTCATCCTCATCAGCAGTCTTATTTCTAACATCATCATTAGCATGCTCATCCCCCTCCTCAAGATTATCCTGGTCCCCAGGATAATCCGGCCATGCAACAAAATTATCCACCTCAGTAAGAGATAGGAAGTGGAATGACTCCTCAGGTAGACTGGCAAATGGGCAGATAAGTCTCGCATCATATTCCACATCATCATTTCCTAGGGGTGAAGGGCATCTAACTTGATATGGAGTAGGCTATGAGACGATTCCAATGCTTCCACACGCGGAGGGATAGCTCAGGGTGCAGAAGGAGTCGCTCTAGAGGAAGCAGGTGCATCACTGCCCAGATAAATTTTTTGAATGAACTTGGCATTGATTGGGAGCCTTGGCTTAATTTTTACTCCCTGAGAGACATCAACACCAGTTGCGTTACAAAGTTCAGTGATCAGGGATGGATGACCAAGCTGGCCAGACCCTACAATGTCGGCAGCCTTCTGGATCTCAAAAGAGATTATCTCATCCAAGTCCATAGCCAATCCAGCCATGATGGCATAGAGCATGAGAGACCTCTGTTCAGTAATATCGGAGGTGTGGGAGCTCGGGGAGATATTAGAGTACAAGAAAGTCATCTATATTTGTGCCAACTGAGTTAAATCACTTCTGAGAATTTTTTGCTTTTGCCCCAATCTACTGTGACGTAGTCAGCCCCTGGTTTACAAACAGTGGCCAGAACCTGTTGGTAATCCTTGTTCCTGTTCTTCCAATCTATATACCCACATTCCAATGGTGCCCAAGGGTTAGGAGTGCCTAAGAAATGATTGATGGCTCGTGCATCAAAGGTAATTTCCTTGCCCCTTACATAGCTCTTGTGTTATGGGAAACCCTCCTCCACAGTAATAGCATTTGCGTAAAATTCCCATATAATAGCTACATTGGCTGGCTCGGGATATATAGACAGCTTGACCAAACCTCGCCGCCTCAACTCATTATGAAATTCCTCATATTCACCATGCGCAAGCACCACCTTTCTCTCAGGTAAGAGGTTCTTGTTCTCCAATACTTTGTGACACTGTTGGTGTTCCAGGGACAGGAATCAGTCAGCATCGTAGGAGGGGGAGGAAGAAGCACCTTTACGCTTCTTGGTAGTGAGCTTGGCTGGAGGAGACATATCTCTTTACAGTGGAGAGAAGAGACGGGAGGTTGAGAGGGAGAGAGATGAACAACAGAATGAAGGGAGGAGAAAGGGTGAACAGTGTGGGGAAATCGAGAAAATGGGAGAAGAACGGTGAGTGGGGATAAGAATATGGGTAGAGAAAGAGATGTGTGGAGATGAGAGAGGGTAGGAGGAGAAGGGGAGATGGTGTAGAAGCAGAGTGGGTGGCGGAAGGTAGAGGAAAGAAAAAGAAATAACAAAAGGAGTGGGGTATTGGAGGGTAACGCCCCTCTGTACGAGGGCGTCGCGCTTAGCGCTAGGTCATCCACGCTCAGTGCCAGTTGATTAGAGCTAAGCCTAATATCCAATTTTTTTATTTTTTTTTTTTTTTTTTTATTTTTTAAACAAAATAGATAAGTGGGGCTGAGCGCCACCTAATCGAGGCTAAGCCCCAATGCATCAGAGACAACACTGAGAAATGGGGATTAGCATAAGGAAATGGGGCTAAGCCCCAATGTAGTAGAGACTTTAGCAAAGTCTAGCTCGCACGTGGCGCTAAGGTCCCCAAAAATGGCGCTAAGCCCCCCAGAAATAGCGCTAAGCCCCATATGTAGAAACATCAGTATTTCAAAAATAACAACATAACACCACAAGATTCTTAAATTTCCACCAAAACTCACCCATAACCCCAAAATAACCAAACAAGGAGTTATTTGCTCACTCTAACATGGTAATTCAACATGAAATACACTCGAGATAGCATACAAAACTAAAAATAAACAACCTATCTAATCAACAAAAATAAAGCGAAAAGGGATAGAAATCCTGGGTTACCTCCCAGTAAGCACTTCTTTAACGTCACTAGCTTGACGAATGTCCTTCAAGGGTCACAAAGACGCACAGTTGCTGTTGATCACTCCAAATCACCACCCAAATAAACTTTGAGCTGTTGACCATTGACTTGGAAACTCCTCTGGGAGGAAGGATTCTCTACTTCCACAGCTCCATGAGGGAGAACCTCTTTAACAACGAATGGTCTAGACCACTTGGACTTCAACTTACCCAGAAATAATCTTAGCCTTGAATTGAATAAGAGAACTTGTTGTCCAGGCTAGAATGTTTTCTGGATAATGTGCTTATCATAGTAGGCTTTCACTCGCTGCTTGTAGATCACCGCATTTTCATACGCGTTAAAGCGCATCTCCTCCAATTCATGTAGCTGTTGGACTCATTTTTCACTCGCCAAAGAGGCATCAAAGTTTAAGAACTTCAACACCCAAAAGGCTCGATGCTCCAACTCCACTAGTAAGTGGCAAACTTTGCCATAGACCATTTGAAATGGAGACAATCCCAACGAGGTTTTAAAAGAAGTCCGGTAAGCCCACAAAGCATCATCAAGCTTCTTAACCTAATCTTTTCTTGAGGTGGCCACAATTTTTCCTAAAATACGCTTGATTTCTCTATTAGAAACCTCCGCTTGCCCATTGGTTTGCGGGTGATATGGAGATGCCACCTTATGCCTCATGTCATACTTTGTCAAGACATTTTGCAACTGTGAGTTACAAAAGTGGGAACCCCCATCACTTATAAGAACACGTGGCACACCAAACTTAGCAAAGATATTCTTCTTGATGAACTTGACCACAGTCTGCGCATCATTTTTTAGAGTTGCGACAGCCTCCACCTATTTCGAAACACAATCCACAGCCACCAAGATGTATTGGTTCGAAAAGGATGACGAAAGTGGACCTATAAAATCAACACCCTAGTAATCAAACACTTCAACTTCCAAAATGTTTTGGAGGGGTATCTCATCTCACTTAGAAATATTTCCAGTCCTTTGGCATTTATCATAACTCTTCATATAATTGTGAGAGTCCTTGAAGATTGTGGGCCAAAAGAACCCGGATTGAAGAACTTTTATAGTGGTTCTCTCTCCATCGTAATGGCCACCATAAAGAGAGTTGTGACAATGCCACATGATGTCCTTAGCCTCCTCCTTCGTTACACATCTTCTTAATAATTTATCTGGTCCAAACTTGAAGAGGAACGGGTCATCCCAGAGATAGTGATTAGCATCCTTAAAGAACATCTTCTTTTATTGCCATGAAAAATGCTCTGGGATTACATTTACTACTTTAAAGTTAGCCATGTCAGCAAACCACAACCTCGCTTGCACCATCAGTAGTGCTTCATCTAGAAATTCATCCCAGAGCTCTTTTTCCTTGATTGTGATTTCCTCATTGACTAGCCTTGAAAGATGGTCTGTCACCACATTTTCGCTGCCCTTTTTGTCCTTTATATCCAAGTCAAATCCCTCCAACAACAAAATCCATCTTATTAGCCTTGATTTATAATCTAACTTAGTTAATAGATACTTAATAGTAGCATGATCAGTAAATATGGTGACTTTTGACCCAATCACATAAGGGCGAAATTTTTCCAATGCAAATACTATGGCTAATAATTCTTTTTCAGTTATTACATAATGCACTTGATTTTCATTCAAAACCTTGCTAGCATAGTATATAGCATGAAAACTTTTATCCTTTCTTTGACCCAAAATAGCACCCATAACATAATCACTAGCATCACACATAAGCTTAAAAGACAAACCCCAATTGGGTGCAATAATAATAGGTGCAGAAACTATTTTTTTCTTTCAGTGTTAAATGCATCTAAACAAGCACTATCAAAATGAAAAGGGGTGTCCTTGTTAAGCAAATTGCATAACGGCTTTGCTATCTTGGAGAAGTCAAGGATAAACTATCTATAAAAGCCTGCATGACCAAGAAGGCTTCGTACTCCCTTGACATTCACCGGAGGTGGTAACTTCTCTATAACATCAATTTTTGCTTTGTCCACCTCAATCCTTTAATAGAAATTTTGTGCCTAAGAACAACTCCCTCTTGTACCGTAAAATGGCACTTCTCCTAGTTTAATACTAAGTTGGTCTCAATATACCTTTGCAACACAGTAGTTAAGTTAGTCAAACAAGAATCAAAGGATTAACCAAATACAGAAAAATCATCCATAAAAACTTTTATGCATTTTTCAATTAAATCAGAGAAAATGGAAAGCATACACCTTTGGGATGTTGCCGGTGCATTGCATCATCTAAATAGCATCCTCCGATAAGCAAATACTCTAAAAGGACAAGTGAAAGCAGTCTTCTCTTGGTCTTCTGGGTTAACCATAATTTGGTTGTAACCCGAATATCCATCTAAGAAGCAATGGTATACTTATCCGGCCAACATTTCTAGTATTTGGTCCATGAAAGGGAGTGGGAAATGATCCTTCCTTGTTGCTTGATTAAGCTTTCAGTAGTTTATACACATCCGCTAACCGGTAACCATTCTAGTTGGGATCAACTCATTTTTTTCATTTTTGACAATGGTCAAGCCACCTGTCTTTGGAGCAACTTGAACCAGGCTTACCCAGGCACTATCGAATATCGGATATATCATTCCGGCCTCAAGAAGTTTCAGCACCTCCTTTCTCACCACTTCTTTCATAGTTGGATTCAATCTTCTTTGTGGTTGCACCACCGGTTTGAATTTAGCCTCCATCATGATTTTGTGCATGTAATAAGTTGGACTTGTCCCCTTGAGATCGGAGATAGACTAACCCAATGCTTCCTTGTTATCTCACAAGATTCTTACTAATTTTTCTTCCTCTAACTTAGACAAAGAACTACTAATTATCATTGGTTTCTCATTCCCTTCCTCAAGAAAAACATATTTGAGAGTGGAGGACAATAGCTTCATTTCCAACTTGGATTTTTCCATAACTTCTTCTTTTTTCAACTCTTCCTTCTTCAAATTTACTGCTTGCTCTATTCTTTGTGCTTCCAAACCCAACAAACATTCCTCTACATCCTTTTCTTCTTCTTTACTAAGATTTTCAAGAGAATTCATCAAAACCTGCTTAAGAGGTGTAGGAGTGTGTTGCTGCCTCATTGTGTTACTTACCATTACATCAACCATATCCATTTGAAAATAATGACCTTTATCGTCAAGATGGTGCATGGCTTCAAATACATTAAAAGTCACTTTTTCATCTTGCACTCTCAACATAAGCTGCCCTTGTTGTACATCAATTAAAGCCTTACCAGTTGCTAAAAATGGTCTCCCCAAGATAAGAGGCACTTCTACATCCTCCTCTATGTCTAATATCACGAAATTTACCGAGAAGATGAATTTATCAACCTTCACAAGAACATCTTCCATGATGCCATAAGGACGCTTGATTGATCTATCCACAAGTTGTAGTGTCATCCTTGTTGGTTTCACCTCACCACCTCCAAGCTTGTTTAATATTGAGAGTGGCATCAAATTGATACTCGCCCATAAGTCACATAAAGCCTTACCAATAGAAATGCTTCCAATTGTGCAATGAATTGTAAACCTTTCGGGATCTTTAAGTGTTGGAGGTAACTTCTTTTGAAGAATTGCACCACACTCCTCCATCAAGGCAATGATCTCATCCTCTTTAAACCTTCTCTTCTTTGTGAGAAGTTCATTCATCAACTTAGCATAGATTGGCATTTGCTTAAGGGTCTCAGAAAAAGGAATGTTGATTTGTAACCTCTTAAATATGTCAAGGAAGCGAGCAAATTATTCTTCCTTCTTCTTCTTCTTGGTTAGGTGCGGGTATGACACTTTAACATATGTTGGAATCTCTTGAGGTTCACCTCTATCTTCAAAAAGTTGGCTTTTACTCTTCCTCAACATAGAATCCTCATCTACTAACTTTTCTTTTTTTTTTCTTTTTCATTTTCTTCCCTCTCAATATCTTTGCCATTTTTCTCACTTGTCTCACTTTTTTTATCACTTAACTCATTTTTTCAATAACTCTCTCTTTTTCAAATAAAGGCTCACAACAAACATTCTCAAGACTTTTACCATTTCTCAACGTAATAGCTTTACAATGCTATTTGGGATTGGCCTGAGTGTTACCTACAAAACTCCCTCCTGATTGTTCCGCCAAATGCTTTGCAATTTGTCCAACTTGAACTTCCAAGTTCTTGATGGAAGCATTTGTGTTTTTCTGGTTGGACATAAACATTTGCATGAATTGATTGAGAGTGTTTTCTAAAGTAGAAGTCCGGTCCTGAGTTGGTTGTGTGGTTGGGGGTTTACTTAGTGACCCAGCATCTTGTTTCCACCCAATGTTTGGGTGATTCCTCCACCCTTGATTATAGGTGTTGGAATATGGATAGTTTCCTTGCTTCTCATAGTTCCCCATGTAATTGGCTTCCTCAAAAGAATTAGGGATGGCCTCACAATTGCCATTATCATGATCACCTCCACAAAAATCACATTTCATTACTTATTGTGGCTGTAGAGTGGTGCTTTGCATGGCTTGAATTTGCTGTGGAAGCTGAATAAGTTGCTTGTTAATGGCCTCAAGTTGCTGTGTCAAAAGTTTATTTTGAGCCAAAATAGCATCCTTTGAGTCTAGCTCCAACACTCTCCTTTTTGAGGTGGTGCATCGATCATAGTGCATCAAATAGTCATTAGATGTCATAGCTTCTATCAATCTCAATACTTCCTCTAGTGTCTTCATGTTCATAGAACCTCTAGCTGAGGCATCCAACATAAGCTTGGTTAATGGTCTTAATCCATTGCAAAATGTTTGCATTTGGATAAGATCATCAAACCTATGATTTGGACATCTTCGGAGTAGTTCCTTAAACCTCTCCCATGTGTCATGAAGAGTCTCTCCCTCCTGTTGAACATAGCTTGTGATATCACCCCGTGTCTTCACAAATCTGGATGCGGGAAAGAACCTTGCGAGAAACTTAGTTTCTCATCCCATGTAGCAATGCTCCCTCTTGGTTGAGATTAGAGCCAAGCTCTAGCTCTATCTCTAAGAGAGAAAGGGAACAACCTTAGGCAGATTGCATCATCAGTGGCATCATTGATCTTCACCGTATCGTATAGCTCAATGAAATTTGAGATATGAGTGTTCAGATCTTCCTTTTCCATCCTTGCGAACTGATTTTGCTGCATAATGTTCAAGAGAGCAGGCTTGATCTCGAAATTATTAGCAGAGACCCTCAGAGGTACTATGCTAGAGGCATGCTAGTTTGCATTGGTGTTGGCAAAATCCCCAACTGTCCTCCGAGCTCTATCACCATTTCCAGCCATCTCTTCCCTACTTGTTGAACTAAAGTGGAAGATGGAGCTTCTTGTTGTTGTTGTGTTGTCTTGGCTAACAACTTGTTCTTCCTTGTCTGACCACTATTCCTCCTAGCTATTTTCTCTATTTTCGGATCGTAAAGAAGTTGATTAACTGGAATTTTACTTCGCATAAACAACACAAGCGAAAAAGATGATTAGCACACAATGAGATTACTAAATGCAAAAAGAGTAAAATAGAAAAATAAATTTGTGTCTAGATTAGTAACCAAAATGGTTATGCTAGTATTGAAACACCGACTCCCCGGCAATGGCGACAAAAACTTGTTATGACTTTGGCAAGTATACCAAGTCATGCAAGTAGTAAAGAGATGAGTAGGTTGTCGTTCTAAATGAGGATCATGACAAATACTAACGCATTACAAGTCAATCATCATCTAAACAATGTTTTTGGAAAGAAGGGAGCTCTTAAGCTTTTCAACCACAATTATGATTAAGACTAGAATTAAAGATAAGGAAAACTAAAGATTCAAATTCTTTTTGGATTTTTATCGAACACTTAGAATGCACAAAGATGGTTTACTGCAAGAATGGTGAGATGTTGAGGTTAAACTTACTAAACTTTACTCCCATGCCATAAAAGGACTATTAACAAAGTTTCTATTCTAAAAATGACAACCAATCCTCTAGCTTACTTAAATCCTAATTCCTTAGATGAAATGAGCCTAAATTCCCCCAATTAACCCCTAGTTCCTTAGATGGCCTAATTAGTGAATTTGCATAAAGATCAAGGGTCTTATGGTTACAAATAAATCAAGATCCATTCCTAGATGCATGATCTATAAGGTGATTAATTTCAGATCTAGTTCTAATATGAATTTTCCAATTGTATACCAAAACAAGCATCAATCCATGGATGATAAAACTATAAAGGCATTAAGAGAATAAATTAATCACTCAATACAGAAATAGAAACTCAAATTAATAAATCAATCCAAGAACATGAGAATTCAAAAATAGCTACATTTAACCCCAACAAAAGGGGAGCTTAGCTAGATATGTTAATAAAAATAACAAGATAAAAAGAGATGGACAAAAGAGATAATGAAAACTCCATGGATGCTCTTCTTTTCTCCAGCAGCTCTGTTTCCATCCATAAGAAAACGTAAAAGCTCCCCAGCTGAATAATTCCCTCTTCTGCGCAATGCCTACTTTTAGAATGCTTCCAGACACATTCGGTGCTTAGTGCAATATCAATCGCGCTAAGCGTGATTTAAGTGACTTCGCTGTTGCACCATGCGTGGTTGCGCTAAGTGCAGGTTAACTGGAGCTAAGCACAACCCATGCTGAAATGCATTTCTCCAATCACTCCATCAGTCAATCTTCTAGCTTATTCAGGCTAAGCGCCAAGACCATGGGGCAAAGCGCCATCTTCAGGATGTGGACTTTAGCTTGAACTTCAAATTGGACTTCAGTGGGCTTTAATCTCTTGCATCCAAACTACACAAAAATAGATCAAAACATCATTAACTAACCTAAAAATAGCAATTAAGACAATACTCCTAATGACTCAATAAAACACACAAAACATGGGACAAATCGACCTCTTAAGTCTTAAAAGAGAGATAAACTACCTCAATGTACACCTAAAAAAGTATGCATGTTAGACATTTATCACCAAACTGTCGCTAAATGTTTTTCAATTTTTTTTTTTAAAATAGTGGTGGTTTAAAACTACCACCAAAATATTTTTTTATACATTTTAAGGATAATAGTAGCTATTTGCTGCAAAAACTACCAGCATTTTTCACAGTAATCAATTTCTACAAAGTGATATCTTTTGTATTACTAACCTACAAGAAGAAATCATGTATCTGAACTAAAGTAATCTTTTTATTACTAGTTACTTCATTGAGCTTAAAATTTTATAGGATGTGCTCGACAACTTTTCCCTCTACTTGTTTGTGTTTGTGTTGTTCCTTGTGCATGTTATTCTTTCAAAACCATCAAAAGATACATAGAGAATGATAATGTATTTTGCTTCTTAAAAGGTCTTAATGATGACTTTGCTATTATGCGTTCTCAAATTGTGCTCATTAATCCTCTTCCAAGCATCAACAAGGTGTTTTTTATGGTTGTGCATGTTATCCTTGTCAATTAACAATGGACTTTATTGATGAAATTAGGAACAAAATCAAGGTTTTGGGGTCAAAAGTACACAAATTTTAGTGACTAAAGTAAAGAAAACTTGGTTTGACATAAAATATGAAGCCAAATCTCGATTTTTCTAATCTTTGTGTAGTAAAATAGGCAAAACTTGAGCTATAGAGGTTCAAATTAAGTGATTCTATTGATACTGGAAAGGTAGAAGAAATAGCTAGAACTTTCATGAAGTCCACGAGGTCTAATTCTTATACCAGAAATAAGCACAACTTGTGCTAAAAGACACAGACTTTGGCATACGATTTGTAGTTAAATAATGGTTTTGACACCGTATCCAAAGATATGGCTTGCCTTGTGTTTTCACATTAGAAACTGTAAAATATGCATTTTTATATATTTAAGGCCAAACAGGATTTAGATTATTCAAGATAAGGCATAATTAAGACCCCTAGACCAAATCTAACTCTATAAGGATGAGATCTATAATAAATAGGAAATACTAACCTAATCTAAAGGGAACACATGGAAATCTTTGGGCATTTAAAGACTTTTGGAGAGAATTCTTAGAATTTGGAAGAACTTTAGGAGAATTTACCATTGAGAGTTAAGGATTGAAGACAAAATCAAGGAAACAAGACATCCATTGAAGAAATCCTACACCTATCTACCTATTTTCTTTCCTTTCATATATCTAAGAATTTTTTTTCTATCTTTGAGATTTGTTTGTGCTTTCATGGCCATAAGTGGCTAGATCTCTTGCTTCTAGGATTAGAATATAATTCTACTACTTTATTATGATGCTTGTTTGACTTGATCTTTATTAATGGATAATTACAAGTTGATTCATTCCTTGTGTTCTTAATGCTTGCAGTATGAAGGGCCTCTTATTTGCATGAACATAGGTATTAAGCGAAGAATCAATAGATGAAGTCTAATATTGGAAAATCATGGAATTGAACTTAAGAATTATGACCTAGAGATATACTTGATCCTTCAAGGAGTCAATGGATATCATAGAACTTAATGGGTTTTGATTAACATAGTAGCCGTGATAATGGTATTATTTTATTCTTAGCACATTTTGTGCACCTCGAGAGAGGCATTGAATAATATCAAATAATCAACCTTTGAGAACGTAATTAATCATTGATAAAGAGAGGTTGACTTACATCATAATAAGTAGTTGTTAGGAATTCCCAATCCTTGTTTCTTAATGGTTGCTTAACTCCTTAGTGTTTTCTCTTGTTTAAATTTTAAATTGCTTTCCTTTACTTCTATTATTGTTCTCATTTGTCAAAATAATTGAAATTGTCGTATGTTTGGTAATCACATGATACTTGTGGGGATGATATTTACTTTATTACTTGCATATCATGGTGTACTTGCAATATTGGCACAGAACAAATTTTTGGCACCTTTGCTAGTGATCAGTGCTATATAATTACAATAGGCAGTTTGATTGCTCTTGGCATTAGTTTTCTTGTTTAGTTTGTTTTTACTTTTGTTATTTTTGTTTTGCTTTTTAGGTACTTGTTCTCTTTTATGCCAAGGCCAAGAAGCCAAGGAGATCTAGTAGAGCTTGATATTGAAATTGAAAAGACACTCTGATCTATTAGAAAATAAAGGAAAGGAGGATAAATTGAAGTGGAATCTATGGTGGCGAATATTCGGGTGGCGAATCTTGATAATCAGAGGTTGAGAGATTATGCTATTCTAAATGCTCATGAATATCAATATTTCGTGGCAAGGCCATCCATAGCAACCAAACACTATGAATTAAAACTAGCATTGGTCTAGATGGTTCAATAATCCCAATTTGAAGGGTTGCCTACAAAAGACCCAAATGAAATCAGAGTTTGAATAGAGCTTGCCTATAACAGAGTTTGCCTATAACACTGTAAAGATGAATGGAGCTTCTAAAGATGCTATTAAACTTTGATTGTTTCCATTGTCTCTTAAGGGCAAGGTGAAATCCACTTAACTATATGGCCTCGAATCCATTTAATACATGGGAATAACTCTCTCAAGCTTTCTTGACTAAATACTTTCTACTAGGCAAGACAATCTAACTTCGTAATAACATTACAATATTCACTTAAAAAGAAGATGAAGCACTATATGAGGTGTGGGAAAGGTATAATGACTTCTAAATACAATGCCCATTGCATAGTCAACCCAAATGGCTCATAGTTCAAACATTTTACAATTAGTTGACTAATTCGGTGAGGATTCTATTGATGCCAGGATGGTGGTGCATTAATGGGCAAAACTATGGATGAAGTAAAGTGGTTGATTGAAGAAATTGCCTTTAATAATTATCAGTGGCTAAATGAAAGGGCACTTCCAAAGAAGCAAGCAAGAATATTTAAGGTAGAAGCTACAATCCTAATCAAAGCAGAGTTTAATGCTCTCTCAAAGAAAATAGACAAGCTCACTGTAAATGGTGTTGAAACTCCATAAGCGACTTTTGAAGCATGTAGAGGAAGATATTTGACTTTGGAATACAACATGGTGAACACCTATACTCAAGATCCTTCCATGGAACAAGCAAACTTCTTGAATAACAATTTCAATCCTCATGGGAATCTTAACTCTAATACTTTAATTTGGGTTAGAAGAATCACCCCAATATTTCTTTTGGAAATCAACAAGCTCACGGAGGCCAAACCAACATTAGACCGTGCAACACCCTCCGAAAGGCATTACATTTCAAGCTAACTCCTTTTAATTCTTTACCCAAGTTATAAAATATTTGATATTATTTTAATAAGGGTTTCAAAATTTCTTTTTCGCGGATAACATAAACTTACCGAATTTTAGAAACACAAGACATAAAACTGAATAATATACATCTCATGTACATAACATAGATTAGTAACAACTTAAATACATAAAGCTTACATACACTAAATAATATGTATAACTACTATATCAAGACTGAACCTAGCCCAAGTCCAAAAACTTGAAGAGTAAGGTTCTGAACCCGATCTTTCTCCAGATCCTCTTCGGGATCCCTAATGGATAATTTCCCCAGTCGGGGCATATCACTACAGACAGGAGTCCGAGCGGTCGACTCTTCGGAGTCTTCCCTAGGAGTGTTATAATGATTACTCCATTACTCAATAATATGCATAGAGAACTTTAAATAAACAGCAACATTCATAGAAAACGTAGCAACCCTATGCCAGGTCCTACTCCAAAGCAAGGTAATATCTCCAACATACTGAATGCGCCCTGTGTCCCAAAGGACATACCATGCTTTGTTGTCCCCATGAAATTATAAACTAACAAAACTCTAAAGATTCTGCCTCGTCGCCATTGTAGTCTTCTCAAAACATAAATATAGAACAGAAACAGATAGAACAATACAATAAAGAGGTGAGATCCCCTACATCAATATCATCATGGCAACATAGAAACAATAATGGTAATGATGCCATTCATATACAGTAATATCACAGAAAAATGAGTATAATCATGTTATCAACTAACAGATAATTTAATGATATATATCACATTATATGAATACAAACCATACCACAAAAATAAGTATACTGACTATGCCACAACAATATGTACACTTACTATGCACATGTACAATATGTATACTAACTATTCTTATGCACAATGCACCCATTTTCTACTTCATGGAGTTAAACACAGTTTTGGAGAGAATGATCCAGAAGATATGTTTGTATATCGTTAGCCTCAAGTCAATTGCTTATAAAAAGTATTAGCGCATGCATGTGGGCTTATACAAGACATTCTATGCCAGATCGGGAATAGGAATAGTATCTCGTCGAGGTCGTCGGTGTGTTTGCATCGGTTGCCACGGCACAATAGAGTTACTAACTGGTCACATGTGGAATTTCATGGCCCGACACCTCCAAGATCATTCATAAACCTTCACTACGCAATTCGCACCTGCACGAAGGTGTAATTCAACTCTTAGGGAACAATAGCCTTAACAGACACCGTCTGACAAATAATGTATGATCAATGACTCAATGCATATCACAAGCCTTTACCGGCTCCAACCATACGTTGATATATCCGGGTCCAATACATTAGCCTGACAACAAATTACTGTATTTATCAATATTCTAAGCTCAATTTAAAACTTTTCTCACTTAATATAAAAATTAGACTTTAATCCCAACATTTTCTCACTAAACTTCCTTTAATTAATATTTTCAAACATTTTCCACAAAAACTTAGTTTTTGTTTTCATTAAATCAAGATACTACAAAAATCTTTCTTCATTACTCTTACTAAATAAGATACTTTAATTTGCAAAATATCATTCTAGCTTTATTTCCATATTAAGGCTGAAAATCACTCTTTGTTTATAAAAAACTTTCGCAAATTAAAATATTTGAAATCCCAACTATCCTTAAAAATTATTTCCATTAACATAGCCAAAAGTCATTACTTCTTAAATTATAAAATTGTGTTTATCTTTTTTTTTAACTTGTAAATCCTCTAATCCCAATTTAGTCCCCTAATGCTCTAAGTAATATTTTCTAACATTCTTTCCAAAACTTTCATTATTCTAATTCTAAATAAAATCTTTTCCATTTAACTTATCAAAAATCATCTTAAATAAAATACTTTAAGTCTCCAAATTACTTCTCCATCCTATTATCAAATACCATGGCCGAAAATCACCTTTTTAATTGATAATAAAATTTGTTTATTTTCATTTTTATTTTGTAAACTCTTAATTAAATTTCTCATCACTAAATCCTCTAGGTTAATATTTAATAAACCATTTTTTTTGCATTGAATTTCTCTTTGAAAGGCATGAAGGCTGTGAGCCTCTATGGTCATTGGGACCAAAATGCTTTTCCTTTCTAGCACAATTTATAGCATGCAACATAATTTTAAGCATCACAGTTATACTACAACAAGTTCATGCATAATATCAAAGCAATAAAATCACATAAAGCATATAACCACAAACCACAAAATCATACAATCATGGTGAATAAATCCTCACATGGATTTACCACCCACAAATGAATTCATTTCTCACCACCATAAGTGGTTGATGAAGTTAATCTCCCTCTTACCTTAGATTGATGCTCCCTAAACTTCTTGTATGCCCTTGTGTAGTAAACTTTCACCACCAAGAGGTTCTTAAAATCAAAGCAACCACACAAGAATTAACATCTAAGGCTTGAATAAGATGACCATAGGTCAAAGTATGGTCTTACATCTTTAAAAATGAAACAAGAAAGAAGATTCAAGAACTTTACCTTAAAACTCTTGAACTTGAGACTTGAAGAAAAACTTGAAGAAAAACTTCAAGATGGATGAACTAAAGATTGATCTCCACACAAAAGTGTCTTAGAATGATGTATAGATTCAAGATTTGAGATTATCTTAAATTATGGAAGATTGGGTGATGGGTTTTGGGGGCTTAGCCGTGGGTTTAGGGAGAGAAAGAGAGAGAGTTTTGTGTTCTTAGCTTTTTGTGAAAGGTGATAAGTGAATAGTGAAATAATAAACTCAAAATAGTCACTCAAAGCTTCTCCAAGAAGCTTCTTGGCCGTGGGCCATTAAGGGAAAAAAGGGCAAAGCTTCTCCAAGAAGTTTCCTCAAAGCTTCCTTAGGAAGCTTCCTTCTTATTGGTCCATATTTTATGAGACATAAATGTGTGGTCACATAGGTGATGTCATCAAGAGAAACCTCTAGAAAAAGGTGACTAGGCTTATATCTAGAACCATCTACTAGATCTTTACTAAAAGCTATTATCCAATGGACAAAAGTTACAGTTAACAAAATTGATATTTATCATCCAATGAATAATAGAACGTACCTAGATTTTATTTTCCAGATAAAATTTTAGACAAAGAAAACCTCAAAAACTGTTTTCGATGTCGGGTTTAGTAAGATCCCCCGGCCCTACGTGAACAGTCCAAAATTTTCTGGCCTTGCAAAATTTTTATTTTTTCAAGCCTGCCTCAAACACACATACAGTCCAAAATAATGTTAAAATAATCAAAATAAATTAAAAATTCTTAAAAATTCACAAAAATTCACAAATATTATAAAACTCATAAATATCAAGAAAAAAAAATTAGGGTGTTATAGACCGTCACTGGGGTTCCAACAAAAAGGTGCCAATGCTCGAATGCCTTATCCAAAGGCACCCTAAAATGAGAAGTCCAATTGGGAGATTATGATGAAAAATTTCCTAATGGCCCAAAAGAAACAAGGTGAAGCCATTTAACAATTCACCTTAAAGGTTGAACAATTAGTGACCCACAATAAGATGCTTGAGAATCAAATAGCTCAACAAGCTAATTCAACTAGTTACTCTCAAGGTAGACTTCCAAGCTAACCAAGACCCAAATCCTAGAGAGCAAGTCAATGCTATTAAATTGAGAAATGGTGAGTAACTGGAGAAATCCACTAATGACTTAGAGAAAAGGAATAAGGATGAGGTTTATGATGAGCATACTTCAATCATAGAAGAGAGAAAAAGAATATGAAGAATATGATGAAGCACGTACTGAAAGGTACGTGGTTCCAAAATCTTACGTTTTAACTTTTCCCTTTCCTCAAAGGTGTCAAAGGGAAAAACTAGATGTGCAATTTGAAAATTTTTTGGAAGCACTAAAGCAGCGTATAGATCAATGTTCCAATTACAGAAGCCCTTACCTAAATACCTTAGTGTAAAAGATTCTTAAAGGAAATTCTTTCTAACAAGAAGAGGCAAGAGTAGTATGAGATGACATTAATGAAGGAATATAGTGCAATGTCGTAAAACAAGCTTCCACCAAAGCTAAAAGATTTGGGTAGCTTTTCCATTCCATGCTTGATTGGGAACATGAGTATTGATAAGCCAATTTGTGATCTTGGAGCTAGTTTGAGCATAATGCCCTTATCAATGTACAAGAAGCTTGATATTGGTGATCTTAAGCTAACCTCTATGTCCCTTCAATTTGTGGATAGATCAATAAAATACCTTGTTTATATATTAGAAATGCACCTCCTAATTTTGGTAAGTGTTACTTACCACCTCACTTCATGGTGCTAGCAAATAGATAAATATGATCAAACCCCAATCATTTTGGAAAGACCCTTTTCTAGCCACTGTCAGAGCCATGATTGATGTAAAAAGTGGAAGATTGACTCTATAAATGGGTGATGATAAAGTTGAATTCAACTTGTTCAATACCTCTAAGCAAACATATATGGTTAATTCACGTTTAAGGATTGGTGTTAGTGATAACCTTGTTCAAGATGTATGTAACAATCAAGACCTTCTTGAGTCATTTTAATTGTATGATGCTAAAATCAAAGATGAGGATGAGGAAGTTACAACTTATGCTCAAAAATGAGAAGCAAGCTCACTACTTCGTTCCTCTCAAGGACACAAAGTTGAGGAAGTTAAGCTTATTTCAACTATTACACCTCCACTTTTTTAGAGTGAAGCTCCAATGGTGAAGCTTAAACCTATACTACCTAAGCCAAGACATATGCCTTATAGGCTATGTAACTCTAGATGGAAGCTTTTTTCCGAGTAAAATCTATATCCAAATGATTCAAGTTATCTAAATTTCTCAAGATGTCTCATCATGGTGAATTAAGGTTTGGAAAGAATTACTAGACATTTTCAAGATCAACAAGCATAAATTAAAATGTTTTCTAGTTGGGAGATCTTTTTAAGGATGGAGTGACATGATAAAATGGAGTCAAGTTAATGACCTTATACTAGTGTTTCTTGTGAGGCAACCTAAGTTTTCTCCATTTTGCTATTTCTTCTTTTAGTGTGTTTTGATTTTTACTTTTATTTTTTTGTGTTACTTATCCAAGCTAAATTGTGACATTGTAGGAAGCACTGACAAGTGCATGAAGAATCATTTTAAGTTTTCAACGGAATCAATGGGAAGGCACAATTAAAAGGGGAGTAACCTTCACTTTTGCACTCTTCTCATTGCATATATATATGTGGGTGCAAGTGATTTGATGTGATGGTTGAAGATTGGACTAAGATATTTGATGAGATCTATGCTTTATTTGATTTATAAATGTGTGTGTGTGTGATCGATTGATTTATGGATTAATTGGTATTAAGCTTTTGGTCTTTAACTCATGTTTGGGAAGGTAAGGTTACTTTTTGACATGCCTAAGTATTTGTTTAGGAAAAATAATGAGTCACACATCTACCCCCATGTCTTTTAACATGGTACACGTGAATTTTCTCACAAAAAAAAATCATGATCTCCAGTAAATCACACAGTGTCCCTCATGTCTTTTGACATGGGCCATGTGAATTTTCCTGTAAAAAAATTTTCATCTTTCAAAATGTTAGACAACTAACCTTATGTCTTTTGACACAAGCTGGGTGAAAATTAAAAAAAAAAGGGACAGAAAATCACATGGACCTCCCTGTCTAGTACGTTATGCTATGTTTTATTTCATTTATTTTATTGTTAAGTTGTCAACATATCTTATTGCTCTTGTAGGAAGTGGCTTGTCTTGCAAACTGTGGCCTATGCCATTGTGTCCACTATACTCATCTGAATGTTCATCCCAATCAAGAGGTGGAAATATATTATCCTAATGACATGAAAAACACATTGTTTGACGATTTCATGGTATGTAGCTATGTTTCTAACTTGATATATTCTATGTTTATTAATAGAGAAATATGCTTTACATTTTACTAATGTAGGTAAAATATTGATTCACATTAGATTATGATCAACATAGCAAGAAATGCCTAGGTAAGGACATGCATGGACTACTATCTGAACATGATGAAAAATGCAAGGATTGTAGTCTTGAAAGTAGTAAACTCAACAAACCTAGTTGGCACTATGGGCCATGGGCCAAAGGTGATGAAGAGTGAAGTCTGGAATGGCCTAGTCCACACACACACAAACAAATTTAATTATTTTATAAAAAATTTATAATATATTTTTTGGTACATAAATTTATAATATAATTTCATAAAATATAAATAATTTATCATTTATTCAAATATTATATAAATATAATAAAAAATATCTTATTTATAATGTGCTCAATTATTTTTTCATTTAAAAGTAAATTTTTAAATTATTTTATATGTTGTACCTTTTTTTAATGTTTTTTATTTAATGAATAAATTTATATCTATATATTAAATATTCTAACACATTTTAATATATAATTTAATAATTAAAAAATTAATGAATAGAGTTAATAACAAAGTATGCTATATGATGATGGGCATTTTGAGAAGGTTCAGATGTGGGTGCATTTATGGGGCTTACCTGTGCATTGTAAGATGGTTTTGGTGGGTTAGTGCAATTCTGGGGAAGGTTCTTGATTGTGGGCTCTTTGCTCTAAACAATCAAGGCATTATCATCAAAGTCTTGGTTGAAATGAATATCAAGAAACCAATGAGAAGAGGGGCAAATCTTGGCAATAGAAAGGACAATTGTGGGTTGATCAGAAATACGAACGGGTGCCCACTATATGTTTTTACTGTGGTATAGTTGGATATGATGAGAAGTCTTGTGCTTCTTTCTTGAAGGATGAAGAACTTGGGGTAAATAATTCTAAGAACTTGGGGGCCTTGGCTGAGGGCTAGCTAGATGGGAAACATAATTGTTATGAGACAGACAACATCTCCACAAGAAAAGATACCAAACCAGAAGGGTGTGGTTGATATGGAGAAATTGTTCAAAAAGTTGGAGGCATTGATAGTGAAGGAGATGAGGGTAATTATGAACCCGTAACCTAAGCTGGAAGGAAACACTCATGGTGGTGTTAATGAAGAGGTAACTAGTCAGAAAGATGTTACTAATATGGTGAGGCAAAGATACAAGAAGGGGGGTTGAATTGTATCCTCATTTTCTTGAAGATTCTTGAATTTGTTAGCATTTTCACAACTTTCTCAAGTATTTTAAACTTGGGGAAAGAATAATCTAGTCTTAAGTAGATTGGTAGTGAGAAGGTTCAAGTATAGTGGATAGATACTAGTGAGAAGGTTCTGAAAAGTGTTTACAGAGTTGAACTAAAATGAACTTTCTCACCCTGATCAAATATTTCAAAAGCTATTTATATTCATTTCAATCACTCTTAAACTTATAAAAGCTGGTTCTGACTAGTAATGGAATTTGAACTATTAAAGGGGTTTTACAATTGATTAACTTGATAATCCCTCTTCTAGTAAATGTCAAATAGTTACTTAAGTATAAAGACGAAGAGATGGAAAAGCAATTAACAGAAGTCAAGAGCAAAGAAAAGCTAAACACTAGAACTTATAATGGTTCACCCTAAATCCATGTGGGCTACATCCAGTACCTAACTTTAACTAGGACTTTCACTATGTTTAGTATTGTTTGAAAACCCAGCCTCTCCGTGGTAAAATACAAGTATTCTTTGTTGCACAACCTCTTTAGGCTAACACTAGAAACTCTAAGTAACTTACACAATCCATAAGCTCTTTTGCTCACACACCAAGAATCAATATTTTTGTAGCATATGTGTTTTTAAGTGTTGGGTAGATCTTGAAAACACTCAAGGAGTGGATACACTACAATTTACGGAGCTAAAAACACACTTACTATAGATTTAACTGGATTGTGTACAGGTAAGCAAAGATAAGAAAGTTCAATTTGTATAAGCATTATTGTATTGGCATTCAAAGTTCATTTCCTTCAAATCTTCAAGCTTAGATCGTCTTATAGTCTTTGAAAATATAGCCATTATGACTCTTCAATGGTAACTGTCTTTGTTTTTTAGGTATCCATTGGACTTGTCCTTTTTAGATGAGTTAGCATGCATTCTTCAGTGTCAGTTAGTGAGAACATCGTGAACTTTCTTACCACCAACCTTCTTAGCTAACTTTCTCAGTTAGCTTTCTCATTGTCTATTTAAGTATCAATCTTCTTAGCTTCATTAGTAAGTTCACTTGATGGTATTTCTTAATGTAACAGGTGGTTGAGATTGCTCCTTTAACATGGTTTAATCTTGAGTCTTGTTTTGTGATAGATCTTCACTTTTTTGGTTTTTAGTTGAACTTTTTTAAGACCTTCTCAACACCCACTCTCTCACATTCATTAAGAACTTTCTCAACTAGTCCTTGAATTTTCTTAAAACACTTTCAAGTTTGCAAGTGATCTTCTTAAGTCTCTTCAGTTAACTAGAAACCTTCTTATGTATTGATTAAGTCCTACATATGATGAATTAACTAAAAATACTTTATAGAAAACGTATTAATCCATTCTAAATATTAAAAGCAGTAATTAAAAATTTTCAACATAGTTTATTATTATCAAAACATGATAGGCAACATTACACTTAAATGATGGCAAACTATTTGAAAATTTTAACTGAGATTTTTAAGGGTTGAGAGGATTTACGATTTCTACATAATACTTGAGAAAGGTCAGAGCACTTAACCATGAGAACGTTTAATGGTTCCCACATAACTTAATACTCAAATCAAAATATTAGCAAATAATAGTAAGCACATAGTGAATGGCTTAGAATTGCAAGTCATAGAGATCAGAGAAATGATTGAGTCACAACAATCAGGATATTCATGCATTCATCAATTAATTTTAAAGCTCCCCCTCAAAACATGCATACAATTAAAATTTTCATTTTTTAATATCCTCCTTTTGACATTGTACAAAAAACTTTATGAAACTTAAGGGTAGAGAAAGTAATCCATCATGGAGCCTATGTTGGTGAGCTTCACTAGGAATTGAGGCAACAAATGATGAGGAAGATAAAGAAAAGTTAGGAATGAGGCGTTGAGGAGGACAAGGATAGTGCTCTTTATGAGTAGTGAAGGAATGAATTCATTTTCCATTTTATTCACAAGCTATTGGTCAAGCATAAGCAATCTATCTAGGAGAATATGCAAGGTTAAGTGTATCTCCATTTGCCCAACATTCAACTTTCTTAATTTTCTTTTCATTTTCTTATTATCAGCCCTCAACTTCTTCATTTCAGTCTTGGTAGATTTGTAAGTCCTTCTTATTGCTGGTTTGGAAGGAGTAGGCTCTGCATGTGTGGAGACATAATAGGTCTCACTTATGTAACATCGTCTTCTTATATGCTTAGCCTGTGTTTGTAATATAGGAAGGTGTAATATCCCCCCTTTCAACTTGCTTTTAGATTCTGCCTAGTTGCTATTATTGTGATTTTACACATATGTATGTGATATATGCGTTTGTAGGCAGATAACTCAGTGAGTAAGTTATCTCATAAGGTTAATTAAAATAATTAATCAAGATATGATATAATTAACAATAAATAGAGAATGGGCTAAAGTAATTATAAATAGGATTATTTATAATTATTAAGATATAAATTGACTTTTATAAGTAATGGAGAATTTAATAAAAATAAGCCACTAAGGATTAATTGTTAAATTAGTTAATTAATCAAGTAAATATTTATCTTCACTAATTAGAATATCTAATGATATTAATTAATGCTTTGAGGTATAATTAAACTAATATAAGGATTATTTAGATACAATAATGATAATATTATATTTAAATAATAATTAGAGTTAGACCAATAAAATTACTTGCAAGTTAAAGAAGCATTTAGCTTCAATCTTGTTGATTTAAGGAATTTAGAATAATAATGAATATTCTAAAAAATGACTTGGTATTTAAATGATTAAATGATACATAATACGATGAGCTTAAAGCTCGTGAGTGTAATTTTGATAATTAGAGTTAGTGCATAAGGATTTTAAAAGTTGTAAGGGAATTTTAATAAATCCTAATGTGATTTAGGATATGTATAGGCTTTAATTATATAACCTAAGGTGACTAGACTCTACCTAAATCTACTCTACACTTACTAAACTTACTTTGTTAACCACATTCACGTACCTTTTTTTCTTGCTCATGTTTATCACCACCTATGCACACTTAGCTTCTAAGCTAAGTAGTATTACAAAACAATATAACATGACAGTGGGATGGGCTAGGTGATGAGTGAATGAACAGAAACAAGGAGAAAATGTGTGGTGTGTGAGTGTGAAAACAAAAGCAAAAGTATTATAAAAGAAAGGAGGAAGTGTGTGGTGTGTGCAGCATGAAATAGAGAAACAAAAGAAAGAAAAAAAAGAAAAGGGGGGAGAGAGAGAGAGAGAGAACTCAACGGGGGAGAACTGGAGGAGCTCTCCATCGTGGTCTTTAGGTCTGATCAGGTGGCCTTAGAGACAGCAAATGAGCTCGTCCCAGTTAGGAAAAATGCTCAACTCTTCAAGATCTTTCCAACGGTATTAAGTAATTAAGCATCAAGCAAACTATACCATTTTTTCCTTCTCTTCCCATGAGCAAAAGGAGCCTAGGTAAGGGTGTTTGCTTTCCTTTTCCTTTTCCGCTTCCCTTCTATGCTAGATGTATGCCCTTGCATGTTAAATTTTGAGTTGGACTCATGGTGATTCCTATAGGGATGTCATGCGATTTTGAGGGGGATGAAGAGTTGTTCTTATTTGTTCTTCATGTTTCTCTTGCAATATTAGTCTATTGACGTTGAATGGACTTGGTTGTGTGGTTGCATGAGAGTTTGTTAGATTTTCCTTGAGATGGATGGACCATAGGTGGCGACCTTAAGGTGTTTTTACACTAAGAAATGGATTGATTAAGTTGTCACTTAATTGTTGTACTCATAATGGATTGAATGAGTTGTTGAGTAAGGAATTGAACTAAAATCTTGATAAGTTAGAACTTGGCTATTTCAGGTTCCTTTGGGTGGATGCATCCAATAGTGATAATTGGGGTTATCTAAGCTTAATAGTGATCAATTATTCATAATGAGCTAGGTACAAGGTTTAATTAGACTATGGCAAGCATAATTAATTTGAATGGCTTGGTCGCAGGTACCATGTAGAACTGCTACTTAAGAGCGTTGTTGTAATGAGATTAAGCTAATATGGTTAGATAACAATTTAATTAGCTTAATTGAATTTTAATTAGGCTAATTAGCTCCTAATTATTGAGTTAGAAGTGGAAAACTAAGTTAATAAATGATTAGGATGCTAATTGTACCAAGGCTAAGACTAATGTGAGCCTAAATGACCTTAGACTGAGGTATAAGACATCTCATAATAAAGACTAGTCATCTCATATTTAAGTTATCATATATCTCATAATAGGAGATAAGCTATCTCATAGTCAAGTGATTAGACATCTCATAATCAAGTATAAGCTAACTCATAATGAACTGTTAGATATTTCATGTTGATTAAATGAGAAATTGGTATGCAATGAATATGACCCACATAACAGGAGGTGATCCTGATAATGTTTTCCCCCAAAGTAAGACAGAGGAGTGAGAGAAGCACTTTGCTAAGGGCAAAGGAGCGAGAAAAATAATTTGCCAAGGATAGGTTGAGGATGAGTAATTCTCTCCCTATATGTGAACGGTTGAGAACAAGTAATTCCCTCTCGAATATAGCAAGGGAGTGAGAAAAGTATTCTGCCAAAGGCAAAGGAGTGAGAAAAGCACTTTGCCAAGGATAGATTGAGGATGAGTAATTCTCTTCTTATTTATGAATAGTTGAGGATAAGTAATTCCCTTACATATGAGAATAAGCTTATGAAATACAAATAAATGAAATGAGCACAACAAATAAATATTGAATATAAAGCATTGCATGGCATTAATTAGAAGAATCATGCATTGCATTGGCATGGCATTATACATGGTAAATGGTGCTATGATTAATTTATTGCTTATAAAGTGTTATTTGTGAATTTTTTGGAACCTGTGTTTTATTGTTGGATATTATATGTTGTCTCTGTGTGGTTCTTGGACATGCTGATTGTAATCCTATAATTAAATGTATGCAAGATTGGCTATTTAAAATGACCTCTGCCTCGAGGATAATTAAAGAGTTTTGACTGAAATCGCATATTTATTTATTGTAAATGTTTGTAAACACCTCAAAGTAATTAAAGTTATCATGATGGCACTATTATTTGTTTAGTATTACTGGGAATTCTTAGAATTCTCACCTCGTTTGTTATTTCCATGATAAATCTAGAAATTGGTTAGGCAGTAGAATAATCATAGTGATTTATTGGATACCAACTTTAGATTGTATCTTAGGAACTGAAGATTGACTGAGTTACTCATTGATCTGGAAGGAATTCTGTTATATGAAGGATCTTATTAGAATTTGTCTGTATAGAACTTAAAGGAATACTTGAAGCAGAGTTGTAGTGTAATTATTATTTTATAAGGTTGTGTACGAAAAAAGTATATTATAGATTTATGAGCATTTACTTGATTAAGTTGAAGAGCAAGGTGATAAATATATACCACTAGTTAAGAGGAATAGGCCTCTATTAAGTCACCCATAAAAGCATAGACCATAATTTAAATGAACTTAACCCTTGCCACATCTCAATGAAGGTTAGCTAAAGAAATGAGTAGAATAAATTGAGTTTAAATAATTAACTTAACTCCAACCAATTTAAGGTAGGAAATAGGTTAGCCTTAATTGAAGCAAGATGGTAAAAATGAAAATTTTAATTTAGGATAAGTGAAGGAAATAAGTTAAAATACATGTGACGACCTTTAGGTTAATTATTTCATAGTCAACTTATACTAGTATATTAATTAGTCTAGGGGGCATTACAGAAGGAACAATTGAGATATTCATGATCTTAGTCATATTTCCATTTAGAGTAGTATGTCTACCTTTTTATTTTAGATGGCAGAAATGTTTCTTTTTATCTTTTGTTCCCTAAGTTGACCAATCATTTTATTTGGTCATAGTTACTTTTAATGGTTTTACCAATCCTAACTACTACGCTATCTAACCGGCATGTGGACACTTAATTTATTTTCATGCATCTCTTTACTAAGTGATTCAGGCACATACTAGTCGAGTTGCATAAAAACATACACAACAATTTCGTAAGTACTGGCATGCATCATAAATGTCAACTCATACAAAAGTCATCATGTCTAATAAACTACTAGAAGATAAAAAAAATCTGGTAGCACCCATTTAGAACTAGGCACCATAGACTTTGGCATATATACACCATTTACAAAATAGAGTAGTCAACAATACAGCTAGCCCTACATAGTGGTGCAATCCCAAAAAGATAGATTTAGCTTATGATAGCAACTACCACTACATCGAAACTACTCATCAATAGAATGGATAATAAAAGCAACTATAGCTCAAGCAAAACCTTCAAGCTTTAGGATGTGAACCTAGACATAGTGAATCTCCATAATAATGGTAATGACATATTCACTGCTAGCTATGTGGAAACATTAAACTATAAGGATGATAATTATAAATTCTTAGTAGGTAAGAAAATCTTGCAGAAAATATCATTTTGAACTATAATGCTTCTAGCCGTGTCGAAACATAGAAAACATTTTTCATTTCCATAGAACACCTTATGCATAGCATAATTTAACTTAAAAGAGCAATGCATTAATTCATATAAAATCAGACAAATGGACATAAAATAAAACATAACAGGATGCATGACAGGTTTACTTATCTTGTAATTCTTTTTATCTTTTATTTATTTTATTCTAGAGGTGAGCCTCATTCTCTTTTCTTTTCTAGATTAGCCAATCTGGGGCATCCCCCATTCTCTAGTAGTCACATGTACAAGGTCGTGAGCTCACTTCTGGTCAAAGGCGTCCCCTTGATATTCTCTTTTCTATTATGTGGGCATATGTGTAACATCCTCTTATTATCATGTTAGACTAGTTTATGGTTAAAAAGGTAGCATAACACATATTTAACATTTCTGTTAATTATTGTGACAAATTGAGTGAATTTAGGCATTTTGTTGCAACTTAGAGTGTGAAAAGTAGTTTAAAATGACTCAGCTAGTTGTATAAATGGCTAATTTGAGGGAAATGAATCTAGAGAATTTGTTTCTAAGTCACAAATAGGTGTAAAAGGATGTAGTTGAAATTTGAGAATAATCAGTGTTAGTTTGATATTTTTAGACATATTGATTGTGCATTTAATATCGGATTGATTAGCAACAGATATAAAAAATTATGATAATGGTGAAACAACACTCTTAATGAATATTAGTATTTATTTTAAAATTGTTAGAAGTTAGAAAACTTGATTTAGCTAAATCTAAGTGTTCTTAGCAGATCGAGATATAACAGTGAAATATCTTAAGTGTTTTAAGTCATATACGGTAGCCCCCTTATATTGACTTTTCCTTCATGATATTTCATTCATCTTCATCTCTTTTCACCCACTTTTCTCTCACGAAAATAGAAGGAAGAGTGGCAACTGAGAAACAAGGAAGAAAATAAGAGAAAGCTAAGGGGGAGGAAGAGGAAAGGAGCAAGAAAACTAAGGGCGAAGCCAAGCTTGACCATCCACCATCACAGACCACTTGAGGTAGAGGTTCTTAACTTTAAAACTCATCTTCTTTCTTCATCATCTTTATAGTTTAGTCATATGGATGAAGAATATGGGTTTGTACAGAAAAAATCCACTTTCTTTGATTAGTTATTGTTTTCTTTGGTTTAAATTAGTTAAATCTCACCCTAGTGAATTTAAGCTAGATGTTTTGCCTTTGGACAACACTAAGTGGTTCCTTGATATGAAACCTAGTAAATAGGTTCTTGTGGTTATAGTTTGGTCCCTAACTCCATGCCTAAGTGAGCTCTTAGGTTGTGTGAGTATTACAACGTCTTTAGAGGGAGCAAATGATGATGGAAAGTATCAAGAATCCATGCTTAGTAGGATGGAAAGTGGTTAGAATCCAATAGCACAGTAGTCATGTCCTTCAACATTTTTTTCTGGTGCAGCACAAGATAATAACTGATTACACCACATGGCTAATCGGTTATTGTTGTCTAGCAGAGAGGATTGTTACGCAATAATCAGTTAGCTAATGAAGCATAATTGGTTATTCTCGTATGGTAGAGACACAAGAGGAGTTTTAATTAGCTCCTAACCGATTATCCAAGAGGGATAATCGGTTATGAACTAAAGAAAACAAAGTTGTGCACTTGGAGTTAAAATGACCCTAGGAAAAACTATGTATTGGTAATTAGTGATCCAATCATGGTAAGTCAAGAATGGTAGGAGCTCTAGGAGCCTTAATTACACCTTTATGGTTGAAAGTAAACATGTACAAAGAGAGTTACTCATTTACTTTAATTAGTTTGAGTTAACATAGTAAGTATATGCTAGCTTTAGAGAGATGCTCTATTAATACTTTAAGTTGGGTTTAAATGGAGTATTTAGCAAGATTTGGTTACTTTAGTTATTAAAGTTGAATCATAGTGTAATTATCTTATTTAATGGAGTGAGTTAAACCCCTTAACCTTGAAAAGTTGTGAGTAAAGCTCTTTGTTGAGGAGGTAATTGTGAGAGGAAAGTGTTGGTACAACACTTTAACTATGACAAAATAGTGAGCTAAGCTATTTGTCAAGTAACATAAAGAAGATGATCAATCTTATGTAAGTGTAGTAAAGTGAGGTAAACTTACTAACACGGGTCTTAGGATGAGTTAAGGCCTAAGATAGGCATTGAAGCAAGTTAAGCAGTTTGCAAGTTTAGTTGATGTTACACAGTTGTATGGGTTATTGTGTAATATTGAGATAGTTTAGGTTTCTATACGTTATACAATTGTATGGACGATTGTATAATGTTAATATAGATTATATTTATATGTTCATTTATACTTTTGAATGCCATGAGATATATACATACATACATACATATATATATATATATATATATATATATATATATACATAATACATATATATATATATATATATATATATATATATATATATATATATATATATATCGGTTGTGATATTTTTATCATTAATAGTGCATATACCTCTTTTCACACTTCTTCCAATACTATTCATCATACTTACTTTTTTTTATCACTTTCTCTCATTAAATCTGATGGTGCATACACCCCTAAAAGAGATGTCTGATGATCTTTTTCCTATATATATATATATTTATAGTGAGAAATTTTTATGTTCTCATCCCTTTTCTATATTTCTATGGTAAAAGTAAGTCAAAACCTTGTTAAAGGTATGAAGCAATAGAAGAAAAAACAATAACACTAGATTAGATAGTTTTTAGTTTTTGTTGTATGAACAACTCATGTATAATTATTTTTGAGTTATAGTTTTGTTGTTGTATATATAACACTATGCCCTTAGAGACTTTTGATGTATATATTTATGACCTACTTTTATCGTGACTCTCCATATATAATTGTTTAATTGTATGGAATTAGTATGATAGTAAGAAGAGAAGTAACACAGTTAATGCTTTACGTCTTTGTATATAAGTTATATCGAGATAATTGTATTAGGGTGTTACAATGTGGACAATTCTAGGGATCACCTTCCTTATTGAGGATCATATCCAAATCTCGAGGCCTCCTTTGGCCATATAGAAGGAATCTCATTGAGACTTTCCACTTTGATTATCATATCTTTTAAGATAATCATTCTCTTTTCATACATCACATACTTCAATTCTCAAATTCATGTAAACATTACCATCACACCTAAGTACCACAAAAACACATTTATATCATTTAGTCATGTGATGACCGATTCACACACATAAAAGTATCTCATGATTTTTATCTAAATCTATGGCCGAAAGATACATATTGATATAACACAACTTTTCTCATGGCATGCAAGCATGGATCACGACATTCAAACATAGTACAATAATTTCAATGATACTTACATTTATAGCATAAGATCAACATTCAATGACACACATTAATATAAGGTTACATATATTCTTAAAACCTAGGTATGGTCATATGGCCTTTATAAGCAAACTCACAAATTATTTTCTTTTACCAAGGTATAATCTTTCATGAATTTAAATCCTTAAATCCTTTCCTACTAGTCATGGTCGAATGACCTACTTACATGGGGTACCTGTATTTTATATCATTTTATTAGTATCAACACAAGAAATTCAAGTTTTATTAAATTTATGTAGCTAGATAATCATCTATATTAGAATAGGCATTACTTACATAGTTATTAAACTCGAATTGCTCATTGACTCGGGTAGGGTATTAGGTTAATAGGCCATTGGTTGGGTCACTGGTTCAACCAGTGGGTCACTGGTCGAACTGCATAAAATAAAACAAATATATAAATATTTAATGTATATATATATAAAATACATAAAAATTATATACATATAAATATTAGACTTTTTTTTTTTGTATAATAACATTTGGGCTTTGGTCAAATTTAAATTAGTAGTAGTATTATCTTTTTTTTAGTAACTTGTATTTTACTTATTGGACTAACATCTCTACTTGAGCCCAATACTTGACAAATGCTTAAAACACAAAACCCTACCCTAGTAACATCATTATATGTTATCTGCTACCTCTCTCAAAAATGCCGTACACATAAAGGTAGAACATTATACGACTCGTCTTCTTCTCCCTCTCCATATTTTCTAGCACCACCAACACAGCAACACCTCTATGCAGGTTTCTCTTCTTCATCCCTCTCGACATTTGCCAAATCCACCAACAATCCCTTCCCCACAATCTCATTTCATGTTCCACCCACGATTCCATCTTCTTTGGTCTTTTTGTGCTCTGTCAATAGCGCCTCCTCAATCGGTCCCGTTGTAGCATCCTCCCTAACCTATTAACCTTAATGATTGTTATAGTAGCTTAGTTACACTTGTGAGAGTTACCTGTTAATTTTGGTGATTTTTTTAGTTAGTTTGGGCATAATGCTATAACACAGGACGTGAAAAATAGTTCATATTAGCTCAGAATCTAGCATAAACTGCTTAGAAGTTAGAAATAAATCTGGAAAACTTATTTCTAAGTTACAAATAATTAGAATGAGTTGTGATACTTTTTGAAAAATTAAATGAGTTAATTTGACATTTTTAATAAAACAGAATGAGTGTTTAAAGGCCAAATTAAATAGGAGAGTAGATTGGAAAATCATGAATTTTATGGAGATGTCAAATAGAGGATGGAGATTATTCTAGAAATGATCGCAGGTTAAGGCAGATACTTGTAAGCACATTATGTTAACTCCTTAGGTTTATCTTAACTTAAAGAAGAGTAATAAAGCTTAATAATGGCTGTCAACGGTGTGTATAGATATTTATTAAATGATGAGTATAAGAATTGAATGAAGTTCTAGAATTTTATAAAATACCTATGGAAGTTAGAAAACTCATCAATGAAAGATCAAAGTATCCTTAAGAGACAAATCTCCATCACTTAACAATGACAACACATTTTCCCTTTTGTTCTTATCTCTTTTTTGTTTCTCCACCGCCTCATCTCTTCGTATACACTTTCTTACTTTTTTGTTTCTCACACACATACGTAAGGTAGTAGAAATGAAATAAGAAAAAAGAAAGAAGAGCAAGATAACACCACCAATAAAGAAGCAAATACTGATGTAGTATATAGTGACTTATTCTTTTTTACTATTGTTATGTATTATATTCATACAATAGTTTGTACATGATGTATGTAACATCCTCTTCAATAAGTTAGACTTGTAAATAGTTACATAGGTAGCTTAATACTTGTTTAACATGCCTGTTTAATTTTATAATAATCTAAGTTAGTTTAGGCACTTTGCTGCAAGCCAAAAAGTGAAAAGTTGTTTAAAATGACTCAGATATTAGCATAAATGGCTTAGATAATGAAAATAAATATGGATAATTTATTTCTAAGTAAAAAATGTGTATTCTGTGATGTGGTTGAAGTTTGAGGATAATCGAAGTCCGTTTGCTATTTTAGGCATATTGATTATGTGTTTTAATGCCGGATTGACTAGTTACAGATATGAAAAATTATGATACTGGTGAAATAACTTTTTTAATGAATCTTAATATTTATTTTAAAGTTGTTGGAACTTGAAAAACTTGATTTATCTAAATCTGAGTGTTTTTAGCAGATCAGGAAGTATCAGTATTGTATCTTAAGGCCTTTAACTCTTCATAGTTTTTAGCCTCTTTTGTGGACTTTTCTTTCATGATATTTGAAGTCTTTCACTTGTTTCTCACTCACTCTTCATGACTAGAAAAATAGAACCAGTGGCAGCAAGAGAGAAAGGAGAAAAATGGGAAATCAAAGGTTTTGGATTGAGGCACAATCTACAGCATCAAGTAAATTTGAAGGTAGGGGTTCTTAAGCTTAAAACTTCGCTCCTTCTCATTTTTCATGTTTAGCTTGTTTAAGGTTTAATATGCCAAAATGAGATCTTATGGTCTTTTGAGTGATTTTCTTGCTTAGATAAGTTTTAAATGTAGTTTATAATTTGTTCATGCTAAGAGTTTGGTTAGAAACTGAAAACTCTCCTTTTGGACCTAAAATGCTCAAAGTGTTGATTTTTGGGGTTTGGATGAGTGATTTGATTTTTGGATCCATTTTTGATGAAATCAATTGGTGTTTTATGTTTCCTTTATGTTGGTGAACTTGTTAGCGACTTAAAATTACCAAGAAACCAATTTGAAGTGATCAAATTTCATAAATTGCACCAATGGAACAGTGCACAACCTGCAAAATTATGCAGAACTTGCTGCTAAGCGCTCGACGCTCAAGTGCTCATGCGTTGCATGTTCAAGCGCTTGTCACCCGGAAGAACATGCTGATAGTGCTTGCGTGCTCAAGTGCGCGGTCCTTACGCATTCAAACGCTAAGATAAGGCTGGGGCTGTGTTTTAGTGTTGTGATGTTAATTTAATTTCCTAATTGTTGGGATCAATTGTGCAAGCCTTTTAGGGTTAAAGAGACACTTTTGGGGATATTTCTTGCATAGAATTATTATATTGCATATATGAAAAGTTTAGGAAATTCTTAAACATTCAAAGTGTGATAGAATGCCTATGTTAGTGTTTAGAACTTTGGTCAACATGAGGTTGATTTCTAAATCACTTGTGAGTGATTGTGTGATGTTTTAGATACTGTTTAGCTAGAGATATCAATCTTGCTACCTTGTTGGATAGGTGAAGCTAAGATTCCTATGTGGTAGAGTTCAAAATGTGGCTTGGATATTTGGTTTTCAAACTTGGTATTTGCCATTTCCTATGTATTATAATCTTAGATGGTGTGCACAACCATATGACTTGAGAAAGAGGTGTTGTATCTAAATTCTCCTTGCATTTATACTTGCATGGTCAGGGTTACCGATATGGGGGTGACAATCGTACTCTTACGTTGGCGAGAGAAAAATGTCTACCTATTACTAAGTGAGTTTATGCTTTTAGACTTATCCTGCTTTGTATATACAAGAAACAGAGGTTTCAGGGAAATAAGTAAGTAGCTTGTGTTTTCAAAATTTAAAACCTGCATTGACATTGCATATTCATAATATTAGGACATTGTTTGAGTATAATCATACCTCATAACATTAAGCATTTCATTGTTGATAATTGTATGGGCAATTATCTTGCTTGACTGGTTGATTGATTGGTTGCTTGTTCAATAGTATCTTAGAATTGTATGGGTGATTCTTTGATATTGTTGACTATTAGATATTCTATTACATAGAGTGTAATTATGTGTTCAGTTGATTTATTTGTTGTAAATGATTAATTATTGGTCTTGGTATACGAATACTAAGAAATTGTGATTTCTCATCCCTGTGTGTTTCATGTAAATCCAGGTGAAGACCCTCCAAAGGGAAAGTGCGAGAAAAAGAAGAACCAAAAGGCTTAGTTTAGCATCTTTATTTCTTTTTGAATCAGATTGTATTTTTGTACTCTTCTAGTTGTTAGTAAAATTTTATGTATACAGTATGACTTGTTTGCCAGTGATGTATTTATACATGATTTTTTTAATCATCTGTGACTTTTATAATGACTATACATGTTATTATGGGTTTTTGTTTTCGTTTGAATCAGATTGTATTTTGTACTTTTTTGATTGTTTATAAAATTTTATGTATACAGTATGGCTTGTTTGCCAATAATGTATTTATATATGATTTTTTTTATCATTCGTGACTCTCTATAATGACTATACATATTATTATGAGTTTTTATTTTATATATTTTTAGAAGTGACATGCTTAATGCAATTTATCTTGAAATATTTCATTTATTTTATGATTATTGTATTAAGGTGTTACATTGTATATATATTTCTATTAAGGCAAGATTTGTGTATCTTGAATGTGAACACCTAATTTTGTCTGAAGATTAACACATTTAAAAAAAAGAAAAGAAAAAAAAAAAAAAGAAAAAAAGAAAAGATAAAAAATGTGACCTAACTTTCTGTCTCATAATTAACCTGACTTATTAACTCATTATCCAACTCATAACCCATATGTCATTTAACATCTAAAGAAACCCTAAGAGCCACCATTAGACCCATCCCAAACTCTAGTTACCATCACTCTCCAAATCCTAATCCCCTCCTATAAAAATCCATAACTCAGACACTTTACACACACAAAAAATTTAGACATATTCAGACACAACACAACGATCACACAAAAAATACCAATCTTTATCCTTTCTTTTCTCCACCCTACCACAGCCATCATCCTCTACAACTAGACCTCACCTCTTAACCACCTTCATCACAGCCACCATACCCAATCCCATGTCCATCACGTTTTCCTTCTGAAATCAGTAGCAACAATACCATAAATAGAGCCTGAAAATTACCCAAGCTCACCAAACAACAGCAACCCCAACATTGTAACACATCAAACTAACACTATCTTTTCCTCCAACATTCACGAAAAACCATTTCATCATCAACAATTCTCATCATCTTTACCCAAACCCACAGAATCACCAAACCGTAACCATTAGCCACTCCTCCATCCCATTTTAGCCACCATTTCCACCAAAATTCTCTCACAATCCGCACATCAAACAGCCACCTCTACCTCAAGCCTTCATCATCCAATCTCCATGGCCACCGAACCCACACCATAAACCACAACCCAAATCCGTCCAACATAACCAGACACCCTCTTTTCATTTGAAACATTTCACCATCATCAACCCCTATTCAAACCCATAACAACTATAAACTGAAACAGAACCTGCTTCCACATGAAACAAACCTCAACCTGAACTGCTCACCACTTTGTCAAAAAAACCCAGCGTTGTCGTCAAACACTGACCCAGATCCACCGCCCTGTCTCTGCCACGGCCTCCACCACACCGTCCGTCACCACCGCGCGCCCCCACTCCTCTGCTACCAAACACAAAAACCAGAACCAACGTCCTCCACCCAACCACCACGCCGAGCAGAACCAGACAACTCGCGAACTACCGCTTTGCCTTCACCAATGCATGTCCCAAGCCACGAATCATCCGCCACCCAGCGTACCACCATGACCCATTGCCCACTGCGCTACCAGACTCGGCCCTGCAACTCGGAATCGTGCCAACAGCCACCATCCCAGCAGCAGTGGTGCCTTATTTGAGTCTGCCGACCACAGAGCCGCTGTCGGAACCGTGACCCAACCACCATTCTCCGCGGGCCACCACGCGCAGGTCGCCGTCGTCCAGCCAACACCACCAACCTACGTTACCCACACTGTAAACAAGCCTCCCACTCTCCCTCTTATCTGTTTCTATTTGTGCGTTATTGGGTTTCATTTTTTTTTTCTTAATTGTTATGTTTGAGTTGTAAATTCTGTTGCTGCTTATCTTTTTTTTTTTTTGAAAATTGACAAAAATAAAGGGTTTTTTAAAAAAAATAATAAAAAAAATAGACATATAAAAGAAAAAATAGGAAAGATGTTTAACATTAGTAAATAAAAACAAGCATAAAAAAGAAAAAAGGAAAAAAGTGCAATAAGATGTTTATTTCTTCATTTGGTTGTTGTCTTCCTTTTATTATTTGTTTTATGTGATCCATGATCAAATAATTTTAAAAAAAAGAAATTTTTTTTAATCAAAGGCAATGATCAATGATAATGATTGAATAACAGATGCTATCTTCAATGTCATTTAGATCATAAAGATTTATTGAGTAGCTTGGTACTAACTTGAACTCTGTGTAAAATAGATTTGTTTCCAAACAAAATTCCTTTTCAAATTTTTTTTATATAATTAAAATTAACCAACCCACATTTTTTTTAAAGAACTACGTGATTTTGAGTTTTTCATTGTACATGGGAATACGTAAGAGCGGAACTCCTATTCTGTCAAGTCAAAAATTAAAATTTCAAAAATTATTTGTCTTTTTAGTTTTTTTTTTAACAACAGGGGTGAAATAAATATATTTTGAGATTATCAAGTTTTGCACAACTGACTTAAGGCATCGTCTCAGGACGGGTGTATTCGGGGTACTGTGAGATTAAGTTTTCACCTTTTCCTATACATAATCGACTCCCAAATCTAATATGGTTTGAAAGACTATTTTCTAAGAAAGGTTTTTCAATTTTTGCTAATTCAAATAAAATTGGTGACAAATTCATTTTCTATTTTTATCATATTTTATGGTATTCGAGTAGATAAATATTCATAATTTTACAGGAATATGAATATTGTTATTATCAAAAGGATCATGCAAGAAATAAAAATCAATATAGTTAATCATCAAGGAAAAATAAAAGTTAGTTGTGACGCGCTTAAGCCTAAGTACTTCAGTGTAATCTGGATATACTAAGAGTATTGGTCTTGGGGCATTACATTAGTGGTATTAGAGTAGTTCATCTTGTTGAGCCTGAGGTATAGACTAACTATACTTTTGGCATGATTATATGTTTTTGTTATATGTTATGGATCTTCTTATCTTGATAGTGAGATATATGGATAGAATTGCATAACAACCTTAGGTATGAATGTTATTGGTTATTGTCACATTGTTACACGATATTGAGATTGATTAACTCAATATGTATTATTTTGTGTGTATAGAAAATTATGAAATCTACCAGGCAAACTCGTGGTAAAAGAAAACCTTCCAATGAAAATACGGCAGAGATGGCAGGAGCATTTAGGGAGATGGCTGTGAGGGAGCAAACTGCCATCACAAATAGGATGTTGGAAAGGATAGGAACTAATCCACCTGTACAGTCGATAGATAATGTAATACCCGTGAAAGCATGATAGACTTATATATGGTTACGGAGGTAGCCTAACACTAGTTTGTCATGTCTGTGAAATTTTGTGACCATCTGAGCATGTTTAGTCACTTTGCTGTAATTCTATGTGTGAAATATAATTGTTTTCAGCCCCTATTTTGACTTAAACTACTTAGTTTGTGGAAATAAGTATGGAGAAATTTTTCTAGGTCACAAATATGTGGAAGTAGATGTGGTTAAAGTTTGAGATTTATCAGAGTTAGTTTGACATTTTTAAGCATACTGGTTATGTGTTTTAGTGCTAGATTGACCCCCAGCAGATATGAAAAAATGTGAAAATGGTGTAACAAGATTTTTGATGAATCTTAGGATTTATTTTAAAATTATTGGAAGTTGAGAAACTTGGTTTGGTGATAACTAAGCATTCTTAACTGTTCGGGTGAATTTTGGTCACTTAAGTGACCAAAATAGGAAGGCACGACCCTTGTTTCTGATGCTTGGCCTATTTAAGGCTAAAATGAGAAATTGTTCTCATTTTCTGATCTTATCTCACGGCTGCCACAAGAAAAGCAAAGCAGAAGGGAAATCAAAGTGCTAAGGGAGAAAGATCAACAACTAAGCAAGGGAGAGAGCTTAGCTTTACAGAAGAACGGTTAATCGACTTTATTTCTGGGAATTGAGGTAAGGGGAACCTTGGTTTCACACTTTCTGTCAATATTTTTTTCATTAGGCTATGTAGATTGCTTGATGTGAATAATGGACTTTTAGTGTGTTTTTGGTGTTTTGGCTTAAATCTTGTTGGAGAACTTGAGGATGACTTGTTTTTGAGTTGTTGGGTGTATGGAAAAGGATTTCTAGCCCTTGTATGCCTTAAATCCCACTTGAGCTGAGTTTAGGGTTTTAGGTTTTGTATTGGATGATTTTCCATGATTTGTAGTTTTGAGTAAAATTGAAGTGGATTAAGAATTGTTATGTGTAGTTGGACCTTGATAGAGGTTGTAAATCACTTGAAATCGAGTTTTGAGTGATTGGAAGAGGGTTTAGTTCCAATGAAGCAGTACCTGTATCTGCAGAATTTTGTGAATTCTGAGTTTTGCAGTGGGCGCCACAACATGGAACTTGGAATGCCGCGACGTGTTGAAGAACATGGGTGCGCGCCGCGATGTGGCACAAGGATGCTGCGACGTTGGCAACATTTTCCTGCTAGTACTTGAACCCAAGGGTTAGGTGCCGCGACATGGCTCAAGGAGTGCCGCAACGTGAAAGCCAGAAAACAACTAGATGTTGTGTTGGTTTGCCTTAGATTCTTCCAATGGTATAGTTTCTTATGCTTCTTTTTGAGTATAGAGACTCTAATAGGAGTATCTAATGAAGTGGATATGTAGTGAATATAAATCAATTGATATGTTAATTATTGTGGTATTTAACATCATTGTATTTCATATTGGTAGTTAGGAATGTAAATCAATTGACATGCTAGTTATTGTAGTAATTGACATTATTGTTGTTCCTTAACTATGTTGATGAGGGTGAGTCCTCATTGTAGATGGTCTAATGTGATTTTGAATGAGTAGGTAATCAATCCTTCCAATCACAAAGATCATTGTTGTGGTCAAATATGATTTTGAATGACAAGGTAACCAATCCTTCCTATCATAGTGATCATTGTCGAAGACCGTGTAGTTGATGGGACTTCACTACCAGGAAAGGGTGATCATACATGATTGTAAGTGAAGAGGTAATATACCTTCCCAATCATAGTGATGAGTTGAGGATGGTCTTTTCCTCACACCCCGTGGAATAGCTGGAACTGGGTTTCTGGTACTTGTTCAAAGCTTATGGAACCGGGTTCCTTTATTTTGTTCAAGGTTCATGCATCTCATGACATTACCATGGAACTGGGTTCTTGGAAATGGTAACATACATTATGCATTTCATATTTAGGATGTTGCATAGGCATGAATATTAGATATAAATTGGCATAGTAAGGCGATTGCATGGGCAGTTGCTATCATAACATATTCATACATTGCAGTTGTATGGGCAATTGCATGTCTCTGAGATGGAGATGTTGTTTACTTTTGTGATTGAAGTGTTTATTTGATAATTGAGTATATTATCTGTTTGTATATGTTTATATATACTGGTATTGGAATACTTCTATTGAGATATGTTTTTCTCACCCTAATTGTGTTGCCATGTAAATCCAGGTGCTAGTTCCTCAAAAAGGAAGGAGAAAATGGATGAAGATTAGTATAGTTATATGCTTTTGATGATAAAGCTTGTATAATATGTTAGTTTTCTGTTGTTGTAAAGGTTTATGTATTACAATGTGCCTTGGAGGCAGTGATGTATATATATAACTTTTATTTTCATGGCTTTTCATATTTACTGATATGTATGAATGATATGGGTTAGTGGTTTGAGGTCAGAAGTAGCATGATCAATATTAATTATTCTTTTATATGGCGATATATCTGGATAGTAAATATTGGGATGTTACAGATAATGTAGCATTGGTGAGAAACCAAAACTTTTAAGATCTCTCTGAGTTTGGAAAGGCCAATCCTACTTCTTTTAGAGAAGAATATAATTCGGTCAAAGTTAAAGTTTAAATTAGGGAGATAGAGAAGATCTTTGCTATTATGGCTTGTACTGATGAATAAATGGTATCCTTTGCCTCTTATATGATAGTAGGGGAGGCAAAAATTTAGTGGGCTGATGCTAAAAGATTATTAGAGGTAGCAGGTACCCAAATTACTTAGGAAGTGTTTAGGAATACTTTTATGTATAAGTATTTCCAAATAAATTTACAGAATGCGAAAGAATTAGAGTTCTTGAGGTTTGAACAGGGGAATAAGTCTGTAGGCTAATATGTGGCCAAATTTGAAGAATTATCTAAGTTCTCCTCTTATTTTAAGTACAATCCAAATGAAACTTGAAATGTGTAAAATTTGAGGCAGGATCGAGAGAAGATATTCAGAGAACCGTAGGTCACTTAGAGATAAGAGATTTTCCTTCTTTAGTTAACAAGTGTAAGATTGTAAAGGCTTATGACTTTAAGCCTCCATAAGAACACAAGCCACAAAATTTCCAAAAGAGGAAGAGGCCAGATGATAAGTTCAAAGGGGATGCTTCTCAGCTCAATTACCCACAGGATAAAGGGAAACAAGTTCAGGTAGAAAACTAGGGACCAAAATTTATAAAATATGGGAATTATCATGGTACGAAAGCTTACAGGTTGGACAAGGTAGTGTATTACACCTTTGGTAAAACAGGAGATTATGCCAAAGATTGTATTCAGAGACAGAGACTGAAACCTAATCCCAGACCACAAACTAAGGGAAGAGTCTTCACTCTAAGTGGAGAAGAGATAACTCAATCTCCTGATCTGATACAAGGTAAATGCATGATTAAAGATAAATTATTAACTATATTATATGATTCAAGAGTATCTCACTCCTTTATTTCCTATTATTGTGTGAAGTTGTTAGATTTACCTGTGTTTGAGCTTTCTTATGATTTGTCCATTTCTATACCAATAGGAAAGCCAGTAACAACCTCTTATATTTGTCTAAACTGTTGTGTACAAATAAAGGATAATATTTTCTTTATAAATCTTATCTGTTCACCTCTTGTTGATATTAAAATTATCTTAGGTTATATGGTATCCTAAGGAGGAGTATTAGTAGATCCCAATAAAGTGAAAGTAGTAGTGCGATAGGAAAGGTCTATTATGGTGACTGAGATTAGGAGTTTCCTAGGACTCGCTAGATATCATAGGAGGTTTATAAAAAGAATTCTCTCAAATAACCTTACCTTTGACTAGAATGACTAGAAAATGGTAGCTCAATTGATTAGACACCAGAATGTGAAGCTAGTTTCTAAGAGTTGAAACATAAGTTGACCACAACACATGTGCTAGTAATTCCAAATCCTTAGGAGAATTTTGAAGTATATTATGATGCTTCAAAGAAAGGTTTAAGTTGTTTTTTGATACAAAATAGAGGAGTAGTTACATATGCTTCTAGGCAGTTGAAACTTTATGAGGAGAATTATCCTACTCATGATTTGGATTTAGCAGCAGTTGCTTTTGCCTTAAAAATTTGAAGGCACTACATTTATAAAGTTAGGTTTGAGGTGTTTAGTAATCATGAGAGCTTAAAATATCTGTTTGATTAAAAAGAGATAAATGAATAGATTTTGTTAGGAAAACAACAAGAATTTGGTAAGGCAGAAGATGGAATGACTATGTTTAGAAATAGATTTTGTATTCCAAGGTATTGTTTTGGTGGCCTAAGATGAAGGTAGATATAGTTGAGTATGTGCCAAAATGTTTGGTTTGTCAAAAATTTAAAATAAAATACCAAAGCCTTTTTTATATCAGGTAACAAAATTTTGAGGGCAAAGTTTTTAAAAGGAGGGGAAAATTGTAACATCCTACCTAACCAGTTAACCTTAATAATTTTTATAGTAGCTTAGTAACACTTATGAGAGTTAACTATTAATTCTGATGATTTTTTGAGTTAATTTGGGCATAATGTTATAACATATGGTATGAAAAATAGCTCATATTAGCTCAGAATTTAGCATAAACTACTTAGATGATAGAAATAAATATAGAAAATTTATTTCTAGGTTACAAATAATTAGTATGAGTTGTGATAATTTTTGAGAAATTAAATGAGTTAATTTGACATTTTTAATAAAACAAAATGAGTGTTTAAAGACCAAATTAAATAGGAGAGTAGCTTGGAAAATCATGAGATTTTGTGGAGATGTCAAATAAAGGATGGAGATTATTTTGGGAATGAATACTAGTTAAGGCATCACATTAGTTTAACTCCTTAGGTTTATCTTAACTTAAAGAAGAGTAATAAGCTTAATGACTGTCAATGGTGTGTATAGATAGTTATTAAATGATGAGTATAGGAACTGAATGAAGTTCTAGAATTTTCTAAAATACCTATAGAAGTTAGAAAACTCTTCAATGAAAGATCAAAGTATCCTTAAGAGATAAATTTCCATCACTTAACAATGACAACACATTTTTCCTTTTGTTCTTATCTCCTTTCTGTTTCTCCACGACCTCATCTCTTCATATACACTTTTTTACTTTTCTTTTCTCTCTCTCACACACATGTAAGGTAGCAGAAAAGAAATAAAAAAGAAAGAAGAAATATAAGGAAGATAACACCACCAATAATGAAGCGGATGCTGATGTAGTATATAGTGACTTATTCTTTTTGAGCATTGTTATGTATTACATTCATAAATTATTTGTACATGATCGATATATATTTCTATTAAGGCAAGATATGTTCATCTTGATACCAATGTAATGGATTGTATAGGCTATTGAAGCTAGTATGGCTTATACATGTCAAGTATATAATCGAGTAATTAAGGTGTATATTAGTACTTGGAAGTTTTATAAAAAAAAAATATTTATGTTGTCAAGTAGATAAATATTCATAATTTTACAAGAATATGAATATTATTATTATCACAAGGCTCGTGTAAGAAAAAAATTAGTATAGTTAATTATTAAGGAAAAATAAAAGTTTGTTGTGACATGCCTAAGCCTAAGTACTTCAGTGTAATTTAGATATACTAGGAGTATTAGTCTTGGGGCGTTAGGCCTGTGGTTTTAGCGTCCTGACATTGCTACTCACCTCTGTCGTTGACCCATCGTCACCTGCACATGACACACCATGATCGAACCTTGTTCTGGGTTAGGGATAGGTTTTTTTTTTAATTATTTGATTTGATCAGTTCACTAAAGTTGACCAAGTCACCAATTTTTGCTAAAATCGGCCGAGTCAGATTGGTTTGTACCAAGTCATATGCGTAATCGATCTAAACCACCACTCGGACTAGTTACTTGGTTGATTCACCGATCCAATGATCGAACCGATTGGTCCAGTCTGAGTTTGATAACATTGATTACTTATTTATCATCGTTTTAGCATTGAATGACAAGAGCACAAGCTCTTCTTTTACTTAGGGGGCTTCCAACGTTGATAGCATAGGGGGTGAGCAAATGATTAAATTTCTCTTTCCTAGATTAAATTTGATTGGGTGGTTGTAAAAAGTGACCTCTATAATTAATGTGTCTTGATCTCCACTCCACCTTCTCTTACAAAGTTATAACTCCACTAATCAGAATCTTTAGCATGTCTCCAATTTATTTTGCTAACCTAATAAAATCATTTATTTGGAAATATGAAGAAGTAAGCCCCAAACCCTCCTTGGCCAAACCACAAGAGCACCATTAGGTAGGCACTTTCAATTTTTATTTGCAAATTCCTAAACCATATATTTAGGAACCAATTAATAAGAGCTCAATTAAACAAACTTCAAAAGTCACCATAATCACCTATGGCCGAATCCTATGGTCTGTAAGGCAACTAAGTTTCATCTCCATTAATTATCAATTTCATTTGTTTAACATCTAACTTATATTTTTCTTTAAATTACAACTCTTAATTGATCCTATTCCATCTCCATCATAACCTCCATCACAACATTTTTTATTTCTCAACGCTGAACTTGTAACTCATTTTCTTTGACCATTAACATGAGACTTTATTACCCAAAACTTGCATCATAACCTTCTTATGGCATCACCATGTATAAACTCCTCACTCCAACATAACCAGTATTTGATTTTTCATAACAACTTGAGTATTCCAAACATCCACCAAGATTTAAATGAAGAAATAACAACTAGAAATTAAATGCAAAGTTTGAGAGTGTTTCAGTATAAATTTGAGAGAGTTAGCAAGAAAATAGATAATTAGAGAAGTAAAGAAAAATGGTGAGTTCGTATACTTATGAGACATATATAGAATGGGAAACTCTGACCCGAGTGACTTAGACAAGAACAGATGAAGCACTCATGGTAGCTTCTTAAGGGGAGCGACTAGGACACTTTGGCCTTTGCAATGAAAGAGATAGCTAGAGGTTGCTCAACGATATTCTAAAAATGAAGAAGAGGTTTCTAGACTGAATTCCATATGTGGTTTCCTTGGAGGAAGCTTGTGTGATTGTTCTTCTTGTTCTTTGGGGCTCTCTAGTGGGCTCTTTTTATAGAGGAAGTTAGGGGCAAAAGTGTAAAAGAAGATAACATGACTAGTTTGTCTTTTTCTTGGATAGTAGGTAGGGTGGTAGAATAGGCTTAAGCATAATTATCAGCTTTTGAGTTGGACTGATGGTGACAAGCCTTTTGTGAAGTTCAAGGTTTTAGAAAGGCATCAAAGTGACAACACTGGATACTGTGTCAAAGTGATATCGGGAACAAGTGAAAGGGACATGTCTCTGGTCAGCTCTCTATCCATCGCGTCTAGGAAACATAGGTCTTGGGCGACCCCATCCTTTATCTATCATAAAGGTGCATTTTGTGAGGTATGAACACCTCTGGAACTTCCTTCATCCAAAGCCTTCCAAGTCACACTGTTAGACTAGCTCCCAAGATAACAATGCTATGTGGCATCGCCTAGGCATTGTCTTACACCTAAGTGACATGTTCCTGTAAGCTCCAAAGCCCTTTTAGTGCTTAACAATGCATAATTTATTTTGATGATAACAATTATGTTGAAAATATGGTTTGAATCTTCTCATCACTTAATTCATTTAGAGTTAATATATGCAGAGTGTTTTCTTTGTTTTTAAGCTTTTCAAAACTAAAACAAAGTTTAAGGAACTCTTTGGTCATCTGAAATGACTTAAGAAGATCAAATTTTGACTTGAGAAAGTTCAAGTGCATCTTGAGAAGCTTCCTGAAGAACATGAGAAAGTTCAATGTGAGAAGGTCTTGAGAAGATTAAAACATTGTACAAAAGAGAACTCCTACAAGTGATTACTTCATTGGAAGAAGCTCAACCCAACTTTACCATTAAGAAGAATGAAGATTTATCACTAAGATGGTGAAGATCAAAGATCAGAAGGTTGAAGTCTTCGGGCATGAGAAGGTTAGGTGAGAAAGCTTGTGAGAAAGTACTTGAGAAGCTTTAAGTTGAGAAGACTCAATGAGAAGGTAGACCTTGAGAAAGTTTCTAGTGAACCTTCTCACCTTAAAGCAGAATGCTGATGTATCAAAAAAAGGACAAAATAACAGTCACCTGCAACCACCAAGAAGAACCATCATTTGTAGTGCCCAACAATCACATTTCGAAGCCTATAAAAGGGATAAAGCCTGAAGATCAACAAGAGAACTTTGCTAAAATAATTTTGATAAGCTGACAAGAGTTGAACCTTCTCACCTATACCTACATGAACATGATATGTGTAAATCCATTAGTAAGTGTTGTTACTGATTTGTATAAGTGTTTGTATCCACTCCTAGAGTGATTTCGAGAGCTAGATAAGTTAAACAAATAGTACTCTCAACCTCTGATTATGCCTTGTAATGAGTGAGATTGTAAGGTTTTCTAAACCACTTGATTATGAGTTTGTTGGCCAAAAGAGGCTATAGAAGAATACTTGTGATTCAGCTTAAAGAGGCTATTCTCAAGAATACTTGTAACTAGCCTGAAAAGGCTATTGACAAAAAATACTTGTAAATAACCTTGGAGAGACTTGGGTGATTAAAGAATACTCAAATAGTGAAAATCCTAGTGTTTTACTAGGTACTGGATGTAGCCCCATGTGGTTTAGGGGCGACCAATATAAATATCTGGTGTGATATTCATCTCCTTCATCTTTCATTTTATTTAACTATTCAAACACTTTAAAGTTTAAAATTTGAGAATGTTCTTGAGAAAGTTCTTTAAATCTATTTTTAACAAAGTTCATAAGTTAAATATTCTTTATCAACTTAATTTAAGGTATTTGATTCAATAAAACAATCATTAAAAACTTAAGAGACCCAAATTGTTTATTGAAAAGAAGTTGAAGTCTGAGAATGTTGTTTTCACTCAATCATTAAAGCTTCTCACAAATCTTCTCACCTTGGTCTGTTAGTTTCTTTTCTGAATCTTCTCACTGACCATCTACTTTGAGTTGTAACCTTTTCACCTCGGAGTGCATTAACTTGAGAAAGGTGTGAGAAAGTTAATTTTTAGGGAAAATAGGGAACACAATTCAACCCATTTCTTATGTTGCTTCCAACTTCAGTTGTTATTAGATGGAATGTGTTAATTTTTCATTTATGATACATAAATTAGTTTATATGATCCTACTGTATGCTGAGGGATTAGTTCTTAGTTGGGAATTATAGGAATTCTAACTGTCAGGAAGTGAGAAAGTTTCTGAGAAGGTACCTAAGAAGGTACTTGAGATGTGAGAAGGATGGTGATAAGCCTCTCAACTCAACCTTCTCACCTAAGTTCTGGGCTTCTGATAATTAATTACCCAATGACTAGTTCTTAAAACTAACCATCTCTGTAATATCCTCGAGAACATGTTAGGCTTTTATATAGTTACAGAGGTAACTAATACTAGTTTAGTATGCTTGTCAAGTTTTGTGACAATCTGAGTTAGTTTAAACACTTTGCTACAACACAAAAAGTGAAAAGTAGCTTAAAATGACTTAGATATTAGCATAAATGGATTAGCTAATGGAAATAAATATGGAGGATTTATTTCTAAGTTACAAATGTATGGAATGCGACATGGTTAATTTTTGAGAGTTAACTAAGGTCATTTGGTTTTTTTAAACATATTGTGGGTGTGTTTTAATGCTGTATTGACTAGTCGCAGATATGAAAAAGTACGATACAGGTGAAACAAGAAATTAGATGAATCCTAGGATTTATTCTAAGGTTGTTGAAAGTTAGGAAACTTGATTTGGTGAAATCTAAGTGTTCTTAACAGATACGAAGTTTTGGTAAAAGACCGACAACGCTTAGTGCTCACCTTTAAAGTGAGTTTCCACTCACTTTTTATCTTCTTCCTCACGACTAAAGGTAGAGAAGAGAAAAAGGGAAAATATGAAGAATGAGGAAGAGGAAAAAGGAGGGGCAATATGGTGAGGGCTTAACTTCATCTTCAAGACCTTGAGGTAGGGATGTTTTCTATCTCTTTCTTCCATTTTTCTTCTTCCTTCCTCCATGAATATTGTCATGTGAGTTTGGAATAGGTTATGGTTTGGATGAGTTTCCTTGAGTTTGAGTGAAGGAACTCTTAGGAATCTTAAAATAGGGTTGTTTTTGCGTTGAGCTATGCATGATTTATGGCTTGAATCCTAGTTATACCCATGAATCTACTTGGGTTGAAGGTAGGAAGATACGTATGAGAGTTAGGGTTTTGGTTCCAAAATTCATGTTAAGATGACTTAGAAATCATACATATGATGTATTTGATGTTTAGAGATGTTAAAAGATCATGGTTGTGATTTGGAAACCCTTTGGAATGCTTGGAAATAGTGGATTTCGGGTGGTGTTCTGCAAAATTCTGCAGAACCCAGAATTTTGAGGGAAAGCCTCGACACATCACCAGGGAGAGCTACGACACTCTAGTCTCTTCCTGTGCAGAGATTTTTGGCTTAGAGCAGGGAGCCACAGCACAACCCGTTATGCCACGGCACAAATGAGTAGGAGTCATGACATTTCCTGGGAAAACTCTTCCCACACCTTGTTAGATCCTACTTAAGGGTATTATTGCAATTCCTGAAGCCCTAGTTGCTTCCTTATAGGTTGAGGGTGAGCTTGCATGATTTATGAGTCATGCTTTGCTCTTTTTGTGAGTAAGGTTGAGCTAGTCATTTATGATAAAAGGGAGTTGGTTCCTTCATGAGATAGAGTGAGCCAATTGCGGTTGTTTAGGTCCTTAAGATGTTCCTTCGTGGGTGAAGTTGAGCTAGAAAGCAAGTGTGAGACGACTACTCTTTTACTTTGCTAAGGTTAAGTTATGGTAAGTTCTAGGAACATTGTAATGCTCCTTTTTGGGAGGGAACGTCACATTGTCATTTATAATGCAGAAAATAAAAATGATAAAGTTAAGACCTGGTTCTTTTTATTACGATTAAATTTATCTAGTTAAGGTTGCATAAATAAAGTGGTGAAAAATATTTTTTTGTGTGTTATAATAATTAATAAAATATAGTGACAAAACATAAATGACAATAAAGAGCAAGACAGAAGTAAAGCATGCATTTGATCAACATTGCATATTCATATATATTTATATTAATTCTGTTTAGTTACAAAGCCCGATGTACAAAAAGCAAAACTATACCTGCCCAAAGGATCATACATATATAGCCCACCAAAATAATAAAACATCAGGCCCCCAAAATAAAACACTAGTAGCCATCAGTAGCTACTGACAGTGTTAGTCCCTCAGATGAGGAGGAATCGTGTCAGGATCCTCTACAGGATCCTCAGCGAGATCCTCCTCGGGGTCTTCCTCGTCCGAGGAAACCTCAATAGGAGCCACCGAGCTACGGGCCGGAGCCCGAGCAGTGGAATCAAAAGAATCCTCTAGTGGGGTGTAATAGCGGGCACCCCACATCTCCCTGATAGGCAAATAAAACACCAACCGTAAGCTGACACAACAAGTAAAGATTGGCAGTTCATGATGCCTCCAAGCCAGTGAGATAGACACGTCTCCCAGGTAGACACAACGATCAGAATCTAGGTTGATGTGCCAGCAGTCTGGCCCCACAAGGAAGGTTAAATGCACATCACCCAAGAATCCACGTGAGCGCGCCGCCATGACCCGTCAATAGGTGCTAATCGCGAGTGGGCCAGAAGCCAGAGAAATCGGGAGCTTCACCCTTCTTGCTGATGTTTTCGATAGGACACAATATACAGATAGAGAATAACAGAAATATAGGAAAGAGGTAAGACATCCTACCATTATTACCAATTATAGCAGCAAGAAACAAAATGGCGCAAAGCGCCCATATAGCATTTCAACAGCAATAATAGTAATAAGCATTAAATAACAGTAATAAACAATTAAGCTGTTCCAGGCAGTTATATATCAGTAATACAATAGTTCTAATTATAATAATGAATAGATGCCAGATAATACATGGACTTACTATACACATGCATACAAGGTCAAAATCCTACTCCATGGAACTAGACACAAACAGTCGGAGAGAAAGATCAGGAGACACGTCTGCAACTTGGCCGCCGTGACCAAAGTGCTATAATTCATCAGTTTATCCAAGTACACATCAGGGCATTGTACAGATAGTCTACGCTAGATCACGATATAGGACAGTGCCCGGTCAGGATCATCGGTGCATTTGCATCAGTTTTTCCTACAGACAGAAGAGCTACCAACTGTCCATTGCGAGGTACTCGCACCCCGACGCCCCCATGGTCAACAATAAGACCTACACTAGTCTACTCGTACCCGCACAAAGGTGTATTCAATCTCCTAGGCAACATGGCCTTAATAACAGTCCAACGGACTTTTACAATGCATGACAACTCTATGCATAACATGTATGTTTATCATTACATACTTTTCCACAATATGCCACAATTGGCCAAACTAAGTATCAACACATCATTAGTCACTCACATGGACCCACAATATCATAATATTGGAATTAAATAAATTAATACATTTTTAAGGTTTATTATGAATTCTTATTTAAACTTAGCCTTTCTTGCAAAGTTCATCTCTAGATGAATTCTCTTAATTAATTAAATTCTCTAATGAAATTTATTCTCATGCGCTTAGAAATTTATTCTAAGGGTCTCAAAGTCTCACACTCTCTTGTTCTTTCCCTAATTAAAATTACCCTAAGTTTTATGATAAATTTCATTCTTGGTTCTTTAAAATTTATGAATCTCAAAGTATATTCTAATCTTCCAATTTGCTAATTTTTTTTTCATCCTATTACCAATAATTTAATCACTTGATTATTTAAATTCCAAGGTTATCCAAAGTTGCATAATCAAGCCCTAAATGGCCCTAGAGGCCGTGGCCTCCCTAGGGGATTAAGTTCTCAAATTTCTCATTCCACTAATCACATATCGTACACTTGATTAATTATGTCTTCCACTTGTTATAATTGTCCATCAAGAACCCTAATTTTAGGCCCCTAAAACCGTGAGCTATCCCAAAGGGAATTCAAATGATTTCTTTCCATTTCATGCCTTCCAATCCATTCAAACATATCAATATACATAATCAATCAATCCAATAGCTTAAATAAATTACAAACAACATGTAAACATACCAATCATGCAAACAAAGAATAACCCTCAATAGAGTTTTCTCACGATCAATCACAAACAAGGTTTCTTATTGCTAATAGAGGTTAAGGAGGAGTGTCTTCCTCTTACCTAAGAGAAGAAAGCAAGAAAAGCCCTCCTAGAGCTCCTTACAATTTCAGATTTGCACCCAACCAAACCCTAGAAATTTCAATCTCATCAAAACAATAACAATGCTTGAAAAATAAAGCATAGATGGTCACAAAGAAGACCATAAAAATGAAAATTGGGTAAAAGAGAGTGAAGAATCAAGAAGCTTACCCAAAAACCCTAAGCTTGAAGCTTGAAGAAAATGGTGAAAATGAAAGCTCTTCAAGAAACCACCAACTAGAGAAGTGTTTAGAAGATGGAGAGGATTAAGAAAATGGGGTTAGTTGAATTTTTAGTGATGGATGAGCCAAAAGGGGGCTGCTGGCCGTGAGCTTGGCGTAGAGAGAAGGAGGAGAAAAATTCAAGGAAGAAGAAGGTAGAGAGAGAAAGTGCATAGGAAAATAAAGGTGATAGCTTTTGGGTTTTTGAAATTAATATGATATGATTAATTTGGTGAAACACAAATTCTTCCCTCCTATTTTTTGGTGCAGTAGCTGTGAGTGTGGAGAGAGGAGAGAGGAAGTGCATGGCTTCCTTGGGAAGCTTGGAGGAAATTTCCTAGAAGCTTCCTTGAAGCTTCCTTGAGAAGCTTTACACGTTTCTCAATAAAGTGAAAAGTAAGGTTGTCTCCTTAATTTAACGCTCTAGAACAGATGATTAAATACTTTGCTAGAATTATTTTCCAGTGAACAAAAGTTACAGTTAATGAAAATGGTATTTATTATTCATCAGAAAATTTTTCGGTACAGTGATTTTATTTATCAGATAAAATCTTAAAAAATGTGAACCTCGTAAACAGTGCCCGACCTCTAGTTTAGTAAGATCTCCCGTCAACAGGTCGACAGTTCAAGGTTCACCAGTCTCAGGGAAACATTTCGTTTTCCCGGCTCTACTCAGTGCATACGCAAAACAAGAAATATACTAAAATATTCGACGTTTTCAGAAAAGTCCACAAAAATTTTTAAAAATCACAAATATTCAAAAATGGATATTTGTTATGAAATAAACAATTTTTCGAGGCGTTTCACTGACTCTGCTCAGTGTGCATGCAAAATAAGAAATATATTAAAATATTTAACGTTTCCTAAAAATTCCAAAAAATCTCTAAAAATCACGAATATTGGGAAATGACTATTCATGATGAAACAAATCATTTCTAGGGTGTTACACTGACTCTGCTCAGTGTGCATGCAAAACGAGGAATATATTAAAAATACTCAGCATTTTCTGGAAAAATTCACGGAACCCAAAAATTATAAATATTATAAAATGATGATTGATGATAAAATAAATAATTTTCGGGGTGTTACAACTCTCCCCTTCTAAAAAAAATTTTATCCTCGAAATTTTCGTACCTTAGAATAGTTGTGGGTGTTGCTCCTTCATTTTGTCTTCCAGCTCCCAAGTTGCATCTCCAGTTGTTTCGTTCCAGATTACCTTTACTAATGAGATCTCCTTGTCCTTAGTTGCTTTATCTTTCTATCCTCAATTCTTACAGGAGGTGCCTCATAGGTTAAGTTCTCTTTTAATTGTACTGTATCTGGTGCTATGACATGACTTGGGTCAAGAAGGTATTTTTGTAGTTGTGACACATGGAAAACATTATGAATGTTTGAGAGGAAGGGAGGTAAGGCTATTTGATAGGCTACTGGACCTACTCGGTGAATAATCTGGTATGGTCTAAGAAATTTTGGAGTGAGTTTTCTAGATTTCAAGGCTCGGCCCACCTCAGTCGTAGGTGTGACTTTCAGAAATACATGCTCGCCTTTCTCAAACTCAAAAGGCTTCCTTCTTTTGTTTGTATAACTCTTTTGTTGGCTCTGAGCTGTCCTCATCTTTTCCTGAATCATCTTAACCTTTTCGGTCATCTGCTGTATAACATCTGGTCCAATAGTGAGGCGCTCGCCATCTTGGTACCAACATAAAGGCGTTCGACAATGTCGTCCATACAAAGCCTCATAGGATGCCATCCCTATGCTTGAATGATGACTGTTATTGTAGGTGAACTCTATCAACGGTAGAACGTTATCCCAACTTCTAGTCTGTTCTATGGTGCAAGCTCTAAGCAAATCTTCCAATGATTGGATCGTCCTCTCCGATTGGCCATCAGTCTATGGGTGATAAGCAGAACTTAGATGTAGCTTTATCCCTAATGCTCCCTATAGACTCTGCCAGAACTTTGAAGTAAATCTCGGATCCCTATCCGACACAATACTTGTAGGCACACTGTGCAGTCTAACAACTTCTCAGATATATAGCTGGGTCAGTTTCTCCAGTTTGTACCTTACATTGATCGAGAGAAAATGTGCTGATTTTGTGAGTTGGTCCATAATTACCCGAATCGAGTCATGACCTTTTCTTATCCTTGGTAAACCCATTACAAAATCCATTGCAATGCTGTCCCACTTCCATTCAGGAATAGACAATGGTTGCAGCAATCCTGCTGGTCTTTGATGTTCCACTTTAGCTTTCTGATAAACCAGATAAGTCGATACACGTCTAGTGACGTCATTCTTCATTCCATGCCACCAGAACAACTTCTTCAAGTCTTGATACATCTTTGTTATGCCCAGATGCATATTCAGCTGACTTGTGTGAGCATGATTGATGATATACTCTCTAAGCTCTTGGTCATAGGGAATACAGACTCTACCTCAGAATCTCAAAATTCCGTCTGTTCCTTCCACAAATGCTGTTTCATTGCCTTGCTTCATTAGTGTTGGGAATTGTGGATACATCACGTAGCAGAAAAACAGGATTCCCATCGAGGATCCATGCGAAAAGCCATAATCCGAGTTTTAAATTATTTACCTCTTGAAACGTGATCAAAAGGAAGGACATGAATCACCAACACCATAATAGAAACGATGTCTCTACGGTATCCACACGAACAAACTCACGAACGTCCAACGTCTGCAAAGAGGAGCCTCACGTCTCTCATACAGTGCTAGTTTCGAAGAGAAGAAAAGAAACCTGTCGCTCTCTCACTCACTTTTTTGTAGGTGCGACTAGGGTTCTGAATTGTATATCTTAGCAGCCCCTTAATAGTACTATTTATAATAGTGACTGCCTTAAGTGAGTGTGAGCAGCAGCAAGGTAAGTTGTGCAACCTTAGACCTATCTGTTATGAGTCTGGCCCATATTTGAATCCGAGTCCAACTTGGATCCATTGCTCCAATTTTAGTATGCTCTATGTGTGTGACCCTACAGGTTCTTATTACGTTGGCAGTAATATTAAAATCTCATTTTAATATTACAAGCAGTGAGCGGTATCTAGCAACACATCGCTGCTACCCAAGTAATAAGAATGTCAGTGATTTGACATAACCTTTCCATGACCAATGTTTCCGTGTCATTTAGTCCCTTTGTCAAGATATCTAGATTGAACACAAGGCATGGAATGCGTCACCCTTGTATAGTCTAATCTTTTGTTTCCTGATACTCGAGTAGGCTTTGTAACAACAAATGAGATCAATATCTCATATTGACTCATTTGAGCATGGCTATGCATTTCGCAGTCTCACTCAATCAGGGGGCCTGAAGATATCGCTCCTGTTATGTAGGAGTGACAAATCCCATCTAGGTCACTCACATCCCTCTGCATGATTCGTGGTATGTCCAATAACCAACTTTATAATCATTTTGTTACAGATGACATTTGATGGCATTAAAACACATAACTCCTCATGTAGGAATCGTAACGATCCATGTAACGTTCTCATGGTGGGTCAGTCCAGTATATCATTACTCTAATATGTACTCATTTGAAGACTTGATATCTCATATGCATGCCACGTGAGATGTGGTCATCAGTCTATGCACATACTAGTCTCAATGTATTATTGTTGTCCTAATTAATAATAATACTTGACTAGGGGCATTTAAGAATAGTGTTATAACTAAAAGGATCTCATGATCAAGTCATCCACTTGATGTCCTATGCCATCAAACTTACTATTCTAAGGACTTTATTATGTTTATAAAAAAAGAACACAATAAATGGAATGCCTCATATATTAAAATAAGCATAATAGAATGTATGTAAATACAGAAAAAGTATCGGCCTCTAGGGCATACACCAATAATTAGCTCTCTCACTTCTTGTAAGAATTTGTCGACCTTCTGCTTTTCCCGTATATCCTCCTTCAGTTCACTTGAGATGGTGACCATGTTCACGCAGATCTTTCCTGGTTCTAATTCTACAAAAGACCATACATCTCTAAACTGTTCTATTAAATTCTTTTCCTTGATCATTAGGGCAGAGACACTAATCATCTTTCTGCTCAAGGCGTCTGCCATGACGTTTGCCTTGCTGGGGTGATACAGAAATTGGAAATCATAGTCTTTCAGGAGCTCCAGCCATCTTTGCTGCCTCATGCTCAACTCCTTCTGATCATACAAATATTTCAAGCTTTTGTGATCACTAAAGATGTTGAACGTTGCTCCGTAGAGAAAATACCTCCATATCTTCAGAGCGAAAACCATAGCCGCTAACTCCAAGTTATGTGTCAGGTAATTCTTCTCATGCACTCGTAATTGCCTTGAAGCATAAGCCACTATTCTTTCATGTTGCATAAGCTCATATCCTAGTCCTTGGTATAAAGCGTCACAGTACACCTCGAAGGGCTCATTCAGATCAAGTAGCACTAAGACTGGCGAGGTAGTTAGCCGATTCTTCAACTCTTGGAAACTCTGTTCACAGCTATTGATCCACTCAAAAGCTTGGTTTTTTCTCATGAGTTAGGTGAGAGGTCCCGCGATTTTGAAAAATCCCTCAATGAACCTCCGGTAATATCCGGCCAAACCCACGAAGTTACGAATCTCCGTTACCGACTTAGGCCTTTCCCATTGTAGCACTGCCTCCACTTTTGATGGATCCACCTCAATCCTATCCTTCGAGATTACATGATCCAAAAATTTAACTTCTTCCAGCCAAAATTCACATTTTGACAGTTTTGCATACGGTATTTTCTCCTTTAAAATCTGGAGAACTATACTGAGGTGTTCAATATGAACCTCCTGATTTTGAGAATAGATCAGGATGTCATCGATGAAGATAACAACAAACCTATCTAAGTAAGGACGAAAGATCCTGTTCATATAGTCCATGAAGATAGCAAGCACATTCGTCACGCCAAATGGCATCACGAGGTATTCATAATAGCCGTATCAGGTACGAATAACGGTCTTGGGTATATCCTCCATCTTCACTCATATCTGATGATACCTAGATCGCAGGTCAATTTTTGAAAACATCGTTGCTCCCTTCAGTTGGTCCATTAAGTCGTCAATTCTTGGGAGTGGATATTTATTCTTGATGGTCACTTTGTTTAGCTATCTGTAGTCCACACACAACCTTGATAAACCGTCCTTCTTTCGAACTAGCAGTACTGGTGCTCCCCAAGGTGACACACTCGGTCTGACGAATTACTTTTCCAAAAGCTCCTCTAGTTGCTTCTTAAGCTTAGCTAATTCTATTGGTGCCATCCTATAAGGTGCTATAGACACGGGACCAGCTCCCGATATAAGGTCAATAGCGAATTCTATTTCTTGCACCGGTGGTAAACTAGGTACATCCTCAGGAAAGACTTCAAAAAATTCATTCACCACTGGAATTGTGTTCACATCCACCTCACTCTCGACTTTTAAAGAAGACAGTAGCATATATCATTGAGCTCCTTATTTCAAGAGAGCTTGAACTTGGTTGGCCATCAAGTATCTAGAATTCTCATCCACAGGGAAAACTATGATTTTTCTTGAGCAGTCTAATAGAACATGGTTGGAAGACAACCAGTCTATCCCTAAAATTATATCTAGTTCAGAAAGGGATAAACAGATCAAATCGACAGAAAAGATTTGACCTTTAACAATCAAGAGACAATTTAAACAGACTTTGGTAGTAAGTACCGGTTTATCAGTGGGGGTAGAAACTGTGATTGCATGGACAAGGTGCAAATGGTTTTGATGTCGACAAACAAGAAAGCATGGGAATACAATGATCAAGTCACAAGGAACTCAAGTTTAGGCATGTAGGTTATAGATCCAATGTAAAGGTATTTTAGAGATTCACATCAAGCTCAAATGGTTTCCTTAAAATGTTTTTGTAAAATGGTTTTTCAAGTTAAGATCAAAAGGTTTTATGTAATAACTCTTTCAAATCTAATATCCTAAGCTTTTTGGAAACTTAGCAGCCTCTTGATAAACATAAGGAGCCAAAATTTCAAGGCTCCTAAAAGATTAGGACCAGTTCCTAACCGGTTAGTTTGTTCAAGCAAAGTCTTGGAACGTTCTGTAATACATGCCTAACCGATTAGGCAAAGAAGCTAATCGGTTATTTCATAAGTCAGAGGCCAAATTATAATTGTCCTAACCGATTAGGTAGAAGACCTAACCGGTTAGTCTTTTCCCGTAAGCCAAAATTATGTTGGCCTAACCGATTAGGCAGATGGCCTAACCTGCTTATTCTCAGTAAGTCGAAACCAAAATCATGCCGGCCTAACCGATTAGGCGGATGGCCTAACCGGTTATTCACAAAGTCGAGGCCAACAACGTGATATCCTAACCGATTAGTTTGGAGGACTAACCGGTTAGAAGCTTTCCCGAACTCATTTTCGTGGAGTCCTAACCGATTAGGACACATTCCTAACCTAGTTAGCTATTAAATCAGAATACTCTCCTCACGTCTAAAATGAGCCCCTAACCGGTTAGGATATTTGGCTAACCGGTTAGCCTAAGTTCTGGAAAAACAGGGAGAAGCCCGTAATAGCTATTTTGCTGAGCATTAATTGCTCTCAACCACTTCCAATGGCATTTAATATCACTTACCTATATATTTGGAAATTGGGCTTCGTTGGGAGGTTAGAAAAACTGAACATAGCATTCTGGAATATTGATTACTAAGCTTTGAACAAGTTTTCTCATCCTTTTACATAATCCTCTGTTTTTGAGCTTGAACTTGTGTGAATCCAAATACCTTAGTGCTTCAATTTGTAATACTTGCTCTAGAGAGAGTTTCTTTCATTCAATTCATATACAATCTGTTTAGTGAGGGTGAGGCATCCCTCAAGCATTGTAAGGGTGAGGCATCCCTTGGAAAATAGAGGCTCAAGCTTTTGGGTGAGGTATCCCATAGTGTTGAGTGCTCAAGGTTGTAGCGGTTTTTCAAGCACCCATTGAAACTTGAAGAAATAGTGGAAAAATCTCAAGTTGTTGCTTGGGGACTGGACGTAGATCACAAGTGGATTGGTGATCGAACCAGGATAAACGATTGAGTTTGCTTTCTCTAAACCCTTCTCATATTTAATTTACTGTTGTATTGAATTGCTTGTATATTGTCTACTTTGGCTATCTCATTTATAAGTAAAAGTGTTTATCTCATTCATCCATTTATCTCCAATCATTCAATAGTTTCAACGAAAATTGATTATCAAATAATTTGCGAAAGATTTGCGAACTTGTTTTTAATTACTCAATTCACCCCCCTCTTGAGTATTGAGGCCACTTGGTAACAAGTGGTATCAGAGCTAGACTCTTGTATAAAGAGCTTAGCAGCTTCAAGAGAAGTGATGGCTTCAAATGGTTTTTCAAATGAAGGTTCTTCTATAAATAGACCTCCTTATTTCAATGGGGATGGTTACGCTTATTGAAAAGAAAGAATGAAATTTTTTATTGAAGCTATTGACTTAGACATGTGGGACGCCGTTGAAAATGATGCTTTTGTCCCAACACAAACTAAAGATGGTGTGACAATTAATACACCTAGAAGTGATTGGACCGATGATGATAAAAAGAAGGTTCAATACAACTTGAGAGCAAAGAACATCATCACCACATCTTTGGGGTATGATGAATTCTTTAGGGTGTCAAATTGTAAAACCGCAAAAGAAATGTGAGATACTCTACAAGTAACTCATGAAGGGACTAATGAGGTAAAACGGTCTCGAATAAACACTCTTACTCATGAATATGAACTGTTTAGAATGAACCAATGTGAGAGTATTCAAGATATGCAAAAGAGGTTTACTCATATTGTTAATCATCTCATCTCATTGGGAAAAACATTTCCTAATGAGGATCTTATTAACAAAGTTTTAAGATGTCTAAGCAGGAATTGGCAACCTAAAGTAACGGCGATTGTGGAATCAAGAGACCTATCAACTATGTCTCTAGCCACTTTTTTCGGAAAACTTCAAGAACATGAGCTGGAACTAAAGAGGCTCAATCAAAATGAAGAGCAAGATAAAAAGAAAAAGGGAATTGCACTCAAAGCCACATCTTCCATACTTGAAGATGATGATGAAGATGGTGAAGAGGATGCTGAAAACATTGAGCTAAGTGAGGAGAATCTTAGTCTCCTTGTGAGAAAATTTGGAAGATTCCTAAAGAAGAAAGGATTTCAAAGAAGACCTCCTTTTCCTCAAAAGAAAGCATATCACAAAGGAGAAGGATCTTCCACTCCTCCAAAGTGCTACGAATATGGAAAACCGAGGCACATGAAAATAGAGTGTCCTATATATCTTAAGAAGACGGAGAAGTTTGAGAAAAGACCTTCCAAGGAAAAGAGAGGAAGAAGAGCATATATAGCTTGGGAGGACAATGACTTAAGCTCTTCCGACGATTCAGAAAATGAGGAAGCCCATCTTTGCCTCATGGCTCAAGGAGATGAAAGTGGAGAAAGCGACACCGAGGTAACCTCTTCTAACCTAGAACCTCCACCTACTTATGATGAATTGCAAGATGTCTTTCAAGAATTGCATGATGAATCCTTGAGACTCACTAAAATGATTTTGTCTTCAAATAAAACAATCTCCCTATTGACAAACAAGGTTTCTACTTTAACTAAGGAGATAAATGAACTTAAAATTGAAAATGAGACTTTAGGGCTTATAGATGCTAATTCATCATGCATGACATGTTCCTCACATGATAATGCATCCATATCATTACCTTGTTCATCATGTAAAGCTTATGAAAAAGAAATTGAAGACTTGAACAACACCCTTGCAAAATTCACTTTTGGTAGAGACAATTTGAATGTGTTGTTAGGGAGACAAAAATGTGTTTTTCAAAAGGTCGGTTTAGGATTTAATCCAAACAACCATCAAAAATCTTATAAGAACTTCTTTGTTTCCTCAAAAACTTCAAGTAGCCCTTTTATAAAATGTTTTCATTGTGGTAGAAAAGGACATAGTGCATCCACTTGCAATGTTAGAAAGAATATAAACACTAAAATTGGAATAAAAAGGGTTTAGGTTCCTAAGGGCACCTTGCCTAACTCTAACACACAAGGACCCAAGACAATTTGGGTACCAAAGGTTAAAACTTGAATGTGTATTGTAGGTGTGCTTGAAGACCAAGAGCTCAAGTTGGTATCTTGATAGTGGTTGCTCTAAGCACATGACCGGTGATAGCTCCAAGTTCTCCTCCCTCACTCACAAGAAACATGGTTATGTCACCTATGGTGATAACAACAAAGGGAAGATTCTTGGAATTGGCAAAGTTGGTAAGATTCCTTCATCATCTATTGATAATGTTTTGCTTGTTGAAGGACTTAGACATAACTTGCTTAGCATTAGTCAACTGTGTGATAAAGGCAATAGGGTTATATTTGATTCTACTTGTTGCGTAATTGAGGGAAAGGATGATAAGCAAGTCAAGTTTGTTGGTCATAGAGTCAATAACATATATATGATTAGTTTAGATGATATTTCCTCAAATGATGCTAAATGCTTTATGAGTAAAGAAAATGATTCATGGTTATGGCATAGAAGAATTACTCACATTCACATGGATCACTTAAACAAATTGGTTTCTAAAGAACTAGTAATTGGTCTTCCAAAGCTCAAATTTGAAAAAGACAAACTTTGTGATGCATGTCAAAAGGGAAAACAAGTAAAAGTCTCTTTTAAAGCTAAAAACACAATTTCAACTTCTAGACCTTTACAACTTTTGCATATGGATCTTTTTGGTCCCTCTAGAACTATGAGCTTTGGTGGGAATTACTATGCATTAGTAATTGTGGATGATTTTTCTAGGTTTACATGGACATTATTCTTAGCCCACAAAAATGATGCTTTTCAATCATTTAGAAAACTTGCCAAAGTTATTCAAAACGAAAAAGGTTTTTGTATTGCATCCATAAGAAGTGATTATGGTGGTGAATTTGAAAATCATGAATTTGAAACTTTGTGATGAACATGGTATTGAGCATAATTTTTCTGCCCCTAGAACACCACAACAAAATGGTGTTGTAGAAAGGAAAAATCGATCTTTAGAAGAAATGGCAAGAACTATGCTCAATGAGGCCAACCTTCCTAAGTACTTTTGGGCAGATGCGGTTAACACTGCTTGTTATGTTATGAATAGAGCCCTAATAAGGCCAATTTTAAAGAAAACCCCATATAAATTGTACAAAGGAAGGAAACCTAATATATCACATTTTCATGTCTTTGGATGTAAATGCTTTGTTTTGAATAATGGAAAGGATAACTTGGGGAAGTTTGATGCAAAATCTAATGAGGGAATATTCATTGGTTATTCTATTCATAGTAAGGCCTTTAGAGTCTATAATAAACGAACTATGACCATAGAAGAGTCCATACATGTTGCATTTAATGAAACTAACCCAAATGAGCCGAGAAAGGAGCTTGTTGATGATGTTGCAGAAATCTTGGCAAAGACACACTTGGAAAACCAAGAGAAAGAGTCCAAGAAGAAAGAAGAGAGACTCCTTGATCAATCATGGCAAGAAGATTCAGAAATCTTGGATCTACCCAAGGAATGGAGGACTTCAAGGTATCATCCTCTTGACAAGGTGATAGGTGATGTATCAAAAGGGGTAACCACTCGAAACTCTCTTAGAAATGCATGTAATCACCTAGCCTTTGTCTCTCAAGTTGAACCTAAAGACATAAATGAGGCCATTAATGATGAGCATTGGATCTTGGCCATGCAAGAAGAACTAAACCAATTTGAGAGGAATCAAGTTTGGGAATTAGTTTCAAGGCCCAATGATCATCCTATAATTGGTACCAAATGGGTCTTTAGGAACAAACTTGATGAAACAGGTTTAATAATAAGATATAAAGCTAGGCTTGTAGCTAAGGGATATAATCAAGAAGAAGGCATAGATTATGAAGAAACTTATGCTCCCGTAGCTAGGTTAGAGGCCATTAGAATGCTACTTGCATATGCTTGCATCATGGATTTCAAACTCTATCAAATGGATGTCAAAAGTGCCTTTTTTAATGGTTTTATACAAGAAGAGGTGTATGTTGAACAACCTCCTGGTTTTGAAGATTTTGATTTGTCCAACCATGTTTTTAAATTGAAAAAGGCCTTGTATGGCTTGAAACAAGCTCCTAGAGCTTGGTATGAAAGGTTGAGCAAATTTCTTTTAGAAAAAGGATTTTCTAGAGGCAAGGTTGACACCACTCTTTTCATAAAGCACAAAAAGCATGACATTCTTCTAGTTCAAATCTATGTTGATGACATTATATTTAGTGCTACTAACAACTCTCTTTATAAAGAATTTTCAAATATTATGCAAAGTGAGTTTGAGATGTCTATGATGGGTGAGCTCAACTTCTTCCTTGGTCTCCAAATCAAGCAAGCAAGAGAAGGAACATTCATAAGCCAATCCAAGTATTGCAAGGAGCTTCTCAAAAAATTTGGAATGGACAATGCCAAGCATATGGCAACTCCTATGGGTACCTCTTGTTATTTGGACAAGGATGAAGGAGGTAAATCGGTAGAAATTACAAAATATAGAGGTATGATTGGCTCACTCCTTTATCTCACTGCAAGTAGGCCTGATATAATGTTTAGTGTATGCATGTGTGCAAGATATCAAGCTAATCCTAAGGAATCACACCTAAGTGCTGTTAAGAGAATAATGAAATATCTAATAGGCACATCACAAATGGGTTTGTGGTACCCTAAGGGTGCCTCATGTAGTCTTATTGGGTATTTCGATTCTGATTTTGCTGGATGCAAAATGGATCGAAAAAGCACTAGTGGGACATGCCACTTGCTTGGCAGTTCACTAGTTTCTTGGCATAGCAAGAAACAAAATAGTGTGGCAATCTGTCTACACCGAAGTTTAATATGTTGTAGTACCGGGGGAGTTGTTGTTCTCAAGTCCTTTGGATGAAACAATAACTCTTGGACTATGGTCTTGAGCTTGATCACATCCCCATAAGATGTGATAATACTAGTGCAATTAACTTGTCAAAAAATCCCATCTTGCATTCTAGAACTAAACATATTGAAATAAGGCATCATTTCATTAGAGATCATGTTCAAAAGGGTGATTGCATACTTGAATTTGTTGAAACAACTAAGCAACTAGCTGACATTTTCACCAAACCCCTAGCAAAAGAAGCATTTTTCTATATTAGAAATGAACTTGGTATATTGGATCAATCATGCATAAATTAATCATTTGCTACATAATCTCTGAATTTTTTTTAACTCCTATACTGACTTGAGCGTCGGAGTGTTCTCTTATTTTGTTTTGCAGGAGCTGAGTTCATGCTTAAGTCCCCCAAATCTAAAAGCTCAAGGTTCCTATTAATATTGGGAAGATTTTGGTTCTAAATGAAGAATGGACTCAAGCCAAAATGAACCTCAAGTGATTTGGAATACTGGAAATGAAATGAGATTGCTCCTACTGATATATGCCAAGGACTATTCTCATAAGTTTATAATAATGCTATTAGTGCAATGATCAAGCAAAAGAAGAAGTATATGTTTTCGTATGGGATTTGGAAGTGTTTGGAACACTAAGGGACTCACTGTAATGATCAAATAATCGGTTAGAAATCACTCCCTAACCTAAGTTACCCAGTAATTGGAAAGTCATTCGGACGTTCGACTTGGTACAATAACCGGTTACCTAATTCCCTAACCGGTTATTGGATAACTCAAGAGCCATTTCCTAATTTCCCTAATCGGTTACCCACATTCCCTAACCTAAGTTAGGCCCCTCCAATTAAAAAGCCCCCAAAGAGCGTGTTCCCTCCATTCACGCCCCTCCACTTCCATATTCATCTTTAACCTCTCAAGCTCTCTCACACCCATTGCCTCACCTTCATCCCTCACCATCAATCCACCACAAATACGGTCTTCCAACCCCATTTCTCTCACATTTCATCATCCCCCATCATCATTCTTACATTAAAACCTCAATTTCCATCTCCCTCATCTTCCAACCCCACCTCCACCATGGCCAGCAGCTCTTCTTTTCCCAAAAGGACACGTACCAAAAACCCCAATGTCCCCAAGGAAACAAACCCCACTGACCCAGACCCAGACTTCTCAGTTGCTCTGAATCTCGGGAGGTACTTCATTGACCCTGCTCAGATGAAGAAGTACCAATTGGAATTCCATGCAAGACGTATCATCTCCTCGAAATGGATGGACTGGGAGTTCTTCGTTCAAGAGGGATTCACTCCTCTCACAGAGCTTCTTGAGTTCCATGGGCTGAAAACTCTCATCACCACCAATCCGGGGTACTTCTATCTTGAACCCATTAAAGTTTTCTTCTGCAATTTATCTGTTAAAGGAGGAATTTTAATTTCTGAAGTTAAGAAGCATAAGATAGTTGTAAATTCTAGTGAGTGGGTCACTCTGTTTGATCTTCCCACTCCGATGTGAAAATATTAAAGTGGAAAACCATAGTAAATGGGAAAATTATAAGAGAGAAGATGTTGTAATGGGCATGATTCAACCTGGAATTCCAATGCCAAGAGGAACGTTCACTACCGGGCTTCTGACGATCCATGATCGTCTTCTTTATTTCATTGTCACTCACATTCTTGCACCAAGGGCAAGCAATTATGCCCTGTTGAAGAGGAAGACATCTTTTGATGTGGCTTCTCAAGGAACGCATCAAGATCAACTGCCTTTCTACATTATACACACTATGCCGAAAGCTCAAAACAAGGCAAGCTTATGGATCTTCCGTATGCACTTCGATTGCTCGCATCCTAGACCATCACAAGGTTCCCCGTTGGAAGATGGCATTGTGAACACAAAGCAGGCCCTCATAAATTTGGTCTAGCATCTCTAAATAGAATGCACATGAAGAAGGTCAATGGTGAATGGACTTATGGCCAAGCACGAGTAGGAGGAGCGCTACCAAGAAATTCTCGGTTCACACAGCGATGTCCCTATGGAGGAGGCACCAGAAATGGGAAGCGTCTCTAAATCCACCAGTGAAGCTCGCATTCTTGCAGCCATTGCGGATCTGCGCACCTACCAAGAGCATAGCAACTCAGTCATCTTTGATCGGTTGAGTGCCATGGAGAACCGCTTGGATAGGCTCGAGCGTCGCTTTCCAGCACCCGAGGACCCTGGGGCTTAGGCATGGACTCCCTGTTTGGCATGATTGTGCTGTTTAGCCTTTGAACTATATTTTTGACTGTGCTGCACTTTCTTATTTTGGTTATTTTGGAAGCCTAATTTAGCATGACTGATCACTATTTATCTCTGGCTTATTTTGGATATTGGATTTTGGTATGAATCTTGTTATGAATATTGGACATATAATTTTTGGTATACCTGATCATATGCTTTTTGAACACTATGTTTAATTTTGAATACCTATGTTATATGTTCTGTGACTACTCATGAGTCTCTGAATTATTAAATTTGTGCTTTTGTTATGAATCCTTGACTCTTTGCTTATCATATAATCTGTTATGAGTTGCATGACTGATTTTGAATACCCTAGGTTGTTGCGTTTTTTTTATTATGCCAAAAGGGGAGAAGAATAAGGTATTGAGAAAAGTAACTAAATGTGGATGTGTAATGATAATGTAACTAAATGATAATGAATTTGTGAGTTGCATGTTAATTAATGGTCCTGAAATTCCAAAACAAAGGGGGAGTCAGCATCTCTGACTTAAGCACCTCTTGAACAAAAGAGGGGGAGTAAGTCTCCAAATTCTCTTATGAATTCCAATTATCATATGAACTAACCCTTTTCTCAACAAGTGTTTGTCATCATCAAAAAGGGGGAGAATGTGATTGCATGGACAAGGTGCAAATGGTTTTGATGTCGACAAACAAGAAAGCATGGGAATACAATGATCAAGTCACAAGGAACTCAAGCTTAGGCATGTAGGTTATAGATCCAATGTAAAGGTATTTTAGAGATTCACATCAAGCTCAAATGGTTTCCTTAAAATGTTTTTGTAAAATGGTTTTTCAAGTTAAGATCAAAAGGTTTTATGTAATAACTCTTTCAAATCTAATATCCTAAGCTTTTTGGAAACTTAGCAGCCTCTTGATAAACATAAGGAGCCAAAATTTCAAGGCTCCTAATCGATTAGGACCAGTTCCTAACCGGTTAGTTTGTTCAAGCAAAGTCTTGGAACGTTCTGTAATACATGCCTAACCGATTAGGCAAAGAAGCTAATCGGTTATTTCATAAGTCAGAGGCCAAATTATAATTGTCCTAACCGATTAGGTAGAAGACCTAACCGGTTAGTCTTTTTCCCAGAAGCCAAAATTATGTTGGCCTAACCGATTAGGCAGATGGCCTAAACGATTATTCTGTAAGTCAGAAACCAAAATCATGCTGGCCTAACCGACAGGGCAGGCGGATGGCCTAACCGATTATTCACAAAGTCGAGGCCAACAACGTGATGTCCTAACCGATTAGTTTGGAGGACTAACCGGTTAGAAGCTTTCCCGAACTCATTTTCGTGGAGTCCTAACCGATTAGGACACATTCCTAACCGTTAGCTATTAAATCAGAATACTCTCCTCACGTCTAAAATGAGCCCCTAACCGGTTAGGATATTTGGCTAACCGGTTAGCCTAAGTTCTGAAAAACAGGGAGAAGCCCCCGTAACGGCTATTTTGCTGAGCATTAATTGCTCTCAACCACTTCCAACGGTATTTAATATACTTACCTATATATTTGGAAATTGGGCTTCGTTGGGAGGTTAGAAAAACTGAACATAGCATTCTGGAATATTGATTACTAAGCTTTGAACAAGTTTTCTCATCCTTTTACATAATCCTCTATTTTTGAGCTTGAACTTGTGTGAATCCAAATACCCTAGTGCTTCAATTTGTAATACTTGCTCTAGAGAGAGTTTCTTTCATTTAATTTATATACAATCTGTTTAGTGAGGGTGAGGCATCCCTCAAGCATTGTAAGGGTGAGGCATCCCTTGGAAAATAGAGGCTCAAGCTTTTGGGTGAGGTATCCCATAGTGTTGAGTGCTCAAGGTTGTAGCGGTTTTTCAAGCACCCATTGAAGCTTGAAGAAATAGTGGAAAAATCTCAAGTTGTTGCTTGGGGACTGGACGTAGATCACAAGTGGATTGGTGATCGAACCAGGATAAATGATTGAGTTTGCTTTCTCTAAACCCTTCTCATATTTAATTTACTGTTGTATTGAATTGCTTGTATATTGTCTACTTTGGCTATCTCATTTATAAGTAAAAGTGTTTATCTCATTCATCCATTTATCTCCAATCATTCAATAGCTTCAACGAAAATTGATTATCAAATGATTTGCGAAAGATTTACGAACTTGTTTTTAATTACTCAATTCACCCCCCCTCTTGAGTATTGAGGCCACTTGGTAACAGAAACAGTTAAGTCAAAAGGTAAAGACGACACAGGCAAACCAAGTCTTTGCACACAGTCATATGATATAAAAGAATGGGTTACCCTAGAGTCATACAGTATAGTTAAAAGGTTACCTTCTATGGTGCCTTCTCCTTGAATCAAGTCTTCAGACTCGGAGGCTTCAGCTCCGCTCATGGTATAGACCCGTCCTCCTGCTTGCGATTTCTTGGCTCTTGCAGCATTGACTGAAAGTTCAGCCTTTGCTTGATTGCAGTCTCGGGATACGTGGCCAAGTTTGCCACATCTGAAGCAGATAATCAGCTTTATGGTGCAGTCCCTCGTGAGATGATCCTTCCCACACTTCAGGCATTTAGAAGGATACACCACATTTTGGCTAGTCCGGTTCCCAGTAGAACCTCCACCAGAACTTCCACCCACCGTCTATTGCTGGTTTCTTGTTTGTTGGGAATAGGGCTTCTTTTGGAAGCGGTTAGAACTGTTGCCACTGCCCCTTTGGAACCTTGTGGGTCCAAAGTTCCTGCTCCTTGTATCTCTAGATTGCTCCAGAGCTCTCACTTCATAGCACGTATCTAGTGGCTCTGAGAACTCACTAATTTTCAGGGTGGTAACGACTTTCTTCACTTCATATCTCAGTCATTCTGTAAACCTCCGACACTTTCAGGCTTCATTTAGTTGGTGCTGAAAGTATGTTAAAAACTGTGACAAGTTTTCAAATCTCGCTGCATACTCGCTAACGGTCATATTCCCTTGCCTCAGGTTGAGAAACTCCGCCTCCTTCGCGTGCCTCGCGCTCGTAGGAAAGTACTTATCCAAGAATTTTTCCTTGAATAAATCCCAAGTGATCTCGCAGTTTACAGCTTCCAGTATTCTCTGCACTCCATTCCACCAGTTCTCAGCATTGCTAACCAACATGAAGGTAACATTGGTCACTTTCTTATTCTCGGCGCAATTCATGCCTCGAAAGACTTTCTCTAGCTCTTTGATCCATAGACTAGCTTTATCTGGATTGAACTCTCCTTTGAATTGGGGAGGATTGTGGCATCAAAACTCCCCCAAGTTCTGAGCATCTGCAGTAGCTTCAAGCTGTTGAGCATCCCTTTCTTGTTTGAGCAACTCTCTCTTATTGTTGTGTAGCTCGCTCAGCCTGTTGTGCGATGGCCTCAGCCATCCTTTGCATTGCCTCTATAGCAGCTACCATGTCTTCTCTTCGTGCCATCTTACTTTCTCAAATCGGATTAGTTGAAAAACACAAGGAAAGTCAAATGTATCCACTAGGAGTACCAAACAATGCATCTTTGTGTTTGGTTTTCAAAGAAACACACAGCACAAACAAGACAGACTCAATCACAAGACCCAAAGAAACATAAACCGGGGCTCTAATACTAACTTAATGTAACGCCCCTTTTTGGGAGGGAACATCACATTGTCATTTACAATACAGAAAATAAAAATGATAAAGTTAAGACCCAGTTCTTTTTATTATGATTAAATTTATCTGGTTAAGGTTGCATAAATAAAGTGGTAAAAAATATTTTTTTGTGTTATAATAATTAATAAAATATAGTGACGAAACATAAATGACAATAAAGAGCAAGACAGAAGAAAAGTATGCATTTGATCAACATTGCATATTCTTATATATTTATATCAATTCTATTTCGTTACAAAGCCCAATGTACAAAAATAAAAACTATACCTGCTCAAAGGATCATACATATACAACCCACCAAAATAATAAAACATCAGGCCCCCAAAATAAAACACTGGTAGCCATCAGTACCTACCGACAGTGTCAGTCCCTGAGATGAGGAGGAATCGTGTCAGGATCTTCTTTAGGATCCTCAGCGAGATCCTCCTCGGGGTCTTCCTTATCTGAGAAAACCTCCATAGGAGCCACCGAGCTACTGGCCGGAGCCCGAGCAGTGGAATCAAAAGAATCCTCCTATGGGGTGTAATAGTGGGCACCCCACATCTCCTTGATGGGCAGATAAAACTCCAAACATAAGCTGACACAACAAGTAAAGATTGGCAGTTCATGATGCCTCCAAGCTAGTGAGATAGACACGTCTCCCAGGTAGACATAACGATCAAAATCTAGGTTGATGTGCCAGCAGTCTGGCCCCCCAAGGAAGGTCAAACACACATCACCTAAGAATCCGCGTGAGCACGCCGCCATGACCCGTCAGTAGGTGCTAATCTAGACTGGTCCAGAAGCAGGGGAAATTGGGAGCTTCACCCTCCTTGCCGACATCTTCGATAGGACACAATATACAGATAGATAATAACAGAAATACAGGAAAGAGGTAAGATACCCTACCATCATTACCAATTATAGCAGCAAGAAATAAAACGGCGCAAAGCGCCCACATAGCATTTCAACAGCAATAATAGTAATAAGCATTAAATAGTAGTAATAAATAATTAAGCATTTCTAGGAAGTTATATATCAGTAATACAACAGTTTCAATTATAATAATGAATAAATACCAGATAATACATGGACTCACTATGCACATGCATACAAGGTCAAAATCCTACTCTATGGAGCTAGACACAAACAGTCGAAGAGAAAGATCAGGAGACACGTCTACAACTCGGCTGCCATGGCCAAAGTGCTATAATTCATCAGTTTATCCACGTGCACATCAGGGCATTGTACAGACAGTCTACGCTAGATCACGATATAGGACAGTGGCCGGTCAGGATCGTTGGTGCGTTTGCATCGGTTTGCCCCACGGATAGAAGAGCTACCAACTGTCCATTGCGAGGTACTCGCACCCCGACGCCCCCATGGTCAACAATAAGACCTACACTAGTCTACTCACACCCGCACAAAGGTGTATTCAATCTCCTAGGCAACATGGCCTTAACAATAGTCCAACGGACTTTCACAATGCATGACAACTCTATACATAAACATGTATGTTCATCATTACATATTTTTCCACAATATGCCACAATTGGCCAAACTAAGTATCAACACATCATTAGTCACTTACATGGACTCACAATATCATAATATTAGAATTAAATGAATTAATACATTTTTAAGGTTTATTATGAATTCTTACTTAAACTTAGCCTTTCTTGCAAAGTTCGTCTCTAGATGAATTCTCTTAATTAATTAAATTCTCTAATGAAATTTATTCTCATGCGCTTAGAAATTTATTCTAAGGGTCTCAAAGTCTCACACTCTCTTGTTCTTTCCCTAATTAAAATTACCCTAAGTTTTATGATAAATTTCATTCTTGGTTCTTTAAAATTTATGAATCTCAAAGTATATTCTAATCTTCCAATTTGCTAATTTTTTTTCCATCCTATTACCAATAATTTAATCACTTGATTATTTAAGTTCCAAGGTTATCCAAAGTTGCATAATCAAGCGCTAAATGGCCCTAGAGGTCGTGGCCTCCCTAGGGGATTAAGTTCCCAAACTTCTCATTCCACTAATCACATATCGTATACTTGATTAATTATGTCTTCCACTTGTTATAATTGTCCATCAAGAACCCTAATTTTGGGCCCCCAAAACCGTGAGCTATCCCAAAGGGAATTCAAATTATTTCTTTCCATTTCATGCCTTCTAATCCATTCAAACATATCAATATACATAATCAATCAATCCAATAGCTTAAATAAATTACAAACAATATGTAAACATACCAATCATGCAAATAAAGAATAACCCTCAATAGAGTTTTCTCACAATCATTCACAAACAAGGTTTCTTATTGCTAATAGAGGTTGAGGAGGAGTGTCTTCCTCTTACCTAAGAGAAGAAAGCAAGAGAAGCTCTCCTAGAGCTCCTTGCAATTTCGGATTTGCACCCAACCAAACCCTAAAAATTTCAATCTCATCAAAAAAATAACAATGCTTGAAAATAAAGCATAGATGGTCACAAAGAAGACCATAAAAATGAAAATGGGTAAAAGAGAGTGAAAAATCAAGAAGCTTACCCAAAAATCCTAAGCTTGAAGCTTGAATAAAATGTAAAAATGAAAACTCTTCAAGAAACCACCAATTAGAGAAGTGTTTAGAAGATGAAGAGGATTAAAAAAATGGGGTTGGTTGAATTTTTAGTGATGGATGAGCCAAAAAGGGGCTGCTGGCCGTGAGCTTGGGGTAGAGAGAAGGAGGAGAAAAATTCAAAGGAAGAAGAAAGTAGGGAGAGAAAGTGCATTGGAAAATAAAGGTGATAGCTTTGGGTTTTTAAAATTAATATGATATGATTAATTTGGTGAAACACTAATTCTTCCCTCCCATTTTTTGGTGCAGTAGCCGTGAGTGTGGAGAGAGGAGAGAGGAAGTGCATGGCTTCCTTGGGAAGCTTGGAGGAAATTTCTTAGAAGCTTCCTTGAGAAGTTTCGCACGTTTCTCAATAAAGTGAAAAGTAAGGTTGTCTCCTTAATTAAACACTCTAGAACAGATGATTAATTACTCTGCTAGAATTATTTTTCAGTGAACAAAAGTTACAGTTAATGAAAATGGTATTTACTATTCAGTAGAAAATTTTTCGGTACAGTGATTTTATTTATCAGATAAAATCTTGAAAAATGTAAACCTCGTAAACAGTGCCCAACCTTGAGTTTAGTAAGATCCCCCGTCGACAGGTCGACAGTTCAAGGTTCACCAGGCTCAGGAAAAACATTTCGTTTTCCCGGCTCTACTTAGCGCGCACGCAAAATGAGGAATATACTAAAATATTTGATATTTTTAGAAAAGTCCACAAAAATTTCTAAAAATTACAAATATTAGAAAATAGATATTTGTCATGAAATAAACAATTTTCTGGGGCGTTTCACTGACTCTGCTCAGTGTGCACGTAAAATGAGAAATATATTAAAATATTCAACATTTTCGAAAAATTCTAAAAAATCTCTAAAAATCACGAACATTGAAAAATGACTATTCATGATGAAACAAATTATTTCTGGGGTGTTACACTAACTCTGCTCAGTGTGCACGTAAAATAAAAAATATATTAAAATATTCAACATTTTCTGAAAAAATCCACAGAAATTTCCAAAAATTATAAATATTATAAAATGATGATTGATGATAAAATAAATAATTTTCAGGGTGTTACAAACATGATATTGTCCTTTGTGAGATGAGGGTTAACATGGTTTGTAAGTTTGCTAAATTTCCTTCTTCCTTTTGGTTGATGAGGACCTTATGCATCCATAGTGTGGTGGAATGCCATAGGGTAGTGTTGGAGAACCTTAGGCATCCATAGTGTGATGGAGTGCCATAGAGTAGTGTTGGGAAAACCTGAGGCATCCTTTGAGATATAGACTATCATGGGTAACTACCTAGGACCTTAATTAACACGAGGTTGCTTTTGGTATCACTTGGGAAGTGATGAGAAGGTGTACTAAAAACAACTAGTGTGGGTTTGTTTGGTATGGTATGCCTACTTGTATGCATAGGTTGCCCATTTAGAGTTAAAGTTGAGCTTAAGATGTATAAAAGGGTGTGTGCTTCCTTGTTTATCAAGGTTAAGCTTTGTTTATTGCTAGAGACATGGGTTGGTTCCTTTATGTGATGGAGTTGAGCCAAGAGTGCATGTTTCCTAGTTGTAGTTCTTTCACTTGGTTAGAGTGAACCTTGTGATAGGATTTGGTGAGACCTTGGGCATCCAAGTGTTGTGGAATACTACAAGGTAATGTCTAGAACCTTGTGCAACTTGAGGTTGCCTTGAGATCACTTGCAAAGTGACGGTGCAAGGTGCTAGATATAAGAATGCTAGTGACATGGGATTTACTGCTTATGTGATAAGTTGAGGTAAAGTCTTAAGTCACTAGTGTTACTCTTCACTTGGTTGTGGAGAACCTTATGTTGAGTGTGTATGTTTTTAAAAATGACCTTGCATGTTTTGTTTTCAAACTTGCTATTTGCTATTTCCTATGTATTGTAACCTTAGATGGTGTGCACAACCATGTGGCCAAAGAATAAGGTGCTTGATCCAATTTCTTAGAGCGAAGGCTCATTATGGTCAAGGTTATCGGTATGGGGTTGGTAGCAGTACTCTTACTTTGGTGAGGGGAAGGAATCCACTTATTATTAGGTAGTGTCAGGGCTTAATTGCCTATCCTACCCAGTGTATACAAGGGAACGCGGTTCTTGGGAAATAAGTAAGTAACATGTGTTTTCTAAAACTAAAATCTGCATTAGCATTACATAATCATACTATTAGGATATTGTTTGAGCATAACCATACATCATAGCATAAAGCATTGTATTTTTTGACAACTATATGGGTGGTTGTCTTGCTAGCTTGTTTGGTTGATGATATCTTACGATTGTATGGGCGGTTATTTGATATCATTAAGAGTTACACTTGTGAGTTAAGATTATAGCTTGCCTTGTGAATGTTACATAGAGTTGTATACATATTCTGATAGTGTTGAGTAGTGGCTCATTTATCTATTGTAGGTATAATCTTATGTTTATAGTGTGGTTTATTCTTTGAGAATGAATAAACACTAGTATTGGTTACTTATACTGAGAAATTGTGATTTCTCACCCCTTTTGTGTTTCCATGTAAAACCAAGTCGAGACCTTTCTAAGGGGAAGGAGAAGAAGCGGAAGCGGAATAACTAGTGTAGTTGGTTTTGTTTCTTTTGAGTTTAAGCTTATATTTATTTACACTACTTTTAAGTTGTATAAAGTTATGTAATACAGTATGCCTTTGTGAGGCTAATGATGTATGTATATAACTTCTCGTTGTTCAGGCTCTCTATATTTATTTGTGTGAATGAAAGATATGGGCTTAGTTATTGTTTTAAGTTAAAAGTAGCATTTCTAATACTGCTTATCCAGGTATATGTCAGATATACTAAGTTACCGGTATTAGGATGTTATAGTCTCAACTTTTCACCAAGGGTCATTTAATGACCTCTAACGGTAACTTCTGACCTCAAATGGTCAGAATTCTCCATCTATAAATAGAATGGAAAATTACAACCCTTCTCACTATTCAAGCAATCAAATCTCTCATTCATTCTTACTCTCTCTCTCTCACTCACTTTCTTGTGTTCTTGCTCTGTTCACAAATCTCCTTCTCTGCAAAATCCTCTGCTACCCTGAAACAAGCATACATCTTATACATATGGTGGTGAAAACCAAAAACCCTTCAACCCTTGATCCACAATCATTTGGTGAGGAACATTCTTCTTCTTCGTCCACTTCCCTTGAACCTTCTTAACCACCACCAATAACCCAGGAAACACCATTGGAGACTCCTACTCCCTCTGAACCACAACCTTTTGCTATCCCTGTTAGAAGAAGGAGATCTCTTAGGGTTATGTCAAGTGCTGTGAAATCCACAACCTTTTTGACTTAGATTATGTAGTTCTATTTAAAAGATGTGCTAATTTTTTTATGTCTTTCTTTCCAAATACTTTACTGTAGAAACCTTTCATTCGATTTTCTCTTTTAATTTAACTTTACATAATTAATAAGATGTAAATTGTTATATATAAATACTAAGCAACAAACTGTACTTTTATTTATTTACAAGTGTACCACTTACATTGATATACACTACTTAGTTATGAGAAACTACCTAATTAGACCAAGAATTAGGCATCCAAAATTTAAGGGGCTTATAACATTGCTTTCATCTAGTGATACACACATAGTCTTATCAACTTATATAACCATACAATACTTGAGTAGAAGATATTAACATTCTGGATTGCCATAGCAAGACATCATTCCATTATTGATCAGCAGATTGAATACAACCTTTACTACTTTTCTGGAAAACACCACACACATAATGAGAATTGTATAATTCCTAGTAGGAAAACAAACTAAATAAATTACTACTATACAAACTATGGCGCTTCTAGCTACATCAATCACAAAGAACACTTTACGCAGTAAGAGAGAATATAAATCACAATAATAATTATGTCAATACATCAAATCACTTAGTGATCATATTCACATTTTATTATATAACTTATAACAATAATCACATTCATATATCAAATCACAAAGTAATCATATTCGCATTTTATTGTATAAACCATAAAAATAATCACATTCATATATTAAATCATATAGTGATTACATCCATATATCAATTCACTTCTCATTAGGCTTTACTTTTCTCGTCTTGCTCACCTTCTTGCTCACATTGGTCATTATCCTAGCAGAGATTTCATACTTTTTAGGGTGTCTCCCAGTTTAAATGGACTTAATCTAATGTAAGACTTCCCATTAAGTTTGACTTAGCCTGAGGAAAACTTAATTCCTCTTAGCCCATGAACCTCCATAATAGGTTCTAGAAGACAAGTGTTGTGGATTTCCCGCAAGCGCACGGATCGTACAAGTAGTAAATAAAGATCGTTCTCACGAGGATCGATTGATTACTAACTCTTACGGCTATTTTAATTGTTTAAGCGAATAAAATCGATAGAGAAGGTTCAATTAAAATTAATACGAAAAGCAAAGCAATAAAGTAAACAATTGAAATTAGAAAAGATGAGATTTAACAAGGATTTAAAGCTCTAGGATTCGGAATCCACTACACTATCCCCTACGATAAATTATAATATTATCTTTGTTAATGTTTAATTATGTTCTTGAAGGCGATTTGTCCTTAATTATTTAAAATCCAATTTCTTGGCACTAAAAACATGCTAAAACTTCACTAACCTCATTCTCATGGCAATTAATCTAAGTTCCAACCCATTAAGATTCATGACAATCGTTTACCCCTCAAAAGATTTAAGCCTATGTTTAGGTCTTAATTCCTAAGTTCAATTCTTAGATTATCAAGTAATTAGATTTCATTTTTCGATCCTTCACCTAAAGCCTAAAATCATGTAAATATGGCGCGCAACATATCACAAGCATTAAGCATACCAAGAATGAATCAAGAACAATAATTTCGTTAACAAAGAATCAATTAATAATTCATAATAGGAAAATAGGGAGTTTCATCATAATCCTAGAAAAGGGATTTAGCCACTAATGGCCATCATACCACAAGCAAGAACAAGGATTAAAGAAACAACCATGATTGATGAACAAAAAGAAAAGATGGGAAGATAGAAATGGAGGAAAGAACCTCAATGGTTAATCTTCTAAGAGTCTTGCTCTTGCCTTCAAAGCATTTGCCTTTGAATTCTTGCGCTTCTCCTCTCAAAACCTGCCATCACACAAGTCTCTAGCCAAAAGTCCCTTTTTGTTTGGTGTTTTTGCCCTATTTATAATGATTTAGGGGCAAAATTTCTTTTTTTTCGCGTCAAAGGGACTCACACGGCCATATCTCCCTTCAACATGGCCGTGTGAGCTTTAAAAATATTGTAATTTACACGTTCAGGAGTCACACTGCCGTGTTGAAAGGAGACACGACCGTGTTTCCCACGCAGAAGCTTGACAGAAGCATTTTTTAAATTAGACATGGGTGTGTCTAACTCTTTAATCACTCAAAACGTCATTTTTTGGAGAAGTGGTCTTCGTGAAAGTTGTATATCTTTTCCTTAGCTTTCCAATGCCACTAGAATCACCTCATTTTGACTTCTGTAGCTCAAGTTATACTCATTTTATCGCGTAATGGTCAAAAACTCTGCGAATCTTGGCCATATAAATTCCGAGCTCAACTCCATTGTAATGAATCCATCCAAAGCTTCATAGAGCCATGTCAACACACTTATTTTGGACCTAAAAACATAGAGAAAGACCAATCATGAGATTCCAAGGATAATTAAATTAAATGTGGCATAAATTCTAACATAAATCATGAAAGTACACCTAAATCCACCTCAAATCAAGCACAAGAGGTGTGTATTTTATCCACACATCAAATTCTCCCACACTTGAACTTTGCTTGTCCTCAAGCAAAGAATATGAATAAAAAATAAGATTAAACTCAACATCAAGAAACATGAATCAATGGAAATTCTACAATTTAAAAATTCAATTAAGCTCAGCAATCAAATCCAATTAAGTAAGATTATTTAGCACTTAATACAATTAGAGGCTTGAGTCTAGCTTGCACCTTTTCTCTTTACCAATCATTTAAGATCATTCATCTTTCCATTGCTCAAGTGTTTAAGGATAAAGAGATCACTCAAATTTCTCTTGAAAAATGCAATACCATTGGCTTAGTTATCAATCTAATCATAACAAGAATCAAAAGGACTTCCTCTAGTTGTAATGGGACCAAGGGTATAATGAAAAGTAAGAAAAAGATAAGAAAGTGTAAAGAATATTCATGAATAAATCGATACAAAACAGAATCAAGTTAAAAACATAATGCACAAGGAGATAGCCAATTCTCACTTTCAACCAAATATTCTCATTATTCTTCACCACAATTTTTTTCTTTCTTTTTTCCTTCTTCATTCATTTTTATTTTTTTTCATTTTTCTTTTTTTAGCAACAAACCCCTTGAAGACAGAAACAATCCTTTATGACTTCTCAATTAGCACATCAATTGCTCCAAAGAAATTCAACCTGATTAATCAATAAGGTATCTAAGAAAAAATTAATTTCAAGCTCAAATGGGACAACTAAAGGATTATTTTATCAATGCAACTCTGAAAGTCATGAAAGAATTAAACTTAAGTGCCTCAATCATGTTCAAGAATGTATGTGAATCAATAAAATCTCAACAAGATATCAAATCAAGTTCTAGCATACATAAATCAAGAGAAAATTCACTCTAGAAGAAAAATAGGATTTTGAGTATGAAAAATCTAATCATGAACCTAGCTTAAAACTCACTTTTTGGCTTAAGTTAGTAAAGAGAATAAATTGCAAGTAACATGACTAATTTTTAAAATAAAATGCTAGATGTTTCAAAACTCAATTGAAAAAGAATTGTCTTGCACAAAATCAGCTCATGAGCAGTGGATTCCCTTCTTAAACATATTTCTATCAGCTTAAAAATAATCAAGAAATTAATACACAATTTCCACTTGATTACCAACAATACTCAAGTGTTCATTAATTTCACAAAAACTTGAACCATATTAAGATTACTCGTCCCACACTTAAAATAAACATTTTCCTCAATATTTAAATAAGAAAAATAATATAGCAAAGGACAACGAAACTTCTCTGAAAAATAGAAACGCAAGATCATGAAGGTGGTGGGAGAGGGGGACCCGGCGGGAGGCGTGTAGCCATAAGCAAATAGTTAGTCAAACTGAGCGGTCTCATAATCCCAAAAACAGCATAAAAAAATAAAGTAAAAATTGAAAAATAAAATGCAAGAATATAAAATATTTTTGATGCCGATAACTATATATATTCCCTTACAAAGGCTTCGAACTCAGGGAGGCATTTAAGCTAACTTAACATTAGCTAACTACAAAATAATAGAAAAAACAATGATAAAAAAATAAGTAATAAAAAATAAGAACAAAATAAAAAATAAGAGAGTAAAGAAAAAGAGAAAAAAATTGAGTTATCTCTCGAGAAGCGCTAAGTTATAGTCATTAGCTTGATTATGAGTTGGTTCTATGCTTAGGTGATGTCAATGGAGTGGTGCTCAGTCCCCACTCCTTCTTCATAGTGTTTCACTTTCTGACCATTTATCAGGAATGTTTTATGGCATTTTTTCTTCACCTCAAGCACACCGTAGGATAAAACTCGAACAATCTCATATGGTCCTAACCATTTCGACCATAAATTATCAGGATAGAAACATAGAAGTGAGTTGTCCACAAGAACTTTATCCCCAAGTTTAAATTTACGCTTCTCGATACACTTAACATTTTGCTTCTTAGGTCATTTCTTGCAAGACTTGGACTTCTCAAATTTTGTGGCAGCCTTGGGCAAGGTCTTTTCTAGCACAGCATCTGTCACTGATTCCTGCACACTTGAAAGCATAACATTATCCATAACATTAGTAGCATCTATGTAATTACATGAATTTAAGGAATTAGAATTATTTTCAGAGTTTAAAACATCAAAAACTACTTCCTCATCATTTAATCGCGGAGTCAATTTTCCTTCGTGGACATCAATGATTGCCCATCCAGTGGCGAGGAATGGACGCCCAAGTATGATCGACATTTTATCATTAGCATCCATGTCAAGCATAACAAAATCCACCAGTATGTAAAACTTACCAACCTTTAAGGGGACATTCTCTAGTATGCCAATAGGACGTTTGATTGACCTATCGGCCAGTTGAAGAGAGATGGTGGTCGATTTGAGCTCCCCAATATTAAGTTTCTTGCAAAGGGAAGGGGCATCAAAGTCACACTTGCCCCAAGGTCACATAAAGCCTTGTTAATTTGCACAGTCCCAATCGAGCATGAAATAGAGACGCTACCCGGATCCTTAAGCTTAGGAGGAAGGTTGTTCTGAATGAGTGCACTACATTCCTCAGTGAAAGCAACAATTTCATAATCCTCAAGTTTCCTCTTATTAGAGAGGATCTCTTTGAAGAATTTAGCATAGGTGGGCATTTGAGAAAGCACTTCCGTAAAAGGAATGTTTATATACAGCTTTTTAAGAACCTCTGAAAACTTTCCAAACTGCTCATCAAGCTTTGCCCTTTGAGATTTTTGTGGGAAGGGCAAAGGTGGAACATATGCTGGTGGAGGAACATACCTTTTAGCACTTTCTTCTTTTTCTTTCTTGGCCTCACTCTTCTCTTGCTTCTCTTCCTTTTCTTGGGATTTCTCATCTTCATGCTTTTCTTCCCTTATGGGGCTTTTAACTTAATTGCCACTTTTCAAGAAAATTGCATTTGCTTGCTCCCTTGGGTTTATCTCTGGTTGACTTGGGATTCACCCCTGAACCATGTTGAACAAGCTTGCTTATTGGGATATTTGAGTTTCAAGCATCTTAGAATGAGTCACTATTTGATCAAGGCGAGTATGAATTTGCTTAATGGACTCCCTATGTTGTTACACTTGAGTTTGAATGACATTATTATGCTCCTTTTAAGTGACAATGAAGTTCTCAATGAGAGCTTCTAAATTGGATTTCCCACCTTGAGAAGATTGTTGAACCTATTGGAATCCAAGTGGGCCCCTATTATGTTGTTGATTTCCATAGGAGAGATTTGAGTGATTTCTTCAGCTAGGGTTATATGAATTGGAAAATGAATTCCCCTGAACCTTGAAATTATCATTTTGCATATAATTCACTTGCTCCAAAGACGGGTCTACTGTATTGCATTCTGAAGCAAGATGCCCACCTCCACATATTTCACAAATCATTTTAGGAGTAGTGACGACGTTGACATTCAGCTTCTCAAGTGACTTGGTCAAAGCATCAAATTTGGCATTCAGCATAGTAATGGCATCAAGCTCTATCACTCTAGCTTGCTTCTTCGAAGATGATCTATTAATTGGCCACAAATAAACATTCGAAGCCACTTCATTACTTAAGGCCCTTGTCTCGATTGGAGTCTTGGCCATCAAAGCACCGCCAGGTGCGGCATCAAGAGTTGCCTTTGTAGAGAAAGTCAACCCAGCATAGAATGTTTGGATGACCACAAAATCCTATAAGCCATGATATGGACATTGACGAATCATATCACTATACCTCTCCCATGCTTCATAAAGAGACTCATCATCTTTTTGAGAGAAGATAGTGATATCTTAACGGAGCTTAATTGTCTTCCTAATTAGGTAATATTTATCCAAGAAGGTTTGCTCCATCAAAGCCCAAGTGGTAAGTGAATTTGGAGCTTCTGAGTGAATCTATTTCTCTGCTTTTCCCCTAAGAGAAAAGGGAAAAAGTCTGATCCTTATAGCATCTATCGAAATCCCATTGATCTTGATTGTGTCACATAGTTCCAAGAAATCGTCCAAATGTTGATTCGGGTCTTCGGTTGGTAACTTGCTGAATTACATTTGTTGGAACATTTGAATCAGTGACGTCTTTAATTCAAAATTTTGGCCTCTACCCGTGGCCTAACAATGGAAGACTGACGAGCATTAGCGTTGGGAGCTCCATAATCCCTTAGACTTAGCTCTGCATTGGCAGCTTGGTCATTATTGTTTGCCATGTTGTCTTCCTTAATTCTTTGTGCTCTTCTTTCTCTTTTAATGTGACAAAGTGTCCTTTCGATCTCAAGATCAATAAAGATAGTAAGATCTCATTGACTCTTCGTTCTTCGCATAAAAAGGAAATAGCACCTAAAAATTCAAAGAAAAATAAAAGAAAGTGAAAATAAAAGAAAATAAAATAAAAAGTGCTTAAATCAATCAAATTACCGCTTGTGTTAATATCACCTCGATCCCCGGCAACGGCGCCAAAAACTTGTTGTGGATTTTCTGTAAGCGCACGGATCGTACAAGTAGTAAATACAAATTGTTCCCACGAGGATCGATTGATTACTAACTCTTATGGCTATTTTGAATGTTTAAGCAAATAAAATCGACAGAGAATGTTTAATTAAAATTAATATGAAAAGCAAAGCAATAAAGTAAACAATTGAAATTAGAAAAGATGAGATTTAACAAGGATTTAAAACTCTAGGATTCAGAATCTACTACACTACCCCCTACAATAAATTGTAATCCTAGCTTTGTTAATGTTCAATTATGTTCTTGAAGGTGATTTGTCCTAAATTATTTAAAGTCCAATTTCTTAGCACTAAAAACGTGCTAAAACTTCACTAACTTCATTCTCATGGCAATTAATCCAAGTTCTAATCCATTAAGATTCATGACAATCGTTTACCCCTCGAAGGATTTAAGCCTATGTCTAGGTCTCAATTCCTAAGTTCAATTCTTAGATTATTAAGCAATTAGATTTCATCTTTCGATCCTTCACCTAAAGCCTAAAATCATGTAAATATGGCGCGCAACTTATCACAAGCATTAAACATACCAAGAATGAATCAAGAACAATAATTTCATTAACAAAGAGTTAATTAACAATTCATAATAAGGAAATAAAGAGTTTCATCATAATCCTAGAAAAGGGATTTAGCCACTAATGGCCATCATAACACAAACAAGAACAAGGATTAAAGAAACAACCATGATTGATGAACAAAAAGAAAATATGGGAAGATAGAGATGGAGAAAAGAACTTCAATGGTTGATCTTCAAAGAGTCTTGCTCTTGCCTTCAAAGCCTTCACCTTTGAATCCTTGTGTTTTTCCTCTCAAAACCTGCCATCACACAAGTCTCTAGCCAAAAGTCCCTTTTTGTTTGGTGTTTTGTCCTATTTATAATGATTTGGGGGCAAATTTTCCCTTTTTTCGCGTCAGAGGGACTCACACGGCTGTGTCTCCCTTCGACACGGTAATATGAACTTTAAAAATAGCGTAATTTACACGTTCAGGGGTCACACGACCATGTCTCTAAGAGACACGCCCATGTCTCCCACACAGAAGCTTTGTTGAAGTTAGACAAGGCCCTGTGAGTTTGACAGAAGCATTTTTTAGATTAGATATGGGTGTGTCTAACTCTTTAATCACTCAAAATGTCATTATTTGGAGAAGTAGTCTTCATAAAAGTTGTAGATCGTTTTCTTATCTTTCCAATGCCACTAGAATCACCTTGTTTTGACTTTTGTAACTCAAGTTATGCTCATTTTATCACGCAAAGGTCAAAAACTCCGCGAATCTTGGCCATATAAATTCCGAGTTCAACTCCATTGCAATGAATCCATCCTAAGCTTCATAGAGCCATGTCAAAACACCTCTTTTGGACCTAAAAACATAGAGAAAGACTAATCATGAGATACTAAGGATAGTTAGATTAAATATGGCATAAATTCCAACATAAATAATCAAAGCACACCTAAATCCACCTTAAATCAAGCACAAGAGGTGTATATTTTATCCACACACCAATAAGACTTCCCCTTAAGTTCTACTTAGCCCAAGAACAACTTAATTCATCTTAGTCCATGAACCACCTTAATGGGTCCTAGAAGATAAAACTTTCTATTAAGTACCACTAAGCTCAAGGATAACTTAATTCCTCTTAGCCCATGGTCCACCTTAATAGACTTTAGGATCATTAAACGTCATCTTCATCATAAAATATCATTTGATCATAATCATAGATCCTTTCATCATAAGACATTTCATCATAAATCATTTTTTTTATAGCTCATGTCATCATAAATCATTTCTTCATAAATCATATGATCATAAATCAATTCTTCATAAACTTTCCTATAGTTAATAGCTAAATCATTGTCATATGTCAAATTGAAACATCAATAATCTCTTGACATTGCATAACTATATCATTACTTGAAATAATATAATATTCATATTTACCATTGATGATTCAACTACCAAACTAACTTACATCACTTGCATATTACAAGTTCAAGTTTCTAAGCATTTAAATAAACACATTAAAGGTAACACATACCTTTAATCATGCCAAACCTAGCTCTTGGTCATCCTTTGCCATTTTCTTTCCAGTTATGGCATCTATGCTAAAATTTATCAACTCAAAACCATTTAATCACACTTAACCATAATTGAAACATAGATTTAAATAGAATTATCTATTTCTTTCTTGGTGTGGATCTTGGCCAAAAGAAAGTTCAATGGCCTTTTTAATCAAATTTCCATTATATACGTTCATCAATCTCTATATTATGGTCTTTTATCATTATATAATTGTCTATGTAAGCAAATACATCTCTAATTCCTTATTTAGAGTCTTTGGTTGAAACCTCCTCCTTTGAGATTTCTTCAATAAATTATTTTCTAATGCTTAATTCAAGTTTAATCTTACTCTTTAGTTTCAATTTATGGTTCTTAAATTCTTAAAACCCAAACCCTAGGTTAGAACCCTAACCCTAGGTGATTTTTTAATCCAAGATAGAAAGACTCATCAAATTAATTAATTCTGAACATAACCAAGATCAAGAACCAATTTAAAACCATAATCCCATTAAATTACTCAAGATCAATAATTCTTTTTAGGATCATTCCACCATAGTAGTGTTCTCTAAACCAATGATACAAGCATATGGAAGCTATAATAACATCAAAACTCTAATCCAAGAACTAGATTAATTAAAAAACCAAGAAAGATAGAAATTTGTATTCCTACCTCTCCTCCAAGTTACAAAAGACATGACTTATTAGAGACAAAAGGAAGAATATTTAAGCTCCTTTTTTGGCTTTCTTGCTTGTTAGAAACTTATAAGGTTGCAAGGAGAAGATTTCTCAATTTTTGAAAACTTTTGGAGATTTTCTTCTCTTTCTTTCTCTTCTTTCTTCTTCTACCTCTCTTTCTTTCTTGCCTTGGCTGAATTCTCCTTCTCTCTCTCTCTCTTACTTCTTTTCTTTCTTATCTCTTAATTTCATTATTTTATCATTGAACAAATTAGATCCTAACGAAATGTCCAACTAGGTGGACATTCTCCTATTGGCTTAAGATTAATTTTTGTTTCTAACTATGTAATGATGACATAGTTACACTAACCAAACTAATCTAACTTCTAGTTAGGACATCTAGTTAGGAGTGTCTATGGTGGCTAGCCTTCATTGGCCACTTCACCAACCAATTAGAATGGGTTTAATGTCTTCAATCCACTAATAGGAAATAACCTAGTGTTTCTAAGAACCAATCATTTTTAAACTCATATCTTGCATAATGTCAAATTCCTATTGGTTAATCATTAACCAATCAATTTAATACTTATGTCTTGTATGTTGTCTAATTTCTATTGATTGATCACACTAGGTTGTCTAACTCCCATTGACTACTCCTTATTAACTAATCACATTAAAGCTAGTGTCTTGTAAGTTTTCTAACTCTCATTGGCTATTCCTTATTAACCAATCACATTGAAACTAGTGTAATCCATTAGCCAATCACCTTAGAATTAGTGTCTTCTGATTATTGGTTAATCATTAACTAATCAAGTTAAGACTAGTATTTACTACTTGGCTAGCTTCCATTGGTCACTTAATCAACCAATCATAAATTAATTAGTGTTTCAATCCACTAATTAAATTAAGCAAAGTATGGCCTATGGTGTCTCACTCCTATTGGATGAAGACTATTTTATTAATTTATCTTAACTAGATAGTTAGGGTAATCAAATGAGTATAGTATCTAGCTTGTTTATTTAATTAGGATTTTCTAAACTTTATTGGACATAAATACCCTTGGTAAACCTCCTAAGATTATAATTTTGCCGCTGATAAATTTAGACACTTCTACTGAGCATTTTGATCTATAGTTTTCATATCTGAGCAATTCTCTATGCTTTTTTAACATCGATGACTAATAACTAATCAATAATAGATAAAATAACATAAATAAATTAATTTTGATATAGTACATTTTAGTACCTATAGACCCCAAAAATATCTATAAAAATTAGTTGGAAGGAGGATATTACAGACCTCAACTCTATTGCCAAGTTCATCCATTCACTTTGCTACCATTTCGTCATGCCAAGAATAGGAAGCATTGAGAAGATCGACGAGGCTGACAAACTAGTGATGTTTCATGTGAAGGAAATGAAGCTCTCAATCTCCATTTCATCATCCTAAGATATATGATTTCTACAATTGAGAACACTAAAATGGCAGTAAGCTTGCCATATGGAATGTTTCTCACCAGGATCTTCAAGCATTTCAAGGTGGACCTTTCTAAAGAGAAGGTTGAGAATGAAGGTCCAACCTCTCAAAAAGGAATTTAAAGCAAATGCATACGGAGAAGAGGGAACTTGTTGATAAATACTCTGAGTTAAGGACCAAGATGAGGCATGATCGCCCATCTAAGACAAAAAGCCCTGGAAAGAGTAAAGAAAAGATCATTGAAGAAGAACATGAGAAGGAAGAGTTAGAGAAAAACTTTGAAGAAACCATTATTAAGAAGGTAGAGAGCAAGAGGGAAAAAAGTAGATGAGAAAGAGAAGAACAAGAAGAAAAAGAAAAGAAAGAAGAGGAGAAGGTGGAGAAGAAGAAAAGAAAAGTTGAGAAGAAAGAACAGAAGAAGCAAAAGAATGAAGAATCTGCTGAAAAAGAAGTTGTGAAGGTTGCCGACGATGAACCTTCTCACTAGGATGCTGAAGCTTCTCAAGAAGCCTCTGATGGTCCTGAGAAGGAGCCAATTATTGAAGACCTTCAGGTTGCAGAGGAATATCTGACTACTGAGAGATCCCCTAAACTAGAAGAAGCTGGCCTTGAGAAACCCGATATTGATCCTGCTACTGAATACACAACTATTGACCCAAGGGTCACAATTTCAAAAATCCTAACTCAGTTATCTAAAAAAGGTCACCTAGAGGAAGTCTAACCTTCTTACCCCACAGAAGCAAATGTGTTGCAACATGAAAAAGGTAAAGAAGAAGGAGGAGGAGGACAAAGAAAAGAAGAAGGACAAAAAGAGAAAACACCTGAGCCTCAAGAAATCTCAAGTCACACTAAGAAAATTGACTCTAAAGCTTCTCAATAGCTTCTCTCTACAGAACCTTCTCACCTATCTAAAAATGTGAGTGTTGAACAACCCCAAATTCTTATTTCTCCAATTCCTCTCACTTCACCAACCCTTCCTTCTACTATCTATTATGCTACTACATCTTCTATCCCAAGGGAATCAAGCCCTAAAACTCCACCCATGCCTGCTGCACTAACTGAGACCTTAGACTCACTGAGAAAGTTAGTTTCTCTTGGGTCTCACATGAATATTCTAGATGAGGTGCAAGTTGGAGAAAAACTTTCTCCTCAATAAGGTCAAAGAATGGAAGGGAGTGAGACTCACCAAGGATCCACTCAAGCTGAGCCAATTCCATCCAAGCCTACTATCAAGAAGATTTATAAGTCTGCTAAAGAGGAATTGAAGCAACTGAAAGCAGATAACAAGAAGCTTAGAAGGAGGGTGAAAAAGTTGAATGTTGGATAAAAGAAACTTCACTCAACCCTGCACCCCTTCGTGGATCGTTTTATGATGTTTGAAGAGTAGATGGTGTAACACCCCAAATTTTTAGACTATGTTGCAAGAGCTGACAGAATTACACTACTTTGTGTTTTCTATGCATTATAAAAATAATTTGATTATTTCGATACTATTTGTGATTATTCTGTGTGATTTGCTCCTGGTCAAGAAAATAATAATTTTCGGGCCGGGGAAATTCTTGTCTGATTATTTAGATACGGGGGATCTTACTTAACCCGAATCTGAGTAACACAGAAAAGAATCTATTAATTTTTAGAATTTATCTGTAAAATAATTCTATTTTATTGATAAATATATGTTACTTGATGCATAACTGTTATTGCTATGAATTATTTTGACCCGGTATAGTTTAATTTGCCATTATACTCAACCGACCAAAATTATGGAATTCCCAATTAGACCAAAATTCGGAATTCTAATTGACCAAAATTCTCGGAAATCCCAATCCGACGAAGTTCCTCAACATTTTCCCAAATGGTTTTCATTTCAAAACCTGTTTCGACAAATCGAATTTGACAATTTCTTTTGAGAATAGATTCTTGTCGAATCTTGACTTCATTTCAAGCCTATTCCGACAAACAAAGCTCGACGCTTTATGAATATACTCCCCGTCGATAGACTCGGTCTTTCTCAAGCCTTATAGGGATCCAAAAGATCAATCTCACGTAACTCATTCGACAATCCAAGATTTTTGAAGGTCTTGACATCGACAAAATTTGGACAAGATCCAAACACTTGAGGAAATTTTCCTAACATTTTGATCCCGTCGGATTTAATTAATAAGACTACATGTAAGCATATGCTAATGGTGAGTTGAATCCGACACCTTCAGAGCATTTTCCCGACAACATCAAATGGTAGTTCGACAAAACCCAAAATACCTCAAGACTGGATGAAACTGATTCTCAATTCTTGAATCAGAAATCAAAGATTTTGGCTGTTATGGCTGCCTCTTCCGACAAAGACCATCTTTCCGACAGAAGACCATCTATTAAAAACATGGAAGATGTCGTCGGATTCGACAAAACGCTGGACGTTGCTGTTAGCAGAGAATCAGTCAATAAAAATAATCTGGTTCTCCTTTTCCCTCAATCTTGTCGGACGATTCTGTAAATCAAAATGAAGGTGACTGCTATGTAATCGACCTAACTGATCATAAATAGTACTACTATTTGTTGTCGAACACTCTTTTATGTCGAAGGTTGCTCATTGTTGGACAAACACTTATCGTCGAATTTTATCTTCAGATCATTTAGGAGAATGTTAATATCCGTCGAATTTGATCTTATCTTTTAGTACAATGTTAATATTCATCGAGTGAAAATGTCAATATCTGTCGAGTGAGGATGCTCTTGTCTGTTGAGTTAGAATGTCAATTTCCGTCGAGTGGGGATACCAATGTTCGTCGAATTATGGTGCTAACGACCGTCGAGTAAGAATTCCTGATTTCAGTAGAAAAACTTCTCTAATGTCAAAATCCGTCGAATTTGATCTTCTGACCATATAATATTTCGTCGATTCGACAATTGGAAGATTTCTCCAACATCAACACCTGTTCGACGAATTAGGATATTTGTTGACTTTTCAAGTTCATCCGACAGCCTTTCATTTTCGTTTGACAGAATCACCATTCGACAGAGTTCTCATTCGACAACACTTGATTTTAACCATTCTTGGGGAAATGATGTTCTCCCATCTACCGAATGTCATGTCATTTTTCATCGAAAATTTTATTGGAAACTCACGTTCATGCAGCAATTTGGAGGGGTTCTACGTCGGCCAGTAGCAGCTTGAAGGAGGTTCTACAAGGTTCTTGAACAATCCAATAACCTTGAAAGTCAAATAAATGACATCAGCCACGTGCATTCAGAATAAGATATTTTACTTCAAGTAAATCCTAATATTTCTATACTTATCCCACGGCAACCGCCTCATATTTTCACTCTCATAAATTATATTTTCTCTCTCATCAAAAAGCATTCATCTTTTCTCTCAAATCCCACGAACCTGAGCAGCATTTTTCTTCCTTTTCTCTCCATTTCATCCTCACAAATTCACCTTCTCTCACCCAAAGACTTCACTCCATTTTCTCTCAAAATGGTTTACGGCCATGCATAGTCAAAGTCTTCATTTTTCTCCAAAATTCTCCAAATAGCAAAAGTTCTCAGATTTCCTTCTTCTTTTCTTCTCCAACCTTACGGCCTTCCACCCTCTTTTCATCAATCACTCTTCTATAATTCTAAACTACCTTATTTCTTGCTTTCCTACTTCATTTCAAGACATTTTGTAGTTAAAACCTAAGCCTAAATCATCTATTTTTTTATCTTGTTCTTTAAAGCTCAAACTTGAAGGTAGGATTCTTTAATCTTCATGTTTCTCTTCATTTCAAAGTTCTAATCATGATTTTAATCCATGATTATTTTAGTTTAGAGCCTTAGGTATTAATATTGCATGTTTTCTTTGGTTTCCAAGAAGCTCTTGGTGGAGGGAGTTTGCTTGAAGGAGACATACAAGGAGCTTTGGAGGTTCTTCAAGAGGTAAGAGGGAGATTTAACCTCACCAACCAAGTTTTGGTGGTGTGGAGATGGTTGTGTCTGGTGAAAAATCCCTAATGGTTTATTCACTTATTGTTTAATTACTTCTTTAGTTGTGATTATGTTGCTGGTGATTTTATGTTTGTGATTGTGGTGTTTATGGCCTTGAAATTATGATTGCATGTGTGATAATATGTTTATTGTTTTGATAAATCTTTGGTATGTATGAAACCGAATGCATGTAAGTGTATGTGTAAATTAGGATGTGAATAATATGATGGATTAAACTGAGAATTTAGAATTTGAAAGAAAAGGAATTGAATTTGGAAGAGTCGAATACAAAGAAGATAAAATGATTTTGGAGAAACAATACGGATTATGATTTTATAGAGCAATATTGTAATTTTTGTGTTTAATGGGGACATGTTGTAACTATTGATTTTTAAATGGTTATTTTGTAAATATGATTTTTATAAGGGACTATTTAGTAAATATGGTTTTTGAGGGACTATTTCATAAATATAATTTGTATGAGAAACTATTTCGTAAAGGTGATTTTATGAAGGACTATTTCGTCAATAGGATTTTTATGAGGGACTATGTTGTAAATTATGAATTTTATGAAAGATTATTTCGTAAAAAGGAATTTTATGAAAAACCATTTTGTAAATATGAATTTGAGGGACTATTTTGTAAATATGAATTTTTGAAAGACTATTTTGTAAATATGAATTTTTGAAAAACTATTTTGTAAATATGAATTTTTGAGGGACTATTTTGTAAATATGAATTTTTCAAGGGACTATTTCGTAAATGTGACTTTTATGAGGGACTGTTGTGAAAATATTATTTGGAGGAGGAGTTATTATGCAAATATGAAAAAAAATGAAGTTGAGTTTTGGTGTTAACCGAGGAAACTAGTATTCTTAATTTAAAACGTGTGAAGAGTATTTTACGTGATTGAGAAATGATGAAAAATTGATACGTGATTTGAGAAAATGCGAAAAATATGGTTTCGCGATGAAATTACAGTAATAATATTGTTGGGCCTATATGAGGACCCCGAATATGAGAAAAAGAAAATTGAATTGAGAATATGAGAGAATGAATTGAACTGAGAAATGTGCATTGGAATGTGCATTGAAAAAGTCCGAGTGGTTGAATAAGACTGATTGTCGAAAGAAGGAAAGAACACACCTCCTGAGTGGGTGCGATGTGCGTAGTGTAGGTCACTCGTTGACCTTGGGGGCATCGGGTACGGGTTGCCTACAATGGACGAGAGAATAAAGCTTCTGACCGTAGGTTAGACCGATGCAACACACCGATGATCCGGACCGAGACACTATCCATAATCGAGATCTGATAAAGACTGTGATGCATATGCTAGATGTGCAAATGCTAAATGAGCAAATGATAAATGAGCAAAGAGAATAAGCACGTGGTCTCGAGGCATGTTGTGCGATGCATTCTTTTCGATCACTCTTTCCGACATGAGTTTTAGCTCCATGGAGTAGGAAAATTGAGTCTAGGTACATGAGTCTAGATGCATATACAGAGATACTGAGGGTATTATCATAATTATTGATTTTGATAATTGAATTATTGAATAAGTGAATATTGATAAGGACATGGACGTAATTATGAATTATTGTATGAATTATGATGATAAATGATGTGTGTTAGATAAATGATATTGATGATATAATTGTAAATATGTATGATGTATGGTATGAGAATTTGTATGTGTTTATCTTCATTGCTACCATACTGGTATTGGCGTAGGTGATCTCACCTCTTTGTCTGTCCATTTCTGTATTGTATTTATAATTGTAAAGAGATTGAGCAAGACGTTGAGTGAGAACGCAAGGAAGATCAAATTTTCGAGAAGGAAGTTGAGTTCTAAAGAGATGGAGATGCTGAGTTTTCGTAAGGTTTATGGGAACCGGAGGCATAGTGCATCGTGCTGGATGGAAAATGTATTTCTCACATAAACAGTAATAGGGAGCTTACTACTGTACTCCTGGTACAGTTAGTATTGTATATTTTGTGTGAAGTTGGATTCCTCCTTGTTGAGGAGTCTGAGGAGGACCCGTTTGAGGGTTCTGCATGTTTAGAGTTACTTGGGCATTATGTAATTTAATTAATGTGTAAATATTTTTAGAGTCCAATTTGTAAATATTAAAGTGTGACAGTACTACGACTTATGTATATATAATGTAAAATTTTATTGTAATGATGCTGTAATGTTTTAACTTCCGCTAAGTTTATCTTACTATCACCAAGAAATTTTACAACTCGTATTTATATTACAAGCACGATTTCATAACGAAGGGGCGATATGATAATTGAGTAACACGAAGTGTGACGCCCTAAGGAGGGTGTTACAGATGGTGCACAAAATGGAAGAAATCATCCCTGATACAACCAGGAAGGAGCACTACCCTTATCCAACCCACAACAAAAATTCTGATTTCACATCCTCATCCTCATCTTCATCTACACACTCTGATTCCTAACTGGTTAGACCTTATGATGGCATATATCCCCCCAATTTTTTATTGATGACAAAAAGGGGAATAGGAAGAAATTGAAATTGAAAATTTTGTACTTTTTGAATTCTCAAGCATATACTTAGGGGGAGCCTTCAAGACTATTAAAATATTTTGTATGAAAGTTGCTTTATAATCAATAAATGAGTATGTTATCCAATTTCATATCCTGGTTATACTCTATTCTTTACTTATAATATCATGAATTATAATGAGTTCAATATTCTTGAGAAGATTGAAAGATTATGCAAAATAGAGCTCCTACAAGTGATTACTTCATTAGAAAAAGCTCAAACTAACTTTACCATTAAGAAGAATGAAAAATTATCACTAAGATGGTGAAGATTAAAGCTGAGAATGTTGAAGTCTGTAGGCATGAGAAGGTTGGGTGAGAAAGCTTGTGAGAAATTACTTGAGAAGCTTTAAGCTGAGAAGACTCAGTGAGAAGGTAGACTTTGAGAAGGTTTCTAGTGAACCTTCTCACCTTAAAGTAGAATGTTAATGTGTCCAAAAAAGGATAAAATAATGGTCACCTACAACTAGTAAGAACAACCATTGTTTGCAGTTCCCAACAATCGCATGTCAAAGCCTATAAAAGGGATAAACCCTGAAGATCAACAAGAGAACTTTGTTGAAAAATTTTCTGACAAGCTGACAAGAGTTGAACCTTTTCACTTGTACCTACTGTAAAATCCCAAATTTAGTAACCATAATATAACCAAAGCATACTACAGTGATTAGATTCAAGCGTGTTACTTACTACAGTGATGCAATTTCTAATATAACATATCAGTATTATATAGAAAATATGAGTCACGAATGAATATTATATATATATATATATATATATATACACAACATTTGTATTTATCATAAATACAATACATACATCATTTCAAAAGAAATTACTCAGCTACACTAAGCTAAGCACTCCAAGCTCCTGCTTGTCTTCACTTTCCATAAGACTTCCTCTCTGGAATCGTCATGGAAACACATACAAGGGTTGAGAATCACACATTCTCAATAGTTTAATCCATAAAACATGTCATCATAATCATTCCAGCCATTTTGGGGAAAAACACATTTCTAACCTCAAGTCTCATACACGTCAAGCTAGAAAGGTGGCAAAAGCCAAAACCATGTCCTTTCTCTTCCTGAAATAGATTCTCATTTATAAGTTTGTATAGAAACTTATTTATCACAAATAGTTTTCAAGCAATCACCATGCTAAAAAAAACACAGCATCTCCATCCAGAGATACAAACACAACAATTTCTATCTCAGAGATACACACAACTGTGGCTACAACCACTATCACACCAGTGGTTACGACCACTATCTCATCTTAACAACTATCAATGATATTATACAACCGCCCATACAATCGTACATATCATTGATTAAGGTAACTGCCCATACAATTACCATGCAAATGTAATGCTTGTTATGTTGTATGTTTATGCCTAACATATCTTGAGACAATGGTCATGCAATGAGATTAAAATAATGTTAGTGTAATGTCATGAAACTCGACTATTCCTAGGAACTTTGTTCTTTGTAATTTTCCTTGAGTAGTATGGCTCCGACCATTAAACACTACTTGGCAATGAATGGACTATTCCACCTCTCAACAATGGGTGTACTATTACCATCTCATATACCATACCTAGAAAACAATGGACTCTTTTCTACCCATCACAATGAGTATGCTTGTACCATTACATATACTATTCACAGATACATGGGAATAGCAAGTGTGTGAGAAAAATCATGCAAAGTGGTTTTATAAAGCACACACAGCACCACATCGAGTATTCTCCTACACGAGATTGTACCTAATGCTTCTAGCTGTAAGAAAATAATTCTCCACAAGGTTTCCACACATTCTTTTAAGAACACTCACATACTCACTATATATGTCGTTCCCATCATATTTCAACTTCACAAAGGTAGTGAGGATATTACTCACCTTCACTACTCAACAAACATAGAGAGGATAGTACTCTCCTCAACTATGTTCCACAATCAGCTCATCTAAAACAATTACTAATTACTTCTCATAACTAGTTTCACAATTGATTTACATGCATTTCAAGTTCATTCTATAAACACTTCACTCTAAACTTCTATTAGAGTCCCAACACTCATTAGGAAGCATACGAGAAGAAACTACACCATTCACATGCTCTATTGCATTACACAACAATTTCTATCCAAAATTGGAGCTCATGCCACGGCACACCACGACCATGCCACGATGCCTGGCTCTCTGCCCCATCACGCCGCAGCATACACACTGCTATGCCATAACGTCCTGCTCTCGGGTTTTAGTTCTGGTATTAGCACCACACGCACGCCGCGGCGTGACACACCTTGCATCGCGGTGCAAGTAGCAGAACATGGATTCTGCAGAATTTTGCAGATCCGGGTACTATTCCATTAGAACTTATCGCTCCTCTAATCACTCAAACCTCATATCTAAGTGATTCCCAACCTTTCCCAAGATCCATTAACACATTCCAACTCTTATTCCACTTTGGTTTTAGTCAAAACTATATATCATGGATATTCCACCACTTCAAAACCTAAAACCATAAATCTCAACTCAAATGGAAGATCAAGGTGTACAAGGGTTGGAAATCCATTTTCATACACCCAATAACTTATAAACAAGTCATCCTCAAGTTTCCCAATAAGATTCAAGTCAAAGCAACCAAAAATAACTCAAAACCTAAATCACCACATCAAGTCACAAACTCAAGAACAAGATGAAGATAATAGGAAAATGAGTCAAGAACAAGGTTTCCCCCTACCTCAAGATCAAGAAGATGAATCCAAGCCTCCACTTGAGTCCTCCTTCATCTTCCTCTTCTTCTTTTCCTTTTTCTCTTCTCCTTCGGTTTCTCTCTTTCTCTTTTCTCTTTTCTTTTCTTTTTCTATTTCTTCTCTCAGCCATGAGATATGAGGAAGAGAAATCCAAATTGTCTTCTTATATAGCCAAGCATTAAAACTCCCGATCTATTAAGAACACTTAGATTTCACCAAATCAAGTTTTTTAGCTTCCAACAAGTTTAAAATAAATCTTAAGATTCATCAAAAATCTTGTTTCACCATTTCCATATTTTTCATATAAGCTGCTAGTCAAACCGACATTAAAACACATAACTAGTATGCTTAAAAATGCCAAACTAACTTTGATTATCCTCAAACTTTTACTGTAGCACAGTTCACACATTTATGACCTGGAAATAAACTCTCCACATTTATTTTCATTAACTAAGTAGTTTAAGCCACTTTTAGAGCAAATAACATCTATATTTCATACATAATGTTACAACAATGTGACTAAACGTACTCAGAAAGCCACAAAACTTAACAGACATGATAAACAGGTATTAGACTACCTCCGTAACTATATATAAGTCTATCATGTTTTTCACAGGTGTTACTCCTACTTGAACCTGATCTGTGTAAATCCATCAGTAGGTGTTGTTACTGATCTATACAAGTGTTTGTATCCACTCCTAGAGTGATATTGAGAGTTAGACAAGTTAAACAAACACTTCTCTCAACCTCCGTTTCTGCCTTGTAATGAGTGAGCTTGTGAAGTTATCTAAGCCACTTGATTTTGAGTTTGTTGATTTGAAGAGGCTATAGAAGAATACTTGGGATTCAGCTTGAAGAGACTGTTGTCAAGAATACTTGTACCTAACTTGAAGAGGCTGTTGGCAAAGAGTACTTGTAAATAAGCCTGGATAGGCTTGGGTGATTAAAGAATACTCATATAGTGGAAATCCTAGTGTTTTACTAGACATAGCCACACATGATTTAAGGCTGAATCAACATAAATCTCTAGTGTGATATTCGTCTCCTTCATCTTTCATTTTATATTTGGCTATTCAAACACTATAAATTGTAAAATCTAAGAGTATTTTTGAGAAAGTTCTTTAAATCTGTTTTTAACAAAGCTCATTAGTTAAATCTGATTTATTAACTAAATCTAAAGCATTTGATTCAAGAAAACAATCCTGATAAAGTTAAGAGAGCCAAACTATTTTAGAAAAAGAAGTTGAAGTGGTGAGAATGTTGTTTTTACTCAACCATTAAAGCTTATTGTGAACTTTCTCACCTTGGTTTGTTAGTTTCTTTTTTAAAGCTTCTCATTGACCATCTGCTTTGAGTTGTAATCTTCCCACCTCCAAGTGCACTAACTTGAGAAATGTGTGAAAAAGTTAATTTAAAAAAAAAGGGGAACAAAATTCAACCCCCCTCTTGTGTTGCTGCCTACTTCAGTTCCCACTGAGCGCCTTGCAATATTATCACTTAATAAGGGGTTTAGTTCGCCTAGTTGGACTTTGAATTTCCTCTAAAACATTAGCCTTTGGTATGTTCTTAACCATTATTATTCAAATAAAATTAGGTCCAAAACATTAGCTCCCTGTACTTGGAAAGAAGAGAAGGTACTTTTCTTCTTTTCAAGTGCAACCTTCTTTCAATGGTCGTTCAATGTATCTTTCTTCTCTATTTTATGCCAATTAAGTCTGTAGTATATTTTATATCTTTCAGTGCTTCCTTAGATCGCTCACATTTTTTTACAACCTTTGCTTTATTCAAAATCGATCTGCAATCAACTTATTAATAGAAGAATAATATTTTAGGATTAAATATACTTGAAAAAGAAAGTTTAGGAACTTCCCTCTTTTGTGGTTGTGTAGTTCCTTTGAGTAGCTCTGTAGCTCAAAGAGTTAGGATGCCGAGTGCACTACAGCTAAGAGCATACTATAGCTTAAGCGAGTTTAGATAAGGCAACCTACTTTTGTTGTATTCAAGTCGAAGCATGTTCTTTTGAAGTGCCTTTAGTTGGAAAACGTGAATCCGTTCATTCCAAAGGGAAGCCCCCATTCAAGTCTCCTAATAAAATTGAGTTTCTGTGGTTACCATGGATAAATTTCCTCTCATTGTTACTTTGTCTCATGCACTTTCAGTTTGTGTTGTAGAGGTGTACTTGAGTAGTTTGGTGTGCATTGTTAGTAGAGAATTTTCAAATAAAAAAATTACCCTTTACTTGCAAGTGCACAATATCTATGTGATATTTGACAAATATAAGGGTGTCGTAAAAGAAAAGAGATTTTTGATTTTATTTAATTAATCTAAGAATTTAAATTACGTGATAAACTAGAACTAAAATTAAATAATAAATTTAAATGAAATGACTCAAATTAAAATACAAGATCAATTAAAGAATAATTCTGAAATCTCAAATGTACCACTAACCATGCAAATACGAGTTTAATTTAAATGAAAATTAATCTTATTTTATAGAGTGTTTACAGCTATAAACTTTGAACATTATTAAAGATATATTGTAACTTAATTAATGATATAATTAATCTAAAATAGCATGACATGTTTAAATTATGACATAAATTATTTAATATAGCATAAATTACTAAATCCTTAGATCACAAAAGTATTGAATAGTATTGCACAACTCACACTTAAGACTACAAGAATTAAGCATGTGATTAAAATATATCAATTTAAATTTATTAATTGACTACAAGATAATCAATAAAAATTAAATTAAATAATAATTAAAGATAAAAAATCATCGGCATTATGTAATTATAGAACAAAAAAAATTTCTAAACAAAGTTAAATAATCTAAAATAAAGATTAGAGTTTCATCTTAATCCTAAAAATTAAAATTAATTACTCATGATAAAATATCAAATATAAAGAAAAAAAAGCCATAAAAAATAAAATAGTTGCTATGCGTTGTTTACCTTCTTCCTGTGGAATTGTGTGGCGCGCTCTAGTTTAATTTCCTTTATTTTCTTTTGGTCTATGTGGCGCACTCCTTTTTCGTCAATTGTGCGTTCTCTATCTACTTAATTTATAGTGTTTTTTTCATCACAACATTACACACCCTAGTTTTCACTTTTGATCATGAGCTTTTTTTTTTCTCTTTTACTTGCTATAGGCCTAAGTCTTTATTTCCTAAATTTTTAATTCTAGAATTTGTCTAATTTTGTGCCACTAGCACAGTAAGCTAGCCTTACGTACAAATCTTCTTTGAAATAAAGTGATGAGAAATCGAAGAGTTAGTGGAGCCCACTAAAACATGACTTTTAAATTCAAGTTGATTGTGGCCGTCAACTTCCAATTTCTCTTCATAGATTCTATGAGCTAGCAACGGGCTTTCAATGTTTTCTTTTTTTAACCAAGTCCAGACATTTGATTCTACTACTTTTACTTTTAAAAATCTACAATTAGTACATTTAGTAATTAATTTATTTTAAATAAATAAATAATAATGTCACAAAATTAATAAAATTAAATATATTAAGATATAATAATACTTATCTTTTATAAGAAAAAATATAAAAATTAAATTATTATCACAATCTCCAATTAACTTATTGCTAGTCTATAATAATGAAAACGACTTAATAAAACTCAAAGTAAATCATATTTCTAATCAAATAAATCAAATTTTATCTTAACTTAGGAATATCAGTCATTCTTCACACCACAATTGCCACAAAAAATCAACTATCATCAAATTCAGAATATGTGAATAATATAGTTATTACGACATATACACAATGTCTCCAAAAATCATAATTAGAATTCCCATTAGAAAATACATTTTAACCACATGCGATTCTCACAAGTGTTACTCTTAATAACGAAAATCACTCAGAAGTATGGTAACACTCATAGCAAGTATATGTGAAAGGAGTAGTCGATACAAATCAAAACAAATATCTCACATATAAAATAAATGAAAGAACATTGAGGGAACGAAACAAATATCATTTCATAGAAGAATGTCAAGAAAATATTTTACATCATACTTTTTGATTAGTTATGTACATTGAAAGAACTATACAATCTCTTAAGATCAAATATGACTTTATTAAACTTGTAATGCGAGTATAGAAAAATATGAAAGTTAAAGTGTAACACCCTAAGATAATTACTCCACGTATATCTAGATTATACTGAAGCGCTTAGGCTTAGGCACGTCACAGCTAAACTCTTTACTAATTTTGGTAATTAACTATACCAATTGTATTTCCCATTCAAGCCTTATGAGGCTTAATTTCACTCAAAGCATGGTTAAATGCCTTCACTAATTTACCATTTAAATTTATTATTTTGTCCTTTACTGTAAGCTTAGTGTTCTTTGAGTCCTCTTGATAGAACTCTAGGAATTTATATATTAATCTAATCGGGTATCAAAAGAATTACATATTCTAACTTGAAATACAAACATATACATGTAGTACAAAAATATATATAACATATATAAATCATACTATCATTGGTAATATACATAATCTAGTACATCAGTATCAAAGTTCTACATATCAAGCCTTCATAGACATAAATACAACCTATGTACAACCATTGCATAAATATAAAAACATAGCAAATGGTCAAAATAATAACACAAAAAGACATAAGTCACTACAGATAGCAAATGGTCAAAATAATGGGGTGAGAATTCTAGAAATTTTTAGTAATTCTAGTAAACATGTCATCACAATAATTCTAACTGTTTCGGGGAATTAGATCATTTTTAAAGTATTTCATAGAAAGGTGGCAAATTAATGCCAAATTGTTTCCTTTCTCTTCTTGAGAGCAAAAGTTTAATTTTTAATCATTGAATAACAATCATATACTCAGATAGTATATAGATTTACAAGCACTTCAATCAATAAACCATAGAACTCATCAGGAATATATCAACAAATAAATCATCTCACACTATCCTTAGAATATCTATAATTAGCTCAAAATGCACCTATTCGTTATCAAATCTATGATTTATATATCAAGTCCCAGAAGATGTGTATTCAAGCAATGCCAATAATCATTTGTTTAGTGCTCATTAATTATTATCTTTCTCAGCTCATTTCCCAGACTTATGCCCTTTTTATTTCAAATAGGTGGAGAGGGCATGTCACCTCCTAAATTTGCTAGGTAGATAAGGCATGTTGTAACGTCCTAATACCAATACCTTAGTATATTCCGAATATATAATAGTAAACTATATTAGCCACGTTACTTCTAACTTAAAAACAATATTCTAGATTCATAATAACCATACACGTTATTATAAAAAGCCAAGAGGGAAAGAAAAGATTATATATATATACAACATAAGCCACAAAAGGGCATAGTGTAATACATTTAACCTTTACACAAACCAAAGCAAACATAACTATATACAAGCTTTGTTCAAAAGTAACTAAAAACTATCTATTCTATTTGCTTCTTCTTCTTCCCCTTGGAAGAATCTCAACCTGGATTTATCATGGAAAACAACAAACGGGGTAAGAATTCGAAATTCTCAGTAATAAATACACATATATGAAATCATGATAACTCCAACTGCTTCAGGAAAAAATAAATTATTTAATAACATCTAGAAAGGTGGCAAAAGCCAAAAATTGATCCTTTCTTTTCCCAAGGTAGAGCATTCAATTATTCATAACTAAGGTTCAATTATCACATAATTAATCATTCACAATGAATAAACTGATAAACAATAGATTATGATCGCAATAGGTAAATGAGTCACTACTCAATACCATTGGAACATTAACATACTCTCTCTATGCAACATTCACAAGGCAATTCATAATCCTTAAACATAGCTAACCACTTTATAATGATAAACAATTTCCCATACAATTGTAAGATATCATTTTCCCTTAGCAAAAGGTTTTTCTCACTCCTTTGCATGGCAAAAAGTCTTACCCATTCTTATTACCCTTGGTAGAGAGCTTTTCTCACTTCTCTACTATGACAAGGTACTTTTCTCATTCCCTTGCCTCACAAATCCATCATTGGCAAAGTACTTTTCTCGCTCCTTTGTTTTAAGATAGATTGTGTTATGGCTCAACTCTAACTAGTAAAGGAGCCATTTTAACAAGCATGAAACCCTGGCTCGACTTTATCACATAAAGGAGCAATTCATGTTTCTAAGTTACCCTCACAACTCAACCTTAGCAAATAAGGGAAACAATTACCATTCATGCATCTCTAGCTGTACTTTCATCACAAAGGAGCAACTCATGCACTATGACAAGTAACTATTGTCAAACAAACTCAGTATACTTGCATCTAGTATACCACATCTTTACATCACAAGTGATATCAAATACAACATCATTGCTCTAGTAGCAACTTACCTATGTCAAACCACTACCATTGGATGCACAAAGGCCTATTCTTTTACACATATGCTAGGTGGTTATTTCCTCCATGAAATATTCTTAATAGTGTCTTAAATCACACTAAAAAGCATGCATAAAATACCTCCAATGAATCATTGGTATTCATTACATAGCTTAAATGAAGCCCAAGAACAAGAAACTCTATTTTTACAAGTCCCTAACCGGTTACCACTCTTGGCTAATCGGTTAAGACCCATTACATGCTATTCTAGAAAAAATAGAATAATCGATTAGGCCATTGCTCTAACCAGTTATTTGAGAAACATTAACTTTTGTCCATGTTGAATAATTGGTTAGGCCTTTGCCATAACTGGTTATTCTGCTCTCACACCATTCTGGTATGCACCAATAATCGGTTAGCCCAATAACATAACCGATTATTAGCCATCATAGCTCTCTAGAGTAACCAACTAATTGGTTAAGGTTTCTGTATAACTCATTATCTGACTACTAAACTCTGCCATGAATGAATAACTTGTTAGCCATTTTTGCTAATCAGTTGTTACAGTAGCATAGCTCTTTATTATAACCAAATAACTTGATAGCCATTCCTGCTAACCAGTTATATGGTCACTAGGCTCTCCCTATCATGGTCCAATAACCAATTATCTTTATGGAATAATATGTTATTTGATGCGAATTGCACTAGAAAAATAGAGTATTAACCAACAACTTATCGTTGTTTCCATTCTTTTCATCCTTTTTCATTTACTTGTCATTAGAACTCATCATTCATGCATAAACAAACCCTTAACCAAGTGAAATAAACCTATAAGGATTAATCACAAGCATTAGTAAACCAAAACTAAATAGGTTTAGAAAAGTAAACTTAATACCCTTATTCATAATCCTTTGTTTACAAAGTTTCCAAGTTATACATGGATTCAAACTTCATAAACTCAACAAAACAACTAGTTTTCAATCTTCACAATTCTCAACAAAGTATATTAATCCACTATGATGATAACTAAAGAGAAATATGTGAAACAAAGGAAAACAAACAACCCGCTACCTTAACTCCTTAAAGATGGTAGGCTATGGATGTTCCTTGCTTTACTTTCCTTTTCTTCCTCATTACCCTTCTTTCTTTCCCTTGCTTCTTTCTTTCCTTTTCTCCCTCCTTTCTTTCCTGTATTGCAAACCGTGAGTGAGAAAGTGAGAGAAGTGAGAAAGTCAATGACACATGGATAAGAACATGGAAAAAAGGAAACAAGATAACATCTTGTGACTTTGGTAACTAATTAGAAGTATTGTATCTCTTAAGGATACTTTAATCTCCCATAACCAACCTTTCTAACTTTAATAAGTGTCATAGAATATCCTAGGACTTCATCTTGTCCTTAAACTCATTCTTCAATGACTTTTTATACGTTATTAACTATCACTTACGCTCTATTGTTCTTCCTTAAGTTAAATTAAAGCTTTAGAATAAAGCTAATAGGCTTACAGATATCTACCTTAACCTATTCTCATTATCATTAAATTCTCCATTCTTTACTTGATATATTCACAAATTCTCATAATTTATCAAGATATCTGCCCATTTAATCTGGCTCTTAAACACTCACTTAGTGTTATTTAAAATACAAAACTAATTTAATTAATTCTCCAAAATTAACCACATCACATCTTATTTATTTGTGATTTAGAAATAAATTTTTTATATTTATTTTCCTTATCTAAGCAGTTTATGCTATTCTTTGAGCTATTAACAACTATTTTTCACATTCAGTATTATAGCAAATTACCCATCTAACTAAAAAAAGGTTATCAAAGTTAACAGGCAACTCTTACAAGAGTTACTGAACTTCTATAACCATGATTAAGACTAACTGATTAGAAAGGATGTTACACATGTCACCTACTCAATCTACCAACATTCGATGATAGTCTACTTATCAGGCTAGTGCACTCAGCCTATAGTAACAGTCTTATGATATGCGTAAAATACATTAAGAGTAAGTGTACTCTATCGTATAGTAATATAGGACTTAAGTCCTAGTTGTCAATCCCACTAGGAATAAGGGGTAATTATTAGATTCACTAAACCCTTGGTTATTTAAGCAATTGCAAGTGAAAAAAAGGAATTCAAAATAAAATTAGAAAACAAATAATGAAAAATTATGGACAATCAAATAATGTAGAGATAAATCAATTAGAGGGAGACTAGAGCTCAAGGTTCACTTGAATCCAATTAATCAAATTTTTCTTCATTTATGATGTAAGGTAATTCTCTTATCACAATGGTCATGGATAAAAAATATTCTATTCCTAAATTATTTACCTATTTGGTCATTTAGTTGAATTAACTAGGAATGCATTAAGCCCTAATTCAAGAGATGAATCAACATAATCATCAATTCAATTAGTAAAATAAATTAATTTTTGATCATTCACCAATCTAATCCTAGGTTTATTATATAGGTCCACTCATTGGTTGCGGATGATCACTGGTCAAACAATGAATTAAAGGATACCAAAAGTGATCAATTCTTGATAAGAATTCAAACAATACAATAAACTCAATTGAAATTATCTTAATTAAATTTGAATTAAAAATTAATTAATTAAGAAAACAAGATCCCCCATAGCCCTAGCTATGGGATTAGTTACTCATGTTCAATATCAAACCCATATCACAATACAAATCCATGTAAAGAAAAACCTAAAGAAAGGGGAAAAGCTAGAGGGAAGAAAAACTAAAACCCCATTTACAGTGATTATGATCTTCAAGCCTTCAAGAATATCATCCTCTCTTCATAGCCATCTTCCAAGGATTTGTGACTGTCTTCTCTTGTGAATTATCACTCCAAAGTTTGTCATCACAAAATTTGTTTTCAGGTTTAGGGATTCACTTCTATTTATAATATTTGGGGCAAAAAGTTCCATTTTTACGCACAGGAAACCTCACACAGCCATGTCTAAGCTCGACACGGTCGTGTGAGCTTGAAAATAGCGTAACTTCAACTTAAAAAGGGAGACATGATTGTGTGACCTAGAGACACGGTCGTGTCTTAGTCAGAAGCATTTTCCAAGTTAGACAAGGTCATGTCTAACTCTTCAATCATTTTTTTCAAGTTAGACAGGGCCGTGTCTATCTCCCTAATCGCTTCTGAGTTGACACAGGGCCTTATCTAAGCCAAAATAATCTTCTTTTACTCTAAAAACGTGGTGTCTTCGCTTACTTTCACTCCAAATGTGATAAATCTCTTTTAATTTGAAAAAATGAAGATAATGAGATCCAACTAAAATTCATCAATAAACATAAGCAAATCACCACAATTCATCCGGTTTGAGACTATAAAATATAGGCTTATCAACCCCACCACACTTGAGTTTTGCTTGTCCTTAAGTAAAGAATAGGCATAAAAAATAAGATTAAACTTAGCATCCAAAAACATGAATCAAGAGAAATTCCACAATTTAAGAATTCAATCAAGTTCAGCAATCAAATCCAATCTAGCAAGATCATTTAACACTTAAAAATAATTAGAGCTTGGGTCTAACTTGCATCTTTTCTCCTTACCAATCAATTGAGGTCACTCATCTTTTCATCGCTCAAGTGTTTAAGGACAAAGAGATCACTCCAGTTTCTCTTGAAAAATACATTACCATAGGCTTGGTTATCAATCTTATCTCCACTTCCAAGTTCATATACAACACAAGAATTATAAGAGCTTCCTTTGGTTATAACAAGGCCAAGGAGAACAATGAAAGGTAGGGAAAAAGATAAATAAGGGCAAAGAATGTTCATGGATAAATTGATACAAAACAGAATCAGGTTGAAAAGATGTTAAATATAACATAACCACAAAAGGTATAACAGATTCTCACTTTTAACCTAATAGTCTCATTATTCTTCTTCCCCAACAATCCTTTTATTTCTTCTTCCTTTTCCATCTTTTTTTTATCAACCCTGGAAGAAAAAAACAACCCTTAATGTCTTTTTAATTAACACATCAATTGCTCCAAAGAATCCAACCTGGTTATTCAATTAGGTATTCAAAGAAATCAATTTTGGGCTCAAATGGGACAACTAAGGGATTATTTTATTAATGCAACTCTGGAAGTCAAGTGTAACACCCTAGAAAATATGTTAGGCTTGTATATGGTTACAAAGGTAGCCTAATACTCACTTAATGTATATGTGTGGTTGTGTGACTGTCTGAACACGTTTAGGTACTTTGCTATAACACTATATATGAAATATAACTATTATTTATTCTGAAAGTGACTTAAACTGTTTAGTTAGTGGAAATAAATGTGGAGAGTTTGTTTTCAGGTCACAAAAGTGTGGTTTGTGCTATAGTTAAAGTTTGAGGTTAATCGGAGTTAGTTTGACATTTTTAAGCATACTGGTTATGTGTTTTGATGCCGAATTGACTACCAGCAGATATCGAAAAATGTGAAAATGGTGAAATAAAATTTTTAATGAATCTCATAATTTATTTTAAACTTGTTGGAAGCTAGAAATCTAGATTTAGTGAAATCTAGGTGTTCTTAGCAGATCAGGAGTTTTAGTGCTTTTCTCCCCTCATTTTTAGAATTTTATCCCCAAAATTCATTTGCCATCAACACATAGTCTCTCACAACTAAGGTTCCAAGATTTCCAACAGACATCACACTCGAAGGAATCTCACCTTCCATAGTGATATCCAACTCATCATCATCAACCCAAACATAGAGTCTCATGCAGGTCTCCGCTCCCAAGCCAAACCTATGCCAGATATTTTTCACCTAAGAAAATCTGTTTTCCACCAAACTCTTAGATTCCTCAATCCGTAATCCTTGCAAGACTTATCTATTAACCCTTTATTCAACACATGGGCTCTACTCACACTAGAGGTACCATAACAAAGGGTGTAGATGCAAACAAATCCTAATGAGTTCAGATATACCAACTGGATCCTCACTAGAAGAACTCTTATTCCCTTAGTTCGCCTAGATGAAGTCATAGTTTCCTATTCACACAGAGCATTACATATTGAGCTGTAGTCTCAACATCATGTAACTGTGCAACAATAGCTACCAACATCCGACCTAAAGCAAGTCATGCAATATTTTTCCAACATCTCAAACAAGAGACAAAGAAATGCACAACACACATAGAAACCTCTACATGCTTAAGCATAGTCAGTCCATACCCCGGCTCAATAGGAAGAATTGCTTTGATATCAAAATGTAACATCCTAATATTTTCTATCCAGATATAAAGTTATATAAAAGAATAACACAACACTAGCCATGCTACTTCCAAAACTATGTAATTTCCAATATAACAAAGCCATGTATATAAAGAAAATATGAGCCTCGAATGTATAAATAATACACAACAACTATGTCTATCATAAATACAATACATATATCATATCAAAAGAAACTACTCAGCTACACTAAGCTAAGTACTCCAAGCTCCTGTTGGTTTTCACTTTCCATTAGACTTCCTCCTTAGAAACATCATGAAAACGCACACAAGGGGTGAGAATCACGCATTCTCAGTAGATAAAAACCATAAACTATGTCATCACAATCATTCCAGCCATTTTGGGGAAAAACACATTTATAAACTCAAATCTCATACGTAACAAGCTAGAAAGGTGGCAAAAGTCAAAACCAAGTCCTTTCTCTTCCCGAAATAGATTCCCACTTTATAAGTTTGTTTAAAAACTCATTTACTACAAACAGTTTTCTAGAAATTGCCACGCTCACAAAAACATCATCTCTATCTCAGAGACACTAAAGCATCATCTCCATCGCAGAGACACAACAACAATATTTCCATCTCAGAGATACAAACACAACATTTCTATCTCAGAGATACGAACACAACATCTCCATCTCAGAGATACGCAACTGCCCATACAATTACAACGCATGAATATGTCATGGTAGCAACTGCCTATACAATCGCCATGCTATGCCAAATTATGTCTAGTGTTTATGCCTATGCAATAACCTAAATATATAATGCATAATGTATGATACCATTTACAAGAACCCAGTTCCATGGTAATGTCGTGAATGCATGAGCCTTGATCAAAACAAAGGAACTTGGTTCCATAAGCTTTGAACAAGCACTAGAAACCCAGCTCCAGCTATTCCACGGGGTGTGATGGAAAGACCATCCTCAACTCATTACTATGATCGGGAAGGTATGTTACCTCTTCACTTACAATCATGTATGATCACCCTCTCCAGGTAGTGAAGTCTCATCAATTACATGGTCTTCAGCAATAATGACTTTTGTGATAGGAAAGATTGATTACCTTCTTATTCAAAATCACATCAGATCACCACAATGAAGACTCACCCTCATCAACATAGATAAGGAACAAAAATAATTTCAATTACTATAATAACTAGCATGTCAATTGATTTACATTCCTAACTACCAACATAAAACACAATGATGTTAAATACCACGATAAATAATATACTAATTGATTTACATTCACCACTTATCCTCTTCATTTAATACTCCTATTAGAGTCTCCACACACTTTAAGGAACATATGCCAATGATCCCCTCAAGCTAAGAACTGGGAAAACATAAAAAATGACATTTTGAAAAGTTCAGGCCTTAGACACAGCCCGTGTCAAATGACACGGCCCACCTCGTGTCCTGCACTATGAACACTATTCACAAAAACCCCTAACAGAGAGGGACACGACCCACCCTGTGTCCTCGGACATGGGCCTTGTCGCCTAACCAGAAGCCCTACATCAACTCTGCAGAATGTAGTACTATTCCATTAGTCATTTTCTTAGATTTTAACTATTCAAATCCAGTTTTTCAATGATTCTAAGACCCCAATAAATTCTCAAACACATAAGAAATCATTAATCACAGCCTTAAACTTCTTAAACCACTTTGATTTCACTCAAAACTAAATATCAAGGATAAACATCCATTTCAAAATCTAAAACCCCAATTCTTCACTTAAAAGGAATTTGAGGCATACAAGGGTTGGAAATCCATTTCAATACACCCAACAACTCAAAAATAAGCCATCATCAAGTTCTATAACAAGATTCAAGCCCAAACAACCAAAAATAACTCAAAACCAAAAATCACACATCAAGGTATAACTCAAGCACAAGATGGAGAAAATAGGAAAATGAGTTTAAGAAAAAGATTCCCTCTACCTCAAGGTCTTGAAGATGGCCAAGGATGGATCCAAGCTCTCCAATCCTTGCTTGCCTCTGGATTCTCCTCTTTCTCCTTCTTCTTTCTCCTACTTCTTTATTTTCTTTTCTCTTCTCTGCTTCTTCTCTCAGTCGTGAGATATGAGGAAGAGAAATCTAAATTGGGTTCTTATAGCAGATCAGGAGTTTTAGTACTTGGCTATAAGTTGCCAATTTGGATTTCTCTTCCTCATATTTGACGGCTGAGAGAGAAAGAGGAGAATCCAAGGGCAAGCAAGGATTGGAGAGCTTGGATCCATCCTTGGCCATCTTCAAGACCTTGAGGTAGGGGGAATCTTGTTCTTAAACTTATTTTCCTACTTTCTCCATCTTGTGCTTGAGTTATAGCTTGATGTGTGATTTTAGGTTTTGAGTTATTTTTGGTTGTTTGGGCTTGAATCTTGTTATAGAACTTGATGATGGCTTGTTTTTGAGTTGTTGGGTGTATGAAAATGGATTTCCAACCCTTGTATGCTTCAAATTCCTTTTGAGTGAAGATTTGGGGTTTTAGGTTTTGAAATTGATGTTTATCCTTGATCTTTGGTTTTAAGTGAAATCAAAGTGGTTTAAGAAGTTTAAGGTTGTGATTAATGATTTCCTATGTGTTTGAGAACTTATTGGGGTCTTAGAATCACTGAAAAACTGAATTGGAATGGCTAAAATCTAAGAAAATGACCAATGGAACAGTACCACATTCTATAGAGTTGATGCAGGGCTTTTGGTTGGGCGATACGGCCCTTGTCCGAGGACATGGAGTGGGCTGTCTCCCTCTCTGCCAGGGGTTTTTATGAACAATGTTCACAGTGTAGGACACGGGGTGGGCCGTTTCATTTGACACGGGTCATGTCTGAGGCCCAAACTTTTCAAAATGTCATTTTTTATGTTTTCCTAGTTCTTGGCTTAAGGGGATCATTGGCATATGTTCCCTAAAGTGTGTGGAGACTCTAATAAGAGTATTAAATGAAGGGGATAAGTGGTGAATGTAAATTAATTTGTATACTATTTATTGTAGTATTTAACATCATTGTGTTTTATGTTAGTAGATAGGAATGTAAATCAATTGACATGCTAGTTATTGTAGTAATTGACATTATTGTTGTTCCTTATCTATGTTGATGAGGGCGAGTCTTCATTGTGGTGATCTAATGTGATTTTGAATGAGAAGGTAATTAATCATTCCTATCACAAAGGTCATTATTGCTAAAGATCGTTTAATTGATGAGACTTCACTACCCGGAGAGGGTGATCATACATGATTGTAAGTGAAGAGGAAACATACCTTCCTGATCATAGTAATGAGCTAAGGATGGTCTTTCCCTCACACCTCGTGGAATAGCTGGAGTTGGGTTTCCAGTGCTTGTTCAAAGCTTATGGAACCAGGTTCCTTTATTTTGTTCAAGGCTCATGCATTCATGACATTACCATGGAACTGGGTTCTTGTAAATGGTATCATACATTATGCATTACATATTTAGGTTATTGCATAGGCATAAACACTAGACATAATTTGGCATAGCATGGCGATTGTATGGGCAGTTGCTACTATGACATATTCATGCATTATAATTGTATGGGTAGTTGCGTATCTTTGAGATGGAGATGCTGTGTTCGTATCTCTAAGATGGAAATGTTGTATTCGTATCTCTGAGATGGAGTTATTGGGTTTATATCTCTGAGATAGAGATATTGGGTTTATATCTCTGAGATGGAGATATTGTTATTGTGTCTCTGTGATGAAGACGATGCTTTAGTATCTCTGAGATAGAGATGATGTTTTTGTGAGTGTCACAATTTCTAGAAGACTATTTGTAGTAAATGAGTTTTATACAAACTTATAAAGTGGGAATCTATTTCGGGAAGAGAAATGACTTGGTTTTGGCTTTTGCCACCTTTCTAGTTTGTTATGTATGAGATTTGAGTTTACAAATATGTTTTTCCCCGAAATGGCTGGAATGATTGTGATGACATAGTTTATGGTTTTTATCTACTGAGAATGCGTGGTTCTCACCCTTTGTGTGCGTTTCCATGATGATTCCAAGGAGGAAGTCTAATGAAAAGTGAAGACCAGTAGGAGCTTGGAGTACTTAGCTTAGTGTAGCTGAGTAGTTTCTTTTGATATGATGTACGTATTATATTTGTGATAGATACAGTTGTTGTGTATTATTTATACATTCAAGGCTCATATTTTCTATATATACATGGCTTTGTTATATTGGAAATTGCATAGTTTTGGAAGTAGCATGGCCAGTGTTGTGTTATTCTTTTATATGACTATATATCTGTATAATAAATATTGGGATGTTACATCAAGAAAGAATTAAGCTTAATTGCCTTAATCATGTTCAAATCTGTATGTGAATCATTAAAGTCTCAACAATATATCAATGCAAGTTCTCGTACTCATAAATCAAGAGAAAACTCACTTTAGAAGAAAAATGGGATTTTGATTATGAAAAATCCAATCATTAAAGCTCAAAAATCATTTTTTGGATAAATTAAAAGAGAGAACAAATGCAAGCAAACACGACTAATTTTCAACGAAGATGCTAAATTTCACTTTACTTAATTGAAAAAGATTGTTTCACACAATATCAGTGCATGAGTAATGGATTCTCCTCTTAAACATATCTATATCCTCTTAATATTAATTCAAGCAATTAACACATAATTCATGCTTATTTACTAGTAATACTAAAGTGTTCATCGATTTCACAAAAGCTTTAAGAGTACCCCCCATACTTAAGATAAACATTGTCTTCAATGTAAAAAAATAAAATAAAAATAACAAAACAGAGGAAAATGAAACTTCCCTGAAAATTAAACATAAGATCACAAAGGATGTGGAGGAGGTGTGTATTCATGAGTTTAAACATCTGGTCTAACTAAGCAATGACATGTTCCCAAAAACTGCACAAGAAAAAAAATTGTCAAGACAAATTTTTTTGTTTTTATTTTATTTTTTAAATAATAATAGGAAAAACAAAGCAAAAACTGAAAAATAAAATGCAAAGATAGAAACACAGGTTGCCTTCTATGAAACTCTAAGTTATAGTCATTAGCTTGACTATTGGCTAGTGACATGATTAGGTGATGCCGATGGAGTGGTGCTCAGTTCTTACTCCTTCTTCATAATGTTTCGCTCTTTAGCTATATTTCTTGAATGGTTGTTGGCCTTCTTTCTTCACCTCAAGCGCATCGCACGCTAAGACTCGAATAATCTTATATGGTTTATACCATTTTGACCACAACTTACTGGGAGAAAGACGTAAACGTGAGCTACAGACAAGAACTTTATCTCCAATCTTAAACTTACGCTGCTTGATAGGCATGTTAATTGGGCACATCATCAGTAGCAGCTTCTTGCATATATGAAGACACAGTACTTTCCACAACATTAATAGTAGCTATGCAATTACAAGAATTAAAGGAACTAGAAGTTTGGACAGAATTAAAAATATTAAAAACTATTTCCTCATCATTAAATTGCAAGATCAACTTCCCTTGACGGACATCAATCACAGCATTTCCAATGGCGAGGAATGGGCGCCCAAGTATGATTGGGATCTCTGAGTCCTCATCCATGTCCAACACAATGAAGTCAGTTGAAAAAATGAATTTGTCTATCTTCACTAAAACATCTTCCAATACACCACGAGGGTACATGATGGATCTATCGGCCAACTGCAGTGAAATGTTAGTAGGCTTTGACTCATGCATCCCTAATTTCTTAAAAATAGAGAAAGACATCAAATTAATACTAGCACCTAAATTATATAATGTTTTCTCAAAATAAGAGTTACCAATAGAGTAAGGAATGGTGAAACTCCCTAGATATTTTAATTTCGGTGGTAGCTTCTTTAGGAGAATGGTAAAGCACTCCTCATTTAGCCTTACCGTCTCAAATTCCTTAAGCTTGTGCTTATTTATAAGTATTTCCTTCAAGAACCTTGCATACTTGGGCATTTGGGAGATGGCTTCAACAAATAGAATATTAATTTGTAATTTCTTGAACATCTCCAATAATTTAGCATATTGCTTGTCTTGCTGAATATTCTTGAGCCTCTAAGGGAATGGAATAAAGGACTTCTATGACTCACTTATATGTACCGCAGAGGGTGCTTCACTTGCCTTCTCATTTTCCATATTGACTGACTCATCAAGAGTATCTCCATGCTCTTACATTTCCTTCTCCTTTTTCTTAGAGTGCTCTCTAAGTTCCTTACCACTTCTCAGGGTAATTCCATTGACTTGTTCCTTTAGATTAGGCTCGGTAGTACCAGGAAATGTTCTCGATGCACTTTTTGACATCAATATAGCTAACTGGATAATATGAGTTTCCATGATTTTCATTCGGGCCTCTGAATTCTAAATGTATTTCATTACAACATTTTCAAAGCTTGGCTTTTCTTCAGGTACTTGGAAACTTGGGGGTGGTTGCAGAGCTCGCTAATGGCTCTGTTGACTATCCTGATGATTTGCTTACTTGAAATTGGGGTGGTCCTTCCAACCAGGATTGTAAGTATCAAAATAAAGATTGTACTGTTGCAGGTTGAAATTGCCAACAAAATTTACTCCTTCAGGCTCGAGTGCAAAGGGACTACTAACTTGACAATTTGAACTATTATGTCCCTGTCCGCAACATATTTCACATATGATTGGTGGGGCTGCACTATTTGTCACCATCAGAGTCTCAACCTTTTTTGTCAATGCTTCCAATTGACTCAAAATGGAAGTAGAGGAGTCAACAGGATGCACACCAACTTGTTTCTTAGGCACCTAGCATTCATTTTGCCATTGATAACTGTTAAGTGCCATTTCTTCAATGAGTCTATGGATTTCAATCGGTGTTTTCCATCAAATTGTACCTCTTGTGGCGCTAAGTGAACAATTGGCAGGCAACAAACTATTGTAAAAAATCTGTACCTGCTGCCAAACAAGTAATCCATGATGTGGACATCTTATTAACTCTTAAAAATATTCCCAAGCTTTATAGAGAGTATCCATGTCAAACTGCACAAAAATAGAAATGTCATTCCTTAACTTAGCAGATTTAGAGGAAGGAAAATACTTAGCCAAAAATTATTATGTCAACTGATCCCATGTGGTAATGGAACCCCTTGGTAGTGACGTTAACCATTGACTCACCTTATCCCTAAGAGAGAAAGGAAATAATTGCAATCGAATTGCATCATTTGTCACCCTATTATACTTGATGGTGTCACACAACTGTAAGAACCTGGCCAGATGTTGATTTGGATCATCTGAAGGCAATCCATTAACTGAATAGAAGTCTGAATCATGGAGATCAATGCCGGTTTGATCTCAAAGTTCTTAGCTACTACGACTGGTCTTGTAATATTCCCTTTGTACCTTCTAGCTGTAGGCATGGAATATTCAAGCATCGTTCTCTCTGCTGGGGTAGCACGTTCTTCACGAGTCCCTGCAATTGTTTGTCTCTCCATCCTTCTTATAGCTTCTTTAGTCACAGCTTCAGTAAGAAATTGCTTCCTTAACTTGTGAGCTGTTTTCTTAATTTTTGGATTAAATGTCAAATTAGGAGATTGAGAACGGGTAAGCATAAACAAGAAATATAAACAAAGAGATAAAGTGACAAACAAAATTAAAATAAAAAATAAAAAATAAAATAAAATAAGAAATACAAAAATGTTCGTCTAAATTAACTAGAGCTTTTTGCCTCTAATATTACCAAATTTATTCCCCGATAACGGCACCAAAAACTTGATACATATAAAATACATTGAGAGCAAGTCCACTCTATCGTATAGTAACATAGGACTTAAATCCTAGTTGTCAATCCCACGAGGAACAAAGGGTAATTATTAAATTCACTAAACCCTTGGTTATTTTAACAATCATAATAAAAAGAGGAATTCAAAATAAAATTAGAAAACAAATAAGGAAAAATGATGGACAATCAAACAATGTAGAGATAAATCAATTAGAGGGAAACTAGGGCGCAAGGTTCACGTGAATCTAATTAATCAAATTTTCATTCATTTATAAAGTAAGGTAATTCTCTTGTCAATATTCTCTTAATTGCTATTGAGTTCCAATGGTCATGGATAAACAATATTCTATTCCTAAATTAATCACCTATTTAGTCATTTAGATGAATTAACTAGGAATGCATTAAGCCCAAATTCAAGAGATGAACTAACATAATCATCAATTCAATTGGAAAAATAAATTAATGTTTTGTCATTCATCAATCTAATCTTAAGTTTATTATATAGGTCTACTCATTGATTGTGGATGATCACGAGTCAAATAATAAATTAAAGCATGCTAAAATTAATCAAGTCTTGACAAGAATTCATACAATACAATAAACCCAATTGGAATTACCTTAATCAAATTTGAATTAAAAATTAATTAATTAGGAAAACAAGATCCCCCATAGCCCTAGCTATGGGATTAGTTACTCATGTTCAATAATAAACTCATATCACAATACAAATCCATGGAAAGAAAAACCTGAAGAAAGGGTAAAAACTAGAGGGAAGAGAAACCAAAAGCCATTTTATGGTGATTATGATCTTCAAGCCTTTAAGAATATCGTCCACTCTTCGTAGCCGTCTTCCAAGGATTCGTGGCTGTCTTCTCTTGTGAATTATCTCTCCAAAGTCTGCCATTGCAAAAGTTATTTTCAAGTTTAGGGATTCGCTTCTATTTATAATATTTGGGGTAAAAATTACTATTTTTACACACAAATGACCTCACACAGCCGTATCTAAGCTTGACACGGCCGTATGAGCTTGAAAATAGCATAACTTTAACGTAAAAAGGGAGACACGATTGTGTGACCTAGAGACACGGTCGTGTCTCTTGGTTAGAAGCATTTTCTAAGTTAGACAAGGTCATGTCTAACTCCTTAATTACTTTTTTCAAGTTAGACATGGTCGCCTCTAACTCCTTAATCGCTTCTGAGTTTACACAAGGCCTTGTCTAAGCCATAATAATCTTCTTTTACTCTAAAAACACGATGTCTTCGCCTGCTTTCACTCCAAATTGATAAATCTCTTTTAATCTACAAAATCAAAGACAATGATAAGGATACATAAAAAATTCATCAATAAACATAAGCATATCACCACAATTCATCCGGTTTATGACTATAAAATATAGGCTTATCATCCTACGTTACACAGCACTATCCCAGGTAACCCTGGCCAAATCTAGAGAGGACATATCACCTCCTCAATCTATAATCATAGGTAGAGATGGAATGTCACCTCCTCAATCTACCAGGTAGAGAGGACATATTACCTCCTCAATCTACTAAACATCTTGGATCACCCCTAGGTACAAGGATCATTTCCAATATCAATCACTGGCTAAACAATTAATGGGCTACCCTTCATAAGGGAATAATATCTAAGGATCACCTTCAAGTATGAGGATCATTTCTAATATCTTTTAAACTTTGAGCACTTTACATTTTAATTCAATTACTAGCTCAACTTTAACATTCTAAAGGAGGACATCACAATTCATCTCATAAGTACATCAAGTGCATATACATAGACATAAGTCACCTAAGTTAGTGAACTTAATCAAATTTCATCACATCATATAGTATAGATGTATACAATTTGGTTTCTATATAGTAAAGAACTTTGTTTGCTTAAAACAAGGGATTGATAATCGATTACCATGGCTGGTAATCGATTATCACTAACGTTTTATCTTATTTTGTAAATTGGTAATAAATTACCATGGTTGGTAATCGATTACCACCAGCATTTTATCTCAGTTCTGTAACTTGGTAATCGATTATCATATTCTAATAATCGATTACCATAAGCCTTTTATCTTAAATTTGTAACTTGGTAATCAATTATCATAATCTAATAATCGATTAACATCATCCAGTAACATCTTCTTGTAAACTAATAATCGATTACTAACTTCAATATTTGATTATTAGATGTTTGTCAATAACCAAAATTCTGAAACATGGTATTCTCACAATTAACACCAAAATTTTAGAGTAACTCATTTCTTTCAATTCCAATCAAAATGTCATCAAGGAATCCACATATACTTTAGTCAAAATCCACAAGAACATCAATATTCCATTCATTAATATCACTTTTCAACAAAAACCACATCCCACACAATATCAAGAGTAAAACACTTGGTAAAAAAGACATAGACCCTTACCTAAGTTCCCTTGAGTTCTTAGATGAAGTAGAAAGAAATTTGAAGTATGCTTAAGGATGAACTTCAAATCAGCACTAGATAGAGCTTGTTGAGTATGTGAGATTGTCTAACTAAAGCCTTGGAAGATGATGACTAGAAAGTCTTTAAATAATGCTTTGAATTATGGTGGCTATAGTGTTTCTTTTCTTTTCTCTTTTTCCTTACTGTTTTATCGAGAGAATAATAGAAAGAAAAGTGTAAGTGTGTTTTCTGAAGGGGTGAGGCAGTGAAAGGATGAGATAAGATTAAGGAATATGTGCTATCATCTTTGAGTGGAAGAGATTTATCTCTTAAGGATACTTTGATCTTCCATTGATGAATTTTCTAACTTCCATAGGTGTTATAGAAAACTCCAGCATTCCATTAAGTTCCTATACAAATAATTTAATAGTTATCTTTACATACCATTTGATAACTATTAAGCTCTACTACTTTTTCCTAAGTTAATATAAAATGAAGGAGTTAAACTAATATATGTACAAGTATCTGCCCTAACATGTATTCATTTCTAGAATAATCTCCATCCTCCACAAATTTTCATAATTTTCCGAGCTACTCTCCTATTTAATTTGGCCTGTAAACACTACTTCTATTTATTAAAAATACCAAATTGATTTATTTAATTTCTCAAAATTTATCATGATTCATTCTAATTATTTATGACCTAGAAATAATTTTTTCATATTTATTTTCATCATTTAAGCAATTTATGCTAATTTTTGTGTTTGGATGCATACCTTTGAAGACTTGTTTTGATGATAACAAATGCGAAGTATAAATGAAGATGATAAATAGACCAAGTCCAAGTTTATATTTGATTAGCATTAGGACTTAGGATCTATTGTACGGAGCTCACATTGATATCTCTTTGTTTTTGAAAGAGAAGATAAAACTTGGTTTTGAACTTAGTGTCTTTGAAAACATCTTTTTCAAACCCTTTTTGAACTGAGTTATTCGAATAGAACTTAGCCTATTCGAATAAACATCCCCTCATGGTTTGTTTTCTAAAAGGTGTTATTCAAATAACTACCCTGTTATTCGAATAACTAAGGTTTTCTAGAACACTGTTTTTAAGTAGCTATTCGAATAAACTATCCTTTATTCGAATAATTGAGATTTTTCAGAACCGTGTTTTAAGTGAGTTATTCGAATAACTCATACGTTATTCGAATAAATCTTTTTGTCTAAACTACTTTTAAACTATGTTATTCGAATAGATAAGCTATTATTCGAATAACCCTTTGTTTTTAGAACTCTGGTTTTAACAGAGTTATTCGAATAACATATTGGTTATTCGAATAACCCATTTCAAATGAGTTTTTAAATTGGTTTCAGGAACAGTGTTATTCGAATAACCTGTTTAGTTATTCGAATAAACACGTTTGAATACACAGTCTGATATGGAAACTTTCATACGCTTTGAATTTGGTTAATCTGTTTTAAATGCTATTAATTATACCTAAACGGATGTCTCCGTGTTTTTCCCTATAAATAGCAAGCTTGGGTCACGAATTTCTTTGCCTATTACTCTGAATTATTTTCTAAAAGCTCTAATCTGTGAAAACTATTTTCTACGCTCTTTTTGCTTAAAAACTTTGAGATATTTCTGTGAGAACTCCATTAGCACTTCAAATTATATTACTTACTCTGAGTGAGAGTTTCTTTTCATCTATTTTCTGTTTTTCTGTATCGAGGGTGAGGTATCCCTCAAGGTTTGTATAATGGTGAGGTATCCCTGTAGGCTGAGACTTTAGCACAAGGGTAGAGTGTCCCTATGTGTGAAAAGTGCTCTATTTTGTAACGGTAGCAAGCACCTATTGAAGCTTGTATACTTAGTGAAAAATCTCAACTTTCGAGAACTGGACGTAGACCACAAGTGGGTTAGTAGTCGAACCAGGATAAATACTGTGTCTGCTTCTCTGTTCCCTAATCTCTTTATTTTATGCAATTTAATTTACTGCACATTTATTTTTCGTTGCTCTTTATTGTCTCTTCTCTTCTTCTCGTTCCTTTTATGCATTTATTTATTAAGCTTTTAATATTTGTCTTATTAAAAAGAGGTTTTGCGAAAAAGTTTTATACTCAATTCACCCCCCTCTTGAGTACTGGAAGCCACTTGGTAACAAGTGGTATCAGAGCTAGACTCTTGTATAAAGAGCTTAGCAGTTTTAAGAGAACATGGCTTCTTCAAATGGTTTTTCAGAAGGATCCTCCATAAACCGACCACCCTTTTTCAATGGGGATGGTTACGCATATTGGAAGGAAAGAATGAAAATCTTCATCGAAGCAATTGATCGAGATGTTTGGGATGCTGTCGAAAACGGCACTTTTATACCCACACATGAGGTCGATGGCGTAAGGACCGAAACACCACGAAATAAATGGTCTGATGAAGATAAAAGAAAAGTTTAATTTAATTTAAAAGCCAAAAATATTATCACTACTACTTTGGGATATGATGAGTTTTTTAGAATTTCAAATTATAAAACTACTAAAGAAATGTGGGACACTTTGCAAGTTATCCATGAGGGTACTAGTGAAGTTAAGAGGTCGAGAATCAATTCTCTAACTCGTGAATATGAACTATTCAGAATGAACCAAGGAGAAAGCATTCAGGAAATACAAAAGAGGTTCACCCACATAGTTAATCATCTTGCATCTTTAGGCAAAAGTTTTTCAAATGAAGATTTGATTAACAAAGTTTTGAGATGTCTTACCAGGATTTGGCAGCCCAAAGTGACGGCAATATCAGAATCAAGGGATTTGTCCACAATGACTTTAGCTACCCTCTTTAGAAAACTTCATGAGCATGAATTGGAACTAAGCAGATTAAGCCAAAGCGAAGAGAATGATAAAAAGAAAAAGGGAATAACGCTCAAAGCTACTTCATCAACATCCGACAATGATGATGAAGAAAATGAAGAAAGTTCAGAGAACATCGAGGTAAGTGAAGAAAATCTAAGTTTGCTAGTTAAAAGGTTTGGTAAATTTCTCAGAAAAAAGGGAACGCAAAGAAGACCTTCCTTCCCTCCTAAAAAGACACACTTCAAAGGCGAAGGAGCTTCATCGACTCCAACCTGCTATGAATGTGGCAAACCTGGTCACATGAAAATGGAGTGCCCAGTTTATCAAAAGAAGAAGGAGAAATTTGAAAAGAAGCCCTTCAAGGAAAGAAAAGGAAGAAAAGCCTACATAGCATGGGATGAAAATGACATGGACTCAACTAACAGCTCAGATAGCGAAGAAGCTCAACTGTGTCTCATGGCAAAAGGAGATGAAGAAGAAAGCGAAAACGAGGTAAGTTCTAATACTACTTTATTACCTTCTTACGATAAGTTACAAGACGCTTTTGAAGAATTACATAAAGAATCGTTAAAATTGATAAAAATTATTTCTTCTTCTAAGAAAACAATTTCTTCTTTAAAAAATCAAATTCTTATTTTAAATAAGGAAATAGAAGAATTGAAAATTGAAAATGAAACTCTGGGAATCAATGATGCATGCACAAATCATCCTCCGCATGCTTCTACTTCTTCATCTTGTTCTTCATGTCATACACTTGAAAAAGAAATTGAAGACTTAAAGAACACTCTTTCTAAATTCACCTTTAGAAGGGATAACTTAAATATTTTGTTAGGAAGACAAAGAGTGGTTTTTCAAAAAGCCGGGATAGGTTATAACCCGAAAAATCAACAAAAACTCTATAAAAATTTCTTTGTGCATTCTAGTGTTTCAAGTAGTCCTTTTATTAAATGTTTTTATTGTGGAAGAAAAGGACATAGTGCTTCAACATGTAATGCAAGGAAAAACATAAATACAAAAGTTGGAACAAAAATGGTTTGGGTTCCCAAGGGTACTATACCCAAAACTGACACACAAGGACCCAAGAAAGTTTGGGTATCAAAAGTTAAAAACTAAACTTGTGTTGTAGGTGTGCTTGAAAGCTAGGAGTTCAAATTGGTATCTTGATAGCGGCTGTTCCAAGCATATAACCGGGGACGACTCAAAATTCTGTTGGGAATTGCGGATCAAAATATCTCGCAGCGGAATAATAGGATTCCCACACAGGATCCATGCGAAAAGTCCATAATCCGAGTTTTTAAAAATTACCTCTTGAAGCGTGATAAACACAAGCGAGGTGAATCACCAACACCGTAATAGTGACGATGTTTCTGCGATATCCACACGAACAGACTTGCAAAAGGAGTCACGCCTCTGTTTTCGCGGTGCTAGTGCGAATAGAAGAGAAGAACCTTTCACTATCTCTCACTCACTTTCTTAGGTGCGGCTAGGGTTGTGATGTAACATGTATAGCAGCCCCCTTAACAGTACTATTTATAATAGTGGCTGCCTTAAGTGAGTGTGAGCAATAGCAAGGTAAGGCATGTGCAACCCTAAAACCCATCTGTCATGAGTTAGGCCCACAATTGAATCCGAGTCCAACTTGGATCCTTATTGCTCCAATTTAGTCTGTTCTAAGTGTGCGACCTGCGGGTTCTCATGACGTTGGTAGTAATATTAAAATCTCATTTTAATATTACAAACGATGTGTATCTAGCAACACATCACTTGCTACCCAAGTAATGAGAATGTCAGTGATTTGACATAACCTATCCGTGATCAATGTTTCCGTGTAGTTTAGTCCCTTTGTCAAGATATCTAGATTGAACACAAGGCATGGAATGCGTCACCCTTGTATAGTCCAATCATTCTTTTCCGATACTCGAGTAGACTTTGTAACAATAAATGAGATCAATATCTCATATTGACTCATTTGAGCATGGCCATGCATTTCGCAGTCTCACTCAATCGGGGGCCCGAAGATATCGCTCCTGTTATGTAGGAGTGACAAATTCCATCTAGGTCACTCACATCCCTCTGCATGATTTGTGGTATGTCCAATAACCAACTTTATAATCACCTTGTTACAGATGACGTTTGATGGCATTAAAACACACAACTCCTCATGTAGGAATCGTAGTGATTTCAAGTCAAAGGACCACAAACACCATTATCACTATGAGAATCGCTTATGACACTCACGTAACGATCCATGTAGCGTTCTCATGGTGGGTCAGAAAGACATCATTACTCTAATATGTACCAATGTGAAGACTTGATATCTCATATCCATGACCCGTGAGATGCGGTCATCAGTCTCTACACATACTAGTCTCAATGTATTATTGTTGTCCTAATTAACAATAATACTTGACTAGGGACATTTAACAATAGTGTTGTAACCAAAAGGATCTCACGATCAAGTCATCCACTTGATGTCCTATGGCATCAAACTTACTATTCTAAGGACTTTATTATGTTTATCAAAAAAGAACACAATAAATGAAATGCCTCATATATAAAATAGCATAATATAATGTATGTCAATACAAACAAAATGTATTGGCCACTAGGGCATACACCAACAAATTCACCATGCTTATTCTAAAGAATTATGGACACGTCACTTATGGTGATAACAATAAAGGAAAAATTCTTGGAATCGGCAAAGTCGGTAAGAACCCTAACTCCTCTATTGAAAATGTGCTGCTTGTTGAAGGTTTGAAACATAACTTGCTTATTATTAGCCAATTATGTGATAAAGGAAATAAAGTTATATTTGATTCAAACTGTTGCATAATTGAAGATAAAAATGACAAGCATGTTAAATTCATTGGTCATAGAGTAAACAACATCTATATGATTAGTCTTGATGATATATCTTCAAATGATGTGAAATATCTTTTAAGTACGAATGATGATTCATGGCTATGGCATAGGAGAATTGCACACATTCACATGGACCACTTAAAGAAGTTGGTCTCTAAAGAGCTAGTAATTGGACTACCTAAACTTAATTTTATAAAAGATAAGTTATGTGATGCATGTTAAAAGGGTAAACAAATAAAGGTCTCTTTTAAAGCAAAAAATATAGTTTCAACTACTAGACCTTTACAACTTTTGCACATGGATCTGTTTGGACCTTCTAGAACTATGAACTTTGGTGGGAATTACTATGCTTTAGTGATTGTAGATGATTTTTCTAGGTTTACATGGACTTTATTTCTTGCAAATAAAAATGATGCATTTCTAGCTTTTAAAAGACTTGCCAAAGTTATTCAAAATGAAAAAGGTTTTCAAATCTCTTCTATAAGAAGTGATCACGGTGGCGAATTTGAAAACATTGTTTTTGAAAATTACTGTGATGAACATGGCATTAATCATAATTTCTCTGCCCCTAGAACTCCGCAACAAAACAGAGTTATAGAAAGGAAAAATCGTTCTTTAGAAGAAATGGCGAGAACGATGCTTAATGAGGCTAATCTTCCTAAATACTTTTGGGCGGATGCTGTAAGTACAGCTTGTTATGTAATGAACTAGGCCCTTATAAGACCTATTTTAAAGAAAACGCCATATGAGTTGTATAAGGGAAGAAAGCCAAATGTCTCACACTTTTATGTTTTTGGTTGCAAATGTTTTGTTTTAAACAATGGAAAAGATAATTTAGGCAAGTTTGATGCTAAGTCTGATGAAGGTATATTTCTTGGCTATTCAAATCATAGTAAAGCTTTTCGTATATATAATAAGAAAACTATGACTATCGAAGAATCTATACATATTGCATTTGATGAAATTGACCCAAATGGATCGAGAAAGGATCTTATTGTTGATGATGTTGCAGAAATCTTGGCGGAAACACATTTGGACAGTAAAGAAAAGGAAATCAAGGAGAAAGAGGATAAACAAAGACAAGAAGATTCGCAAGCTTTGGAACTTCCCAAAGAATGGCAAACTTCAAAATATCACTCTCTTGATCAGATCATCGGTGATGTATCTAAAGGGGTGAGTACTCGTAACTCCCTTAGAAATACTTGTAATCACTTAGCTTTTGTTTCTCAAATTGAACCTAAGGATTTAATTGAAGCTTTTGATGATGAACATTGGATCTTAGCTATGCATGAGGAATTAAATCAATTTGAAAGAAATTAAGTTTGGGATTTAGTTGCTAGACCTAATAATCACCCTATAATTAGAACTAAATGGGTTTTTAGAAACAAACTTGATGAAAATGGGTTAATAACTAGAAACAAAGCTAGATTGGTTGCTAAAGGATATAATCAAGAAGAAGGAATAGATTATGAAGAAACCTATGCACCTGTAGCTAGATTAGAAGCTATAAGAATGTTACTTGCTTATGCTTGCATCATGGATTTCAAATTATATCAAATGGATGTCATGAGTGCTTTTCTAAATGGTTATATTCAAGAGGAGGTATACGTTGAACAACCTCCGGGTTTTGAAAATCATGAACTACCCAATCATGTTTTTAAACTTAAAAAGGCTTTATATGGTTTAAAGCAAACCCCTAGAGCTTGGTATGAAAGGTTAAGTTCCTTTTAGAAAATGGTTTTTCAAGAGGAAAAGTCGACACTACCCTTTTTATTAAAAATAAAAAGCATGACATTCTTCTTGTGCAAGTATATGTGGATGATATTATATTTGGTGCTACTAATGAATCCCTTTGCAAAGAATTTTCTAAGTTAATGCAGAATGAATTTGAAATGTCAATGATGGGAGAATTGAATTTCTTCCTCGGACTTCAAATCAAACAAATGAACGAAGGGACTTTCATAAGTCAAACAAAATACTGCAAGGAATTGCTCAAGAGATTCGAAATGAAAAACGCTAAACACATGGCCACTCCGATGGGCACGTCTTGCTACTTGGACAAAGATGAAGGAGGTAAATCAGTAGAAATAATGAAATATAGAGGTATGATTGGATCTCTCCTTTATCTTACTGCTAGTAGGCCAGATATTATGTTTAGTGTATACATGTGTGCTAGATATCAGGCAAACCCTAAGGAATCTCACTTAAGTGCTGTTAAACGAATAATGAAATACCTAGTAGGCACTTCACAAATGGGTTTGTGGTACCCTAAGGGTGCCTCTTGTAGCCTAATAGGCTATTCTAACTCTGATTTTGCTGGGTGCAAATTGGACAGAAAAAGTACTAGTGGGATATGCCACTTGCTTGGTAGTTCTTTAGTTTCTTGGCATAGTAAGAAACAAAATAGTGTGGCTTTGTCTACCGCTGAGGCTGAATATGTTGCAGCCGGGAGTTACTGCGCTCAGATCCTTTGGATGAAGCAACAACTCTTAGACTACGGTCTTCAGCTTGATCACATCCCGATAAGATGTGATAACACTAGTGCAATAAACATCTCTAAGAATCCCATACTGCATTCTAGAACAAAGCATATAGAGATAAGACATCACTTTATCAGAGATCATGTACAAAAAGGGGATTGCATTCTTGAGTTTGTTGAAACATCTAAGCAACTTGCAGATATCTTTACTAAACCCTTAGCAAAAGAAGCATTCTTTTATATTCGAGGAGAATTAGGCATAATTGATTAATCCAATATTTAAATTGCGTGTTTATTGCTGAATATTATCATGATTATATACTTTCAATCTTATAAACGTATGTCTTTTCTATGCTTCTGTGTTAGTTTTATTCGAATAAGTATGCCTTTATTCGAATAAACTCTTTTACTGCTTGTTAAAATGTGTGTTGAACATCAGCCTTATTCGAATAGAATTCAGTTTATTCGAATAAACTGTTTCTTCTGATAAAACCTATGTGTTTCTCATCTCTATTTATTCGAATAACACCTTCCCTATTCGAATAACCAGAAGCCTTCGTTTATCAGCGTTTCTTTCTGCCCTCTGCTTATTCGAATAAGTCCTTCTTTATTCGAATAACCAGAATCCCTCTTTTATCAGGTTCTGGTCTTGGTCTCTGTCTATTCGAATAGACCCCAAGTTATTCAAATAACCTGAACCTGTTTCTATCAGTGTTGACTGATTGGCCTCAGTCTATTCGAATAACTTACATAGTTATTCGAATAAACCCTGTCAGCTGGCCAAAACGCTTGGCTTTCCCAGACGTTCTATTTGAATATATCCCCTTCTATTCGAATAAACCCTAGCTGTTTCACCTGTTCAGGTCCCTGCGCCTGTTTGTTCAGCTTTCCAGCATGGTTTATTTGAATAAACCCATTTTTATTCGAATAAACACGAGTGTCCTTTAAATAAACCCTGCACACCCAAAGGTCTCCACCCTCTTCCCTCTTCTCTGTTTTTCAAGCTTCCTTGCTTCTGCCTCTTAGACCTTTTTCACCCTCTATCTTCTCTGCTCTTCACGTCTCCTTAGCTCCTGTCATCTTGCTTAACCCTGTGTTTTCACTCTCTCTCACCTATCCTCCATGGCCTCCTCCTCCAGCAAGCGTCCTCGCACGAATAATGCTCCAGGCACCAACCCTCTTGATCTGAGAAGGCTCTTCTCCAACGAAGAGCATCGTGCACGCTTTATCTCGTACTTCTGGGAGCGCAACTTGGTTCTGTTACCAAGTGGCCTCAATACTCAAGAGGGGGGGTAAATTGAGTAGTTAAAAATAAGTTCACAAATCTTTCGCAAATCGTTTGACAATCAATTTTCGTTGAAGCTATTGAATGATCAGAGATAATTGAATAGATGAGTTAGGCACTTTTACTAATGAACGTAATAGCCAAGGAGACAATATCCAAATAAAACAATGAAACAAAGTGCACAAAGATAAACAGAGGAGAGTTTAGAGAAACAAACACGTCGTTTATCCCGTTCAATCACTACTCCACTTGTGATCTACGTCCGGTCCCAAGCAACACCTTGAGATTTTCCACTATATCTTTAAGCTTCAATGGGTGCTTGAAAAACCACTACAACCTTGAGCACTCAACGGTATGGGATACCTCACCCAAAAGCTTGAGCCTCTATTTTCCAAGGGATACCTCACCCTTACAATACTTGAGGGATACCTCACCCTCACTAATCGAAATGTATAAGATTGAAGTAGAAGAAACTCTCTCTAGAGCAAGTGTTTACAAATTGAAGCTCTAATATGCTCTCAAAGATTTTTCACGTTTTTAGTCGAAAAAGCGAGCAAGAAATGATTTTAAGGATTGATTCACGTTTTGAAGTATGATGATCAGTTTTTGGTTCAAGGTCAACTAGTAAATGAGAACCCAACTTGGGTATTTATAAGTTTCTCAATTAATAGAGACGTTGGAGGTAGTTGGGCATGCATTTAATGCATTTAATATAGCCATTGGACGTTGTCAGGATGCGTGTAATCGATTACATATTCCAGGTAATCGATTACATTGTTGTTCCAACGTTTTACGAACTTTAAGGCTCGTATGTCGATTACATTCTTGAGGTAATCGATTACATGGCTTCTGACTTTGCTTGTAATCGATTACAATGATCATGTAATCGATTACATGACTTCTGACTTGCTGTGTAATCGATTACAATATTCATGTAATCAATTACATGGCTCGTCGAACGTGTTCTTTGAGTTTCTGGGTTTTGTGTAATCGATTACATAATATGTGTAATCGATTACATGGCTTCTGACTTTGTTTGTAATCGATTACAACATCAATGTAATCGATTACATTTCTCGTCGAACGTGTTCTTTGCCTTTCTGGGCTTTGTGTAATCGATTACATATATTGTGTAATCGATTACATGGCCTCTGACTTGGTTGTAATCGATTACATTCACAATGTAATCGATTACAGACCTTCTGTTTGATGTGTAATCGATTACAAACATTATGTAATCGATTACATTGGCCTTTGAACACATTTTTCAAGTCCAATAACGCTTGTAAGTCATTTCCAACACCTCAAGATACTTGTTTAAACATAAATCCTTTTAAGAGTGTTAGATTTAAAGTTGAAACTCAAGTTTTATTGAAAGCCATGTTTAACTTTGAAATTTCCCATTTTTGAAATCATATATTGAAAAACCATTTGAGAAATCTTGAGAGCATTTAACATTAATCTCCTAAGTCTTAATAACTAATTAAACCTTCTGTCTTCTTTCTTTGATCTTGATTTTTCCTTTTGTGCTTGATCTTCTCTTTTGCTCTTGTTATCATCAAAAACCTTTTGACATGCCTTAGAGACATAAGCATTCACATTCTCCCCCTTTTTGATGATGACAAACTGAACATAGGAAAAAGAAAGAGTTTTTGCATTTGTATATAATAGTCATTTAGGTACAATGCTGCCCCCGGAGATTATGCATGATATTGGGTTAGGTTTTGCATATGAAAAGCTTAATAACTTAAAAGATCAATAACTCCCCCGTACTCATGCAACCTTTAATTTCTCATGCAACCATTAATTACATTTCATTTCATTTTCATTTTTCCTTATTTTCTCCCCCGTTGGCATTATCAAAAAGACATAAGCATTTAAGAAAAAAAGTGGACAGCATGATAGCTATATTGCATGATTCCCAATTGTTTGCCATAACTGAAAAGCCACAAAGATCAGTCCAATCAATATTCCAACAGCCAATCATTCAAAGTGAAAACAAGTTCATGTATTAATAATCAGCATGTACAAATAAACATGTCACAACCAGTAGGCAATAATCAAAAGATAACCATAAAGGTATACCAATTTTATATAATCAAAGTCAAAACAAAATAAGTACAAGGTGGTCATCAATACAAGAAAAATATATCAAGGCGTAAGGCCATGATCACTATCAGTGTCCTCGCTGTCACAAAAGACTTCACCCTCTGGATCCGCAGCAGAGTCTCCTAGATCAATGTTATCATCGCTGGGCATAAGGTCGTCGTCAGAGTCCAGAAGCTCCTCATCATCAGTAGGAACTCCAAATGGACCAGCGAAGGATAGGGGATCCGGAGGGGCAGAGGATGTGGGGGGTGCAGCAGCAGCAGGACTCACAGGAACAGGAGGTCCACGTAGGAGGGATCGAATGGAGGCAAGCTCCTGGTCTGAGTAGTCCATCCTTAGCTCAAGATGGTCAATCTTTTGCTCAATATGATCCATGCGTGTGTTTACGTTGGCGCTCAGGTTGCGCATTTCTTGGAGCAGAAGATCAAGAGAAGGCTGGAGCGAAGCGAGGCGGGCGGTGCGAGCCTCCTCATCATCACTATCTGGATCGTGATGGATATGACCAAATGTCCCATGAGTAATGTAATGCCACCTATCTTCCATTTTGTAGAGCTGAAGCTTTTTCAGAGTATGTAGCCCAATTGATTGGGGTCTCTTTGAGCTGGTGTCCTTGGACTCTTCAGCCAGCGAAATGCGACAGTACTCAAGGATTGTGGTGACCAACATGGCGAAGGGGAGAGCAGAGTTCTTCTTTTTCTTGATGTCCAGCATATGCTCTAGAATATAGTATCCCCAGTTTATTGGGTGCCCTGTGGTCATTGCCCATAATGCCACTACATCATCCTTGAGGACTTGGGAGTAATTCCCTCCTCTGGGAATCAATCCACGAACCAAGAGGTAGTGGAGGACCCTGTTTTCCATAGTGAGGCCAGTGGCCATTATTCTGCGTCTAGGATCACTGGGGAGGTGGTAGCCAGTCCTAATCAAGGAGAGAAGAGCAGCCTTATGCTCAAACTCATGCCCCCAGACTTTGGCATTTCCACAGAATTGAGCTCCATCAGGAGTGAGCTTGGTAAGCCTATACCACTCTGCCATTGTTAACCTGATTTGTTGCTTTTTTACTTCAGAAATGATGCAATTATCCTCAACCTTCAGGTTAGCATAAAACACTCGGACAAGGTTAGGGTAGATGGCCTTCTCTATGCTCAGGAATCCCAGCAAGCCTAAGTTTTCTATTGTCCTAAAGCTCTCCAAAGGTTCACTCTCACAGAAGGTGATGGGAAGATACCTGGGAGAGATGATTTTGGGAAGCTGGAAGTTCTTCCGGAACAACTCAGCTTTCTTCACAGTGGAGAAGTGCCTCGTGAGGTCCAGGCCAGAAATATTGCGTGAAGAGCCACCAGAGGAACCTCCAACAGCAGCCCCTGTTCTTGGGCACTTCGAGCGATGAGAGGATTCAGCCATTGATGAGAAGGAGAAGCAAAGGTTGAGTGGTAAATGGTTGGGGATGAGTGAGGAGAGAGAGGGGGACGAGATTAGGTCGAGAAAAGTGGAGAGGGTGATCGTGAGAGAAGATGGGGAGATTTGGATGAGGGATGTGAGGGGATTTGATCGGTGGGCTATGTGGAGAAGGGTTTTCCGAGATTGAGAGAGGCGAAATGACCGGTTTTGATGGAGATTTGAGTGAGAAAAGAGAGATTTTGAGATCTGAGGTGCGTGGGAGCAGAAGGAGAGAACGAGGAAGATGAACAGGCCCAAACAGAAATGAGCTCTACGCACGTCAGGAACCTTTTAAAAACCCTGTGTAATCGATTACATTGTGTGTGTAATCGATTACATGCATTCTGGTGGGTATGTAATCGATTACATTTTTGGTGTAATCGATTACATGCTTTTTGGTGGGTATGTAATCGATTACATTTTTAGTGTAATCGATTACATGCTTTCTGGGAACCTTGTAATCGATTACATAGTTGATGTAATCGATTACCTGAGTTCTGAGTTGGTTGTAATTGATTACAAAATGTGTGTAATCGATTACATGCGTGACAGAACCTGTGTAATCGATTACAAAGTCATTGTAATCGATTACCAACTTTTTTTAACTCAGATTTTGCGTTCCAAACAGCATATAATCAATTTTAATCCATCCAAATCAGTTTTAAAGCAACTTAAATCAATTCAAATCATCATGCAAGCATATAGACTAATCATATTATGATTCAACTCATATAATTGATCAAAATTATCATTTTTACCAAGAATTTCAGCCTTTTTGGTGAAATTTGAGGTTGTTGAATTTCTTATCAAAGATGGTCATGAGGCACCTGCAAAATAATTTGGGGGAAACCTCCGACGCTCAAGTTAGTATGGGATTCAAATATATAATGAAAATTCAGAGATTGTGCAGCAATGTGGCATAATTATGCAGAAAAACTCAAGCTTAGGCATTTGTTTTAGGATTATGCAGCAAATATCTAACTTATGCATGAATGGTCCAATATGCCCAGTTCATTTCTAATGTAGAAAAATGCTTCTTTTGCTAGGGGTTTGGTGAAAATATCAGCTAATTGCTTAGTTGTTTCAACAAATTCAAGTATGCAATCACCCTTTGAACATGATCTCTAATGAAATGATGTCTTATTTCAATATGCTTAGTTCTAGAATGCAAAATGGGATTTTTTGACAAGTTAATTGCACTAGTATTATCACATTTTATGGGAATGTGATCAAGCTCAAGACCATAGTCCAAGAGTTGCTGTTTCATCCAAAGGACTTGAGCACAGCAACTCCCAGCTGCAACATATTCAGCTTCAGCTGTGGACAATGCTACACTATTTTGTTTCTTGCTGTGCCAAGAAACTAGTGAGCTTCCAAGCAAGTGGCATGTCCCACTAGTGCTTTTTCGATCCATTTTGCATCCAGCAAAATCAGAATCGGAGTACCCAATAAGGCTACATGAGGCACCCTTAGGGTACCATAAACCCATTTGTGATGTGCCTATTAGATATTTCATTATTCTCTTAACAGCACTTAGGTGTGATTCCTTAGGATTAGCTTGATATCTAGCACACATGCATACACTAAACATTATATCAGGCCTACTTGCAGTGAGATAAAGGAGTGAGCCAATCATACCTCTATATTTTGTAATTTCTACCGATTTACCTCCTTCATCCTTGTCCAAATAGCAAGAGGTGCCCATAGGAGTAGCCATATGCTTGGCATTGTCCATTCCAAACTTTTTGAGCAGCTCCTTGCAATACTTGGATTGGCTTATAAATGTTCATTCTCTTGTTTGCTTGATTTGTAGACCAAGGAAGAAGTTGAGCTCACCCATCATAGACATCTCAAACTCACTTTGTATAATATTTGAAAATTCTTTACAAAGAGAGTTGTTAGTAGCTCCAAATATAATGTCATCCACATAGATTTGAACTAGAAGAATGTCATGCATTTTGTGTTTTATGAAAAGAGTGGTGTCAACTTTGCCTCTAGAAAAGCCTTTTTCTAAAAGAAATTTGCTCAACCTTTCATACCAAGCTCTAGGAGCTTGTTTCAAGCCATATAAGGCCTTTTTTCAATTTAAAAACATGGTTGGGCATTTCAAAGTCCTCAAAACCAGGAGGTTGCTCTACATACACCTTTTCTTGTATAAAACCATTTAAAAAGGCACTTTTGATATCCATTTGATAGAGTTTGAAGTCCATGATGCAAGCATATGCAAGTAGCATTCTAATGGCCTCTAATCTAGCTACGGGAGCATAAGTTTCTTCATAATCTATGCCTTCTTCTTGATTATATCCCTTAGCTACAAGCCTAGCTTTATTTCTTATTATTAAACCCGTTTCATCAAGTTTGTTCCTAAAGACCCATTTGGTGCCAATTATAGGATGATCATTGGGCCTTGGAACTAATTCCCAAACTTGATTCCTCTCAAATTGGTTTAGTTCTTCTTGCATGGCCAAGATCCAATGCTCATCATTAATGGCCTCATTTATGTCTTTAGGTTCAACTTGAGAGACAAAGGCTAGATGATTACATGCATCTCTAAGTGAGTTTCGAGTGATTACCCTTTTGATACATCACCTATCACCTTGTCAAGAGGATGATACCTTGAAGTCCTCCATTCCTTGGGTAGATCCAAGATTTTAGAATCTTCTTGCCATGAGTGATCAAGGAGTCTCTCTTCTTCCTTCTTGGACTCTATCTCTTGATTTTCCAAGTGCGTCTTTGCCAAGATTTCTGCAACATCATCAACAAGTTCCTTTCTCGGCTCATTTGGGTTAGTTTCATCAAATGCAACATGTATGGATTCTTCTATGGTCATAGTTCGTTTATTATAGACTCTAAAGGCCTTGCTATGAATAGAATAACCAATGAATATTCCCTCATCAGATTTTGCATCAAACTTCCCCAAGTTATCCTTTCCATTATTCAAAACAAAACATTTATATCCAAAAACATGAAAATGTGACACATTAGGTTTCCTTCCTTTGTACAATTCATATGGGGTTTTCTTTAAAATTGGCCTTATTAGGGCTCTATTCATAACATAACAAGCGGTGTTAACCGCATCCGCCCAAAAGTACTTAGGAAGATTGGCTTCATTGAGCATAGTTCTTGCCATTTCTTCTAAAGATCGATTTTTCCTTTCTACAACACCATTTTGTTGTGGTGTTCTAGAAGGCAGAAAAATTATGCTCAATGCTGTGTTCATTACAAAAAGTTTCAAATTCATGATTTTCAAATTCACCACCATGATCACTTCTTATGGATGCAATACAAAAACCTTTTTTGTTTTGGATAACTTTGGCAAGTTTTCTAAATGATTGAAAAGCATCATTTTTGTGAGCCAAGAATAATGTCCATGTAAATCTAGAAAAATCATCCACAATCACTAATGCATAGTAATTCCCACCAAAGCTCATAGTTCTAGAGGGTCCAAAAAGATCCATGTGCAAAAGTTGTAAAGGTCTAGAAGTTGAAACTATGTTTTTAGCTTTGAAAGAGACCTTTACTTGTTTTCCTTTTGACATGCATCACAGAGTTTGTCTTTTTCAAATTTGAGCTTTGGAAGACCAATTACTAGTTCTTTAGAAACCAATTTGTTTAAGTGATCCATGTGAATGTGAGCAATTCTTCTATGCCATAACCATGAATCATTTTCTCTACTCATAAAGCATTTAGCATCATTTGAGGAAATATCATCAAGACTAATCATATATATGTTATTGACCCTATGACCAACAAACTTAACTTGCTTATCATCCTTTCCCTCAATTATACAACAAGAGGAATCAAATATAACTCTATTTCCTTTATCACACAATTGACTAATACTAAGTAAATTATGTTTAAGTCCTTCAACAAGTAAGACATTATCAATAGATGATGAAGGGATCTTACCAACTTTGCCAATTCCAAGAATCTTCCCTTTGTTGTTGTCACCATATGTGACATGACCATGTTTCTTGTGTGTAAGGGAGGAGAACTTGGAGCCATCACCGGTCATGTGCTTGGAGCAACCACTATCAAGATACCAACTTGAGCTCTTGGTCTTCAAGCACACCTACAACACACATTCAAGATTTAACTTTTGGTACCCAAATTGTTTTGGGTCCTTGTGTGTAAGAATTAGGTATGGTGCCTTTAGGGACCCAAACCCTTTTGATTCCAACCTTGGTGTTTATGTTCTTTCTAACATTGCAAGTGGATGCACTATGCCCTTTCCTACCACAGTGAAAACATTTAACAAAGGGGCTACTTGAAGTTTTTGAGGAAACAAAGAAGTTCTTATAAGATTTTTGATGGTTGTTTGGATTAAATCCTAAACCGGCTTTTTGGAAAACACATTTTTGTCTTCCTAACAACACATTCAAGTTGTCTATTCCAAAAGTGAATTTTGCAAGAGTGTTGTTCAAGTCTTCAATTTCTTTTTCAAAAGCTTTGCATGATAAACAAGGTAATGATATGGATGCATTATCATGTGAGGAACAAATCATGCATGATGAATTAGCATCTATGAGTCCTAAAGTCTCATTTTCAATTTTAAGTTCATTTATCTCCTTGGTTAAAGTAGAAACTTTCTTTGTCAATAGGGAGATTGTTTTATTGGAAGACAAAATCATTTTTGTGAGCCTCAAAGATTCATCATGCAATTCTTGAAAGGCATCTTGCAATTCATCATAAGAAGGTGGAGGTTCTAGGTTAGAAGAGGTTACCTCGGTGTCGCTTTCTCCACTTTCTTCTCCTTGAGCCATGAGGCAACGATGGGCTTCCTCATTTTCTGAATCATCGGAAGAGCTTAAGTCATTATCCTCCCAAGCTATATATGCTCTTCTTCCTTTCTTTTCCTTGGAGGGTCTTTTCTCAAACTTCTCCGTCTTCTTGAGATATATAGGACACTCCATTTTCATGTGCCCCGGTTTTCCGCATTCATAGCATTTTGGAGGAGTGGAGGATCCTTCTCCTTTGTGATATGCTTTCTTTTGAGGAAACGGTGGTCTTCTTTGAAATCCCTTTTTCTTCAAGAATCTTCCGAATTTTCTCACAAGGAGACTAAGATTCTCCTCACTTAGCTCAATATTTTCAGCATCCTCTTCACCATCTTCATCATCATCTTCAAATATGGGAGAGGTGGCCTTGAGTGCAATTCCCTTCTTCTTTTTGTCATGTTCTTCATTTTGATTGAGCCTACTTAGTTCCAGCTCATGCTCTTGAAGTTTTCCGAATAGGGTGGCTAGAGACATGGTTGATAAATCTCTTGATTCCGCAATCGCCGTTACCTTGGGTTGCCAATTCCTGCTTAGACATCTTAAGACTTTGTTAATAAGATCCTCATTAGGAAATGTCTTTCCCAATGAGATGAGATGATTAACAATATAAGTAAATCTCTTTTGCATATCTTGAATACTCTCACCTTGATTCATTCTAAACAATTCATATTCATGAGTAAGAGTGTTTATTCGAGATCTTTTTACTTCACTAGTACCTTCATGAGTTACTTGTAGGGTATCCCACATTTCTTTTGCGGTCTTACAATTTGACACCTTAAAGAATTCATCATACCCCAAAGATGTGGTGATGATGTTCTTGGCTCTCAAATTATATTGAACCTTCTTTTTATCATCATCGGTCCAATCACTTCTAGGTGTATTAATTGTTACACCATCCTTAGTTTGTGTAGGGACAAAAGCACCATTTTCAATGCGCCCACACATCTAAGTCAATAGCTTCAATAAAAATTTTCATCCTTTCTTTCCAATAGGCATAACCATCCCCATTGAAATAAGGAGGTCTATTTATAGAAGAACCTTCATTTGAAAAACCATTTGAAGCCATCACTTCTCTTGAAGTGCTAAGCTCTTTATACAAGAGTCTAGCTACGATACCACTTGTTACCAAGTGGCCTCAATACTCAAGAGGGGGGAAATTGAGTAGTTAAAAATAAGTTCACAAATCTTTCGCAAATCGTTTGACAATCAATTTTCGTTGAAGCTATTGAATGATCGAGAGATAATTGAATAGATGAGTTAGGCACTTTTACTAATGAACGTAATAGCCAAGGAGACAATATCCAAATAAAACAATGAAACAGGTGCACAAAGATAAACGAGAGGAGAGTTTAGAGAAACAAACACGGTCGTTTATCCTGGTTCAATCACTACTCCACTTGTGATCTACGTCCAGGTCCCAAGCAACACCTTGAGATTTTCCACTATATCTTCAAGCTTCAATGGGTGCTTGAAAAACAACTACAACCTTGAGCACTCAACAGTATGGGATACCTCACCCAAAAGCTTGAGCCTCTATTTTCCAAGGGATACCTCACCCTTACAATACTTGAGGGATACCTCACCCTCACTAATCAGAATGTATAAGATTGAAGTAGAAGAAACTCTCTCTAGAGCAAGTGTTTACAAATTGAAGCTCTAATATGCTCTCAAAGATTTTTCACGTTTTTAGTCAGAAAACAGAGCAAGAAATGATTTTAAGGATTGATTCACGTTTTGAAGTATGATGATCAATTTTTGGTTCAAGGTCAACCGTAAATGAGAACCCAACTTGGGTATTTATAAGTTTCTCAATTAATAGAGCCGTTGGAGGTAGTTGGGCATGCATTTAATGCATTTAATATAGCCGTTGGACGTTGTCAGGATGCGTGTAATCGATTACATATTCCAGGTAATCGATTACATTGTTGTTCCAACGTTTTACGAACTTTCGGGCTCGTGTAATCGATTACATTCTTGAGGTAATCGATTACATGGCTTCGACTTTGCTTGTAATCGATTACAATGATCATGTAATCGATTACATGACTTCTGACTTGCTTGTGTAATCGATTACAATATCCATGTAATCGATTACATGGCTCGTCGAACGTGTTCTTTGAGTTTCTGGGTTTTGTGTAATCGATTACACAATATATGTAATCGATTACATATTCGACTTTGTTTGTAATCGATTACAACATCAATGTAATCGATTACATTTCTCGTCGAACGTGTTCTTTGCCTTTCTGGGCTTTGTGTAATCAATTACATATATTGTGTAATCGATTACATGGCCTCTGACTTGGTTATGTCGATTACATTCACAATGTAATCGATTCTGATTGTTTGATGTGTAATCGATTACAAACATTATGTAATCGATTACATTGGCTTTGAACACATTTTTCAAGTCCAATAACGCTTGTAAGTCATTTCCAACACCTCAAGATACTTGTTTAAACATAAATCCTTTTAAGAGTGTTAGATTTAAAGTTGAAACTCAAGTTTTATTGAAAGCCATGTTTAACTTTGAAATTTCCCATTTTTGAAATCATATATTGAAAAACCATTTGAGAAATCTTGAGAGCATTTAACATTAATCTCCTAAGTCTTAATAACTAATTAAACCTTCTGTCTTCTTTCTTTGATCTTGATTTTTCCTTTTGTGCTTGATCTTCTCTTTTGCTCTTGTTATCATCAAAAACCTTTTGACATGCCTTAGAGACATAAGCATTCACAGGTTCAACCTAAGTACCTGGACCTTTCCTTCTTCCAGCAGCATCGCGGCTTCAACTTCCTGACTCTACTACAAAACCAGGGAGTTCTTCAGTTTTGCTCTCACCGGGCCACCATCTATCTAGCTCTGGTGAAGATGTTCTTCTGCAATCTGGCTTTCGATGGTCAGAATCTCCTCTCTGAGGTATGTGATCAGAACGTTGTAATCGCACCGCTGGACTGGTTGACTTTGTTCGGGCTGCAGTTCTCTGGTGCCCTTGTTGAAGATGATGACACTCCGTTTCTCGAAGAGTTCAACAAGCTTCAAGCGGTTGAAGACCTGTTGAAGCTTGGTCTAGCCCTGCCTGACAAGGGTCTCAAGGGTGGAATGCTGAAGAGCCAAGACTGGCTTCTGCATTACGTCTATGCTCATATCCTGGCTCCTCGTGGTGGAAACTACGCCTATCTCAGTGAGGAAGATGTCTTCATGCTGTGGTTCCTGAAGAATGGCCATCAGATCAACTGGCCTGTGTTCATCATGAGGCACATGATGAGGGCCAAGGGCAAGGAGAAATCTGACTTGTCTTATGGCATTCTTGTCACTACCTTACTGAGCAAGTATCCTCAGGTCTTGGAGACTGAGCGGGCCATTGCTCTGACTTACCACAACGTCTTTGGAGCTCACACCTTACGGAAGATGAAGATGATCCAAACCGATGAAGGCTGGGTGTACCTAGATGAGGTTGCTGAGGACAAGCTCGACCCTGCTGATGCCCCTGCTGCTCCTGCTGATGTACCTGCTGCTGCGCCTGCTCCTGTCACTTTGGAACAGATCATGGCCACCTTGCAAATTACCGAGCTTACATGGAACATACCTTCTCTATTCTGTTTGATAGAATAGAAGGCGTTGAACGTGAGGTTGCGGCCCTTCGATCTGCTTCTCCTGCTCCTGCACCAGTTTCTTCACCACCACCTCCGGATGCTTACTTCTAGGAACTTTAGTTCTTAGGCTGTCTGTTTTTGGCTTCATGTTATTTATTTTCTGGCTTGTGTAATTGACTCTCTTTTGTTATTAATGCATAAAATTTCCTGTTGATCTATTGCTATGAGTACATTTCCTTTTATGCATTCTTATATATGTTTATAGGACTTACCCCTCCTTTTTTGGTCATGACAAAAGGGGGAGAAATATTTGATCTTTTGACTATAATTGAGAAAAGACAGATAAATTTAAAATGAGATTGGATTCAAATTGAAAGGGGGAGCTGCGCCCATATCTGATATATATTACCTCTTTTAATTAAAGAGGGGGAGTAAGCTTTTATACCTTTTGTGAATTCCAATTATATGCTCTAACGCTTTTCTCATTGCTAGTCTCATTGATAGTTTGTCATCATAAAAAAAGGGGAGAATGTGTTTGGATGCATACCTTTGAAGACTTGTTTTGATGATAACAAATGCGAAGTATAAATGAAGATGATAAATAGACCAAGTCCAAGTTTATATTTGATTAGCATTAGGACTTAGGATCTATTGTACGGAGCTCACATTGATATCTCTTTGTTTTTGAAAGAGAAGATAAAACTTGGTTTTGAACTTAGTGTCTTTGAAAACATCTTTTTCAAACCCTTTTTGAACTGAGTTATTCGAATAGAGCTTAGCCTATTCGAATAAACATCCCCTCGTGGTTTGTTTTCTAAAAGGTGTTATTCGAATAACTACCCTGTTATTCGAATAACTAAGGTTTTCCAGAACACTGTTTTTAAGTAGCTATTCGAATAAACTATCCTTTATTCGAATAATTGAGGTTTTTCAGAACCGTGTTTTAAGTGAGTTATTCGAATAACTCATACGTTATTCGAATAAATCTTTTTGTCTAAACTACTTTTAAACTATGTTATTCGAATAGATAAGCTATTATTCGAATAACCCCTTGTTTTTAGAACTCTGGTTTTAACAGAGTTGTTCGAATAACATATTGGTTATTCGAATAACCCATTTCACATGAGTTTTTAAATTGGTTTCAGGAACAGTGTTATTCAAATAACCTGTTTAGTTATTCGAATAAACACGTTTGAATACACAATCTGATACGGAAACTTTCATACGCTTTGAATTCGGTTAATTTGTTTTAAATGCTATTCATTATACCTAAATGGCTGTCTTCGTGTTTTTCCCTATAAATAGCAAGCTTGGGTCACGAATTTCTTTGCCCATTACTCTGAATTATTTTCTGAAAACTCTAATATGTTAAAACTATTTTCTACGCTCTTTTGCTTAAAAACTTTGAGATATTTCTGTGAGAACTCCATTAGCACTTCAATTTGTATTACTTACTCTGAGTGAGAGTTTATCTTCATCTATTTTCTGTTTTTCTGTATCAAGGGTGAGGTATCCCTCAAGGTTTGTATAAGGGTGAGGTATCCCTGCAGGCTAAGACTTTAGCACAAGGGTAGAGTGTCCCTGTGTGTGAAAAGTGCTCTATTTTGTAACGGTAGCAAGCACCTATTGAAACTTGTATACTTAGTGAAAAATCTTGGCTTTCGAGGACTGGACGTAGACCACAAGCGGGTTAGTGGTCGAACTAGGATAAATATTGTGCCTGCTTCTCTATTCCCTAATCTTTTTATTTTATGCAATGTAATTTACTGCACATTTATTTTTTGTTGCTTTTTATTGTCTCTTCTCTTCTTCTCGTTCCTTCTGTGCATTTATTTATTAAGTTTTTAATATTTATCTTATTTAAAAAGAGGTTTTGCGAAAAAGTTTTATACTCAATTCACCCCCCCTCTGGAGTACTAGAAGCCACTTGGTAACAATTTTTAGGCTATTATAGGCTAATTTTCACGTTCTATGCTATATCGTTATGCCCAAATTAACTCAGAAAATCACCATAATTAACAGGTAAATCACACAAATGTTAATGGATAACTATAATAATCATTAAGGCTAACAGGATTGGGAGGATGTTATAATTCACCCCTCCTTTTAAAAAAATTGCACTCAAAATTTAGTTACCTGATGTGAAAAGCTCCAGGTAATCTTGCGTCATGCTGGATTCTAGCTCCCAAGTAGCCTTCTCAAAGTTAATCCCATCCCATACCACTTTCACTAGTGGAATTTGTTTTCGTCTGAGTTCCTTGACTCCTCTATCCATGATCTTTAGAGGTCTTATTACGTAAGTTAAATCATCTCTTAATTGTATTAATTTATTTTATGAATGCTTATGTCTTGAAGCATATCAAATGAATTTTTGATGATAACAAAAACAAAGATGAAGATCTTGATCAAAAGAGAAGACCAAGATCAAACGAAGGAAACCAAAAGGTATATAGATATAGGTCTTAGAATATCAATGTAAAATGCTCTCAAGGTATCTCAATTATCTTCAAATGATTTTTCAAGATCCTTTTAAATCAACTTATAATTCAAAATTCATCTTTTTAAGGTTATGTTGATTTCAATCTTGGATTTCGTAATTCAAATGTAAATCTTGTCAAAATCCAAGCTTCTATAAGTAAGAATTGACTAATACACTTAATTGGGCTTGAAAAATGTGTTCAAAGGACAAATTAATCTATTAGATGTGTTGTAATTGATTACAAGCTAAACAGAGGCCTTGTAATTGATTACATTGAGCATGTAATCAATTACAAGCATGGCAGAAGCCTTGTAATCGATTACACTGAGGCTGTAATCGATTACAAGTCTGGCAGAGGCCATGTAATCGATTACACAAGGCAGGTAACCGATTACATCCTGCCTAGAAATCCAAGAACACATTCAAACAATCATATAATTGATTACAAGCATTGTGTAATCGATTACATCTGGTCTGACATTGCCTAACGGCTATATTAAGTGCATTAAATGCTGGGCATTAAAGCCCCCAACAGCTCCTTTAATAAAAAAAATACCTAATATACTTGTGTTGGGGCATCATTAATGACTAACCTTAACCTTGAAACATCTTTCTAACATTTTAATACGTGAATCAATCCTTGAAATCATTCTTTCTCTATTTTTCTTAAAATCCTTGAGATATCTTTGAAGAGCATTCTAGAGTTGTAATTTGTATCAATTACTCTTATAAAAATTTCATTCTATCAACCTTGATTATTCTATAGAAGAAGGTGAGGTACCCTTCCAAATTGTAAAGGGTGAAGCATCCCTTGTTTGAAGAGGCTCAAGCTACAAAGGGTGAGGTATCCCAAGGTGGTGCTGAGTGCTCCAATTTGTAAAGGTTACAAGCATCTGATTCAAGCTTGGAATTTAGTGAAAAATCTTGAGTGATTGCTTGAGGATTAAACGTAGGTCAAAAGAGGTGGCTGAACTAAGATAAACTATTGTGTTTGATTTTCTAAACCCTTCTCCTTACATTTCTGCATTGGTTTATTTGCTTGCTTGACTATTTCTCTTTTGAATTAGTTCATTGTTGTACAATATCTTCCTATCTTATCGATTCATTCATTTTCATCAATTAATAGTTTCAATGAAAATTAGCAATTAAGAGTTTTTTGAAAGATTTACGAAAAGTTTTTATAAACTCAATTCACACCCTCTTGAGTTTTGAGCCACTTGGCAACACATTTTTCAAGATATGTGAAGGATCAATGTTGTACTTTTTGAGTTGAGAAATATGAAAGGCATTATAAAGATTTGACAAATTGGGTGGAAGGGCTATCTAATAAGCAACAGGTCCAGTTCTTTTTAGAATTTGGAAAGGACTAAGAAATCGAGGATTTAACTTTCTGGTTTTCGTGACTTTGCTAACCCCGGTAGTAGAAGTGACTCTCAGAAATACATATTCTCCTTCCTCAAACATTAAAGGTCTCTTTCTTTTATCTGCATAATTCTTTTTCCTACTTTGAGCATTTACTAATCTATCCCTAATCATTTTAATTTGCTCTGTGGTTTGCTGCACTAGTTTTGGAACTAGGATGTTTTTATCACCTATTTCATTCCAACATAGAGGCGATCTACATTTCTAGCCATACAATGCCTTATAGGGTGCCATTCCTATGTTGGGGTGATAATTAATGTTATAGGAAAATTCTACTAAAGGCAGAAATCTATCCCAACTTCTTTGTTGTTCTAACACGCATGCCTAAGTATATCTTCTAGGGTTTAGATAGTTCTTTTGGTTTGTCCATTAGTTTGGGGGTGATAAGTTGTACTGAAACACAAATTGGTCCCTAAAGCTTTCTACAAGGCTCCCCAAAATTCAGAAGTAAATCTAGGATCTCTATCAGACACTATACTTGAAAGGATTCTGTGCAATCTAACAATCTCCTGAAGATACAACTGAGCTAGTTTATCAAAAGAATAATTAGCTCTTACCGGCAGAAAGTGAGCAAATTTAGTCAATCTATCTACAATGACCTATATCAAATCATAACCTTTTTGGGTTCTAGGCAATCCCATCACAAATTCTATCGAAATACTTTTCCATTTCCATTATGGGATTTCCAATGGTTGCAAGGATTCTTAAAGTTTCTGGTACTCTATTTTAACCTTTTGGCAAACTAAACATTTTGACACATACTTAGCTATATCTACCTTCATCTTGGGCCACCAAAACAATCCCTTAAGATCTTGGTACATTTTAGTTGTACCTAGAGGTATCGTATATTTACTCTTATGAGCCTCTTCTAGAATTCAATTTTTGATTTTGGTATCCTTTGGAATGCAAAATCTATTTTTAAACACAATTATTCCATCTTCCGCCTTACTGAATTCTTTTTGTTTCCTAATAAGATCTGTTCATTTATTTCTCTTAAGGCTTCATCCTTTTCTTAGGCTTCTCTAATCTAAGTTTTTAAATCACTAATTATTTCTAATTTACTTAGGCAGAGACTATGTGGTGACACAGTCATTGTCAGACTAAAATTTCTAAAACTTTCCAAAAGCTCCATCTCTTGAACCATCAGTTAGGATACATGTAGAAATTTTCTATTAGGTGCATTAGCCACTATATTGGCTTTACCTAGATGATATTTTAATTCAAAGTCATAATCCTTCAGAAACTCTAGCCATCTTCTCTGTCTCATGTTTAGTTCTTTTTGATCAAACAGATACTTTAAGCTCTTGTGATCACTATACACCTCAAACTTAACACCATACAAGTAATGCTTCCAAATTTTTAAGGCAAACACAACTGTTGTTAACTCCTAATCATGAGTAGGATAATTCTCCTCATGGGGTATCAACTACCTAGAAGCATAGACAACTACTCCTTTGTTTTGCATTAGAACACAATGTAATCCCTTCTTTGAATCATCACAATATACTTCAAAATTCTCCTGAGGATTTGGGATTACTAGCACATGTATTGTAGTCAACTTGTGTTTTAGTTCTTCAAAACTAGCCTCACACTCTGGTGTCTAATCAAATAGGCTACCTTTCCTAGTCTATCTAGTCAAAGGTAAGGCAATTTGGGGGAATCCTTTTATAAAACTCCTATAATATTCTGCTAGTCCTAGGAAACTCTTGATCTTAGTCATAGTAGTAGGCCTTTCCCAATGCACGATTGCTTCCATGTTACTGGGATCCAATGATCCCCCTCCTTGGGATACTACATCACCCAAGAATTGTACTTCTTTCATCCAAAACTCACACTTTGCCAATTTGGTGAACAACTGTTTCTCTTTTAAGTTTTTTAGAACTGTCCTAAGATGGCTCATATTCTTCTATTGTCATTGAATAGATAAGAATATCATCTATAAAGACAACTACAAACTTTTCTAGGTAAGGTCTAAAGATCCTGTTTGTGTAATCCACGAGCACTGCTGGTGCATGGTTAAACCAAAGGACATCACAAGATATTTGTAATGCCCATACCTGGTCCTGTAATCTTAGGGACATCCTCTTCCCTAACTCTAATTTGATGATACCCTGATCTTAGATCAATTTTTGAGAAAATCATGGTTCCTCTCAATTGATCCATGAAATCATCTATCATAGGCAAATGATAGTTATTCTTAATGGTTACTTTATTTAACTGTCTATAATCCACACACAATCTCATACTACCATCTTTCTTCTTTACCAAGAGCACTGGTTCTCCCCAAGGTAACACATTGGGTCTGATAAATTTCTTATCCAATAACTCTTCTATTTGCTTCTTAAGCTCTGTCAACTCTAAATGTGACATCTCGTAAGTTGCTATAGATATAGGTCCAATTCCTAGTACTAAATCTATAGTAAACTCTATTTCTCATTCCAGAGGCAAATTAGTTATCTCATCTGAAAATACTTTTGGGCACTCTCTCACCACATGTATGTTTTCTAGGTTATGCTCAACTTTAGAATTTAAGGAGAATAGGAGAACATATTCATGAGCTTCTTCTACTAAACAATTTTTAACCTAACTGGAACTTAAATACATGGACTTAGATGAAACCACCATAAAAGAAGGATCAGACATGAACATCATGGTTTTATTTGAACAATTCAAGGCAACATGATTCACAGAAAAAAAATCCATACCTAGGATAATATCAATACCAATAAGAGGTAAACATATAAAATCTACAAGGAAAGTCTTATCCTCTATATGTACCCAACAGTTTTTACAAACATATGAAGTTGTTATTGGCTTTCCTATTAGTGTAGAAATAGACAAATCATAGGGAAGCTAAAAAATAGGTAAGTCTAATAACTTCACACAATCATAGGAAATAAAGGAGTGAGATGCTCCTTAATCATACAGTACAGTTAATAGATTATCTTTGATTATACATTTACCTTGTATTAGATCAGGAGATCGAGCTGCCTCTTCTCCACTCCAAGTAAAAACTCTTCCCTCAGGTTGTGGTCTCGGATTAGGTTTCACTCCCTGTGTACAATTTCTAGCATAATGTCCTATTTTTCCACAATTATAACACACAGTCTGATCCAACAAGCAAGCCCTATTACCATGATATATACCACACTTTGTACACTTTGATCCCTTATTTTCTACCTAAACATGATCTCCTTTATCTTGTGGGTACCTGGGCCAAGAAGCACCCCCTTTAAACCTACCATCTGTCCTCTTCCTCTTCTGGGAATATTGTGGCTTATGCTCCTGTGGAGGTTTAGAGTTATAAGCCTCCATAATCCTACACTTGTTAACCAGAGTAGGAAAGTCTTTGATCTCCAAGTACCCTACAATCCTTTTAATATCTTCCCTCAATCTTGCCTTAAATTTCACACACTTCCAGTCTTCATCTGGATTATATTTAAAATAAGAGAAAAACTTAGATAATTCCTCAAATTTAGCCACATATTGACCAACAGACATATTTCCTTACTCAAGCCTTAGAAATTCTAGCTCTTTTGCATTCAGCAAGTTTCTAGGAAAATACTTATCCAAGAAAACAATTTTAAACACGTCTAAAGTAATTTGGGTACTTGCTATCCCTAGTAGTTTCCTAGCATCAGTCCACTAATTCTCTGCCTCTCCTACCAACATATAAGAGGAAAATGATACCTTTTGTTCATTAGTATATGCCATAATAGCAAAAATCTTTTCCATCTCCTTAATCAATCCTTCAACTTTAACTGGATTGTACTCTCCTTTGAAGGGTGAAGGATTGGCTTCCTAAACTCTGAGAGATCATGAAAATTTTGATTTCTAATGTGTCCTACATATCTCCCACTATAGCTGTCCAGGTGGATTAGTTTCTGTAACATCTGTTAGTCATGGCAACCATTACCCAAGAGGGGGGTGAATTGGGTATAAAAACTTTTTCACAAATGCTCTTAAAATAAATATAAATATTTAAGCTATTTAAATAAATGCACAGAAGGAACGTGATGAAGAAAAGAAACTTTAAGAACAGCGGAAAGTAAATGTGTAATAAAATAAATTGTATAAAATAAAGAGATAAAGAGAAGAAGAGCAGGCACGATATTTATCTTGGTTCGACCACCAACCACTTGTGGTCTACGTCCAAATCCCAAAATACGATTCGAGATTTTTCACTATATGTACAAGCTTCAATAGGTGCTTGCAACCGTTACATGAAAGAGCACTTTTCACACACGGGAAACTCTACCCTTGTGCTAAAGTCTCACCACACAAGGATACCTCACCCTTATACAAACCTTAGAGGGATACCTCACCCCCTTTACAAACCTTGAAGGATACCTCACCCTCAATATAGAAGAACAGAAAATATAGATGAAGAGAAACTCTCACTCAGAGTAAATTATACAAATTGAAGCTCTATGAAACTCTCTAAGGATATCTCAAATTTTTGGCGAAAAGAGCACATAAATTTGGTAAAATATGTATCACATAATAAAGCAAGAAGGAATCATTTCAGATAAATGGGTGTGTGTCAAAGATGTCCCAAAAACCTGTATTTATAGTGGTATAAGAAAAAGAGCCTTTGGGTATAAATTAATATCACATTTAAAGCCTCTGAAAATAGTCGTTGCGTAAAACTGGATCGAGTTTATTCGAATAAAATGAAGTCCTATTCGAATAAATCACTATTAACACATTAGGAAGTGTTTTCAGAAACCTTTTATTCGAATAGACATTTGGTTATTCGAATAAACGTTTAGTTATTCGAATAAAATGTTAAAAACACGTTCAATAACATATTTTGGGTCATGTTATTCGAATAACCCTTTGGTTATTCGAATAAACCATTAAAAACTCGGTCTGGTATGATTTTTGTAGTGAGTTATTCGAATAACATATGCTTTATTCGAATAAAGCACTCAGATTTCGAAAACTGACTTTAAATGGTCATAACTTCTTCATTTCTTATCCGTTTTAAGCAAATGACCAGTCATTGGAAAGATCTTTGAGTCTATTTTCAAATGAAAGAAGTTTCAAAACAAAACTCAAAGTATTTTGAAAGATATGATCAAAAGAGTGACCAAAGGTTAGTTTTGCAAAATCCAAACTTGGCTATTTTTCATAAATTTGAACTACCACCATAAATAACTTTTCAAAACTTATTTGTTGGGTATTTTAGCATAGGAAAACCATTTGTAAAAACATATTTGAGATATCCATAAGGCTTCGTACATAAAGACACTAAGTCCTATATGCTATACCATTTAATCTTCCTTTGGACTTGGTCTTTGACATGACTTCGATGTTTATCAATACCTTCATGAAATAGGCATTCACATTCTCCTTTGTGTTGAGCTTAATTGAGATCTTTTGCTTTATTGTTGCAAGTTCACTCTTGATACTTGGACTATCCTACAAAGTATCACTCACTTAAACAAGCATAGTTAGTCCAAAAACATAATTTAATATCTTCATATGCATGAATCATAAATATATAACTTTAGTTAGTTTAACATGCGTATAAGACATTCATAAACACATCCAAATAAGATATTTATTAAATATTAATGGATATGCTCTATATAGAATGCAACAAAGAGTATAAGCAAGATATTCCTTTTGTCTTGTATTTGTCATCATCAAAACTTAACATATAAAACCATTTGGGGCAAACTTATTTCCACAATCTCCCCCTTTTTGATGATGACAAATCACCAAAGAAAAATATATTGAACAATATATAAGAATTGATATTTATGTAAGCATATCAAGCAATTGAGCACAAGAACATATTTTTCTTTCTAATATTCTCTCCCCCTATTTGACATCAACAAAAAGGCTTAGGAAGGAAGGATAATAATTTTCTCTCCCCTTATAGATAAAACTCATGATTCAAAGAGAGATGAAATAAACATGCTTTTAAGATATAGAAGATTATTCATGCAATGCTTTTCATATTTTTTTGTATGTAAACATTTAGCATATGATAGCAGTAAAATACTTTATGTAATCAAACAAGGATGTAGGTCAAAAGATATAAATAAAAATTTAAAGGCTAGGCTCCCCCTCAAAATATGCATATTATCAAAAATACGTCTTCTTAATCCTTCAAACAAAAACTATTTTAAAACTTCTCCCCATTTCAAAAAGAATTTTATAAGAGCACATTACATTTTCAAAAGCATTTTAGAAGGGTATAAACAGTCATATATTCCTTGAAAAGCATTTAGTCATTTAAGATTAATTTATTAACAATTATCATACAATCCATATCATATAAAATACCATAATAGCTTAGGGATAGAGATACTTATTGAGTTAGATAAAGAGTGATGATCCTTCTTTATTGGTCCTTTAACTTTGAGTTTTCTTCCTTTGAATTCTCCATTCCATTGTACTAGAAGAAAGTCTTCTTTATCTTCCTCTTCATTTGAATTCCATTCAGCTTTTCTCATTTATCCACATATGCTTGTATGTAAAAAAAATCTGATGGCTATATTTGAAATACATAGAGAGACTTGCAAAGCTAACTTTAAAAGTCCTCTAAAACATAGGTTAGCATCAAATATCATTTAATCTCATTTACAAGCATAAATTAGGTTGATATATAATTTGAAGCATGTATCACATTATCAACCATGTAATATTATCTCTAACAAGAATGCATGAAGCACATATACACTTTGAAAAAATTGTTTAAGCATTTTAAGGCATGATTCAAGTTTATCAAGAAATACATGATCAACATCAAAACTTATATAAGCATTTTGGGGCAAATAGTGATCATGTTAGGCATGTAATATCAAGTAAGGAATTTTAGTACTCACACATGCTAAGAACAAAAAGTCCCTTATTATAATGAAAGAATTGAAAAGCCATGGAGCTGTAACTTTTAAAATTATTTACTTCTTGTTTTCAAAATTTAACATATCAAACAAGAAGACATGTAACATTTTACTTTCCAATCTCCAAGTAAGTATATAAGACAATTAGGCATTAAAGAGAAGGGATTAGAATGACTTCTGAGAATGTGAATTTTCATATTTAAACAAAGAGAATTGATCACAAGCTTAATAACAAAGATATTACCATAGCATGTCATTCCAAGCAAAAAATGTATGCATATCTAGCATGTTAGCATATGTAGAGATACTTTCAAGATATAATGCTAGAAAAGCACAACTTAAAACATGTTAAGGCATAAAAATAAATTTTTACTTATCCAAATATCACATGATATCAAATTTAAAGCATAAATAAGGATTGATATCTTCAGAAGTGTAGTCTTTGAATTTTTGTAGATGACTCTCACTTCCAAGCTTCAAGTTTTCACGAGGGAATAGAGATTCTTTGCACCCCTTTCAAAAGTTGAATTCTTTTACTATCCTCAACTTGAATAAGCTTATTCCATTTAAACGCTTGCTTGAGGTAGTTATCACCCTACAACACAATTCAAAGAATTTTGTTTGGTATCCATCAATTTTGGATCCATAGAGGTTAGTTATTATGTCAAACTTATAAACAAATAAGCATTTAAAATAATAAATAAGTTCACAATGGCAACAGATATTTCATGATCAATCAAGCTAATTATATATAAGCATCAAAAGAATTTAACATGTATTAATGAAACGTAGCAGAACATATTATGTTTTATGCGAATAAAATGTGTTTTATTCGAATAGAAGAAGATCTGGGTTTTATTCGAATAGATGAGTAGGAAAAGTTGAGCATTGTGGCCTTTAACATATTTTATTCGAATAATCCTATGGGTTATTCGAATAGACAGAAAGCAAACGATCAAGACTAATTAACCAAGTCTCTGGTTATTCGAATAATATGAGTTCTATTCGAATAGACAGAGAGCAAACATAAACAACTGATAAAACAAGTTTCAGGTTATTCAAATAATCTAAAAAGTTATTCGAATAGACAGAGCATATTAAACATAGGTTTTAACACAGGAACCAGTTTATTCGAATAAACTAAGTATTATTCGAATAAAGTCGATATTCAACACATTATTTAACAAGCTGCAAAGGAGTTTATTCGAATAAAAACCTTATAAAACTAACAAGGAAACACAAATGCATACGTTCAAGAATTCAAAGCATATATATATATATATATTCATATGATTTAAAGATTCAAGAGAGATAATATTCAGCAATAAAACATATTTAAGCAATAAATTCAAGTATTTAAATATATATATGATTGATAAAAAAAAACTCAAGCTCAAGGATATTATAATTTCAAACAAGAAGTATATTTTATCTAGCATATTAACATATAGAAATATTTTCAAATTATAAGGCTAGAAGAACATAATAAAAGTTTTCACTTATCTAAAATTGTAAGTCCAAGCTTTACGGAGACAAGGAAGAGAGCTTAAAATTATTTCTGGTCTTTGTACTTGCAGCAACCACTTTCAAGATGTCAAAGTCAGCTCTTGGCCTTCAAGCACACCTACAACACACTTTAATGTTTGACTTTTGGTACCCAAATTTTCTTGGGTCCTTGTGTGTTAGTTTTTAGCTATTAATCTATTATGCTCTCATAAAGATCAATTTTTCCATAATATATAATTTGAGCACAATAAATTAAATATTCATTTTCTATTAAGCATATAACTGATAACATGCTTGCTTTCATGATACATAGACAGTTTTAAAGCATATAAAGCATACATAAGCATTATAGAACTTTATGTACCAAGACATAACAAATTAATGAATTTTAATATAATAAGAATGAACATAATCATGTGTTAAATATAATATTCAAATTTTATCAAATACACATGATTCTATCTCTACCTAAGGCCTACAAGGAATATACCTCAAATTTATTGACTTTGCATGTAAATGCTCATGAGAGGTAAAAACTGTTGATACCTTGGCCTTGGTAAACAAGGGAACTCTTTTCCTTACCCATTGCTTCTTTTTTGGTGTTTTGAACTTTGCAAGTTCTACATTTTGTACTTGAGAAGCTTTGGTTGAAATCATCTTCCTTCTTTGACTAAAATCTCTTTCATTGGGCTTTGGAAGCGCTCTTCGTGATGATTCCTCTTTCCTTTGACCAATAAGTCCATCCTTTTGAGAAATTTTCTGCGTAATTGAAATACTAGGAGGACATTTTGGTACCCACTTCATTTTGGGTCCTTGAATGTTAGTATTAGGGCCTTTAGGATTTTTAGGAACCCATACCATACAATTTCTCATATAATGATTTCTTCTATAATTGCATAAATGAGAAATATGTCCTAAATGACCACAAAAATTGTAAACAATTGAATTTAATGATGGCTTGGTCTTCTGAAGATCATCTTTGAAAAACTTAAGCATTTTCTTGTTATTACATTCTACGTTATTTCTGCCACAAGCTTTACTTGAATTTTCACATGCAATAACATTAATTTTATCCTCGTTGACAAACATAGAATTTAGGCAATTACAACTATTTGCTTTGGCAAATTTAGAATATAAGTCCTCAACTTGATTTTCTAAATTAATGCATTTTTCACCAGAAGATGAGGTTTCATATTTCAAAGGCATTTCCTTATTAAGAAAGGCATATTCATTTTTTAAAGTCTCAATTTCATTTTCAATAGAGGAAATATTTTTCAAATACGATAAATTTTTCTTTTCTAAATTTAGTAAACCATTATGCAATTCATTATATGCTCTTTGCAACTCATCATAGAAAGGACTATAATCTAATTTAGAATTATTTACCTCAAAGTCCTTTTTAGCCATATAAGAAGTAGTCGTAATTTCTAGCACACTTGGCTCTTGAAGAAAATCACCTTCTTCATCATCAATTTTATTTTGCTTTGCCTCTTCTTCAAATTGAGCATCATTGTCACCAAGAGACATTTGGCTTGCTTCAGTAGTTTGAGCATCTCTTTGAGCATGCGTTTCATGACAGGCTTCCTTCAATGACTTTTGCTCTTCTTGCTTTCTATATGCAACTTTATGCACAAAATCATCGTTAGCAAGATAAATAGCATTAAGAGCATCCCATATATCTTTAGCACAAGAACAATTTTTAATTTCAGCATAAGTATCATCACTTAAACAACTTCTCAAAATTTGCATAGCTCTAATATTCAAAGAAAAATATTTTTTGTCAAAACTATTCCAAATTTGTTTTGATTTATAAGTAAATCCATTTAGCACAATATCCCACAAATTCAAATCAATAGATTGTATATAAAACTCTATTCTAACTTTCCAATAAACAAAATGCACACCATCAAAGAATGGTGGTTTATCAATTTCAAAACCTTCTATTTTAAAAAAAAACTTTCAAGGTTGCCAACAGACAAAGATCTTTAACTCTAAGCGGTTAAGCTTTCACCAGAGCACGAAACTCTGATACCACTTGTTAGTCATGGCAACCATTACCCAAGATGGGGGGTGAATTGGGTATAAAAACTTTTTCACAAATGCTCTTAAAATAAATATAAATATTTAAGCTATTTAAATAAACGCACAGAAGGAACGTGATGAAGAAAAGAAACTTTAAGAACAGCGGAAAGTAAATGTATAATAAAATAAATTGCATAAAATAAAGAGATAAAGAGAAGAAGAGCAGGGCACGATATTTATCCTGGTTCGACCACCAACCACTTGTGGTCTACGTCCATCCCAAAACACGGTTCGAGATTTTTCACTATATGTACAAGCTTCAATAGGTGCTTGCAACCGTTACATGAAAGAGCACTTTTCACACACAGGGGAAACTCTACCCTTGTGCTAAAGTCTCACCCCGCGGGGATACCTCACCCTTATACAAACCTTAGAGGGATACCTCACCCCCTTTACAAACCTTGAAGGATACCTCACCCTCAATACAGAAGAACAGAAAATATAGATGAAGAGAAACTCTTTCTCAGAGTAAATTATACAAATTGAAGCTCTATGAAACTCTCTAAGAATATCTCAAATTTTTGGTGAAAAGAGCACAGAAATTTGGTAAAATATGTATCACATAATAAAGCAAGAAGGAATCATTTCAGATAAATGGGTATGTGTCAAAGATGTCCCAAAAACATGTTTTTATAGTGGTATAAGAAAAAGAGTCGTTGGGTATAAATTAATATCACATTTAAAGCCTCTAAAAATAGCCGTTGCGTAAAACTGGATCGAGTTTATTCGAATAAAATGAAGTCCTATTCGAATAAATCACTATTAACACATTAGGAAGTGTTTTCAGAAACCTTTTATTCGAATAGACATTTAGTTATTCGAATAAATGTTTAGTTATTCAAATAAAACATTAAAAACACGTTCAATAACATATTTTGGGTCATGTTATTCAAATAACCCTTTGGTTATTCGAATAAATCATTAAAAACTCAGTCTGGTATGATTTTTGTGGTGAGTTATTCGAATAACATATGCTTTATTCGAATAAAGCACTCAAATTTCAAAAACTGACTTTAAATGGTCATAACTTCTTCATTTCTTATTTGTTTTAAGCAAATGACCAGTCATTGGAAAGATTTTTGAGTCTATTTTCAAATGAAAGAAGTTTCAAAACAAAACTCAAAGTATTTTGAAAGATATGATCAAAAGAGTGACCAAAGGTTAGTTTTGCAAAATCCAAACTTGGCTATTTTTCATAAATTTGAACTACCACCATAAATAACTTTTTAAAACTTATTTGTTGGGTATTTTAGCATAGGAAAACCATTTGTAAAAACATATTTGAGATATCCATAAGGCTTCATACATAAAGACACTAAGTCCTATAAGCTATACCATTTAATCTTCCTTTGGACTTGGTCTTTGACATGACTTCGATGTTTATCAATACCTTCATAAAATAGGCATTCATATTCTCCTTTGTGTTGAGCTTAATTGAGATCTTTTGCTTTCTTGTTGCAAGCTCACTCTTGGTACTTGGACTATCCTACAAAGTATCACTCACTTAAACAAGCATAGTTAGTCCAAAAACATAATTTAATATCTTCATATGCATGAATCATAAATATATAGCTTTAGTTAGTTTAACATGCATATAAGACATTCATAGACACATCTAAATAAGATATTTATTAAATATTAATGGATATGCTCTATATAGAATGCAACAAAGAGTATAAGCAAGATATTCCTTTTGTCTTGTATTTGTCATCATCAAAACTTAACATATAAAACCATTTGGGGCAAACTTATTTCTACAACATCCTCTTCAACATGTTAGACTTGTAAATAGTTATAGAAGTAACTTAATACTTGCTTAAAATACCTGTTTAATTTCATGATAATCTGAGTTAGTTTAGGCACTTTGTTGCAAGCCATAAGGTGAAAAGTAACTTAAAATGGCCCAGATGTTAGCTTAAATGATTTAGGTAATGGAAATAAATGTGAATAATTTATTTCTAAGTCAAAAATATGTATTATATGATGTGATTAAAGTTTGAGAATAATCGGAGTCCGTTTTGTATTTTTAGGCATACTGGTTGTGTGTTTTAATGCCAGATTGACTAGTCACAGATATGAAAAATTATGATATTGGTGAAATGACTTTTTTAATGAATATTAGTATTTATTTTAAAGTTGTTGGAACTTGAAAAACTTGATTTAGCTAAAGTTGAGTTTTTTTAGCAGATTGGGAAGTACTAGTATTATAATACTTGATCCTTAACTATCCACAGTTTTCATTCTTTGTGTGGACTTTTTATTCATGATATTTGTTTCTATTCACTTGTTTCTCATTCCCTCTTCACGATTGAAAACAGAAACAAAAATAGCAAGAGAGAAAGAAGAAAAGGATGAAGAACAAGAGAGAAAGAAAAGGAGATCAAAGGGGAAATCCAAGAGTAGAGATTGAGGATCAATCTACAACATTAAGGAAGCATCAAGGAGCTTGAAGGTAGGGATTCTTGAGCTTTAAACTTCATCTTCCTCATTTTTCATGTTTAGCTTATTTGAGGGTTAATATGCAACAATGGGATCTTGAGGTGTTTTAAGTGATTTTCTTGCTTGGATAAGTTTTAAATGGGTTTTATGACTTGTTCATACTAAGAGTTTGGATTAGAAACTAATTTTTTTTCATTTGGACCATTAAAGTTCAAAGTGTTGATTTTAGGGGTTTGGATGAGGAATTTAGTGTTTTGATCCATTATTGATGAAATCATTTGGTGTTTTATGTTTCCTTCATGTTTGTGAACTTGTTTGGGACTTGAAATCACCTAGAGATTAGATTAAAATGGCCAAAATCCAAGAACATGGCCAATAGAATAGTGTCTGCATAATTTTGTAGACATTTGTGGTTTTCCAACGGGTGTCACGACACTTCTTGGAGTGAAGCCACAACACTCATGTCTCTATTTCCATTTTTCTTGGCATCGAGAGAGAGGTGCTGCAATACCAAAGAAGGGTGATCCACGGCCTTCTCCCAAAAAATGTCCAAAACATGGTTTTCTCGATTGTTTTGCTAGGAAATGCTTAATGCTTTGGCATAGAGTGATGAAATACGATATAATTCATATTTAAATGGTGTTGAGACACTAAATGGTGAACTTCTTAGAGAGAATGACCACCTAGTATATATGATAATTTTAAGGATCCTTAGTTGTTCTTTGAGAGAAACAATGCTATAGGACACACTTACAATCTTGTTCAACATGAGGTTGGCTTAGTAATCATTTGTGAAATGATAATATGAGATTCTAGGTATGAGAATGCTAGTGACATGGTTCTTACTACTTTATTCGATAAGTGAGGCCAAGATTACTATGTGCTAGTATTTAATTATGTGGCTCAGATATTTGGTTTTCAAACTTGGTATTTGCTTGTTTTCCTATGTATTATGACCTTAGATGGTGTGCACAACCATATGAATAAAGAATGAGGTGTTGGATCTGGATTCTCCTTGTATGTTTGCTTGTATGGTCAGGGTTATCGATGTATTGAGTTGGTAGCGGTACTCTTACTTTTGTGAGGGAAACTAGTCCACACATCACCAAGTAGTGTCATGGTTGGATGCCTATCCTACTTAGTATATACAAGGAATGCAGTTCCTGGGAAATTAAGTAAATAACTTGTGTTTTTAACTTTAAAATATGAACTAGCATTGCACATCCATAATACATGGACTTTGTTTGAGTATAATCATACTTCATAACATAAAGCATTGCATGGTTGACACTTGTATGAGCATTTGTCATAGCTTAATTGAGTGACTGTTTGGTTGCTCATTCGATAGTATCTTAGGATTGAATGGACAATTCTTGATGTTATTGATTGTCAGATATTCTTTTACATCGAATGTATTTTTGGTGTTCAGTTTAATTATTTATTATAAATGATTAACTACTGGTCTTGGTATGCTTATATTGAGAAATTATGATTTCTCACCCCTGTGTGTTCCATGTAAATTCAGGTAAAGTCCCTAAAAAGGGTAAGGGCAAGGAAAAGAAGAAGTAGAAGGCTTAGATTAGTGTTTTGTTTCTTTGTGGACCAGTTTGTATATGTGCATATTTCTGGTTGCTTAGAAAAGCTTGTGCATACTTTATGGCGTGTTAGCCAGTGATAGTTGTATATATAACTTTTTGATTATTTGGGGCTCACTATAATGATTGTGTAAGTTATTATAGGTTCTTATTTTCTGCATTTTTAGAAGTGACATGTCTAATACGATTTATTTTTGAATATTCCATTTATTTTACAATAATTCGTATTAGGGTGTTACAATTCCCATCCTTTCTAACATTCTGTTTGTAATGGTAGTCTACTCCCTTACAGCAACAACCATATCTCTGAATGCTCTTGTCATTTCGGTTGTATCTTCATTTGCAGGTCCTTAGTAGTGCGGGTTTGTCTAGTAGATGTCATAGTTTCCTATACATATAGAACAATACATATTGAGTTGATCAGTCTCAATATCATGTAACAGTGCAATGATAACTATTAACATTCACATCCAAGGCTGTTATGCAATTTTATCTATATATCTTACCATCAAAGATAAGAAAAATGTATAACATGTAACAGGAACATCTAATCATGCCAAAAGCATAGTCAGTCCATACCTCAGGCTCAATAGGATGAATTGCTCTGATACCACTAAATCTAATGCCCCAAGACTAATTACTCAACATATATCTGGATTACACTGAAGCACTTAAGCTTAAGCACATCATAGCTCAACTCTTTACTTATTATGGTAATTAACTATACCAATTGTATTTCTTATTCAAGCCTGGTGAGGGTTGATTTTGCTCAAATGAAAAGCATGGTTAAATGCCTTCACTAATTTACCATTCAAATTTATTATTTCTTTTTTTACTGTATGCTTAATGTTATTTGAGTCCTCTTGATAGAACTCTAGGAATTTATATATTAATCTAATCGGGTATCAAAAGAATTACATATTCTAACCTAAAATACAAACATATACTTGTAGTCCACAAATACAAATATATATATATATATATATATATAACATATATAAATCACACTATCATTAGTAATATATATAACATATATAAATCACACTATCATTAGTAATCTACATAATCCAGTACATTAGTATTAAAGTTCTACATATCAAGCCTTTATAGGCATAAATATAGCCCATGTACAACCACTGCATAAATATAAATACATAACAAATGGTCAAAATAATATCACAAAAGACACTAGTTACTACAGATAGCAAAATATGAAGTCTCTTAATGCTACATCAGCATCAGTCTTCCTAAGCAGAAGGTAGATCATGTGTTGGAATTATCATGGAAAAGAAAATAACAGGGTGAAAATTCTAGAAATTCTCAATAATTCTAGTAAACATATGTCATCACAATAATTCTAGCTGCTTTAGGGAATTAAATCATTTTAAAAGTGTTTCATACAAAGGTGGCAAATGCCAAATTGTTTCCTTTCTCTTCCCGAGAGAAGAAGTTTAATTTTTAATCATTGAATAATAATCATATACTTAGACAATATATAGATTTACAAGCACATCAACCAATAAATCATAAAACTCATCAGGAATATATCAACATATAAATCATCTCACACTATTATTAGAATATCTACAATTAGCTCAAAATGAAAATATTCATTATCAAATCTATGATTTATATATCAAATCCCAAAAGATGTGCAAATATTGAAGCAATGCCAATAATCTTTCGTTTAATGCTAATTAATTATTATCTTTCTTAGCTCATTCCCTAGACTTATGTCCTTTCATTTCAAATAGGTGGAGAGGGCATGTCATGTAACATCCTCCCAAACTAGTTAGTCTAATTCATAGTTATAGAAGTTCAGTAACTCTTGTAAGAGTTACTTGTTAACTTTAGTAACCTTTTTAAGTTAGTTGAGTTATTATGCTACAACATTGAGTATGGAAAATAGTTATTAATAGCCTAGAGAGTAGTATAAACTGCTTAGGTGATGGAAATAAATAAGAAGAATTTATTTCTAGGTCACAAATAAATAAAAAGTGATGTGGTTAATTTTGGAGAATTAATTGAGACAGTTTAGTATTTTTGAGTACATTGAGTGAGTGTTTAAATACCAGAATGATGAGTTAGATATATGAATATTTATGGAGATGGTGAAATTAGCATTGAGATGAATCTTAGGATTTTCTATACTGCTTATGGAAGGAAACTTGATTTTGTAAAATTGAAGTGTTCTTAATAGATATAAATTCTAGCTAAATATCTAGTCCATCCTTATCTCTCTAACCCACCCACCGTCCTCACTCTCCTGTTCCTTTGACTTTTGTCACTCTTCTCATCCACTAATTTTTCTCTCATCTCACGTTGGAACTAGCAAAAAGAGGATAGAAGAGAAAAAAAAGGAAAAGGAAGGAAGAAGAGAAGAAGGAAGAGGAGGAGGAACCAAGGAAAGGCAAGAAGACCAAGATCTAGCATCATCCTTAGAGGTTTGAGGTAGAGGTGCTTGTTCCTTAACCTCATCTTTTTACTTCACCATCTTGTTAATTCATGCTTGTTTGTGTGAGTTAAAAATTAATGAGTTTTTGAGGCAAATATGGTTCCTTTCATTGGTTTCATTTCCTATGGTTGAGTTTAGTTTATTTGTGGTTTAATCTATGCATGATTGTTGATTGTGGACTTAGAAACACTCATTTTGAATGCTTAAGTTAAAAGTTGAGAAATGAATATTTGAGATTGGAGTTTTTGTTCATAAATCCATGCTTATATGATTTAAGAATATGTATGAGAGTCTAGTAGGTGTAGAGATCATGTTTGGAATTGAAAATCACTTAGAACCTATGATTGGAAAGGCTAGAAATTGGTTAGAAGCTCACTAGAATAAGGCAGCTGAGTTTGATGCTGGGCGCTTAAGCACCCAGAAGTTAGGCGCTTACTTGCCCAAGGCCAGAGAACAAGGGCGTGCTGGGTGCCTAAATGCCCAAGAGTTTAGTGCCTAAGCGTGCAAGACCAGAAGGCTTTGGTGCTGAGCGCTTGATCGGTCAGAAGCTAGGCACCTAAGAGCCCAATGACAAATACAACAAGGGAGGTTTGCTGTCATCAGGGGCCTAAGCATTGGGAAAGTGGGCACCTAAGTACCCAAAAACATATTGATCCATGTGTTTCTTTTTGAGGAATTGGAGTTCTTTACTTGATGAGATCTTTTATGCATGCTTTTTAGTGTGCGTTAAGACACCAATAGGTATGTTACAAATCATTGAAGAAAAATGATATTGCACTTGATATCACTTGTGGAATGATGATGTAGTGTACTAGATGTAAGTATACTGGGTTTTCTTGGTAATAGTTGCTTGCCATATCGCAAGAATTGCTCCTTTATGATGAAAGTAGAGCTGGAGATGCGTGAATGGTAGTTGTTCCCTTAATTGCTAAAGTGAGCTGTGAGGTTAACCTAGAAACATGATTTGCTCCTTTATGTGATAAAGTTGAGCTGGAATTGTATGTTTGATGAGAATGGTCCCTTTATTAGTTAAAGTTGAGCTATAGCACATTTATCGTAACTAAGGGAGTGAGATAAGCTCCTTAACCATGCAAAGGAGTGAGAAAAACACTTTGCTAAGGATGAAATTATGAGACAAAGGAGTGAGAAAGGCACCTTGTCATGGTAAAGATGTGAGTGAAACACTTTACCAAGTGTGGTAGAGGAGTGAGATAAGTACTCTACCAGTGTTAGTCAAGATTGGTTCCTTTACTTGATAAAGTTGAGCTATAGCACAATTATCCTAACTAAGGGAGTGAGATAAGCTCATTGACCTCACAAAGGAGTGAGAAAAGTACTTTGCTAAGGATGGAGTTGTGAGACAATGGAGTGAAAAAAGCACTTTGTCATAGTAAAGATGTGAGTAAAATAAGAAAAACTTTCTACCAAGGGTAATAGAATGAGTTAAGTTCTTTACCAGGTGAAGGAGTGAGAAAAAAACACTTTGCCAAGGAATATAATGTTTAATGAGTTAATGTGGTATGTATATGTGATTTGAGTATAACATTGCATCGTTTCAAATACTTACTATTCCTATGTATTGTAAACTTATATGATGTACACAATCATTTAGTCGAAGAATGGGATAAAAGATCCTAGATTCTCAGAGCGAGGAGGCCCTTAGGGCCAGGGTTATCAGTATTAAGAGGTGGTAACAGTAGATTCACTATTGTGAGATGGAATAGTCCATTCATTACCAAGTAGGTTAAAGAGGTAACAAATTCCCTCCCTACCCAGATAAATACAAGGAACCGGGTTCCTAGGAATAGTCAAGCCTTATGACATTGCACAAAACACTGCATAAGCATATCTTTAGTGTAATATCCTTTCTAATTTAAATTCTTATAAATGAAAATATTTAATTTGTAATCTGTATTAATAGGACATACATGTAATTTATTAAATTATTATTAAGGACGTACGTAGAACTAAAAATTTCTACACATAAGGGACGTACATGAAATTAAAAAAAATTTGCATACAAATTGAATTAATTATTTACAGTGAATCCAAAAGATTGACAAAAAAATTTCTAGAACACTAGAATTTCTCAAAAAACATTAATAATATACATTAAATGGAAATTTAAGAAAAAGTAAGAAAAAAATAAAGCTTTAAAACCTAAGTAACTAAGCTAACTAATTTGGTTAGTAACTTAGTTAGTTTATAAAACTAGATTAGTAACTAAGTTAGGTTAGTTTGATTAGAGTAATCATGAACTAACTAAGAACTAATAAAAACCTAGACACTTAGTAAACTTTCTATTGGTTAGAAACTTGGAGAAGTTACACTTGGTTCAATTTCTATTGGATGGTTAGAAAATATAAAAGGAAAAGAATTGAAGGGAAAAGAAAAAGATGAACACCTAAAGAGAGTAAAGGTTTTGGCCAAGAAAGGAGAAGGAGGAAGAGGGAAAGAAAAATAAGAGAAAAAAAGAAGAAAATCCAAGAAACAAGAAGGGTCCACAGTTAATCAAGTTAGATTTCAAGAGAATCAAGTATTTAAGTTCAAGATCTTCAACTTCTTATAAGTTTTTTCAAGACTAAGAGGTAGGGAGTTAGACTTTTTCTCCAAAGTTTCTTAAGTTCTTCTTGTTTCCAAAAGTGTTTTAGTATGCTTAACCCCATGCTTTTGAATCAAGAAGCCTTGTTTATGACTATTGTTGCTAAATTGGAACTCTAGGTTAGTAAGACTTAAATTGTGTTCTTGATATTTTGTTTGAGTTTCTATGGAGGATTACTAATGAATGGTGTTGCTAATTAAGAAAGAATTATAAGGATGATGCTAATTTTGAGGAAATATGGTTAAGAGACGAAGATTCAAGAACTAGGGTTTTATTCAAATTAATTTGGGAATTTTGGCCTAAATTTTGATTTAATGTGAAATTGATGCAAAATTTGGACTTTTTATGCTAGAAGTAGTTTAGAAATGATGGGAATGAGAAGAAAATACTCTTTGTCACAATATAGTGATTTCAGCCAGGCATGGATATTAGGGTTAGATTTGCTTGTTAATGAATTATATTGTATTTTATTGTTATAATTATAGAAATAAATGATATAGATTTTATTGATGTTGAAATGTTGATTAAACGATTGATTATGTTAATGTCACAAATTATGAATTATTGATGTTGTTTTTGTGAAAGAATGATATTCAAAGTTGTGACATTTTACTAATTAATTTTGAGCTTAAACATATGACATCAATATTTAAGAGAAAAAATATTATGTCTTCTAGGACCCATTAAGGAGGTGTTGGGAATCACGGATACATCACACAGTGAAAAAAATAATATTCCCACCAAGGATTCATGCGAAAAAGACCATAATCTGTGTTTTAAAATTACCTCTTGAAGTGAGATGAAAACACAAACGACTTGAATCACCAACACCGTAACAACAATGATGTCTTTGCGGTATCCACACGAACAGACTTACGAACGTCTAACGTCCACAAAAGAAGCCTCACGTCTCTGACACAGTGCTAGCTGTGAAGAGATGAGAAACCTATCACCCTCTGACTCACTGTTTCTGTAAGTGTGGCTAGGGTTATATAATTCGTGCCTTAGCAGCCCCCTTAGCAGTACTAGTTATAATAATGACTGCCTTAAGTAAGTGTGAGCAGTAGTAGGGTAAGCTGTGTAACCTTAGACTCATCTATTATAAGTCCGGCCCTTATTTGAATCCGAGTCCAATTTGGATATATTGCTCTAATTTAGTCTGCTCTATATGTGTGACCCTACAAGTTCTCATGCCGTTGGCAATAATATTAAAATCTCATTTTAATATTACAAGTAGAGAGCGGTATTTAGCAATCCATCGCCGCTATCCAAGTAATGAGAATGTCAGTGATTTGACATAACCTTTTCGTGACCAATGTTTTCATGTCGTTTAGTCCCTTTGTCAAGATATCTAGATTGAACACAAAGTATGAAATGTGTTACCCTTGTATAGTTCAATCCTTCGTTTCCTGATACTCGAGTAGACTTTGTAACAACGAATGAGAGCAATATCTCATACTGACTCATTTGAGCATAGTCATGCATTTCGTAGTATCACTTAATTAGGGGCCCCGAAGATATCGCCCCTGTTATGTAAGAGTGACAAATCCCATCTAGGTCACTCACATCCCTCTACATGATTCGCGGTATGTCCAATAACCAACTTTATAATCACCTTGTTACAGATAACGTTTGATGGCATTAAAATACACAACTCCTCATGTAAGAATCATAGTGATTTCAAGTCAAAAGACCACAGACGTCATTGTCACTATGAGAATCACTTATGACACTCATGTATCGATCCATGTAGCGTTCTTATGGCGGGTCAGTCCAGTACATTATTACTCTTATATGTACCTATGTGAAGACTTGATATCTCATATCCATGACCCGTGAGATGTGGTCATCAGTCTACGCATATACTAGTTTCAATGCATTATTGTTGTCCTATTTAACAATAACACTTGACTAAGGACATTTAAGAATAGTGTTCAAATTTTATCCAATAGGATCTCACGATTAAGTCATCCACTTCATGTCCTATGACATCAAACTTATTATTCTAAGCATTTTATTATGTTTATCATAAATAACACAATAAATGAAATACCTCATATAAGTACTGTCAAAATACACTGGCCTCTAGGACATACACAACAAGAGGTTTATGGGCCAAGAGGGCTAAGTGGAACTTAATGGGAAGTCTTACATGGGTCACTTTATTGAGCTCCATATCTCCTTTCCCCGGGCATGTGGAGTGGTCACTTTTATTAGGTTCCTTGATTGGAATGACCACCAAGCTAGGGGATGCCTTAGAAAGTTTGAGATGTCAACTATAATATGTTATGTTATTGGCCATGTGAGCAAGAAGAGAAAAGTAATAAATAATCGAATGTGAAATAGTATTATCTAGTATATATTTTATTGATATAAAATAAAGTTATGTAGTACTCTATTTGAAACTTATTTTTTGCAGTGAATGCAGCTGGATATAGCATAGTTCAAAATAAATTATTTTATTAACTGTATGATTTCTCTACTAAAAATTATAATTTCTCTCACCTTTATCTATTATGTTCAGAGAGACAAGATGGTGTGCATCACATTACTGATTGATAATGATGCTCACCTTGTTTTTCACCCTGCCATTGAAGAAATTTGTATTATGAATAACGACATTAATATCTACTTCTCTATCATGCATGATTAAGACTACTGACAAATATGCATGATGTGATTATATGCAGATGTATATAGTTGACTTGGATACTTTTTGGGTGTGTTTTGTCCACTGACTTACTGACCAACATTAATTATTCAGACATTTTAGATGTCTCTTTTTGTAGTTTTGAACCTGTTTAGGGTTTGTAAATGTAACATCCTTTTCAACATGTTAGACTTGTAAATAGTTACAGAGGTAGCTTAATTGTTACTTAACATGCTATTTAATTTTGTGACAGTCTGAGTTAGTTTAAGCACTTTGCTACAACCCAAAATGTAAAAAATTGCTTAAAATGACCCCGATATTAGCATAAATGGCTTAGCTAATGGAAATAGATGTGGATAATTGATTTCTAAGTCACAAATGTGTATTATGTGATGTGGTTAAAATTTGAGAATAATTGGAGTCAATTTAGTATTTTTAGGCATACTAGTCGTGTGTTTTAATGTCGGATTGACTAGTTACAGATATAGAAAACTATTATACTTATGAAACGACTTTTTTAATGAATCTTAGTATTTATTTTAAAGTTGTTGGATCTTGGAAAACTTGATTTAGCTAAATTTAAGTGTTTTTTAGCAGATCAGGAAGTATTAATATTATATCAAATGGCCTTAAACCATCCACAGTTACAACCATTTTCTTTGACTTCTTATTAGTTACTTTGTTTCTTATTTCTCACTTTCTCACTTCTCATCATGATTGAACACCAAATAGCAGCAAAGAAGGAAACTCAAAGTGGAGGAAAGGAAGGCAAAGAACAAAAGAAGAAGAAGAAATCTAATATCAAAGTGTGAGGCTCAAATTTGTAGCATCATAACAGTTTGAGGTAGGGTTTTTGAGTTCAAAATAGCTTTTTCTTCTCATTTTCATGTTTAGGCTTGTTTGAGGTTTGATATATCAAAATGATATTTTGAGGTGTTTTGAGTGAATTTCTTGCTTGGATAAGTTTTAAGGGTTATTTATGACTTGTTCATGATAAGAGATTGGATTAGAAATTTAAAACTCTCCATTTGGACCTATAATGCACAAAGTGAGGAATTTGGGGTTTGGATGAGTGATTTGATTCAAGAATCCATAATTGATTAAATGAGTTGGTGTTTTATGTTTCCTTCATGTTAGTGGTCTTGTTAGGAACCTAAAATCACCTAGATACCAATTTGGAGTAGTCGAATTTCATTTTAGCACCAATAGAACAGTGTAACAAATTTGTAGAATTCTACAAATTTGTTGTTGGGCATTCGGTGCTTAAGCACTTAGCACATGTGCGCTCAAGTGCCCATCGCCCAGCAGAATAGGGCAAGCGTTTGGCCTGAGAACGCTTAAGCACTAGAGAGGCACGCGCTCAAGCGCACAACGACCAAAGAGCTACACCTTGATACCTTGATACCAGTAACGCGCTCAAGCGCTCGAGCTTTAAGCCCTCAAGCGTCGAGACAGGGCAGAGGCTATTTTTAGCATGTGTTGCTAATTAAATTCCCTACTTGATGGGATCATTTATGCAAGTCTTTTAGGGTGTAATAAGACACTTTTGGGAATATTTCTTGGAGAGAATTATACTTGTATATGTGAAAAGTTTAGGAATTTTTAGGCATTCAAATTGTGATAGAATGCCTATATTAGTGTTTAGAACCTAGATCAACATGAGGTTTAGTTTTATTTCACTTATGAAGCGATTGTGTGATGTTCTAGATACTATTTAGCTAGTAATATGCATCTTAATACTTTGTTGGATAAGTGAGGCTAAGATTTCTATGTACTAGTATTTAAAATGCGGATTGAACATTTAGTTTTCAAACTTGGTATTTTCTAATTTCCTATGTATTGTAACTTTACATGGTGTGCACAACCATATGACCCGAGAATGAGGTATTGGATCTGAATTCTCCTTGCATTTATGCTCGTATGGTCAGGGTTGCCGATATAGAGGTGGAAGTAGTACTCTTACATTGGTGAGTGGAAAGTGTCTACCTATTACTAAGTGGGATTTAGGCTTTTAGGCTTATCCTGCTTGTATATACAAGAAAAAGAGGTTTCTTGGAAATAAGTAAGTAACTTGTGTTTTCAAAAACTAAAACCAGCATTGGCATTGAATAATCATAATATTAGGTTATTGTTTGAGCATAATCATACCTCATAACATAAAGCATTGATTGTTGACAATTGTATAGGCAATTGTCTCGCTTAGTTGTTTGGTTGCTTGATCGATAGTATCTTAGGATTGTATGGGTGATTCTTTAATATTATTTATTATCGTATATTCTGTTACACAGAGTGTAAATATATGTCAGTTGGTTTATTTGTTGTTAAATAAATAAATATTGGTTTTGGTATGCTTATACTAAGAAATTGTGATTTCTCACCCTTGTGTGTTCCATGTAAATCTTGGTGAAGACCCTCCAAAAAGAAAGAGCAAGAAAAAGAAGCAGCATAAGGCTTAGTTTAATTGCTTTATTTCTTTTTGCATCAGCTTTTATTTATTTACTTTGCCACCTTATTTGTAAAAGTTTATGTATTACAGTGTGGCTTTTTAGCCAATGATATATATATATATGACTTTTTTCATCTTCGTGGCTCTCTATAATGACTATACAGGTTATTGTGGATTTATGTTTTATGCATTTTGGAAAGTGACATACTTAATATACTTTATCCTGAAATATACTGCTTATTTTAGGATAATTTGTATTAGGGTGTTACATTATGGTATCAAAATAGCTCATCCTATTGAGCTGGGATATGGACTAACTATGCTTAGGCATGTTTAGGAGTTCTTCTTTGTGTTGTGCATTTCTTTATCTCTTGTGTGAGATGTTTGATTGAATTGTATGACCTACCTTTGGTATGACTATTTTAGCTATTGTTGCATGGTTACATGATATTGGGATTAGCTACCTCAATATGTATTATTCTGTGTTTATAGGAAACTATGGCGTCATGAGGGCAACCCCGTGGGAGTAGGAACTCTGGAAGTGAAGGCCCTAACATGGTTGAAGCCTTTGTGGCAATAGCTAAGGCAATGAGGGACCAAACAGCTGCAACAACTGAAGTTATTAGAGAGCAAGCAGCTGCGATAACAAGGATGTTTGAGAGAATGAGTACAACTCAACATCAACCATCTACATCACTACCACACCACTAGGGGCAACCAAACCAAGTGGTAGTTGGGAGGAATCAGACTTTCTAAGACCTATGAAGTTCAAGATATCTAATTCGTGTTCCTTCAAGGGGGAGTATGACCCAGTCAGAGCTGAGGGTTGGCTCAAAGAGATGGAGAAGATTTTCACTGTCATGGCTTGCTCAAATGAGTAAAAGATGCTTTTTGTTTCGTACATACTGGAAGGTGAGGCAGAGGATTGGTGGGTAGATATCAAGAGGGCTTTTGAGGTGTTAAGGACTCTTGTTACGTGGGATATCTTTAAGAATTCATTTCTGAGAAAGTTTTTTCCACAAAATCTTTAGAATGCAAAGGAGATGGAATTTCTTAAGTTGGAACAAAGGGATATGTCTGTTGACCTGTATGTGGCCAAATTCAACGAATTGTCTAAGTTCTTATCTTGCATCAGGCTTAACCCAGATGAGTCATGGAAGTGTGGTAAGTTTGAGGAAGGATTGAGGGAAGATATTCAAAAGGCCATCCACCAGTTTGAGATTCACGACTTTGCAACTTTGATAAACAAATGTCGAATCATAGAAGGGCGCATTGAGAAGCCTTCAAAAGAGCCTAAGTCATAAGAATTTCAAAAGAGGTAGTGGGGTGACGATAAGTTCAAGAAGGGAGCTTCTAAATCTAGCTTTCCTCAAGATAAGGGTAAGCAAATTTAGAAAGAGTTTGTGGGACCTAAGTGTTCCAAGTGTGGGAAACAGCACAGAGACTAGCCTTGCTCAGTGTGCTTTGTTTGTAGGTAACCTGGGAATTTTTCTAAGGAGTGCCCATCAAGGAAGGAAGTTGTGCCTACCCAGAAACCACAAGCCAAGGGGAGAGTTTACACTCTAGATGGTGAAGAGGTGACTCAGTCTTCCGATCTTATCTAAGGTAAATGCATAATTCATAATCACCTTTTAATTGTGTTGTATGATTCGGGAACATCCCACTCCTTTGTTTCTAATGATTATGTGAGCATGCTGGATTTACCTGTGTCTGAACTTTCATATGACTTATTTGTATCTACTCCTACTAGTAAACTGTTACAACATTCAGAGTGTGTCTTGATTATTGTGTAAAGGTAGAAGATAGGATTTTCTATGTAAACCTTATTTGTTTGCCTCTTGTGGATATTGATGTCATCATTGGCACGGATTGGTTATCCACCAACCATGTAGTGTTGAATTGTTCAGATAAATCCCTAGTTTTCTTGTCAGATATACCTACCAGAGTCGTTCCATCTGAGTCTATGTATCTCAATGCGAATTAGGTTAATCTCTGTTTGGAGGAGGGAGCTCTAGGATATGTTCTCTTGTTTTCACTAAGTTCTAAGGTTGAGCGAAGCCTAGGTGAAATACCTGTGGTGAGTGAATATCCTGAAGTTTTCTCAAGTGACATAGTGGAGTTACCACCCGAGCGAGAAATAGAGTTTTCTATAGACTTAGTGCCTGGGACGGGACCTATCTCTATAGCACCCTATAGGATAGAGCCACTAGAGTTAATGGAACTCAAGAAGCAAATCAAGGATTTGCTAGATAAATAATTCATTAGGCCAAGTGTTTCTCCGTGGGGAGCACTTGTGTTACTAGTGAAGAAAAAGGATGGTATCAAGAAGCTCTATGTAGATTACAGACAATTAAACTAGGTGACTATCAAAAACAAGTATCCATTGCCTAGAATAGAAGATCTTATGGATTAATTGAGAGGAGCTTCGATTTTCTAAAAAATTAATCTTAGGTCTGGTTATCATTAGATACGGGTTAAGGAAGAGGATATCCTTAAGACAACTTTTAGAACTAGGTATGGGCATTATAAGTACCTCGTAATGTCCTTTAGATTGACGAATGCATTGGCAATGTTCATGGATTATATGAATAGGATCTTTAGATCTTACCTGGATTAGTTTGTTGTGGTGTTTATCGATGATATCTTAATCTATTCTAAGACAATAGAGGAGCATGAACAACATCTAAGAATAGTGTTGGAAACCCTTAAAGAGAATAGGTTGTTTGCTAAGCTATTTAAATATGAGTTTTGGCTTTTACAAGTGCAGTTCTTAGGATATGTGATATCTTATAGTGCGATTTTCTATGGACCCAAGCAAAGTTAATGCAGTATTGCAGTGGGAGAGACCAACCACTGTGACCTAGATCAAAAGCTTCATAGGCTTAGTGGGGTACTATAGAAGGTTCATAAAGGGTTTTTCTCAATTAGTGCTATCCTTAGCTAGATTGACTAGGAAAGATAGTTCCTTTGAATGGACTTAGGATTGTGAGAGCAATTTCTAAGAGTTAAAATTGAGGTTAATTACTACATCAGTGTTGGTAATTCTAGATCCCTTGGAAAACTTTGAGGTATACTGTTATGCTTCAAAGATTGGTTTGGGGTGTGTTCTGATGCAACATAAGAGAATTGTTGCCTATGCATCAGGGCAGTAGAGGCCTCATTAGGAGAACTACTCTACTCATGATCCAGAGTTAGTTGTAGTAGTGTTCTCCCTAAAGGTTTGGAGACATTACTTGTATGGAGTCTAATTTAAGGTGTTCAGTGATCACAAGAGTTTGAAGTACTTATTTGATCAGAAAGAGCTGAACATGAGACAACGAAGATAGATGGAGTTTTTGAAAGACTATGACTTTGAGTTAAAGTACCATTCAGGTAAAGCCAATGTGGTGGCTAATGCACTAAGTAGGAAATCCCTAGATTGTGTCCCAGATGATAATCCAAGAGAGTAAACTTCTTGAGAGTTTTAGAGACATGAGCCTTTCAGTAACTGTGTTACCACGTAGTCTCAGTGTGAGTCATTTGGACATAGTGAGTGACTTTAGGACTCAGATCTTGGAAGCGCAAAAGGAAGATGAGACTCTTAGAAATATAAGTGAGTAGATCTTTTTAGGTAATCCTAAAGAGTTTGATATGTCAGATGATAGGATGATCAAGTTTAGAGGTAGACTTTGCATTCCCCTTGAATCTGGAATCAAGGATAGCATCCTTGAAGAAGCTCGCTGTAGTCTGTACATTATCCATCCTGTAGCCACTAAGATGTATCAAGACTTAAAGAAGTTATTTTAGTGGTCTGGTATGAAGAGGGACATAGTTGAGTTTGTGTCTAGGTGCCTAACTTGTCAAAAGGTCAAGATAGAATACTAGAAACCCTATGGACCTCTTCAATCTTTGGGAATCCCTAAGTGGAAATGGGATCTCATCACAATAGATTTTGTGATGGGGTTGCCTAAGACTCAGTTAGAATTTGATGCAATATAGGTTATAGTGGATAGACTAATCAAGTCTTCCTATTTCATACCTATTAGAGCTAACTACTCCATCGATAGACTTCCCCAGTTATACATTCAGGAGATAGTTATGATGCACAATATTCCCCTTAGTATAGTTTCTGATAGAGACCCTAGATTTACATCTAGATTTTGGGGATCTTTGCAGAAAGATTTTGGGATAAAGCTTAGTCTGAGTACAACATATCATCCACAGACTGATGGTCAATCAAAAAAGACTATCCAAACCCTTGAGGATATGCTAAGAGCATATATGCTAAAGCAAAAAGGGAGTTGGGATAAGTTCTTACCCCTAATGGAGTTTTCCTATAACAACAGTTATCATATCAACATAGGCATAGCACTGTATGAAGCACTTTTATGGTAGAAAGTATAGGTCTCCTTTGTGTTGGTATGAGGTTAGAGAGAAAACCATCCTAGGACCTGAGTTAGTACAGCAGACCACAGATCAGACTATGATGATCAAGGATAGGTTGGTTAGAGCTCAAAGTAGACAGAAGAGGTATGCTAATAAAAGGAGAAGACCTCTAGAGTTCAATGAAGGAGATCATGTTTTCTTAAAAGTCACTCCTATAACAGGGATTGGTAGAGTTTTGAGAACATGGAAGTTGAACCATCATTTCATTGGTCCCTACCAGATCCTAAAGAGAATTGGACCTGTAGCCTACCAAATTACTCTTCCTCCCAGTTTGTCTAACTTCATAATGCCTTCCATGTATCACAGCTTAGGAAGTACAATCTAGATCCATCACATGTCATAAGAAATGAATCTGTACAATTAAGAGATGATTTATCTTATGTTATGCAATCAATAAGGATCGTGGACAAAGAGGTCAAAGAGCTTAGAGGTAAATGGATTCCTCAGGTGAAGGTGCTATGGGATGGTACTAGTTTTGAGGAGATGACTTGGGAGTTGGAGTCCCACATGCTACAAAACTACCTGCAGTTGTTTATGAGGTAAGCAATTTTGGGGATAAAATTTTAAAAAAGGGGAGAAATATAACATCCTCTTCAACATATTAGACTTGTAAATAGTTACAGTGGCAGTTTAATACTTACTTAACATTCTTGTTTAATTTTGTGACAATCTGAGTTAGTCTAGGCACTTTGTTGTAACCCGAAAGGTGAAAAGTTGCTTAAAATGACCCAAATATTAGCATAAATGGCTTAGCTAATAGAAATAGATGTGAATAATTTATTTCTAAGTCACAAATGTGTATTATGTGATGTGGTGAAAATTTGAGAATAATCGGAGCCAGTTTGGTATTTTTAGGCATACTGGTTGTGTGTTTTAATGTCGGATTGACTAGTTACAGATATGAAAAAATATGATACTGGTGAAACGACTTTTTTAATGAATCTTAGTATTTATTTTAAATTTGTTGGATCTTCAAAAACTTGATTTAGTTAAATTTAAGTGTTTTTAACTGATTAGGAAGTATCAGTATTGTATCAAATGGCCTTAAACCATCCATGGTTACAACCATTTTCTTTGACTTCTTATTGGTTACTTTGTTTCTTATTTCTCATTTTCTCTCTTCTCATCATGGTTGAACACCAAACAGCAGCAGAGAAGGAAACTCAAAGTGGAGAAAAGAAAGGCAAGGAACAAAAAAAGAAGAAGAAATCCAAGATCAAAGTGTGAGGCTCAAATCTGCAACATCATAACAGTTTGAGGTAGGGGTTTTTGAGTTCAAAATAGCTCTTTCTTCTCTTTTTTATATTTAGGCTTGTTTGAGGTTTGATATGTCAAAATGATATTTTGAGGTGTTTTGAGTGATTTTCTTGCTTGGATAAGTTTTAAGGGTTGTTTATGACTTGTGCTTGATAAGAGATTAGATTAGAAACTTAAAACTCTCCATTTGGACCTATAATACTCAAAGTGAGGAATTTGGGGTTTGGATGAGTGATTTGATTCAAGAATCCATAATTGATGAAAAGAGTTGGTGTTTTATGTTTCCTTCATGTTAGTGGACTTGTTAGGGACTTATAATTACCTAGAAACTAATTTGGAGTGGTTGAATTTTGTTTTAGCATGAATGGAACAATGCAACAAATCTTCAGAATTCTATAGATTTATTGCTAGGTATTCGGCGCTTAAGCGCTTATAGCTTGCGCGCTCAAGCGTCTATCGCCCAACAGAACAGAGCAAGCGCTTGGCCTAAGAGCGCTTAAGCGCCAGAGAGGCATGCGCTCAAGCGCATAATGACCAAAGACCTGCGTCCTGATACTAGTACCATGCTTAAGTGCTTAGGCTTTAAGTGCTCAAGTGCCAACATAGGGCAGAGGGTATTTTTAGCATGTGTTGCTAATAAAATTCCCTACTTGATGGGATCATTTGTGTAAGTCTTTTAGGGTGGAATGAGACACTTTTGGGGATATTTCTTGGTGATAATTATAAACTTGCATATGTGAAAGTTTGGGAATTTTTATACATTCAACGTGTGATAGAATGCCTATGTTAGTGTTTAGAACCTTGATCACCATGAGGTTGATTTTTATTTCACTTGTGAAGTGATTGTGTGATGTTCTAGATACTGTTAGCTAGTAATATGAATCTTACTATTTTGTTGAATAAGTGACACTAAGATTCCTATGTACTAGTGTTTAAAATGTGGCTTGAATATTTGGTTTTCAAACTTGGTATTTGCTAATTTTCTATGTATTATAGCCTTAGATGGTGTGTACAACCATATGACCCGAGAATGAGCTGTTGGATCTAAATTCTCTTTGCATTTATGCTCGTATAGTCAGGGTTACCGATATGGGGGTGAAAGTAGTACTTTTACATTGGTGAGGGGAAAATGTCTACCTATTACTAAGTGGGATTTAGGCTTTTAGGCTTATCCTACTTGTATATACAAGAAATGAAGGTTTCTGGGAAATAAGTAAGTAACTTGTGTTTTCAAAAACTAAAACCCGCATTGGCATTGCATAATCATAATATTAGGTTATTGTTTGAGCATAATCATACCTCATAACATAAAACATTGCATTGTTGACAATTGTATGTGTAGTTGTCTTGCTTAGTTGTTTAGTTGCTTGTTCGATAGTATCTTAGGATTGTATGGGTGATTCTTTGATATTATTGATTATCGTATATTCTGTTACATAGAGTGTAAATTTGTGTCAGTTGGTTTATTTGTTGTTAAATAACTAATTGTTGGTTTTGGTATGCTTATATTGAGAAATTGTGATTTCTCACCCTTGTGTGTTCCATGTGAATCTAGGTGAAGACCCTCCAAAGAGAAAGTGCAAGAAAAAGAAGAAGCAGAAGGCTTACTTTAGTTGCTTTATTTCTTTTTGCATCAGCTTGTATTTATTTACTTTGCTTGCTTGTTTGTAAAAGTTTATGTATTACAGTGTGACTTTTTAGCCAATGATGTATATATATGACATTTTTCATTTTCGTGGCTCTTTATAATGACTATACAGGTTATTATGGATTTATATTTTATGCATTTTAGAAAGTGACATGCTTAATATACTTTATCCTGAAATATACTGCTTATTTTATGATAATTTGTATTAGGATGTTACAATAAATATTTTAGATCGATGTACTAGCACACCATATGTAAATATTAAATAGAAATGCAATTAGTGTGTTATTAAATTTTCTACCGTATTTTTATTAATTTTATGTTCCATTGATACGTTTATCGTAGGATTTATAAAAAGTACATATATATATATATATATAGGAACTTCAACTTAATTAATTTAAGTATTAGATAAATTCCATTATATATTTAATCGATGCACATATTTAATTAAAACTAAATAAATAATAAAGTACATAATATTCTATCAGCGTTAAATAAATATAAATATGAATAAGGTACATATCAATTATTTAGTACATTATTAAAATATAATTAAATTACTTGTAGAATGTTACATTATGGTATCAGAGTAATAGTCTATGATGTGCCTGTGTAGGTAAAATTAGTATGGTTTAGACCTAATTTGAGATGCATCTCTTAGGAAAATTTTATAGATGGTATGCATAGTATTATGTGCATATCGGTCTTAGTGTGATGTGATTTATTCCTAGTCATAAGTATAGTATTATTAAGATTGATCATCTCAATAATTATTTGTTTATGTGTGTAGGGATAGAATGACACAACCTAGACGTACCAGGAATAGGAACACTTCTACAAAAGAAGTGAATACCCCTAATGCTCCTAATGAAAGGGTGTAGAATACTTTAGAAGAAATGGTTGACGTTATTTGAGACCAAGTAACAATTTCAGATAATATTCTGCAGCATTTACAAAATAATCTCAATGGAAACAATAATGCTCGGATTAGAAATGAGGAACCAAGAGAAGAAAATAATCATGGTAGGAATCAATAATTCCAACGTCTTGCTGAATTTCGAAAGAATAAGCCACCACCTTTTTGGGGGGAGTATGATCCCACTTTAGCTGAGGAATGGCTTAGGAAGTTAGAGAAAATATTTGAGGTAATGGGTTGTACTGATGCTCATAAGGTTACTTATGCCACCTATATGTTAGAAGGGCATGTAGAGTATTGGTGGCAATGAGCTAGAGGATTATTAGAGCACAAGGGACACGAATTACTTAGCAGGTATTTCAGAATACTTTTCTGAATAAATACTTTCAAGTCAATATTAAGAATGCGAAGGAAGCTGAGTTTCTGAAGTTAGAACAAGGTAGTATGACTGTAGGCCAATATGTTCAAAATTTGAAGAATTAGCTAAGTTTTCCACTTACCTAAGAAATTATCAGGATGAGGAGTGGAAAGTAATAAAGTTTGAATCTGGATTAAGACCTGAACTTCAGAGTGTTGTGGCTGCTTTAGAAATTAGAAATTATTCTATGCTTGTTAATAAATGAGAATAGTGGAGCAAACTCAGATGAGGATAAATGAGGAAAAGGGCAAAATAAATGTCTTGAAAAGAAGGATGGAAAATGAGAGGCAAAAAGGGAATAATACTCGATTTAAACCTAATTGGAACAAAGGAAAATAGATATAAGATAGCAATAAGATGCAAACTTGTCCTAAATAAAAGAAAGTTCATGGCAACAAACCTTGTCTATAAGGAACTGGAGTTTGTTTTAATTATGGACAACAACGTCATTATATCAGAGATTGCCCTAAACTTCATACTCAAAATCTTACTCAAAGACCTCAAGCCAAGGGAAGTGATTTTACTCTAATTGCAAAAGAAGCTGAACAATCTCCAAATCTGATACAAAGTAAGTGTTTAATTCAAAATCATTTCTTAACTGCACTGTTGGATTTGAGAGCTACACAATCATTTATGTTTCTCGATTGTGTTAGAAATTTGGAATTGTTTGTTTTTTCATTACTGTATGATTTATTAGTTTCCACTCCTATGGGAGGAAAAATGGTAACTTGTCAAGTTTGTTTGCAAAATCCTGTTTATGTACAAAATAAATTGTCAGTTGATCCTAGTAAAATGGAAGTGGTAATGCAATGGGAGAGACCAACAACCATCACTAAAATTAGGAGTTTTCTAGGATTAGTTAGGTATTACAGAAGATTCATTAAAGGGTTTTCTTAATCAGTGTTACCTTTGACTAGGTTAACTAAGAAGGAAAAGCCTTTTGAGTGGACTGATGAATGTGAAATTTGTTTTCAAGAATTAAAAGTCAAGTTAACTACAACTCTTGTATTAATTATCCCTAATCCTAAAGAAAAATTTATATAGTGATGCATCCAAGAAGAGTCTTGAATGTGTTCTAATGCAAAATAAAAGAGTAGTCACTTATGCTTCAAGAAAATTGAGACAACATGAAGAAAACTACCCAACCCATGATTTAGAATTAGCAGTAGTGGTTTTTGCTTTGAATATATGAAGACATTATTTATATGGAGTTAAATTTGAAGTATACAGTGATCATAAGAGTTTGAAATATCTTTTTGATAAGAAGGAACTTAACATGAGGCAAAGAAGGTGGGTAGAATTTCTGAAAGATTATAATTTTGAATTCAAATATCACCCAAGAAAAACTAATGTGGTAGCTTATGCCCTTAGTAGAAAGTTACTACATATATCCTACCTGATGATTCAAGAGTTTGAGTTGTTAGAGAAATTCGAGATTTGAATCTCTCAATAACCCTTCAACCTAAGATTTTCTGCATGAGTCAAATAGAAATTGTCAGTGAAATAAAATCACAAGTAGACAAAAATAGAACACAGATAAATTTTTGCAAATGATCAAAGATTAGGTTGTTTAAGGAAAACAAAGGGAATTTCAAGTAACAAAAGATGGGAATGTGATGTATAGGGACAAACTGTGTATTCCAGATGATAAAGAATTGAGAAATCAAAAACTGGAGGAAACTCATTGTAGTATATATATCATACATCCAGGAACCACCAAAATGTACCAAGATCTTAAAAAAAAAATTTTGGTGGCCTGTAACATCCCGAAAATTATTTATTTCATCATAAATAGTCATTTTATAATATTTATGATATTTAAAAATTTTTCAAGATTTTTCCTGAAACGTCGAATATTTTAATATATTCCTCATTTTGCATGCACACAGAGCAGAGTCAGTGTAACACTCCAAAAATTGTTTGTTTCATGATGAATAGTTATTTTTCAATATTTTTGATTTTTGAGAATTTTTGTGAATTTTTCTAGAAACGTCAAATATTTTAATATATTCCTCATTTTGCGTGTGCGTTGAGCGGAGCCGGAAAAACAAAATGTTTTTCCTGAGACTGGTAAACCTTGAATTGTGGAAGTATCGACGGGGGATCTTACTAAACCCGAGGCTAGGCACAGTTACGAGGTTTACTATTTTCGAGGTTTTATCTGATACATAAAATCTCTGTACGTATCGTTAATTAAAATTTTGCGATACGCTTTATTATCTGTTGGATAATTAATACTGGCTTTGTACACTGTAACAATTATCCATTGGGTAATAGCTTGTAGTAAAATCCTAATCACCTTATTATTTAATTACTTTATCACCTTATCTTATCCTAAAGCAATCCTCTTTATGTCTAATCAAGTCCTTTTTTATTGGAAAAACTCCCAAGCTTCTCAAAGAAGCTAAACACATTCTCTCTCCTCCCTCCCCACACGGAAGCAGGCTCCCTCTTTGGAGCCAAAAATGTGCTTCACTTAATTAATTATACTATTCTAATTTTAAAAATCCTAAAAGCTCATTTCACTTTTCTATCAACTTCTCTCTCTACCTTCTTCTTTCACTCATTTTCTCCTCCTCTCTACCACCTACCACATGGCCAGCCCTCCTTCTTGCTCTCCACCATCACAAAATTTCTAACCAACCACATTTTCTCAATCTCCTTCATCATGTTAACACACTTCTAGTTGGAGATTTCTTGAAAAAGTTCTATCTTCACCATCTTCTTCTTCAAGCTTTAAGTTTGGAACTTTTGGGTGAGATTCTTATTTTCTCCTTGCCTTTCTTCCATTTTCAATTTTAAGGTCCTCCTTATGACCATTTATCTTCTCTTTTTCAAGCAATGGTCTTGATTTAATGGAGTTGTATTTTCTAGGGTTTGTGGTGGTATGAATCCGAATTTCACTTGGAGCTTCAAGGGAGTTCCATTGCTTGTTTTCTTATCTAGGTAAGAGGGAGATGATCCTCTTCAACCTCTCTTGGTAGTAGGAAACTTAATTTTGTATTGATTGTGAGGAACCCTAGTTAGGGTTACTCTCTTTATTGTATGACTTTTATGACTGTGTTGTTTTTAATTTGTTTGAGTTGTTTGGTTGATTGAATACGTATATTGATGTGCTTGGATGGATTGGAAACTTGAATGGAAACAAAATGGATCTTGCCCTCTCCTATGAGGCTTACGGCCACGAACCCAAAAATTGGGTGTTCTTGGTGAAAATTTGTAGTAAGTTAAAGATATAATTAATAAAAAGGATAACATGTAATTAATTGAATGAAAATTTGGGAATCCAAATCTTAGAGAGGGTCACGGCCTCTAGGGTTATTTATGGCCCAATTCATGTAACTTCATGCAACTATAACAATTAATTAATTAAGTGATTAAATAGTTAATATTGTAATGGAAGGAAATCAATTTGATAACCTAAAAGGAACCTTTGAACTTAAGAAAAGAATAAGGATGTCTGAAACTTGGAAAGTCTTAGAATAATTATCTAAGTAAATGTGACAAAATTTAAAGTACGGAACTTAACAAAATGAGAGAATTCCTCTAGAGAAGAATTTCATAAGGAATGCTAAATTAAAGTGAGACTTTGAGAATTATAAGACACTTAATTAAATAAGTTTTATTATGAATAAAGAGAATGACTAATTGAATTAGAGAAACAAGAATTAAGAGTGTAAGTGAGACTTTGAGAATCATAAGACATTTAATTCAACAAGTTTTATTATGAATAAAGAGAATGACGAATTGGATTAGAGAAACAAGAATTAAGAGTGAAAGTGAGACTTTGAGAATCATAAGACATTTAATAAAATGAATCTTATTAAGGACAAAGAGAAAAACAATGATAAAACTTTATGAGACAATGGTATGTCCTAAAATAATTATGAATGACGACTTCGTTATCGGGCCCATGAGTAGGACCCAAATCTGTTGATGACTATTTTGGCTTATGATTTTAAAATGCTCGATTCTTGAATTTGTATAATTGAGATACTCTGAGAGAACATACATTGGCATCATTGTGCTATTGGGCCGACGAACTGGACCCTAGAAACATCAGATAGACTATTGAGTTAGATGTGATTTGATTTCATTGAATATGCGTTTGAGCATCATACAGTTATGGCATTTTATGTGTAGGAGTGAACGAGAACTTACAGGATAGTAGGGCCTTTAATAGGCCTTATGAGGACGTCAGGGTGCGGTGATTCACTAGTGATTATGCTATCACATTGTATACCCCTGGCCGTGAATACTATTGCAATGCATTGGCAGCCTGACAAACCACTATTGCTTTTCGTGGCCCGACGTAGACTGTCTAATTAGGGGGACAGATCTTTTGGGACGTTCATCTCTGATGTTTGTGTCTACCTCCATGGAGTAGGATTTTGATATCATGTACATGTGCATAGTGAGTCAATATATTACTTGGCATTTAATTTATATGATGACTGGAACTGCTATCTTATTGATGTTATAATTGCCTAGGATTGTTAAGTTGTTTAATTTCTACCTCTTGATACTGTTTATATTTCTTGTAATGATGCGTGGGCGTCCTACGCCGTTTATGTTTCTTACTGCCATAATTGGTAATGGCGTTGGATGTCTCACCTCTTGTATATATTATTCTTGTCCTATGTAACTCTTGGTTAAAGACTATTGAGGGGACGCGATTGATTCCTTCTAGATTTTACTTGGTTCGATCTCTTATATTTGGTGCTGTCGTCAAGAAGGGGTTCTATTGGGTTCGTTAGGATCGTGTTCACTGGTGGCGCCAATGCATAGCAAGTCGATTGGGCCGACGAGCGCATATGGTATGTTGGGGGTTTGATCTTGACCGTGAGAAGGACCCGCGATAGAGACTTTGTCCTGTCTTAGTGTCTTTAGATGACCCGGGGAAGGATCCTGAGGTGGATCCGATGGAGTGCCCAACTCCCTAGACGTGGATGTCTTTATAGGTAGTTTATGTTTCCTTTTGCATTACTTATATTAAGGTGTAATTTGAGTATACCTGCATTTCGAAGTCCAACTTGATGTATTTTATTTGAGTGGTATGTGAAATGTGCCGTACTATATATGCTTTAAATTAATTATCTAGTCCTATGAACTGTATTTTAATGTTTGGCAAAGTTTTGGATTATATGTGCTAATGACGGCTTATGTATTATTTTATTCGTGGCTCATATTTTCTGTATATGCACAAAGGTTTAATTTGGATAAATATTATTCAAAAGTTGTAGCACGCCAAAATTTAGTATCCGTGGTATAATGATGATTGTGCTGTGGTTATTTAATCGAGGGGTGTTACATTAGGTGGTATCAGAGCTCAGTTCATCCTGTTGAGTCGGGGTATGGACTGACTATGCTTAGACATGCTAGAGGTTTCTTTGTATGTTGTGCACTTCCTTGTCTCTTGATAGAGATGTTTGGGAAAGGAAAGCATGGCTTGCCATAGGTTGAATGTTGGTAGCTACTGTTGCATAGACACATGATATTGAGTATTGGCCCACTCAATGTGTAATGTTCTGTGTGGATGAAAAACTCTGACTTCACCTAGGCGTATTAAGCGAATAGAAGTTCTTTTAGTAAGAAGCTTAGCTGGTGTGACTGAACTTGTCTAGGGTTTGCTTGCATTTATACCGTTGTTGTGTTACCTTTAGTGTTGTTAGGCCAAAGAGTTAGAAACGGGGTAGTTAAATAGGACTTGCAAGGTTTGTGGACCAAGGCGTCCAAGACGTTTTGGAGAATTGAATTCTCTTGGGAGAAGAATATCTGGCATAAGTATAGTCCGAGGAGCTGCTTGGAAGATAAAGACTTGCAGGAGATCGCGCCGTAGAAGGCAGAATAAAGGAGCTCAAGTTAGAGTCTTTTGGGTTTGTCTTGTTGGGTTGTGTGACTCTTTGTGTTTGGTTTCCAAAATAGAGACAATAATGTTTGGATTGATTGCCTTTGATTTTCCTTATGTTTTGATTTGTTTGCCCTTGAAAGAAGGCAATGGCTCGGGGTAGACATAAGCGTGTGAATGCGGGGAATGACGATGATGGTACGATTGCGGCAGCTGAAGTAATGCAAAGAATGGTTGATGTAACAACACACCAGGATCAGAGGGCCGCACAGCAGCAGGAATTGAAAGTTGAGGTTCAGAATTTGTTGGAAGAAAGTCAATTTTGGGGAAACTCAGGATTGCCTAAGTTCCAAAGAAGGAATAATAGAAAGATTAATCAGCGTAAGTGGAAATCGTATTCACGGTGACCGAGGGAGCAACAGCGACTACAAACACATGAAAGAGGTACGAGTGGTAGTAAATCCAATCCAACCGTGGTATCATTACCAAGGTGTAAGAAGTGCAGAAATGACCACTTAATGAGGGTCTATACGATCAAGGGAATAATCTGTTTCAAGTGCAGAAAGCAAGAACATATGGCTAGGAACTGTACTTCGTAATGGATGAAGCCTTCCATTGGAGATGTATGCACCTCAAAATCTCACGAACAAGGGAGAGCTAATTCCTCCACCCAGACTGAAGACCGAAATAAAGAGGGGGACTGTGCTACAGTAGATAACCATGTGATTTCATTGTATAATTCTGGGGATAACCGATTCCCTTGTGACATATGATTGTATGAGTCTATTAGGATTGTTTGTATCTTCGTCATCTTTTGACTAAGTTATTTTTATTTCTGCTACTAAGAACTTGCTGATGGTAGCCAAGTCGTTTAAATTATCTCTATGACCTGTTAAAGACTAAATCTTTCTGATGATATGATTTGTTTCCTTTCAACCCGAATATTACTATTCTCGTTTGTAAGCCTGCTCTCATTACACAAGTTTGTTTAACCTATCCTGTTGTTATTAGAAACTGAAACCCTTTTGCCAATTCAGTTGTTTGCTTTCTTCATGAATAAGCTTGATCTCGGGAAGGGGATTGGTTGTTTTCTAACCATGTCTCATCATTCTGCTTAATAGAAACATAATGTCTCTTGAGACAGAAATTTCCTGGATTTGTATCCATGAAACTCATTCCTAAATTTTATCTAACCATATTGTGTTCTTCATCGGAAGAGTCCGGTAGTAAACCAAGTGACTTCCCTACTTTTTCTTTCTAACCTTTGTAATGTTTCTAGTATACTTCGATTGAGGAAATGTGTTCCTGAATTTGAACGATAACATTAAGCCACGTACAGCACAATTAGGTGAGAACTTACCCTATGAGACATTTTGTTTAGATCAAGGAAAGATGGTTTGACAAATCAATTGAAGGACGCCGCTGTTTTCTTTAAGATCAGCTTGAGTTCTCGACTATTATTAAGATCACCTGAGAGTAGGAGATATTTCCAAAGCAACTTTCTCTGACGCATTGTGAACACTACGAGTATTTCATAATGTCGTTCCATGTGATGAACGTTTCAATAGTACTCATTGACTACACGAACAGGATCTTTCTTCTCTATTAAGACAGAATTGTCGTGTTGTTCTTCAAATTCTGAAGAAGAATGAAGAGTTACACAAGAAGCTATCCAGGTACGAATTTCGGTTTGAGGCAGTTTAACTCTTAAGTTGCGTGGTCTTTAAGAGAAGAAATTGTTAGAGATCTGTCAAAAGTTGGAGCAGTTCTTCAATGGGAAAGATCAAAGACTGTATTGGAGATTCGTCACTGTGTGGGATTAGCTGGATAGTGTCGAAGATTCACCGCATGATTTTCCAAGATAACAGAACCTCTCACTTAGTTTACGAGAAAGAATCAAGTTTTTCTATGGCCCAAGGCACGTGAAGAAAGTTTTCAAGAGTTAAAGAGACGACTGACTACTTCGCAATTCCAGTAAATTTATGATATTCCACATCTAGGTTCGGGATGGGTACTTGTGCAGAATGGGAAGATGGTAGCGTATGCTCCAAGGTGATCGAGAATACATGAGGAGAACTACCCTCCACAAGCTTGGAGCTGGCCGTTGTGTGTTTGCGTTGAAGATATGGAGGCATTTCTACATGGAGCAACATTTAACGTCTACAGTAATCATAAAGAGTCAGAAATATCTGGTTGATTAGAAGGAGTTAAATATGAGGCATTACGTGGACGGTATGTAAGACACTTTTGTGTCGGCACCGAGATAGTGAAAGGATTGCGATTGGACCTAAGCTTGTATAGCAAGCAACGGATAAAGTTAAGATGACTCAGGAAAGGATGCTAATAATTCAAAAGGAAAAGATATTACGTCAGTAAAAGCAATTTGGAGTGATGAAACTGAGAGCCCATGAGAAGAGTTACTCCTCACAAAAACTCAAGGTTAGCCGTTGGGATTGCGTTAAAGATCTGGAAACATTCTACAAGGAACAATATCCGCATGTATTCTAAGATTGACCAAATTTCGAGGATGAAATTTCTTTTTTAAGGGGAGAGTTGTAACATCCCGAAAAATATTTATTTTATCATAAATATTCATTTTATAATATTTATGATTTTTGGGAATTTTTCAGGGTTTTTCCTAAAAAGTTGAATATTTTAATATATTCTTCATTTTGTGTGCACACTGAGCAGAGTCAGTGTAACACTCCGAAAAATGTTTGTTTCATGATGAATAGTCATTTTCTAATATTTGTGATTTTTAAGAATTTTTGTGGATATTTCTGGAAACGTCGAATATTTTAATATATTCCTCATTTTGCATGTGCGTTGAGCAGAGCTAGGAAAACGAAATGATTTTCCTAAGGCTGGTAAACCTTGAATTGTGGAAGTGTCGACAGGGGATCTTACTAAACCTGAGGCTGGGCACAGTTACGAGGTTTACTATTTTTGAGATTTTATCTGATAAATAAAATCTCTGTACGTACCGTTAATTAAAATTTTGTGATACGCTTTATTATCTGTTGGATAATTAATACCAGCTTTGTACACTGTAACAATTATCCATTGGGTAATAGCTTGTAGTAAAATCCTAATCACCTTATTATTTAATTACTTTATCACCTTATCTTATCCTAAAGTAATCCTCTTTATGTCTAATCAAATCCTTCTTTATTGGAAAAACTCCCAAGCTTCTCAAAGAAGCTAAACACACTCTCTCTCCTCCCTCCCCACACGGCAGCATGCTCCCTCTTTGGAGCCAAAAACGTGCTTCACTTAATTAATTATACTATTCTAATTTCAAAAACCCTAAAAGCTCATTTCACTTTTCTATCAACTTCTCTCTCTACCTTCTTTTTTCTCTCATTTTCTCCTCCTTCTCTCTACCACCTGCCACATGGCCAGCTCTCCTTCTTGCCCTCCACCATCACAAAATTTCAACTAACCACATTTTCTTAATCTCCTTCATCATCTAAACACACTTATAGTTGGAGATTTCTTGAAAAGGTTCAATCTTCACCATCTTCTTCTTCAAGCTTCAAGTTTGGAACTTTTGGGTGAGATTCTTGTTTTCTCCTAGCCTTTCTTCCATTTTCATTTTTAAGGTCCTCCTTATGACCATTTATCTTCTCTTTTTCAAGCATTGGTCTTGATTTGATGGAGTTGTATTTTCTAGGGTTTGTGGTGGTGTGAATCCGAATTTCACTTGGAGCTTCAAGGGAGTTCCATTACTTGTTTTCTTCTCTAGGTGAGAGGGAGATGATCCTCTTCAACCTCTCTTGGTAGTAGGAAACTTAATTTTGTATTGGTTGTGAGGAACCCTAGTTAGGGTTACTCTCTTTGTTGTATGACTTTTATGACTATGTGTTGTTTTTAATTTGTTTGAGTTGTTTGGTTGATTGAATATGTATATTGATGTGCTTGGATGGATTGGAAACTTGAATGGAAACAAAATGTCTCTTGCCCTCTCCTATGAGGCTTACAGCCATGAACCCAAAAATTGGGTGTTCTTGGTGAAAATTTGTAGCAAGTTAAAGATATAATTAATTAAAGGGATAACATGTAATTAATTGAATGAAAATTTAGGAATCCAAATCTTTGAGAGGCTCACGGCTTATAGGGTTATTTATGGCCCAATTCATGTAACTTCATGCAACTATAACAATTAATTAATTAAGTGATTAAATAGTTAATATTGTAATGGAAGGAAATCAATTTGATAACTTAAAAGGAACCTTTGAACTTAAGAAAAGAATAAGGATGTTTGAAACTTGGAAAGTCTTAGAATAATTTTCTAAGTAAATGTGACAAAATTTAAAGTAAGGAACTTAACAAAATGAGAGAATTTCTCTAGAGAATAATTTCATAAGGAATGCTAAATTAAAGTGAGACTTTGAGAATTATAAGACACTTAATTAAATAAGTTTTATTATGAATAAAGAGAATGACTAATTGAATTAGAGAAACAAGAATTAAGAGTGTAAGTGAGACTTTGAGAATCGTAAGACATTTAATTAAATAAGTTTTATTATAAATAAAGAGAATGACTAATTGGATTAGAGAAACAATCATTAAGAGACTTTGAGAATCATAAGACATTTAATTAAATGAATCTTATTAAGGACAAAGAGAAGAACAATGATAAAATCTTATGAGACAATGGTATGTCCTAAATTAATTATGAATGACGACTTCGTTATCGGGCCCATGAGTGGGACCCAAATCTGTTGATGACTATTTTGACTTATGATTTTAAAATACATGATTCTTGAATTTGTATAATTGAGATACTCTGAGAGAACATGCATTGGCATCATTGTGCTATTGGGCTAATGAACTAGGCCTTGGAAACATCAGATAGACTATTGAGTCAGATGTGATTTGATTTCATTGAATATGCGTTTGGGCATCATACAGTTACGGCGTTTTATGCCTAGGAGTGAACGAGAACTTACAGGATAGTAGGGCCTTGAATAGGCCTTATGAGGACGTCAGGGCGTGGTGATTCACTAGTGATTATGCTATCACATTGTATACCCCTGGCCATGAGCACTATTGCAACGCACTAGTAGCCTGACAAACCACTATTGCTTTTCGTGGCCCGGCATAGATTGTCTAATTAGGGGGGACAGATCTTCTGGGATGTTCATCTCCGATGTTTGTGTCTAACTCCATGGAGTAGGATTTTGATATCATGTACATGTGCATAGTGAGTCAATATATTACTTAGCGTTGAATTTATATGATGATTGGACCTGCTATCTTATTGATGTTATAACTATCTGGGATTGTTAAGTTGTTTAATTTCTACCTCTTGATACTATTTATATTTCTTATAATGCTGCGTGGGCGTCCTACACCATTTATGTTTCTTACTGCCATAATTGGTAATGGACTTGGATATCTCACCTCTTGTATATATTATTCTTGTACTATGTAACTCTTGGTTAAAGACTGTTGAGGGGACGCGATTGATTCCTTCCGGATTTTACTTGGTTTGGTCTCTTATATTTGGTGTTATCGTCAAGAAGGGGTTCTATTGGGTTCGTTAGGATCGTGTTCACTGGTGGCGCCAATGCATGGCGAGTCGACTGGGCAGGCGTGCGCTTACGGTATGTTGGGGATTTGATCTTGACCGTGAGGAGGACCCGCGATGGAGACTCTGTCCTATCTTAGTGTCTTCAGGTGGACCGGGGAAGGATCCCGAGATGGATCTGATGGAGTGCCCAACTCCTTAGACGTGGATGTCTTTATGGGTAGTTTATGTTTCCTTCTGCATTAATTATATTAAGGTGTAATTTGAGTATACCTGCATTTTGAAGTCTAACTTGATGTATTTTATTTGAGTGGTATGTGAAATGCACCACGCTATGTATGCTTTAAAATAATTATCTAGTCCTATGAACTGTATTTTAATGTTTGGCAAAGTTTTGGGTTATATGTGCTAATGAGGGCTTATGTATTATTTCATTAGTGGCTCATATTTTTTGTATATGCACAAAGGTTTAATTTGGATAAATAATATTTGAAAGTTGTAGCACGCCAAAATTTAGTATCCGTGGTATAATGACGACTGTGCTGTGGTTATTAAATCGAGGGGTGTTACATGGCCAAAGATGAAAGAGGAAATTAAAAGATTTGTAGCTAAGTGCTTAATATGTCAGAAAGTTAAGATAGAACACCAAAGACTAACCAGTCTGCTTCAACCATTAGAGATCCTTGAATGGAAATGAGACAGTGTGACAATGGATTTTGTGATGGGATTGCCATAAACTTCTTCAGAACATGATGCTATTTGGGTCATTGTAGATAGATTAACCAAAACAGCCCACTTTTTAGCAATCATAGCCACTTATTCATTAGATAGATTGATTTAAATGTACATTAATGAGATTGTCATATTACATGGTATTCCTTCTAGTAATATATCTGACAAGGACCCTAGGTTTACCTCTAGATTTTGGGGAACACTACAGCAAGCATTAGGCACTAAACTTTATTTTAGTACAATCTATCATCCCCAAACTGATGGAATAGACAAGAAATTGGGATCAGTATTTGCCATTAATAAAGTTTGCATATAATAACAGTCACCATTCTAACATTAGGATGACACCTTATGAAGCTCTATATGGCAGGAAGTGTAGATCACCATTATTATGGTATGAACTTAGAGAGAGGAATTTATCAGGACCAGACACAGTACAACAAACTTTAGAGAAAATAAAATTCATCGGGGATAAACTACTTACTGCATAAATTAGGCAAAAAAGTTATGCTGATCAAAGAAGAAGACCTTTGGATTTCAAGAAAGAGAACATGTATTTTTTAAAATTTCTCCTATAACTAGAATAGGCAAAGCACTTAAATCCAAGAAACTGAGTCCTCGATTCCTAGGTCTATTTCAAATTCTCAAGAAAGTAGAGTCAATAGCTTACCAAATAGCTCTTTCACCTAGTCTGTCAAATCTTCATGATGTCTTCCAAGTATCTCAACTTAGAAAATATTATTCAGATCCTTCTCACATCTTATCCAGTGAACCAATACAGTTAAGAAAAGATTTGACCTATATCACTAGACCTGTATAGATTTTGGACATTTCTAATAAATAGTTAAGAGGAAAAATAATTCCTTTGGTTAAGGTATTATGGGAAGGATTAACAACAAAGGAGGCTACTTGGGAAAAATAGAGGAAATGCAACGGAAGTATCTAGAGTTATTCTCACTAGATAAATTTTGAGGACAAATTTTTTTTTTTAAAGGAGGGGAGAAATGTAATATCCCTTCTAAATTAAATTCTTATATATGATAGTATTTAATTTGTATTATGTATTCATAGAATGTATGTGTAATTTATTAAATTGTTATTAATGACATACATGGAATTAAAAATTTTTGCGCACAAGGGACGTATGAAATTAAAATTTTTTTGCGTACAAATTGAATTAATTATTTACAGTGAATCCAAAAGATTGACAGAAAAATTTCTAGAATGCTGGAATTTCTCAAAAATCATTTATAAGATACATTAAATGGAAATTTAAGAAAATGTAAGAAAAAAAAAACAAAGCTTTAAAACCTAAGTAACTAAGCTAACTAATTTGGTTAGTAATTTAGTTAGTTTGTGAAACTATATTAGTAACTAAGTTAGGTAAGTTTGATTAGAGTAACTAAGTGTCATCATGAACTAACTAAGAACCAATAAAAACCTAGACACTTGGTAAACTTTCTATTGGTTAGAAACTTGGAGAAGTTACCATTGGTTCAATTTCTATTGGATGGGTAGAAAACATAAAAGGAAAAGAATTGAAGGAAAAAGAAAAAGATGAACACTTAAATGGACTAGAGGTTTCGGCCAAGGAAGGAGAAGGACGAAGAGGAGAAGAAAAATAAGAGAAAAAAAGAAGAAAAGCCTAGAAACAAGAAGGGTCCATAGTTAATTAAGTTAGATTTCAAGAGAATCAAGTATTGAAGTTCAAGATCTTCAACTTCTTACAAGTTCTTTCAAGACCAAGAGGTAGGGAGTCATACTTTTTCTCCAAAGTTTCTTGAGTGCTTCTTATTTCTAAAAGTGTTTTAGAATGCTTTTCCCCATGCCTATGAATCGAGAAGCCTTATTTATGACTATTTTTGCTAAATTGGAACCCTAGGTTAGTAAGACTTAAGTTATGTTCTTGATATTTTGTTTGAGTTTCTATGGAGGACTATTGATGAATGGTATTGTTAATGAAGAAAGAAATATAAGGATGATGCTATTTTTAAGGAAAAATGGTTAAGAAAGAAAGATTCAAGAACTAGGGTTTTATTCAAATTAATTTGGGAATTTTGGCCTAAACTTTGATTTAACGTGAAATTGATGCTAAAACTGGACTTTTGATGCTAGAAGTAGTCTAGAAATGACGGGAATGAGAAGAAAATATTCTTTGTCACAATATGGTGATTTCGGACAAGCATGGATATTAGAGTTAGATTTACTTGTTAATGAATTATATTATATTTTATTGTTATAATTATAGAAATAAATGATATAGATTTTATTGATGTTAAAATTTTGATTAAATGATTGATTATGCTAATGTCACAAATTATGAACTATTGATGCTATTTTTGTGAAAGAATGATATTCAAAGTTGTGACATTTTACTAATTGGTTTTGAGCTTAAAGATATGACATCAATATTTAAGAGAAAGAATATTATGTCTTCTAGGACCCATTAAGGAGGTTCACGGGCCAAGAGGGCTAAGTGGAACTTGATGGGAAGTCTTACAAGGGTCACTTTATTGAGCTTCATATCTTCTTTCCCCGGACATGTAGGGTGATCACTTTTATTGGGGTCCTTGATTGGAATGACCACCAAGCTAGGGAATGCCTTAGAAAGTTTGAGATCTCAACTATAATATGTTATGTTATTGGCCATGTGACCTAGAAGAGAAAAGTAATAAATAATGGAATGTGAAATAATATTATTTAGTATATATTTTATTGATATAAAGTAAAGTTATGTAGTACTCTGTTTGAAACTTATTTTCTGCACTGAATGCAGCTGAACATAGCATAGTTCAAAATAAATGATTTTATTAACTATATGATTTTTCTACTGGAAATTATAAATTCTCACCCTTTTATCTGTTATGTTCAGAGAGACAGGATGGTGTGCATCACACTGCTGATTGATATTGATGCTCTCCCTGTTTTTCATCTTGCCACTGAAAAAATTCATATTATGATTAATGGTATTAACATTCGCTACTTTATCTTGTATGATTCAGACTACTGACAAACATGCATAATGTGATTGTATATAGATGTATATAGTTGACTTGACTGCTTTTTAGGTGTGTTTTGTCCACTGACGTATTGACTAGCATTAATTATTCAGACATTTTAGATGTCTTTTTTTTTTGTAGTCTTGAACCTATTCAGGGTTTGTAAATATTTTTTATCGTTGTACCGCCACACCATATGTAAATAATAAATATAAATACAGTAAGTGTGTTATTAAATTTTTTGCTATATTTTTATTAATTTTATGTTCCATTGATACGTTTATCGTATCGCTTATAAAAAAATAAATAAATAAATAAATATATATATATATATAGGAACTTCACTTAATTAATTTAAATATTAGATAAATTCCATTACATATTTAACCAGTTGCACATATTTATTTAAAACTAAATAAATAATGAAGTATGTAATATTCTATCAATGTTAAATAAATATAAATATGAATGAGGTACCTATCAATTATTTAGTACATTATTAAATATAATTAAATTAGTGGTAGAATGTTATGTAATGCCCTAATACAGATATCTCGATATATCTGAGATATACAAAGATATACAGTACTAGATACGTCACTTCTACATAAAACAAAATAATATATTCATAATCACAATCAAGTCATTATAGAGAGCCCCGAGAGAAAACAAAAAACTCATATATATATATACACAACACTAGCCACAAAAAGGGCATATTGTAATACATAGCTCTATTAAACATTACAAAGCAAATATAAAATATATACATAAGCTTTGTCTATGAAGCAATAAAACATAACTAGTCTTCATGCTTCGTCTTCTTTCCCTTAGCAGGGTCTTGACTTGGATCTACATGGAAACACAGCGGGGTGAGAATTATAATTCTCAGTAAAAGTAATTCCATTACCAACTAGTTATAATATTGTACAAACAATCTATAATAACTAGCATAGGAGTTTTGTCCATTATTACTCATAATTGCACACTTCCTTGTAATGTGGTCCAACAAAATAGCCGACACACTGTCAAAATATAAACAACCGCCCTTACAATTGTAAATATCAACAGTAACAGACAATTGCCCATACAACTGTCAAGGAACAGGAAAATAATATATATGCAATATGCTCTCATGTATGCAATGTTCGAGGATGATGATTATGAAATGCAATGTGATTGTGTAAGTGTAGATGTGTGTGTATGTCACTTACATATTCCACATTTTCTTTTAAAATTGTAGTTAAGAAGACTGATTCTTCAAACTACTTGGTAATGAGTGGATTGGTTCCTAGAGAACACTGATTCCACTATATAAAAACTAGTAATCCTAGCACTTTGAGAAACTAGGGCTAAATCCTAACTCAAAGAGACTTTTGGACTTTCCCAATTATCTCCTTTGACCAAATGATTGTATACATTGACATTCTGAGAATTTAAGGCTAAATCCTCACTTGATGAGACTTTTGGACTTTCCTATTCTCTCCTTTGGCCACATGATTGTGTACATCATTAAAGATTACTTTACTTGGGAATTAGAAAGTAATAAGAAACTATGCGGCGTTATGTTTAACTCATACAAAACCACCACAAACCTTTCTTATAGACTCAAATCAACCTAGTGAAAGAGCCTATCATAGGTAATGCTTCATTTTAATCCAACTTAAGGAGATAAAAGAGCATTTTGTCTGGAACTCTGCATACTTAACTCAAATTTAACTGCAAGCGAGTAATTCATGCATTTAGATAAGTAGAATATATCTATCTTGGTTGTATCTAGCTTTCCATTTCATCACACCACTAGTAGTAACCTATGCTGCACTAGAGTGCTCAAGGTCCCAGATACCTATCTTAGCAATTCCTAACTTATGGAATGCTTAAGGACTTAAACTTCCATACTTAACTTCGTATTTAAGAAAGTAAATCTCATTCATCATGCAAAACCAACTCAACTTTACTAATAAAGTGAGTTAATGCATATTTCTGCTACACTTCATGAATATGACAAGCTTACAAGTCACAATTCATCCTATTATGTATTTAATAATGTACAAAATCCCACTTGCCAAGTGAAATTAGTACATAAAATGTCCCCTTGCTTAGGAACTAAATACACAACTCTATCTCCACTCACATGACTCTAGTGCAAGAGTGGTTAGCAATTGCAACACTTTGTTGCTTAAGTTCCTAGATACCTTCCCAAGGTAATCCCTTACTTTTGGATAACCTAAGGCTCATACCTTTCATATACATACTAGAGTGAATACTACTAATCCATCCTAGTATACTTGCATCTAATACACCGACATCATCACATCTTAAGTGATATCTAATGCAACATTTAGTTGCTTAAGGTGCTAGATACCTACCTAGGGCAATCCACTGCTTTTGGTTGCTTTAAGGTTTATACATTTCCTATGCATACTAAAAAATATGCATAAGAGCCTCTAATCAATCATGGTTATTCATTACCTAGCTTAACCAAGCCTTATATGAAGCCTAAGGGTGAAAAACTATATTTCCATAAGTTCCTAGCCCTTATCCCTCTTGAAAAGTTGGCTATGCCAAGCCAAAATCTAACTTTTAACTTGCCCATAACCGATTATGGGGTCCTGGTAATCGGTTATGGTCCATTTGGCTTTGAAAATGAGTCTCTATTTTAAGCCAACGGTCAGTTATGACTTCCTACTAATCAGTTATTGGGTATAACAGAGCCCTATGCCTCACGAGAATAATCAGTTAGCTATTCTTGCTAACCGATTATTTGGCTTCAACAGAAGCTTAACCCAAAGCCAAATAATTGGTTATGCACTTCCATAACTAGTTATCTGGTGATTTCTTGCATCAAAATGCAGGGCATCTCACATGATTCCTTCATTCTTTCAATCAAGTATTGGATTCTAAGTGATTTTCAATCCTAAACATGAACTCTATCATGATAGAATCATCAAATACTAACTTAATCCATATAAACACCCATTTTCTAACTTCAAAGAGCATGAGTTCATGGATAAAGACTCAATCTCATAAACCCATTTCTCAAGATCATACTCCAAGGTTCATATGAACATCTCTAGGATTACAACTCATAAACACACATAGATTAAGTCATAAACAACCATTTCTACCATTGAAGACTAGATTCAACACATAAAAACTATTGAAACCTTCTCAAACCCATTTCCACTAACCTAGCCATGCACTAAGCATGAAGAAGTAGATAGGAAAAATAGATAAGCTAAAACATACACCCCTACCTCTTGAAGTGCAGCTGATCTTCAAGCTTAAACTTGGTTCTTGGATCTTCCTTCCTTCTTCCTTTCTTTCTTTTCTCCTTTCTCTCTCATTTTCTATTCCTCTGTTTTCTTTCTTTTTTGTAGCTCCAGCTGCCTTTTCATGTGGGAGAAGAGAGAAAAGTAAAAAAAAAAAAAAAAAGAAACTGCTAGAACGTTGAGTCACAAAGTGACCTAAATATCTAGATGGAACATTATATATGTTAAAAACACTTAGATTTAACTAAATCAAGTTTTCTAACATTCAAAGATATTAGAATAAATACTAAGATTAATCTAAAATCTTATTTCATCATTTACATGATTTTCTATATCTGCTACATGTCAATCAGGTATTAAAACACACAACCAGTGTATTTAAAAATACCAAACCAACTCAGTTTATCTTAAAACTTTACTTACATCTTATTTCATACATTTGTGACCTAGAAATAAATTATCCATATTTATTTTCCTTAAATTAGCCTTTAAAGTCATTATCTGAGTCATTTTTGAGCTACTTTTTACCTTCTGTGTTGCAGCAAAGTGACTAAACAAAGTCAATTTGTCACAAAATTACATAAGCATGTTAAGCAAGTAATATGCTACATATGTAACTATATACAAGTCTAACATGTTAAAAAGAGGATGTTACATGTTACATTTAGGACACTACATAGGCATAAGCCTGTGGCATAACATAAGCATTGCACTTAAATTGACAATTGTATAGCTATTGTCTTATCTTTGGAATGAGGCTAGTTAAGGATTATGGGTTTTCTTGGTGGAATGTTACATAGAGTGAGTATGTTAATATTCCTATAGTAATGGGCGGTGACTCATGTACTCATTGCAAACATAATCTATTTGTTAGTAAGTTATTCTTATAGTTAACTATAGATTATGAATTACTTTGTGGATATTGCATAGAGGAAGTATGTTGATGTTCTAATAGTATTGAGTAGTGAATCATTTACTTGTTGTAATATCAATATATTATTAATAAGTTTATTCATTATGATGTTTAATTATGCAGTAATTGAATGCTCTGCCTCGGGAAGAGAAATGAACAATTTTGGCCTTTGCCACATTTCTAAGGAATAAGTTGAATTTTATAATTAGTTTTCCTCGAAGCAACAAGCTTTAACATGATGAAATTTTTATGTATTTATTACTGAGAATTGTGAATTCTCACTCCGTTGTTATTTTCCATGTTAAATCCAGGTAAAGACTCTCCCAAGGGGAAGAAGAAGAAGCAAATAGACTATAGTAATTTATATTTGCTTTTGGTACATATAAAGATTTATGTATTACACTATGCCCTTTGGTGGCTAATTTTGTGTGTGTGTGTGTGTGTGTATATATATATATAAAATCTTTTCTTTTCCTTCCTGACTCTTTATAATAACGTAATCTGGAATGTTCTTTTTAAGTTAGAAGTAATGTGGCTACTGTTGTTTACTATTATATATTTGGAATATACTAAGGTAATGGTATTAGGACGTTATATGTTACCTTCTTAATCCACTAGGTAGAGAGGGCATGTCACCTCCTCAATCTACTAACACTCAATGATAGTCTGCTTATCAGGTCGGTGCACTCAGTCTATACATAATAGTCCTTCGTTACATAACATTATCCTAAGTGACCCTAGCCAAATCTAGAGAGGGCATGTCACCTCCTCAATCTAGAATCACAAGCAGAGATGGCATGTCACCTTCTCAATCTACCTGGTAAAGAGGGCATGTTACCTCCTCAATCTACCAAACATCTAGGATTACCCCCAAGTACGAGGATCATTTCTAATATCAATCAATGGCTAAAACATTCAATGGGCTACCCTTCATAAAGGAATAACATCTAAGGATCACCCCTAAGTATGAGGATCATTTCCAATATCTTTTAAACTTTAAGCACTTCACATTTTAATTCAATTACTTACTCAACTTTAACATTCTAAAGGACTCATAAGTATATCAAGTGCACGTACATAGACATAAGTCATCTTACTTAGTGAACTTAATCATACTTCATCATATAACATAGTATAGATGTATCCAATTTGGTTTCCATATAGTAGAGAACTCTATTTGCTTAAAATAAGGGATTAATAATCAATTATCACCAATGTTTTATCTTATTTTGTAACTTGGTAATCGATTACCATAGTTGGTAATCAATTACCACCGGCCTTTTATCTCAATTATATAACTTGGTAATCAATTATCATATTCTGATAATCGATTATTTATCTCAAATTTGTAAGTTGGCAATCAATTATCGTAATTTGATAATCGATTATTATCATCCAGTAATGTCTTATTGTAAACTAATAATCTATTACTAACTTCAATATTTAATTATCAAATGTTTGTCAACAACCAGAATAGGTTCAAAGACATGGTATTCTCATAATTATCACCAAAATTTTAGAGTAACTTATTTCTTTCAATTCCAGTCAAAATATCATCAAGGAATCCATATATACTCAAGTCAAAATCCACAAGAACATCAATATTTCATTCATTAATCACTTTTCAATAAAAGTCATATCCCATACAATATCAAGAGTAAAAATCTTGGTAGAAAATACATAGACCCTTACCTAAGGTCCCTTGAGTTCTTAGATGATGTAGAACAAAATTTGAAGTATGCTTAAGGATAAACTAAAGATCACCACTAGTTAAAGCTTGTTGAGTAAGTGAGATTGTCTAACTAAAGCCTTGGAAGATAATGGCTAGAAAGTCTTCAAATAAGGCTTTGAATTATGGTGGCCATAGTGTTTCTTTTCTTTTCTCTTATTCCTTGCTGTTTTACCAAGAGAATAATAGAAAGAAAAATGTGAGAGTGTGTTTTATGAATGGGTGAGGCAGTGAAAGGATGAGATAAGATTAAGGAATATGTGTTGTCATCATTGAGTAGAAGAGATTTATCTCTTAAGGATACTTTGATCTTCCATTGATGAGTTTTCTAACTTCCATAGGTGTTATAAAAAACTCTAGCATTCCATTAAGTTCCTATACAAATAATTTAATAGCTATCTTTACACACCCTTTGATAACTATTAAGATTTATTACTTTTCCCTAAGTTAATATAAACTTAAGGAGTTAAACTAATATGCTTATAGATATCTGCCCTAACTTGTATTCATTTCTAAAATAATCTCCATCCTTTACTTAACAACTCCACAAAATTTCATAATTATTTAAGCTACTCTCCTATTTAATTTGGCATGTAAACACTTGTTCTATTTATTAAAAATATCAAACTAATTTATTTAATTTACCAGAATTTACCATGATTCATTCTAATTATTTATGACCTAAAAATAAATTTTTAATATTTATTTTTATCATTTAAGCAATCTATGCTAATTTTTGGGCTATTATAGGCTATTACTAGAATTAACAAGTAAATTACACAAGTGTTAATGAATTACTATAACAATCATTAAGGCTACAGTACAAGGAGGATGTTACATAAAGGGTAACAATGAAAATCGAAAGTGTTCCAAGAATATTTTGAAGCTTATATCAACACTTTCAATATCACTTTTTCCTTTCTTTAAATCACTTTATTTGGCTAATCTCCAATACTAATCTTTTTTTCTTCACATTTTTTCTTACATTTTTCAAACTTCACGTTTTTCTATTTTTTTCTTTTCTGAATTTTCTAATTTTTTTTATTTTCACTTTATTTTTGTCAACATTCCACGTATCACCCCATATTGCAATCACAATACTTCATTTCTGAAACACTTTGAAAAAGGATTAAGAAAGCAAGGCTTAATAAACAGGCTCAAAGGAGAAATTAGCGGTAAAATGTGAAAGAATAAAAAAAATATTATTTTAAGGCTCAAAATAAGAAACAATACCTAATATCATCTCTTAAGAAAATACATAACTCAATCAATTTCCATGGTATCAAATTAAATGTAAGTGAAATATAAAACTTCTCTTTGGCCTAGAATAACAATAATGAAACGATCTAATGAGGAAAAAAAATTATGACCACTAACAAGAAATATTGGAAGGTCAAGAAATACTCTCACAATAAAAATGAATGACTCAAAACTCACTAGGTAAAAATAGTATCCACATGTTCATCTTCAAGTTCTCTAATTATTTCAATTTTTTTACAATGAGATATGCATAAGTAGCTATATGAATATTTGAAACAATTTGAGTAAGATGATAGGAAAAATAAAAATTCACATAAAAGTGGCATAATGATTAAATGACTGAATACTCAAGTAAAGTCCACCCCTAATCAAAACCAAACATTGTCCTCAATGTTTAAAACTAAATCTAGACTTAAGAAATAATCACCAACATGTATCAAAATAATTGTTGGGACTAAAAGAATAAAGAGTAACAGGAAAAAGTCACATATCTAAAATACTTAACAATTACAAGGGAAGAAAAGAGAATAATTACACCTTGACAATTGTAAGCAATAAAAAGAAATGACAAAAAGAAAAGAAAATGAAATAAAATAAACAAACAAGAAAACTCTTTTTTTTTGCCGATATTATTTATATCCCCATATAAAGGCTCCGAAATCTAGGAGGCACTTAAGCCGAATCAAACAATAAAATAAAACTATCTAAAGAGTAAAATAAAATTCTACCTACAATTAAAACTATTAAATCCAAATCAACTCAAGGAGGAAAATGTTCAAACCTAATGTAACACCTTAATACAATTTATCGTAAAATAAGCAGGATATTTCAAGATAAAAATATATTAAGCATGTCACTTTCTAAAATGCTTAAAAAAAATTCATAATAACCTGTATAGTCATTATAGAGAGCCATGAAGATGAAAAAGATCATATATATACATCACTAACTAACAAGCTATACTGCAATACATAAACTTTTACAAACAAAACAACAAAGTAAATAAATACATGCTGATGCAAAAAGAAATAAAGCAACTAAACTAAGCCTTCTGCTTCTTCTTTTTCTTGCCTTTTTCCTTTGGAGTGTCTTCACCTAGATTTACATGGAACATGCAGGGGTGAGAAATCACAATTTTTTAGTATACGCATACCAAGACCAGCAGTTAATCATTTACAACAAATAACTCAACTGTAGATGTACATACACACGATGTAACCAATTATCCAATAATCAACAATATCAAAGAATCGTCCATACAATCCTAAGATACTATCGAGCAAGCAACCAAACACTCAAGCAAGACAACTGCTCATACAATTGTCAACCAGGCAATGCTTTATGTTATGAGGTATGATTATGCTCAAACAATATCCTAATATTATGATTATGCTATACCAATGCAGGTTTTAAATTTTGAAAACACAAGTTACTTACTTATTTCCTAGAAACCTTCGTTTCTTGTATTTACAAAGCAGGATAAGCCTAAAAGTCTAAACCCACTTGGTAATAAGTAGACACTTTCCCCTCACCAATGTAAGAGTACTATTGACACCCCCATACTAGTAACCCTGACCATGCAAGCATAAATGCAAGGAGAATTTAGATCCAACACCCCATTCTTAGGTCATATGGTTGTGCACACCATCTCAAGTCACAACACATAGGAAACTAGCAAATACCAAGTTTGAAAACTAAATATCCAAGCCACATTTTAAACACTAGCATATAGGAATATTAGCCCCACTTATCCAACAAAGTAGTAAGATTCATATTACTAGCTAAACAGTATCTAGAACATCACACAAATCACATCATAAGTGAATTAGAAATCAACCTCATGTTGATCAAGGTTCTAAACACTAACCTAGGCATTCTGTCATACTTTGAATGTCTAAGAATTCCCAAAATTTTCACTTATGCAAGTTGATAATTCTCTCCAAGAAATATCCCAAAAAATGTCTCAATACACCATAAAAAACTTGCATAAATGATCCCATCAAGTAGGGAATTTAATTAGCATCACAATGCTAAAAACATGATTCTGCCTTGTCTCGACACTTAAGCACGTAGAGCATGAGCGCTTGAGTGTGTGAACAGTATAACCACACATAATCTTGGGCGATAGGCGCTTGAGCACGTAAAGCTCGAATGCTTGAGCGCTGAGCTCCCAACAGCAAATCTATAGAATTCTACAGATTTGTGCACTGTTTCATTAGTGCAAATTACGAAATTTGATCACTTTGAATTGGTTTCTAGGTGATTTTAAGTCCCTAACAAGTTTATTAACATGAAGGAAACATAAAACACTAATTCATTTCATCAAAAATGGATCCTTGAATCAAATCACTCATCCAAACACTTTGAGCATTCTAGGTCCAAATGGAGAGTTTTTAGTTTTTAATCCAAACTCTTATCATGAACAAATCATAAACCATACTTAAAACTTATCCAAGCAAGAAAATCACTCAAAACACTTCAAAATCTCATTTTGATATATTAAACCTCAAATAAGCCTAAACATGAAAATGAGAAAGAAGTGAGACTTTGAGCTCAAGAACCCTTACCTCAAGTTGTTATGCTGCTGCATATTGAGCTTCAATCTTTAACCTTGGATTTCCCTTTTTTTTCTTGTGCCTCTTGTTTCAATTTTCACCACTCAAAATTTCCACTCTTGCTACTGTCTTTATATCTAGCTGTGAAGAGAAGAGAGAAAAGTGAGAAAATGAGATACCAAGCAACCAATAAAAGTCCAAGTTAAAGGCTGTAACTGTGGCTGGTTTAAGGCCTTTAGTCATAACATTGATACTTCCTAATCTGCTAAAAACACTTAGATTTAGCTAAACTAATTTTTTTAAGTTCCAACAACTTTAAAATAAATACTAAGATTCATTAAAAAAGTCATTTTGTAACGTCCTAGTACTGAGAACCCGATATATCTCACATATACAAGGCACACAGTACTAGCTATGTCACTTTTAACCTAACATAACCAGCTAAACCCATATCATTCATACACATTGAGTAAATATGGAGAGCTTGGAAAACAAAAAGCTATATATATATATATATACACACACACACACACACACACACACACACACACATCATTAGCCTCTCAAAGGTAATCTATAATACATAACTTTTACAAACTCAAGGTAGCAGAAAATAAATATACAACATATTTATTGCAAGAAATAAAATAAACTATGTTAATTCTTCTGCCTCTTCTGCTTTCCTTTACCTGTACCTAGATTTACATGGAAACACAATGGGCTGAGAAATCATAATTTCTCAGTATAAGTATTCCAAAACCAGTGTTCATTCATCACAATGAACAAACCATACAACAAACATAAGATTAAGCCTACAACAGATAAATGAGTCATTGCTTAATACTATCAAAACATATACATACACTATGTAACATTCACAAGGCAAGCTAAAATCCTATCTCGCACTAATACCGAACAATCAATGACATCAAATAACTGCCCATACAATCGTGAGATATCATCGAGCAAGTAACCAACAAGCAAGTGAGGCAACTGCCTATACAGCAGTCAACAAATGCAATGCTTAATGATGTGGTGTATGATTATGCTCACACAAGATCCTAATAATATGATGATTCAATGTTAATGCAGATTTTAGGTTTTAGAAAAACATATGTTACTTGCTTATTTCCCAGGAACCATGTTCCCTTGTATATACTGGGTAGGATAGGCTCCAAGCCCTGACACTACCTGATGAAGTGTGGACTCGTTCCCCTCACTAAAGTAAGAGTACTACTACTAACCCTATACACTGGTAACCCTGACCATACTAGCAAACATGCACGGAGAATTCAGATCCAACACCTCGTTCTCAAGTCATATGGTTGTGCACACCATGTAAGATTACAATACCTAGGAAAATAGCATACAACAAGTTTGAAAAGAAGATATGCAACGTATTTCACAAATACAAACAAACATCACTAAGTCCTTCCTAACCAAGTGACTAAGGAAAACTAGCAAACTTCCTAACCAAGCTCTCTTATCACTTAAGGTGCAAAGTCATGTGATGCGAATTAAAAGTTACAAACCTAAGTGCAGGCTGTCTCAAGTAATAAATTCTCGGGAGTCCGAGGTCCATCCACAGGGAATTGATGAAGAAAAATTTGTTGAGGTAAGGAAAAGATTCGTCACAAAAATAAAGATGATAAATAAAATTGTTCACAAGTAAAAAGGAATTGTTTGGGCTAGGAGATCCACTCTTGATAAATAAATTAAGGACAAGATTAATTCTTTTATAACTCAATTAGAATCCACACATAATGGAGGTTCCAATCAAAAAATATAACATTCAAAGTTCTTTAAAAGTTATATTAGTTATATTATGGTTCCTTTAATTATCCACTAATGCCAACACTTGTAAATAGGTTCAAGTATTCATTGTGCCAATATCTTGTCTACAACAAATCAAGAGCTCCACTTTACAAGGAGATTTTCTAACGTCAACACTTGTAAATGGGTTTAAGCATTCATTGTGCCAATCTCTTGTCTACAACAAATCAAGAACTCCACTTTATAAGGAGGGTTTCTAAATTGATTGGAAACAAAATACAATAAATATAATGACCACTTGATAATATATCATTTAAGCATAAGAAAAAGATTAATCTAACTTTATTTCATTACCAAGAGCTTCACCCTTTCACCCAAGCAAAATGAAACTTAGTTACTCATAGACAAGAAGAAAGGAAGAGAGAAGAAGAAGAAGAATAAGAACATGACTTCAATTTAGAATAAAGGAAAACTACTACAAGAAAAACAAGTAACACAATAGCATGATCTTGACCTCTAGGACCAAGACTCCTAAATGAGCAGCTAATGGTTCCTTTTATAGAGGATTAGGGATACAAAATGACAAGGGGGCTGATTTATGGTAAATGGATGAGTGAAAAATGCCAAATAACTTTGGATGAGTGGAAAATTATGAAAATTCTTTGTCTCCGAAATCCTTTAGTTCTGAAGTCATTGAATACATCATTTTTGAGAAATGTGATCTTCATGAAAGTTGTAGGCCTGGATCTTAGCTTTCAAATACTGTTAGTTTGAGTCAAAAATCATATCTACAACTCAAGATATAGTCTGATTACTGCATACTGCTCAGGCCCAGTGACAGCTCCTCTGTTCTACTTCCAAGCCCAATATGACCTATAGACATCAGATTCTGGAAAAGTGTTCACATGAAAGTTATAGATTTGAGTCTTAACTATCAACCATCAAAATTTTAGCCCATTTGACATCCTATAGCCCGAGCTATGTCATGAACAGTATGCATAGATCAAGTTATACAGGATCAGCACCCTAGTTCTGGCTTCAACTCCAATTTGAGTTATCCAAACGTGTGATTGGGCCTTTGAGGTCTCATAAAACTTGTAGAGCTATCTCTTATCTTTCAAATTCCACCAGAATCACCTCAAACGGCCCCTACAGCCCAAGATATGGCCCAAATACAGAAATAGTATAAAACGTAAATTATGCTAAAAATTTTAATTAAGTCCAATTTGAGTTCAAACTTACAAAACATAACCAAACTCAATCAAGTAAGTACATAAAGAGTGTAAATGACTAAAAATTAAGGTTTATTAATGTATCAAATATGTGATTATCAAATTCTCCCACACTCAGCTTTTTGCACTCCTAGGCAAAACACATAAAAAAAACTAGGGAACAAAGAAAAAATGACACAGACTCAAAAGCTAAAAACTCTAAAGGATTCAATGCATCAAGAAGAGCAACCAGACATTCAAGGGATCAAAACATTCCTGAGGTAACATTTTTTCGCATCTTAAACCAACAAGTAAGGAAAATTCAGTTGAAAAGAATGAATCAAGAATGATAGATTCTCATAGAATTCACTCTCAATCTCTCAAGTGTGTAAAAGGTAAGTATTTCACTGTATTCAACTCATGAATAATTGCATTACCATAAGCTTGCTTATCTTCTACTTCTCTGCTACTCAAAAACAACATGCACACAAAAATCAAAAGGGTATTATTCAAGGTTGTAATGGGGTTATGGTAAAGGAGAGAGGTAATATGGATATGACAAGTTAAATACCAAAGAGAATAGAAGAGCATTATGATACAATTAGAGTGGAGAACATGTTTGAGAACATTCAATTTAAATTTTTCAAGGGTTTCTTAGTTCTTTCTCTGTTTGCTTCCTTCTCATAAAAGACAATGACCAATATTTGACTAATGTTTTGTTGAAGATCAATGCTAAATTGGTAGGTTGAATTCATTGTTAGGCCTAAACATTCTCCTTCTCTTCCTGTTATTTCCAAGCATTCACTCTCATTCTAGGTATGAATATGTCACAAGGTGCATTCTTTGATTGCAGCAGTGGCCAACTCTTTTTTGCTTTTCTTTTTTTTAGGAACATTTTGCACACACACCCCTACACTTATTAAAAAAACTCAATCAATAACAAAGCCAATGCTCTCTTATTCCCTAAGGTTAGGTAAGAATATGGTTTTTTTAAGCACGTTATGAGCTAGAAACAAAGAATGGTCAAATAAGCTCAAAGGGGGTACACAAGGGAAAATATTCAAGGTTGGCTATTTGGTCAAAGTAGCTATTTCAAGAAAAATGTCTCAATCATGTTTATGTATGCATGTAAAAATGTAGTCTCAAAAAGAATCAAAGCAAGTTCTAGAGTAACAATTCCATGAGTGAAAAAAAATTACACAAGAAAGAAGAGAATGGTACAGATATTCAATCCATTCATTGATAGGCTCAAAATCTCACAAAACATATATCTATCATTCTCTGTCCACCAATTCAACATCCATAATCAAGCATGTGATGTTTAATAAAGAAGACAATTTACTCAATCATGCAAATTTCCCTGAATTTGAATTACTACTTCCACACAACAATAGTTATCTACCCCAACTAAAATACATCTCAAGAGTAAAATTACCTACTCTGCCATCCTTAATTGGTTTAGCTGTTACTAAATTGCTGACAAACATATAAATATGACAAACATAATAATAAACACACTTCCTAATTATTATTTTTTTTTATTTTTTTGGTTTTTTTTACATAATTATTCACACAGCTATCTTTCCCCCTAACCAAATCACAACTTTGTCCTTAATGTTAAAAATTAAATCCAGACTGAAGAAATAATCATCAATATACATCAAAGAAATTATTGGGACAAAATTGAACAAAGTAATGGGCAGAAGTCACATACTCAAAATGCTTAGATGAGAAGAGAATTACTACATCTTGATAATGGTTAGCAATGACAAAAATTAAAAAAAAATAAAGTAAAATGAAATAAACAAGCATGCAAACAATTTTTTTTTTGGGTTCTTTTGTTTTATATTTTTTTTTTGTTGGTCGACACTATTTACATCCTCATACAAAGACTCCAAAATTTGGGAGGCACTTAAGTCGACTCAATAAAAACACGAAATACTAAAAACTTACCTCAGCTTTGGTAGATAGGATCATCTACCAAACTCTCTGTTACATCTAGATCCTTCAACTCAAGTTATAGCTTCAACCGCTAACCATTTACCATCTTCCAAATTAATTTTATAAGAACAGACCAAGCAACGAACACCTTTTTTATCAGCAATGCTCCAACCTTTCTCAGGAAACTCCTTAAACTTTGGTTGCCATGCCTGAGTGTCATGATCGTAAGTTCTATAAAAAATAGTAGAAATATCAACTACATCAGAGGGATTACTGATAGAATCAAACTCAAAATTGGCAAGAAAATTCTCAAGGGGATCAAAATCATGGGTTGTAAAAACTCCTCTATCCATAATTGAGTCAATCATGTATGTCTGGTGGCCCTCGTCTTCATTTTCTGGCTTAACAAGACTTTTTTTCACCTCAGGTTCCTTGGGTAGCTCAGCGTCACTACTATCTTGATTCTTTTCCACATCCTCTAGCTCATTCGCACTCAAGGAGCTCATCACTTTAGACACATGGCTCTTTATCTCCTTGCTTTCTTCAACAATCGTTCTATTCCTAAGGGTTATCACTGATTTGACTTGATCTATTTGTTAGTTTTCTGAATTACCATCATTTAGACTGTGTTGACTCTTGGGATTTGATTGAGGTTGAAAAGGAAAATTTCCTTTCTCGTGAATCGTGAGTGCAGAAGAAAGTTTAGCAAGAGTGTTTTTTATGTCAATCATGACTTGAGTGTTTTGGTTGTTAATGACTTCTTACTTTTCCATAAATGCATGCAATGTTTCTTCAAGGTTTTTCCTATATGATGGGATATATGGTACATATCCTTGAAAATTTTGAGAATCTGGTTGTACTTGAGGAGGTGGTAGTTGCGTGAATTGTGCTTGATTATTATTCCTCTAACTGAAGTTCGAGTGATTTCTCCATCTCGGATTGTATGAATCTGAAAAAAAAGAAGTGAATGACTTTTTAAAATTGTTCATTGCATTTACTTGCTCATGCACAACTTCTTTAAAAACAAAAATTTTTGGACATTCATTTGTTGAGTGTCCCAATTCATCATAAATGCTACAAATTTTTTCATTTTGCACAGATTTAATTTCTTTCACTTTCCCTGATTCCATGGCTTCAACCTTTCTAGTCAGACTAGCAAACCTTGCATTTAGATTTTCTTCTTGACTAAGGTGATATTTTTCTTTACTAGCATTTGCAAGGTTAGATCTAATTGAATTTTCAGAAGGATTAGTACCATGCCAAGATTGAGAATTTTTAGCCAAATGGTCTAAATAGTCTAAAGCTTCTTCAGGTTCTTTATCAAGAAACTCACCATTGCACATTATTTCCACAAATTATTTAGTTTCGGGTGTTAACCCTTCATAAAAGAAGCTTATAGTGCGCCATTTTTCAAAACCATGATGTAGGCAAGAATTCAATAAATCTTTCAAATGTTCCAAACTTTGAAAATATGCTTCATTTAAATTTTGGGAAAAATTTTGGATTTGTCTTTTCAAAGCATTGGTTTTATGTGTTAGAAAAAATTTCTTTAAAAACTCACTTTGCATTTCTTACCATGTGCCAATTGATCTTGGTTTCAAAGTGTTAAGCCAAGTTTTTGCTTTATCTTTTAAAGAAAAATGAAACAATTTAAGCTTAACAACCTCTTCAATGCAAGTTTGATCATGAAAAGCGGTACATACTTCCTTAAATTCTTTTAGATGTAAATATGGGCTTTCAGATTCTAAACCATGGAAATTAGGAAGTAAAGAAATCATACACGACTTGAATCTAAAATTGTTAGCATTGAGTGGAAAGATAAAACATGATGGACTAGAATTTCGAGATGGTTGCAAATACTCACGTATGGTTCGCAACGGTTGATTTTCATGTTCATCATGCACACTTTCATTTTTAGCCATTGTGTTTGATGTATGTTATTGTAATTCAGACAAATCAATATGTAAAGTACTAGGATTAACTTTAACCAAACGACCAGAATTTAAATTATGATACCATTTAAGTATAAATAAGTGACTTAAAATAGAAATAATAATGTACAAGTAGGCCGTATAAACCTGCCATTAGAATAATGAACAAGTAGGTGGTAAAATCGACCATTTAAATATTAACAATTAAGCATAAATAAATGACTTAAAATAGAAAAGAATATAAACAAGGATGTGATATAAATCAGTCACCAAATAAATATTAACAAAGGTGTTGTATAAACTAACCACCAAAAATATTAACAAAAGTAAATAAATATTAACAAGGGTGTGGTATAAACCAGCTACCAAATATATATTAACAAGTAGTAAATAAATATTCACAAGGGTGTGGTATAAACCGACCACCAAATAAGTATTAACAAGCAGATAAATTAAAAATGTTAGAAGCGAGTAAATTAAAATGTTAGAAAATTAGAAAGTTAGTAAGCAAGAAAATTAAAAGGTTAGAAAGTTAGAAAGTTAGAAATAAAATACGAGAAAGTAAATACGAGAAAATAAAATACGAAAGTAAAATATAAAAAATAAAGTACAAAATGTAAATACAAAAAATAAATGACAAAGATAAATAACGAAAAATAAATGAAAAAAAATAAATGACAGAAAGTAAATTTAAAACATGAAAACTAGAGAGAGACAGAGCCCCACCAGAGTCCGACGAAGGAGGAAGAAGAGAAGAGTCAAGATTATTTCAATAATTATTGAAGATAACAGAGGGAGAAATGAGAGTACAAAAGAGTTAGTACGTTAGTATGCACACAAAAAAGAGAAAAAAAATATATACAAAATATAGAAATGACCTTAATAAATTTATTCTTAAAATCAAGTTCCCCGACAACGGTGCCAAAAACGTGATGTGGATTAAAAGTTACAAACTCAAGTGCAGGTTGTCTTAAGTAATGAATTCTCGGGAGTCCGAGGTCGATCCACAGGGAATTGATGAAGAAAAATTTGTTGAGGTAAGGAAAAAATTTGTCACAAAAATAAAGATCATAAATAAAATTGTTTACAAGTAAAAAAGAATTGCTTGAGTTAGGAGATCCACTCTTGGTAAATAAATTAAGGACAAGATTAATTCTTTTATAACTCAATTAGAATCCACACATAATGGAGGTTCCAGTCAAAAAATATAGCATTCAAAATTCTTTAAAAGTTATATTAGTTATATTATGGTTTCTTTAATTATCCACTAACGCCAACACTTGTAAATAAGTTCAAGCATTCATTGTGCCAATATCTTGTCTATAACAAATCAAGAGATCCACTTTACAAGGAGAGTTTCTAACACCAACACTTGTTAATTTGTCCAAGCATTCATTGTGCCAATCTCTTTTCTACAACAAATCAAGAACTCCACTTTACAAGGAGTGTTTCTAAATTGATTGGAAACAAAATATAACAAATATAATGACCACTTGATAATATATAATTTAAGCACAAGAAAAAGATTAATCTAATCTTATTTCATTACTAAGAGCTTCACATTTTCACCCAAGCAAAATAAAACTTAGTTACTTATAGACAAAAAGAAAGGAAGAGAGAAGAAGAAGAAGAAGAACATGACTTCAATTTAAAATAAAGGAAAACTACTATAAGAAAAACAAGTAACATAATAGCATGATCTTGGCCTCTAGGACCAAGACTCCTAAATAAGCAGCCAATGGTGCCTTTTATAGAGGATTAGGGATACAAAATGACAAGGGGGCTGATTCATGGTGAGTAGATGAGTAGATGAGTGGAAAATGAGTGAACAATGCCAAATGACTTTTGATGAGTGAAAAATTATGAAAATTCTTTGTCTCTGAAATCATTTAGTTTTGAAGTCATTGAATACTTCATTTTTAAGAAATGTGATCTTCATGAAAGTTGTAGGCCTGGATCTTAGCTTTCAAATGCTATTAGTTTGGGTCAAAAATCATTTCTAAAACGATATAGTCTGATTATATACTGCTCAGGCCTAACGATAACTTCTCTATTCTGACTTCCAAGCCCAATATGACCCACTAGACCTTAGATTCTGAAAAAGTGTTCAACATGAAGGTTGTAGATTTGGATCGTAACTATCAACCATCAAAATTTCAGCCCATTTGACATCTTATAGCCTGAGCTATATCATGAACAGTATGCATAGGTCAAGCTGTCAGGATCAGCACCTTAGTTCTTGCTTCAACTCCAATTTGAGTTATCCAAACTTGTGATTGGGCCTTTGAGGTCTTCATAAAAGTTGTAGAGCTATCTCTTATCTTTCAAATTCCATCAAAATCACCTCAAACGGCCCTTACAGTCCAAGGTATGGCCTAAATACAGAAACAGTATAAGATGTAAATTATGCTAAAAAATTTAATTAAGTCCAATTTGAGTCTAAACTTACAAGACATAACCAAACTCAATCAATTAAGTACATGAAGAGTGTAAATGACTAAAAATGAGGGTTTATTAATATATCAATTATATGATTATCATCATGTTTCTAGTCCTTCATATATCTCAAACCTTGTTTCTCAAGGGAGTAAATGTTATCTATGTATCTCCAGTTCTACCTTCTTCACAAGAAACAACTTATACATAATAACAAATATTACTAGCCAAGCACACTCAGCATATAATACCTAATACCTCACTTCAAAAGTGATTCATAGGGAAACCTCCTATTGCTCAAGGTTCTAGGTATTGACCTATGGCATTCTACTTCTCAAAGGACGCCTAGGGTTTCCCAAATCCTATCACAAGGTTCACTCTAACCAAGTGAAAGAACTATCACTAGCAAACATACACTCTTGGCTCAACTCTATCATATAAAGGAACCAACTTATATTTCTAGCATATCCTCAAGTTCAACCTTTAAGAACAAGAGGGCATACATCAACTATGCATCTAGATAGGCATGCTATACTAAATAAACCCAAACTAGCTGTTTCTACTACACCTTGTCTTAACTTCTCAAAGTCCTTCACATAAAGGTAAGTGATTATTCTTTCCAAGAACTACCTCTAGTTGTGCCTTAACACTAATGGTCTTATATCTAGAACCTCACACCATCACTTTACAAGGGATGCCAAAGTCAACCTCATGTTGAACAAAGTTCTAAACAGTTCCTTGTTGCATTCTAACACACTTGGATGCTCAAGGTTCACAAGATTACCGTATGACATTCCATCACACAATGAAAGCCTAAGGTTTCCAAAGACATTACCCCTTGATACTCCATCTCACTATGGTCGTCTAGGGTCTGACGAGTCTATCATAAGGCATTTTCCACACTTCGGATGCCTAAGAATTTCCCAAATTTTCAAATATGTAAGTTGATAATTCTCTCCAAAAAATATCCCTAAAAGTGTCTTTTTACAGCCTAAAAGGCTTGCACAAATGATCGCATCAAGGAGGCAATTTATTTAGCAACACATGCTAAATTGCATTGTTTGCTCTGCCTCAGTGCTCAGGCACTTCCAGATTGGTGCTTAGGCATGCAAAAAAGTTCATCACACAAAAATTCTCTAGACGTTGGGCACTTAGACACTCATTCCACGGGCGCCTACTACCTAACAACATACAAAATCTTTCTAGGCTTATGGTCCTCAGACGCCCAAACCACGAGTGCCTAGGCGCTCATTGCACAGCACAGAATCTGCATAATTTTGCAGACGTGAAGCAATATTCCATTATTACAAAACACAAAATTTGATCACTTTCAAATAGTTTCTTGATGATTATAAGTCCCAAACAAGTTCACAAACATGAGGGAAACCTAAAATGCCAATTGATTCCATCAAAAATTGATCAAAACACTAAATCACTCATCCAAACCCCTAAAACCCTCACTTTGAGCTTTAAAGGACCAAATGAAGAGTTTTCAATTTCTAATCCAAACTCTTTGCATGAACAAGTCATAAACTACATTTAAAACTTATCCAAGCAAGAAATTCACTCAAAACACTTCAAGAACTCATTTTGGCATATTAAACCTCAAACAAGCCTAATATGGAAAATGAGAAAAAGATGAAGTTTCAAGCTCAAAAACCACTACCTCTTGTAGCTGAGATGAAGATCTTAAAGTCATGACCTTGTTCTTGGATCTTCCTTCAAGCTTGATCCTTGGTCCTCTAGCTTTTTCCCCCCTCCTTTCTCCTTCTCCTCCACAGTTTCCCTTCTCCCTTTCTCTTTTTTGTTTATGTTTTTCCCTTCTTTGCAGTGGAAGAAATGAAGAGAAGAAGTCAGAATGGGTTTCTTATAGGCAATCACTAAAGGGGAACAAAAATCTTGATATACTAAGAGCACTCAGATTCCACCGAATCCCGGTTCCTAACTTCCAACAAATTTAAAATAAATACTAAGATTCATTAAAAAAGTCATTTCACCAATATCATATTTTTTTTCATATCTATGACTAGTCATTCTAGCATTAAAACACACAATCAGTATGCCTAAAAATACCAGACTCTGATTATTCTCAAATTTTAACTATATCACAAAATACACATTTGTGACTTAGAAATAAATTATCCATATCCACTTCTATTAGTTAAGCCATTTATGCTAATATCTAGGTCATTTTAAGCTACTTTATACCTTTCGAATTACAGTAAAGTGCCTAAATTAACTCAGATTATCACAAAATTAAACAGACATGTTAAGCAAGTATTAAGCTACCTCTATAACTATTTACAAGTCTAACATGTTAAAGAGAATATTACACCTAACTACCCATGGGGTAGCTTCAAGAGATGAAGAACAACCAAAAATTACATTAACCCCAACTACAACACTCCTTGAGTCAAAATCCTCCAACTCACTATGTGAAGGCATACTCTCCAAAGGTTCCTTAGATAAAATAGGTAGCATAGTTTCTTTAACTCTCTCACCAATCACATCTATAAAGGTACACTCAGATTCATCTTCTATTGCAAGTTGGCCAGTAGGATTGAAGATATTAAGTTTAATTCTCATGTTCATAATTGAGACATTCATTACCCCAGACCTACAACTAATGTTAGCATCAATAGTGGCTAAGAAAGGTCTCCCCAAAATGATAGGAATTTCCTTTTTTTATGAGTGAGAGAGTTCCATATCCAGCACTATGAAATCAATAGGAAAGAATCCCTTATTAATTTTCACTAAGATATCATCAACTCTTCCTCTAGGGATCCTAACTAACCTATTAACTACTTGTGGAGAACAATTTGATGGTTGTAACTCACCTAAGCCCAGCTCTTTATAAACAGAATATGGCATCAGATTAACACTAGAAACTAGATCCAAGAGTGCTTTATCAATCCTATGATCACCAATATAATAAGAAATAGTTGGAACACCAAAATATTTCAACTTTGGTGGTGTATTAAAATGAAAAATTGAGCTTACCTATTCACTTAAATGAACATTCTTAGACATATGTGCTTAAGATTTTCTTTTAAATGTGCATATGTCCTTAAGGAACTTGGCTTAAGCAGGAATCTATTGAATAACATCCAAAAGGGAAAGATTGATCTTTACTTGTTTAAAGGTCTTAAGAATATCCTCCCTCTACATATCTTTCCTAAAAGGTAATGGTGCATCTAAAGCTTTAGGGTAAGGAATCTTTAGCTCATATGGAATCTAAGGTATAGAATTAGAAGCTTCAGGAGAATGGGGAGGATTTGAATCTATATCTTCTTCATGGTTCTCCACGTCCCCAGTATCATGCACTCTCCCCTTATTCACCCCATTGTCAATCTTTTTCCTATTCATTTGAATCATTACAGCCTTAACTTGCTCATGGGTTTGACCTCTCAGGTTTTCTATGGGATGGCTTGGAAACTTACCATCCTCTTTTTTTCCTATAGCAATGACTAGTTGTCTAATTTGAATCTCTAATTTTGATATAGATTGAATGCGAGAGTCTAAAAGAGTCATCTTAGATTCCATGAATTGCATCTTAGAGTCCAAGTTGATCACATAAGATAATACCTTATCTATTTTGTCCTCCAAGTTGGAACTATTACTTAATGCTTAAGATAAGTTAGATGCATACCCTTGTGGTTGAAAGCTAGGGGTGATGTCATATCAATTTGACATGCTTGATTAGGTCGCTACCCATGTTGAGCTTCAACACCTTGTTGCTTCCAAGAGAAGTTAGGATGATTCATCCAACCAAGATTGTAAGTGTGAGAATATGGGTCATTTTGTGGAGGAAATCCTTAGGTTGCATTAGCATGCTCTAGTGGAAATTCAAAAAGGATTAATTATCTTTTTAGTCCCTTCAAATATAGCCATTTTTGGTTTTGGTCCCTCTAAATATTTTTAGCCCATTTCGATCTCTTTAAATTTCGAGATAGGAGAAGTTAATCCTTAAAAGGGGTGTACGGTAGGGGCTAACTTCACTTGTCTTTGAATTTAAAGGGACCAAAATAGGCTCAAAATTTTTAGAGGGACCAAAACCAGAAATGACTATATTTGGACAAACTAAAAAGATAGTTAAGCCATTTAGAAAATTATAAGCCAGTAGGACAATCATATGAAGTATTAGAAGGGTTAGAGCAAATAGTACACACATTATGCACATTAGAAGAATTAGCATGTTTTTAACTTAAAGATAACAATTGATCCATCTTTTTAGATAATACATCCACCTAGTCCATTTTCTTAGATAGAGATTCCACCTTAATTGCCATATTAGATGTGTGTGAAATCTCATAAATTCCCTTTTTATTCCCTAATTGCCTTGATATATCTAGCTATGAGGACGAGGCATGTAATTTTGAATTCTTACTTAAGTGCTCAAATAACTCACATGCCTTATCTAGGGTTTTGTGCAAGAAAGTACCCTCACACAATGCGTCAACCATCTGCTGGTTGCGTTCATTCAATCTAGAATAAAAGTTTTGCACTTGTTGCCATTTAGGAACTTTATGGTATGGACAACGACACAAAAGATTCTTAAATTTTTCCTAGCTCTCATGAAATTATGCATTATTAACTTGAGAAAAAATGGTGATGACACATCTTATTGTAGTAAGTTTACCTATTGAGAAATATTTCTTTAAAAATTCTCCTGATAATCTACCCTGACAATGTTATCACATGTAGAAAACTAATCTTTTATCTTATCCTTTAAAGAAAAGGGAAAAAGACGGAGACAAATTGCATCATAAGTAATATTAGGGATATTAAAGATGGAATATACATCTAAGAATGCATCTAGGTGCTTGTAAAGATCTTCAGACTCAAGCCCATAAAATGTTGATAACATTTGAATTACATTAGGCTAAATTTCTAAGTGGTTAGCCCCAATCTTAGGCAAACAGACACAAGCAAGAGAATAATATGCATTTGAAGTAAAATACTCTCCAAGTGCTCGATTATTATTTGCCATATTTAAATTAGTATCAATGAATGCAATTTGGTTTTGTGCTCTAAATGCTCTAAATGTATGCTCTATCTTAGGATCATATTATTTTAAATCTAATGACAAGGAACGTCTCCCCAACATAAACCAAACAAAATATCAAACTAAAAAGAGATTAAGAGTTGGAATAAAAGTACATAGAGAGTCACAAGCTTGAGTAGAATTGACCTTATAAAACCTTTAAAAAAACTAAAAATAATAAAATAAAATAAAACACTAAGAGCAAACAAATAAAATAAAATGAAATTAAAAAGAATAAAATAAAATAAATAAAATTGAAAAATAAATAAATAAATAAAATCCTAAACTAAAAATTAAAATAGGAAAAAATTAAATTAAAGCAATCACAAAATCATTTTCTTAGCAATGGAGCCAAAAACTTGGTAGAGAATTTTCAAATAACAAAATTACCCTTTACTTGTAAGTGTACAAGATTTATATAATATCTAACAAATATAAGAGTGTCGTACCTATAAGAAGCGATATGATTAACTAAAATCTAATATCTACCTAAATTAATTCAAAGAAAAAGAAAAGAGATTTTTTATTTTATTTAATTAATCTAAGAATTTAAATTATGTGATAAACTATAACTAAAATTAAATAATAAATCTAAATGAAATGACTCAAATTAAAATCTAAAATCAATTAAAGAATAATTTCAGGGACCTCAAATCCATCAATAACTATGCAAAGATGAATTTAACTTGAATGTAAATTTATTTTATTTTATGGAGTGTCTACAGTTACAAGCTTTGAGTACTACTAAACATTATTGCAACTTAATTAATGACATAATTAATCTAAAATAACATGATATATTCAAATTATGACATAAACCATTTAATATAGCATGAATTATTCAATCCTTAGATCACAAAAGCATTAAATATTATTGCACAACCCACACCTAAGACTACAAGAATTAAGCATGTGATTAAAATATATCAATTTAAATTTAATAATTGACTATAAAACAATCAATAAAAATTAAATTGAATAACAATTAAATATCAATAATCATCATCATTGTGTAATTATAGAATAAAGAAAATATCCTAAACAAAGTCAAATCATCTAAAACAAAGATTAAGGTTTCATCTTAATTCTAGAAAATAAAATTAGCTACCCATAATAAGAGTATCAAATACAAAGAGAGAGAAAAATATATATATGTTCTGAAGTAGAATCAGTGGGTACTTGAGATAGGCACGTGTATGGTAATTTCCTCCTTGAGTAGCGGTGATAGTGTGTTGAGATAGGGGGTGGGTACTTGCAAAGAGACTTCAATGCTCAAGTCAGGCTATGCACAAGTAAGATAGTGTATATTGAGTAATTTACTGATACCTGATTAAGGCTACTTAGCCTTGTATTTATAGAGCGAGTATAGAATCCTCATGCAATCTGTATTGAATGTAGGTATTCAAGATTAGTATCTTAGCAAGGATTTCTTTCCCACTATTATTGGGATTAATCCATATTAGTTAGGAACTCTTAATATGAGAGCTACTTATCAATCTGAGACAGTTATGAGTCCTATAATATCATAAATAGAAGATTGACAGTTACAAATATTTAGGGATATATCATCTGCACGTATCTAGTAATCTTGATATTATGACCCAACGTCGCTCAGTGTGCATGGCTTCAAGGTCCAGACTACCTTCAAGGCCTTAGCTACGTCGTCTAGGGCAGAGTCTGGTTATACGTGTACCTGGTTGATCCAACCAAATGGAATCTCGGATCACGGTCTAGAACAGTTGCCCCCAGCTTAGCGCTTGGAAGGACAGCTGTGAACACCCAATTTTGACCGGGTTAAAAGAAAAAAAAAAAAAAAAAAAAAAAGTAAAAAAAAAAGAAGAAGAAAAGAAAAATAACATAAAAGAAAATAAAAAAAAAAACAAGTAAAATAAAAAATAATAAAAAAAAGAAAAAAAAAAAAAATATAAAAAATAGTCACATGTCTTGAGGGGGTGGGGGGACTCAATATATAATAAAAGAGGAGTGATTGACGCAAAAAAAAAAAGAGAGAGAAGAAAGAGTCAACGAAAAAAATAAAAAGGAGGGAATTTTGATACAAAAAGGAGGATTTTAGGGAGATTTGTCGGGAGAAGATGAAAATTTGAAGGAAGCTGCCAAACTCCCAGACGGTGAGCAATCATCACATCCATCACAACTCTTCCCTCTAAAATGTGAAGGATCCCTCCATAAATGCCTCTGCCATTTTTCCTTCCTGAAGGCTGGATAACCCAATTCCTTCCAAATCCTTCTCCAACCAAAACCCACAACCACCATGTAACCAGAACCTCCATCATTCCTTCCCCATATCCAAACCTCACCACCCTTCACCCACATCACCGTCCATCCCACCTTCTAAAAAAAAAAAAAACCTCCACCGTCATCACCTCTATACCCGACCGTCGAAACCATCATACACCCACCACCTCACTCTCACCTTCAAAGACAACAAAAAAAAACTCCTCTGCCACCATCCTTCTCCAACAAAATAAAAAAAGAACCACCCTCCCTTCAAAAAAAAAAAAAAAAAAAAAAAAGGCCGGACAACCCATTCCTTCCAAACTTCTGCCAACCCCTAACCATCTTCCATCTTCCACCCTCTCATCTCCAACTTCATTTTCACTTGGCTCCACCACGTAACCCCATCCCATCCATCTTCCACGTGAAATCCACCCATAACAGCCTCCATCAACCACTGCAACCTCACTTCTCCTTCCACCTTTCATCAACTACGTGAAGCAAGCCTCCCTGTGATTTCCAATCTCTATCTTTAACACTTCACCATCTCCCTAATCACCCTTATCTTCTCCATCTCCATCTTCTGCCACCCTCTCATCCAACACCACCGAGTCAACTCGGTGAGTCATATCCTCTTCCCATCCATACCTCCATCACCATCAACCAAACTCCATCCCCAACCCAAAACCATGAACCCCACCAAACCGTAGCAGCCACCATGTGAAGCCGCAAACGTTCACCACCTCATTTTGACAACCCCACAGCCGGACCCTCTTCAACCGACCGTCGGACCGCACAAAAGCCATCAGCCTCCCAGCCGACCGTCGAATCCCCTCTTCAACCGACCGTCGGACCGCACAGAAGCCATCAGCCTCCCAGCCGACCGTCGAATCCATCCTCTTCAACCGACCGTCGGACCGCACAGAAGCCATCAGCCTTCCAACCGACCGTCGAATCCCGGCTTCACCCCATTTTCATCATCTTCTCGCCACCATAAGACCACATCCCAACCGACCGTCGGACCATAATCCTTTAAACCAAATCCATCCCCTCACTCGACCGTCGAATCCATCCTTTCACTCGACCGTTGAACCACACCGGCTACTACCCCTCACCGACAACCCATCCAAACTCCATCACCATCCACCAACCTCCCAAAGCCGACCGTCGAATTCAATCTCCCTAAACCAACCGTCGAATCTCACCAACACCAGCTTACCATCATCTCACCGACCATCTCTCCGACACCCTCACCGACCGTCGAAACCTAAGAAGCCAGATCCTTCCCCTCAACCAACCGACCGTCGAACCCCCAAACTCCATCATATCCGACCGTCGAACCATCCAATCTCCCTAAACCGACCGTTGAATCCATCCTTTCATTCGACCGTCGAACCGTGAGCTCCACTCCTCTCACCGACAAGCCATCCAAACCTTCATACCGTCAACTAAATTCCATCACATTCGACCGTCGGACCCCAAAAGCAAAACCACCTACATTCTCCAATTCGACCGTCGAACCGTAAGCTCCACTCCCTCATCGACCTTCAACCTTCCAAACCCAAATAAATCCATTTTTCCACCGACCGTCGAACCTCGAGAGCCGGTTCTCGACCGTCGGACCACGGGAACCGCTCGACCGTCGAGGCAATTCCCGACCGTCGAACATCGAGGCCGCTCTCGGCCGTCGGACCACGGGAACCGGTTCTCGACCGTCGAGACAATTCCCGACCGTTGAACATCGAAGTCGCCCCCGACCTGTCGAGCCTCGGGATCCGACCCCCAAAGATAATCGTAGGACCTCGGATCCGGTCATCCGTCCCGCATCGACCGTCGAATCCATCCCATCCTTACCTCCATTCGACCGTCGGATCGAAGAAGCCAGCCAACCTCTCCTGCTAATCTGGTCGTAAACGAGTCGAATCCATCCCATCCTTACCCCCATTCGACCGTCGGATCGAAGAAGCCAGGCACCCTCCCCTGCTAATTTGATCGTAAACGAGGTCCTTACTGTTATAACTCCCAATTTTGGGTTATCTGTTTCTTGGTTTTCTTTTTACGTTTCCTTATTTTTTTTTATTTCATTTATTATCAGTTTGTTGGGCTAGATTTTGGGAATTAAAAATGATAAATAAAGAAATAATTAAAATTTTTTAAAAAGGAATAAAAATGGGTTACCTGAGTTGCGACAGCTTGATGATTTACAATCTTAAATAAAAATTTCGTAACAAACTCGATAATCAATGGGTGACGTCTCTAGCGTGACGCGAGCTTCACCTATTTAATCCTTAATTTGGATAACTGAGCCGCGACGGCTTGTTAATTCAAATTTCAAAAATTAATTCAAATAAAATCAACCAACCCACAAATATTTTTTAAAGAACTACGTAACTTTAAGTTCCCCATTGCACCAGGGGATACGTAGGAGCAGAATTTCATTTCTGTTAAGCCAAATTTAAATTTTCACAATTTTGTGGTTTTGTTTTTTTAGTTACAATGTTTGCAAAAAAGGGGTAAAAAAAAATATTCTCAAGGATTGTTAATAACTTGCACAATTAATCTAAGGTACCGTCTTAGGACGGGTGCGTTAAAGTGCGGTGGGATTAAGTTTCCACCCTTCCCTAAGCATAACCGACTTCCGAATCCAATCTGGTTTCAAAGACCATTTTCAAAGAAAGGTTTTCCAATTTTTCCAAATTCAAATAAAATTGGTGGCGACTCCATTTTCTCAATTGTCATATTCTAAAATCATTCGAGTTGCTGTTTCCCTGCCGCGATCACCGGTCGCGACAACAGCCATGTGTCAAGTTTTAGCAGGATCATCTGGGCATAGAGTTAACACAAGAGTCCAAAAAATTAACATTAGACTCTAGACATTTCACGCGAAATGCCGATGTCTTTAGTATGCTGTTATATTCCACAGATTCATTGCCCCCAAGCATTAATTCTTGGGATTTCCTTAGGCATTTTTTGTACAAAATCTGAGTGTAATCTTTGAAATTGCAGGTAGTAACAGTTTGTGATTCTCTGGGAAGTTGTTGCTTTGACTGTATTGGGAATTAAATATCCTTTAAAAAGGATCTCAGTTTCATACTGTTCCCCAACTACCCGCTACTCCCGTGACAAATCAGAAACTGGAAGCATTAAATGTGGCTGCCATCATGTGATCAGTTCACCTTTTACTGGGCCAATTAGAGTGCTTTATTCTCTCTATAAATAGAGAATGTTTGCACTGAAGCTGGCATCCCATTCATCGTGTTCTTTTCATTTTGCAACTTTATCTGAAAATGATCCTTTTTGAGAGAGTAGTTTCCCCTCCATTTTTTGCACATATATGGAGGCTTTTGCCCCTGCAAGGGTTATTCTCTTAATCTTTTCAAAATTTCTAAGGTGATTAACTCTTTACAAGCAATTTCCTCTTTCGTAGAAGCCTTTCTTTCTTGGCGTAATGTTGAGTTGCTATGCATTTAGGAAGGCAGAAGCCTTTCTCTCCTGGCATACATGAGGGTTTCTGACCCAGCGTGTTATTAGGATGGAATGATTCTTCCGTCAACTGATGCATGGGGACATTGAAGAGCTCTCTATCCCTCCCCCTGCCTTTTTCCTAAGTTATTTGGAGGCACCAGGCTGGTCTTCTTCATAGTACGGTTGGATATGCAAGAATGCCACCCTAGCAGAAAGGGAAACCCTCTGGGAGTAACTTGGGGTGATCTGTTTTCTTGGACTTGCTTTGCGAATAAGTAGCCAGTGTCGGCCTTTATTATCACTGTGAATGAGGCAATGAAGAAGAAATAGAGTGACTTCAGTCTGCTCCGGTGAAGAGAGTGGAGGAATTGTGGATGTGACAATGCAACTGGGTGCTTCTGCCGTGATGTCAGTTTCTTCCTTAAGCTCTCTCAAGGATACTATTTTCACTTTCCTTTTATTGTATTTTTCCTTTCTCCTTCCGTGGAGGTTAGCAATGTATGGAATGAAAATAATAAAATTTAATTTTTCTCTCTGAGAATTTGTCTTGTATCTCTACCATTTCTTACTTATGCTTTCTATCTTATGTTGTCCGGGATGAGTCCAATGCTCATCTCGTAGTCGTGTTGCCCCCAACTCGACTTTTGGTTGTTGGTACAATGAAATGGTGAGTTATCGCTATTGCCTCTAGGGTCCGTATAAGATTTATGTAGTTGGCTCGCTGAGGTTGCGTGTCCCTTGGTTTACTTCATAATCGTCTTCTTAACTACCATGACAGCTATGAAAGCCACATGGCACACTTTAGTTGGGTGGACATGCTTAGTGTTTCATGCACCATAATGAGTGCCTTTCAAAACTAAAGTAGTTTTGACAAATGTGCCCCTAAACTGTCTCGCCCCTTTAATTGGGGTTTAAAGTTATCTTCTTTTACTACTCCTGAACACCAGTGATCTTTTAAGAGACCAGTCTTTGACAAGTTTTGCAAACAAGGTGTGTGATTCCAAGTAGCTTGTAGCGATTCACTTGCTTCTAACCAATAATGTTTCAGTCTCCTGTGTTTACAGACTCCAAAGGTATGCCCTTTATCACTCTTTGCTTGTATTTACTTTTTATGCCCCCTGTGAAACATCCACCTCGCCGCCCCAAGGGTGGCGGGGAAGTCCAAATAAGGTTCGTACCTTCATGGACTTCGAGGCCACGATTTAAGGGTTTGAAGATGAGTGTGGACCCCCTTGGACCTGCCTAATTTTTGTCTGAATCGATAGAAGCCCTTGATTTTGACATTAGCTTAACGGTCTCAATTAGTGTTTTCCAGGTTTTCAATGGCAAGGAAGAGGGCAGTGTGGCAACCGAGGGTGACTAAGAAGGAGCCTCTAGTTCTTGCACCCATGAGGCCCATTTACCTTTAGGCTGCCAATGACGTTTGGAATCATACTTCTAGGTATTCCTTAGAGGCGAGACTTAGAGAACTTTTAGGCTATCTGGAGTTGACGGAGATGGGTTTGGGGGACCGAGAATTCCAAGTTCTGTGTCTAGAGCATGATGATAGAGTGTGTATGCAACAGGAAGAAGGTCAAGATTTTATGTTCTTGTACGAAGGCATCTTCCTAGACTATGGTCTCCGACTCCCATTTACCAATTTTCAAATATCGGTTCTTTGAACCCTACAAGCCGCCTCGACTCAGATTCATCCTAATGGCTGGGGTAACATATTAGCTTTTGAAAGACTTTGTCGGGTGGTCGGGCTTCGATGTTCTGAGGGAGCCTTTTTCTATTTCTTCATGCGATGGAGTATTTAGGGGGGAGGTCCCTTGTAGCAATCCTGGATGTCTATCAAATCGAGGTCTGGAAGTAGAGTATATAAGATTTTCTAAGATAGTTATAAGGAGTTGAAACATAAATTCTTGAAATTAACTGCTGCATCAGGGACCCAGCCTTTCTACCTAAAGGATAATGGGGAGCCAAAATTCTGCTTGTACTGGAATCGGCAAGCTTGGGACATCCCCATCGAATCCATTGAGAAGAAGAATGAGGATTTAGATGAGGGGGATGTTGAATATGTTGAATTTTAACCGAGTGGGGTTCAAAGGTTAGCCCGATTAAGTGCAAGGATATTCTGAATATTTCCAATAACGATTACCTTTGGGCTTTCTTGGTAGAGGATTAAATATGTATATGTACATTGTTTCCCACCTTATTTTTCTCTTTGTATTTGATTTCTTTAAGTTTCTGATACTTTCTTTTTTCTCTATTATAGACAACATAGCCACTAATAAGGGTGTTGGGGCTTTAATAGAAGTGCTCCAAGCATTTAAGGTGAAGAGGAATCAAGATGAATCTTTCCGCACGCAGCCTACCACTGCCCGATCTCTGGTGATACGAGAACCAGGTCTTGAAGTCATGGCTTAGACCCAACAAGGAAAAAAGAGGAAGGTTGTGGACAATGCCTCGGCAGGGGGCAGGGCAAAATCATGGCCGTGGAGGGAGATCCTAGCCAGAGGGTGAACCTTTTACCCCTTATTACCAGGGACAAGGTTCCCATAGAATTCATTGACGAGATTCTTCTGAGTGATGATGTTGTCAAGATCATCACTCGGCGTAAAATTCCTGAGGCTCTATCTTTATTTCAGACTTCTGTTCTTCAGACTACCGCTTAAGCCCAGCTCCTTGAGAGGTCGGTGGCAGATTTTGAAAAAAGGGCCAAGAGCGAGGTGAAGGCAGTGGAGGCTGAAGGAAAACGATGATTGGAGGAGGCCCTTAAGGGCAAAAAAGAGCTGGAGCAAAGCTTTCTAGGGTTGAAAAAGAGCTTGCTAACTCTCAGGCTTTTCTTGCCATGGAAAAGAAACGGTTTGATGCTGCCTGCACCATACTACAGGATAGGGTAAAGGAACTAGAGAAGGAATGCGATGACTTGTTGACCATCAGCACCAATATAGGCACTGAACAGTTCTATAACGCGATTGCCTAAGTTCAGTACTTCAATCCTGAGGTGAAGTTAGCTTTGGGGGAGATTAGTCCGGATAAGATTTTTCGTGATGAGATTCTGGTCGTTGCAGGGCCGGTTGGTGAACTAGCCACTCCTACCCCTGCTGAAGAGGTGTTTGCTCCTATGGTGGATTTAACTGAGGGGGATCCAAGTGTGAGTCGATAGAGGATAGAGGGGAATGAAGTCGAGGTGTAGCATGTTGTTCCTTCCTTTCTTTTTAACAATTTACTTGCCCCCTGCGTGGGGTTTACTGACCTTGTAAAGATAATCATCTTTGGTTAACGGGGTCTTTAATTTATTTTTTTTCACCTCTATTCTATCTTGCCTTGCCTTACATACTTTTTTTTATCGATCTTTTTGGGTCCAATGCCCATTATGATGTTCATTTTGCGATCTAAAGGTATTAGCGGCTCTAGCGAGGAAGCGTGTGAGTGCCGTGATCTGCCATGTGAGTTCTCAAACTTCCTTTACGTTCCAAGGGCTATGCATGTCGAGCACCACTTGACATTTATCTGCATTTGCCTCAATCCCGCGAGGAGTCAACATAAAGCCCAAAAACTTCCTGACTCGAACGTCGAAAGCACATTTTTCAGGATTAAGTCTCATATTATGCTTTCTAACTTCTGCAAATACTTCTTCGAGGTCAGTAGTGTGGAATTCAGACTCCGGGGTCTTGATGATCATATCATCAATGAACACTTCAAGCATTCTCCCTATTTGACCCTCAAAGACTCTATTCATCATCCACTGGTAGGTAGCTCCCGCGTTCTTTAAACCAAAATACATAGTCTTATGGCAGTAGCTTGCCTTTTCAGTGATGAAAGCAGTTTTATCTTCGTCTCCGAGGTACACGGGTATTTGATTGTACCCAGAATAGGTGTCCATAAAGGATAATACCTGGAATCCGAATGAGTTGTCAACCAACTTGTCAACGTTGGGGAGGGGGTATAGATCTTTAGGGCATGCCTTATTTAAGTCTGTATAGTCCATACACATCCTCCACTTTTTGTTTGACTTTTTTACTAGGACCACATTGGAGAGCTATATGGTATAGGAGACTTCCCTAATGAATCCGACGTTAAGCAGTTCCTTGACTTGCTCTTCAACGATCTGTTGTATTTCCGGACCGACTTTTCTCTTTTTTTTTGTTTGATAAATAAACAATGGCAGACGAAAGTGGGGTCAAGCTTAGGCATGTCGGATGACGTCCATGCAAATAGGTCCTTATTCCGTTGAAGGAACTCTCTTAGTTGGTGTTTCTCCTACTCTTCCAGATTTGTGCCTATTTGGGTGACTTGATCAGGCTTGTCACCTAGTTGAAGTTGAAGTAGTTCTCCTTCTGGCTCAGGTCTGATACCCCGAATTTCTTCCCTAACATCCAACTCAGTTATTAGGATGTTAACTTGGTCCAAGGCTGTGGTAGATGTATGTGCTCTTACTTTCTTGGGAGTTCTGCGGATCTTAAGACTCTCATTGTAACATTTGCATGCCGCAATTTGGTTGCCCTTGACCGTGACCACCTTATTATTTTTGTTAAGGAATTTCATGGTCAGGTGGGTGATGGACACTATAGCAGCGATACCCCAAGATAATGTTGTAAGCAGATAGATAATCTATGACTAAAAATCTAACCTTGATGGTTCTATAGATTTTATTATCCCCAAGGGTTAGGAATGTTTCGAAATAGCCCACCAGAGTAATCTTCTCGCCAGAGAAACTAGTAAGCTCGCCTTCATAGGGGGTTAGGGTGGACATGGGGAACTCTAGTTTTTGGAAAGTGTCCATGAACATTATATCAGTAGAGCTTGTTGGGAATTGCGGATACATCACGCAGTGAAAAAATAGGATTTCCATCGAGGATCCATGCAAAAAGCCATAATCTGAGTTTTTTAAATTATTTACCTGTTGAAGCGTGATCAAAAGGAAGGATGTGAATCACTAACACCGTAATAGAAATGATATCTCTGTGGTATCCACAAGAACAGACTCACGAACGTCCTAGGTCCGCAAAGAGGAGTCTCACGTCTCTCACACAGTGCTAGTTGCGAAGAGAAGAGAAGAAACCTGTCGCTCTCTCATTCACTTTTCTGTAGGTACGGCTAGGGTTCTGAATTGTATTTCTTAGCAGTCCCTTAGCAGTACTATTTATAATAGTGACTGACTTAAGTGAGTGTGAGCAGCAGCAAGGTAAGCTGTGCAACCCTAAACTCATCTGTTATGAGTCTGACCCATATTTGAATCCGAGTCCAACTTGGATCCATTACTCCAATTTTAGTCTACTCTATGTGCGTGACCCTGCAGGTTCTCATTATGTTGGCAGTAATATTAAAATCCCATTTTAATATTACAAGCAGTGAGCGGTATCTAGCAACACATCGCTACTACCCAAGTAATAAGAATGTCAGTGATTTGACATAACCTTTCCGTGACTAATGTTTCCGTGTCGTTTAATCTCTTTGTCAGAATACGTCACCCTTGCATAGTCCAATCTTTCATTTTCTGATATTCAAGTAGACTTTGTAACAACAAATGAAATCAATATCTCATATTGGCTCATTTGAGCATGGCTATGCATTTCGCAGTCTCACTCAATCAGGGGGCCAGAAGATATCGCTCTGTTATGTAGGAGTGACAAATCTCATCTAGGTCACTCACATCCCTCTGCATGATTTGTGGTATGTCCAATAGCCAACTTTATAATCATCTTGTTACAAATGACGTTTGATGGCATTAAAACACACAACTCCTCATGTAGGAATCGTAGTGATTTCAGGTCAAAGGATCACAGACACCATTGTCACTATGAGAATCGCTTACGACACTCACGTAACGATCCATGTAGCGTTCTCATGGTGGGTCAGTCCAGTACATAATTATTCTAATATATGTACCTATGTGAAAACTTGATATCTCATATCCATGACCCATGAGATGTGGTCATCAGTCTATGCACATACTAGTCTCAATGCATTATTGTTATCTTAGTTAACAATAATACTTGACTAGGGACATTTAAGAATAGTGTTCTAACCAAAAGGATCTCACGATCAAGTCATCCACTTGATGTCCTATGACATCAAACTTACTATTCTAAGGACTTTATTATGTTTAAAAAAAAACACAATAAATGAAATGCCTCATATATTAAAATAAGCATAATAGAATGTATGTAAATACAAAAAAAAGTATCGGCCTCTAGGGCACACACCAACAATCTCCCACTTGCACTAGAGCCAATCAGGCATATGTCTAATGCCTAAAGACCTATTGTGACCTTCATGCTTCTACTGTGCAAGAGGCTTTGTCAGTGGATCAACAATGTTATCATTTGTTGGTACTCTGCATATCTTCACATCTCCTCTATCGATGATCTCTCGAATGAGATGGAAGCGCCTAAGTATATGTTTGGATCGCTGGTGAGATCTAGGCTCCTTAGCTTGTGCAATAGCTCCATTATTATCACAATAGAGGTCCACTAGGTCCATAATGCTAGGAATAGCACCAAGTTTAGTAATGACCTTACTGATCTAAACGGCCTCCTTTGATGCATTGGAGGCAGCAATATACTCAGCCTTTGTGGTAGAATCAGTGACTGTCTCCTGCTTTGAACTCTTCTAGCTACAGCCCCACCATTTAGGCAAAAAACATAACCCAATTGCGATCTGGAGTCGTCCTTATCGGTTTAGAAGCTAGCATCAGTGTAACCTTTTACAACTAGCTCTTCCTCGCCTCCATATACCAAGAACGAATCCTTAGTCCTTCTTAAGTACTTAAGGATGTTCTTGATAGCAGTCCAATGACTTTCACCGGGATCCGACTGGTACCTACTCGTTATGCTCAAAGCATACGAGATGTCTGGTCGAGTACATAACATGGCATACATGATAAATCCAATTGTAGATGCATATGGAATCTTGCTCATGTGATCCCTCTCATCCTGGGTGGAAGGGGATTGAGCCTTAGATAGGCTTACACCATATGACATAGGTAAGAGTCATTTCTTGGATTCATGCATGTTAAACCGTCTTAACACTTTGTCTTTGTATATACTCTGACTTAGGCTAAGTAATCTCAGTGATCTATCTCTATAGATCCTGATACCTAACACATAGGTGGCTTCGGCTAAGTTCTTCATAGAGAAGTAGTTTCCTAACCAAGTTTTTACGGACTGTAGGGTAGGGATGACATTTCCAATAAGTAGTATGTCATCTACATACAATACCAGAAAGACAATAGTGCTCCCACTAACTTTCTTGTAGATACAAGATTCTTCTTCATTCTTGATGAAACCAAACTATTTTATTATATCATCAAAACGAAGATTCCAGCTTTTGGAAGCTTGCTTCAATCCATAAATAGATCGTTACAACTTGCACACCTTTCCAGTATCCTCTGGAGTGGCAAAACCCTCAAGTTGTGTCATGTACACATCCTCGAGAAGATTTCCATTAAGGAAAACAATTTTGACATCCATTTTCCAGATTTCATAATCATGGTATAATACAATAGCAAGCAAGATCCGAACAGATTTAAGCATCGCAACTGGGGAAAAAGTTTCATCATAGCCTATGCCATGAATTTGTTTGAAACCTTTAGCCACCAATCGCGCCTTAAAGGTATGCACATTACTATATATATCGATTTTCTTCTTGAAAACCTACTTGCACCCAATAGGTTTTACCCCTTCAGGTGGGTCAACCAAGGTCCATACCTGGTTGGCATACATGGAATCCATTTCAGATCTCATGGCCTCAAGCATTTCTCAAATTCTGGGCCAATAATGGCTTCCTGGTAAGTCACAAGCTCATCTTGATTCATGAGTAATATGTCACCTTGCTGGGTCATGAGAAATCCATATCTCTCTGGTTAATGACGTATCCTGTTAGACCTATGCAGGTCTTGTGCTACTAGAGCAAGTTGTTGTTCCATAACATTTTGTGGAGGCTACTCTATTTCCACCATTGGTTCATTGCTGCTTTGTGAAACTTGAACTTCTTTAAGTTATACTTTTCTCCCACTGGATCCTTTGAAGATAAACTCCCTTTCTAGAAACACAGCTGTCCATGCGACAAACACTTTGCCCTCGGTAGGATTATAGAAAAAGTATCCCTTAGTTTCCTTTGGATACCCCACAAAGAAGCATTTATCTGATTTAGGTCCAAGCATATCAGAAACTTGACATTTCACATAAGCTTCACAACCCCAAATCTTCAAGAAAGACATACTGGGCCGTCTCCCAGTCCATATCTCATATGGTATCTTTTGAACCATCTTAGATAGAACACGGTTAAGTGTGAAAACTGCTGTTAACAGAGCATGTTCCCAAAAGGAGCCTGGAAGGTTTGCATGACTCATCATGGATCGGACCATGTCCAATAAGGTCCGGTTCCTCCTTTCAGAGACATCATTCCATTGTGGTGTTCCTGGTGGAGTGAGTTGAGATATTATCCCACACTCTTTCAGATGATCATCAAACTGTTGGCTTAAGTATTCTCCTCCTCGATCTGATTGAAGGATTTTAATACTCTTTCCAAGTTGATTTTGTACTTCATTCTTGAACTTTTTAAACTTTTCAAAGGATTCTGATTTGTGCTTCATAAGATATACAAATCCATATCTACTGAAATCATCAGTAAATATAATGAAGTATTGAAAACCGCCTCTAGCGAGCGTGTTTAGTGGCCCACATACATCACTATGTATAAGGCCTAAAAGATCATTAGCCCTTTCACCTTGTCCGGTGAATAGGGCCTTTGTCATCTTCTCCAATAAACAAGATTCATATATCTTATATGATTCGAAATCAAATGAGTCCAAGAATCTATCTTTATGGAGTTTGGAGATGCATTTCTCATTTATGTGGCCCAAACGACAATGCCAGAGAAAAGTTAGGTTCAGATCGTTTGATTTAAACCTCTTTGTATTTATGTTATAGACGGGCATTTCAAGATCAAGTACATAAAGTCCATTACTCAATTGTGCACTACCATAAAAAATATCATTCATATAAATGGAACAACACTTGTCCTTTATAATAAAAGAAAAACCTTTCTTGTCTAAATAAGAAATAAAAATGATATTCTTGCTAATAGCAGGCACAAAATAGCAGTTCTCTAACTCTATTACAAGCCCATGGGCAAAGATAATAAATAAGTCCCTATAGCTAATGCAGCAACCTTTGCTCCATTTCCCACTCGTAGGTCGACTTTGCCCTTCGTCAATGGTCTACTGCTCTTTAGATCCTGCACATTTACACAAATGTGAGATCCACATCCAATATCTAATACCCATGATGCAGAAGTAGATAAATTGACTTCAATAACAAAAATACCTGAAGTGGAAGTCTCACTTCCCTTCTTCTTTTTGAGCTCCTCCAGGAACTTGGCACAGTTCTTCTTCCAATGTCCGGTCTAACCACAATGGAAGCATGTACCTTCCTTAGTCACTCCACCCACTGGTTTCAAGCCAGAAGTGCTGGGCTTGGACTTATCCTTGCCCTTGCCCTTCCAGTTGTCCTTGGGCTTTTTCTGCTATTTCTTGCCCTTATTCTTTTGGACCTTCATTATGGTCTTCCTTTTGCCTTTGTTAATGTTCTGCTTAACAGTTCTCAACATGCCTAGCAGCTCTGGTAGTGATTTGTCAGTCTCATTCATGTTGTAGTTCATGACAAATTGACTAAAACTTTTCAGCAATGATTGCAGCACTAAGTCAGTGGCCAATTCTTGGCCCAAAGGAAAACCAAGTCTCTATAGGTTTTCAATGTACCCAATCATCTTGAGTACATGAGCACCAACAGGGTTTCCTTCTACCAGCTTGCACTGAAACGGTGCTTTAGAGACCTCGTATCTCTCATGCATGGCTTACTCTTGATAGAGCTTCTTAAGGTGTATGATCATATCGTAGGCATCCATGTTCTCATGTTACTTTTGGAGCTCAGAGTTCATGGTGGCCAGCATAAGACATCCGATGTCCAAGGCATCATCTTGATGCTTCATATAAGCATCCCTTTCAATTCTAGGGGCATTAGCAGCAGGTGGCTCAGGAATAGGCTATTTTAGTACATACAACTTTTTCTCTTGCTTGAGGACAATCCTCAAATTCTTGTACCAGTCTAGAAAATTCGTTCCAGATAATTTGTCCTTCTCAAAGTTGGATCGCAGTGATAAGTTACTTGATGTGTTTATTGTCATGGTAATCTATCAACAGAAATATGCAAAATATAAGTATCATGCGATAAACATATTTAATGAGGTTTTTAATTAAATATGTCTCCCACTATTTTATTTAAGTCAATGACCTTCAATATTGACTCAAAAAATCCCATTGTAAGATTTCCTAGTGGGCCAAGATCCATATTTCACCTAGTTTTGAGTCAACTTTGGCTAATCACCCAAAATTCAGTTATTTAGGTAGGAAACACTTTCCAATTACATCACATGTAACTCTTGGATAGTTAGGTGAATAACACTTATTCAAACCCATCTAATGGACCAAAGCCCAACTTCATGCCTCTAAGCTTTCAATCCTATTGAAATGGCCTAACTAAGTCAGATCCAATAGTTGGCAGTTGGATATTACCTTTATCCCATCACATCTTACTAATATAGATAAAGGCATCTTGCTTTGGCAGGCCTGCACTTGATCGATACTAGTCTTGACGAGTGCCACACATTGGAAGACATCATATAATGACTTAATATTTGCTTTGAGGGAATTATTATTATTATTATTAGATCTCACCATTTATTAAATTGTTTATCATACCATAAACTTTATCCATGCATCTCATACATAAAAAGCATATAATAAAAGTGATATGGTTATGGCCCTTAAGAGAGTAAGCATAAAGAAATCCAGCTTCACCAAGCATCTCCCACCAACGTGCTCACTTGATATTGTCTTCTTGTCTCCACATTATAATTACATTATATAGAAACATCTTTTACATTCGAGGGGGGTTAGGTGAGAAGAGAATGTACAATCAGAATGTAGAGAGAAAGGCACGACACGCAAGTTGTATTTATTAAAACCAAAAAGCATAAAAAGAGGACTAAGGCCATAACCATGCACCATGCATCACAAAGAACATACAAACTCAAAACAATAATACATTATTATTTTTATGAGTCATAAAATTAGATAGAAAATATCGCACTTTCGAAAAACACACTACGTAGAGGTAACACTTGAACCTCTGGCGCCTCCTTGATGGTTTGACATCAACACTTGATGCTACTGCCACAAAACAAGAATAGGGTTTCCAAAACCCCTTGCGCCGCGCCTCTTGTGTAGAAACAAGGATTCCATAACCCTTGCTGCCGCAAACCAAGAACAAGGTTTCCTAAACCCTTGCGCTGCGCATTGAGAATAAGGATTCCATAACGCTGTACGTATCACATGTATACTAGAAAGCTTCGCAAAAACATACATCTTAAAACAAAACAGTTTTCACAAAATATATAAACATCTTCATGGGTTTTTGAAAACAACATCACAGTTTTGCATACAACATAAGAAACAGAATATGTTTTTGCAAAGGGTTTCAAATGATTTTCGGAAATAACATATGAAAGATCATATCTTTTATAAAAAATAAGAACAGAAAACATGTTATCTCATGTAAACAAAAACAGAAAACTGAATCATGGTTTCACAAGATGCTCTGATACCTCTGTTGGGAATTACGGATACATCACGCAGCGAAAAAATAGGATTCCCATCGAGGATCCATGCGAAAAGCCATAATCTGGGTTTTTAAATTATTTACCTCTTGAAGTGTGATCAAAAGGAAGGACGTTAATCACCAACACCGTAATAGAAATGATGTCTCTATGGTATCCACACGAACAGACTCACGAACGTCCAACATCCGCAAAGAAGAGCCTCACGTCTCTCACACAATACTAGCTGCGAATACAAGAGAAGAAACCTGTCGCTCTCTCACTCACTTTTCTGTAAGTGCGGCTAGGGTTCTGAATTGTGTCTCTTAGCAGCCCCTTAGCAGTACTATTTATAATAGTGACTGCCTTAAGTGAGTGTGAGTAGTAGTAAGGTAAGCCATGCAACCCTAGACTCATCTGTTATGAGTCTGGCCCATATTTGAATCCGAGTCCAACTTGGATCCATTGCTCCAATTTTAGTCTGCTCTATGCGTGTAACCCTGTAAGTTCTCATTATGTTGGCAATAATATTAAAATCTCATTTTAATATTACACGCAGTGAGCGGTATCTAGCAACACATCGCTGCTACCCAAGTAATAAGTGTAACACCCCTCGATTTAATAACCACAGCACAATCATCATTATGTCATGGTCACTAAATTTCGGCGTGTTATGATTGTCAAATAACAAATTTACCAAAAATATTAATCATTTCGCATATGAGGAAATAGGAGCTACGAATGAATAGTTATATATACAACCAGTTAAAAATATGAATTATAAGATATACGCAAATTACAGCATTCAAGACTGAATAATCACCTTAAAATATATATATACCCAAAATACACTTTATACAAGTAATGCAAAATAAAATATAAACTACCCACATCATATCCATGACTAAGGAGTTGGCCACTCCATCAGATCCAAAATGCGTAAAGCAACTCCGGGCTCACCGGCGTAGTGAGAAATACAGAACAAGGTCTTCAATTGCAGTCCTCTTCATGGTCAAAGTTAGATCCCCAACATATCGCATACGCTTGTCAGTCCAGCCGACTCGCTAAGTCTTGGCACCACTAGTGAACATACTTCGAACGAACCCAATAGAACTCCCTTCGCGACGACATCACCGGATACAGTGGGTCAAACCAAGAAAGTCCAAAAGAATCCAACATCGTTCCCACTTACAGTTTTTAACCAAAAATTGACATAGAACAAGAAAAGTACAAGAAAGAAGTAAGACATCCTACCATCATTACCAATTATAGCAGTAAGAAACAAAACAGCACAAAGCGCCCACATAGCATTTCAAATAATAATCATAAGCATTAAATAGCAGAAATAAACAAATAAGCAGTCCAAGCAGTCATATATATATAACAGTAAGACAACAATTCCAAATTATAATAATCATAAATGCCAGATAATGCATGGACTCACTATGCACATGCATACAATAGTCAAAATCCTACTGCATGGAGCTAGACACAAAACATTAGGAGAGAATGATCAGGGAGACATGCTAGTATCTCGTCAGCCATAAAATAAGTGCTTTCCAGAAAATAATCAGTCATTTTGCGCAACAAGGCTTTATACAGTGGCATTCCCACAAGATCTCGATATAGGACTGTGTCACGATCAGGATCGTTGGTGCGTTTGCATCGGTCTATCCCACGGTCCAGAGGGGCTACCACTGCCCTCTGTGAGACGCCCGCGCCTCGGCGTCCCCAAGGTTAACTACAAGACCACACTTGTCTATTCACACCCGTACTAAGGTGTGATTCATCTCCTAGGCAACTTAGCCTTAACAAAGTCCAACGGACATTCACAATGCATACAGACTCTATGCATAATCATGTATGATCATTATTACATACAATTCCATGATATGTCACAATTGGCCAAAGCAAGAATCAACACATACATTAGTCACTCATATGGACCCACAATATCATAATATTAGAATTAAATGAATTAATGCATTTTTAAGGTGTATTATGAATTCTTGCTTAGATTTAGCTTTTCTTACAAAGTTTGTCTCCAAAGGAATTCTCTTAATTAATTAAATTCTCTTAGGTAATTTATTCACATAACTTAGAAGGTTATTCTAAGATCTCAAAATCTCACTCTCTCTTGTTCTTACCCTAATTTAAATTATCCTAAGTCTTATGAAAATTCCATTCTTGGTTCTTTAAAATTTATGAATCTCAAAGTATAATTTAATTTTCCAATTTGCTAATTCTTGTATCCTATTACCATTAATTTAATCACTAGGTGTTAAGTGACAAATTATAATTTTGGATTTCAACGGAGAAAATGTATCTAGTGTACAATTGTGAGGCTACCTTTCGACGAAAAATAACATGACCGACTGATGAAAGATGTTAGTCACAAGGTGATTTGGTGACGGAAATGGCTGAGTTACAATTTTGACAAGAATGACAAAAAAATCAATTTTTGTCGAATGAAGATTCTGTCGAATGGAGATCAAAAACTGTCGAATATACTAGAAGATCAGTAGAAATCCTAATTCGAAGGATGGGTGTTGACGTTGGTGAAATCTTCCAAGTATTGAACCGATGAAAGCACTAAATGGTCAGAAATTCTAATTCGACGAATATTGTCATTGGAGAAGTTTATCTACTAAATGGTCAGAAATTCTAATTCAATGGATATTGACATTCTAACTCGACGGATATTGACATTAGAGAAGTTCCTCTACTAAATGGTCAGAAACTCTAACTTGTCGGATGTTGACATTGTACTAATTGGTCAGAAGTTCAAATTCGACAGATATTGACATTGTACTAAATGGTTGGAGGTTCAAACTCGACGGATATGGTCAGAAGATCAAACTCAACAGATATTGACAATGTACTAAATGGTCATAAGTCTAAACTCGACAAACATTGACATTCTACTAAATGGTTAGAAGTTTGAATTGTTACAATTGTTCACAAAGAATCCCCAAATTTTTGGGCTCAAAACCATGGCCATCCGAGAACCAATCCGACGTCATTTCCTTCCATGTTATACATTCCAATCCATTCAGATACATCAATATACACAAACAAACAATCTAATAGCACAACACATTATAAACAACATGCAAACAAAGGATAACCCTCAATAGGGTTTCCTCACACTCAATCACAGACAAGGTTTCTAAATGCTAATAGAGGTTGAAGAGGAGTGTCTTCCTCTTACCTTAGTGAAGAACAAAGAAAGCAAGCTCCTTTTGTCCTTGAAATTTCGTGCTTCACCACCACAAAAACTTGGTGTTCAAATCCATAAAAATCAAGATCAAAGAGTGGAAATGGTATCCATAGTCCCCAATGTGACCATAGTGCACGAAAATGGGGAGAAAAGGAGAAGAAAGTTGAGAGCTTTACCTTAAAGCTTGAAGCTTTAGTGTTGGGCTACCAACCACGAAAATGGAGGAGCCAAGGTTAGTTCCACAAAGAAGAAAGCTTGAAGATGGTGAGGAAACACAATGGTCTCTATTGGGTTAAGCAAAGGAAGCTTGAAATCAACAATGGTGTTTGTGGGTGTGTAGCCGTATGGAGAAAAGAGGAAGAGAGTGAGAGGAAGAGAGATAGAGCAGCGTGAATGAGAGAAAATGGGAGGCAATAATTGTGGTATTCCCCCCAAAATTGTTCTGCACAAAGAGAGGGAGGAGAGAGAAAAGTGGGTGGGGAGGAAGCTTCCTAGAAGTTTCCTTGAAGCTTCCTTGAAAAGCTTTACACAATTCTCAATAAAGTGCATAGTAAGCTTGTCTCCTTAATTAAATACATTTGACAGATGATTAATTACACTGTTAGAATTATTTTCCCAGTGAATAAAATTACAGTTGATGAAAATAATATTTTATTATTCATCAGATGATTTTATGATACAGTGATTTTATTTACCAGATAAAATCTTGAAAAACGCAAACTTCGCAAACTGTGCCCAGCCTCGGGTTTAGTAAGATCCCCCGTCAACACGTTGACAGTTCAAGGTTTACCAGCCTCAAGGAAAACATTTCGTTATCCCGGCTCTGCTCAGTGCACACGTAAAACGAAGAATATATTAAAATATTTGTCATTTCCAGAAAAGTCCACAAAAATTCTTAAAAATCATAAATATTATAAAATAATTATTTATAATGAAATAATTAATTTTTGGGATGTTACAACACTCCCATTCTAAAAAGGAATTTCGTCCTCGAAATTCATCGTATCTTAGAACAAACGCGACTGTGTTTCTTTCATTTTGTCTCCTAATTCTCGTGTTGTATCTTCAGCTGCATCAATCCAAATCACTGGCAATAAGGTTGCTTCCTTCCACTGAGTATCTTATATTCACGGGCAAAAACGTGTTGACATCATAGGCCGATCAATAAAAGATTCTACGCCTTTTGAGTCTTCAGCCATCCAACAGCCAACTCTCCAAACAACTGTACATCACTGAGTGGCTCTATCGAACTTATTCTCCTTGCTTACTGTAGTAGACAACTAAGCTCGTTTGCTTCTTAGGGCATCTGCTACGACATTCGCCTCCTCTGGGATTATACTAAAATGAAAAAATCAAAATCTTTCGGAACTTCTAATCATCGTCTCTGCCTCATATTCAACTCATTCTGATAGACCAAAATACCTTTGGCTCTTAAGATTACCATAGGCATTTAGAATTTTTCCTTGTAGAAAATGCTTTTAGATCTTCAATGCAACTACAAAACTAACTCTGAGTTGATGTAAGGTAATCCTTCTCATGTATTATCGATTGTCTCTAAGCGTACGTTACTATTCCTTCTATTCTGATCAAGCATGCGTTCTAAACTTCCAATGCGAAACATCACTAGGCATCCCAAAAAGGTTCGTTGGGATTGGGCAGAATCATCTTTAGTGAAGAAATCAAGTGTCTCTTCAATCCTTGAAAATCTTTCCTTATATGCACCAATCCTACAAACTTGACTCTCATGCATGAGTTAGACGAGAAGTATTGCCATCTTGAAGAATTCTGCAGTGAGTCTCCCATATTAACCAGCTGATCCTATAAAGTTTCGAATCTGTAATACAGTCTTTGATCTATCCCATTGAAGAACTGCTCCAACTTGTGACGGATCTCTAATAATTCCTTCTTTTAAAGATTACTTGACTCAAAAGTTAAACTGCCTCAAACCGAAATTCACACTTGGACAACTTCCAGTGTAACTCCTCATTCTTCTTCAAAATTTGAAGAACAATGCGACAATTCTATCTCAATAGAGAAGAAAGGTCTTGTTTGTGTAGTCGATAAGTACTACCGAATCGTTCATTACATGGAACGACATTACGGTATACCCTTGGTGTTCACTACGCGTCAGAGAAAGTTGCCTTGGAAATATACCATTCTCTCAGGTGATCTTGATGATCTGTCTCAAGAAACACTAAGTTTCCGTTGAAACCGAATGACGAGACCCGTTTAGAAAATAATAAATCTCCTTCCTGAGATCAAGCCGATTCATGAAGAAAATAGATGATTGAATTAGTAAAAATGGTTCCAATTTCTAACAATAATAGGATAATTTTAAATAGACTTGTTGCAATGAGAGCAGGCTTACAAATGTGAATAGTATCATTCAGGTCAAAAGGAAGTAAATACATAGATAATCCAACTCCAGAAACATACTCTTAGAATTTCATTGGAATATTTCAACAGGATATGATTGGAAGATAACCAATTCCTTCGTTAACATTACATCTAATTTGTAAAAGAAGTAAACAAATCAGATCAACAGAAGAATTTAGTCTTTAACAGGTCATAGGATAATTTAAACAACTTAGCTACCATCAACAAGTTCTTAGTAGCAGAAGTAGAATAACTTAGTCAAAAGATGTCAGAGGTATATACGACCCTAACATACTCATATAGTCATGCGTCATAAAGTAATGGGCTATCCCCAGAATTATACAATGAAATCACAGGGTCATCCACTGTAGCACAGTCCCTTTCTTCACTTCGATCTTCAGTCTGGGTGGAGGAATTAACTTTCCCTTTTTCATGAGATTTCGAAGTACGTACATCTCCGACGTAAGGCTTCGTCCTATACAAGGTACAATCTCTTGATACATGTCCTTACTTTTTGCACTTGAAACAAACTATTCCTTCGATCTTACAGTCCCTCGTGAAGTGGTCCTTTCCACACTTCATACATCTTGATAATGATACCACAGTCGGATTGGATTTACTACCACTCGCACTCCCTTTCAATGCTTGTTGTTGCTATTGTCCCTTCGTTTGTCGCAAATACAGTTTTCGCTTAAACTGATTGATCATCCTTTTGTTCCTCCTTTGGAACTTAGGTAGTTCAGAATTACCCAAAAATTGACTTTCTCCTAACAAATTATGAACCTCGACTTCTAATTACTGCTGTTGTGCAGCCCTCTGATTCGGTTGTACTGTTACGCCAGCCATTCCCTGCATTGCTTCCATAGTCGCATCCACTCCTTTGTTGTTGCGTTCCACATTCCTACGCGTATGTCTTCCGTGAGCTATTGTCTTTCTTCAAAAATAAACAGTCAGGGGCAATGGAGACAAGAAGTAACCATTTAAGACAATATTGTCTCTTTTCGGAAACCAAACACAAGGAGTCACACAACACACAATGGTGAAAATACAGACAAATCCTAAACAAGTTTAGTCATACCAGCTGAGCTTCCTTCTAAAGAACTCCTATTGCCTTAATACGCCTGGGTGAAGTCATAGTTTCCCGTACACACAGAACATTACACATTGAGTGGGCTAATACTCAATATCATGTAACTGTGCAACAGTAGCTACCAACATTCAACCTATGGCAAGCCATGTCTTCCTTTCCCAACATCTCAATTCAAGAGACAAGGAAGTACACAACATACAAATAAACTTCTAACATGTCTAAGCATAGTCAGTCCATACCCTGGCTCAATAGGATGAACTGAGCTCTGATACCACCTTAATGTAACACCCCTCGATTTAATAACCACGGTACAATCGTCATTATGTCACGGTCACTAAATTTCGGCGTGTTACGATTGTCAAATAACAAATTTACCAAAAATATTAATCATTTCGTATATGAGGAAATAGGAGCCACGAATGAATAGTTACATATACAACCAGTTAAAAATATGAATTATAAGATATACGCAAATTACAGCATTCAAGACTAGATAATCACCTTAAAACATATATATACCCAAAATACACTTTATATAGATAATGCAAAATAAAATATAAACTACCCACATCATATCCACGACTAAGGAGTTGGGCACTCCATCGGATCCAGAATGCGTAAGGCAACTTCGAGCTCACCGGCGTAGTGAGAAATATAGAATAAAGTCTTCAATCGCAGTCCTCTTCATGGTCAAAGTTAGATCCCCAACATATCGTATACGCTTGTCAATCCAGTCGACTCGCCAAGTCTTGGCACCATCAGTGAACACAGTTCGAACGAACCCAATAGAACTCCCTTTGCGACGACATCACCAGATACAGTGGGTCAAACCAAGAAAGTCCAAAAGAATCCAACATCGTTTCCACTTACAGTTTTTAACCAAAAATTGACATAGAACAAGAAAAGTACAAGAAAGAGGTAAGACATCCTACCATCATTACCAATTATAGCAGTAAGAAACAAAACGGCGCAAAGTGCCCACATAACATTTCAAATAATAATCATAAGCATTAAATAGCAGAAACAAACAAATAAGCAGTCCAGGCAGTCATATATATATAACAGTAAGATAACAATTCCAAATTATAATAATCATAAATGCCAGATAATGCATGGATTCACTATGCACATGCATACAATAGTTAAAATCCTACTCCATGGAGCTAGACACAAAACAATAAAAGAGAATGATCAGGGAGACATGCCAGTATCTCGTCAGCCATAAAAAGAAGTGCTTTCTAGAAAATAATCAGTCATTTTGCACAACAATGCTTTATATAGCAACATTCCCACAAGATCTCGATATAGGACTGTGTCACGGTCAGGATCGTTGGTGCGTTTGCATCAGTTTGTCCCATGGTCCAGAGGGGCTACCACTGCCCTCTGTGAGACGCCCGCGCCCCGACACCCCCAAGGTCAACTACAAGACCACACTTGTCTATTCGCACCCGCACTAAGGTGTGATTCATCTCCTAGGCAACTCGACCTTAACAAAGTCCAACAGACATTCACAATGCATACAGACTTTATGCATAATCATGTATGATCATTATTATATACAATTCCACGATATGCCACAATTGGCCGAAGAAAGAATCAACACATACATTGGTCACTCACAAGGACTCACAATATCATAATATTAGAATTAAATGAATTAATGCATTTTTAAGGTGTATTATGAATTCTTGCTTAGATTTAGCTTTTCTTACAAAGTTTGTCTCCAAAGGAATTATCTTAATTAATTAAATCCTTTTAGGTAATTTATTCACATACACTTAGAAGGTTATTCTAAGATCTCAAAATCTCACACTCTCTTGTTCTTACCCTAATTTAAATTATCCTAAGTCTTATGAAAATTCCATTCTTGGTTCTTTAAAATTTATGAATCTCAAAGTATAATTTAATTTTCCAATTTGCTAATTCTTGCATCCTATTACCATTAATTTAATTACTAGGTGTTAGGTGATAAATTATAATTTTGGATTTCGACAGAGAAAATGTATCTAGTGTACAATTGTGAGGCTACCTTTCGACGAAAAATAACATGACCGACTGATGAAAGATGTCAGTCACAAGGTGATTTAGTGACGGAAATGACTGAGTTACAATTTTGACAAGAATGGCAAAAAAATCAATTTTTGTCGAATGAAGATTTTGTCAAATGGAGATCAAAAACTGTTGAATATACTAGAAGGTCAGCAGAAATCCTAATTCAACGGATGGGTGTTGACGTTGGTGAAATCTTCCAAGTATTGAACTGACGAAAGCACTAAATGGTCAGAAATTCTAATTCGACGGATATTGTCATTGGAGAAGTTTATCTACTAAATGGTCAGAAATTCTAATTCGACGGATATTGATATTCTAACTCGACGGATATTGACATTGGAGAAGTTCCTCTACTAAATGGTCAGAAACTCTAACTCGTCGGATGTCGACATTGTGCTAATTGGTCAGAAGTTCAAATTCAATGGATATTGACATTGTACTAAATGGTCGGAGGTTCAAACTCGACAGATATGGTCAAAAGATCAAACTCGACGGATATTGACAATGTACTAAATGGTCATAAGTCTAAACTCGATGGACATTGACATTCTACTAAATGGTCAGAAGTTCGAATTGTTACAATTGTTCACAAAGAATCCCCAAATTTTTGGGCTCAGAACCATGGCCATCCGAGAACCAATCCGACGTCATTTCCTTCCATGTTATACTTTCTAATCCATTCAGATACATCAATATACACAAACAAACAATCTAATAACACAACACATTATAAATAACATGCAAACAAAGGATAACCCTCAATAGGGTTTCCTCACACTCAATCACAGACAAGGTTTCTAAATGCTAATAGAGGTTGAAGAGGAGTGTCTTCCTCTTACCTTAGTGAAGAACAAAGAAAGCAAGCTCCTTTTATCCTTAAAATTTCATGCTTCACCACCACAGAAACCTTAGTGTTCAAATCCATAAAAATCAAGATCAAAGAGTTGAAATGACATCTATAGTCCCCAATGTAACCATAGTCCACGAAAATGGGGAGAAAAGGAAAAGAAAGTTGAGAGTTTTACCTTAAACCTTGAAGCTTTAGTGTTGGGCTACCAACCACGAAAATGGAGGAGCCAAGGTTAGTTCCACAAAGAAGAAGCTTGAAGATGGTGAGGAAAAATAATGGTCTCTATTGGGTTGAGCAAAGGAAACTTGAAATCAACAATGGTATTTATGGGTGTGTAGCCGTATGGAGAAGAGAGGAAGAGAGTGAGTGGAAGAGAGAAAGAGCAGCGTGAATAAGAGAAAATGGGTGGCAATAATTGTGGTATTCCCCCCAAAATCGTGCTGCACAAAGAGAGGGAGGAGAGAGAAAAGTGGGTGGGGAGGAAGCTTCCTAGAAGTTTCCTTGAAGCTTCCTTGAGAAGCTTTGCACAATTCTCAATAAAGTGCATAGTAAGCTTGTCTCCTTAATTAAATACATCTGACAGATGATTAATTACACTATTAGAATTATTTTTCCAGTGAATAAAAGTTACAATTGATGAAAATAATATTTTATTATTCATAAGATGATTTTATGATACAGTGATTTTATTTATCAGATAAAATCTTGAAAAATACAAACCTCGTAAACTGTGCCTGACCTCGGGTTTTGTAAGATCCCCCATCGACACATTGACAGTTCAAGGTTTACCAGCCTCAGGGAAAACATTTCGTTATCCCAGCTCCGCTCAGTGCACACGCAAAATGAAGAATATATTAAAATATTTGTCATTTCCAGAAAAATCTACAAAAATTCCTAAAAGTCATAAATATTATAAAATAATTATTTATAATGAAATAATTAATTTTTGGGATGTTACAATAAGAATGTCAGTGATTTGACATAACCTTTCCGTGACTAATGTTTCCATATCGTTTAGTCCATTTGTCAAGATATCTAAATTGAACACAAGGCATGAAATGCGTCACCCTTGCATAGTCCAATCTTTCGTTTCTTGATATTCAAGTAGACTTTGTAACAACAAATGAAATCAATATCTCATATTGACTCATTTGAGCATGGTCATACATTTCGTAGTCTCACTCAATCAGGGGGCCAGAAGATATCGCTCCTGTTATGTAGGAGTGACAAATCCCATCTAGGTCACTCACATCCCTCTGTATGATTTGCGGTATGTCCATTAACTAACTTTATAATCATCTTGTTACAAATGACGTTTGATGGCATTAAAACACACAACTTCTCATGTAGGAATCATTGTGATTTCATGTCAAAGGACCACAGACACCATTGTCACTATGAGAATCACTTATGACACTCACGTAACGATCCATGTAGTGTTCTCATGGCAGGTCAGTCCAGTATATAATTACTCTAATATATGTATCCATGTGAGGACTTGATATCTCATATCCATGACCCATGAGATGTGGTCATCAGTTTATGCACATACTAGTCTCAATGCATTATTGTTGTCCTAGTTAACAATAATACTTGACTAGGGACATTTAAGAATAGTGTTCTAACTAAAAGGATCTCACGATCAAGTCATCCACTTGATGTCCTATAGCATCAAACTTACTATTCTAAGGACTTTATTATGTTTACTAAAAAAGAACACAATAAATGAAATGCCTCATATATTAAAATAAGCATAATAGAATGTATGTAAATACAAAAAAAAAGTATCGGCCTTTAGGGCATACACCAACAGAGCTACCCTAGTCTACAAAAATATGCTAGACCTCGATGTTAGATATTACACCAGAGATGATAAGTGGATCATCGTGGTCTTGGATAATATCACTGTAGTCCTTTGTGGTGAAAGATATCGGTGGCTCTTTCCCGTCATCAGCACGGGGTTTGCACGTAGAGCCAGAAACGCTCAATACTGCAGTCCGTAGTGTTTTCTTCCAGGAATTATTAGATGAGCCTCCTCTTGCAAACCCTCCAGAGATCGTGTTGACTAACCGATCTATTCTGTTGGCCCCGTTCTGAGTATCCTGGTTCCGATTCTACTAGTTACCAGCGTCACGATGCGGTGGAGTCTGGGATTTTCTTACTGGGTTGTGTGTCCTTCTCCTATGTCTCGGGATCAGACTTCGCTTGGGGCTACGACTACGTCTTCGTTCTCTCTGTCTCCTAGGATTATCATTATTCTAGATCCCGGTGATATACTTTTGAAGCCGGCCTTCCTTAATAAAAGACTCGATAACATCCTAGAGCTGATGACATTCTTCTTTTTCGTGGCCATAGCCTTTATGCCCCTTACAATACTTGGAGTGGTCCTTTGCCTTTTTCAGAGGTGGTGGTCTCTTAATATTCCAAAACTTAGTCTGAAATACTTCTTTGAGAATAGTTTCTCGCAAGGTATTCAGTGGAGTGTGGTTGAAATACTTGGGCCGGTAAGCATTGCCTTTTGCAGAATTTCGAGGTTGGTTAGAGCTTCGGTTATTTTTCTGGTGAGTGGACTCACTTTTTTCCAAAGTCTCTTTGTCCTTAATGGCTTCTTCTAACTTAATGTATTTTGCAAAGCGAGCATGGAACTCATTCATAGTTTTCGTCTTCTTCTTCACTAAAGACTAGAAGAAATCGGAGTCAATCCGAAGGCCGCTCCAAGCATAATGAAGAGTGATCCGGTCATCCAGGCTAGCCATATGAGCTAGGCCGGTGTTGAATCTCTTAATATATTCACAAAGGGACTCGTTGCTCCCTTGACAAATCCTAGAAAGAGAGTCGAATGATTTGGGTTGCTCCTTAGCAGTGGTGTAATGTGATAGGAAATGCTGCGTGAGGTCATCCCATCCAACGATAGGCCTCGGTTGCAAAGTGGAATACCAACGGATGGTGCCCTTTTTTAAGAAGAAGGGGAAAACCTGACAAAACAATTCTAGGGAACCACCGTGGAACTGCATAGAGTGCATCGAGGTGCTCCTGTGGGTCTATCGTACCATCATATTGTTCAAGATTGTAAGGGGGCTTGAAGCCTCTAGGGATCCGGTAAGCCATTAGTTCATCCAAGAGGGGCTGTTGTTGGATGCCAGGAATCAGAATGTTGTTTCCGATGACATGGCTGTCTTCATCTTGCAGTGGCCTCCTCTGGTAGTTAGCCACATCCTGCCTCTTGTGGACATCCTTCACATGTACTAACTGTTCTAGCTCATCGATTCGACGCCGTTGGTTGTCCAACTGGTGGCGTTGTTCATCGAGTTGCTGTATTTGCTGGGCTATAAATTCCTGGAGGAGGTTTCTGGTCATCTCAGAGCGAGCAGGGGCCCAACTGGAAGCATGGTCAATAGTATTGTTATTTTGTGGGCCTAAGCGTAATTACACTGGACCCGTAGACACTAGAGTGATGTTATCTGCCCTCTTTCATGGGTGGGCAAGCCTATCCAAGATAGACCTTTTGCGTGATGGGATCTGTGCACTTGGTCCTTAACAGCTGAAGCTTTAGCTGCTGGAGGTGGAGCTGGAGCTGGTTAAGGAGGGGATCGCACTGCTAATTCCTGCCTTTGTTCCACGGGAGGTTGTGCAGCGTCCCTTTTTGAGTGTTGACGTGTGTTTACCATGTTTGCGTGGAATTAGAAGTTTACCTTTTTCCCACAGACGACGCCAATGTTCTGAAGTAGATTCAGTGAATACCTGAGATAGGCATGTGTATAGTGATTTCCTTCTTGAGCAGCGGCGATCAAGTGTGTTGAGATAAGGGGTGGGTACCTGCAAAAGGACTCCAATGCTCAAGTCAGAATTTGCATAAGTAAGGCAGTGTATATTGAGTAATTTACTGATACCTGATTGAGGCTACTTAGCCTTGTATTTATAGAGTGTGTATAGAATTCTCATACAATCTGTATTGAATACAAGTATTTAGGATTAGTATCCTAGTAAGGATTACTTTCCCACTATTATTGGGATGAATCCCTATAAGTTAAGAACTCTTAATACGAGAGTTGCTTATCAATATGAGACAGTTATGAGTCTTATAATCTCATAAATAGAAGATTGGCAGTTACAGATATTTAAGGATATATCCTCTGCACGTATCTAGTAATCTTGATATTATAATCGAACGTCACTCAGTGTGCATGACTCTGAGGTCCAGACTACTTTCAAGGCCTTAGTTATGTCATCTAGGTCGGAGTTCGATTATACGTATATTAGGTTGATTCAGCTAAACGAAATCCCAAAATATGGTCCTGAACAATATAAAATAAAATAGTTGTTATGCATCGCTCTCTCTCTTCCTTTGCATAATTGTGCGGTGCACTCCCGTCTGATTCCTTTTCTTTTCTTTTGGTCTATGCGGCGCTTTCCTTTTTTTGTCAATTTTGCATTTTCTATTAACTTAATTTAGTCTTTTTTCCGTCACAGCATTGCACACACAATTTTTCACTTTTGATCATGGGCTTTTTTTTCTCTTTTATTTGCTATGAGCCTAAGTCTTTATTTCCTAAATTTTTAATTCTAGAATTTGTCTAAAATTATGCCACCAGCACATCAGCTAGCCTTACTTACAAATCTTCTTTGAAACAAAGTGATGAGGAATCGAAGAGTTAGTGGAGCCCACTAAAATATGACTTTTAAATACAAGTTGATTGTGCCCATCAATTTCCAATTTTTCTTCATAGATTCCACGAGCTAGCAACGGGCTTTGAATGTTTACTTTTTTATCCAAGTCTAGACATTTAATAGCACCACTTTTACTTTTAAATATTTAAATTAAAATATAATTTAATAATTAATTTATTTTAGAGAAATAAATGATAATATTATAAAATTAATAAAATTAAATATATTGAGATATAATAATATTTAATTTTTTATAAGAAAAATATATAAAAATTAAGTTGTTATCAATTACTGCTTGGTATGTGAAACCTTCAGCTTTAGGAAACGTCAGCTCACAAAGACTTCACAAAAGAAAACATCTTTGCACAAAGGCTTTAGCACATGGAAGTGTCATGGTGCCAAATCTTCAACACGAGGAAGCCTAGACACTTGGTAATTTGAGCATAGATAGATACAACATGGGGAAACTCGACATATGGTAACACGGGAGACTTCGACACGAGGAAAACTGAGGAAGTCTCGGTGCACAGATGCTTTAGCATAGGGAAGTCTTGGTATGCGAATTTCAACACGAGGACGCATCATCACATAGATGCCTACCTTTTTCTTGAGAACTTATTGCTTTGAAGTACCAGAGTGGCAACTTGCAGTTAATATAATTTGCTTGACTTGGTCTGTTCCGAGTTCATCATTCTGTTAGTAACATTTTGACGCTTTAGTTCGTCACTTTTTACTTGAGCCTGGGTGTGTCTGGATTTACTATCACATTACTCGATTTTGATTAAACTTACCAATCTCTGGGTGCACCTAGGTCCTACTTTATCGGATCTAATGTACGTTTTGGCCTTGTAAATTTGCCTTAATATGCTAATGTCTAGGCCTGCTTGATACTGGTCACTTTATAGGTTTTTGAACGAGTTTATTCGAACTTGGTCTCAAGTGCAAGCTAGATCTATAAACTTTAGGCGTATCTCGATCTAGTTATGTTTCAATTGCTCTTGTTTAAGTCTCATGTTTCTTGTATTTTCTAGACAAACTCATGGCTTCCTGTTCTAGTTTTGGTGCAACTTGAAGTTTGACAAATTTCTTAGTCAAGTTCGCTTAAGTCTGGGCGCTATTCATGTATGTTTTACTTTTGATTTTTGAGCAAATTTTCTTCATCCTGAATGTGCCCACATTCTTCTTTGTTAAACTTGCGCATATTTCTCATTTCTAGGCTTTATTTGAGTCTGATGATAATTAGATTTCATCTCCCTATTATTCGGCTTGATGCAAACTTAGGAAACTTCTTGTTTTAAGCCTAACCTAAGCCTGACCACACTTAGACTTACCTGATTCTGAGTACTAGGTCTGGTGTGCACTTAGGTCATTAACTTCTAGTCCTAAGCTTGAGCACTCCTAGACTTACCTAGTTCCGAGTGTTAAGCTTGGTGCACACTTGGGTGATCAACTTCTTATTTTAAATCTTATCTAAGCCTAAGCATTCATAGAATTACCTGATTCTGAATGCTAGGCCTGGTGCGAGCTTAGGTCATTAGCTTTCGGACCTAAGCTTGAGCGTGCCTAGACTTACCTAGTTCTAAGTGCTAGGTCTAACGCCTACTTAGGTTCACCTGCCAAATTACTAGGCCTGAGTGCACTTGGGGAGTTATTTTTCTCAGCGAACCAAGGTTTGATGTGTGCTTAGATTTTCTTGTTAAATTCCTGAGTGCACTTAAGGAGCTTTTCTCAACGCCTTAATTGTAGTATTCCTAATTCTGCTTCTAATAAGCTGCAAGAGCTTACTAATGTTGTGACAACTCATGCCTAATGTAAACACCCAATTTTGTCCAAGGCATTTTGTTTTAAAAAAAAAGGGAAAAAGAAAAAAAAGAAAAAGAGAAATAAAAAAGAAAATATAAAATGACCTAGTTTTCTAGCAGAAACCCATAACCTGACCCATTAGCCTATAACTTGACCCATTGACCCATTATCCATCTCATAACCTATATGCCATTAAACTTATCCTAAATAAACTTTAGCAGTCATCATTAAACTCATCCTAAACAAACTCATTCTAAATAAACTCCTTAGAACAAACTTTTCCTAACTCTTATCACCATTATTTTCCAAACCCTAATTTTTTCTATAAAGACCCATCACCTACACACTTTTGACACACAGACTTCTACCTACAACAAACACCCTAGAAATCCTTGTTCATTATTTTTCTCCCACATCTAGCAGTAGCAAACCTCTGCCAAAAATCCCTTCCATCACTACTCCATCACGTCCAAACTCCCTTCTATCTCTATTCCACTAATCACCATCAACAACTTCATCACCATCATCCCCTTAACCAACCAGCCACCACCTTCATCATTATCATCTTCATCATACAACACCAAGACCCCCGTAGCCACCCTTCACCATAACAGCCACCCTCCATAACCACCAACCTTCAAGTTCATCTTCAACCTTCAACCACACCCCACCACAACAACCCCCATTCACCTTCCATACCTTTCATACCCACCAAATCACCCTTGCAAGAACCTATATCCCAAAGATCATCCACTTAGTCACAACTCAACCAACCACCAAAACCCATAACCCATCACCTGCACAGTAGCTCTGCCCAACACCCATCCACCCAGTTACACTAACGTAGCTACGAACCGGAGCCACTGCGCCTCACAGCCGAAAGACCTCATCATCGTCCTCTAACTCCAGGTCCAACTACGCACCACCCTCGCAGTGACCACCGACCTTCACCATCTTCGTCCTCTGCACATGAACTAGAAAACTCAGATCTGCGCACGAGCTTAGGCACCACGCTTCATATCCTCTGCCACTGCTTTTGCTACTAGCCACCACCGTGTAGTCAATCGCAACCTATCACACCTGAAGCCACGAACCAAGCTATCGCTCACTTGCAAAGCACCACTAGATCCCATCATCTGACTGCACAACCACTGAAATCGTGCGTCATAGATCCATGTCCTCCACGCCACCAGACTGGAGCTCCAGTAGCCACTGCTTGCACCGTCGCTCCTCTACCTTGGTCTCCGCCCTTTATTCTATTACAAAATAGAACCCCCCCCCCTCTTTAGCTTTTTTTTTGTAAGCTTTGTTGTGTTCTTTTTGTTTCTAGATTTTTATTTTTGGATAATTCGTTTAGATTAATGGGTTTATTGGGTTTAAAAAATTAAAAATATAAACAAAAAAATTAAAATAAATGGTAAATAAAAAAATAAATAAAATAACTGAACCTTTTTTAGAAGAATAAAATAATATTATCTAAGTTGTGACAACATGTTAATCTTGTAATTTTTATAATCATCTGTGTTGTGACAACTTGATGATTCAATTTTTTTTTTTATGTTTTGTCTTCAAATTTTTATTTTTTCAAAATAAAATAAATCACTAATCCATAAAGACTCAATTCTTTTGTTTTAAATAAAAAAAATTCATAACAAACTTGATAATCAATGGGTGATGTCTCTAGCATGACACTGAGCTTCACCCATTTAAACCTTAACATAATTAACTAAGTCACGACGACTTGTTAATTCAAATTTTCAAAAAAATCAAAAATTAAATCATTTTTTCTTTAATTAAAATCAACCAACCCACAATTAATTTCTAGAGAACTACGTGATTTTGAGTTCTTCATTGCACCTGGGATACGTGGAAGCGGAACCCTTATTCCATTAAGCCAAAAATTAATTTTTCATAATTTATTTTTCTGTTTCATTTATCTTTTAATAAAAGGAGTAAAATAAATATTTTCAAGAGTTTTATCAAGAATTTACACAATTAACTTAAGGAACCGTCTCAAGATGGGTGTGTTAAGGGTACTGTGAGATTAAGTTTTCACCCTTCCTTATACATAACTGACTCTTGAATTCAATCTGGTTTCAAAGACTATTTTTCATGGGTTTTCCAATTTTTTTATTAAAAAATAAAATTGGTGGCGACTCCTAATTTTTTAATCTTAGTTTCTATTCCACCGCGATCACGGTCACGATAGATGCGACTCCACTGGAGACACTTGAGAGTCATACCTATAAAAGTTGGTTATACAAATATTATGATATTTATGTTTGTTTTACCTTTTTTCTTTTTCCTTTTTTATATTTGATGATTTGTTTTTTTATTTTTAGTGTGAATTGTTTTATTATGTAAACCTTAAGGTAGAAAACTTTGGGAGTTTGTTTTATGTTTTCTTTGTTTTGCAGGATAAGGGTAGTTCTTAAGATTATGAAGGTTTGCATGCTCCCTACACCCACCGCACCTACACGCTTATCACGCACATCCGAGTGGGGCCCTATACCCAAGTTTGAGTAAAGCTGAAGTTAGGTAGAGGTTGCATAGTGGTAGCCATTTTGGATGTATATCCTGTTTGGTTATCACGAAAACCTCATCTAGAGTGTGTCTTTTCATGAATGTCCCACACTTAGTGATTTACCCATTGTTTGTGGTTAACATTCTGAAATAGGACTTAGCTCTAGAGACCTTTAGAATAGTAGAGTCACTCAATGAAAATTCTCACGAATTAATGAGACCCATATATCCTTAGGATAGAGTTCCTCAATTTAAGGCAATCTCTTAAGACACGAAGGGAGTGTACTTCTTCTTTATTTAGCTATCCCTCATTCTTTAAAAAAAAAAATTAGCATCTTGCATCTTCATGACATTCCTAGCATTCTTAAAAAAGATAAAAAAAATAAAAAAAATATGTATTTTCATTGCATTCCTAGCATTCTTTAAATATATATATATATATACATCATTTGCATTTTCGTGGCATTTCTAGCATTTAAATGAAAGAAAAAAATATATTTTCATTTCATTCATTTTATCTTATGCATCTCATGAATCTCATTCATTTCATCACATTCTTTTTTTGATGTTACTATGTTCAAGAACCATTGTATGACCAAGGAAAGAAGACACTAATCAAACCCTAGTTCATAACACAAGGGCTCGAACAAAGCTTACAGCAATGGCAACTGAGAACGAGGAAGAAATCTGAGTATAGAAGTAGATGAGATGAAAGGGAGGATGAATGAAATGACAGAGTCTCAAAGAAGAATGGAGGAAATGTTGTCGGCCATGAGGGAGACCCTCACCTTGATTGATGTAGCCAGAAGTATAGGGAGTAACTGGGGCACATTCGCATCCGCCAACTATCACTTCCATAAGGACAAATCTTGGGGTCACAATTGAGATGCCAGTTGTGGAAGGAACCTCGAATACTATATCACTAGTGATTCCTATCGGAGAAGGGTATCGTTCATTAGAAGGTAATTGAAATAAGGTTCATGGTAACATTGAGTTCACATGGGAATAACTACATGCATCCATCCCAGTGTCAACGGGATTTCCTGCTGGGACTGGTCATGCAACCATTCAAAATGATAAGATGAAGGAAGAATGGATGGAAAAGATAAAAGAACAAATTAAAGCAATTAATGGTCCCGACACCTATGGTCCCCTTGAGGTAGAAGAGTTGTGCCCTACTGCTAACATTATCATCCCAAAGGACTTTAAGGTTCCAGAATTTGACAAATATTATGGAAGCACCAACCAATTTTTCCACTTAAAAATATACATTACCAAAATGTCAATTTGGTCAAAGGACTGAAAGTTTCTTGTCAGCTTCTTTCATGAAAGCTTGACTGGGTCTGCTGTGGAATGGTGTATCCAACAAGACCTCTCCAAAATCTCTTCTTGGGATGACTAGGAAAACTTGTTTATGGGATAGTATTGGTTCAACCTAGAAACAATCCCAACTTGGGAACAGTTGAGCTCAATGTAGAAAAGAAGTGAGGAATCTTTCAAACAATATGCATAAAAGTGGAGAGACTTGGCGGCTCAAGTTCAACCCTCAATGACACTATCTTAGATGTGCTCATATTTCTTGGAAACCCTGGGAAATCCTTTTATCGAGGCAATGGCTGAATCAGGCTATAAAGATTTTGCTGACTTGATCACTGTGGGAGAAAGGATCGAGATTTTAGCCAAAACTGGAAATTTTTCAGTGAGTAATACAGAGGATACTGCTTCTAAGAAAGGATTCCAACCAAAAAAGAAAGAATCTAAAGTGAATTATGTCTAACATCAACAGACCTTCAGACCTCGGTATTCACCACAATACCCAAGTCATCAACCACCATATAAGCCTAACCTTTACTTTCCATTCTAAACACCTACACCTCCTTATTACCCACCCCACCAAATTGTGCTAACCACAAACATCACTCCAACTCTACAATTCCAAATCAACAATGTTCTCACACTACAATTATATATACCAACTTGCCTAACTTATATCTGATATCCACTTGCACCTCTGCAAGATTACCCAAACCATCCATAACCTCTGCCAAACTTCCAAAATCAAGGTCGCTTCCGTCCCCAAAACTTATCCCATTTCCCAAGATTACCCATTTCAAACGCAGATTTATTCCAAAGGTTGTTTAATGCTCACCTTATTTCTGGAAATCATGTACGTCCCCTAGAACCACCATTCCCAATATGGTATAACTCGATGTTAACTTGCAAATACCACATGGACATCCCAGGGCACTCAATTGAAGATTGTGAATCTTTCAAGACTGTAGTAAGGAAGTTAATTACTTATAGGAAGCTTGACATTCAAGAAGTGGTTGGACCCAATATTGTCAACAACCCAATTCCTAATCATGATGGAATGAATGAGGTAAATGCTTTGGAGATGGAAGGATCACCCATGAGAAAGGTCATGAGCTTGTATACGCCAATGGCTGAAATATTCAAGGAGCTGAAGAAAGTTGGTTATAGTATCATTGCACTGGCTACAACGATGAAAAAAGAGGAGAAGCAAGACGAAGAGTCAAGTTGTGCTTATCATTGTGGAGGAATAGGACATAATATTGAGAATTGTTGGGACTTTAAGGTTCAAATCCAAGAATTGCTCGCTTCAGGGGAAATACAAGTTAGACAAGAAGTAGCTTCCTCTGAAGAGGTCAATGTAGAGTTGGAGGAAAGAATGAGGAGTATAACTCTAGGAAAAAATGATGTAACATATTCCTTACTTGAGGGAAATATTCCCAGCACCAGTCGAGATAATCATATATGAAGAAGGCTTTCGTCCTCAATGCCATGCATTGCATGAAGAAGGACCAGAAAAGTGCAAGGCAATCTTTCCTTTTAGTGATGGGGAGCCATTGAAGAACTGACAATACAAACCAATGATTGATGTGATTGTAATTATCTGGTTGTGATGTACTAAGTTGATATTTAAAGACTAGATATGTTTTGAGCTTATATTTATTTGAGACATTAACTAAATGAGTTTGCATGAATGTTCACCATTCCTCCTCATTACACCTTTGGATTATCCTTTTTGCATTTATTAGTTTTCTTTTTACATTTCTGTATAATACCTTGTTAGTCCATTTATATAATTCTTGCTTTGCCATTCCTACTCAATTTTGTCTTTCTAACTCCACACAAATTACTTTCCAAGGATTCAAGTCTTATAGAAAGTTTGCCTCAAGAAGGGGACCTCAGAAACTCATCAATTGATTTCACTGCGGTTTTTTATGAAGACCCTGGATATGGTGAAGAAGAAGAATTTGTCAAAAAAAATTTCAAAATTATTGAAATATTCAAATAAGAGATTTGACTTGAATGATGAGATAGCAAAGGTGATCAACATGAATGTTGAGAAAAAAAAAGAAAAAAAAAAAGCAAAAGTCAAGGAGGATGAATCTTGATATGTCCTTGAAGATTAAGGAAGAAGTCACCAAGCAATTGGAAGTAGGATTTTTGAAAAGGGACAAATAAGTAATCACTTGGTATACACTATCATTTTGTCTCAAAATTAAAGTTTTAAAAATAAGCAACTATGATTTGAAAATGCAGATTGGTCATCTTTCTCTATCATTCATAAAATTTTATCATCTTTATTATCCCTTTCTTACCTTTTTTTAGCTTGAAAAAAAAATTCAAAGAACCTTGGACAAGGATCACCCCTACATTAGGAGTTAGCATAAAGTAAAAAAGGTTGATTTCTAAGGAAAGGAAAAAAAATAAAAAAATTATGAAAAATGAAATGCCTCATATCAAAGGCAAATGATGAAGTGAAGGAAAAGTGTTAGTTCTCTTGATAATGTCAAAGGTAATTGACAAAGCTTATTAAAGATCCTTGATCCTATTTAACCCTTAAAAATTTGTTTGAGCCTTATATTTTTCCTTTCATAACCCTTAACCTTGGCCACGTTACAAGCCTCAAAAAGTCTATTTTGATTAATAAAGGGTTGTTATCATTTTCATTAACTTTAATTTTAAGACAAAAGGTTTATGCTCTTCCGAGTTTTCAATTCCTTGCTAAAAAAAGGCCTATCAGGTTCAAAACTTGAAAGGGCGGCCTAAGCAAAAGTTAGGGTAAATAAAGAGGCAAAATTTCAAATAAAGTTGACCTGAAACTCCTTATAGGGTTCACCAAACTAGGGCAGTTTTTATCAGCGTTTGATTGGCTACACAGGAACAATTTTGTTTGCATTCAATTGACTATACTAGGGCAAAAATTTCTGAAGGATTATGTAAAAGAGGTGTTGAAGAAAGTAGCAACAGAGACAATAATTGAATTATCAAGCAGTTGCAGGGAATTAATAGTAATATATTTTATTCATTTAATAATCCTCTCACTGGGCTTCTTAAGATTCAATTAGGCTTAATTAAGTTGGTTTTGTCACATTTTATGATATTGGGCCTAATTCAATCATTGAAGGAATTATTACATAAATTGGTCTTAATTTATCTATTTGGCAGCGTTCAGTAAATTGACTTTAATTTGAGTTTCAAATATTTGATTGATGTGATTAGTCTTGTAGAAAATCTAAGACAATTCTCTACAAGTTTCATGAAGACCTTAAGAGATAAATCACACGTTTAGATAATTTAAATTAGAGTTGAAGTAATATTTAGAGTGCTGATCTTGATAGCTTGACCTTTGCGCATTCATCAACCCATTTCTTGAGCTATAGGAGCACAATTGACACCAAACTAAGTCCAAATGAAAGCTAACCCAAATCTACAACTTTCATGAAGAACGCAAGAGCTTATTCGAATGTCTAGTTGGTCATATTGGTCCTAGAAGTCAGAATAGAGATACTATTGCTTAAACCTGAATACTATACAAAGATTGGGTCATATCTTGGGCTGTAAAAGTCAGATTATGCTTAAACCGGTGGCATTGGAAAGTTGAGACAAAACCCTTCACTTTCATGAAGACCACTTATACAATAGGTGACATTATAGTCATGTAAAGATAGCTGAATTTTTTAAGCGGGGAGATAAGCATGACAATAATTTTTCACTCATCCACTACTCATTAAAAAACTCTATTGTCATTTTCTGTTCATCCACCCACTCATCCACCCACTCATTAAACAACTCATTTGTCATTGTGTAACCTTCATGCTCTTTTAAAGGCACCATTGGTTGCTCATTAGAATCATCTTAGTTTAGAGATCAAGATCTTGTTCCTATATTATTTGTTTCTCTTGTTGTAATTTTCTTTTATTCTAAATAGAAATTATGTTTATCTCCTTCTTCTTCTCTCTTTCTTTCTTCTTGTTTATGAATAACTAATTTTTATTTTGCTTGGATGAAAGGGTGAAGCTTTTGGTAATGAAATAGGGTTAGATTAATCCCTTTCTTGTGCTTGAATGATATATTATCAAGTGATCATTATATGTGTTGTATTTTGTTTTCAATCAATTTAGAAACCCTCCTTGTAAAGTGGAGATCTTGATTTGTTGTAGACAAGAGATTGACGCAATGAATGCTTGAACCCATTTACAAGTGTTGGCGTTATTAACCCTCCTTGTAAAGAGGAGATGTTGATTTGTTGTAGACAAGAGATTAGCACAATATATACTTGAACACATTTACTAGTGTTAGCGTTAGTGGATAATTAATAGAACCATAATATAACTACATATTTAACTTTAAAAGAACTTTGAATGTTGTATTTTTCAATTGGAACCTCCGTTATGCGTGGATTCTAATTGAGTTATAAAAAGAAATAATCTTGACAATAATTTATATACCAAGAGTGGATCTCCTAACCCAAGCAAATCCTTTTTAATTGTGAAAAAATTTTATCACCTTTATTATTGTGAGAAATTCTTTCCTTACCTCAAAGAATTTTTCTTCATCAATTCCTTGTGGATCAACCTCGGACTCCCGAAAATTTATTACTTGAGACAACTTACACTTGGGTTTGTAACACATATCAATTTGCACCAAGTTTTTGGCGTCATTGCCAGGGACTTCATTTGAAGAATATATTTATTGAAGTTTTCTTTCTTTAAATAAACTTCACCATCTGACATATTCTTTCCCTACTCTTTTAATTTTCTAATTGTATCATATTTAATGGTAGGTTTACCGCCTACTTGTTAATATTTTTGTTACCATAGTAGGTTTACCGCCTACTTGTTAATATTTTTTTATTATGGAAGGTTGAGCTCTATATATATTTTTATTTTTTTCCTATTGTAAGTCACTTATTTATGCTTAATTGGTATCGTGATTCAAATTATGGTCGTTTGGTTAAAACTAATCTTGGTACTTTATATATTGATCTGATTAAATCAAAATCACACACTTGACAAGACACAACTTTGCAGTAGCCATGAAAGAGGCACAAACCCTAAAGTGGTGTAGGCGCAACTAGGCTTGAACATTAGGAATTCTCTTCAACCTTTCCACCTATCTACAATGGAGTTTGTCATATTCTTCTCTTTGTTTTCTTCTTTTCCTATGTGTAACTAAGTTCTCCTCGTTAGGGGATGATGAATCTTGTTCTTTAACGATGTGAATTAATTTATGTGTTTAATTTAAGTTTCTATTTTATGATTTATATGTTTATCTCTATTCTTAATGCTTTTCTAAACCTGATTTATTTGGGAATGATTTCTTGGGTTTATATATGATTTGAAAAATTTTGCATGAACTTAGAATACGTGATAAACACCACAATGTTTGCATTCACTAGGAATAGATGTTGTGAATTGTGTGATCCTTCTTTTAATTCCTTTATTTTTTATAAAGCCTTCTTTATTTGGGGTTATGCTAAGGGATTGGTTAATGCTAAATAGTGTTAAGATGATTGATATACCAAGGAATTGAATATTAATTAAAATTAAAAATTTATCTTAAATCATAAAATAGAACTTAATTAAATTATTATTTTAATTTGCTTTAGAAAAGTTTAAGTGACGTTTAAACCCTAACACTTTCTCATCATTGTTTTCAACCTTTGTTTAATTGCTTTGGTTTACTTTATTTTATTATAATTATTTTCTTGTTATTATTTAGTTTTCATTATTACTTTTGTCAAACTCTCATCTTTCGTTAGCTTAGATAGTGTTTAATTAATGAAATTAGTAATTGGCATTATAATTTTCATGGGACGATACTCTTTTCACTACTTTATTACTTTTACGATTTGGTGCACTTGTTGATTTTCACAACAAGTTTTTGTCAAACTTGGGTTAATACGGTAGATTTTGTTGCTTCAAGAATTCAACATCATAATAAAAGATAAGAAAAGAGCCAAAAATGTTATTGCAGATCATTTGTCCAGACTTATAATAGGCTCACTTTTTGATATCACACCTATCAATAATTCTTTTCCCGATAAATTTTTATTTTCTGTGAATTCTATGTCTTGGTTTACTAACATAGTCAATTTTCTTGCAACAGGAAAGATGCCGCTTCAATGGACGCACCAAGACAAAAGGAAGTTTTTGACTGAGGTGAAAAGAATTTTATTAGGACTACCCATATTTGTTTAAATATTGTCCTGATCAAATCATTCAGAGATGTGTACCTGATAGTGAGGTAAGTAGTGTCATTAAATTTTGTCACTCAAAAGCATATGGAGGTCACTTTTCTTCAAGGAAAATAGCTGCGAAAATCTCGTAATATGGATTTTATTGGCCCACTTTATTTAAGGACAGTCATACATTTTGCAAAAGTTATGAAAAGTATCAAAAATTGGGTTCCATTTCTAAACGAAACATGATGCCTCTGAACCCTATCATTGTCATTGAAATTTTTTATTATTGGGGAGTTGATTTCATGAGTCCATTTCCATCATCATTTGGATTTGTGTATATTTTGGTTGCAGTTGATTATGTCTCAAAATGAATTAAGGCGATTCCATGTCGACACAATGATCATAAAACTGTTCTTAAATTTTTAAAAGAAAATGTCTTGAGTTGATTTGGAATCCCTCGAGCTATCATCAGTGATGGGGTAACACATTTTTGCAATAAACCATTTGAATCCTTAATGAAGAAATATAGTATTACACACAAAATTACCACCCCTTATCACCCCCAAACAAGTGGACAAGTAGAAGTTAGCAAAAAGGGATATTAAACAAATTTTGAAAAAAACAGTTAACCCAACTTGTAAAGATTAGTCTTTAAGATTAAACAATGCACTTTGGACTTACCGTATTGCTTTCAAAACATCTTTAGGCATGTCACCCTATCGGTTAGTCTATGAAAAACCTTGTCATTTGCTTGTAGAACTTGAGCATAAAGCATTTTGGACCATTAAAGCTTTCAACATAAATCTTGATGATACTTGCAAAGTATGCAAATTACAATTAAATGAACTTGAGGAATCGAGAAATAATGCATATAGAAACTCAAAGATTTATAAAGTTAGAGCAAAAGCTTTTCATGACAAATCAATTTTGAGAAAATCTTTTGAAATTGGTCAAAAAGTTCTGCTTTATAATTCTCGTCTTCACATATTCCCTGAAAAATTGAGATCTAGGTGGAGTGGCCCTTTTGTTGTTAAACATGTGTATCCACATGGGGCTATAAACATTGAGAATCCTAGGAATGGTAATTTGTTTAAAGTCAATGGACAAAGACTTAAACCATTTTTCAAAACTTAAGTTGTTGAGGTAGAATCTATCTCCCTTTCTAATCCTTGTTATGAAAAGAATTTATTTTAATTTTTTTGTTTTCTTTTTGTTGTTCTTTGTGACATTGGTTAAGTGGCGGATAACGGTACTCCATGGCTCTCAAGTCAGTTTTTTTTTTCAGTTTCCCATAATAACTAATTCCTTTTCCTTTAAAATGGATGTCATTCTCGAGTTTAAGAAAACATTTTCCTTCTCTTCCTCAAAATGCTCTAACAAAAATCTACAAAGTTAGGTGTGAAAGATTGAGACTGTTAATGCACAAGGGCATCCCGGAAGATATATGCTAGATAATCGAAGCAAAGGTCCATTTAGTAGGTGAATTTTCAAATTCATTTGACTCATACATGCCAAGTCTTGTTAAAAGTTCCTATTCTAAAAGGAGAAGAGCGAAAAGATTACAAGTTTGTCACAAATGGGCATGATGAAATTGTAACAAGCGATGTCATTCTTTGGGAATGGTTTTCATAAATCGACAAAATAAAATATACTTTATTAAGAATGGATTGAGTATGGAGTCATTAGATGATATCTTATTGACTCTTGAGACGTATTCTTATGGAGTTGTGCATCATGAACTTCTTAATTTGTGGAATCTCTTCAGGGATGAACATAAACGTTACAACCTTAGGAATCTGACTCTAAAAGACCCTGTTTACCAATTCATAAGAAAATTAGATGGGAAGCTTATCCTCGACTCATAGAAGACATTTAAGCCGTTACTGGACGTAAAACTAGATGAAGATATGAGCCACAATCACAACAACATGTATGTTATTATCTTGTTCATCTCAAAAAAAGGGGGGTCAAAATTTTGGTTGTACTTGATCTTTAATTAGATCAATAACCTTGGGCGGATGCCCATCCTGTAACACCTTTGTGGGGATGTCACATTTATGAATGCAATAAAATAAAATAAAATAAATCTCTTACCCAAGTTGTAAAACATTTGATACTTAAATAATATTAGTGGTAAATTTTTTTTTCCTTTTATACTAATAACATTAAATAAAATAACACAGAGCACAAAATAAAACAAACGTAACCATGCTATAATATACATATGATTTTTCTTTAATACACACATAATTTACAACTACAAATATTTAACAAAGCAGTAAAAAGACAACATAAAACTAAGACATACTATTGCCCAAGTGCATCTCGAAAGATTTCTAACCCTCCGATGGATCATCCTCAGAAAGATCATCGAAAAGTTGACATCTTGGAGATCCTACAGCTCTATGGACATGAGTTCGGGCTGTTGACTCACTACTGAGCTCACTAGACGCATGGAATATTCCCTGCTAGTAACGCCTAAGAGTTAGTGGCAACTCTAGATGTAAATATAACATTGTAGTAAATATGATATCTCCATCATACTCTCTACACAGGGACACAATCAAACGTCCCACGTAGACAACTGTTCCTCTATCCACTCGCATACGCCAGGCCTCAGAACCTCCGTGAAACTCAAGTCTCACAAACCCAAAAAATCCCGGCAATGCCATGATCTCAAGATCAGTCTTGATGATAAGGGTGGTCTATCGGTTCACCGTCTTCGTACAGTTCGCCGGCTGGTGCTCGTCCGGATACTGTACCTCGAGAGGCTGTTCCTTCTCTTCCTCAAACTCTTTACGGAAATAATATAGTAATATCGAGAAAACATATAGAGAGGTGAGACAATCTCCACCATTACTCGCATGGCAATAAAGAAAATGATAATACAGCACATGATAATACAGTACATATTAAAATAACACATACCATTATATCATACATAATATATCAAAGCAATAAATCATACATTTTATCATAGATTATGGTAAATAGTAAAATACAGATAATGCATGAACACACACTGACTCGTTCCTACTCCATGGAGCTAAACACGAATATCTAAGAGAATGATCCGAATAGAAACTAATAATACTTTATGGCTACCCAACCAAACTATTGCACTGTCTAACGTCGTGTCTATAGCCCACAATCCAAACATCGTGTAGTAGTACACAGTCAATACATCGTGCACTACAGGTATAGTACTTAGTAGTCCCTCAAGATCTCGATTAAGAATAGTGATTGTCAAGATCATTAGTGTGTTGCCCGTTACCACGGCCCAGAGGAGCAACCCACTGTCCCCATGTGGAATTCTCCGCACACTAATGCTTCCAAGTTCATATAATGAACCACACTATGCCTATCACACCAAAACACGGTGTAATTCATCTCGTCAATCAATCACCAATTATCAACCAAATTGGCACAACACTCTAAGCATGATCTAAAAATTACAAAATTACCCTTAATATCCATATTTTATCATAATTACGAAAATACCCTTAGTAACAATACTCCAAAATATAGCCTGTCCCACTTGAAAGTACTATCTCACAACATGTCCGGGTCCACCACTTTGGCTCGATAGTAAAACTCACTGTATCGTTTAATCGCGTAGAAATTTTATCGCATTTTCACAAATGTTTTAAGATCGCGTAAATATATTTTGGCATTTTTGAACATCGCGTAATGTTTTTAAATCATTTTCTCAATCATGTAAGATTTTTAATTCGTTTTCTTAACCGAATAGCTTAAAATCATTATTTTGAATATGTGTAGACTACATCCAATACTTTTAAAATACGTAGAGTATTTTCCTTGTGTTATAAATATAGTATGGAATTTTTTCATTTTATTCGTCTGATTTTAATAAATTTTGGCAGCATTTTGCCTATAAAATCAGTATAAGGTATTTTTAACATTTTCCTCTAAATTCTGTTTATTTTAATTCTACTCATCAGTTATACTTTGAAACTTGCTAACGCGCTTCAAAACTTAGAGAGTGAGCTCTACGTTAGTATTTTTCAAGCGTTTGATTTATTTCTTACTTAGAATACATTCTACTAATTTAGAATTCTAAACTGAGTTTATTTATTTCATCTCTCAAAGATTCATTGGGAATCAATTTCTTTTGCAAATCAATTACCTAACCTATCTTGGAAAATAGAATGACATTCAATTATACACTAAATGGCATGTTGGCCATAATTAACCTAAATCATTCTTGAATTTATTATTTTACCTAGATTCTTTAAATCAGTGATTTAGAAAATAGTTGAGAATATTTTGGTTCTCTGTTTTCATGATAAGGCCGTGAGCCTCATAGTGTTCTTTGGAACACTCATGCAAATCGTTACATGTTATTCACATCCTACTTTAATAATTATACAATTATAAACACATACAACTATAAACACATATAATATACATACAATATATTTTAAAGCTATAGACATGCATAGCAAAAATAAATCACAAAGGAAAGCATTTAAACAATCACACAAATAATAAAACAATAAACAACCAATAAACAACCACACAAATGAATCCTTATGGATTCTTTATTTACAAACAAATTCATTTTCCCATCACCACTTGGGGTTGATGAGATTAAATCTCCCTCTTACCTCTTGAAGACAATAATCGGTTAGTCTCCTCCTTCTCTTTAAAATTTTGTATATCCTCTAAACAAATCCCTAAAATTCTTAAACAATTAGTAAAAATACATACAATGATCAATATTGAAAAACCATGGAACAATCATGGTTAAGAAAATTAAAAATCAAACTTTGAACCAAAGAATGAAAACTTACCCTTAGGGAAGTAAACAAAAGCTTTGATTTTGGACTAGATAGAGTAGGTTTTTGGCAAAACCTTGTGAAGGAAAAATGTTTAGAATATGATTTTGGTTTAAGAAATATGAAGAGGTAAAATTATAGAGGATTGGTGGTGTGGGTTTAGGTGTTGGCCGAATATAGAGAAGGAAAATGGAAGAGAAAGTTTGCTTGGTTTCTTGGTGTTTTGAGAGAAAATGAAAGCTTGATTATGATAAGTGTGAAAAGTAAATATTGAGAGATAAAAGGGAGGGGCTGCCATGAGGTGAGTGTGGGTGAGGTTGAGTGTCTAAATTGGATAGTAAATATCTAATAGTGTTCACATTATGGTGCACATGGCTTATGTCATTTTGGAGGGTTCAAGAACCATGTAGAACTTAGCCATCTAGCCTCCCAAGGCTGCTGCAAAACTGTGTGGCTCTTTAGGATTTTAGAGACTTAATTGTTTTCAATTTACACCTAATTGCATGCTGGTAATTAGTTAGGTTAAATTTCCTAATCTTTAATTTTCTAACTATATAACTAATTATTTAAACATATTGCTAATTAGGTAATTAATAATTAGATTATAACTAATTAACAACTAGGTTGGTTTACTTAGTTTGCTAATTAGGTAATTAGATTAACCAAATTAGGTTTAATTAACTACTAATCAAATTCAAGCCACTATGTTTGACTTAATTCTAACCATTGATTTCAACTTTAATTCCTAGCCTAGATGAAATCTAAGGTGGATATTGATTAGTCATAAAACTTGAATTCTCATTTCACCATTGATTTGATCAACGGTTGAGGTTAAAAGCTTCCTAACTAAGTTTTCATCTAACGGTCCATATTAAAGTCCATGCTCCTTTTGTTGACCTATTCCTATTGGTTCAAAATAGTCAAGCCACTTTCGTTGACTCACTCCCATTGATTTAGAATTTGTACAGTCAGAATCGTTGACTGATTTTCCTAAACGCGAGTCCCACAGACTTTTAAAGATCCGTGATCATTGTGAAGCAGATTTCTACTGTTTTTGAGACAGTAGGTACTGTAATATAAAATAATATTATAATAATATAAAATTATTTTATTACACAGTTAAATCCTAAAAATTACGATATTAATATATATATCAATCAAAATTGGGTTTAGTAAGATCCCCCAGCTCTAATTAATTAAAATAAGATTTTTTCGGGCAGAAAATTATTATTTTCCTGGCTCGGAGCAAATCACGTACAATAATCAAATACACTCATGAAACAGTCAAATTTAATTTACTACTCATAGAATTCACAAAATAGTACATTTCAGGACTATATTATAATTATCCCAAAAGTTGGGGTGTTACACGTCCTGTCATAGACTCAAGAGGAGACCTTCACACGTCGGTCTATAAATAAGGTTCGTGTGTCATACTTTGTAGAAAGTCATGTGCTACATTCCCAATTCTTGGAACCTAGGCTCTGTAGCTCTGTGGGACCGAAAGAGGAGTCCCATCTTTGCTGTGAACGTAAACAATTATTGAGGATTATCTTGTACTTAGCTGTATGAGCTCTGATGTGCCACGTCATATTGAGGGTGTCGAGCACTCACGAATTTCGGATTATGTGCTCTAATGAGTACACGGCTTCCTAGGGTGTAATTCTAGCCTAGGTAGAGATCTGAAGCCATCCCTTATGAGGATGGACTACACTCATGACGTGTAACATAAATATATGTCATGACAACTGTACTGGTGACACACAGTATAAAGATATGCCTTCTTTGTTGAATAAACGAGCATACGAGCCTAGCCTCTAGTTTTGGACTGGTTCCAACTCTCGTTTTCTTTCAAAATAAAAAATAATAATAATAATAAATTAGTGTTTCTTAATTTCAATTTTTTCAAACAACAGCCAACCTACCCATATAGGTGCTATCATTACATTTTCCATTCTTTTCCCTATTTAAACACTCTATTTTCTTCATTTTCATTTAACTCAAAATTATTCAAAGGAAGGGTAAGTGTAGAAATGGAGGGAGCTTATGTTCATCGATTTATAAATATCTGTATATTTTATGGGTCAAGTTTTGGAAAGAGTACAGAGTTTGTAAACATAGCAAGCATTCTTGGTCGAACACTTGCTGCGAGGAACATTCATACAATACATGGAGGGTGTAGCATTGGGTTAATGGGGGCTATATCAATCTCTGCACATCTAAGAGGCTGTCAAGTTTAAGGTATCATTCCTAGAGTTTTAACTCAAAAGAACATCACTAGAAAGACAATTGGGGAGGAATTATAAGTATCAACTATGCATGGACGAATGAGGAAAAATGCTTGAAAATTCTAATGCATTCATTACCTTACCAGGTGGCTATGGCACTTTGACAGAAGTTTTTCAAATTGTCTCTTGGGCCTAACTGAACATCCACCATAAACCCATAGATTTGTTGAATGTTAATAATTTCTTTGATGGCTTGCTATCTTTTCTTGACCATGCCGTGGAACAAAGCTTTATCACACCTTTAACTAGGAAGATCCTTGTCTCTACTTCCACTGTCGATAAGTTAATTGATAAATTATAAACTTTTGTTTATAAACCTGATCCAGTAATAGCTCAAATAGATTAGTCAGAGGGAAGCAGCGAGAAATGTGGATTTGATCTAACACTCCGTCTATAACTTACCTTTACCTTTGGTTTTATTTATCATACTTTGTTTCTGTTTAAATTTTTGTCAAGTTTCTCTTTTCCATAATAGCCACAACAGGTAATATCTTCTATCCTTTACTCATCTATATTTTAACATTGAGACCAATGTTATGATCTAGTTAGGGGGAAAGATAGTTGACATTAAATTAAAAAAATTGGGGTAGTATGTTTATTAGTATAGTTGTTAGCAACTTACTAACAGTAAAACCAATTAAGGATGACAGAGTAAGGAGTAAATTATGCCCTTGAGGTAAATTTACTCTTAAGACACATCTAAATTAGGGAAGTAACTATTTTGTGTTGATTTTTTGGAAGTAACAAAGTTTTATCATTTGATTTCCTTTGAAAAATTGAAGTGAATGCACTCTCACATCCTGTAAAATAATTAAAATTCAGGGATCATAGCATGATTGAATAAATTGTCTTCTTTCTTAAATTTCACATGCTTGATTATGAATGTTGAATTGGTGCATTAAGAATGATAGATGTATGCCTTGTGATATTTTTGAGCCTATTGATGAATGGATTAAATATTTGTACCATTCTCTTCTTTCTTGTGTGATTTTCACTCATGGAATTGTTACTCTAGAATTTGCTTTGACTCTATTTGAGGCTACATTTTCACATGCATATATAAACATGATTGAGACATTTTTCTTGAAATAGCTACTTTAACTAAATAGCCAACTTTGCATATTTTCCTTTGCTTAACTCCTTTGACCTTATTCGACCATTCCTTGTTTTTAGCTTATTACATGCCTTAAAAAAACATGTTCTTACCTAACTTTAGGAAATAAAAGAGCATTGACATTGTCATTGGATGAGTTCTTGAACAAGTGTGGGAGTGTGTGTGCAAAACAATTGATGAAAAAGGAAAGAGTAGCCATTTAAAAAAAATAAAAACAAAAAAAATAAAGTGTAAAGAAAGGTCAACAAAGTAAAAAAGGGAAGCGAAAAGAATATGTAAAGGAAATTTGCATTAGGTAGAGTTGGGATGAACTTTCATGCTTGTTATTTAAACTCAACCTTAATGCTCTTTTATTCTCTTTAGTATTTAACTTGTCATATCCATATTACCCTCCTCCTTTACCTTGATCCTATTACAACATTGAATAAAGTCCTCTTGATTTGTGTATGCGTGTGTTTTGAGTAGTGGAGAAGTAGAAAATAAGCAAGCTTATGGTAGTGCAATTTTTTATGAGTTTAATTGAGTGAAATACCTACCTTTCAAACACATGAGGGATTGAGAGTGAATCTTGTGGGGATCTATCATTCTTGACTCATGCTTTTCAATTGAAGTTTCTTTGTGTGTCGATTTGAGATATAAAGAAACGTTACCTCATAAATGTTTCGATTCCTTGAATCTTTGGTTGCTCTTCTTGCTTATAAACTTTTGCATTCTTTAATATCATTGGAAATTGAGCCTTTTAGAGTTTTTAACTTTTGAGTTTGTGTTGTTTTTTCTTGTTCCCAAGCTTTGGTCTTATGTGTTTTGCCCAGAAGTGCAAAAACTAAGTATGAGAGAATTTGATAGCAATATATTTTATTCATTTAATAATCCTCTCACTGGGCTTTTTAAGGTTCAATTAGACTTAATTAAGTCAGTTTTGTCATATTTTATGATATTGGGCCTAATTAGATCATTAAAGGAATTATTGCATGAATTGGTCTTAATTTATCTATTTGGCAGCGTTCAGTAAATTAGCTATAATCTGAGTTGTAAATATTTGATTGATGTGATTCTAGTCTTATAGAAAAGTTAAGATAATTCTCTACAAGTTTCATGAGACCTCAAGAGATAAATCACATGTTTGGATAATTTAAATTAGAGTTGAAGCAAGAACTAGAGTGCTAATGCTGACAGCTTGACCTCTGCACATTCATCAGCCTATTTCTTGAGCTATAGGAGTACAATTGATACCAAACAAGCCCAAATGAAAACTAAGACCCAAATATACAACTTTCATGAAGAACACAAGAGCTTATTCGAATGACTAGTAGGTCATATTGGTCCTAGAAGTCAGAACAAAGGTGCTATTGCTTGAACCCAAATACTATGTAAAGATTGGGTCATATCTTAGGTTGTAGGAGTTAGATTGTGCTTAAACTAATGTCATTGGAAAGCTGAGACAAAACCCTTTAACTTTCATGAAGATCACTTATGCAATAGGTGATGTTATGATAGAGTTATAGTCATGTGAAGACAACTAAATTAGTTGAACGGGGAGACAAGCACGGTAATAATTTTCCACTCATCCTGTAACACCTGTGAAAATGTGATAGACTTGTATAAGGTTACAGAGGTAGCCTAATACTTGATTATCATATCTGTGAAGTTTTGTGACCATCTGAGCACGTTTAGTCACTTTGCTGTAACTCTATGTGTTAAATATAGCTATTTTCAACCCCATTTTTTACTTAAACTGCTCAGTTAATGGTGATAAGTGTGGAGAACTTGTTTTTAGGTCCTAAATGTGTGAAAGTAGATGTGGTTAAAGTTTGAGAATTATCGGAGTTAGTTTGACATTTTTAAGCATACTGGTTGTGTGTTTTGGTACCGGATTAACCCCCAACAGATATGAAAAAATGTGAAAATGGTATAACAAGATTTTTAATGAATCTTAGGGTTTGTTTTAAACTTGTTAGAAGTTAGGAAACTTAGTTTGGTGATAACTAAGCGTTCTTAACTGTTCGGGTGAATTTTGGTCACTTAAGTGATCAAAATTTAGAGGGCACGACCCTATTTCTGTTACTGGCCTATTTAAGGCCAAAAAAAGCGAGACTTTTGTCTCACTTTTCTTTTCTCTTATCACGGATGCACAAGTAAAACAAAGGAAGAGGAGAATCAAGGTACCAAGGGAGGAGGATCTTCATCAAAACAAGAGAAGGAGCTTAGCTTTGTAGAGGAAAGGTTAACCGATTTCATTTATGAGAATTGAGGTAGGGGGAACCTTGTTCTTAAACTCATTTTTCTACTTTCTCCTTCTTGTTATTGAGTTATAGCTTGATGTGTGATTTTAGGTTTTGAGTTATTTTTCGTTGTTTAGGCTTGAATCTTGTTATAGGACTTGATGATGGCTTGTTTTTGAGTTGTGGGGTGTATGGAAATGGATTTCTAACCCTTGTATGCCTCAAATTCCATTTGAGTGGAGAATTAGGGTTTTAGGTTTTGAAATGAATGTTTATCCTTGATCTTTGGTTTTGAGTGAAATTAAAGTGGTTTAAGAAGTTTAAGGTTGTGATTAATGATTTTCTATGTGTTTGAGAACTTGCTGAGATCTTAGAATCACTGGAAAACTGGATTAGAATAGCTAAAATCTAAGAAAATGACCATTGGAACAATACCACGTTCTGCAAAGTTGATGCAGGGCTTTTGGTTGGGCGACACAGCCCATGTTTGAGGACATGGAGTGGGTCGTGTCCCTCTCTGCCAAGGGATTTTATGAATAGTGTTCACAGTGTAGGGCATGGGGTGGGCCGTGTCATTTGACACGGGCCGTGTCTTGGGCCAGAACCTTTCAAAATGTTTTTTTTTATGTTTTCCAAGTTCTTGGCTTGATGGGATCATTGACATATGTTCCCTAAAGTGTGTGGAGACTCTAATAGAGGTTTTAAATGAATGAAAATCAATAGGTATGTTAATTATCATGGTATTTAACATCATTGTGTTTCATGTTAGTAGTTAGGAATGTAAATCAATTAACATGCTAGTTATTGGAGTAATTGGCATTATTGTTGTTCCTTATCTATGTTGATGAGGGTGAGTCCTCATTATGGTGATCTAATGTGATTTTGAATGAGAAGGTAATCAATCCTTCCTATCACAAAGGTCATTGTTGCTGAAGACCGTGTAGTTGATGAGACTTCACTACCCGGAGAGGGTGATCATACATAATTGTAAGTGAAGAGGTAACATACCTTCCTGATCATAGTAATGAGTTGAGGATGGTCTTTCCCTCACACCCCGTGGTTTTGCTGGAACTGGGTTTCCAGTACTTGTTCAAAGCTTATAGAATCGAGTTTCTTTGTTTTGTTCAAGGCTCATGCATATCATGACTTTTCATAGAATTGGGTTCTTAAAAAAGTTTTCATACATTTTGCATTACATGTTTAGGATTATTGCATAGGCATAAGCATTAGTCATAAAGTTTGGCATAGCATGGCGATTGTATGGGCGGTTGCTACCATGACATATTCATGCATTGCAATTATATAGGCAATTGTGTGTCTCTGAGATGGAGATATTGTTTGCTTTTGTGGCTGAAATGTTTATTTGATAATTAAGTATATTATATGTTCGTATATGTTTATATACTGGTATTGGAATACTTCTATTGAAATATGTTTTCTAACCCCGATTGTGTTGCCATGTAAATCTAGGTGTTAGTTCCTCAAAAGGGAAGGAGAAGATGGATGAAGATTAGTATAGTTATATGCTTTTCGATGATAATTAGGTTGTATAATATGCTAGTCTTTGTTGTTGTAAAAGGTTATGTATTATAATATACCTTGGAGGCATTGATGTATATATAACTTTTGTTATCGTGACTCTCCATATTTACTCATTATGTATCATGGGTTAAATGTAGATGTATGTTAATAGTAGCAGGACCAGTATTGGGTTATTCATTTATATGATAATATATTTGGGTAGCAAATATTGGGTTATTACACATCCACTCACTCATTAGACAACTCTATTGTCATTTTTCACTCATCCACCCACTCATCCATCCACTCATTAAATAACTCATTTGTCATTGTGTACCCTTCATGCTCTATAAAAGGCACCATTGGTTGCTCATTAGAATCATCTTGGTTTAGAGATCAAGATCTTGTTATTGTATTATTTGTTTTTATTGTTGTAGCTTTCTTTTGTTCTAAATATAAATTATGTTCATCTCCTTCTTCTTCTCTTTTTCTTTCTTCTTATTTATGAATAACTAATTTTTATTTTGCTTGGGTGAAAGGGTTAAGATTTTGGTAATGAAATAATGTTAGATTAATCTCTTTCTTGTGCTTGAATGATATATTATCAAGTGATCATTATATGTGTTATATTTTATTTCCAATCAATTTAGAAACCCTCCTTCTAAAGTGGAGATCTTGATTTGTTGTAGACAATAGACTGACACAATGAATGCTTGAACCAATTTATAGGTATTGGAGTTATTAATCCTCTTGTAAAGTAGAGATCTTGATTTGTTGTAGACACGAGATTAGCATAATAAATGCTTGAACCCATTTACAAAGTATTGGCGTTAGTGGATAATTAAAGAAACCATAATATAACTATATATTTAACTTTAAAAGAACTTTGAATGTTGTATTCTCCTATTGGAATCTCCGTTATGTGTGGATTCTAATTGAGTTATAAAAAGAAATAATTTTGACCTTAATTTATATACCAAGAGTGGATCTCCTAACCCAAACAAGTTCTTTTTTATTGTAAATAAGTTTTATCACGTTTATTGTTGTGGCAAATCCGTTCTTTACCTCAAAGAATTTTTCTTTATCAATTCCCTATAGATAAACCTTGGACTCCCAAGAATTTATTACTTGAGACAACCTACACTTGGGTTAGTAACATTTATCAATTCGCACCTGGAATCAATTGAATGAAGAACAAGGAACAAATACTGGGGCAAATTTTTCTTATCCTTGCAACTTTCTTTGGTTTCTATGCTTTCATTTTTCAAGTATGTGTCTTACCAAAAATTCATGTACGATTAGATTACCAAAGTGATGAAAGGAAGTTTGTTCATTCAACGAATTTCTATCCATTCATGGATGCATGTTTACTCATTAAGTTATGTCTCAAATAAGATAAATTTAAGGTCAACAATTTGATTTGACAATTCTATAGAAAGCATTCAATGATTGAGTTGGATTAAAATATTTCAGTAGCTCAAAGTACAAATTATAATGCAGCATTTGTTGGGAATGATTACAATACTAGCCACATAAGTTTTAATTGTCAAGAAGAAAATGGGGGTCAAAGAAAAAAGAAGAAGAAATGAAGAAGAAAAAAGAAAGTCAAAAGGATTCCAAGTCAACTGAAGGGCCTGATGAAGAAAAGCACATGAGCAAGGGTTTGATTGGTTAAAGCTTTCTAGAGTTGTCGCTGATTGAAATGATTTTAAAGAATAATTAAAAGAGAGAAAAGGAAAGAAAGAAAAAAAAGAGAAAGAAAGGTGAGAAAAAGATAAAGAAGAAAAATATCTTAAGTCCATGTCTTACTGGCACAAATAGTTTCATGTAATTTTGAGCGCATCAACTTTATACTTTTTTAAATTCTTTTGAGTGCATCGACTCCATGCATTTTGAGTGCATCGGCTTCATGCATTTTGAGCGCATTAGCTCGATGTATTTTGAGCACATTGGTTCCATGCATTTTGAGTGCGTTGGCTCCATGCATTTTGAGCACATTGGCTCCATACATTTTGAGCGCATCAGCTCTATACATTTTGAGCGCATCGGTTCCATGCATTTTGAGCGCATCAGCTCCATGCATTCTTTGAGTGCATCAGCTCTATATATTTTAAATTCTTTTGAGCGCATTGGTCCCCTACATTTTTAAATTCTTTTGAGTGCATCAGCTCTATGCATTTTTAAATTCTTTTAAGCACATCAACTCCATGTATTTTAAATTCTTTTGAGTGCATTGGTTCCATGCATTTAAATTTTTTGTCATTTACTTTTGAGCACATCGGCTCTTCGCATTATATTGTTTTCGCATTGTTTTTTTTTGTATCATCTTATGCTCCTGAACAAAATTCGAGTTCATGTCTTTACTCGTTCCTTACAATGATAAAATGAAAAATTACAGTTATTCTTTTATCTAGTAAGAAACAAGTAAAAAGGGACAACTGTGAACACTCAATTTTGTCAGGGGCATTTTGTTTATAAAAAAAGGAAAAAAAGAAAAAAAATAAAAAAGAGAAATAAAAAATATATATAAAATGACCCAATTTTTAACGTAAACCCATAACTCGACCCATTATCCCATAACTTGGCCCATTATCCATCTCATAACCCATATGCCATTAAACTTATCCTAAACAAACCCTAGCAGTCATCATTAAACTCATCCTAAACAAACTTATCCCAAACCTTATCGCCATCACTCTCCAAACCATAATTTTTTTCTATAAATACCTATCACCTACACATTTTTGACACACAGACTTCTGCCTACAGCAAACACCCTAGCAATCCTTGTTCATTCTTTTTTCTCCCATATCTAGCAGCAACAAACCTCTGCCAAAAATCCCTTCCATTGCTACTCCATCACGTCCAAACTCCCTTCTATCTCCACTCCACCAATCACCATCAACAACTTCATCACCATCATCCCTTTAACCAACCAGCCACTATCTTCATCATTATCATCTTCATCATAACACCAAGACCCCCGTAGCCACCCTTCACCATAACAGCTACCCTCCATAACCACCAACCTTCACTTTCATCTTCAACCTTCAACCATACCCCACCACAACAACCCCCATTCACCTTCCATACCTTCATATGCACCAAATCACACTTGTGACAACCAATATCCCAGCACCATCCACTCAGTCACGACCCAACCACCCACCAAAACCTATAACCCATCACTCATGTAACAATTCCGCCCTGTGTTTGGATACATACCTTTGAAGACTTGTTTTGATGATAACAAACGTGAAGAATAAATGAAGATGATAAATAGACCAAGTCTAAGTTTATATTTTATTAGCATTAGGACTTAGGATCTATTGTATGGAACTCACTTTGATATCTCTTTGTTTTTGAAAGAAAAGATAAAGCTTGTTTTTAAACTAAGTTTTCAAAACATTTTTGAACTGAGTTATTCGAATAGAACCTAGTCTATTCGAATAGACCCTTTTACGAGACTCTGTGTTTTAAGGTTTTATTCGAATAACATGTCTTTTATCTGAATAGATGAGCTTTTTCAGAACTATGTTTTAAGTGAGTTATTCGAATAACTCAAATGTTATTCGAATATACCCTTTCTGTTTAAACTTCTTTTAAACTATGATATTCGAATGGTTTAGCTGTTATTCGAATAACCCTTCGTTCTCAGAACTCTGGTTTTAACAGAGTTATTCGAATAACACATTGGTTATTCGAATAACCCATTTCAGACGAGGTTTTAAATTGGTTTCAGGAACAGTATTATTCGAATAACCTGTTAAGTTATTCGAATAAACACGTTTGAATACGAAGTCTGATATGGAAACTTTCAAACATTTTGAATTTGGTTAATTTGTTTTCTAAATGCTGTTAATTATACCTAAACGGCTATCTCCATGTTTTTCCCTATAAATAGCAAGCTTGGTCACAAATTTCATTACCCATAACTCTGATATATTTTCTGATTACTCTGATTTATGAAAATTATTTTCTACGCTCTTTTTTGTTTAAAAACTTTGAGATATTTCTGTGAGAGCTCCATTAGCACTTCAATTTGTATTACTTACTCTGAGTGAGAGTTTCTCTTCATCTATTTTTTTCTGATATTCTGTATCGAGGGTGAGGTATCCCTCAAGGTTTGTATAAAGGGTGAAGTATCCCTGCAGGCTGAGACTTTAGCACATGGGTAGAGTTTCCCTGTGTGTGAAAAGTGCTCTTTTGTGTAACGGTAGCAAGCACCTATTAAAGCTTGTATACTTAGTGAAAAACCTCGGCTTTCAAGGACTGGACGTAGACCACAGTGGGTTAGTGGTCGAACTAGGATAAATACTATGCCTGCTTCTCTTTTACCTAATCTCTTTATTTTATGCAATTTAATTTACTGCACATTTATTTTTCGCTGCTCTTTATTGTTTCTTTTCTTCTTCTCGTTCCTTCTGTGCATTTATTTATTAAGCCTTTAATATCTATTTTTTGTTAAAAAGAGGTTTTGCGAAAAAGTTTTATACTCAATTCACGCCCCCTCTTGAGTACTAGAAGCCACTTGGTAACACGCCCAACACCCATCCACCCAATCATGCTAGCGTAGCCACGAACCGGAGCCACCGCACTTCACAACCAGAAGACCTCACCGTCTTCCTCGTCCTCTAACTCCAGGCCCAACCACTCACCACCCTCGCAGTGACCACCGACCTCCACCGTCTTTGTCCTCTGCGCACGAACCAGCAAACTTAGATTTGTGCACAAGCTCAGCCACCACTTCCGCAACCAGCCACCACTGCGCAGTCAACGGTGGACCCATCACCCCTGAAGCCACAACCCGCAAACCAAGCCATCGCTCACCCGCAAAGCCCCACAATATCCCGTCGTCTAACTACACAATAACCAAAATTGTGCGTTGCAAATCTGCGTCCTCTGCGCCACCAGACCAGAGCTCCACCAGCCATCGCTTGTGCCGTTGCTACTCTGCCTTGGTCTCTACCCTTTATTCCGTTCCAAAATAGAACCCCCCTTCTTTGGCTTTTTTTTCGTAAGCTTTGCTGTGTTTTTTTTTTTTTTTGTTTCTAGATTTTGTTAGTTTTTTTTTTTTTTTGAGAAATGGTTTAGATTAATGGGTTTATTGGGTTTTAAAAAAATTAAAAATATAAACAAAAAAGATTAAAATAAATGGTAAATAAAAAATAAAAAAATAAAAAATAATTAAACCTTTTTGGAAGAATAAAACAGGATTATCTAAGTTGTGACAACTTGTTAATCTTATAATTTTTATAATCATCTGAGTTGTGACAATTTGATAATTCAAATTATTTTATTTTATTTTATTTTATTCTTTTTATGTTTTGTCTTCAAATTTTTATTTTTTTGAAATAAAATAAATGACTAATCCATAAAGACTCAAAACTCTTTTCTTTAAAAAAAATTGTAAAAAACTTGATAATCAATGGGTGATGTCTCTAGTGTGACACCGAGCTTCACCCATTCAAACCTTAACATAATTAACTAAGTCGCGATGACTTATTAATTCAATTTTTCAAAAAAATAAAAATTAAATCATTTTTTCTTTAATTAATATCAATCAACCCACAATTATTTTCTAGAGAACAACGTGACTCAGAGTTCCTCATTGCACTTGGGGATACGTAGGAGCGAAACCCCTATTTCGTCAAGCCAAAAATTAGTTTTTCATAATTTATTTGTCTATTTCGTTTGTTACTAAGTGGCCTCAATACTCAAGAGGGAGGTGAATTGAGTATGTAAAACAAGTTCACAAATCTTTCGCAAAACGTTTGATAATCAATTTTCGTTGAAGCTATTGGATGATTAGAGATGATTGGATAGATGAGATAAACACTTTTACTCATAAATGTAATAGCCAAAGGAAACAATATTCAAGCAATTCAATAAAACAGTGCACAATGTAAAGAGAAGGGTTTAGAGAAAACAAATACAATGATTTATCCTGGTTCGATCACCAATCCACTTGTGATCTACGTCCAGTCCTCAAGCAACCACTCGAGATTTTTCACTATATCTTTAAGCTTCAATAGTTGCTTGACAACCTTTACAACCTTGAGTACTCAACACTTTGGGATACCTCACCCTTGGAGCTTGAGTCTGTTCAACTAAGGGATGCCTCACCCTTTACACTTTTGGAGGGATGCCTCACCCTATTTACAAAGCAATTTAGATTGATAGACTGAAACTCTCACAAGAGTAAATGATTACAAATTGAAGCTCTAATATGCTCTTAAAAGATATCTCAAGATTTTCAAGAAAAACAGAGCAAGAACATTTCAGAGTATGATTTTCGTGTTTAAGTGTTAGATTGATGTTCTGAATTGAAGGTTAGCCATTAATGAAGCCCCGAGGCAAGTATTTATAAGTTATATGAAGAAAGAGGGTGTTAAAGCCAAGCATTTAATGCCATTAATATAGCCGTTGGACTCTGTCAATCAATTACACAGTAAATGTAATCGAATACATTGTTGTTCTAACGTGTTATTTGGTTTCTGGGCTCTGTGTAATCGATTACATTCTTAGTGTAATCGATTACAAGGCCTCTGACTTGCTTTGTAATCGATTACCATTTTCATGTAATCGATTACATACCTTCTTCAACGTGTTCTTGCCTTTCTGGGTTCAATGTAATCAATTACATTACTGGTATAATCGATTACAAGGCCTCTGACTTACTTGTAATCGATTACATACTCCATGTAATCGATTATCAGCTCTCTGTTTAGCTTGTAATCGATTACAAAACATGTGTAATCGATTACCTTGACCTTTGAACACATTTTTCAACCGCAATTGAGGATTCGTGCCATTTCTTACTTGTAGAAACTTGGATTGAAAAAGATTAACTTATGTTTTACAAAATCCAAGATTGAAATCAACATTTCTTTAAAAAAGAACTTTGAATATCAAGTTGATTTAAAAGATCTTGAAAAACCATTTGAATATAATTGAGATACCTTGAGAGCATTTCATATTGATGTCCTAAGTCTTATGACTAAATAAACCTCTTGACTCTTTTCTTTGATCTTGATCTTTTCTTTTGCACTTGATCTTCATCTTTGACTTTGTTATCATCAAAAACCATTTGACATGCTTTAAGGACATAAGCATTCACATTCTCTCCCTTTTTGATGATGACAAACTGATCATAGGAAAAAGAAAGAGTTTTTGCATTTATATATATTAGAGATTTAGGCGCAACTCTCCCTTGGAGTTTATGCATGATATAGAATAAGATTTTTCATGTAAAGAGCTCAAAAAGCTCCCTCGTACACATGCAACATTAACTAGATTTCATTTTTCACAATTCTCTCCCCCATTGGCATTATAAAAAAGACATAAGCATTTAGAAGAAAAATTACGACAACTTTTCATCTGTATTTCATGATTTCCCAGGAAGTAAACAAGTATAGCCAAAATAGGAAATGCAAAGAGAATATAATGAATCCAGTATATTCAAATCAAGAGAATATCCAACATAACCAATATTCAAAATAGGAACTGATACTAATGTTATATAACTGAGCAAATACATGTACAATGTAGCCATAAGAAAATACAATGAAAGCATCAGAGCAATGGGCCATGATCACTATCAGTAGCCTCGCTGTCACTGTCCTCATCCGTAGCGATGTCTCCTAGATCAACATTATCATTGCCGGGCTCAAGGTCGTCCTCATAACTGAGGAGGTCCTCATTATCAGTAGGGACGCCAGAGGGACTAGCAAAGGACAAGGGAACAAGAGAGGCAGAGGATGTGGGAGGTGCAGCAGCAGCACTCCGAGTAAAATGAGGTCCTGTCAGGAGGGAGCGAATGGAGGCAAGCTCCTGATTTGAGTAGTCCATTCTCAGCTCAAGGTGATCTACCTTCTGCTTAATGTGATCCATGCGTGTTTCCATCGTAGTGCTCAGGTTTCCCATCTTTTGGAGCAGGAGGTCCAGTGTGGCTATAGCTGGAGCTGGAGCAGGAGCAGGATACTGAGCTTATTCATCATCATCACTGTCCGGATCATGATGGATATGTCCAAAGCTACCATGGGCAATGTAGTGCCATCTATCATCGACTTTGTATAGCTGAAGCTTTTTCAAGGTATGTAAGCCGATAGATTGTGGCACTTTTGAGCTGGTGTCCTTGGACTCCTCAGCCAAGGAAATGTGACAGTGTTCCAGGATTGCTGTGCCCCAGCATAGCAAATGGTAGAGCAGAGTTTTTCTTTTTCTTCACATCCAACATGTGCTCAATGATGTAGTATCCCCATTTGATTGGTCTTGCAGTGGTCATTGTCCATAGGGTCACCACGTCATCCTTTAGAACCTGAGAGTAATTCCCTCCCCTAGGAATCAACCCCCTAACCAGAAGATAGTGGAGTACCCTGTTCTCCATGGTTAGGCTAGTGGCCATGACCCTCTTCTTGGGATCACTGGGGGGATAGTATCCTAACCTTATTAGAGAAAGAAGAGTAGCCTTATGCTCAAATTCATGACCCCAAATTTTAGCATTTCCACAAAAATTTGCTCCATCAGGAGTGAGTTTGGTCAGCCTATACCATTCATGCATAGTGATCTTAATCTGTTGCTTCTTCACCTCAAAAATTAAACACTCATCCTCATACTTTAGATTGCCATAAAATACTTTCACTAAATTTGGATAGATGACCTTCTCAATGATAAGGAAACCCAGCAGTCCTAAGGTTTCAATGGTTCTAAAACTTTGTAGGGGTTCACTCTCACAGAAAGCTATAGGGAGATACCTGGGGGATATTATCTTCTGTAGCTGGAAGTTTTTCCTAAACAACTCAGCTTTCTTTACAGTGGAGAAATGGCGAGTGAGGTCCAGGCCTGAAATATTGCGTGGAGCTACACGTGAGGATTCTCCAATGATAACCCCTATTCTGGGGCATTTTGAACGGTGAGAAGGCTCTGCCATTTGATAAGGAAGAAGAGAATGGGATGAAAGGAATGTGTTTGGAGATGAGTGAGTGAGAGAGGTGAGAGAAGTACAGTTTAGGGCAGAGAGGGAGAGAGGTGATGGGGAGATTTGGGTGATGGATTGTGATGGGATTTGGGAGATAGGCTGTGTAGAGAGGGGATTTTCGAGTGAGACGGAGGTGAAATAGAGGATTTGGGTGAGATTTGAGTGAGAAAAGAAGGATTTGGAGGTTGGGTCTTCGTGGGAGCAGAGGAGGAAGACGAAGAAACTGAAAGGTTTCTGATAAATGAAGCATGCGCGCGTCAAAAAACTTTTTAAAAACCCTGTGTAATCGATTACATTTGTATTGTAATTAATTACAAGCCTCTGTTACTTATGTAATCGATTACATTTTTTGTGTAATCGATTACCATGCTTCTGGGGAACCTTGTAATCGATTACATTGTTAGTGTAATCGATTACCTGAGTTTTGAGTTAATTGTAATCGATTACAACAGTTGTGTAATCGATTACAACAGTTGCCTTTGTAATCGATTACAAAGGCCTTGTAATCAATTATCAGCATACTTAAACTTAGATTTTGCATTCCAAACACCATAGAATCAATTTTAAACTATTCAAATCAGTTCCAGAACATCTTAAATCAATTCAAATCATCATGCAAGCATATAATCTAATCATATTATGATTCAAATCACATAATTATGCAAAATTACTACTTTTACCAAGAATTACACCCTTTTTGGTGAAATTGTGAAGTTGTTGAGTTGCTTGGAAGTCTTTGACATGAAGGAGCACATGCAAAACAACTTAGGGGAAATCTCCGACGCTCAAGTCAGTGTTGGATTCAAATATGATTAAAATTCAAAGATTTATGCAGCAAATGGTTACAATTATGCAGAAAGCAACATGTTATGTATCAAGATGGCATATTATGCAGCAAATTGATTTTTGGTTTATGTAGCAACTAATCAACTTATGCACGATTGATCCAATATACTAAGTTCATTTCTTATATAGAAAAATGCTTCTTTTGCTAAGTGCTTAGTGAAAATGTCAGCTAGTTGCTTAGTGGTTTCTACAAATTCAAGCATACAATCACTCTTTTGAACATGGCCTCTAATGAAATAATATCTTATTTCAATGTGTTTTGTCCTAGAATACAAAAATGGAATTTTTGGAGAAATTAATTGCACTAGTATTATCACATCTTTTGGGGATGTGATTGAGTTCAAGACCATAGTCCAAGAATTGTTGCTTCATCCAAAGGATTTGAGCACAACAACTCCCAGCTGCAACATTTTAGCTTTAGCTGTAGATAATGCCACACTATTTTGTTTCTTGCTATGCCAAGAAACTAGTGAGCTTCCAAGCAAGTGACATGTCCCACTAGTGCTCTTCCTATCCATTTTGCATCTAGCAAAATCAAAATCGGAATACCCAATAAGGCTACATGAGGCGCCCTTAGGGTACCACAAACCCATTTGTGATGTGCCTATTAGATATTTCATTATTCTTTTAGCAGCACTTAGGTGTGATTCTTTAGAATTAGCTTGATATCTAGCACACATGCATACACTAAACATTATATCAGGCCTACTTGCAGTGAGATAAAGGAGTGAGCCAATCATACCTCTATATTTTGTAATTTCTACAGATTTACCTCCTTCATCCTTGTCCAAATAGCAAGAGGTGCCCATAGGAGTAGCCATATGCTTGGCATTGTCCACTCCAAAGTTCTTAAGCAACTCCTTGCAATACTTGGATTAGCTTATGAAAGTCCCTTCTCTTGTTTGCTTGATTTAGAGACCAAGGAAGAAGTTGAGCTCACCCATCATGGACATCTCAAACTCACTTTGCATAATATTTGAAAATTCTTTATAAAGAGAGTTAGTAACTCCAAATATAATGTCATCAACATAGATTTGAACTAGAAGTATGTCGTACATTTTATGTTTTATAAAAGGGTTGGTATCAACTTTGCCTCTAGAAAAACCTTTTTCCAAAAGGAATTTACTCAACCTTTCATACCAAGCTCTAGGAGCTTGTTTCAAGCCATACACCGCCTTTTTCAGTTTAAAAACATGGTTGGACATTTCAAAATCCTCAAAACCAGGAGGTTGTTCCACATACACCTCTTCTTGTATAAAATCACTTAAAAAGGCACTTTTGACATCCATTTGATAGAGTTTGAAATCCATGATGCAAGCATATCCAAGTAACATTCTAATGGCTTCTAATCTAGCTACGGGAGCATAAGTTTCTTCATAGTCTATGCCTTCTTCTTGATTATAGCCCTTAGCTACAAGCTTAGCTTTGTTTCTTATTATTAAACTCGTTTCATTAAGTTTGTTCCTAAAAACCCATTTGGTGCCACTTATAGGATGATCATTGGGCCTTAGAATTAACTCCCAAACTTGATTTCTTTCAAATTGATTTAGTTCTTCTTGCATGGCCAAGATCCAATATTCATTATTAATGACCTCATTTATGTCTCTAGGTTCAACTTAAGAGATAAAAGTTAAATGATTACATGCATCTCTAAGTGAGTTTCGAGTAATTATCCCTTTTGATACATCACCTATCACCTTGTCGAGAGGGTGATATCTTGATGTCCTCCATTCCTTGGGTAAATCCATGATTTCTGAATCCTTTTGCCATGAGTGATCAAGGAGTCTCTTTTCTTACTTCTTGGACTCTTTCTCTTGATTTTTCAAGTACGTTTTTGTTAAGATTTCTGCAACATCATCAACAAGCTCCTTTCTCGGCTCATTTGGGTTAGTTTCATTAAATGCAACATGTATAGACTCTTCTATAATTATAGTTCATTTATTATAGACTCTAAAGGCCTTACTATGTATAGAATAGCCAATAAATATTTTCTCATCAGATTTTGCATCAAACTTTCCCAAGTTATCCTTTCCATTATTTAAGACAAAATATTTACACCAAAAGACATGAAAATGTGATACATTTGGCTTCCTTCCCTTATATAATTCATATGAGGTTTTCTTTAAAATTGGCCTTATTAGGGCTCTATTCATAACATTACAAGCTGTGTTAACCGCATCCACCCAAAAGTACTTAGGAAGGTTGGCCTCATTGAGCATAGTTCTTGTCATTTTCTCTAAAGATCGATTTTTCTTTTCTACAACACTATTTTATTGTAGTGTTCTAGGGGTAGAAAAATTATGCTCAATGCCATGTTCATCACAAAAAGTTTCAAATTTATGATTTTTAAAGTCACCACCACGGTCACTTCTTATGGATGCAATACAAATTTTTTTTTTGTTTTGGATAACTTTGGCAAGCTTTTTAAATAATTGAAAAGCATCATTTTTGTGTGCCAAGAATAATGTCCATGTAAACCTAGAAAAATCATCCACAATCACTAATGCATAGTAAATCCCACCAAAGCTCATAGTTCTAGAGGGACCAAAAAAATTCATGTGTAAAAGTTGTAAAGGTCTAAAAGTTGAAACCATGTTTTTAGCTTTAAAAGAGACCTTTACTTGTTTTCCCTTTTGACATGCATCACAAAGTTTGTCTTTTTCAAATTTGAGCTTTGGAAGACCAATTACTAGTTCTTTAGAAACCAATTTGTTTAAGTGATCCATGTGAATATGAGCAATTCTTCTATGCCATAACCATGAATCATTTTCTTTACTCATAAAGCATTTAGCATCATTTGAGGAAATATCATCAAGACTAATCATATATATATTATTGACCCTATGACTAACAAACTTAACTTACTTATCATCCTTTCCCTCAATTATGCAACAAGAAGAATCAAATATAACTCTATTGCCTTTAACACATAATTGACTAATGCTAAGTAAATTATGTTTAAGTCTTTCAACAAGCAAAATATTATCAATTGATGATGAAAGGATCTTACCAACTTTACCAATTCCAAGGATCTTCCCTTTGTTGTTATCACCATATGTGACATGACCATGCTTTTTGGGGGCAAGGGAGGAGAACTTAGAGCCATCACCGGTCATGTGCTTGGAGCAATCACTATCAAGATACCAACTTGAGCTTTTGATTTTCAAGCACACCTACAACACACATTCAAATTTTAACCTTTGGTACCCAAATTGTTTTGGGTCCTTGTGTGTTAGAGTTAGGCATAGTGCCTTTAGGAACCCAAACCCTTTTGATTCCAACCTTGGTGTTTATGTTCTTTCTAACATTGCAAGTGGATGCACTATGCCCTTTCTTACCATAATGAAAACATTTGACAAAGGAGCTACTTAAAGTATTTGAGGAAACAAAGAAATTCTTATAAGACTTTTGATGGTTATTTGGATTAAATCCTAAATCGGCTTTTTGAAAAACACATTTTTATTTCCCTAATAACACATTCAAGTTGTCTCTTCCAAAGGTAAATTTTGCAAGAATGTTGTTCAAATCTTCAATTTCTTTGTCAAACACTTTGCATGATGAACAAGGTAATGATATGGATGTGTTATCATGTGTGGAGCAAGTCATGCATAATGAGTTAGTATCAATAAGTCCTAAGGTCTCATTTTCAATCTTAAGCTCATTTATCTCCTTGCTTAAAATAGAAACTTTGTTTACCAATAAGGAGATTATTTTGTTAGAAGATAAAACCATTTTATTGAGTCTCAAAAATTCATCATGTAATTCTTGAAAAGTATCTTGCAATTCATCATAAGAAGGTGGAGATTCTGAGTTAGAAGATGTTACCTCGGTGTCGCTCTCTCCACTTTCTTCTCCTTGAGCCATGAGACAAAGATGAGCTTCTTCTTTCTCCGAACTATCGGAAGAGCTTATGTCATTGTCCTCCCATGCTATATATGCTCTCCTTCCTTTCTTTTCTTTAGAAGATCTTTTCTCAAACTTTTTCGTCTTCTTAAGATACATAGGACACTCCATTTTCATGTGCCCTGGTTTTCCACATTCATAACACTTTGGAGGAGTAGAGGATCCTTCTCCTTTGTGATAAGCTTTCTTTTGAGGAAAATGTGGTCTTCTTTGGAATCCCTTCTTCTTCAAGAATCTTCCAAACTTCCCCACAAGGAGACTAAGATTCTCCTCACTTAGCTCAAAAATTTTTGTATCCTCTTTACCATCTTCATCATTATCTTCAATTGTAGAAGAGGTGACTTTGAGTGCATTTCCCATTTTCTTCTTATCATGCTCTTCATTTTGATTGAGCCTATTTAGCTCCAACTCATGTTCTTGAGGCTTCCCAAATAAGGTAGCTAGAGACATTATTGATAAATCTCTTGATTCTGCAATAGCCATTACTTTCGGTTACTAATTCCTGCTCAAGCATCTCAAGACTTTGTTAATAAGATCTTCATTAGGAAATGTCTTTCCCAATGAGATAAGATGATTAACAATATGTGTGAATCTCTTGAATACTTTCACCTTGGTTCATTCTAAATAATTCATATTCATAAGTAAGAATGTTTATTCTAGATCACTTTACTTCACTTGTACCTTTATGAGTTACTTGTAAAGTATCCCACATTTCTTTAGCGGTCTTGCAATTTGACACCCTAAAGAATTCATCATACCCTAAGGATGTGGTGATGATGTTCTTGGCTCTCAAATTGTATTGAACCTTCTTTTTATCCTCATTGGTCCATTCATCTCTAGGTATATTAATTTTCACACCATCTTTAGTATGTGTGGGAACAAAAGCACCATTTTCAATGGCGTCCTACATGTCTAAGTCAATAGCTTCAATAAAAATTTTTATCTTTTCTTTCTAATAGGCATAACCATCCCCATTGAAATAAGGAGGTCTATTTATAAAAGAACCTTCATTTGAAAAACCATTTGAAGCCATCACTTCTCTTAAAGCTGCTAAGCTCTTTATACAAGAGTCTAACTCTAATACCACTTGTTACCAAGTGGCCTCAATATTCAAGAGGGGGGTGAACTGAGTATGTAAAACAAGTTCACAAATCTTTCGTAAAACGTTTGATAATCAATTTTCGTTGAAGCTATTGGATGATTAGAGATGATTGGATAGATGAGATAAACACTTTTACTTATAAATGTAATAGCCAAAGGAAACAATATTCAAGTAATTCAATAATACAGTGCACAATGTAAAGAGAATGGTTTAGAGAAAACAAACATAATGATTTATCCTGGTTCGATCACCAATCCACTTGTGATCTACGTCTAGTCCTCAAGTAACCGCTCGAGATTTTCCACTATATCTTCAAGCTTCAATAGGTGCTTGACAACTTTTACAACCTTAAGCACTCAACACTTTGGGATACCTCACCCTTGGAGCTTGAGTCTCTTCAACTAAGGGATGCCTCACCCTTTACACTTTTAGAGGGATGTCTCACCCTCTTTACAAAGCAATTTAGATTGATAGAATGAAACTCTCACAAGAGTAAATAATTACAAATTGAAGCTCTAATATGCTCTCAAAAGATATCTCAAGATTTTCAAAAAAATAGAGCTAGAACGTTTCAAAGTATGATTTTTGTGTTTAAGTGTTAAATTGATGTTCTGAATTGAAGGTTAGCCATTAATGAAGTCCCAAGGCAAGTATTTATAAGTTATATGAAGAAAAGAGCTATTGGGGGTGTTAAAGCCAAGCATTTAATGCCATTAATATAGCCGTTGGACTCTGTTAGATTGCTTGTAATTGATTACATAGCAAATGTAATCAATTACATTGTTGTTCCAACGTGTTCTTGGCTTTCTGGGCTCTGTGTAATCGATTACATTCTTGGTATAATCGATTACAAGGCCTCTGACTTGCTTTGTAATCAATTACCATTTCCATGTAATTGATTACATACCTTCTTGAACGTATTCTTGCCTTTCTAGGTTCAATGTAATCGATTACATTACTGGTGTAATCGACATAAGGCCTCGATTTGCTTGTAATCGATTACATGCCCCATGTAATCGACACAAATTGTTTAGTTTTGTAATCGATTACAAAACATGTGTAATCGATTACCTTGGCATTTGAACATATTTTTCAACCCCAATTGAGGATTCATACCATTTCTTACTTATAGAAACTTGGATTGGAAAAGATTAACTTATGTTTTACAAAATCCAAGATTGAAATCAACATTTCTTTAAAAAAGAACTTTGAATATCAAGTTGATTTAAAAGATCTTGAAAAACCATTTGAATATAATTGAGATACCTTGAGAGCATTTCACATTGATATTCTAAGTCTTATAACTAAATAAACCTCTTGACTCCTTTCTTTGATCTTGATCTTTTCTTTTACACTTGATCTTCATTTTGCACTTGATCTTCATCTTTGACTTTGTTATTATCAAAAACTATTTGACATGATTTAAGGACATAAGCATTCACATCATTTTTCTTTAAATAAAAGGGGTAAAACAAATATTTTCAAGAGTTTATCAAGAATTTGCACAATTAACTTAAGGTACCGTCTCAAGACGGGTGTGTTAGTCGTATTGTGGGATTAAGTTTCCACTCTTCCCTATACATAACTAACTCCTTAATTCAATCTGGTTTCAAAGACTATTTTTCTTGGGTTTTTCAATTTTTTCTAATAAAAAATAAAATTAGTGGCGACTCCTAAATTTTTAATCTAAGTTGCTATTCCACCGCGATCACGATCGCGACACCTAATACAATGATATTTTAAAGCGAACAATTGTTCATCTCTCGGGCCACCGTAATACTTTAAATTCAGAACTTGCCAAAGGGGAATAAGTTGTTGACCGTTTACAGAAAAAAAAAAAGAACATGATGTGACCGCCAAGGCATCTCTGGACATTCCATTCCTCATTTAAAATCTTGCTTTTACCCAAGCACATGTACTTCATGAAAACATTGATTTTTTCTTGTTTTTTTTATTTGACTTGGGTACTCATGTTGCTCGCTGACAACTGTCGAGATTACCAAATTTAAATCAATAACTAACCGATTTACCAAAACTACTTGTAGCATAAGGTAACACCGGGTCGAGCCCGTAGATCATTCTAATTATGAAGTCAGATTAAGAGGTTAATAAACAGGGGGGAAAAGTTTTAGAAAATTAAACAACAAAGAGCAATTAAAAAGAGTAAACAAGATTAGGAAAACAACCTATCCAAGAGAATTAACCAATCTTGATTTTAATCCATTCTTGATCTTTATAGATCCGTTCAACTATCAACCAAATCCTTGATCTTAGATCACATCAAGACGCCTCTCAATGATCCATGGATCTTCTACTAGAAATGCTTCTAGAATTTAATTAATTAAGGTTAGACAAATTAAGCATCCATCCAAAACCCAAATTAACTTAAAAACCAAGATCCAACCAAGCTAAACATTCATCAAACACCTTTGATGCATTATTTAACCTCTGAATTCATCTCTTGGCACATGATAATTACGCAATTAACATATGCAAATCCCAATCAAATTAAGCATTAAATCAGAATTTAAACAAGAGAAGAAGAGAAAGAGAAACTTGATTAATAGATGAATGTATAGCAATTAAAACAAGATCTCAAGATTAATCATCAAGCTTGTCAATCTCTTGGATTGATTAAAGAGGTTTAGCTCTCCATAGCCATCACCATTAGAGAACCTTCAAGAACCATACAAAAATGAAAATAACAAAGAGAGAGGAGGAGAGGAAGAGAAGAAGAGAATTCTCCAAAAATGAAAACACTAAAACTACAAGAACCAACTACAAATCACACCTCTCGTAGAAGCTCTCCCCTCCTTCTTTACAAATCTGATTGCTCTCCTCTTAATCATTCACAAAGAGTCAAAAGTAATTCACCCACTCTTGTTAATTATTCATCCATTATCAAAGTATGTCTCCCACCTTCCATTGAATTATTTTCTCATTATGAAAGTGTGTCTCCCACCTTCCAATGATTCCTCCACTTTTTCCACGTTGCTATCTTTTCAATTTCTGTCATAATCTTAAATTCAAATCAAGTCCATCAGATAGCGTTTGAAGTAAGCTTTCCAAGGAGTACTCATATGCTTAATTTGGGCTTGAAATGAGTGAGATATGCCCAAAATAGTGAAGGTGTGTCCAGAATTTGTAACAGTACCGCTGGTCCAACTTCAAAGCTATATTTGACTATGTAAACATCCGAATCTTCCAATTTGACATTTCACAAAACTTGTAGATATTTTTCTCATCTTTCCTAGAATATAAAGAACATCAAAATCAGAGATCTACAACTCAAGTTATGGTTAAAATACTGAACCACTGTCAATATGCATTAAAATCCAAAAATTTTGCTTTAAAGCCCAATTCAACCCAATGATCTAAATGAGTGCTAAGATCACTTAATTACAATCTGGACATCATTAATAAGGTAATTGTGTGGATAATTAATATGTTAAAAATCATAATTATCAAATACCCCCACACTTACTCTTTTGCACGCCCTCGGGCAAAACAAAAAAAAAAATAAAATAAAATAAAATAAAATAAACCGACTCAAAAGTTAAACATTCTAAAAGACTCAATTTCTAATAATATTTAAGAATGAAGAGCAATTAATAATTCAAGTAATCAAAACATTCATGAGGTAACACATCTTCAGATCTCAAATCAACAAGCAAGGATACTTCAATTGAAAAGCATGAGTAAAGAATGATAGATCCTCACAGAATTCACTCTCAATTTCTCAAGTATTTAAAAGGTAGGTATTTCACTCAATTCAATCATGAAAATTGCACTACTATAAGCTTGCTTATCTTCTACTTCTCCACTACTCAAAACACATGCATACACAAATCATGAGGACTTTATTCAAGGTTGTAGTGAGGTCAAGGTAACAGAAGAGGGTAAAATGGATATGAGAGGATAAATACCAAAGAGAATAAAAGCAAATGAGAGCTGAGTTCAAATAACAAGCATAAAAGTTCATCCCAACTCTAATGTATAACCCTTTACATATTCATTTCTCAATCCTTTTCTTTTTTTTTCTTTTTTTTTATATATATATGAACATAACTATATACAAACATTTTTTTTCTTTTTGTTTTGTTTTTTTGTTTTTTGTTTTTAGGAACTCTTTCCTTTTTCAACAACCATTTTGTACACACACCCCCACACTTTTTCAAAAACTCATTCATTAACCAAGCTAATGTTCTTTTATTCCCTAAGGTAAAGTAAGAACACGATTTTTCATTTAAGGCACATAATGAGCTAGAAACAAGGAATGGTCAAATAAGCTCAAAGGGGTTAAGTAAAGGAAAATATACAAGGTTGGCAAGAATCAGAAAATTTTCAAGAAGTCAAAAGAGTGTTTGATATCATATTGAAAACAAGGTTGGCTATTTGGTTAAACTAGCTAAGAAAGAGGGCCTCAATCATGTTCATGCATGCAAGTGAAATGTAGCCTCAAAAAGAATCAAAGCAAGTTCTAGAGTGATCATTAACATGAGTGAAAATCACACAAGAAAGAAGAGAATGGCATAACTGTTGAATCCATCCATTAGGCTCAAAATCTCATAAGGTATGCATCCATCAAACTCAATTCATCAATTCAATCATCCATAACTAAGCATATCAGTTCAAGAAAGAAGAAACGTTATTCAATCATGCAATGAACCCCTTTTTTGTTTTTTGTTTTTTTTGTTTTTTTGTTTTTATTTTTTTTAAACAACAAAACAAAACAAAAACAGAAAAAAATGCTAAAATCTCTTCCTCACACTTAATATAACATTGTCCTTAATGTAAAAAAGAGAGATAGAAAAGAGCAACACAACCTGATAAGAAGTGAATCAACGCCAAGCAGGAAAAGAAGCAAACTGTCAATGCCACATCAGACCCTAAAAAGAAATCAAATCATAAAACTTTAGTACTTCTACAATTTAATACTAATTAATTACTACCTAAAAACACTCCTGACTCTACCACCAATTAAGATGCGTCTCAAGAGTAAATAATTTACTCTTTACTCTGTCATCCCTAACTACTAAATTGATGACAAATACAACAAACATATTAACAAACACAATTTTTTTCTTTTTTTTTTCTTTTTTTTTTACAACAACCATCCTTCCCCCCAACCAGATCACAACATTGTCCTCAATGTCAAAACATAGATAGGTAAAGGATAGAATATATTACCTGTTGCTGCAATTACTGAAAAGAAAAATCTCACACAAATTTAAACAAAAAGAAAAAAAAATACGATAAATAAAACTAAAGATAAAGGAAAGTTATAGATGAAGTAATAAATCACACTCTTGCTCCTTCTTTCAGCTCCCTTATCAAGTTGCCTCTCTCTTGCTGTTGCCTCACGACCAATCTATCCGAGTTCTTCGGATTAGGTTTATAAACAAAAAACTTCTAATTTATCAATCAACTCATCAACAGTGGAAGCAAAAATAAGGAGTTATCTTGCCGAAAGTGTGATGAATTTCTTCTCCACAAAGATAGTCAAGAAAATATAACAAAAGATCAAAAAAATTATTAACATTCAGCAAACCTATGGGTTTATGGTGGATGTTCAGTTGAGCCCAAGAGACAATTTGAAAAATTTCTTCCAAAGTACCAAAACCACCTGGTAAGGCTATGAATGCATTAGAATTTGCAAGCATTGTCTTCATTCGTTCATCCATAAATGATACTTGAAGCTCTTCTCCAACTGTCTTGCCAGTGATGTTATTTTCAGTTAAAGGTTTAGGAATAACACCTAAAACCTGACTGCCTCCTATAAAAGCAAAAAGTGAAATAGCCCCCATTAACCCACGATAACCTCCCCCATATACAAGATGAATATTCCTCGCAGTAAGTGATCGACCAAGAGAGCTAGCTGCGTTTACAAATTCTAATCCCTTCCCATAACTCGACCCACAAAAAACACAGACATTTTTGAGGTTACGAATAGAAGGCCCCATTCTATACTCTTCCTCTCTTTGAGTGTTTCTGAGTTGAAGGTTAGTAGAGAAAATGGAGTGTTTAAATAAGAAAAAGAATGGGAAGGGAAATAATTGCACCTATAAGGGTAGGTTAGCTGTTGTCAGAAAAGGTTGAATTTTAGAAACATAAAATCTTTTTTTTTATTTTTTTTATTTTTTTTTCGAAAGATGACATGAAGAAGAAGAAGAGGATGATACGTACAGATTGTTTGTGGATATGGCTCACATCTCGCCTCTCGGTTTAACGTCCAAGAACGCTTAAACGTCTTCTATGAGTCGAGGATAAGCTTCCCATCCAATTTTCTTATAAATTGGCAAACAGAGTCTTTTAGAGTCAGATTCCCAAGACTGTAGCGTTTTTCTTCATCCTTGAAGAGATTCCACAATTTAAGAATTTCACGATGCACCAATCCACAAGAATGCATCTCAAGAGTCAATAAGATATCATCTAATGACTCATTACTCAGTCCATTCTTAATGAAGAAAATTTTATCTTCTCTATTTGCGGAAACCATCCCCAAAGTACGACATCGCTTGTTACAGTTCCATCGTCCACATTTGTAACAAACTTGTAACCTTTTTGCTCTTCTCCTTTTAGAATATGAACTTCTTCCAAAACCAGGCATATATGAGTTAAATGAAATTGAGGACTCACCGCTAATCGGACCTTTGCTTCAATTATCCAAAGACATCTTCTCGGCATACCTTTGTGCATTAACAAGCCTCAATCTTTCACATCGAACTTTGTAGATTGTTCTCGAGCATTTTGAGGAAGAGAAGGAAAATATTTGCTCGTTTTGAAAGAATGACATCCATTTTGAAGGAGAAGAAGGATTTAGTTATTTTGGGAAACCGAAAAATAAACCGACTTGAGAGTCACGAGTACCGTATCCGCCACTTAACCGGTAACACAAAGAACTCAAGAACTTGGTTTTCCAGGAATGGTTGAGTCTTTGGCCATTAACTTTAAGCGCATTACCATTCCTAGGATCCTCAATATCTATGGCCCCACGTGTTTGACAACCAAAGAACCGCGCCAACTAGATCTCAATTTTCCAAGGAGTAGGTGCAGATGATAATCTCAAAGCATAACTTTTGTTGACCAATTTCCACAGCTTTTGCAAAAGGTGTAACAGACCTTGCATAAAGTAGGCCAATAAAATTCATACTGCAAGATTTTCGCAGTTGTTGTCGTTGAAGAAGAAAAATGACCTCCACATGCATCCGAGTGACAAAAGTCAATGACACTACTTACCTCATTGTCGGGTACAAATTTCTAAAAGATTTGATCAGGACAATAATTGAACAAATATGGGTCATCACAAATTTTTTTTTTTTACCTTAATCAAAAATATTTTTTTTTTGTTTTTCTTTTTTTGTGTTTTTTTTATTTTATTTTATTTTTAACAATTAAGGCGGCATCTTACTTATCAAGTGGGGTAGATGACTTCTTGCAAGTGGACCTCCTCCAAAATATCCTCTTGAGCTCCTTCATAAAAAGGTTTGAGGCGATGTCCATTGACTGTGAAAGCTTTTGTAGTAGTCTCACTTGTAATCTGCACAAAGACCATAAGGAAAAATCTTAGTAACAACAAATGGACCAAGCCACCTAGATCTGAGCTTTCCGGGCATGAGTTTGAGGCGGGAGTTATAGAGAAACTCCCACCGGGTCCCATTGCTTGAAGTATAATGTCCGAGACCAAGTTAAGCTTGAAACATGACTGGAAACATGACTTGAAACAGAGAGCTTCCATCGGGGTCCCATTGGCCTTCCTTAATTCCTTTGGCTTCAAAGACTAGAATGCAATATGTATACTTGATCAACTTGATTTTCCTTGTTTATGTTGGACCATGGCTCAAAAATAAAATCCACCACAAGTAGTGACCGCCATCCGGTGCTCTTCTTCTCCCTTTTCTGAAAATTCTTCAATGGCTTTCAACTCAAGGGTAGGTGGTTGCTGCACTGAAGGTATCAAGCTAGTTGAAGAAATTAATTCTGCTGATTTAATTGCAACATCACCTGTAATATGTGTACCATCTTCCAAAACAACATGATCATAACTCTTAGAATAAGGAAATTTTGAACATGTAGCAGTATCTCCCACAACAGTAAAAATTTCAGAACATATAGCACACAACTTATCACCATCACAAGAAGCACACAAATCACCACACACAAAGTCATCAAAATCAGCAATCTCAGGAAACTCCTCACACAAGTCAGCATATGAATTATCAACCAAATTATCAATTAAATCAACATGAAAAATAGAATGTTCTTCATGGAGCTCTTTATCCTTCTCAGCCTCATGTATCTTTTTTGGTCTCAATGGCTCTCTCGTGGAAAGGAAAGAGCCACCACAGTCCGTTGTCTTCTTTGCCGTCATGGGCAACAACTGATTTCTTCTGACCCTCGATTCTTGGGCTGGTTCATCAGAAAATGTTTCTTCTACTGGTTGATGCTTGCTGGCTAGTTGAGGCTCAGATGATGCTTCTACAGATTTTTTAGACCTCAGCATAATGGCACTCACATTCCCATTTGGATTGGGAATTGTTTGGGAAAGGAGTTGGCTAGAACCTTGGGCCTGTTGCTGACTCAATGAGGAGGCCAATTGTCTAATATGGGTTTCTAAATTGTGTGTGATTGCCTCTGTCCTCTGTTGGAATTGAATATTGTTAGTGGCCATCTGCTTTACCAAATCTTCCAATGATGGCTCAGGTTTCATGGCTACTGGACTTGGTTGTTGCATAGGCTGCTGGTATGGTGGTTTACTAAGAAAGACACCTGTTGTAGCAACAGATTGATATGGAAAAACAGAACTACCATCTTGAAGTGTATGACATGCATATGTGGGATGAGATGAACAAGAACAAATGGCACACACAGTTGCAGCTATTTGCACAGTAATTATTGTCTCACTACTAACTGCCTCACCAAAGAAGTCAATTCCTCAAGTTTGTACTCCATTATGCAAAGTCATATCAATCTCAGAATCAATATCAAGTAATTGCCTAGCAAAAGACCTAGTCATGCATTATCCAAAGCACATAAAACACAAAAATAACAAACAAGCAGAATACACTAGACAACACTAAAAATCTACCAAAATAAATATAATTCACCTATCTAAACATTTTTAAAAATTATGGGACTTGTACAGAGATAAAAATTACATAAAAATGAAACTAAAAAATACAATAAAAAATATTAAAAAATTGAAAAACTGGTCTAAACGATGGATTTTGGAAAAACTAGGGGTGACCTCACAAGATATTGTGAGTCTTATTTATTAGGTCATTTTCCTTCAATCGACCAAGTTTCAAATTTTATTCTCGACACATTTTTTTACATCAATACGAAATTCTACAAAATGACCCGTAATCACCCGTTTTCTCCTAAAAATCACCAAAACACAAAGAACACAAAGGTTAGTGAGGGATTAGTAGTTAAATGTACTCTTAATAAGATTGAACAAAATCAGAATGATCCCCGACAGCGGCGCCAAAAATTTGACAACTGCCGAGATTACCAAATTTAAATCAATAACTAACCGATTTACCAAAACTACTTGTAGCATAAGGTAACACCGGTCGAGCCCGTAGATCATTCTAATTATGAAGTCAGATTAAGAGGTTAATAAACAGGGGGAAAAGTTTTGGAAAATTAAACAACAAAGAGCAATTAAAAAGAGTAAACAAGATTAGGAAAACAACCAATCCAAGAGAATTAACCAATCTTGATTTTAATCCATCCTTGATCTTTATAGATCCGTTCAACTATCAACCAAATCCTTGATCTTAGATCACATCAAGACGCCTCTCAATGATCCATGGATCTTCTACTAAAATGCTTCTAGAATTTAATTAATTAAGATTAGACAAATTAAGCATCCATCCAAAACCCAAATTAACTTAAAAACCAAGATCCAACCAAGCTAAACATTCATCAAACACCTTTGATGCATTATTTAACCTCTGAATTCATCTCTTGGCACATGATAATTATGCAATTAATATATGCAAATCCCAATCAAATTAAGCATTAAATCAGAATTTAAACAAGAGAAGAAGAGAAAGAGAAACTTGATTAATAGATGAATGTATAGCAATTAAAACAAGATCTCAAGATTAATCATCAAGCTTGTCAATCTCTTGGATTGATTAAAGAGGTTTAGCTCTCCATAGCCATCACCATTGGAGAACCTTCAAGAACCATACAAAAATGAAAATAACAAAGAGAGAGGAGGAGAGGAAGAGAAGAAGAGAATTCTCCAAAAATGAAAACACTAAAACTACAAGAACCAACTACAAATCACACCCTGCGTAGAAGCTCTCCCCTCCTTCTTTACAAATCTGATTGCTCTCCTCTTAATCATTCACAAAGAGTCAAAAGTAATTCACCCACTCTTGTTAATTATTCATCCATTATCAAAGTATGTCTCCCACCTTCCATTGAATTATTTTCTCATTATGAAAGTGTGTCTCCCACCTTCCAATGATTCCTCCACTTTTTCCACGTTGCTATCTTTTCAATTTCTGTCATAATCTCAAATTCAAATCAAGTCCATCAGATAGCGTTTGAAGTAAGCTTTCCAAGGAGTACTCATATGCTTAATTTGGGCTTGAAATGAGTGAGATATGCCCAAAATAGTGAAGGTGTGTCCAAAATTTGTAACAGTACCACTGGTCCAACTTCAAAGCTGTATTTGACCATGTAAACATCCGAATCTTTCAATTTGACATTTCACAAAACTTGTAGATCTTTTTCTCATCTTTCCTAGCATATAAAGAACATCAAAATCAGAGATCTACAACTCAAGTTATGGTTAAAATACTGAACCACTGTCAATATGCATTAAAATCCAAAAATTTTGCTTTAAAGCCCAATTCAACCCAATGATCTAAATGAGTGCTAAGATCACTTAATTACAATCTGGACATCATTAATAAGGTAATTGTGTGGATAATTAATATGTTAAAAATCATAATTATCACTCGCTCTCTTGTTTTACTGGTCTGTTAGCATTTTGTCGAATGTGGACTTATCTTGCTCTAGATTTTCTTTTGATTATTTCCTGTTTGGAATTCGTTTGACAACTGATCGCACTTTTACATTTCAAGGCACTAGGCGCACACTTGGGGAAATCTGAACCCATGTATGATGTGTGCCTATGCTTTTCTTGCCAAATTGCTAGGCTTGAACGTTCTTGTGGAAAACCAAACCCAAGATTGATCACACCTTTTCCACGTTCTCTTTTTTTGTTGTATGGATTTCCCAAGTCTGGAGTACGTCTTCATTTCCTTTTCACACTTTTAATGTTTCTTGTTTGCTAGGCTTGTGCTTGGAAAAACTTATTAAGTTTTCCAGTACTGAAACACACTTTCTCCTCTCTTTTTTCCTGAAAGCTAGATGTGTACTTGAAAAAATTTCTTATTTTAAGTTTTCCAATATCAAAACACGCTTTTGCCTTTTTCTTGAAAGTCAGGCATGTGCTTGGAAAAGCTTCTTATTTTAAGTTTTCTAATACCGAGAAATGCTTTTGCCTTTTTCTTGAGAATTAAGCGTGTGCTTAGAGAAACTTTTTATTTTAAGTTTTTCAATACCGAAACACGCTTTCAGCTTTTTCCTGAGAACTAGGCGTGTGCTTGAAAAAACTTCTTGTTTTAAGTTTTCTAATATCAAAACACGCTTTTGCATTAAATTGAAAGGCCTTAATCTCTTTTGCATCTCTGGATTGATCGAAGTGAAGTATCCATTGGAATGTGAGTTGGGTATTTTGGCTTGTATTTGCTTCTTAAAAGATTACATCCTTGTTTATGTACAATCTGAGTTTTGCAGCTTTACTTTTTCAATGGTAGATTCTCATCTTAGCCCCCTAAGTTTGTTTTCACTAAGATTGAGGGCGCCTTGGAGTGGCATTAATTGAGGATTACTGGGTGAACTTATTTTCGTCGTCCCTTCCATTTTTTTTTTCCCATAAAAGTGTGTAGTATTCATGTGAAGACATGATAAAAAGCATCTAACACCTTCAAAGTTAAGTAATTCAAATCATGCAAACTTTCCTTAAAGTAAAAGGAGTATAAAGTAGCTGTGAATAACAAGGTAGTAAACTATTCAGTACTCAACATTTACAGATTGATTCCACTGTCAGATAATGCCTTTATAATTTTTAAAGTAGGCACCTTAAAGATAACAATATCAATATGAACTATGTAAAATGACCAATTAAATAATTCGTGAGTTTAGTCTCCAAAGAGTCAATAAATTATTAGAATATTTTGAAAGCTATTCATGCCAAGACAATAATATCACATGTAATTTGTAATAACAAATCAGAGAAAAGAAATAAAGTAAAAACATGTAATAAGAAAGATTCGTTATCCTAGAATGAACAAGAATAAGAAGACAAATTTGGCTCATACTTGAAGTGTCAAAACTAGGACAAGACCATTCTTTCTATAATATTTTAGGAGTCAAAATAACTTTTTGACTTAGCTTTATAGAGATTAGAATGTAGGACTGAAACAAGTCAGATATACGTCATACTATTACACCAAGTAAACATGAGTACATTTATAATCATGCAAAGTCATGACATATATATATAAAAAAATTTAACAAAGGTTTTTTATTAAATTTGATCCAAATTTTTAATTAATTAATTTATTTTATATAAATAAGATTCCTAATAATTTTAATGCAAATATGTAATTGTATTTTACATAGTGATTAAAATTTATTTGGTCACTATTATTTCACAAGATATAAAGTTCTTTTAATATTATAACAATTGTTCATTTATCTTTATTGTTAATGGTCAAGTCAAAAAAAGGACAACGAAGACCATCCAGCAGCATGCATTAAAAAGTTCACTATTTTATTATTTGGTAAAGGTTGCAGCAAGTAGAATACGTGAGTAACAAGTGTTGCCATATTCATGCAAGTAGCAAGTCAGCTAGTATAATTATTAAGCAAATAACAAGCCATGCCAACGGGAAATCATGCATTCATTTTCTTTTTAAAATTTTATTTTTTTTTTCATTCCTTTGGTAAGTGTTTAAAGGGTGTTCAAGCAATATCACATGTAATTTGTAATAACAAATCAGAGGAAAGCAATAAAGTAAAAACATGTAATAAGAAAGATTCGTTCTCCTAGAATGAACAAGAGTAATAAGACAACCTTGGCTCATACGTGAAGGTTCAAAACTAGGATAAGACCATTCTTTCTATAACATTTTAGGAGTCAAAACAACTTTTTGACTTAGCTTTATAGAGATTAGAATGTAGGACTGAAACAAGTCAGATATACATGATAGTATTACACCAACTAGACATAAGTACATTTATCTTCATGCAAAGTCATGGTATATATATATATATATCTTCATGCAAAGTCATGACACTTGGTATGAGGGTCCTGAGGCTGTTGAGTTTGCAGCAAACTCTTATTTTGAGAGCTTGTTCTCTAGCTCCCACCCAACAAACATAAATGAAACCTTAACAGGAGACTTTAATATGGTTAGTAAGGACTAGAATAGTTTTTTATCTATGCCTTTTACTAGTTTTGAAGTCAAGGAAGCTCTGTTTCAGATAGGGGCTACCAAATCTCTTGGGCCCGATGGTTTATCGGCTTTATTCTTTCAAAAATACTGGCATGTTGTAAACGAAGATGTCATACACTCTGTGTTGCAGGTTCTTAATGGTGGTGAGATTGACCCTGAGCTAAACCATACATTTATTATCCTCATTCCGAAAATACAAAATCCAGAAACAATGGCCCATTATAGACCCATTTCTCTGTGCAATGTCATCTATAAGATTATCAGCAAGACCCTTGCTAACTAGATGAAAGTTATTTTACCTTATCTTATTTCTGAGTCTCAGTGTGCTTTTGTGCGGAATCGTCATATCACAGACAACGTCCTCATAGCTTACGAGCTCATTCATGCTCTAAAGAACAAGAGATCCGGAAAAGAGGGGTTTTTGGCTTTGAAGCTGGATATGAGCAAGGCGTATGATAGAGTCAAATGGAATTTTCTGAGGGCACTCATGAGAAGAATGGGGTTTAAAGAGGGTTGGATATCTACTGTGATGCAATGTGTTTCTACTGTTTCATATTAAATTTTGTTGAATGGGACTCTAGGAGATTATTTCTAGCCGCAAAGAGGCCTAAGACAAGGTGATCCCTTATCACCTTATCTGTTTGTGTTGTGTGCTGAGGTCCTATCATCTCTTATTCATCAAGCTGAGTCGAAGCAGATTTACAGAGGTTTGAGAGTTTGTAGAGCTGCCCTATGATCACTCACCTTTTTTTCGCGGATGATAGTATTGCATCAAAAGAGGATATGGCCAGAATTCTTGAAATACTAGAGCTGTACGGCAGAGTTCAGGGTAGCAAATAAATTTTGAGAAATCCTCAATCTACTTCAGCCCAAATGTGGCTAGAGCAGTGAAGAATACAATTTTAGATATAAGCCAAATATCTCAGGTGGCTTTATCTGAAAAATACCTTGGGCTCCCTACAATGATTGGGAGGTCAAAAAATAATACTTTCTGATCATTGAAGGACCGAGTTTGGAAGCGAATTAAAGGCTAGAAGGAAAAGTTACTTTCTACTAGAGGGAAGGAAGTTCTCATAAAAGCCGTTACACAAGCAATCCCAACATACACAATGAGTTGCTTCAAAATCGCAATCTTGCTATGCTATGACTTAGGCCAAATGATTGCTAAATTTTGGTGAGTAACAAATATGGACTCAAAAAAATTCACTGGCTGTCTTGGGATAAAATATGCTGGCCTAGAGGTTGTAGGGGCTTGGGCTTCAAAGATCTCCACTTTTTCAACTTAGCGATGTTAGCCAAACAAGGATGGAGGATCCTTTCAAATCTGAATGCATTAGTCTTGAAAGTTCTCAAGGCTAAGTATTTCCCAACCCAAGACTTTTTGAATGCTCAACCTAGCTCAAATCCTTCCTTTACATGGAGAAGCTTGATGGAGGGAAGGAAAGTGTTACAAGAAGGCACTCTTTGGAGAGTTGGTGATGGTAGATCTATTCGAATTTGGCATGATCCATGCCTGCCAAATCATGGATCTTTCTGGATTCAACAAACTCCAACTAATGACCATGACTTGCAGTATATTTCTCAGTTGATTGACGAAGGTTCCAGGTCTTAGAAAGTGGATCTTATTATGTCAAGTTTTAGTCCAACAATACCAAACTCCATTGTATCTATTTCCTTAAGTCGAGGCTCGCGTCAGTATTCACTTTTTTGGTTCCCTGATACAAAAGGTAATTTTTCTGTTAAAAGCGCATACAAGGTGCAATGGAAAAAAATGTCCAGTTGAGAGTGGAGTGCAATAGCAGGGGATATGACAAATTCAATAGTATTAGCAACCATGCAAGCTATTGGAAGGGTATCTGGAAGTTGCATATCCCTCCAAAAATTCAAATATTCATATGGCACATTTGCACAGACATTCTTCAAACCCTTTCTAGGCTGCAGAGCAAAGGAATTAAGGTTGAAAATAGATGCTACCTATGTGGCAATGGCCATGAATCTATATACCATATTTTTTTGCAATGTCCTTACGTGAAGAACGCAATTTTAGCAGCTTGGCACCCTGAATTGTGGTCATCCTTATCCCATGAAGAGAATTCAACAACAATTATTAAATACTTTGTTGGTTTGGACTAGAGACAAAAAGAAATGATCAACATGTTATGGCATGCTAGTTGGTCCCAACATAATCTGGTTTGGAAAGGGAAACTTGCACATCCATCAAAGGATTTATTTGTTGTTGCAACAACAAATCTAGCAGCTTTTCAAAGAGCTAGCAGTCAGATTTATTCACATAAAATAATTACTCCTCACCATTCTTGTTGGCAGAAACCTTCTAGAGGTTTGTTCAAAGTTAATTTTGATTTTGTAGGTTCTAGTTATGACTATGTTTCTGGTCTTGGAATTGTTGTTAGAGATGATGAAGGCCACTTTATTGCAGCAAAAGCACATCAGCTGGATTCATCACCCAATCCTCTTAGAGGAGAACTCATGGCAGCTAGAGAGGGTCTTCTGTTTGCTTAGGAGCTTGGGTACTGGAAAGTTCACATAGAAGGAGATGCTCTTGGGGTTATAAAGAGTATATCAGTTGAGACTAGGGACTTGACATACAATGGAGGTATTTTGCAAGACATTTTATTGTATGCTTCTTGGATGGATTGTTTTAAGAGTAATTTTACTATTAGAAGTTGTTACTCAACTGCTAATTTTATAGCTCAATATGTTAAAATTAATAGCTCTTGTATTTGAGTTAAGGACCCTCTAGACTTTTTGGTCCCAATCTTTCTTTCTGAAATATGCAATCAGTGATCGAACTATTCAGATAAAAAAAAGGCAGGGTATATATATATATATATATATAATTTTTAACAAAGTCCTTTAGTAAATTTGATCCAAATTGTGAAATCATTTATTTATTTATTTTATATGAATAAGGTTCCTAATAATTTTTATGCAAATATGTAATTGTGTTTTGCATAGTGATTAAAATTTATTTGGCCACTATTATTTCACAAGATATAAAGCTCTTTTAATATTATAACAATTGTTCATTTACCTTTATTGTTAATGGTCAAGTTAGAAAAAGGACAACGAAGACCATCCAGCAGCATGCATTAAAAAGTTCACTATTTTATTATTTGGTTGCAGCAAGTAGAATACGTGAGATTGCCATATTCATGCAAGTAGCAAGTCACCCAGTATAATTATTAAGCAAATAACAAGCCATGTCAACGGGAAATCATGCATTCATTTTCTTTTTAAAATTTTCTTTTAATTTTTTTTCATTCCTTTGGTAAGTGTTTAAAGGGTGTTCAAGCAACATTTCATTTCATTTTCAACTTATTTAGCTATTGTAACACCCTGAATTTTTCTAACTTTAAGATAAATGATAATTGCGTCCCCAATATACTGTTTTGTAATTTCTATGAGTAGTAAACTGAATTTGACTGTTTCGTGAGTGTATTTGATCATTGTATGTGATTTGCTCCGAGCCAGGGAAATAAAAATTTTCTGGCTGGAAAAATATTATTTTAATTAATTAGAGCTGGGGGATCTTACTAAACCCAGTTCTGATTGATATATATATTAGTTTCGTAATTTTTAGAATTTAACTGTGCGATAAAATAATTTTTAGTATTATTTTATTACTCAGTATAAATTTTGACAGTGGACCCGATACTGTGTGTGTGCGGGACCCACGTATAAATAAAGTAACCAATGGATAGATTAAAAACTTGGACCAATAGAAATAAGACACTTAGAAGTCAAACTAATAAAGAGAAGTCAACAAAAGTGGCTTGACCATTTTGGACCATAGGATTGAATCTTGGTGAGCAAGCTTGGATGATGACCATAGATTTAATAAATGGATAAGATTGAATCTTGGTGAGCAAGCTTGGATGATGACCATAGATTTGATCAATGGCTAGGATTTAAAGATGAATCAATGGCTAGGATTAAGTCAAAATTGGTAGGCTTGACTTTGGGTTAGTAGCTAATTAAGCTTAGTTTAACTAAGTTAATTATCTAATTAGCAAACTAATTAAACTAGCTTAGTTATTAAATAATTACAATCTAAATATTAATTAGATGTGCTAATATTGTTTAGAAATTATAAATTATGTAATTATATGTCTAATTAATTAGTATTGTAATTAGATAATTGATTAAAATTGGTTAGGAAATTAAACCTAATTAATTAGCTACCTAATTAGCAAGTAATTAAACATGTAATTAACATAAATTGGCTCCTTAAATGGCCTTGGGTAACACGGCTGGGCAGCAGCTTGGAGAGGCTTGGAGGACAAGTTTTTCAAGGCTTCCTAAGCACTCCAACAAGGCAACATCTCAACCATTGAATGGATGGATGGCTAGGATGATTTCCATGCAAATTTAATCCCTTTAGCCTCACTCAAAGCCACCCACGGCAGCAGCCTTTGGTATTCACTTTTCACTCTTATTTTCATTCTTCTTTACGTTGAAAGCCTTCCATTTACTCTCCAAATATACCAAGACTCCATGTACTTTTTTTCTTCTTCCATTTTCTTCTCTCTATTCAGCCAATCTTCTCCATACACCATCCACCCACCCAAAAGTTTTCCTTCTTTGTTTTTCTAACTCTAAACATCTACCCAAACTCATCTCTAGTTTGAGGTTTTTGCAAATTCCATCATTTGCAAGCTTGAAAACTCATCTTGGAGTTGTTTCTTTAAAGGTAAAATTCATTGTTTTTCCTTTCTATTTTCATTTTCAAGTTTCCAAGCCATGATTGATCCATGGTATGGTTTTCTTTTCTAGTAGTAACTCTTAGAAAATTTTATTTATTTTCTTAGGTATTTGAAGGAGCTAAAAACCAAATTTCAAGGAAGGATAAAAGAAGAATTTTCTTTGTTTTAAGGTAAGAGGAAGACTATAACCTAATTATTCTTGAGTGGTAGTAAGAAAATGGAATTTTGTGTGTTGTAGAATCCATAAGGATTCTTTTATATGTGGATTGTAATGATTTTTCCATGTATGCTTTGTATTGTGAATTGGATTTGCTAATTTTATAATGTTGCTAGTTTTTATAATTTTGTATGTATTAGTTTAATGTTAGAAATGCATGAGTATTCCAAAGAATACAACACCCTAGGTTCGGTCATAACCCTGAAAAGTGGATTTTGGATGTTTTTAAATTAATTTCAAAGAGTGTTTAAGGGTATTTAATGGAATTAATAATGTTTAAATGTTGTTCGTATTTACATTAATGCAAAAATATTTTACAGTTACTTGAAAAATATTTTAAGCAGTTTTAAACTATTTAATAAATTTTTCTGTTAGAAAAATAAACTGTTTATTTAAGGAAAATATCGGGATTTTAAAAACGTAATAAAAATTTTACGCGATTGATGAGAACAGCAAATTTTACTGTTGGGCCAAAATGGTGGACCCGGATATGTGGAAAGTTATAGTGCGCCAAGTGGGTGCGTATTGTAACATGGTTATGTGAAAAATATATTGCGCCAAGTGGGAGCGTACTGTGTTTTGAGATTTGTGCCACTGAGGGCATTTACATAATTATTGTTGCCACTGAGGGCATTTTCGTAAATAATTGAAGTTCAAGGGTATTTTCGTAATATTTTTGTAAATATTTGAAGTTTAAGGGCATTTTCATAAATAATGAGGGTTTGATGGCATTTTTGTAAATAATTGAGAATTGATGACATTTCTGTAATTATTTGAGACTTGAGGACGTTTTGGTAATTATTATTTTGTTCATGCACTGAGTCGTGCCAATTTATGAATTGGTGATTTGATTGACGAGATGAATAACATCGTGTTGTCGATGTGATGAGCGTAGTGGGTTCATTTCTGATATGGACTTGGAGGCATTGGTGTGCATTACTCCATATGTGACGTGAGGTAGCTCCTTCTGGCCGTGGTACGTGGTAACACACTAGTGTTCTCGACAAGCACTATACTTAATCGAGATTTGAGAGGACTATTTTAATCGCTCAGTAGTTACACGATGTTTTGACCGTGTACTACGCCATGGTGTTTTAGTGGGCTATAGACACAAAGTATTGACAAAGGTAATAGCAATCACAACGATCGCTTATAGACACAAAGTCTTGACACAAGGCAATAGCTGGTTCGGTGTAGCCAAGCTATAGACACAAAGTGCTTGACAAGGCAATAGCTGGTCGGGGTAGTCAAGCTATAGACACAAAGGGTGGACAAAGGTCTGATAGTGGTCAAGCGATTATTAGAACTTTCAAATCATTCTCTCGATATCGTTGTGTGTGTTATAGCTCCATGGAGTAGACCGAGTCATTTTATGGTTTTGGTGTATTTATCGTGTATTTATAATTTATTGTGATGGATTCTATTCTTTTCCATAATTAGTTATTGTTAATGTTTATTATCTGTTGATATTAATTGCTATTTTCGTTGTATTGTCATTTTCTTATGCGCCACACTTGTGATATATTGGGTTGTCTTACCTCTTTGTTGTTGTATGTGTTGTTTGTATTATTGTGTTATATATATATATAGACGAAAATGAAGAGATTGAAGAACAAGTATTAGGCGTGAATATCATATGAGGAGGAGCCACAATCTACATTTCCAGTCTGAGTATTTGGAGCCTTCGATCATCCGTACGGTTGAATTGACTCAAAGAAGATGACTACGCCAGGATTCTTAGGTTTTGTAAGAACAGAGTTCCATAGAGGAATAGAAGGCTGGCGTACTCGTGAAGAAAGCAATAGTGTAGTAGTGTATACGGGAACTATTACTTTATCTTTGCTTCCGGAATACGATGCTGATCCTGTGGTTACTTTTGACTTGTATGTACAGTTAGAGTTGCCTTTGGAGATCCGACGTCATTGGAATGGACTTTTCCATGTTCCCAATGAAAATAATGTGGTATCTACAGCCCGGACTCCCGTCCGTAGAGCAGCCCGGATCCCTGCTCGTAGAACTGCTGTGAGACATCCTGGTTATCTGTCACACCAAGAGTTATCTAGGAATGATTCCCAGCTGAACTAGATATCCATGATGTGCACTTGGGCACTTTTTGCTTTTTGATGTTGTACTGTATATAAAACTTATATTTTATGTTTTTGCAGTAGTTGTAAATGTTTTGGTATGTATGGTAACGTTGTATAGATGCGGTGATGTGTTGTAATTTATAAGTTTTATAAACAAAATATACGTACTAATTATAATATTTATTTTATAACTTGGGTAATATTTATTATCTTTATTTTTTTTATCTCAAAATGTGACATCCCAAAGGGTGTTACATTAGTTGGTATCAGAGCCCAAGTTAGAGTCTTTAGGGGTTGTGGTTGGGTCTGTTTGTGCTTGTGTTGTGTGAATTCTCTGTGATTTATTTCCGAAAGGAAGAATCTAACTCTTATGTTTGATGTGACTGGAAAGAAAGAAGAAGATGTCTGGAGGAAGAGGAAGACGTGCGAATATCCCTAGAGAAGAGGACCCTTTGGTAGCAGTAGTAGAAGCTATGCAGCGGATGGCGGAGGTAATAACTCAGCAGAACCAAAGAGCAACTCAACAGCACGATGCTGTAGAGGCTATGCAGCGAATGGCGGAGGTAATAACTCAGCAGAACCAGAGAGCAGCTCAACAGAAGATGCTACTGCATGGATGCCCTAAATTTATCTGAATTTAGACGTAGTAACCCACCACAGTTCAGAGGCTAGTTCAATCCTGAGAAAGCAAGTTTATGGATACAGGAGCTGGAAAAGATATTCGAAGGGATGGGATGCTCAGATGACAAAAAGGTAACATATGCCACATTTATGTTAAGAGGAGACGGAGAAAGTTGGTGGAGAGGAACTCGTCGGTTGTTGCAAGCTGAAGGCACTGTGATAACTTGGGAAGTGTTTTCTACTGCGTTTATGGATAAGTATTTTCCTACCAGTGCTCGATATGCCAAGGAAAGAGAATTTCTTGGTCTACGTCAAGGAAATATGACAGTCCATGAGTATGCGTCCAAATTTGAGAGTTTGTCTCAATTCTCGATTATGCTCGACCGGTGCCAAATGATGAGTGGCGATGTAGGAAGTTTGAAGAAGGATTGCGAGTGGAGTTAAGACAAGGAGTACCGCCTTTGAAAATGACTCAATTCCAAGCTCGGTAGATATATGTGCACAATTGGAGGAATTGGAACGATTACGGGATCCAAGGACTCGTAATTTTGGACCAATGAGATTTCGAGAGGGGAGGTAGCACCATAATAATCGGTTTCAGCGTAGGCTATACTCGAGACCATCGGGAAACCAATTTCAACGACCACCTGTTGGAGGAAGCTCTGCTAGTACTACTCCTAGTCAGAAAGCGGCGTTTGTACCAACATGTTTCAAATGTGGGAAAAAGGGTCATATTTCTTCAGGATGTCCAGTTAAAGGGACAATTTGTTTCAATTGTCGACAACCTGGACATTACTCTAAGGATTGTCCTCAGTTGGAAAAGAAACCTGCATTGAAGACTGTTCGGGCAAGTCAGCCAAGATCCGGAGGACGAGTCTATACTATGACAGGAACTGAAGTTTCTCAGTCTGACAATCTTATTCAAGGGGAAGGAACCATAGGAGGTAAGCCTTTGATTGTCTTGTATGATTCAGGTGCAACACATTCTTTTATTGCCTATAGTTGTGTTGAGAGATTAAAACTGCCTGTGTCTTCTTTGGATTTTCCATTGGTTGTTTCTACACCAACTACTAAGCCTGTAGTCACATCCAAAATATGTTTGGATTGTCCTGTTGTTGTGAAGGACCGTATGTTTATAGTCAACTTGATTTGCTTGCCCCTGATAGAGATAGATGTGATATTCGGAATGGATTGGTTATCTTCTAACCATATCCTGATAGATTGTGCAATTAAATCCATAGTCTTTTCGAAGGAAGAGAACTCTGGATTCTTGACTGCTGTTAAAGCTAAGTCATTGCTGAGAAATGGAGCGCAGGGATTTGTATTATTATCTTCTCTAAAAGTTGAGAATGAGAAAGATGTATATACTATTCCTGTTGTCAATGAATTTCCAGAAGTTTTTCCAGACGATGTACCTGGTTTGCCGCCAGAAAGGGAAATCGAATTTTCTATCGATTTGGTACCAGGAACAGGTCCTATTTCAATTGCACCATATCGAATGTCACCGGCCGAGTTGATGGAGTTGAAAAATCAATTGGAAGAACTGTTGGAGAAGCAGTTTGTGCGACCGAGTGTATCACCATGGGGAGCACCAGTGCTTCTAGTTAAGAAGAAAGATGGAACTTCTCGACTCTGTATGGACTATCGTCAGCTGAATAAGGTCACCATAAAGAATAAATATCCACTTCCACGGATTGATGATTTGATGGATCAGTTGAAGGGAGCAGAAGTATTTTCTAAAATAGATCTGAGATCAGGTTACCATCAAATCCGTGTTAAGACGGAGGATGTACCCAAAACAGCCTTTCGAACTCGTTATGGGCATTATGAATATCAGGTCATGCCTTTTGGAGTGACAAATGCTCTTGCTATATTCATGGATTATATGAATAGGATTTTTCGCCCGTATCTTGATAGATTTGTTGTTGTCTTTATAGATGACATTCTAATCTATTCTCGGTCTAAAAAAGAGCATGCCGAACACCTCGGTATAGTTCTTCAGGTTTTGAAGGACAAGCAATTGTATGCAAAGTTGGCTAAATGTGAATTTTGGCTGGAAAAAGTGCAATTCCTAGGTCACGTAATTTCTAAAGAAGGTATTGTAGTGGATCCATCCAAGATAGAAACTATTTTGCAATGGGAGAGACCTAAAACAGTGACAGAAGTTCGAAGTTTCGTTGGATTAGCCGGGTATTATCGAAGGTTTATAGCAGGTTTTTCCAAGATTGCCGGACCACTTACACAACTTACAAGGAAAAGTCAAGCTTTTGAATGGACGGATGAACGTGAATCCAGTTTTCAAGAGTTGAAAAAAAAGCTAACAACCGCACCAGTGTTGATCTTACCAGATCCTAACAGATCTTTTGATGTGTACTGTGATGCTTCGTATCAAGGATTGGGATGCGTGCTGATGCAAGACCGAAATGTGGTAGCTTATGCTTCGAGGCAATTGAAGGTTCATGAGAGGAATTACCCAACCCATGATTTGGAATTAGCAGCGGTGGTGTTTGCATTAAAGATATGGAGGCATTATCTGTATGGGGCCATGTTCAATGTCTTTAGTGATCATAAGAGTTTGAAATACTTGTTTGATCGAAAAGAATTGAATATGAGACAAAACGATGGCTTGAGTTTCTCAAAGATTATGATTTTCAACTCCAATATCATCCGGAAAAGCTAATGTGGTAGCAGATGCTCTAAGTAGAAAAGTACTTAGTGTTTCTACAATGATGATAAAGGAAGAGGAATTACTCAACGAGTTCGAAATTTAGAAGTATCAGTGGAATTAGTGCCTGGGAAGATTCGTTTAGGCGAATGGTAATCTTAAATGACTTGCTTAATATAATTCGAGATAAACAGGAGGAAGATGCGTTTTTGCAAAATGAAAGAGAACTGTTAAAGCAAGGTCACAAGGCAACAGTGGAAGAGGGATCAGATGGAATTTTAAGATTTCAAGGGAGAGTTTGTATACCCAACGATGCTGAACTAAAGACGGCAATATTGGATGAAGCCCATACTAGTAATTTAAGTTTGCATCCAGGAATGACTAAGATGTATCAAGATTTAAAGAAATTGTTTTGGTGGCCAAGGATGAAAAGAGACATAGCGGAATGTGTGGCGTCTTGTTTGGTTTGTCAAAAAGTGAAAGTGGAACATCAGAGGCCAGCTGGAATGTTACAACCGCTCTCTATTCCAGAATAGAAGTGGGACAGTATTTCTATGGATTTCGTTACTAGACTGCCAAGAAGGAGAAAAGGTTATGACTCAATATGGGTTATACTTGATAGGCTTACAAAGTCAGCTCATTTCCTGCCCATTAACATTAAGTATTCATTGGAAAGATTAGCCCAAATCTATATCAATGAGATTGTTAAATTACATGGGGTACCTATTTCCATAATTTCTGATAGGGATCCAAGGTTTACATCAAGGTTTTGGCCAAATCTACAAGAAGCAATGGGGACTAAGCTACATTTAAGCTCTGCTTATCATCCACAGACTGATGGCCAAACTGAAAGAACTATACAATCTTTAGAAAACCTGTTGCGTGCTTGTGTGCTGGAGCAACAAGGGAGTTGGGATGAATTTTTATCTTTGATAGAATTCACCTACAACAATAGTTTTCACGCAAGTATAGGGATGGCACCCTATAAAGCGTTGTATGGACGACGATGCCGAACACCTTTGTGTTGGTATCAAGACGGTGAAAGTATGACTATTGGACCAGAGTTAGTGCAACAGACTACAGAGAAGGTGAAGATGATCCAAGAAAAGATGAGGACTACTCAAAGCAGACAAAGAGCTATCTGACAAAAGAAGGCGACCCTTGGAATTCGAAGAAGGCGAGCATGTATTTTTAAGGGTGACTCCTACGACTGGTATTGGAAGAGTTATCAAGTCTAAGAAGCTTACGCCTAAGTTTATAGGACCTTATCAGATTATACGTAGGATAGGTCCTATAGCTTATCAAGTTGCCTTACCGCCGTTTTTGTCTAATCTGCATAATGTGTTTCATGTGTCCCAATTAAAGAAGTATATTCTAGATCCGACACATGTGATACAACCTGATGAAGTACAGTTAAAGGAGAATCTGACGTACGAGACACTCCTTGTAAGGATTGAAGACGAGAAAAAGTGAAGCAGCTTCGAGGAAAGATGATTGAGTTGGTCAAAGTCATATGGAACGATGTGACAGGTGATGCTACCTGGGAATTGGAGGATAAGATGAGGGAGCAATACCCTCAATTGTTTTAAGGTACGACAAATTTCGAGGATGAAATTTTTGTTTGTTGGGGAGAGTTGTAACACCCTGAATTTTTCTAACTTTAAGTAAATGATAATTGCGTCCCCAATATACTGTTTTGTAATTTCTATGAGTAGTAAACTGAATTTGACTGTTTCGTGAGTGTATTTGATCATTGTATGTGATTTGCTCCAGCCAGGAAATAAAAATTTTACTGGCGGAAAAATATTATTTTAATTAATTAGAATGGGGATCTTACTAAACCCGCCGATTGATATATATATTAGTTTCGTAATTTTTAGAATTTAAGCGTGCGATAAAATAATTTTTAGTATTATTTTATTACTCAAGATAAATTTTGACATGGACCGAATCTTTGTGTGTGTGCGGGACCCACGTATAAATAAAGTAACCAATGGATAGATTAGAAACTTGGACCAATAGAAATAAGACACTTAGAAGTCAAACTAATAAAGAGAAGTCAACAAAAGTGGCTTGACCATTTTGGACCATAGGATTGAATCTTGGTGAGCAAGCTTGGATGATGACCATAGATTTGATAAATGGCTAGGATTGAATCTTGGTGAGCAAGCTTGGATGATGACCATAGATTTGATCAATGGCTAGGATTTAAAGATGAATCAATGGCTAGGATTAAGTCAAAATTGGTAGGCTTGACTTTGGGTTAGTAGCTAATTAAGCTTAGTTTAACTAAGTTAATTATCTAATTAGCAAACTAATTAAACTAGCTTAGTTATTAAATAATTACAATCTAAATATTAATTAGATGTGCTAATATTGTTTAGAAATTATAAATTATGTAATTATATGTCTAATTAATTAGTATTGTAATTAGATAATTGATTAAAATTGGTTAGGAAATTAAACCTAATTAATTAGCTACCTAATTAGCAAGTAATTAAACATGTAATTAACATAAATTGGTTCCTTAAATGGCCTTGGGTAACACGGCTGGGCAGCAGCTTGGAGAGGCTTGGAGGACAAGTTTTTCAAGGCTTCCTAAGCACTCCAACAAGGCAACATCTCAACCATTGAATGGATGGATGGCTAGGATGATTTCCATGCAAATTTAATCCCTTTAGCCTCACTCAAAGCCACCCACGGCAGTAGCCTTTGGTATTCACTTTTCACTCTTATTTTCATTCTTCTTTACGTTGAAAGCCTTCCATTTACTCTCCAAATATACCAAGACTCCATGTACTTTTTTTTTTCTTCTTCCATTTTCTTCTCTCTATTCGCCAATCTTCTCCATACACCATCCACCCACCCAAAAGTTTTCCTTCTTTGTTTTTCTAACTCTAAACATCTACCCAAACTCATCTCTAGTTGGAGCTTTTTGCAAATTCCATCATTTGCAAGCTTGAAAACTCATCTTGGAGTTGTTTCTTTAAAGGTAAAATTCATTGTTTTTCCTTTCTATTTTCATTTTCAAGTTTCCAAGCCATGATTGATCCATGGTATGGTTTTCTTTTCTAGTAGTAACTCTTAGAAAATTTTATTTATTTTCTTAGGTATTTGAAGGAGCTAAAAACTGAAATTTCAAGGAAGGATAAAAGAAGAATTTTCTTTGTTTTAAGGTAAGAGGAAGACTATAACCTAATTATTCTTGAGTGGTAGTAAGAAAATGGAATTTTGTGTGTTGTAGAATCCATAAGGATTCTTTTATATGTGGATTGTAATGATTTTTCCATGTATGCTTTGTATTGTGAATTGGATTTGCTAATTTTATAATGTTGCTAGTTTTTATAATTTTGTATGTATTATTAGTTTAATGTTAGAAATGCATGAGTATTCCAAAGAATACAACACCCTAGGTTCGGTCATAACCCTGAAAAGTGGATTTTGGATGTTTTTAAATTAATTTCAAAGAGTGTTTAAGGGTATTTAATGGAATTAATAATGTTTAAATGTTGTTCGTATTTACATTAATGCAAAAATATTTTACGCTTACTTGAAAAATATTTTAAGCGATTTTAAACTATTTAATAAATTTTTCTCATTAGAAAAATAAACTGCTTATTTAAGGAAAATATCGGGATTTTAAAAACGTAATAAAAATTTTACGCGATTGATGAAACGACAAATTTTACTTGTTGGGCCAAAATGGTGGACCCGGATATGTGGAAAGTTATAGTGCGCCAAGTGGGTGCGTATTGTAACATGGTTATGTGAAAAATATATTGCGCCAAGTGGGAGCATACTGTGTTTTGAGATTTGTGCCACTGAGGGCATTTACATAATTATTGTTGCCACTGAGGGCATTTTCGTAAATAATTGAAGTTTAAGGGTATTTTCGTAATATTTTCGTAAATATTTGAAGTTTAAGGGTATTTTCGTAAATAATGAGAGTTTGATGGCATTTTTGTAAATAATTGAGAATTGATGACATTTCTGTAATTATTTGAGACTTGAGGACGTTTTGGTAATTATTATTTTGTTCATGCACTGAGTCGTGCCAATTTATGAATTGGTGATTTGATTGACGAGATGAATAACATCGTGTTGTCGATGTGATGAGCGTAGTGGGTTCATTTCTGATATGGACTTGGAGGCATTGGTGTGCATTACTCCATATGTGGACAGGAGGTAGCTCCTTCCGGGGTAGTGGTACGTGGTAACACACTAGTGTTCTCGACAAGCACTATACTTAATCGAGATTTGAGAGGACTATTTTAATCACTGTAGTTACACGATGTTTTGACTGTGTACTACGCCATGGTGTTTTAGTGGGCTATAGACACAAAGTATTGACAAGTGCAATAGTAATCACAACGATCGCTTATAGACACAAAGTCTTGACAAAGGCAATAGTGGTCGGGGTAGCCAAGCTATAGACACAAAGTCTTGACAAGGTGCAATAGTGGTCGGGGTAGTCAAGCTATAGACACAAAGGGTGGACAAGGTCAATAAATTTGGTCAAGCGACTATTAGAACTTTCAAATCATTCTCTCGATATCATTGTGTGTGTTATAGCTCCATGGAGTAGATCCGAGTCATTTTATGGTTTTGGCGTATTTATCGTGTATTTATAATTTATTGTGATGGATTCTATTCTTTTCCATAATTAGTTATTGTTAATGTTTATTATCTCTGTTGATATTAATTGCTATTTTCGTTGTATTGTCGTTTTTTATGCGCCACACTTGTGATATATTGGGTTGTCTTACCTCTTTGTTGTTGTATGTGTTGTTTGTATTATTGTGTTATATATATATATAGACGAAAATGAAGAGATTGAAGAACAAGTATTAGGCGGTGAATATCATATAGAGGAGGAGCCACAATCTATCTCTGATTTCCATCCGAGTATTTGGAGCCTTCAGATCATCCGTGCAGTTGAATTGACTCAAAGAAGATGACTACGCCAGATTCTTAGGTTTTGTAAGAACGAGTTCCATAGAGGAATAGAAGGTCAAGGCGTACTTTCGTGAAGAAAGCAATAGTGTAGTGTATACGGGAACTATTACTTTATCTTTGCGTCCGAATACGATGCTTGATCCCGTGGTTACTTTTGACTTGTATGTACGCTTAGAGTTGCCTTTGGAGATCCGACGTCATTGGAATGGACTTTTCCATGTTCCCAATGAAAATAGTGTGGTATCTACAAATGACTCCGTCGTCAGTAGAGCAGCCTGGATCCTGCTCGTAGAAGCTGGCACAGTGAGACATCCCGGTTATCTGTCACACCAAGAGTTATCTAGGAATGATTCCCAGTGAACTAGATATCCATGATGTGCACTTGGGCACTTTTTGCTTTTTGATGTTGTACTGTATATAAAACTTATATTTTATGTTTTTGCAGTAGTTGTAAATGTTTTGGTATGTATGGTAACGTTGTATAGATGCGGTGATGTGTTGTAATTTATAAGTTTTATAAACAAAATATACGTACTAATTATAATATTTATTTTATAACTTGGGTAATATTTATTATCTTTATTTTTTTTATCTCAAAATGTGACATCCCAAAGGGTGTTACAGCTATTACTTCTCTTTCACACAGTTTTCCCTTCCCCGATACATGATTAAGCTCCTCACATGCACTTGAGAAATAAATGTAAAACCTTGACACACAAAGATTATTGTAGTATATGAGATGTGAAATTTGAACATAAAACTGAAATTTTTACGCACAATATACACATGAGCAACTAGGCAAGTGGCCAAGACATTGTGAAACAAATAACAATTAAGCTAGTATATGAAAATCCTATTTTTATGGTACTAGGCTGTAGCCTAGTGCTATAGTACATGGAAAATGTATCAGGTAATTAGAGTATATGGAGTGGAAGAAAGTAATAAGTGGATCAATGCCATTCATTATTATTAATACACATTATACTCAAATCCGGTAAAAGTTGAAAAAGCATCAAAGAAATCCAGTAGAAGTTGATGTGGTTTGTGCGTAGTAGAAGTTGATGTGGTTCGTGCTTGTCTTTAGTTATTTTGTCTAGCGAAGTATGCGAGAGAACGAAGATAGGATCTTAACTCTGATACCATGTGAGATTTTAACCTAAAATTAATTGGCATTAAGTGGAGTGACCTAACAGATATATAAACTACACTTGAAAGATTGAGACAGGTAATGTAGGACTCTTAACAGTATATACCTGTCTAAAAACGTCAATCATAATAGAAGAAGGGGTTAAGTGAACGTTATGGTTTCTTATTGACTGCGGATCTAGGGAAGCACCTGGGAGTTCCTTTACTCCATAAACGAGTGAAGAGGGGCACATACCATCACCTAGTGTAGCAAACACAGCAGAAGTTGAGTGCTTGGTGGTCAAAGATGTACTCCTTTGATGGTAGATTAACCCTTTCTAACCATCCTATACCATGCAAACGAGCCTTCTACCGAAAGGTGTTTGTGACACTTTAGAAATGATGAATAGACAATTTATTTGGGGTGATTCTCAAGATAAGCGTACAGTTCATTTGGTGGGTTGGAATCGCATGTGCATGCCTAAGGATGGTGGTGGAGTGGGTCTTAAGAATATGTGGCTCATGAATGAATCCTTCGTAATGAAGCTTAGTTGGGGTCTAGTTCATAAACTGAACTCTCCCTAGGTCTGGGTGTTACGCACCAAATATCAATGTGGTGATGGTAAAATTCCTACTGTCAAATCATTTTGGAATGTTTCTCACACTTGGAAGAGCATAATGGTAGTTTGGAGGAATATGGAGGCCAATATTCAGTGGAATATTGGTTCTGGCCAACATGTTCGCTTCTGGGAGGATAAATGGTTGAGATCAAGGGAAGTTTTGAAAGACCAGGCTATTAGGCAAGTGCCTTATAATTTTCTAAACCTTCAGCTGGCTAAGTATGTTTCCTAAGATGGTGTTGGGAATGCAAGTGTAAGTTAGATGTCTCACATTAAAAATGAATGTGCAAGTTAAATGTTATATAAGTGAAAAAGACCTATAGACTTAATGCCTTAAGGTTTTGGGTTAAGATGTAGTGTCAAGTTCATATATGTATTTTTTTGCTTAGTCCATTGGAAGCAAATCTCCTCAGTGTTTTGGGCTCCTCTGATCCTAAAAAATAGTATCAGAGCCGATGATTCAACTGAGATGAGAATTGGCATTGATGATGGTAGTTGGTGGGTCCGTGTACTGGGTCCCTTATGTCAAAAGTTTTCCTAACAATATGGAGGCTAGGCGACATGTTCCATTTTAAATGATAGACGATGGTGGTATAAGTATGAAGAAGAATGTGTGTGGGCTTCCACTTGAGGGGGAGTGATCATGTGTAAATGACTCACACCTGAGGGGAAGATTGTTGGGAATGCAAATGTGAGTTAGATGTAGGAGAAGAAGTCTTACATTAAAAATAAAATGGCAAGTTAAAGGTTATATAGGTGAAAAAGACCCATTGACCTAATGCCTTAAGGTTTTAGGTTAAGATGTGATATCAAGTTCACTTATGTGGTTCTCTGCTTAGTCCATTGGAAGCAAATATCCTCAGTGTTTTAGGCTCCCTTGATCCTAACAAACTATTTGTTAGTGTGGAAGAATAATAGAAGATATACTTTTTAATTTTTTTATTTCTTATCCCACAAACTCTAAAGTACAAGGATATTTATAGAAGTGAAAGAGACCTTACGCATTCTATTAGTAGTGGTCCTTCAAATCTAATGCTAGCTGTCTATTTGTTGAGGAGCCTTCGAGTATAAAGGTGCCTCCTCCTTATTGATTTACCATTTCCCTTTGATCTTTTTCCTCTCACATTGTTAGGTGTGCTCAACCAAGAGGCTGAGCTTTGTTACTAACTGAAGTTGGCCAAAGGCACTAGAAAAAATGGTTTAATTATACTCTTCAGTCTTTGAAAAATTTCCACAACCACAAGCAGTTTTCTCAAACCTTTCTCAAGTGTTATAACTTGGAGATGAGAAAAGTTGAAATCAAACACAAATTATTATGAAGAATTACTCTTCTCAACACTTTTATTTATATTAGCAGTTAACAAAACTTAAATCTAACCAATGGGTATTATTTTAAACAACTTTTAAGCACTTATAAATTTTTTTGAACTAAGTACTTATATGTTAGCAGATTTAGACCAACAAAAGCTTCAATTTCAAAAACACTTAGTTTCAAAACTTGGTTGAGTTCAAACTTGAATAAATTGATATAGATCATCTAGAGAACACTGAGATTAGTTCAAAAACACTAGAAATAAAAGAGATAAGGTAGAAGGAAGCTCAACATAGCAGATTCATACTAGTGTACCCTAAACTACATGGGCTACGTCTAGTCCCTAACTTCTCACCAAGATTTTCTTCAATAAAACGAGTGTTTTTTTTAACCAGGCCTTTCAAAGCTTTAATACATAAGTATTCTTTCAACCACAGTCTCTTCTGGATAAAACCAAGTAGTATTTGAACCTAGTCGCTCCCAACTACTCTCACAGTGGTTAGAACAATCCTCTAGTCCACTATCTCAAACTCAAACTATTTTGGAAAGATTTTAGAGGCAGATAGCTCTCACAATCATTTAGAGAGTGCTTAAACACAGTATATAGAGATAACATAACACCTACAATAGGATTTTAGCGAATGTAGAACTGGTAGGTAGTAAGGATAAAAGATGAGAAGAGTTCAAAATGAGTTTTCACTGTTATATTCACTTTTAGCTTGTCCAACCTCTTGAAACTTCAACAATAAGCCTTTATATAGCCTTCCAAAACTAGCCATTAGGTTTTAGGGTTGGATTTTTCATTCTGGTCATAAACTAGCTGTTATAACGTCCCTTTTGCTGACTCAGCTCATCTGGTACAATTTGTCCTAAAGTATATACATGAGAAGGGTGTTCCACTCTTCTTAACTTTGACAGAGCTCAATGATAATCACATATTTTATACATTAATAAATCCTCATTTTTAGTTATTTATATTCTTCATGTACTTAATTGATTGAGCTTGGTCATGTTTTGTATGTTTGGGCTCAAATTGGACTTAATTAATCTTTTCCAGCATTATTAAAATTTTACACTATTTCTGTATTTCGGTCATATCTTGAGTTCTAGATATTTAAAAATTATGTATCTTACCTTGCAGGAAATATAAGAGAGAGCTCTACAACTTTCATGCTGAGCTCCAGGGCTAGTTCAGATATCTAGTGGAGCTAATTAGGCCTGAAAATTAGAATATGGGTTCTGTTACTGGAACCCGAGTAGTGTGCACTAATCAAGGCATAACTTGGCCTGTAGATGTGATATAAGCCTGAAACTAGTGGTATTTGAAATTTAAGACATATATCTTCAATTCATATGAAAATAACTTTTCCAAACTATGATGTTTAGATGGAGCTTTCATCCCTTGAAGTCAGCCAATGGAATCAGAGACCCTTTCAGAATGGTTTGTCCATAACTTGAGTTGTAGAGCTCCAATTAACATGGGGTTTAGGCCCAATTACTCATAATGGATCCAGCTTTGTAACTAATGAGGTTCTAATGATGTGAGGCCAAATTAGGGAGTAGTTATAGAGGTTAGAAGCACAGATCTGAGGATATCTCTCATTCTACACTTTTCTCTCTAGATCTAGATCTTTCTCTCTTTCTTCTTCCTTTTTCCTCAAGCTCCTTCATGGTGATAACTATGGAGAGCTAAACTTCTGTAATCAATTCAGATATTCTTGAAGAAATTATGGTTTGGATTCTTGAGATCTTGGTTCTGTTTTTGTGTTTGAATTGCATTTGGATACCTCTTCTTCTTCTTCTTCTTCTTCTTCTTCTTCTTCTTCTTCTTCTTGATCTTGAATGCATGAATGGTAATTCTATTTATGTTTGATCTAATTGAATCTCGATTTAAGATTGAGAATTGTGATAGATTTAGGATTGATTAATTTGAATTAATCACGGAATTATAGAGGTTAGGTTACTGATTTGTGCCTAGGTTAATTGAATTCGGAGATCAAATTAACATAGATCTAACATGAATTGTGCGATTACAAATTTGTATGTCAATTGTTAATTGAATTTTAGATGATTGTCTAGTATGAATTCTAGATTTGATGTAGAGGTTTTGGTTAAATCCAAATTAACCATTCAAATGCATTTCAAATGTTTGTTGAATAATCTATGATGGAATCAACCTAATTTCAAATAAGTTTCTGAATTGGTTGCCCTTTTAATTGAATTTCTCATTTTAATTCTATTATTTACATATTTTAAGTTCTAAAATCTCTTCCCCAATTTTAGCTTGATCTGATTAAATTACATTTACAATCCTTAAGAGACGATCCAGTGTTGTTTCTTATGCTACAAGTCATAGGTATAACTCAGTTATAATTTTGATTAAGTTCGCCACTCGTCACTCAAGTCTTCAACTCTTCTCAACTATATTCAAGACTTCTCTAGTGGATTCCTTCAACTTTGAAGCTTTGAATATGATACCTTCACAAGAAAATCTTCTTCTTTAAGAGACTTCAAGTCTTCCATTGTTGTCTTAATGAGTTCTTGAATTCTTTATGAGTTGAATATCATCCATCGTACTTGAGATAGGTGCTGGTCTTCTTGGTGAACTCTTCTCAAGTTGGTCCACAAGCTTTAAATCCAAATTGGTGGTCATCTAGCCATATCCTGATATTTCTCATTGCAATCTAAGGATCTACATTTCACAACTAATCACATAAACTCACAAGACCAAGTTAAAGCACTCATGAAGTAACAGTGCTTAAACATCACATTTTCAATATAGTTTGTTAATCATCAAAACATAATAATAAAACCTTTGAATCAAGAGGGTTTTGGGCCTTACAAGACTTTGTCGACAATAAGAAGGAATTAATAAAACCCAAGTGTTAAAAAGTTATACTTAAGTAAGTTGATAAGCTGATTTGACAAGGGAAGTACACTTAACCAATTCATGAAGCATCAGAAGAAAATTCTCAAGCTAGCGTCGAAGCCATACAAGTGAAGGTCTAATGACATCGAAGCCTATGTTTGATGGAAAGTGGTTGGCAAGCTAGAAGCAAGTTCGTGGCTGGCCCTATAGTTGAACGTGGGCAGTTATCAAGTAGAAGTTGGGAATACATAAAGAACATGGCTTTATGGAGAAAATGGGAAGTTATAAAGAGGAAAATACTACCCACTACTTGAAGCAATTGGTAAGTGCGAAAGCCATGAAAAAAAATGAAGCACATATTGAAATTCTGCATGACTACCAAGTGTTAGCATCTTAGGAGCTATAACATTCAAAAATTAGGCTCCAAAGTGAAAGGCAGGTTGCTTATAAATAAGGGTTAGAACAAAGAACAATAGTCTGGTCTATGTACTTGCAAACAACCTATACTTCCTATAGTTCCAAAGCCCCTAATGTGACGCTCATGGATTAACAGATTGATGAGTTACAGTCAAGTATGACCGCTACTTTCAATTCATATGCTTTTTTATGTTTCTGTACTCTTACAATTTCATATATCATTTACATTTTAGTCAATGTAATTCCAATTGTTTCAAGTTATTGCATGTTTTTTCAAGTTCTTCCTTGCTTACTCTTTAATTTCTTGTTCAAGGTTGTTGATGATTCACATTTAAGGTGGAATTTTTTCTACTTTAATTTTACGTAATTTCCCTTTAATTTTTTTCCAACTCAATTCAATTTTACTCATTTTTACATTTACTTTCTGCATTTATGTTGTTCTTCATACAGTTGTATGTTCATGCATTTTTTGCATTATTTTTAAGCTTTAATCTTCACTTAAACACTCAGCACTCCAAAGTTGTTTTTATCAGCATGCTACATTGACATTGATATTTCTAGTGTTTACTTTTTGGCTTTTACATTTTTCCATTTTCATTCAATTAGTTTACTTCCGGCAAGTTTACTTTTGATGGTCATTAACGTTCTGTTACTTTATGTAACATCCTGAAAAGCATGTTAAACTTATGAATAGTTACAAAGGTAGCATATCACTTGTATGGCATGTCAGTTAGGTTTTGTGATGAACTGAGTTAGTTTAGACACTTTGTTGTAACCTAAAGTGTGAAAAGTAGCTTGAAATGACCCCGATAGTAGCATAAATTGCTAAGTTGAGGGAAATAAACCTAGAGAGCTTGTTTCTAAGTCACAAATAGGCATAATGAGTTGTAGTTAAAATTTGAGAATAATCAAAGTTAGTTTGGTATTTTTAGACATACTGGTTGTACATTTAATACTGGATTGACTAGCAGCAGATATGAAAAAAATAGGATAATGGTGAAACAATAATTTAGATGAATCCTAGTATTTATTCTAAAGTTGTTGGAAGTTAGGAAACTTGATTTAGCATAATTCAAGTGTCCTTAGTAGATATAAAGTTTTAACTTTAGGCTTAAGTACCAAAGTTCGACTTTGATTCCTATTTTCTCCTTTAAGTCCCACGGTTCCAGAACAAAAGAGAAATAGAAAAAAAGAGAAGAGAAAAGAAAGAGGAACCGAAGGGGAAGAAATAGGGAAAAGAAGGAGGAAAAACAATAGAAACTAGAAGATCCATAGGAAAGCTGGAAGATCATCTTGGCTTCAAGAGGTAGGGGGTTCTAACTTCAAATCTCATCTTCTCCTTCATAAATTCTAAGGTAGGAGCTAGGTCACATAGATGGACAAAATGGACTTTGAGAAGCAAAATTTATTTTCTTACTTTGTTCTTGTTTCCATTGGTTGAATTTAGCCATTTTCAGCTTGTTGGATTCAAGATAGATGATTTGGTCTTTGGATCAAGTTGTTTACTTCCTTAAGTTGGAAACTAGAAGTTAGGTTGTGAGGTTATGGTTTTAACCATTAATCCATGATTTAGTAAGCTAATAGGTTAAATAAGTATTTTAACATGATTAAAGGTTGCTAGTGATCATAGAAATCACTTGAAACTAATTTAGAGAGGCCAAATTCTCGGTTATGTTCCAATGGAACAATAACCCAAATCTATAGAATTCTGCAGATTCTGTGTTATGCGGCCAATGCTCAGGTGCCCAACAGCTACAGAGCTTGTTCACGCAGTAGAGCAATGGGCGCTCAGGTGCCCAGTGTAGGGTGCTTAAGCGCCAGTCGCATGGCAAGAACAAGGCATGTCTCTACCCACCTAGCGCTCAAGCACTGGGTAGTGAGCGCCCAGGCACTAGAGAATGGGCGCCCAAGTACCCAAAGCAAATTTCATCATAATTCATATTTTGATGAAATGAGTTTCTCAACTTCCTAGGATCCTTTTTATATGTCTTGTAGAGTGTATTGAGACACTAGTAGAGGTATTTCTAAGAGAGAAACACCACCTTACATAAATGGGAAAGTAAGAGACCTTAGTGCAACTAAGAGTAATGGATTGCAATAGATAGGTATCTAGACCCTTAGGCAACACAAAGTTGTATTTAATATCACAAATAAGGTGATGAAGATAAGGTAAACTAGATACAAGAAAGCCGAGTTCAGTTGGCAATAGTCACTTTCCATAGTGCATTAGTTACTCCTAAGAGAAAAAGTGGGGTTAGTGATGCATGAATGGACATAGTATGTGGATATTATAGAAGTTCCAGTCTTTAAGCGTTCTAAAAGTTAGGAATGGCCTAAAGTAGGTATCTAGGAGAGTACACTAGGGTGGTATACTTTACCACTTTTGGTGTGATAGTAAGGCAAGTTAGATATAAGTATCATAAGTATGATTATTGATAGGACCACAGTACGTGTATCAGATTGTCAAGTAATAAAAAAGGTGAGATACCAGATATCGTTCTAAGGGATTGATGGCCAAATACCAATTCGTGAAATTAACTACTATTTAAACTAAAATTTGGATCAAAGAGAGCTCTAATAAGACTAACACGACAATGAATAACAAAAGCAATGACAAAATTTTTTGGGGGTTTTTTTTTTCTAAATTTAGCAATACAACGAACACTTAAAATACAAGATGACTAAAATTCAATTAATGAAAGAGTTGGGATCAAGCTTCATTTGAGTTCACTTGTTGCATATCAATTGGGATTAACATAAGTTATTATTCTTATTTTGTTACCGAATTCTCTAAACTAATCAAATCCTAATTCCTTAGGCAATTGATCATTTATTCCCAAACAAAACCCCTAATTCATTAAGCGATTCTAAAAAGAAACAAGCGTTAGGATTTAGAATTCAAGAGGGTAATGAGCAAATCAATAACTATTCCTAGCCTAAAGATAAGCAAGGTTCATAATCTCATAGCACGATTATATATTAAATTTTCATTCAACATATAATCCTAAAATCATTCCAAAGAGAATCAATCTTTAGAAAGCAATAGGAAAAAAGATTAATACTCAAAACAGAATAGCAACTTGCATTAATTGAATCCAATGTAAAAAAATAAACAAGATCCATCAAAATCCACCTAATCATAACAAAGGGAGGTTTACCAATACATGGTGTAAATAAAGGAAACAATAAGAAAAAAAGAAAACATCCTAGTCATCTGTGATGATTCAGAGAGATTCTCGTTCCTCCGTAGATTGGGAAGCCTCTTTCTCCCTTTTCCAGGGCTGGTTCGTGCCTCTCTATATCTCCTCTGACGCCCAACTCCCTTTTAGGTTATGTTAAGGCAGCTTTTTATATTGATATGGGTGCCTAGGCGCTGCAGATAGGGCGCCTAGGCACGCACTACATAGTAAGAATCCATCTGCATCAGTTTGGATCAGCGCCTAGGCGCTTCATTGAGAGCACCTAGACGCACGCTGCACAACAACATATTTTGCATCAGAGTTCAGTGCCTAGACGCTAAGGTTTGTAGTGGCTGAGCACTGATCTTGTAGAAAGCATCCTTTTAGTATAGGTTTGGGCGCCTAAGCGCTCAAGAAATAGCACCTAGGCGTTGAGTGAACAGAGTGAGCTCCTTTGCTTTTCTTCCAAAAATCCTGCTCCTCCCTCCTTAGATGCTTTCCTACAAAAACACATTAGAATAGTGAGGATTATTCTTCCTTTCAATCAACTATTCTCAATCACAAACCTAAATCAATTTTTGCAAAATACTTGAGCAATAAGCAATAAAAAGAGTAAATTAAGGGAAAATAATTCAAATTTTCAAGTCATAAAACCACATCTTTTGCGTGCTCATCACTCTCCAAACTTAACCTTTGCCACGTCCTCGGGCAAAGAAACAAAAACTAGTGTTGCAAAACATGAATACAGAGCTCAGATCACTAAAAGAAATAACTCAAAGGATTACTTTTCTCAAACACCACAACACCAAGAGCATAGTAGCTTTACATGCACACAAACTCACATGCGAATAGATTTAACAAATTTGCTCACTTCACTCAAGTGTTTGGGCTTGTATTTTTGCTTCTTCATAATGTAAGTTTTTTTTTTTTTGAAAACAAACGAACTTGCACTAGAACAAAAAGACAAAAATAGGGAAAGATCATATGAGCATTTTCTCCCCCAAACTTACTCTCGTGCTTGTCCCAAGCACTTGAGAAGTAGATCCTAAAGAAACTAAGAAAACTGAAACAAAAGTAAACAGAACAAAAACAATAACAAGGCTAGATGATAAAAGCAAAACAAATAAAAATAACACAAAAATGGAAGAAATGGGAATAGGAACTCCCCCTCATAGATCACTGTATGCATGGATATTCATATATCGCTGCTCTCCCCATCAATATCTACTCCTTCCTCACTCTGGGAGTCTTTTTCAGGAAGTGGAAGTACACCTAAAGTATCAAAATCAACTTACAACTGGATAGCCAAGTTCCTCAGTATCCCTTCCAACGCTTGGCTGGACTGGACCATATAGCGCTCGATACATCAGAGGCAACGTTCTACTCTAGGGGAGGATGGGTTCTGTCGCTGACGAGGAGGCTTGGCTACCTGAGCGCGAGCTGCTGGCTGGACCTGAGTGGGGTCATCCTCCTGAAGATAGCAGTTGATCATAACTATGTCCATGGCCGGGGCTGGCCTGATTGATGCATCACCGCTAGTCTCTGCCCCTGCTGCCTTGCATAATTGTGTGATAAGGCAGGGGTACCATAACCTAGACCTCCAACTTCAACTCTGTGCTAGAGAGTAAATGTTATGGGCGATCAGTGATCCCACATTCACTGTTTTCCCTATAACAATGGCAAAAATAAGCAGTTCCCAATCCCTCATGACCTCATGATGGTGAGAGTTTGGGAAGAGGCCAGCTTCAGAGAATGTATACTAAGCCTTAGGGATCGGGAGCAAGTCGCACTTCTTCAAAAATTTGGGATAGTTTTGAGTGTCAAGCTCCCACTGGGCTTTAGGTCTACATAGAGTCTGCACAACCCTATCAAGGTTTAGCACCTCTTTATTCAATTTTGTGTACCCACAATCTCCCATGTCTGTGGATGTTTAAAGGAAGCAGTCCAAAGTTCTTAAATCAAATTGAATGCGGTGACCTTGGACATATGATTCATATTTATTGTGCTCATCACCCTCCGGACGGTACGCATTGGCATAAAATTCCCGGACTATTGGGGAGAATCCTACTTCCAGTACTTTGCATAACTTGGACCAATTTCTCCGCAGGATTTGGTCAAAAACCTTATCACAATCACCGTCTCCCAAAAGTATGCCTCGTTCTGGTACAAATCCCCAATTACATAGGATTTCATTGAGGCATTTCTCATACTCCTCATAGAGAAATAAGTTAGCATTAAAGACTGCTAGTCGGCATAAGCTCTCAGCCTGGGAAATGCATTTGCGCTTAGGTTAGAGCTTGGGTGCCATGAATCTGCAAATGAAATATACATAACATGAGTGTATGAATCTAGAAATTCAGAACCTATCACACAACACTAGTCAGCTATCACTGTCATTTTACACATTAAACATAGGATAACATTTTCACTAAAGATGCATCAAATCAGAATATGCAGAAAATTTAGAGTGCATCAATGTGGATAGCCATGCAAATGCTCTCACCCAATACAGACATGCAAATTTCAAATAAACCAATGAAACCAAAGAATCATACATGGCAAGAATTAGAACATACCAATGGAATCAGAATATGTAGTTCAAATTACCTAAGATTTTAATTTGCTAATTAATCAAAATTACACATGGCCAGGCCAAATTAAAAAGGGCAAAATCTTCAACGTTTCTCCCACCAAACAGTCAATCCAAAATACGAAGTACCCCTCTTCCTAAATATGCAATGTACGCAATTCACCCCAACTCAAAATATGCAACATTTCAACACAAGCAATTTGAAAAGTAAAAATTTAGAGTACCCATTACAGGAAAAATGAAGCATTAAGTGGAAAAATAATGCATGATGAAAGGAGAATGAGAGTAAGAGGGAAAGATAATGAGGAAACAAGAAGGTGAGTTAGAGGGAAAGAACAAGTGATAAAGTGAGGGGGAATGCGTGTGTGGATCTCGGAAGAGAGAAAGAGAGGGATATGAGGGGTATAGGGTGTGAGAGGGTGAAGAGTGTGTGAGAAAGTGAGGGGGGAAGATAGTAAGAGTTCTGTGTTTTAAAACGCAGAACTGGTGTAGGCGCCTAGACGCTATTTTTGTAGTGCCTAGGTGCTAGGTCAAACTTATATATATTTTTTTAAAAGGTGAGGCGCCTAGACACTTAGTGTTGAGTGTCTAGGCGCTTAAGTGACAGTGTGCTAGTGGAATGAAGTGCAACGAGCGCCGAAGCGCCCCATTTATAGCGCCAGGGCACTATACAGGCAGAATGAACATGGAGTATGGCGCCTAGACGCTCCAAATAAAGCATCTAAGCGCTTAAGTGGTAGTGTGCAGTTTAAATTTGAATGCCTTGGGCGCCTAAGCACTCAAGATACAACATCTAGGCGTTGCAATGGCAGTGTTGAAAATGCTGCAGACCTATCTCCTCTTCTAAGTTCCCATTAAAAACACCTCAATCAAGCCTTCGTTTACCTGATTTTCAATCTCAATCAATCCAACAAACAATAAATACAAAAAAAAAGAAAAAGAAAATATAATGAAAATGAAAGAAATACAAAACCGAGTTTGGGTTGCCTCCCAAGAGCACTTGTTTAACGTCCCGAGCCTAACGGTGTGCTTCTGAAGTAGAGATCAGATTGATGGACTCCCTTCTTCGTTCAACATCTCCCCCAAAGTAGAATTTGAGCCTTTGCCCATTCTCCTTGAAGCTTCTATCCAAGTTCGAATCCTTCACTTCCACTGCACCATTAGGGAATACTTGCTTGATCTCAAAAAGGCCAGACCACCTAGACTTGAGCTTTCCAGGAAATAACTTCAATCTTGAATTAAATAAGAGCACTAATTGTCCTTCCCAGAACTCTTTCTGCATAATCCTCTTGTCATGCCATCTCTTTGTGTTTTCCTTGTAGATCTTGGAATTTTCATAGGAAAAATTCTAGAATTCTTCAAGTTCATAAAGTTGCAAGATTCTTGACTCGCCCGTTTTGGCCAAATCGAAATTCAAATACTTTGTTTCCCATAGTGCCTTCTGTTCTAACTTAAGAGGCAAATGGCAAGCTTTGCCATAGATCAATTGGAATGGAAACATGCCAATTGAAGTCTTGAAGGCTGTCCTATATGCCCAAAGAGCATCATCCAGCTTCATTGCCCAGTACTTCTTGGAAGAAATCACCATTTTCTCCAGAATTTGCTTCAATTGGCAGTTAGATACCTCAACTTGGCCACTTGTTTGTGGGTGATATGGAGTGGCGACTCTTTGGTGAACATTGTACTTTTTCAGCAAAGTCTCCAGCTTTCTATTACAGAAGTGGGTACCCTCATCACTTACTAAGGCCCGGGGCACCCCAAACCTTGAGAATATTTACTTCTTCAAGAAACCAATCACCACATTGGCATCATTGGTCTAAACAGCTACGGCTTCCACCCACTTTGAAACGTAATCGACAGCTACCAAAATGTATACCTTAGAATATGAAAAGGGAAAAGAGTCCATGAAGTCCATACCCCAAACGTCAAACACTTCAACTTCTAAGATGGGATTTTAGGGCATCTCATTCCTCTTTGATATGTTCCCAGTCCTTTGGCACCTATCACACGTCTTGATGTATACAAATGCTTCTTTAAACAATAATGGCCAAAATAATCCAAATTGGAGGACCTTCACTACTGTTCTATCTCCGCTAAAATGCCCATCATAACTAGAATCATGACAATGCCATAGAATCTGTTCTTGTTCCTCTTCCAGTACACATCTCCTCAACAATCCATCAACACCTCTCTTGTACAAGAAAGGTTCATCCCATATATAAAATCTAGCTTCATGAAGGAACTTTTTTAGTTGTTATGAAGTAAAATCTACTGGTACCACCTTTCCAACTTTATAGTTGGCTATATCCGCATACCATGGTAGATTCGTCACGGCCAATAGCTGCTCATCACAGAACTGGTCATTGATTGGCTCCTTTTCTTCACTTTTTGCTGCACTTTCTAACCGAGACAGGTGATCCGCTACAGAATTCTCAGTCCCTTTACTATCCCTTATCTCCAAATCAAATTCTTGGAGTAATAAGATCCATCGGATAAGCCTTGGTTTTCGAATCTTGCTTGGTGAACAAATATCGGATAGCTGCATGATCCGTGTACATAATCACCTTGGCATCTACCAAGTAAGAACGAAATTTGTCAAATGCATAAACAACAGCCAATAATTCTTTTTCAGTCGTTGCATAATTCAGTTGTGCAACATTTAAAACATGACTCACATAGTAAATTATATGCAACAACTTATTTTTCCTTTGGCCTAAAACAGCACCTACAGTAATGTCACTAGCATCGCACATAATTTCAATTGGCAAATCCCAATCAAGTGCAACGATAATTGGTGTAGTGGTCAGTTTATGCTTTAAAGTGTTAAAAGCTAATATACATGTATCATTAAAATTGAAGGGAACATCTTTTACAAGGAGATCACTAAGAGGTTTAGCAATTTTTGAAAAGTCTTTTTTGAATCTCTTGTAAAAGTCAGCATGCCCTAAAAAACTACGAATGCCTTTTACATTAGTGGGAGGTGAAAATTTTTCAATAACTTTAATCTTAGCATGACCAACCTCTATCCCTTTAACAGAGATACGGTGCCCTAAGACAATCCCCCCTCTCACCATGAAATGGCATTTCTCCCAATTTAAAACCAAATTTGACTCTTCACATCTTTTTAACACTAATGACAAGTTATACAAACAATCATCAAAGGAAAAGCCAAAGACAGAGAAGTCATCCATAAAAACTTCGATATGTTTTTCAATCATATCAGAGAATATGGACATTATACACCTTTAAAATGTAGATGGTGCATTGCAAAGTCTGAACGGTATTCTTCTGTAGGCGAACAGTCCACAAGGGCATGTAAAAGTAGTTTTCTCTTGATCTTTGAGAGCCACCAGAATCTAGTTATAGCCGAAATATCCATCTTAAAAGTAGTAGTACTCATGGCTGGCCAACTGTTTCAATATCTAGTCAATGAAAAGAAGAGGGAAGTGACCCTTCCTTGTAGCATCATTTAGCTTCCTATAATCGATGCACACCCTCCATCCAGTCACAGTCCTAGTGAGAATCAACTCATTATTTTCATTTCTGATCACTGTTGTCCCGACCTTCTTAGGCACCACTTGGACGGGACTAACCCAAGGACTGTCCGAAATAGGGTATATAAGACCAGCATCAAGGAGCTTGAAAACCTCCTTCCGAACTACCTCCTTCATTGTCGAGTTAAGCCTCCTTTGTGTCCGCATGACTGTTTTATGGTTCTCCTCCATGAGAATTTTGTGCATACGCAAAGAAGGGCTTATCCCTTTTAAATCTCCAATCGACCATCCAATAGCCTCCTTATGATCCCGTAGTACTCTCAACAATTTTTCTTCCTCTAATTGACTTAACTCTGAGCTAATGATTATAGGATAAAAGTTGTGCTCACCAAGAAAAGAATATTTCAAATGTGTGGGTAATGGCTTGAGCTCAAGCTTTGGTGCTTCATTCTTTTTCTGTTTGGCTTCCTCTTCTCGTCTCACTAATTCCTCCCATTCTGGTTGTGCATTCTTAGGATAGGGAGATGAAGATTCCAACAAGCCAAGTACTTCTCTAACCAATGAGTTATCCCCTTCTTCAACTTCTACCTTTGATTCAACAATGACTTTTTCAAGAGGCAAAGACGGGCTATTTTTCCTATATGACTTGGAGATAATAGAGTCAAGTACATTAATGCTAAAACACCCTTCTTTATCTCCCGAGTGCTTCATAGCCTCAAACACATTAAAAGTGACAGTTTCATCTTGGACCTTCAAAGTCAAAGTCCTATCTGCTACATTAATAGGGGCTCTCCCAGTTGCAAGCAATGGTTTACCCAATATCAATGGTATGTCTCCATCCTCTTCCATGTCTAGAATAGAAAAATCCACCAAGAAGATAAATTTGTCTACTTTCACCAATACATCTTCAATTACTTCATATAGATATTTCACCAACCTATCCGCAAATTGGAGAGTTACCATGGTGTGTTTTATTTGTCCAATCCCCAATTGCTTGAAAATGGATAAGGGCATGAGACTAATGCTTGCACCAAGGTTGCACAATGCTTTCCCAAAGGTTCTATCTCCAATTGTGCATGGAATGGAGAAGATCCTCGGGTCCTTAAGCTTTAGAGGGAGCTTCTTTTGTAAAATTGCACTGCACTCCTCCGTAAGGATAATGATTTCCTCATTCCCAATCCTTCTCTTTTTAGACAATAGCTCTTTCATAAATTTCACATAGGAAGGCATTTGTTCTAGAGCTTCAGCAAATAGAATGTTGATTTACAGCTTGTTAAACACCTTTAGAAACTTCCCAAACTATTTTTTATCTTGCTTTTTTTTACGTTGTTGAGGGAATGGCAACTTGATAGTTGGTAGTGGCATCTTCACTTCTTGCCCTTTTGGTGACTCCATTTCATCAGAATCATTAGGTGAGTCACCTTGAGATATTTCAACTTCCTCATGAAGCACTTCTTCACTAGGCTCCTTCTCTTTACCTTCACTAATTTCCTTCCTTGGTTAAGGCTCAATTACTTTCCCACTCTTAGTTGTTATGACTTTCACATGCTCATTTCGTCTAGGATTTGGGACTGTGTCACTTGGAAATGAACCTGGAGGTCTCTCTGAAATCTATTTTGCAAACTGGTCCACTTGAGTTTCTAGATTACGAATTGAAGCATCTTGATTTCTGAACCCCACTCTTGTCTCCTCCATAAAATCAGTAGTTTTTTGAACAAAAGACGAGGTTTGTGTAACCAATTTCTCTAACCCTAACTCCCAATAAGCCTTCTTCTCATTAGGTGGAGCACTACAAGAATTATACCGATTAGCTACGAAAAAATCCATACCTAATCCATAGCTAATCCGCAGCTAACCTAGTTAGCTACGAATTAGCTACGGATTTTTCTGTAGTCAATTTTTGGTAACTAATTAGCTACCAAAAAAGTTTCGTAGCTAATCCGTAGCTACTTTTTAAATTTTCGTAACTAATTCGTAGCTAATTTTTATTCAAAGTTTCCTTCCTTTTCGCAGCTAATTAGCTATGGAATATTCCATAGCGAATTCCATAGCTAATGTCCATAGCAAGTTTAAAGCAAATTCGTAGCTATTTTGTTTTTAAATCTATCGCAATTCCGTAGCTATTTTCTAGCTAAAATCTGTAGCAATTCCTTGACTATTTCCTAGCTAAAATCTATAGCTATTTCGTAGCTATTTCCTAACTAAAATTTGTAGCAATTGGGTAGCTATTTCCTAGCTAAAATCTGTAGCAATTTCGTAGCTATTCCCTAGATAAAATCTGTAGCAATTCGGTAGCTATTCCCTAGCTAAAATCTGTAGCTATTCCCTAGCTAAAATCTGTAGCAATTCCATAGCTATTCCCTATCTATTCTGAAGCTAATCCAAATTAAATTTATAATGATAATTTGTATATTTTAAAATTATACTTGTTATTTCAATCCAAACAGAAAAATCTAACAAATAATTGTGCAAAATAGCAAAATATCATAATTGTATTAATAAATACAACATGTTCTACAAAGAATGCATAACTAATCCAAGTTAATTAATACAAATAGTTCAAAACATATTAATCCCATCATCAATAAACACAACTAATCAATTCAAGTTAGTCTCATCATCATCAACTTTGAGATCCTCCCCAACTATGTCGCCTTGTGATGGTGCCTGCGGTATAGCACTTCCTGCTTGGGAGCTAACAATCCTTAAGATAGGCTCCAACACAAATGCTAGCTGCGTCTGGACAACAGACATCAACTGCATATGGACAAAGGAAGTCATCGCTTCATTAACAGTTTCCTTTATGGCTTCTTATGTCAAAGCAGCATTGGAGGAAGCAACAATATGTGATGATGTAGCAAAGCTAGATCCATGAATAGGCATATCTAAGTTGTGACTCGTGCCATGGACCCGTCCCTTCTTGTTGGGACCCGTTGAAGAATCTTCTCCATATTTCTCTAACATTGTGGTGTCATAAGAGTCCTGAAATGAAAAATGTAGAAAACTTTATCAAAATAATCAATAACTTAACAAATGTGATTAGTTTTCATTTTAAAAACACCAACAATGAAGTTTTTTGAGTGGTGAGTGACATATTCTCCATTTTTCCTCTTATGAACACTTTCATACAAATCTCTAAAAGGGACTGGACGGTTTAGCTCTGCCTCCTGTAATCAACATATATTAAAATATAAAATTTTAAATCTTTATTATAATTATAGTATTATTATAGTATAAGTGAGTTATATTATTGTATAATTATAGTATTATTATAGTATAAGTGAGTTATATTATTGTATAATTATAGTGCTATTATGTGAAGCCAAAGTGCACTTGAGGAAAACTTGCTAAGGCATACAAATGCTCATCAACCTGACGTGGAAGTGCAACCATGGTGCTTGCAGAGCCTTCTACATCTCCAAGAAAGAAACAAATCAATTTGATAAGTTAAGTTAGAAATATTTAACCCATAAGATCTCTAATTGAATATTTATAAAATATGAAATCTTACATAGAAGACAATATGTTTATAAGATCATTCATCATTTGCATTAAATATTGTTTATGACTTTACTCTAATTAAAAGATTTTTCACTAATAAATGTGTGAATTGGTTAAGCAAACTCAGAAGATTATCAAATAAAAATTTTCTTCTCTCTTTTCTGTTATTTGTAGTAAAATATACAATTCTACAGTCTACAGACGCAGGCACAACATTCTTGATTGGCTAAGACCAATAGATGGCAAGGTCTCAATACTAATTACTAAATATGAGTTACAAACAAGCATGAGTTTCCATCCACTTTACATACATGTATGCAACTATGCAAAAGGGGAAAAACAAGGAATTCTATCTTGAGGTGCATAGGAGGCTACCCCATATATAGTTCACTACAAATGCTAATCAAGTGAGTACTAATAAATACGTGATAGAAAGAATATGACCATGTTCTTTCTACTGTCATGTAAAGAACCATTTCCCTGAACCATTTCCCTTTTACTCAAGTCTTCTCTCAAAATCACGTAAGTCAAAAAAATTCAAAATTTCAACCCAATTTACACAACATTGAAAAAATGCCACTTCATGGAGTAAATTTTGAATCATAATAACTCAATTACTTAACCTGCCAAAAGCCCTATCCTATAGTATATCCATGGTGATCCTATACTTGCTTACACCACTCGTATTTTTGCCTGGGAAGCCGCACAAAGTCCTAATATAAATGAAAGAAATTAAACTATGTTGTGTGCTTGCACATAATAAATCCCACTAAATATAATAACTCAGTCAATTAAATACCTCGTAGACGTGTTATTGTGATAGGGACAATTGACCAGGTTTAGGGCGAAGGGGCTCTAGCACAACACCCATAGAACCTTGAGTATACAAGTTTGCATAAACAAATTTGGCACCCATACCTTCTCGATGCTTCCTTCTCAAAGAAAGTTGTTGACCAATCTCTGCATCAATGGAGTTTATTGCCTACAAAATAGTAGATAGCACTAAAGCCCACAAGCTTGTAAATATAGAGCTCCAGAAAACATCAGAACTTTTGAAGGCAAACAAATAATTCTTTAAATGTATGTGCTTCACCATAAATTCAAAATACAAAAAGAAAAAATTAAACATTTTGTTAATAAATAGTACTGAACTATCACGAACATAAAAATTCAGCTATCAAAATTCTGAATTAGACCAAATTACCAAAAATTATATAAACTAAAATTGACCAAAAAAGAAAATTATTATCAATAATATAGAATAATTGCATCTAAAAACTATTTTTATTTCCTTACCATAATGGATTAAGTTAACAAAGCTTTTAAGATGATTTAAGGTGGTACTAGAACGTAATCAACAGTTCATCTGTCCTAATCTCTATAACGTTCTTTTGATAATTTCAGCAATGACTTTCATGTGATTTCTCTTTATACTTTCATGTGCTTCACAGTTAAACATGTGCATGGTGTTGCTGCTTGTTGATAGCGGCACCATAGTAGTATGGTGGATCCATGATTCAAATGGCAGATGATTGCCCATATTTTGGAGTTTGTAACTATAAATACTTTTGGAAAAATTGATGAAAGCCCTAGCCCAACTGATGCTTGTCTCGGTCTCTAATGAAACTGAACAAAGCCTTTCCTTCCTGCTCTGTGTCAGTGTCTGTGTCTTCTTAGGCAACTGTGTTTTCTGGCAACTCTTGCGGCGACTCCCTTTCTAGCATTGCTCACTCAAGTGTCAGCTTCACGTCTCACTCTGTTTTCACATCATGGTTCTCACCACCTCTCTTTTCACATGCCCTGTTTTCATGTGAACAAAATAGAGTCTTCTCACCACCCATCATCCAACTCACCCAACACCAAGAAGCCACAAAGTCCCAAACAGCTGACTCTCTTCCATATGTGATACCCTTAGTAATTTCGATAAGCTAGAAAATGTTTGAACTATATTTATTATTCTTGATATAAGTTGTTACATTTTTATTATTTATATTATGTAGGTCTTGTAGTATATTATTTGTTTCTTAACATGGCCGCCATGCATCCATAATTTCCCGCAATGCCATCCACCATTCATAATACTGATAAGCAACACAAATAGTCATTATTACAAACCCAAAATCTATACACATGGGTGACCAGAACTACAAGTTCACCCTTGCAATAACTATATATTTCGTTATTAAAATAAGTAATAACCACTGAAACATTAGATAAATCATGGAGCAAATACCATTAAAATCAAATTTTATATTTATAGAGAAGCAACAAAAGCACAACATTGATGTTGCTACTGTTGGTGTATGCCCTAGTGGCCAATACATTTTGTTTGTATTGACATACATTATATTATGCTATTTTGATATATGAGGCATTTCATTTATTGTGTTCTTTTTTATAGACATAATAAAGTCCTTAGAATAGTAAGTTTGATACCATAGGACATCAAGTGGATGACTTGATGGTGAGATCCTATTGGATAAAATACTATTCTTAAATGTCCCTAGTCAAGTATTATTGTTAATTAGGACAACAATAATGCATTGAGACTAGTATGTGCGTGGGCGATGACCACATCTCACGGGTCATGGATATGAGATATCAAGTCTACACATGGATACATATTAGAGTAATGATGTATTGGACAGGACCCGCCATGAGAACGCTACGTGGATCGTTACGTGAGTGTCATAAGCGATTCTCATAGTGATAATGGTGTATGTGGTTCTTTGACCTAAAATCACTACGATTCCTACATGAGGAGTTGTGTGTTTTAAATGCCATCAAACGTCATCTGTAACAAGATGATTATAAAGTTGGTTATTAGACATATTGCGATGCATGTGGAGGAATGTGAGTGACCTAGATGGGATTTGTCCCTCCTACATAATAGGAGTGATATCTTCGGGCCCCCTGATTGAGTGAGACTATGAAATGCATGGCCATGCTCAAATGAGTCAATATGAGATATTGATCTCATTTATTATTGCTATGTCTACTCGGGAATCAGGAAACTGAAGATTGAATTAAACAAGGGTGATACGTTCCATGCCTTGTGTTCAATCTGGATATCTGGACAAATGGACTAAACTACACGGAAACATTGATCACGGATAGGTTATGTCAAATCACTGACATTCTCATTACTTGGGTAGCAGTGATGTGTTGCTAGATACCGCTTACTGTTTGTAATATTAAAATGAGATTTTAATATTACTACTAACGTCATGAGAACCTGCAGGGTCGCACACTTAGAACAGACTAAATTGGAGCAATAAGGATCCAAGTTGGACTCGGATTCAATTGTGGGCCTAACTCATGACAGATGGGTTTTAGGGTTGCACATGACTTACCTTGCTCGCTCACACTCACTTAAGGCAGCCACTATTATAAATAGTACTATTAAGGGGGCTGCTATATATGTTACATCACAACCCTAGCCGCACCTAAGAAAGTGAGTGAGAGACAGATGAAAGGTTCTTCTCTTCTATTCGCAGCTAGCACCGCGAAACAGAGGCGTGACTCCTTTTGCAAGTCTGTTTGTGTGGATACCGCAGAAACATCGTCGCTATTACGGTGTTGGTGATTCACCTCGCTTGTGTTTATCACGCTTCAAGAGGTAAATTTTAAAAAACTCAGATTATGGACTTTTCGTATGGATCCTGTGTGGGAATCCTATTATTCCGCTGCGAGATATTTTGATCCGCAATTCCCAACAGTGGTATCAGAGACACTTGCGAAACTATGATTCAGTTTTTCTACTTTTCTTGTTATATGCGATAACATGATTCGTTGCTTTCCTTTCATAAAAGATATGATCTTTATATGTTATTTCTGAATTTGAAATAATGATGTATGAAACCGTGTTCTGTTTTATTTGTTGTTTACGAAACATATTGATGTTTTTGAAACCATGAAGATGTTCATATAATTCTGCAAAAACGATTTTGAATGCTTTCTGTTTTTGCTTTTTTCTGATATCTATATATGTGATATGTATGATTCTGCGAAAAACGATTTTGAATGCTTTCTGTTTCTGCATTTTTCTGTATGAATGCGATATACACAGCAATGCGACATAAGGTTTTGGAAACCTTGTTTCCGTTTTTGCGACGGCTATGAAGCTTCCTCGTGACATGAAGTGTTCATGTCTTCACGAATTCTGGAAACCCTGTTTCTGGATAGGTGATGGCGGCTGTGAGTTACCCCTGCGGCACATGAAGCGTTCATGTGTTTGCGGGCCTTAGGGTTCAAATGTTGTTGCCCTAGCCGTCATGGAGGCAAAAGGGGTCCAACTCGAATTTTTCTCCAAGAAACCAGGGTTTAAATGTTGTTGCCCTAGCGGGACCCCCGTCGGGGCGCTACCTTGAACCCCGTTGCGTGGTGTGTGATATTCGAAAGCGCGATATTCAAATCTTTGTTTTTATAATTCACAAAATAATAATGTGTTATTTCTTTGTGTTTATGTATTCTTAGAGATGCATGGTGCATGGTTATGGCCTTAGTCTTTATTTTATGCTATTTTGGTTATTTTAAATACGACCTGCGTGTCGTGCCTTTCTCTCTACATTCTGATTGTACATTCTCTTCTCATCTAACTCCCCTCGAATGTAAAAGAGGTTTCTATAATGTAATCATGAGGAGATGGCATCAAGTGAGGACGTTGGTGGGAGACGCTTGGTGAAGCTGGCTTTTTTAAAGCTAATCTCTTAGAGGCCATAACCATGTCACATTTATTATATGCTTTATATGTATGAGATGCATGGATGATGTTTATGGTATGTTAAACAAGTTTAATAAATGGTGAGATCTAATAATAAAATTCCCTCAAAGAAAATATTAAGTCATTATGTGATGCCTTCCAATGCGTGGCACTCATCAAGACTAATATCGATTAAGTGTAGGTCTGCCAAAGCAGGGTGCCTTTATCTATATTAGTAAGATGCGATGGGATAAGAGTAATATCCAAATGCCAACCATTGGGTCTGACTTAACTAGGCCATTTCAATAGGATTGAAGGCTTAGAGGCATGAAGTTGGGCTTTAGTCCATTAGATGGATTAGAATAAGTGTTATTCACCCAACTATCCAAGAGTTGCATGTGATTGGAAAGAGTTTCCTACCTAAATAACTGAATTTTGGGCGATCAGCCAAAGCTGACTCAAAGCTAGGTAAAATATGGATCTTGGCCCACTAGGAAATCTTTCGATGGGATTTTTCGAGTCAATGCTGAGGGTCATTGATTTGAATAAAATAGTGGGAGACGTATTTAATTAAAGACCTTGTTAAATATGTTTATGACATGATACTTATATTTTGCATACTTCTGTTGATAGATTACCATGGCAACAAACATATCAAATAACTTATCATTGCGATCAGTCCTTGACAAGGACAAGTTGTTTGGGACAAATTTCCTAGACTGGTACAGGAACTTGAGGATTGTCCTTAAGCAAGAGAAAAAGCTGTATGTTTTAGAACAGCCTATTCTTGAGTTACCTGCTACTAATGCCCCTAGAGCTGAGAGAGATGCTTATAAGAAGCATCAAGATGATGCCGTGGATGTCGGATGTCTAATGCTAGCCACCATGAACTCTGAGCTCCAAAAGCAACATGAGAACATGGATGCCTACGATATGATCGTACACCTTAAAAAGCTCTATCAAGAGCAGGCTAGACATGAGAGATTCGAGGTCTCTAAAGTACTATTTCAGTGCAAGCTGGTAGAAGGAAGCCCTGTTGGTGCTCATGTACTCAAGATGATTGGGTACATTGAAAACCTAGAGAGACTTGGTTTTCCTTTGGGCCAAGAGTTGGCCACTGACTTAGTCTTGTAATCGTTGCCGGAAAGTTTTAGTCAATTTGTCATGAACTACAACATGAATGAAATTAACAAATCACTACCAGAGCTACTAAGCATGTTGAGAATGGCACGAGCATAACATAAACAAAGGCAAAGGAAAGGCCATAATGATGGTCCATAAGACTAAGGGCAAGAAACAGTAGAAAAAGCCCCAGGACAAGTGGAAGGGTAAGGGCAAGGAAAAGTCCAAGCCTAGCACTTCTAGCTTGAAACCAGTGGGTGGAGTGGCTAAGGAAGGTACATGCTTCCATTGCGGTCAGACCGGACATTGGAAGAGGAACTGTGCCAAGTACCTAGAGGAGCTCAAGAAGAAGATGGGAAGTGAGACTTCCACTTTAGGTATTTTTGTTATAGAAGTCAATATATCTACTTCTACATCATGGGTATTAGATACTGGATGTGGATCTCACATTTGTGTAAATGTGCAGGATCTAAAGAGCAGTAGACCATTGACTAAGGGAGAAGTCGACCTACGAGTGGAAAATGGAGCAAAGGTTGCTGCACTAGCCGTAGGGACTTATTTATTAGCTTTGCCAACTGGGCTTGTAATTGAATTGGATAATTGTTATTTTGTGCCTGCTATTAGTAGGAATATCATTTCTGTTTCTTGTTTGGACAAGAAGGGTTTTACTTTTATAATTAAGAACAAAAGTTGTTCTCTTTATTTGAATGATATTTTCTATGGTAGTGCACATTTGAGTAATGGACTTTATGTCCTTGATCTCGAAACGTCCATTTATAACATAAATACAAAGAGGTTCAAGTCAAATGATATGAACCTGACTTATCTCTGGCATTGTCGTTTGGGCCATATAAATGAGAAACGCATTTCCAAACTCCATAAAGATGGATTCTTGGACTCGTTTGATTACGAATCATATGAGACATGTGAATCTTGTTTATTGGGAAAGATGACTAAGGCCCCATTCACTGGACAAGGTGAAAGGGCTAGTGATCTTTTGGGACTCATACATAGTGATGTATGTGGGCCACTAAACACACTAGCGAGAGGCGGTTTTCAATATTTCATTACATTTACTGATGATTTCAGTAGATATGGATTTGTATATCTTATGAAGCACAAATCAGAATCCTTTGAAAAGTTCAAAGAGTTCAAGAATGAAGTACAAAACCAACTTGGCAAAAGAATTAAAATCCTTTGATCAGATCGAGGAGGTGAATACTTAAGCCAACAGTTTGATGATCATCTGAAAGAGTGTGGGATAATATCTCAACTCACTCCTCCTGGAACACCACAATGGAATGGTGTTTCTGAAAGGAGGAACCGGACTTTGTTGGACATGGTCCGATCCATGATGAGTCATGCAGACCTTCCAGGCTCCTTCGGGGATATGCTCGTGATTAAAGCAGCTTTCACACTTAACCGTGTTCCATCTAAAATGGTTCAACAGACACCATATGAGATATGGACTGGGAGACGGCCCAGTATGTCTTTCATGAAGATTTGGGGTTGCGAAGCTTATGTGAAATGTCAAGTTTCTGATAAGCTTGGCCCTAAATCAGATAAATGCTTCTTTATGGGGTATCCCAAGGAAACCAAGGGATACTATTTCTATAATCCTATCGAGGGCAAAGTGTTTGTCGCACGGACTGCTATATTCCTAGAAAAGGAGTTTATCTCTAAAGGAATCAGTGGGAGGAAAGTAGAACTTGAAGAAATTCAAAGTTCACAGAGTAGCAACGAACCAATGGTGGAAATAGAGCACCTCCACAAGTCGTTGTGGTACCACAATCTGCTCTAGTAGCACAAGACCTACGTAGGTCTAACAGGATACGTCATCAACCAGAGAAATATGGATTTCTCATGACTCAGCAAGGTGACGTATTGCTCATGGATCAAGATGAGCCTGTGACTTACCAGGAAGCCATTATTGGCCCAGAATCTGAAAAATGGCTTGAGGTTATGAGTTCTGAAATGGAATCCATGTATGCCAACCAAGTATGGACCTTGGTTGACCCACCTGAAGGGATAAAACCCATTGGGTGCAAGTGGGTTTTTAAGAAGAAAACCGACATGGATGGTAATGTGCATACCTTTAAGGCATGATTGGTGGCTAAAGGTTTCAAGCAAATTCATGGTGTAGACTATGATGAAACTTTTTCCCCAGTTGCGATGCTTAAATCCGTTCGGATCTTGCTTGCTATTGCAGCATACCATGATTATGAAATCTGGCAAATGGATGTCAAAACTGCTTTCCTTAATGGAAATCTTCTCAAAGATGTGTACATGACACAACCTGAGGGTTTTGCCACTCCACAGGATGCTAGAAAGGTATGCAAGTTGCAACGATCTATTTATGGATTGAAGCAAGCTTCCGTAAAAATTTGGAATCTTCGTTTGATGATACAATCAAACAGTTTGGTTTCATCAAGAATGAAGAAGAATCTTGTGTCTACAAGAAGGTTAGTGGGAGCACGCTTGTCTTTCTAGTATTGTATGTAGATGACATACTACTAATTGGAAATGACATCCCTACCCTACGATCTGTAAAGACTTGGTTAGGGAAGTGCTTTTCTATGAAGGACTTGGGCGAAGCCACCTATGTATTAGGTATCGGGATCTATAGAGATAGATCACGAGATTGCTTGGCCTAAGTCGAGTACATACATAGACAAAGTGTTAAGACAATTTAACATGCATGAATCCAAGAAAGGACTCTTGCCTATGTCGCATGGTATAAGCTGTCTAAGGCTCAATCCCCTTCCACCCGGGATGAGAGGATCGCATGAGTAAGATTCCATATGCATCGCAATTGGATCTATCATGTATGCCATGTTATGTACTCGACCGGACATCTCGTATGCTTTGAGCATGACGAGCAGGTACCCGATCGATCCCTGAAAGTCACCGAGTCTTTGTCAAGAACATCCTTAAGTACTTAAGAAGGACTAAGGATTCGTTCTTGGTATATGGAGCTGAGGAGGAACTAGTTGTAAAGGGTTACACTGATGCTAGCTTCCAAACCGATAAGGACGACTCCAGATCGCAATCGGGTTTTGTTTATTGCCTGAATGGTGGGGCTGTGAGCTGGAAGAGTTCAAAGCAGGAGACAGTCGCTGATTCTACCACAGAGGCTGAGTATATTGCTGCCTCCAATGCAGCAAAGGAGGCCGTTTGGATTAGAAAGTTCATTATTGAGCTTGGTGTAGTTCCTAGCATTGTGGACCCAGTGGACCTCTATTGTGATAATAATGGAGCCATTGCACAAGCTAAGGAGCCCAGATCTCACCAGCGATCCAAACATATACTTAGGCGCTTCCATCTCATTCGAGAGATCATCGATAGAGGAGATATGAAGATATGCAGAGTACCAACAGATGATAACATTGCTGATCCACTGACGAAGCCTCTTGCATAGCAGAAGCATGAGGGTCACACTAGGTCTTTAGGCATTAGATATATGCCTGATTGGCTCTACTGCAAGTGGGAGATTGTTGGTGTATGCCCTAGTGGCCAATACATTTTGTTTGTATTGACATACATTATATTATGCTATTTTGATATATGAGGCATTTCATTTATTGTGTTCTTTTTTATAGACATAATAAAGTCCTTAGAATAGTAAGTTTGAAACCATAGGACATCAAGTGGATGACTTGATGGTGAGATCCTATTGGATAAAATACTATTCTTAAATGTCCCTAGTCAAGTATTATTGTTAATTAGGACAACAATAATGCATTGAGACTAGTATGTGCGTGACCGATGACCACATCTCACGGGTCATGGATATGAGATATCAAGTCTACACATGGATACATATTAGAGTAATGATGTATTGGACAGACCCGCCATGAGAACGCTACGTGGATCGTTACGTGAGTGTCATAAGCGATTCTCATAGTGATAATGGTGTATGTGGTTCTTTGACCTGAAATCACTACGATTCCTACATGAGGAGTTGTGTGTTTTAAATGCCATCAAACGTCATCTGTAACAAGATGATTATAAAGTTGGTTATTAGACATATTGCGATGCATGTGGAGGAATGTGAGTGACCTAGATGGGATTTGTCCCTCCTACATAACAGGAGTGATATCTTCGGGCCCCTTGATTAAGTGAGACTATGAAATGCATGACCATGCTTAAATGAGTCAATATGAGATATTGATCTCATTTGTTATTGCTATGTCTACTCAGGAATCAGGAAACTGAAGATTGAATTAAACAAGGGTGACACGTTCCATGCCTTGTGTTCAATCTGGATATCTGGACAAAGGGACTAAACTACACGGAAACATTGATCACGGATAGGTTATATCAAATCACTGACATTCTCATTACTTGGGTAGCAGTGATGTGTTGCTAGATACCGCTCATTGTTTGTAATATTAAAATGAGATTTTAATATTACTACCAACGTCATGAGAACCTGGGTCGCACACTTAGAACAGACTAAATTGGAGCAATAAGGATCCAAGTTGGACTCGGATTCAATTGTGGGCCTAACTCATGACAGATGGGTTTTAGGGTTGCACAGCTTACCCTTGCTACGCTCACACTCACTTAAGGCAGCCACTATTATAAATAGTACTATTAAGGGGCTGCTATATATGTTACATCACAACCCTAGCCGCACCTAAGAAAGTGAGTGAGAGACAGTGAAAGGTTCTTCTCTTCTATTCGCAGCTAGCACCGCGAAATAGAGGCGTGACTCCTTTTGCAAGTCTGTTCGTGTGGATACCGCAGAAACATCATCGCTATTACGGTGTTGGTGATTCACCTCGCTTGTGTTTATCACGCTTCAAGAGGTAAATTTTAAAAAAACTCGAATTATGGACTTTTCGCATGGATCCTGTGTGGGAATCCTATTATTCCGCTGCGAGATATTTTGATCCGCAATTCCTAACAGCTACTAATCCCTAAAAATCCACAACTAAATGACAAGTACAAGTAGGAGCCATTTAGTAGATAAAAAGAATTGTCTAAGGACATGACAAATACTAGTTTAGCTTAACATTGCAATACAATTTGGCTATTGAAACAACCACAGAAACATTGTCTATATCACTTCACTAAATCATAGCAAAACTTCTGTCATCTCAAATAACTTAATGATCATATATTTTAATAAATAAATAAAAAACCAACACAAGCACAACAAAGATATCCAACCCTTAGAAACCCACAACAATCCATTAGCAAATACTTGGAGGACATATCTGATTAACAGATACACACCTTAATAGTAATATTTTGAACTTACCAAAATAAATTCTATTAAATAATACCCTTAAAAATGCACACACAAAAAAAATGTAATTCCATCATTAGCAGTGAGACACACACCACTATGTTAGTTTTTAATGTTTGCCATCATCAGCAAAGGCATAGTAACATTAATAAATACCAAGGACAACGAGGAGCGGGGAGAGCACACAATTCACTTAAAGCATAAAAATTACACAAAACAAGATAAAAGGATAGTACCTTATTAGTACTAGAAATATCACTAGGTGTAACTACTGAAGATTGCCCAACAGAAGATGAACCAATAGAGCCTTTGTAACGATCATCCAAGGGAATTTCATGTCTTTGTTGAAGCTGAAGTGAGGCAAGTTGTTGTCCAGGCTGTATGATACTAGAGGCATTGAACTGCTACAAGGACATAGAATACACAGAAAAGTTACCACAAACAACAAAAAAAATGGTAAAGTAGCTGAATGGACAAGCATATAGCTTATCTATTATAAAGACGCAATGCAATATTTCTTTTTCTTCTTTTATAACCTTATCAACAAGTAATATAACTAAGAGATTCACAAGTTTGTAGTCACTAGAGTCGCAAGTAAAAGATATGATAAAAAAAAGAGAAAAGGAAAACATACCCCACTCTAGCATCACCAACAATTCCAATAGCCGTTACAGTATGCAAGGCCACAAGCAAGGCCAGAGGACAAGTGGGCATAGCCATCAAAGATATAGTAAGATTTAGCCTTGGGGTTTATTCTAGTGTACTTTAGCTTCACATAGCAGCACCTTTTGTTTCCTTTTTCTAGAATTTTAACTCACTTGCACTATAATTATACAATAATATAAGCAGAACCTTAACTCACTTGTACTATAATTATACAACAATATAAGATAGAATTATTAGGATGTTGCAACAATCACATAAGAAAATTTATATTACCATCTTCTTCTTATGTTGACCGAAGCTTATTGAGCCTGCAGTGTGCAGTATAACATTAGGCATGGCCGCTTAGTTGCTTCGACCAGCAACAGACTCCTTTGCCACTCTGGTGTCAACCAAATGTCAACTAGGTCATCCCACACTTCTAACTTCAAAGCAGGGGGCCCATGGCCCTTAAGGTCAACTATGTTTGATGACTTTAACTTTTTCATGATTGCCTTTCTATGATTCTTCAAATCATCTGAATAACGGTCCATGCATGTTCTTTCCCAAACAATTCTTGCCGTGCAACAATCATAATTTGATGCAAATCGATATTTATTCTAAAACAAAGTCATGTTAGTATATTTCTCTATATAGATTGTATAATACAATGAGGCTAGAAACATAATTACTTACCATAAAATCCTGAAATAGTTCATTCTTCATGTCGACAGGATAATTTTTCCAAACTTCAGCTGGAATGGGTATTCGCGTGATCATGATGGCCATAATCTCACTGGTCACAGACTGTGGGGCAAACCTCCTCCTACAAGTGCAAGATATGTTAATAATCTAAAAGTAAAAGAAATGTAATAAAACATAACATTTACTATTACTCACGGTTGAGAGATGTCCTTCACAGATATAACTGGTCTTCTATCAGTTTCTGTTTGGGATGCTCCAGTTGAAGGCATCGAAATTGCGTCACTAGTTGGAGGCATAGTGGAGGGTGGGACAAGAACAGAGACAATGGGGGGTGGGACAGGGATAGTGGAAGGTGAGACAGCAGTTAATGGGTCACTAGTGGTCAAAAGGCTAGTAGTCGAAATAGCATCTAACATAATTATAGGTAATATAGATTCATAAATACATATAAATCAAAAGTTAACAGTAAAAAGATTATTATAAAGGTATACCTGGGGAGCGTAGAGAAGACTATAGTGGTGATGCACCAATGGGCGGTTGAGAACACTGAGGTGGATTGTTGTGGCCTCTTCCTCGACCTCATCCATTGCCCCTACCTCAAATTGCCATGATAAATGCCTGCTATAATGAAACATAACATGTTAACAGACTATATACATCAATATGGTGCAAAATCTCGTAAAATATAAAAATGACATTTCAATGCAAATACCATAAACAAAGTTCAATTGCTACTACTTGAGTCTGAATCATATAACTTCTCATCTTCATCTATGAACTCATTGTTTTCTTCTTCTTCTTCATTGTCATCAATGAATTGGTCAACAAACGAAACATCATTTGGATTATATATTTCATTTATGTCTACTTCTTCCATTGGGGTACGTGCATCAAACAAGGAAATCACTCCATCATCTGTGATGATATTGTGTGTTCTCAAGGATCCATCATCTTGGTAGTAATCAATAGTAGCTACCTCATTCGATCCATCACATTCATCATTGAATGTCTCAGCCACAAAAAGTCTTGCTCTAATCTTACAAGCTGCCCATCATTCCCCACTAGCTTGACCCCCACAATGTGTGTATGTCGTATAGTATACTTTTTATGCTTGTTCAGCTAATACAAATGGCTCATTTGAGTGAAGCCTCGATTTGTGCTTGACATCAATCAATCCATATCTCTCATCAACATTGACTGCATTTATGGGGTTAAACCACTGGCACCGTAAAATAAATACTTTGTTTTGACCCAGATATGACAATTCCAATATCTCTTCAAGGATGCCATAGTAGTCCAAGTCATTCTCGCCAAATATACTTCCTCTAGCGCAAACCCCACTGTTCATGGTAGCTTTATTTTGTTCGTACTCCTTAGTATGAAACCTATACCCATTAACTATTAAGTCATTGTAAGAAGTAACAAACTTGGATAGACCATAACTCATCTGTTGAATCATTCGATCCTCAATTTGACCTATATTTACCTATGAATCATTACAAGGAGAACAAATAGTTGTAACATTTAGTTTTGGTATAACAAACATTATTTTTAATATGATATATATGATTATGGATGAAAGGACTCACTCGATGTTTTAGCCACCTACTGTAGTCTTTATCCCGAAGTTCCAATATTTGATCCTCAGAGATACTAGAAATTGTCTCCCTCAGCAAATCCTCGAATTATCTAATCAATAAAATAATTAATATTGACGATAATGTAATTGGAAATTTATTAAATAGCTAATTTAGTGAGTAGACTTACAGGAGATAGGGTTCTACTTCTCTACAATTTACAAACACATAAGTCTCAACAATTTGAAGCTCCACATCTATCAAGAACTTATTACCACCTCTCCCGATAGGGTGGCATAGATGTTTAAAAATAGACAAGCATTCATTAGTCATATCTTCCCCACCATCGTTGTTTCGAGGAACTTGAGTGTGTCTTGTCTGTATTTGTGGATCAAAATACATGGAAGCAAAATTAGAAATTTCTTCTAATTTATATGCTTCACAGATAGATCCTTCAACTCTCACCTTATTTCAAACTTTCCTTTTCAAGTACCACATACACCTCTCAAATGGATACATCTATCTATATTGCACGGGTCCTCCAACCTTAGCTTCATAAGGGAGATGCACAATTAGATGTTCCATCATATCAAAGAATGCTGATGAAAAAATCTTCTCTAACTTGCAAACTGTTTCAACAATGGAAAGCTCTGCATTCTCCATAACGGAAGTACGTATTTTAGTTGCACAAATTTGTTTAAAGAACAAGCTAAGTGGTGTGAGGCGGACAGTGATTAAAATTCAGAATAAAAATCAGTTGTCAGGTCCTCAAGAAAATAAAAACCTTACAACTAGTTGTAGTTAGTAAGGGTCGATCCACAGAGAATCAATTTAATCAACACTATTAAACAATTACCAATATAGACTCTGATTGATTATAAATAGTAAGTAGGGGGTTTTGGAGTTTTGATGAACAATGAACAGCTTCAAAAACAATAACAACAAACAAACTAAAATCAACAATATAAGAAAATTGGTTAAGAGATAGAATCCACCACTAGATTTATATGATGTAAATCCACATATCCTTTTATTTCAACATGCTCGATTATGTTTTTATGCAATTGTGAGAGTAAATCTCTATTTTCCTTACGTGTTGGCCAATTCAGCAACCGCTCAAATCAACTCTTAATCACTGATTAGTCATAAAGCAACCGCTTTTACAACTATCCAACAATTATATTAAGATTTAGAAAACCAATCACATTAAGATCTAATCACACACCGGGATTAAATTACTTAGAACATATATTTCTCTAGATCAATTAGCGCAACTGCGCATAATAAACTCAGATCTACCACTTTTATAACTGGAAAATAGTACAAAGATAATTATACTCACATGAACATCATATATTCTGCTAGATCTACTATCGTAACCATGCATAATAAACCCAAATCTACCACTTTGAAAGTGGGAACAAGTACAAAAACCTTCATACTAACAATAGATTTAGAAATATATGAATAAAACATAACTGTGTTAAAATAATCAAATATGCAAGATTCACAACATCAAAACTAGTGGTTTCATCACCCTCTTAACCAAGGGAGGTATAGTTACACATAGGTAGAACAAAATCATAAGAAAAACTAAGAAAGAACAACATAAGAAACAAAGTGTAGAAGAAAAACTAAAGAGCAAACGAGTTTCTGAGGATTGAGGATGATGGATCTCTGATTGCTCGAACTCGAGACTCCAATCTTTGATCCAAGACTCCCCTTTCCTTCTCCAAGGAGTTGCAGCTGCTCTCCTAGGTCAGAACTCCCTTCAAGACGTGCTAAGAGTGTGTTTTTATAGGCCTCAGGGCTTAACTTCTTCAAGAAGGGTCCAAACTTCTCGCAGAAGTTTCAATAATTCATCTACTGGATTGAATGCACGGCCATGCATGAATACACGGCCTAAGCCGTGTATGTCTCTGTTTGAAAGAACAAAATCTGCTATTTTTAATTGCAAAAGTCAGAGGAGCACATGGCCTAGGCCGTGTACTCTTGCACGACCGTGTATTCTTGCACGGCCTAGGCCCTGCAATTTTACGCAGGCTCTCTAATTTGATTCCTTCAATTTCAGCACCGAATCTTCGTAGAAACTCTTTTTTCATTGCTTCAAAGGGAAAAATTGATCTTTATGAATCCATAGCCCTTCTTTAAGTGGATTTCTAGCCTAATTTAAGGTAAATGAGCTCTGTCAACCAAAGATTTCCTGAAAAGTTCAATTATCAGCATTTGAGAATACATTTAAGCAAAGTTTCACAGTAATGTTCCAATTAAGGTTTGATATCAAAAACTTAGCTAAATAATGACAATTAAGCACAAATGGAGTTCAATGAATCAATTACAAGACATTTAAGATATAGGAATAATCAACAGATCAATTACCCCCACACTTAACCTTTTGCACTCCTGGGCAAAAATATACAATTCAAAACAGTTTCCCAACAAGCCAAGCAAATGCAGAATAATGAGCAGAGACCTTTATGCATTCAGTTTTCAAAGAATTTAATCAATCAAGAATTCCCTTTCTTAGCAATCTAAATTGGCAAGCAAAATTAATCCAATTTCAGGGTTCAATCACCATGATAAATCTCCTGATATATACTCTCACTCAAGTGTTTCAGGCTTGTATTTTCACTTAACTAACTCATGAGAACATGCTTTACTATAGGCTTATCAAGCTTCTACTTCTCTACCACTCAGACCACATGCAAACAGAGATCAAAAGGACTTTATTTAGGTTGTAATGGGGTCAAGGTCAAGGTAGGATACATGAAAAATAAATAAGGCTAGACCATAGGAACTAGAAGAGCAAAATGGAAAAATGTTCAATCAATACACAGAATTTCCCAACAATCTTCAAGTTCAAGTTCCTATTTTGTACCTTTTTCTTTTTCTGACTTCTCTTTTTATTTATTTTTTATTTATTTTTTTATTTTTTATTTTTTAAACAGCTTACATCCTATTCATAATGATATTTTGCCAACAAGAGACTTTTATATACATGAGAAGCTAGGCAAACATATCAATAATTCAAACACCCCCACACTTATTCAAAAACTAATTTCCATCATAATCGTGAAGCTCTTCTACTCCCTAAGGTAGGGTAGCAAAATGGTTTTTCACTTTTTGGCTTAAATTAAGCTTAGATCGAAGGAAAGAAGGTTAATTAAGCTCAAAGGGGTTAAACAAAGGATAAAATGCAAGGATGGCTATTTGGCCACTAGTTATTTAAAAGAAAATGCCTTTATTATTTCAATTGCATGCAGTGGTTATTAGCAACTTAAAAGAGAACCAAGACAAGTTCTGAAAAACACAATAATCATGAGTGGAATCACACATTCAAAGAATCAAAAATGGCCTAAAATTAGCCATTCACAACAAGACCCAAAAACTCACTAAGTTTCGATTCATCATTTTTAATTAAACTTTTTAATTTTTCAGAATCTCACCTGACAAAATTGATAACCAGAAAGTTCATTCGATCAAGCTCAAAGGTTTATTATTTTTTTCAAAAATTTGGGTCAATTGCTCATTAATCACAACATTTGAAAGCTCATCAGAAACTTAAAAGCCCAATGAAAAGTACGCACAAGAAAAATTGCACAATTAAGATCACATGCACTCATTCCAAGAAAGGCAATTTAGTTCAATCAATCATTCAATCCTCAGCCATTCAGAACATCAAAAGTATCCACAATAGACCATCAAAGTATCCACACCCCCCACACTTAAACTAGGCATTGTCCTCAATGCTACACACGTCCAGAAAAAGAAAAATAAACGATAAAGAAGAATGCTACACATATCTAGAAAAAGAAAATTAACAAAGCTAGAACATAAACACACGAAATGAAAATGAACAACTATAACCCATAAGTCAACAACCAAAAGTACTATTTAAATTAAATCCCAAATGTATAAAATACTGCAAATGTACAATACAATTGAAACTATGGGGATACATCAATGGGGAAATGAGGGGAAATCTACTGCATGCGCCGGAGAATGTCATCCATCTTGCTGTGAAGGGATGCCATACTCTGGGTGTTATGCTCCTCCCATACACGAAATCTATCATCAAGGCTCTGAAGGCGTGCAGTATGGTCTATCCGTAGGGCATCAACATATGCTATGACATCGTCGAGAGTAGTGGGTCAAGCCTTAGAAGACGGACTAGCCTCAGCAGTAAAACGAGAAGCAGACTCTGGAGGCGCTGAATCATCATCATGAGGTTGTGGTGAAACTCCCATCGGGATAGCCTGGTTACCAGCTCCTAACAAAAATAGTTCTCCATTCCGATTCTCACATAATCCCATGTGAATCAGAGTAGAGCCATCAATGGCAGAAGAGCCCGTAACAGGATCCTCAGAAAGAAAAGTAGAATCTAATCCAAAGAATTCAGCAATAATAGTAACAAATCCCCCCAATAGGATACGACCAGTCAAAGCTGTCCCTAGGTGTTTAAACAAGTTACACAACTAGTATGACCCATTTACAAGCTCGCCATTAATCATGCAATGTAAAAAGAATAATTCAGCTCGACTAATGGTGCCTTGACTCTCGCCCCTAGCACAAATTGTGTTTGCAAGCCATTTCTAAATGTACCTGTGTGTAGCAGACCTAAATTTGGAAGCTTTGGACATTCTAGGATCATAATTATTAGAATCAGCAACAGTTAGTATAGTCCAAACTCTATCGGGCCTAAAATCATTAGGGAGCAAGTTATGACCTATTGGGAAGTTAAAAATGGCACTAAATTGGTGAACATCTAACTGGTAAAGAATATCAAAAAGTTCAAAAGTAATGTTACCCAACCATCTATCCTAATCACTAAGTGAATACAGCTTACGATTAAAACTAATGATGAATTCTCTAGTTAAGGTAGTGTAGGACGGTGCACGCATTCTATCAAAGTCACCCCAACCTATGCCATTCAACAATTCAAACACTTCATCATACAGTCCTATTTGCCTAAGTGTATCTGAATCTAAAAATTTTGTGGGAACAACATCCTTAGTCAAGACAGGATGAATATTTACCTCAGGAGGAGATGGTTCACGTGCAGGAGGTGGTGACTGTGGTGCACGTGGAGCAGAAAGGCGGCAGTATGATTGACCGCTGGCAGTGTGCTTCACTCTCTTCTTGGGAGGCATTTTGAAAATTTGTAGAAGATGGATACTGTGAAGTGGTGGTGTTCACGGTGGAGAAGACAAGGAAGGTGTGGGGATTTTAAAGAAATGGTGAAGAAAGGGAGTTGATTTGGTGAAAATGAAGTTTAAAAAAGAAGAAAGAAAGGATTGGGTAGTGATTTTAAGGTAAAAGATTGAAGAAAAATGGAAGTGGTGGTTATGGAGGTGAGTGGTGCGTATATGGAGAGAGAGAGAAGGTGGGTTGGTGAAAATGGTGAGAAAAATAAAGAGAAATGTAAGAAAAATGAAAGATTGGAGTGATTTGTGAGTGAAAGATGGTTGGAAATCCTGGATTTTGCTAGTTGGAATGGTGGATTTGAAAGGGAAGAGGGTGGAGGAGATCGGGGGCTGCGTGGGAAAGGAGAGAGAAATAGGAGAAAAAGGGAAGAAGGAGCCCTAAAATGGGCGCCGGTGAGAAGACACGGCCATGTGGCTCCACACGGCCTAGGTCGTGTACTACTCTATTTTTTTTTTATAAAATATACCTCACAATTACACGACCGTGTCATAGGACACGGCCTAGGTCGTGCATGCCTCTGACTTAAGGAAACTTTTGCTGCTCATGCATGCATGGCCTGTGTAATTGCACACGGCCTCCCCTGCTCCTTTTCTACCAAAAACTCATCAAAATACATCGCCAGATGACTCCTTTCACTTTGAAATGAATTGGAAACTCTTATGTAATGTTGTTCTTTGAAGAATAATCAAAAACACAGGTCAGGGTCTTTTTAATTCAGATTCCCAAGACTAAAACTTATCATGCTTGAGGGAATTCCAAAAATCAATGAAGTTCATAAGGCACATATTCATAAGAATGCGTCTCAAGAGATCGACTCTTTACCCAGTCCATTCATCATGAAATTCAATTTAACTTTTCAATTGAAGGAAATCATCCCCAAAGAACATGATTCAACATTCAGAAGAACAAAACAACAACACCACAAAAGAAGTAATTCCTACAGTTTCGCTTGATTTCCATCAAATTCAGTCCACACAATTATCATTCAATCAATCAATGCATTCAAACACATACTCAGCAATCAAAATCTTAATGATTTCTAAAGGTTCTCGTGCTCACAATCACAAACAAATCAAGACATATTCTAAGAAACTAACAAAACACAAGATACAAGGGATAAAGAAATCAAATCTAGTTTTCTTGATGATGGGTTGCCTCCCATTGAGCACTTAGTTTATTGTCCTCAGTCCGACATGATGATACTCTCAATGATCTTCATACTGTGGAAGGAGAAGGGTCATCACTTCCACTTCTGCATTGTCAGGAAGTTCATGATATGGTTTGAGACGGTGCCCATTGACCTTAAATGCTTTGCCAGATGTTTCACTCATGATCTCTACTGCACCAAAAGGAAAGACATTAGTTAACACAAATGGCCCAATCCACTTATAACATAATTTATCTGGAAACAATTTTAGCCTGGATTGGTATAGCAGCACTTTTTGTCCTTTGTGGAATTCTTTCCTAGAGATTAATTGGTCGTGGAATGCCTTGGCTTTAGTCTTGTAGATTAAGGCATTCTCGAAGGCCTCATTTCTTAATTCTTCTAGTTTCTATAATTAGAATTTCCTCTGCTTCCCAGCACCTTCCAAGTCTAGATTAACTTGCTCTACAGGTAAATGACAGGGCTTTCCATACACCAACCGAAATGGTGACATTCCAATGAGAGATTTAGGTAGTCCTATAAACCCATAACGCATCCTCAAGTCTAATACTCCAATCCTTACGTGAGGGATTCACTATCTTTTCCAGGATTGATTTTATTTCTCGGTTGGATGCTTTGGTTTGCCCATTTGTCTGTGGATGATAAGGTGTGGAAATTTTGTGCATCACTCCATATTTCCTTAAAAGAGCATCAAATGTTCTGTTGCAGAAATGGGTCCCTTGGTCACTGATGATAGCCCTTGGGGTCCCGAACCTGGAGAAAATATATGATTTAATGAAGTCTGCAACAGTTTTAGAATCATCAGATCGGGTGGCTTTTGCTTCCACCCATTTAGACACATAATCAACAGATAAGAGAATGTATGAGAAACTAAATGAAGGGGGAAATGGTCCCATGAAATCAATACCCCATACATCAAAAACTTCCATAAAAATAATCGAGGTTTGAGGCATCTGGTTCCGAGGACCAATGTTACCTGTTCTCTGACAGCGGTCACAAGACTTACAGAAATTGTAGGCATATTTAAAGATTGTGGGCCAATAGAACCCACTGTCAAGCACCTTGTTGGCTGTTCTTTTAATGCCGAAATGTCCTCCACAAGCATAGGTGTGGCAAAAGGAGAGAATGGAGTGTGTCTCAGAATCAGGAATGCACCTCCTAATGACCTGATCTGCACAATGCTTCCAGAGGTATGGGTCATCCCAGAAGTAATACTTATAGTCACTCCTTAATTTATCGCTTTGGGCCTTGTTCCAGCCTTCTGAAAAGTCCTTAGTAACTAGGTAGTCAACAATGACAGCATACCAAGGGATTATGGCCTTAATGGCCATTAGATACTCATCCGAAAAAGTCTCCATGATAGGCATTTCTTCCTTTTCGGTTACCAACCTACTCAAATGATCGGCCACTAAGCTTTCACTCCCTTTCTTGTCTTTAATCTCTAAGTCAAATTCTTGGAACAATAAAATCCATCGAAGCAATCTAGGCTTCGCTTCTTTCTTTGTCAGAAGATACTTCAAAGCTGCATAATCTGAAAACACAATTATTTTAGAACCGATGAGATATGATTTAAATTTTTCTAAAGCAAAAACAACAACTAGAAGTGCTTTTTCAATTGTTGAGTAGTTGAGTTGAGCATCATTTAGAGTCCTTGATGCATAGTAAATGGCATAAGGAACTTTATCAACTCACTGTCCTAAGACAGCCCCTACTGTAACACCCCAACTTTTAAGATAATTACAATATAGTCCCGAAATGTACTGTTTTGTGAATTCTGTGAGCAGTAAATTAAATTTGACTGTTCCGTTAGTGTACTTGACTGTTGTGTGTGATTTGCTCCGAGTTAGGGAAATAATAATTTTCTGGATGGAAAAATCTTATTTTAATTAGTTGGAGCTGGAGGATCTTACTAAACCCAATTCTGATTGATATATATATTAATCTCATAATTTTTAGGATTTAACTGTGCAATAAAATAATTTTATATTATTATAATATTATTTTATATTACAGTACCTACTGTCTCAAAAATAGTAGAAATCTGCTTTGATTTGATCACGGATCTTTAAAAGTACTGTGGGACCTGCGTTTAGGAAAAATAGTCAACTATGCTGACTAGACAAATTCTAGCCAATGAGAGCAAGTCAACAAAAGTGGCTTGACTTTTTAAACCAATAGGAATAGGTCAAAAAATGAAGCATAGACTTTAATTAGGACCGTTGGATGAAGACTTAGTTAGGAAGCTTTTGATTTCAACCGTTGATCAAATCAATGGTGAGATTAGAATTCTAATTTTATGACTAATTCATCTCTACCTTAGATCTAATCTATGGCTAGGAATTAAAGATGAAATCAATGGTTAAAATTAAGTCAAAAATAGTAGGCTTGAATTTGGTTAGTAGCTAATTAAGCTTAATTTGGTTAATCTAATTACCTAATTAGCAAACTAAGTGAACTAGTTTAGTTCTTAATTAATTATAATCTAAATACTAATTAGATATCCTAATATTAATTAAAGGTTATAATATATGCTATTATATATTAAACTAATTAGTTATATGATTAGAATGTTAAGTAAGATTGGTTAGGATAATTAACCTAACTAATTACCTAATTAGTTAGCATGTAATTAGGTGTAATTTGAAAACAATTAAGTCTCTAATTTCCTAAAGGGGAACACGGTTTTGGGCAACAGCTTGGGAGGCTTGGTTGGCTTGATTCTACAAGGTTCTTGAACTCTCCAACATGACATAAGCCATGTGCACCTCCATGTGAACACACTAGGATATTTACCATGCAAAATTGAACACTCAACCTCACCCAAAACTCACTCACGGCAGCAGCCCCTCAAATTACACATTCAATATTTACTTTTCGCTTATCCTAAATCAAACTCATCCATTCTCTCCAAAAATACCAAGAACCAGGCACACTTTTTCTTTTGTTTCTCTCTCACTCTATTCGGCCATACACACCACCCATACCACCAAACCTCTATAATTTTATCTATTCATATTTCCTAAACCCAAATCCTATTCTAAACACTTTTCATTCACAAAGTTTTGTCAAAAAACTACTCTATCTTGTCCAAAATCCAACCTTTTGCTTACTTTCTTAAGGATAAGTCTTGATTCTATGGTTCAAAATTTGATTTTTAATTTTTTTAACCATGATTGTTCCATGGTTTTTCAATATTAAACCTTGTATGTGTTTTTACTAATTGTTTAAGAATTTTAGGGATTTGTTTGGGAGATTGTACGAATTTGAACGAAAGGAGAAAAACTAACCGATTAATTGTCTTCAAGAGGTAAGAGGGGGATTTAATCTCATCAACCCTAAGTGGTGATGGGAAAATGGATTTGATTGTGTATGAAGAATCCATAAGGATTCGATTTGTGTGATTGTTTATGGTTTTTATTATTTTTGTGATTGTTTAAATGATTTCCTATTTGTGATTTATTTTGCTATGTATGATTATAGTTTTTATTATTTTTGCTATGCATGTTTATGGCTTTAAATATATTGTATGTATATTGTATGTGATTATATAATTGCATGTGTTTATAATTGTATAATTATTAAAGTAGGATGTGAATAACATGTAACGATTTGCATGAGTGTTCCAAAGAACACAGAATGAGGCTCACGGCCTTACACCAAACATAGAACCAAAATATTCTCAGCAATTTTCTAAATCACTGATTTAAAGGATTTAAGTGAAATAATGGATTTAAGAATAATTTTGATTAATTATGGCCAACATGCCATTTAGTGTATAATTGAATGCCAATTTATTTTCGATTTTTGGCCAAACATGCTATTTTATTTTCTAAGATAGGTTAGATAATGGATTTATAAAATAAATTGATTCCAATGAATCGTTGAGAAAACAAAAAGAATAAATTCAGTCCTAGAATTCTAAAGTAGCATAATTTAGTTTAAGTAAGAAATAAAGCAAACGCTTGAAAAATACTAACGTAGAGCTCATTTTATAAATTTTGAAACGCGTTAGCGAGTTTCAAAGCGTAATTATTGGGTAAAAATAAAATGAACTATATTTAGTGGAAAACGTAAAAAATACCTTATAATGATTTTATAGGTAAAATGCTGCCGAAATTTACTAAAATTAAGCGAATAAAATGAAAAGATTCCATACTATATTTATGACACAAGGAAATTACTCTACGTATTTTAAAATGTACTAGATATAGTCTACACATAGATAAAATGATAATTTTAAGTAATTCAGTTAAGAAAATGAATTAAAAATCTTACGCGATTGAGAAAATGATTTAAAAACATTTTTTTGCGATGTTTAAAAATGTCAAAATATATTTAAGCGATTTAAAAACATTTGTGAAAATGACGAGATTGTGAAAATGCGATAAAATTCCTATGCGATTGAATGATACAGTGAGTTTTGCTGTCAGGACAAAGTGGTGAACCCGGACATGTTGTGGTGTAGTACTGTCAAGTGGGACATACTATACTTTGGTATTTTATAACTGAGGGTATTTTCATAATTATGGTAAAATTTGAATAATAAGAGTATTTTTGTAATTTTAGATCATGCTTAGAGTATTATGTCAATTTAGTTAATAATTGGCGATTGATTGATGAGGCGAATTACACCATGTTTTGATGCAATAAGCGTAGTGTGGTTCATTTGTGAACTTGGAGGCGTTAGTGTGCGGAGAATTCCACATGGTGACAGTGGGTTGCTCCTATGGGCCGTGGTAACGGGCAACACACTAATGATATTAACAAACACTATTCTTAATCGAGATCTTGAGGAGACTATTACGTACTATGCCTGTAGTGCACGGTGTATTGACTGTGTTTGGACTGTGGACTATAGACACGATGTTTGACAATGCAATAGTTTGGTTGGGCAGCCATAAAGTATTCTTAATTTCTATCTGGATCATTCTCTCAGATATCCGTATTTAGCTCCATGGAGTAGGAACGAGTCGGTGTGTGTTCATGCATTATATACATTTTACTGCTTACTATAATCTGTGATAAAATGTATGATTTATTGCTTTCCAATATTGCATGTGTTATTTTACTATGCATTGCTTGATATATTATGTATGACATGTTGGTATGTACTATTGTGATAATTGTTTTGTACTGTCGCTTTCTTTATTGCCATGCGGGTAGTGATGTAGATTGTCTCACCTCTCTACATGTTTTCTCGATATTATTATATTATTTTCGTAAAGAGTTTGAGGAAGAAGAGGATCAGCCTCTTGAGATACAATATCCGGACGAGCGATAACCGGGCGAGCTGTACGAGGAAGAGGAGCCGGTAGATCACACTGATCATCAAGACTGATCTTGAGATCATGGCGTTGCCAGGATTCTTCGGGTTTGTGAGACTTGAGTTTCACGGAGGTTCTGAGGCCTGGCGTATGCATGTGGATAGAGGGACAATTGCTTATGTGGGACGTTTGACTGTGTCCCTATGTAAAGAGTATGATGGAGAGGTCATATTCACTACTATGTTATATTTATATTTAGAGTTACCTCTGACTCATAGGCATTACTGGCAGGGAATATTCCATGCACCTAGTGAGCTCAGTAGCGAGTCAACAACTCGGACCCGTGTCCGTAGTGCTGTGAGATCTCCAAGATGTGAACTTTTCGATGGTCTTTCTGGAGGATGATCCATCAGAGGGTTAGATATCTATCGAGATGCACTTAGGCAATACTATGTCTTAGTTTTATGTTGTCTTTTATTGCTTTATTAAATACTTGTAGTTGTAAATTACGTGTGTACTAAAGAGAAACTCATATGTATATTACAGTGTGGTTATGTTTGTTATATTTCGTGTTTCATGTTATTTTATTTAATGCCATAATTATAAAAGGAAAAAAAATTACCACAAATATTATTTAAGTATCAAATGTTTTACAACTTGGGTAAGAGTTTTATTTTATTTTATTTTATTACATTCATAAATGTGACATCCCCACAAGGGTGTTACACCTACCGCGAAGTCACTAGCATCACACATTAGTTCAAATGGTAGTTCCCAATTAGGTGGCCTAATGATAGGCGCAACAGTCAGCAATTTCTTTAGTTTATTGAAAGCTTCCATACATTTCTCATTAAAGTTGAATTGCATATCTTTTTGGAGAAGCTTGCAAAAGGGCAATGAGATTTTAGAGAAGTCTTTGATGAATCACAGGTAAAAACCTGCATGGCCAATAAAAGAATGAATTTCCTACACACTAATGGGTAGGGGCAAAGAATGCATAAGTTCTACCTTAGCCTTATCTACCTCAATTACCCTAGCATAAATTACATGGCCTAACACAATACCTTCCTCTATCATGAAATGGCATTTTTCCCAATTCAGTACAAGGTTAGTGTCAATGCATCTTTTAAGCACTAATGTTAAATGTTCCAAACAATTTTTAAAACCATTCCCAAATACACTAAAGTCATCCATAAAAACTTCAATAATATTTTCAATGTAATCAGAGAATATACTCATCATGCATCTTTGGAAAGTTTCCGGTGCATTACAGAGTCCAAAAGGCATTCGCCTGTAAGCAAATGTACTAAATGGACAAGTGAAGGTGGTTTTATCCTGGTCTTCTGGAGCAATAGCAATCCGATTGTAACCTGAAAAGCCATCCAGAAAACAATAATGAGAATGACTAACTAATCTTTCTAACATTTGATCAATGAAAGGCAAAGGAAAGTGGTCTTTTCTAGTGGTGGCATTCAGCTTTCTATAATCAATGCAGACATGCCACCCTATTTGCAACCTAGTGGGAATAAGCTCATTTTCAGCATTTCTTACCACAATAATACTAGATTTCTTTGGTACTACCTGGACTGGGCTTACCCACTTACTGTCAAAAATGGGGTAGATCACCCCTACACTCGGGAGCTTTAGTATCTCCTTTTTCACGACCTCCATCATAGGAGGATTCAACCTCCTCTAAGGGTCTCTCACAGGTTTAGCACCCTCCTCCATTAAGATCCTGTGCATACAAATGGAGGGACTAATACCCTTGATGTCAGCTATTGACCAACCAATGACTGTCTTATGTTCCTGCAAAACTGCCACTAATTTCTCTTCTTGCTCTTGGGTGAGTGACTTTGTAATTATTACTGGAAGAATATCTTTCTCCCCCAAGAAGATGTATTTAAGATGATTAGGCAGTGCTTTCAGTTCCAATTCAGGTGCCTGCACAATGGAAGATTGAGGTATATCAGTAATAACAGGTAAATCAATAAAAGATACCTTATGCTCTTCTGGAGTGGAAGAGAGCTCTTGTAAGGCAGCAACAATTTCATCAATGTCTTCACTCCATGGCTCTACTTCATCCTTTTTCTTTTCCTCCTGTACATCTAAGCTATGAGTTAGAATTGTATCAATAGCATCAGAATGGTTAGTATCAAAAGCTGTAAAAATTAAAGAATCAAAAGGATCAAAAGAATCAATTAAACAAGTAGTGTGCACATCACTTGGGTATCTCATAGCTTCAAAGATATTGAATCTAATCAATTCCCCATCAAATTCCATTATTAGAGTTCCTGAGTGCACATCAATTTTTGTCTGCGCAGTCTTCAAAAATGGTCTCCCTAATAAGATAGGAGCAGATTTGGGAGAATCATCCTCTTCCATGTCCAAAACATAGAAGTCTGTCGGAAACACTAATTCATTCACTTGTACCAAAACATCTTCAACCACACCCTTTTGGGTATGCATTAGATCTATCAACCAGTTGAATAATGACACTAGTAGGCTCCAAAGGACCCAAGTATAAAGATGCATAAATGGAATAAGGCGTGACATTTATAAATGCACCTAAATCAGCATTGCCCTCTCAAACCTTGTGTTACCTATAGTGCATGGAATGGTGAATGTGCTAGGATCCTTACATTTAGTTGGGAGTTTCTTTTTTATCACAACTGAAACATTTTCTTCCACTTGGACCCTTTTATTTCCTTTCAGTTTCCTTTTGTTAGTGCACAATTCTTTCAAAAAATTTGCTTACCTAGGTACCTGCTTAATGGCATCTAACAAAGGGAGATTAACTTCCACCTTCCTAAAAGTCTCTAGGATCTCTTTTTCTGCTTCTTCTTTCTTAGTCTTTGCCAACCTACTAGGAAAAGGAGCTTTAGTGATATATTTAGGAAGGTGGTCAGAATTACTTACCTTAGGGGCTTTGGAGCTTTGCCCTTTTTCATTTGCTTCCTTGGGTGTTTCATCTTTCTCTTGAGTGTTGGGTGGAACAGATGTAGGCTCATCCATTATCTTTCCGCTTCTCAATGTGATACCACTAGTATTTTCACTTCTAGCTGTGAGGGTAGTTTCCCTGAAGCTTGGCTTTGAAACTTGTTGAATTCTGTGGACAACTACCCTATCTGATTCTGTAAGTTATTGATTGCAGCCTTTGTTTCTTGCTTGAAACTTTGTATGGTGGCATTTGTTTCTTGTTGGAACTGCAAATTATTAGTGGCCTTTTGTTTCACTAGCTCTTCTAGTGAAGGCTCAGGTTACTTAGGAGCTTGAACTTGTTGTTATCTCTGAGGGAAAAGGTGCTTGCCTTTGCTGAAATCCTGGAGGTCCATAAGCTGAAGGTTGATTCTGTGGTTGCTTTGCATAGCTGAAATTTGGATGATCCCTCCAACCTGGATTATATGTGTTTGAATAGGGGTTGTAATTTTTTAAAAGTCCAGAGTATCCCCCTACTGCTCTTACCTCCTCATTTGTATCCTCTTGGAGAATGGGACACATATCAGTGGGATGTCCAGATGAACAACAGATCTCATAAGCATGAACTGGTGCTTTGCCTGTATCTATTAATCGCTGAACCATAACAATTAATTGAGTCATTTGCTACTGTAGACTGGTTGTCTCTACCTCTTTCACTGCTCTCATTCTAGTGTCATTTCTAGAGTAGAACTATTGAGTATTGGCAGCCATTCTTGAGATCAAGTTTCTAGTTTCTTAAGGAGTTTTATCAACCAATGCTCCTCTGCTAGCAGCATCAATTATATTGTGATCCATCACTTGTAAACCTTCATAGAAATACTGAATTAAGAGCTGCTTACAGATCTGATGATGAGGATAACTGGCACATAGTCTCTTGAATCTCTCCCAGTAGTCATGAAGTGATTCCCCATGCCTTTGTTGAATACCACAGATTTCTTTTTTGATTGTTACAACTTTTGGCGCAGGGAAGTATCTGTCTAGGAAAGCTCGAGTCATGTCCTGCCATGATTGGATGGATCCAGGTGACAAGTAGTAAAGCCACTCCTTAGCAGAATCCTTAGTGAGAATGGAAAAGCTCTCAGCTTGACTTGCTCTACTTGAATTCTTGCAGGCTTCATGCTAGAACATACCACATGAATTTCCTTCAAGTGCTTATTGGGGTCCTCTCTGGGTAATCCATTGAAAGATGGCAATAGATGGATTAGGCCGGACTTTAATTCAAATGCCTTTTCATTTTCAAGAATGTCTATACATAAAGGATGTTGATCCAGATTTGGAGCACCCAATGCCCTTAAAGTGTTTTCTGCCATTGTCACTTCTTCAGATATTTCAGATGACTCAAATGTCTCTGAACTTGATAGATCAACGTGACGGGCAGCTTCAATGTCAGCAGATGTGAGTTGGAAATTAGCCAGATGGAAGGGAAATTGAGGATGTGAGTTGAGTTAATCAATATAGTTCCTCAAATTCTATAATCCCTCGTCTAACTCTTCAATGGACATCAACACCTACAAAACACTCCGAAAATAAGAATCAAAAACTAAAAATAAAAATAGATTAAAAATAGGAAATAAATTAATAGTATAATTGAAAAATTGACTCCCCGACAATGGCACCAAAATTCTTGGTGTGAGGCGGATAATGATTAAAATTCAGAATAAAAATCAGTTGTCAAGCCCACCAAAAAATAAAAATCTTACAACTAGTTCTAGTTAGTAAGGGTCGATCCACAGAGAACCAATTCAATCAACACTATTAAACAATTACCAATTTAGACTCTGATTGATTATAAACAGTAAGTAGGGGGTTTTGGAGTTTTGATGAACAATGAACAGCTTCAAAAATAATAACAATAAACAAACTAAAATCAACAATGTAACATCCCGAAAATTGCTTATTTCATTATAAATAATCATTTTATAATATTTGTGATTTTTGGTGATTTTTGTGAAATTTTCTGGAAAAACATTGAATATTTTAATATATTCCTCGTTTTGCATATGCATCTTGAGCTTGGCCGGATAACGAAATGTTCTCCCGAGGTTTGGTAAACCTTGGGTATCAACGTGTCAACGGGGGATCTTACTAAACCCGAGGCCAGGCACAGTTTGCGAGGTTTGCATTTTCCAAGGTTTTATCTGCTAGATAAAATCGCGGTATCATAAAATTATCGGATGAATAATAAAATATTATTTTCATCACTTGTAATTTTATTCAGAGAAAATAATTCTCTTCACAGTAATTGATCATCTATCGGATGTATTTAATTTGGAGACTGGCTTACCATACACTTTATCGAGGAGCGTGCGAAGCTTCTCAAGGAAGCTTCTTCCAACTATTATTTTATTTTTTTTTCTCTCCCCCTATTTTGTGCTGCACATTTGAATTAAGGGTCTAATTCATTTCTCTCCCATTCTCCTCATTCACGCTGGTCACTCTCCTGTAAGCAGCCCTCACTATTCACTCATCTTTCTCTCTTCTCTTTCACCCCACAAGAAGCAACACCATCCACCCACATTCACATTTTTATCTTCCAAAAACCGTCACACTCCTAGCACCATTTTGTGTTTGGAGAAACACCATATCTGAGGGAATCATCTTCAAAGTTCTACGTTTTCTTCATCTTCTTTCTCCTCCACGGTTGAAGCTTAAAGGTTGGAACTTTAAGGTAAAGTCCTTAGCTTTTTCCTCATCTCTCCTCATTTTCGTAGCCCACTGTCATTTTGATGACCATGGGTATCCATTTCAACACTTGATTCGATTTTGGTGAGCTTGAATGTTTAAGGATCTCTTGGGAGCCGAAAACGTGATTTCGACCAAAAGGAGCACCTTTCTTTGTGCTTCTCCAAGGTAAGAGGAAGACACTCCTCCTCAACCTCTCTTAGCATTTAGGAACGTCGATAATTTGTGTTGAGGGTCTTTCGTTTTTAAATGTTGTTTGTGATGTATAGATGCTAGGCGATTCTTTGGAGTTTTGTATGTATATATATATATATATTTGGAATGTGTAATATGGAAAGAAATGAGCCTCGTTTTGGTTCTCGTATGGTCACGGTTTTGAACCCGAAAACAGAGATCCTATATTGAAAATGGTAATGACTTGGTTTCTTTGATCCATTCTAAAGTAAATGTTAAAATCCATCGAGTGAGTAAGCCATGTCCGTCGAATTAAGAGGTTAAAACAGTATGAGCTCTGGCCAAACACAATCGACAAGTGGGGCCCTTCATCATGTCAAAAGTTGTCGAAGCTTAGTGACCCCCCATTAACACCTCCGTCGGTGAATTCGTCGAATTAGAAAGTGTGGCCCTCTTAGTGTCTGTCGGACTAGTATAGGTGAAACCTCAACATTTTTCCAGAAATCGGTCGAGTTAAATCCGTCGGATCAGCTTAAGTGAGACCTCAACATTTTCGCAAAGTCAGAATCCGTCGAGTGACATACCTGTCGAGTTTAGATTTCTGACCACTAAAGCACAATGTGAAAAACCGTCGAGTTTAGACTTCTTATTTTTCCGTTGAATGTCAAAACCCGTCGAGTGCATCTGTCGAATCAGCATGAGTGAAACCTTAGCGTTTTCCAGGATCTGTCGAGTGCATCTGTCGAATCAGCATGAGTGAAACCTTAGCGTTTTCCAGGATCTGTCGAGTGCATCTGTCGAATCAGCATGAGTGAAACCTTAGCGTTTTCCAGGATCTGTCGAGTTGCATCTGTCGAATCAGCATGAGTGAAACCTTAGCGTTTTCCAGGATCTGTCGAGTTGCATCTGTCGGATCAGTAGGAGTGAAATCTCAACGTTTCCAGAATCCGTCGAATTAGAACCTTGTAACCCTAACATTCTTGTCGGTTCGACAGGAACGGGACTTTCCCCATTATCCAAAATCTGTCGAGTTAGAATTGAACTTTTAGCGTATTCGTCGGTTGAACACGAGTGAAACTCCTTCAAAGTTAAAATTCGTCGAGTTAGGCTGTGAATCATATCCGTCGAGTTAAGATGTGAAAATCCATCGGGTTAGGCTGAGAATTATATCCGTCGAGTTAGGATGTGAATGCCCGTCGAGTGGAGTTCCTGATTATTAAATAGAGAGATTTTCTCCAAATCCGTCGAGTAGAATTCGAAGGTTTAATAGAGGAACCGACCTAATGTCGGTATCCATCGAATCATGTTTTTACGTAAATATGGTAGCATATTCGACAGATTATATACTTCATCTGGTCGAAGTTCGTTCCCAATTCGATAGCACTTAGAGTTTATCCCCTGCCGATTGTTTTCCATTTACCTTGATCTGTCGTCAACTCGTCGAGCAGCTACTCCAGATTCTCTCACTAGATACACTTTGTTCGTCGAAATTATAAGTATATTTCAATTCTTTTTTACCTAGCAAACGAATGGATGATTCGGCCTTGTGACCTCCTGATTTCAACTTTTGGGACTAATATACACTATATTAATCATAAATAACATCAGATGACTAGAAACAAAGTAGGGACACATAATGAAGGAAAAACAAGGAGCGTGATTGAGCCTTACAACTAGTGAGAACTTGGAATAAAGGAAGAACCAGTAGTATGGGTGAGGTAGTAAGGAACATAATGAACCTAATGTTTGACCTTAATATTATGATGCTAAGGGTCCACGTGAATGACCACTTGTATATTGATACTCTCTTGGCCAATTGTGGCATATTATGAAATTGTATGGAATTTTGAATCATACATATTATGCATTGTAAATGTCTTGTGGATCCAAGAATGGGAACAAACACGATTGTTAAATCATATGATATGCATTTGAGGCATGATTGACTTAGCTTGTCATGAGGAGCATGATTGAGTCATGCATGGCATAAAAAGAAAAGAGAATGTCCGTTGGACTTTGTTAAGGCCGAGTTGCCTAGGAGTTGAATAACACCTTAGTGCGGGTGCGAATAGATACGTGGGGTCCTGTAGATGACCTTGAGGGCGTCGGGCGCGGGCGTCTCGCAGAGGCGTGGTAGCTCCTCTGGACCGTGGAGACAGAACCGATACACACGCACCGAAGCGATCCTAACCGGCCACGATCCTATATCGAGATCTTGTGAGAATCTGCATTTGTATAAAGCCTTGTTGCGCAAATTGACCGATTATTTTCTAAAAGCACTTATTTTTATGGTGACGAGATCTTGGCATGTCTCCACGATCATTCTCTCTCATTTTTTTGTGTCTAGCTCCATGGAGTAGGATTTTGATTATTGAGGGCACATGTGCATAGTGAGTCCATGAATTATCGGCATATATTGTTATTATAATTGAAACTTGTTGTATTCTGATATATCCATATATATATATATGATTGCTTGAAACTATGTCTGGTTGATTATAAGCTTGCTACTAAATGTTTATTTCCATTATCGCTATCATAAATGCTATGTGGGCGCCTTTGCTTGCGTTTGGTTTCTTGATGCTATGACCGGGTAATGATGGTAGGATGTCTTACCTCTTTCTTGTACTTTCTTGCTCTATGTTAATTTTTGGGTTAAGGACTATAAGTGGGAATGAAGTTGGATTCCTTTGGATTTTATTGGTTTGACCTACTGCATTCGGTGATGCCGTCGCGAAGGGAGCTCTTTTTGGGGTTTGTTCGAATTGTGTTCGCTTTGATACCAAGACCTATAGAGTCGACTGGACCGACAAGCGTATGTGACATGCTCGGGATCTGACTTTGACAATGAAGAGGACTGCGATTGAAGACCTTATCTTGTATTTCTCACTACACCGGTGAGCCCGGAATTGCCTCACGCATTCGGGATACGATGGAGAGCCCAACTCTTTAGTCGTAGATATATTATGGGTAGTTTATATTTCATTTTGCATTACCTATATAAAGTGTATTTTTGAGTACATGTATGCTTCAAGGCAATTATCCAGACTTAAATGTTGTAAATTGAGTACATATTATAATTCATGATTTAACTGGTTGTATATGTAACTACTCATTCGTGGCTCTTATTTTCCTCGTATAAGAAAGGTTTTAATATTTATGGTAAATTTGTTATTTGACAATGTTAGCACGCCGACATTTAGTGACCGTGACATAATGACGATTGTGCATTGGTTATTAAATCAAGGGGTGTTACAAACAATATAGGAAAATTAGTTAAGAGATAGAATCCACCACTAGATTTATATGATGATGTAAATTCACATATCCTTTTATTTCAACATGCTCGATTATGTTTTTATGCAATTGTGAGAGTAAATCTCTATTTTCTTACATGTTGGCCAATTCAGCAACTGCTCAAATCAACTCCTAATCACTGATTAGTCATAAAGCAACCGCTCTTACAAATATCCAACAATTGCATTAAGATTTAGAAAACCAATCACACTAAGATTTAATCACACACCGGGATTAAATTACTTAGAACATATATTTCTCTAGATCTATTACTGCAACCGTACATAATAAACCCAGATCTACCATTTTTATAACTGGCAAATAGTACAAAGATAATTATACCCACATGAACATCATACATTCCGCTAGATCTACTACTGCAACCGCGCATAATAAACCCATATCTACCACTTTGAAAGTGGGAACAAGTACAAAAACCTTCATACCAACAATAGATTCAGAAATATATGAATAAAAACATAATTGTGTTGAAATAATCAAATATGCAAGATTCACAACATCAAAACTAGTGGTTTCATCACCCCCTTAACCAAGGGAGGTTTAGTTACACATAGCTTGAACAAAATCACAAGAAAAACTAAGAAAGAACAATATAAGAAACAAAGTGTAGAAGAAAAACTAAAGAGCAAACGAGTTTCTAAGGATTGAGGATGATGGATCTCCGATTGTTCGAACCTGAGACTTCAATCTTTGATCCAAGACTCCCCTCTCCTTCTCCAAGGAGTTGCAGCTGCTCTCCTAGGTCAAAACTCCCTTCAAGACGTGCTAAGAGTGTGTGTTTATAGGCCTCAGGACTTAACTTCTTCAAGAAGGGTCCAAACTTCTCGCAGAAGTTTCAATAATTCATCTACTGGAGTGAATGCATAGCTATGCATGAATACATGACTTATGGCTCTGTTTGAAGGAACAAAATCTGCTATTTTTAATTGCAAAAGTTAGAGGAGTACACGGCCTAAGCTGTGTATTCTTGCACGGCCGTGTATTCTTGCACAGCCTAGGCCTTGCAATTTTACGCAGGCCCTGTAATTTGATTCCTTCAATTTTAGCACTAAATCTTCGCAGAAACTCTTCTTTCATTGCTTCAAAGGGAGAAATTGATCTTCATGAATTTATAGCCCTTCTTCAAGTGGATTTCTAGCCTGATTTAAGGTAAACGAACTCTGTCAACCAAAGATTTCCTGAAAAGTTCAATTATCAGTATTTGAGAATACATTTAAGCAAAGTTTCATAGTAATGTTCCAATTAAGGTTTGATATCAGAAACTTAGTTAAATAATGACAATTAAGCACAAATGGAGTTCAATGAATCAATTACAAGGCATTTAAGATATAGGAATAATCAACAGATCACTAAGCTCTGTTAATGCTCCCCATATAGGTTTTGGTAACATATGACGAAACGCCAGAGGAATTAACCTTTGCATAAAAACATGACAATTGTAACTTTTCATTCCAAATATCTTCCCATCATCTAAATTGATGCAACCAGCAATGGTTGAGGCATACCCATCAAGAAATCTCAATCGTTTTATCCATTCACACACTGTCCTTCTTTGATTGGCATTTAACACATAAGTTGCCTTCGGTTTTTTATACTTGCCATTCTCAACAATCAATTCTAAGGTGGGACGTTTACATATCATCTTCAAATCTTCTCTTGCATTTGCATTGTCTTTTGTCTTGTCCTTTATGTCCATAACAATGTTGAAGATATTCTTAAACACATTTTTCTCAACATACATAACATCCAAATTATGTCGTATTAGATACCAATAAGGCAATTCCCAAAATATGATTTTCTTCACCCAGTTATGAAACTCACCAAAGCCACATTGTTTTTGGTTACGTGAAATCAAGCCAAAAATGACTTCCTCAAGCTGAGTCACTATATTCAAGACATTTTTCTACTCAATCGTTGTGGCGGCAGAAAAATTTTCACTGTTGAATTCTTTTTAAAAGTGTACCGATCATGACGAAATATTCAAGTGGCAGACATTGACGATTTGGCAATCAAACTAGCAACACTTCCTACCATGCTTCAATACAAATGACTTACTGTTCTCCATGCAGTATGGACAAGCAAGTTTTCCATGAGTGCTCCATCCATTTAGCATTCTATAAGCTGGAAAATCACTTATTATCCACAACAAAGTTACTTTCATATTAAAATTTTACTTATTCCACACATCAAAAGTGTTCACCCCATTGTCCCACAATATCTTTAAGTCATCAATCAAGGGTTTAAGATAGACATCTAAACTTTTACCCGGTGACTTCAGCCTAGGAATCATAAGAGTAAGGAATATGTATTCCCTTCTCATACACATACTTGGGGAGAAATTATAAGGTGTGACAAAAACGGGCCAGCATGAGTATGGAGTAGCTGAACCACTAAATGGATTAAAACTGTCTGTACAAATGCCAAGCCTAACATTTTGAGTTTCTAGCGCAAATGTCGAATGGATGGCGTCAAAACGTTTCCAAGCCTCGGCGTCAGCTAGATGCATGATCACTAATTTATCTTGACGCACTCTATCCGCATGCTAACACATATATTATGCAATCTTTTTGGACATAAACAGATGTTGGAGTCGGGGAATAATGGGAAAATATTGCAACACTGAGAATGACACATCCTTCTGATTTTTCGAATGTCCCACCTTCAGTTTGAATCACGGGTGTCTGCATACTAAGCACACTAAGTAAACACTCTTATCCATGTACTCTCCATAATACAACATGTAATGATTAGGACAAGCATCTATCTTCTCATATCCTAATCCTAACTCATTAACCATTCTTTTTTATTTATAATAATTTTCAGGTAACCTTTCTGACTCTGGAAGCATGCTTTTAATTATGACAATCAGTTGATTATAACAACTCTCACTCATGTTGAACTCTGACTTTAGATTCAAGAGTTGAGTTACAATTGACAATTTCATGTGCTTTTGGCAACCATCCCATAAAGGTTTGTCAGCATCTCTCAACAAATCATAAAACTTTGAAGCCGACGAATTTGGATCCTCTTCCAAATCTTGAACTTCAGGATTTAATATATCACCCACAGCATCCATAACCATATCCACATATCGATTCCTAGTCTCCACTTCAACATCATGAACAATGGAAGCTGAACCACTATCCCCTCATCTGTCCTCACCATGAATGGTCCAATTTACATAACCCTCCAAAAATCCATACTTATACAGATGGTTCTCTACTGAAAATGATTCCATCCAAACATGGTTCTTACATTTTGTACATGGACAAGGAACGCGACTTAATGCATCAAAAACTATTGGGTGTCCTTTGGCAACCTTAATAAAATCATCAATTTCATTCTTGAATTCTTCACTTACAAGGCCAGTGTGATTCTTTCTTCATAACATCAAACTTCGGTCAGGTTTCATGATTATTGAAGTTGATTTAACACATTAGTACTGTTATTTCCAAAATCCTCATCTATCTTAACATGGTGTGGCCCTATCCCATTCGAGAAGATACTCACAAAAATCACACATCGTATACTTGACAAAATTTTGGCAGCATTTCCCATTGGTTTCCAAGTGCATGACTAGAAAGTGGTGACATCTACTACGATCAAGTGTGCACCCAAAGAACAAAAAGAAATGTTACACAAAAAAATTTCATCAAGTATATGATATGAGATTTAAAGAGTAACTATAATCAAGTAGAGGAAAAGTTTCTTCCCAAATTGTCTAACTTGGACAATTCAAGATTCAATACAATGAGCAGTACCTTCAAAAAGTACATGTGCTCATTAATATTGAATCTCAAACGGGAAACTAAGGCTTCGCTCACCAAAACGATTATATATGACAAAGAATGCTACAAAAAATAAACTAAATTCTTAATAGTATACCAAAAAAGTAATATTGACTCAATTATAAGAACTACATGGTATAAACAAGAGTCCCAAAATAGTCCAAAAATACAGTTCAGTTCATGACATAACTATGCATATGTAGATCACGAAAACTTACTAGGAAATTATGATAAATGAAAGCTCTTTTGATTCCTCTCACTAAGCTATCAGTGTAGTAAAAGGAATGGCACTTGCTTCCTACAAGATCAAAGAATAATTTTTTATTTTATGAAATGTTAAAATTTGATTCTAAAATTTACATGGAGATATTAAACGCAATTAAGTCAATTCACAATGTAGAAAGCTAAAAAATTTCACCAATTCATCATCATTGTTGAAACTTTTAAAATTTTATATAACCACAACCCCCTGGCGTCTTTGAATAATGCATCAGGTTCTACCGAAAGAGCTAATAACAACAAATAGGTTCAACTAGTACACAAATACAAGAAGATGGCATTAAGTAATATCATATCCCACAAATGACAATCAATGGATGTGGATAGGGTGCAGTCATTATCCCACAAAGTGCAACTAAATTCTCGAGTCTATCAACTTTGGCCTACTAATGATACAAATATCCCTAATTACAGCTTTATTTGCACGAACAACCAAGAAACATGTAGCCTACTCAAGATTTCTCTCTTCTTACTTAGGGTATGAACAATATCCTCTATATTGTTGCTTACATCTTTATCTGTACAGAGACCCTTTTTAAAGCTGAGAAATTTTTAGAGTGGATTCCAAGCGAAATGGGAACAGATGGTGCCAAAAGTCGAAAGACCAAGCTTTAACACCCGAGTGTTAAAGGTGTTGTGACTTGTAGAAAACAAATTCCATAATGTAGCTAACAACAATAAATATATGGCATTAAGAATGGTATTAAGTAATAAAGGTTCAACAAATACTTTTAAATTAAATATTTTTTATAAATTTTATAAATAATTACATTTATATAATAAAAATAATATAATCTTTTTATTAAATATTAGTTAAATTTTTCATCATTGATTTTTCCTCCTTATCAAAACCAATAGCTACCCTTGAAATGACATGTGAAAGTCCAACTATAGATAATAAACCTCAAAACTTGATTTAGGAAAGTTAGTAGCTTGATAGCTAAAAATCTAAATTCCTTAAGTGACATTCTTATCCCCAATCATTCATTTTTGCAATCCATACAAGATTGGAGACACGAGTTTATCACAAGCTCTACAAAGAATCAGTACAGCTTGTGCATATTCATAATCATCTTTCCTTTCAACACTCATTAATTCACCTATTATATCTTATGCTTAAATGAAATATAATAGAAGTAATATCAGTGTTTTCAGTTTCTTTCCCTAATTGTTTCGATGAAGATCAGAGAATCACTTAAGAAGTAGAACAATACAAAGCATTTATAAAAAGCAAGGGATTATAAAAAAAAAGTAATGCATAAACTGATGAAAAAACATTTTCCCTTAGCTAACAACACATAAAGAAAAGATAGCAATTAGATAGAAAACAATTCAGAATGACACTCGGACAACCAAACCTTCCTTCACATGATGCGCATAGCAATAGGCATGAAATTTGATACCATATCACAAATGGTGTTGCATCATACATCAAAATGGATTAAATTAACAAAAAAAAAATAGCAACCAAAAATTAAAAAAATAAAAATAAAAATCAGTAACTAACTTGGTACCAACAAAGGAAACCAACAATTAGCATCTAAGGAAAGAGAAGTGACCGAATGCGATTTGGAGTGAAAACATAAAGGCAAACATGAAAAAGAAGCAAAAATGCTTTGCAAGGGGTATTTTGGCAATAACATATAACAATAGGAAAACGATGTATGAAATTCTTACCCGAAGGTATAGAGGAAGCTCAGGGAATTGGAATTGGAATTGAATCGAATTCTAGAAACGCGGGTGAGGATAGGAGGCGGGTGTGTCTATAATTTAATTTCCCTCTCCTTGCTAAACCAATAATCCAAAATAGAAATTACAATCATTCCCTACCCTATTCCCCATGCCCAGTTTCTCCTCTGTACCCACCCTTTCCCATCACCCTTACCAAGTAACCCACGCCCCATCCCTCACCAACCCAGTAACCCACGCCCCCTCCCCTCACCTCTTCTTTTCCCAACCCAAAAAAGTCACATAAAGCATGAAACAAGAACTAACCCTTGCAGCAAAATGTTGGGTGTGTGTGAGCTAAAGCTTGGAGCCAAAAGTCTAAAACTCCTCTCTGTGTGTAGGCATGAGGCGAAGAGAGAGGGGGATGAAGAGGTGTGCGTGGGATTACAGAATAAGAGCGAATCGAGCGAGAGAGACGAGCGAGAGTGGGAGGGTGGGATTTGAGATTTAATAATGAGGGAAGGGATTTGAGAGTGGCAAACATAAGAGATTTGGGAGGGTGGGAATGGGGGATTTGAGATTTGGGAAATTTTAGTCTAGGCACTAATTTGGTGAAATTTTTTTATGCAATTGAAATTTAGCTACGGAACATAAATTTTCTTAGTTAGCTTCTGTAGCTAAATTGTAGCAATTCAATAGCTATTTGCTTGATATTTTTTTTTTATGATTCGAATTTTAGCTACAGAATTTTATTCCGTAGCTATTTTGCTACAGATTAACTACCAAAATGTTTTGTAGCTAAATTCCATAGCTAAATAGTAGATAATCTGTAGTTATTTGGTTGATATAATTTTTAACTTCTTGAATTCCAAATTTAGCTATGGCAATTAAATCCGTAGCTACGGATTAGCTACTGAAATTTTTCATAGCTAAAGTTAGTAGCTAATTTATAAAATTCTTATAGTGGAGGTTGAGATGAAGAACCTTGATATGAAGAATGTTGAGGTGGACCTTGATATGTAAATTGTTGTCTTTGCGGAGCTTGGTTACCTTGATTACTCCACGAAAAGTTTGGATGGTTCCTCCACCTCGAGTTGTAAGTGTTGGAGTAGGGGTTGTTCTGTTGCCTTAGAGGGTTATTCATGAAGTTAACTTACTCTTGAGCCGGAGGTACAAACATATTTCCTAGATAATCCACACTCTCATGTTCACCTCCACAGAAATCACAAGCCAAAAGAGTATTGCTCACTGCATTTACACTAAGAATGTCAACCTTTTTCATGAGATTTTTAAGTTGTTGAGTCAAAATCTTGTTCTCAGCCAACAGTGCATTCATTGAATCAATCTCTAAGTACCCTTTCTTTACCACGGCTCGTTCCTCATTTCTCTGATAATCATATTGGCTATCATTTCAAACAAATCTGAAGCTTCCTCTGGGGTTTTATAATTCATGGCCCTACTTGCTGCAACATCAACCATGGATCTAGTCTGGGGTAACGTGCCATTATAAAAACTCTGCACCTGGATCCAGAAGTCAAAATAATGACGTGGACACTTCCTCAGTATCTCATTGTATCTTTCCAAGCCTCATTGAGAGATTCCCTATCATGCTGTCTGAATGAAGTAATCTCGCTTCTTAACTTCACAGCTTTGGAGGGAGAAAAATACCTTATTAGAAATTTCTGGACCAAGATAGCCCAAGTGGTAATGCTTCCCCTCGCTAGTGAGTCCAACCAGTTCTTAGCTTTGTCCCTCCAGAAGAAAAGGAATAACCTTAAACGAATAACATCCTCATTCACCCCATTCAGCTTCATAGTATCACAAATTTGCAAGAACCCCGCTATACGTGCATGTGGGTCCTCATTGTCAAATCCTCCAAACTGATTGTTTTGAACCAAATGAAGTAGAGCTGGCTTCAACTCAAAATTATTTGCTTGGACTAGAGGTCTTTTATGCTCGCTTCACACCCATCCATGTTAGGAATTGAGTAATCCACGAGAGTCCTAACAGGTGGATGTGGTGGTGGAAGATCTATATTTTCTCCATTATCTGCCATGTCTTCAACAACTATGTGAGTGCTACCCAACTTCCTTCTTTGTTCTCTTACTTGCTTCCTCCAAGTTCTTACGGTTCTTTCTATTTCAGAGTCAAAAAGAATGTGGTCATGATGAATGGTACCTCAGATACAATAGAGACACAACGTTAGAACAAAAGTAACTAAATAAAAAGCAAAAATTTAAATAGAAAATTCTGGACATACTAATAATAAGTAAAATAAAGAAAACTAAACACTGCAATAAATAAATGAAAGAAAAAAATGTTTAAACTAGTAGTTGCCTTCGATATTATTGATATTGGTAAAATCAAGTTCCCGGCAATGGCGCCAAAAACTTGATGGGACCACAGCAAGTGTACCGGATCATCAAGTAATAAAAATGGTTAGATACTAGATATCGTTCTCAAGGATCGATGGTCAAATACCAATTCATGAAATTAACTACTATTTAAACTAAAATTTGGATCAAAGAGAGCTCTAATAAGATTAATATGACAATGAATGACAAAAGCAATGACAAAATTTTTTGGTTTTTTTTTTTTAGATTTAGTAATGCAATGAACACTTAAAATGCAAGATGACTAAAATTCAATTAATGAAAGAGTTGGGATCAAGCTTCATTTGAGTTCACTTGCTGCATATCAATTGGGATTAACACAAGTTATTATTCTTATTTTGTTACCGAATTCTCTAAACTAATCAAATCCTAATTTCTTAGGCAATTGATCCTTTATTCCCAAGATTCTAAAAAGAAACAAGCATTAAGATTTAGAATTCAAGAGGGTAAAGAGCAAATCAATGACTATTCCTAGCCTAAAGATAAGCAAGGTTCATAATCTCATAGCATAATTATACATTAAATTTTTATTCAACATATAATCCTAAAATCATTCGAAAGAGAATCAATCTTTAGAAAACAATAGGAAAAGATATTAAAGCTCAAAACAGAATAGCAACTTGCATTAATCGAATCCAATGTCAAAAACAAACAAGATGCATCAAAATCCACCTAATCCCAACAAAGGGAGGTTTAGCAATACATCGTGCAAATAAAGAAAACAATAAGAAGAAAAGAAAACACCCTAGTCATCTGTGATGATTCAGAGAGATTCCTATTCCTTTGTAGATTAAAAAGCCTCTTTCTCCGTTTTCCAGGGTTGGTTCGTGCCTCTCTGTATGTCCTCTGACAGCTAACTCCCTTTTAGGTTATGTTAAGGTAGCTTTTTATACTGATATAGGCACCTAGGCACTACAGATAGGGCGCCTAGACACACACTACACAGTAAGAATCCATCTGCATTAGTTTGGATCGGCGCCTAGGCGCTTCATTGAGAGTGCCTAAACACCACTGCACAACAACGTATTTTGCATCAGAATTCAACGCCTAGACGTTGAGGTTTATAGCACCTGAGCACTGACCTTCCAGAAAGAATCCTTTTAGTATAGGTTTGGGCGCCTAAGCGCTCAAGAAATAGCGCCTAGGCACTGAGTGAACAGAGTGAACTCCTTTGCTTTGCTTCCAAAAATCCTGCTCCTCCCTCCTTAGATGTTGTCCTATAAAAACACATTAGAATAGTGAGGATTCTTCTTCCTTTCGATCAACCATTCTCAATCATAAACCTAAATCAAATTTTGCAAAATAATTGAGCAACAAGCAGTAAAAAGAGTAAATTAAGGGGAAATAATTCAAATTTTCAAGACATAAAGCCACATCTTTTGCATGCTCATTAATTACTTAGCTAGAAACATAGAATATGGTCCTTTATGAGTTAAAAGTAAGCTAAGTGTACATGTTTGCTAGAGTTTAGTTCTTCACTTGGTTGGTGAGAACTATGTGATGAGTTAATGTAGTGGTTTTGTATTAGATATACATAATGCTGCATAGCTTCCTGATACTTGCTAATTCCAAAGTTAAGTAATCTTTAATGATGTATAATCATATGGCCAAAGGAGATAAAGGGGAGTCCAAAAGTCTCTTTGAGTGAGGATTTAGCCCTAGTTGCTCGTTAGTGCTAGGATTACTAGTTCATATATAGTGGAAATAGTACTCTCACCAGAGTGAGTAAGAACTAGTCCACTCATTATCTAGTAGTTTGAAGAGTTAGTCTTCTTATCTACAAGTTTAAAGATAGTTTGGAATAAGCAAGTGACACATACACACAAAATCATGTACATTTCTTGTTCCTTGGTAATTGTATGGGCAATTATCTAAGATAGATGATATTATACAATTGTATGGGCGATTGTTCAATATCATTGATGGCATGTTTATGAATGAACTAGTTGTGATATGTAACAACTGTGTAAATAGTTATTCTTATCATATGAGTAAGGGACTTAGGCTTATAGATTATGCGTTTTGTTAGTGAACCTTTACATAACAGTAACATGTGAATGTTCTAGAGATATTGAATAGAGATTTGGTATCTAGTAACAACCATAAACTATTATGTTTAAGTTTGAGTTCGATAAGATTAAGTAGATATGAGATGGCTTGGATACGTTATACAGTTGTATGGGCGATTGTATAATGTTGATATAGTTTATACTGATATGTATTGCAATTTACATTATATGATGCCATGAAATGTATGAATATTACTGAGAATTGTATGTTCTCATGGTAATAGCAGGTCAAGGCCCTTCAAAGGGTAAGAAGTTAAAGTAACAAAAGAGTTATTGTAGTTTAGTTTTACTTGTTCTTTTATAAGCAAAGTCGATGTATTTAGTTATATTTACTGTGAGAACGTAAAGTTGTATATATAACACTTTGCCTTTTTGGGCTATTAATGTATATGTGTATAACTTTTTAGTTATGACTCTCCATTTAATTGTTTAAATTATATGGATTTGGTAAGATAGTAAAAATAGAAGTAACACGTCTTTATGTCTATATATATAAGTTATATCGAGAATATTGTATTAGGGTGTTATGGTTTACTTTCCATTAAGTTTACTTTTGACATTTACTTTATCATGTCATTTACATTTCTGTCAAGTTTACTTTCAGTAAGTTTACTTTTGACATTTCCATTTTGTCAACTTACTTCAAGTAAGTTTATTCCAATGCACTCTTTATTTTACCTTACTTTTCATTTATTCACATTCACATCTAATACCAATCTATGCACTAACACACACCCCTTTACTAATGGTTGACTAATCAATGGTTATTTAACACTATAACCTATTTGTAGGTCATTTATGTCACATAGGAAGAGCTCACGCAACTGTCGCAGGATTTGAAAAAGGAATTGATTAGTTAGAATTTTACCAATCACAAGTAACTTGAGGGTTTTAAGAGGAGTCTATTCGCTCCTAGATATTAGATCTTGAATAAAAAGTGTAGTCATTACCTTTGACAAGAAAATCACCGTAAACCAATTGGCATACTCGGTCGAACTAAGTTCAAAGTGATTATGTAGAATTGTTTCCAAAGGTGTCCAAAGTCTAGTTTTATGGTATGAACGTCTCATGCGATTAAGAAGTGGTAGAGACACATCGATGATGTCCAATCGTGATTCTACCGCTGAATCATCATAAAACATGAGTACTAACGGTAATGCCAACTTTGTCAATGTTAACTGAAGTGATAGTCATGACATTACAATGGTGTCCTAAGGTTCGGCCAGCAACCCACAACCTATGTTGCAACTAATACAACTAGTTATAGTGTAGCCAAATCCAGTGGTTGGTCCAAATGGCAACATGCTACTAAGATCGCCATCTCCTTATAGCATGCCTTATAATTTCATTCCACCTGTTGCGGCGACAATTGGAGTGGCGCTAGGAAATTTTCAACCAGTGAATCAATTTATAATATCCACATCTGACAATGGTTACGTCAAGTCCTTTTGTGGATATGTTGGGCATAAGCTAAAATCCTAGATAATTTGATTCAAACCTTGGCATTCCTTTTCCTCGACCAGAAAGGTTACATATTAGAGGACATCCTATTTATCCTCATATGACAAGAGAAATGCCTAATGTGTTTGCTGGAACTTTACAAAATATGCTTAACAATCTTCTTCAACAAATGGATGAGAGCAGTCATGACATAGTTCACATGTTGACACAACAACTAGGTGTTATCCTTACACCTTTGATTGAAACAACAAATAACACTAGTAATTATTTAGCCCAGCAGATGGATTGGTTAACAGGTACTTTAGGGTTCGACAAGAATGATCCCATTGTTTGATAAGTTAGGGCTATAGAACCACCTCATGTAGAGCCTAATCGACGGATAGAACTTCAATATGGCCACATCAATATGCTTTGATGTAATGAGGACCAACCTAAAGGGAATGAATTTGGAGTCTAGAGACTTTTCCAAAACACTCAGGGGCATCCTAACCAAATCCTGCTTTGACCTATGTTAAATAATTAGAAGTTGAACCAGGTTGTCGAACAAATCCTCAACAGGTTGGTTTCAATGTGGGTTATACTATTCAGCCCTACTTTGTGTCAACGTTTCTTGAATGGATTCAACAAGCAAAATTACCTAAGGGTGTCAAGGTCCCGAAGCTATCAAAATTTGCTAGTGGTCCAAGATATTCGATGGTCTAACACATAGCTTGGTATACTATTGAATTGGATAAGATAGCGGCCAATGAATATCTCAAGATAAGATACTTTCCTAGTTCTTTGACAAAGAATGCCTTCACTTGGTTCTCAACACTTCAACCAAATTCTATTCATTCATGAACTCAACTTGAAAGGAGTTTCCATGAACAATTCTTCAAGGCCAAAATGAAAGTTAGTCTAACTAACTTATTCAATGTCAAAAGAATTCTAAACGAATCTATCGCTGATTATCTATGTTGATTCTGTTTGATGAAGATTAGATGTAATACTCCCTTCCCTGAGTCTGGAATTGTCAAAATGGTCACTAGTAGGCTTGACTATGGTATTAAGAAGAAGTTGGTGAACTAAAAATTCCTTGACATGGCCTAACTTGTTGAAAAAGTCTAGTAGATTGAACAATTGAGGACAAAAAAAATGAGAAACGAACGAAAGCCTTCAAGAAAGAGAAAATCAATTTTGTCGAATTCGACGAGAATAAGGATGTCGAAGAAAGTGAGATCAATGAAACAGAATTGCAAAGTGACCTACCTTATGCCTGTCAAGTAGTTCATCCTACTAAGGCAAAAGGAAAAATGAATTATGTTAATAAAAAAACTTATTCTTTTCACCTTACAAAAGTTGACCAAATTAAATTGCCTGAAGGGTATAAGAAATTTGAGATTAGTTCCTTGAATGGAAGAAAACATTACAAATATCATAGTAGTTATGGTCATTGGACTAATAACTGTGTCCTTCTCAAGGACTTAATCCAAAAAGGCACAAAGAGGGTAGATTGAAGTTTGTAGACAAGGCTCAAGCCGACATGCAAGTTGATACTGATCCTATTAAGTTAACTTAAGCTTTGTCGAATCGAAGGAGCCTATCGAGCCATTTGCTTGCATGCAGATTAATATGATCAATATGGATGATATCACTAATGATATAGGCATATAACTAAATATGCTTTGGATGTTTATACTCGGGCTGATGAATCCTTGGATGATTTTCTGAAAGGAAGAAAGAAAAAGAAAAAGTCATACTATGTCCTCGTTACAATGTCATGTATGATGAAGTAGCTGCAAAGTGTAACACCCTAATATTAATATCTCGTTATATCTAACATACACAAGGATAAACAGTACTAGCAGCGTCACCTACTATGTATTAACATAATAATATATCCATAATCACCAAAATAGTCATTATAAAGAGCTTTATGGAATGTGCAAACATACATACATATATATACAACATTAGCCTCTCTAAGGCATATTGTAATACATAACTCTTTTTACATTACAATTCAAGTATAAATATATACAAACTTTGTACTAGAAGCAACAAAAACAAAAACTAATCTAGCCTTCCAGCTTCTTTTTCTTCTTTCCCTTAACAGGGTCTTGACCTGGATTTGTCATGGAATAGCAAACAGGGTGAGAATCAATAATTCTCAGTACAGATATCCCACAACTAATCATACATAACATAATAAACATAATCTTAACACAAGCTAAGATATATTTAAAACTTTACAAGGTTTAACTTAATAACTAAAGAAACCAAGTTAACTTACATTCATACGAACATACATTCGTACGTACTTAGCTTATGAAAGAGCCAAGATGTTTTACTAGGAACTCTGGCTTCTTGTATTATCCTGTAGTAAGGAGGGAATGTTGCAGCATCCTTACACTACTCGCAACCCTAGCACTTTGAGAAACTAGGGCTAAATCCTTGTTCAAAGAACCTTTTGGACTTTCTCATTTATCTCATTTGAGCAAATAATTATACACATCATCATATAAGGTTACACACATAGGAGAAACACTACCAGTCCATCCTAGCACACATGCATCTCATACACCACAACATCACATCTTAAGTAATATCTCTGCAACACTAAGTTACTAAAGGCGCTAGATAACCTAGGGTAATCCATTACTCTTTGTTGCACTAAGGTTTGTACATTTCATATACTTACTACATGGTCATTACCTTCTTGAAATACCTCTAGTAGTATATTAACACACACTAAAAAGTATGTATCAGGGATCCAAATAAGTAGAAAACTTCATTTCATCAAAATAAAAGTCCTATCATATTTTGGACCTGGCGTTTTGGAGCCTTGAGTTAGCACTTAGGCACCCTGGGCAAGTATCAAGCTAGAAATTTTCTAGGCATTGGGCACCTAGGCGCCTAACTCTGGAGCCTAGTACACCAAAACAGATTGTGCAAAACTGGTTTTCTACATAATTGGTTCTCCAATCAATTCAAATCCTCAAATCATGGATTCTAAGTGATTCTCAATCGTAAACATGATATCTAAATATGATAGAATCATCAAACATGAACTTAACCCATCTAGCATAGATTAATGAACAAAGTTCAACCATCAAATACCCATTTTCTAACTTCAAAGTTTATGGAAGAACAAGGACATACTCAAGTCCTAAACCACAACCATGCTTCAAACATGTTAAAAATAAGTCATCATCAAGTTTAACAATAAGAATCAAACATGACAAACCACAACCAACACTCAAACCCATTTGTTCAACAAACAACATCATGCAACAAGTTGAAGAAAAGGAAGAGTAGAGCCATAGAAAACAAGTCTCCTACCTCACTTTATGTAGAAGATGATCAAACCTTGGTCTTGCCTTTCTCCTTCTTCTTCTTTTCCTATTCTTCCTTCTTCTTCCTCTTCTTTTCTTTCCTCTCTTTTCGTTTATTTTTTGTTCCTATTTCACCTAAACAAGTCGTGTGTGAGAGAAGAAAGTAGTATAGAAAGTCAAGAAATAAGATAGGATCGTTGACAAATAAGGCCACTTGAGTCATATGCTAAAACTTTATATCTATTAGGAATACTTTGATCTTACGAAATCAAGTTTCCTAACTTCCATAGGTATTAGAATAAATCCTAAGATTCATCTAAATACTTCTTTCATCATTTACTTAAGTTTCCATATCTATGACTCATCAATCTGGTATATAAATACTCAACTAGTGTATTAAAAAATACCAAACTGATTCAGTTTATCCTCAAACTTTAACTGCATTATTTGAGTCCCTTTTAAACTACTTTTCACATTCTGTGTTGCAACAAAGTGCCTAAACTAACTCAGAAAGTTACAAAATGAAGCAAATATGTCAAGCAAGTATTATACTACCTTTGTAACAATAAATAAGACTAACATGCTAAAGAGGATATTACACAAAGCACAATGAAGTGGGGGGCTAGAAAGAGCTCATTGAGAAATTGATGCTTTTGACAAAGAGCGAGCTTATAAACGTCGATTCAATAGATGGCAGCCCAACACTGGCCATAGAAAGGAAAAGCCTCCAGTTGTGCATGTCAATTACCAACCATATGAGAAGCCTCCACCACCATAACATAAGTTGAAGTTTGTTGTGGTTGTTAATGTCGACCCATCATAATTGCAAGGTCGAACCAGAGTTCTGCTAATTGGAATGATCAAGGAGAAATGGGTAAAAAAACTCTTAACAGTTTGAACAACCCTAGTGTGTGAAGAAGTACACTTCGTATAGAGAATCAAGTCAAAATTATCTAACATTCAACCCAAGGAGTAAACCCAACACTTGGTATAGGGAAGGTTACTTTGGTCCAGCATAGTCCAACTTGTGCAACCATTGACAAAGACTTAGTTAAAGAGAAAACAGGATCAAGGCTTCTAGAAGAAGGGCTCAAGGCATAATCATTAGAGAGCCATCATCTAAAATTCAACAGTCCAAGGAGGGTAGGTGGACAAGAAAAATAACGACCAAGCTAGAAGAGGTTCTAGAATATGCTAAGTCGCTAGTTCAAGTTGAAGATAAAGGAAATGGTCTTATTATCGAAGCCCTTGAATCAAGAAGCAACGATGAATTAGAAAATATTGACATTGATTATGACATCAAACTAGAATACACCATGGATAATCGTAATTTCAACGTCAATCTAGTATCAGTCCTTCCTACTAACTATGAGTCAAATGAAAGGGCTAACAAGTTGGAAGATAATTATCTTGATAAGATGAATGGACCTTTTTGAACAAGTACTTAACCATGTTGTTTGTTGATATAACCTAGTTTGAAAAGCCTAATGAATAGATAAAGGTTCATTTGCGACCTTTGCGTATCATGGCCCTTATCAAAAGGAAGCCCATAAATAGAGTTTTAATCAACAGAGGAGCAATTATCAACCTAATACCAAGAGCTATATTCAAAAAGCTTAGTAAGACAAATATTGATTTGTTGATTACTAATATGGTTGTCACAAACTTTACAAGAAAAACTTATCCGTAGTTGGAAGTTTAGGGAGGCCTACTCCATTTATTGTTGTCCAGTCGAAAATGAGTTACAATTTATTGCTTGGCAGAGAATGGATTCATGTCGTAGGTGCAATCCCATCAACATTGCACTAGAAATTAATCCTTTGGAACAAAGACAAAGTCATTGAGATCATCAAAGCTGATTATAGCTCATGTTATCTCCAATAAGGGCCTGCAGATTACAAAATCTATAGTCCATATTTGAAGCCATTGGAGTATAAGAAAAAGTTTGAAGTGACTATCTTTGAAACATTCATAATGGATCACTATGAATTCCATTTAGTGCCAAAGGCTGATACATTTCAGCCAAGTAAAGACAATGATGATAACAAGCCTTAAAAGCCAATTGGCTCGACTGTCAACTTATGTAATCTACAAAATAAAAGTCTGTGTTATTGAAGGTGCAATACCTAATTGTACATATGAAGAAGAGTTTGTCAACTTATAGGAGTTGCCGTCAAAGGGTGATGTCAAAAAGGACAAAGTTCAAGACCTAATGGAAGAAATTAATTTGGGAATTAAAGCTAATAGCAGACCTATTTTCGTCAGTATGCTACTGTTGGAAGAGTTCATAGCACAATCGATCACTCTTTTAAACGAGTACAAAGATTGCTTTGCCTGGGACTACAGTGAAATTCCAAGACTTAGCAAAAGTCTCGTCGAACATAGATTGCCAACCATACCTAGATGTTAGCCAGTGAAACAAATGCCATGGCAACTTGTGTCAAAGGTACTAGCAAAAACCAAAGAAGAAAATGAATGACTGCTAAAAGCCAAGTTCATTAGAACTACTAGGTATGTCGATTGGATATCTAATGTTATTCCCATCATCAAGAAAAATAGCAAACTTAGACTTTGCATTAATTTTAGAAACTTAAGTTCTACTACTCCTAAAGATGAATATCCAATGCCTATAGCTTATATGCTTGTTGATTCAGCTTCTTATCATGATATTTTAAGCTTTATGGATAGATATTCTGGTTATAACCAAATTTTTAATCCTAAAGACGATGTGTCAAAAATGACATGTAGATGCCCTAGGGCCATTGGAACGTATGAATGGGTTGTTATGCCCTTTGACCTTAAAATGCATGGGAAACTTATCAAAGAGCCATGAATACAATTTTCACAGATATGATTAGAGCTTTCGTGGAAGTTTATATTGATGATGCAGTTATCAAGCCAGACTCTAAAATGGCTCATTTGACATATTTGAAAAAGCCATTCGATAAAGCGTGAAAACATAGATTAAAAATGAATCCAACTAAATGTTTCTTTGGTGTGTCTACAAAAAACTTCTTAAGAATCCGAGTTTATAAGAGAAGAATTAAAGTTGACCAAAACAAGTTGGAAGCCATAATAGAAGCAACACCTCCGAAAAATAAGAAACAGTTGTAGTCTCTTCTTTGCAAAATTAACTTCTTAAGAAGGTTCATTTCAAACTTGTCTAGAAAGAGTAGAATTTTCTCCCCATTGGTGAAATTAAAGTTATCAGAAGAATTTAAATGGGAAAAAGATCATCAAGAGGCATTTGACAAGATCAATAGATATTTGATGAATCCACCTATTATGACATTGCCTATACCAGGCCGTTCTCTTAAACTTTACAAATCAATATCTAAAGATACTATTGGAAGCATATTAGCCTAAGAAGAAGAAAATAGTGATGAAAGAGATATGTACTACCTTAGTAGAGTTCTTACTGACACCGAAAAAAGATATAGTACTATTGAAAAACTTTATCTAGCTTTATACTTTTCATGTACAAAGTTAAAGTACTATATGATGTCATTTAATGTATTAGTCTTGCCAAAGATAGATGTTATTAAATATATGTTGTCAAAACCCATAATACTTGGAACAATTGGTCGTTCAACCTTAGGCCTAAATGAATTTTCCTTACATTATGTTCCATTAAAAGATATCAAAGACTAGGTAATAGACGATTTTGTAGCTGACCATCCGTGTCTCAACACCAAAAGTGAGAATGTTGATTTTGTTGGGTTAAAGCATTGGAAGTCATACTTTGATAGCTTACACCATCAAAATGATGTTGGTATAGGGGTTTTAATTCTAACTCCTGATGGTAAGCTGACAAAGTTTATATTTCAATTACAATACGAGTGCTCCAACAATGAAGCAGAATATGAAGCTTTAATTAATGGGTTAGAGATTTTAGTCAAACTAAAGGCCCACAATGTCAAAATAATTAGAGATTCATAACTCATTACAAAGCAATTGACAAAAAGAATAACGTTGTAAAAGTTATAACTTGATGAAATATTTATCAGTTGTGGCAAGGCTACTAGATGAATTTGAAGACATTATTATCAAACATATGTCGCGACACTTGAATACCAAAGCCAATGAATTGGCTCAAATCGCTTCTGGGTATAAGGTGTCAATGAAGACCTTATTCTAACTTATAGGTATAAATGAAGTAATATACCCTTTAGAGCAACATGAAATTTTGACTGTTAGAAATATGGGTTCAGCTGATTAGCAGAAGCCTATCATTGATTACTTAGAAAATCACAACCAACAAATTGATAGAAAGCTCATATATAAAGCTCTAAGTTACACTTTGCTTGGAGGAATCCTATGCAAAAGGTCTATCAACGGAAACCTTTTGACATGCCTAGGTAAGTAAGAAGCTTACTTAGCCCTTGCCAAAGTCCATAAAGGAATATGTGGAGCTTATCAGGTATTGAATTGACACCGGTTATACTGATCGACAATGAAAATAGATTGTTTCAATTTTATTAAGTCTTGTAAAGAGTGTCGAAACCATGGAATTGTACAGCAAGTTCTTGCTAGGGAATTGCATTCAATTATCACAAATACATTTTAGTTGATGTCAACTAGACCTTGGCCTTTTTTGACTGGGCTCTAGACCTAATTGGCCATACCATTTTGTCTAAAGGACACAAATACATTTTAGTTATTGTTAACTATTTTACTAAGTGGGTAGAAGTTATTGCCCTAAGAGAAGTAACTCAGCAAGAAGTGATAAACTTCTTAGAGAATCAAATTGTTTGTCGACTTGGGATTTCACAATCACTGACAACTAACCAAGGAACTGTATTTGTCAGTAAGAAAGTTGTTGAATACATTGAGTCGAGGCAAATTAACTTATTGACATCAACACCATATTATGCTCAAGCAAATGTCCAAGTATAAATGATCAAAAAAATCAATATCCATTTGATTAAAAAGCATATTGGTTGATAGCCAAGGAATTGACATAATACACTTAAGCAAATTTTATGGGCCCACGGGAAATCACCAAAGGATTCGACAAGAACAACGCTGTATAAGTTATTGTGTGAGCATAATGCCATGTTGCCTGCCAAAATTAGTATTTAGTAGTTCAATTGTTAAAGCAAAATGACTTGCCAATAGAAGGTTACTAGAATGCTATGTTTGAAGAGTTAAATTAGTTAGATGATGAACAATTGTTAGCATTGGAACACTTGATTCAACAAAAGGAAAAGATTGCTAAGTACCACAATTGTCAAGTTAAGTACAAGTATTTTAAAATTGGTGATTTAGTGTGAAAAGTTATTTTACCCATTAATCAGAACAGTTGAAGTTATAGAAAATGGTCGCCAAATTAGGATGGCCCTTACAAAATTACTAAGGTATTTAGTGGAAACGCTTATAGCTTGACCAATATCAATATAAGGCAAAAGCTACAAGCAATTAATGGGAAGTATTTAAAAATATATAAACTAACAATGTACAAAGTAAAAGTGCATTGAAACTTGTCATTATATTCAAAACGACCATGAAAGTACATCTCAAAAACATCTAGTCGACATTGACAAAATATATTATTGGACCTAGTGACCAATTATATACGTACTTGCAAAAAGACTAAAGTGTCAAAGCAAAGACTTGTTGATGGCAAACTTTCTCTTCAAATCTTCCCATTATGTTTGCATGATGCTTTGTTTTGACACGATCATGTTGTAGGAAGCCTTTAATTCTCTTAGTTTTGTCAAAACAAGGGAACCTTCCACCACCCATTTATGAGCTTCTTCTTAAAGTTTCCTCTTTTCATCAGCGCAGAGCTTAAGAGCTTTCTTAAAATTCTCCTATTTTGTTAAGGGATCCTAAAGCTGCTTCTCTATGTTAGCAAGATGTTTTTCTCCTTTGACAGTTTTCTTGTCGATGATGGCCTGCTTTGTTTAGCCTTAGTCACTTGAGCCGACAAACGACTTCTTTTCATTAAAAGTTTGTTGTAGGCAACCAAGGTGTTGAGTAGTAAAGGTAGTTAATAGCTAAGTCATCGACAAAAATTTTCAAATCCCTAACCAAGTTGACAAAGGGCTTATGGAGTTGAGCTTTCATTTGGCTACAAATTTCGAGAGTGGATTGCATCTTTTCCTTTTAGTCTTATTTTTCAAACAGTTGATCCAATGGCTTCTCCAATAACTGTTCCAAAGCCAACAATGTCTCCTTGAGATCAACTAAAGATGAAGTAAGTTTGGCAACAATAATTAAGACAATGTTGTCGATTTCAACAAGGTTGTCGATGATCATAGGAGAGGTTTCAACAATAGGTTCTAGATCCTACATCACAATTTCTTGAGAGGTAGGAGGCAAAGTGTCTAGAGTACTTTCCCTTGAATGAACTTTGAGCGTTGTACTCTCGGTCGACAACAAAGTGGCCTTTTATATTTCCTCTTTTTTACTTTGATGGAGCTTGAAGATACAAGTGATTTGACATTAGAAGCAGCAAGAGTTGGCTATTTCTCCTGATAAACACACAAATACAATAGTTAGTCAAAGTCCAATGGAATTGACAAAGAAAATAACTTAACCAAAAGTTTACCTTCACAACAGGTGACCAAACTTTGGCTTAGAAAATTTAAGCCATTAACATCAACCAGTTCCTATTGGTTCACCAAATTGTGAGTCACAAAGACTTTTTCCATTCTATTGTCCAACGAACAAAAGATACAGGATCTATTACCCAATGGGCAGAAGCTACTACTCGCAAATCAGTAGATACTGTCCAACAGATAATAAAATGTGAAATATTTTTATTTCACAGATAAATTCTAAAAATTAAAAGATTGGGTAATGTATCTCTCATATTCGGGTTTAGTAATTTCCCCCCGCTCCGAATAAATCGTCAAAGATTTTCCCCGGCCCGAAAATTATTATTTTCCTGACTTAGAGTAAATCACACACAAAGATAAAAAATAGCCACAGAGCAGTCAAAATAAATTTACAGCACCTAGAAATCACAAAACAGTATAATTCAGACATTATTGAGAAATAACAAATTTTGGGGTGTTACAACTCTGCCCCACTAAAAAGAATTTCGTCCCCGAAATTTATCATACATTAGAACAATTGAGGATATTGTTCCCTCATCTTATCTTCCATCTCCCACGTAGCATCTCCTCTTGTTTCATTCTAGATCACTTTTACCAATGAAATGTCCTTCCCTCTGAGTTGCTTCACCCTCTTGTCTTCAATCTTGACAGAAAGTGTCTCATTCATCAAATTTTCTTTCAATTTTACCTCATCGGGCTGAATGACATGAGAGGGATTGGGGATATACTTTCTTAACTGGGACACATAGAAAACATTATCAAGGTTGGAGAGAAAAGGCGGTAAAGCTATTTGGTAAGCAACTGGACCTATCGGACGAAGAATTTGATAGGGTCCAATGAATTTAGGAGTGAGTTTTCTGGATTTTATAACCCTTCCAACACTAGTCGTGGGTGTGACTCGCAAAAACACATGTTCACCTTCCTCAAATTCAAGAGGTCTTCTCCTTTTATCAGTATAGCTTTTCTATCTACTCTGAGTTGCCCTCATTTTTCTCTTGAATCATTTTCACCTTCTTTATTTTTTATTATGCCATCTCAGGTCCTATGGTTATACTCTCTCCATCTTGATACAAACACAAAGGTGTTCGGCATCATCGTCCGTATAGTACTTCATAAGGTGTCATCCCTATGCTTGAGTGGAAACTATTATTATAGGTGAATTCTACCAAAGGCAAGAATTCATTTCAACTCCCTTTTTGTTCTAACACACAAGCTCTTAGTAGATCCTCTAGTGACTGTATAGTTCTCTCCATTTGACCATCAGTTTGTGGATGGTAGGCAAAACTTAAACAAAATTTAGTCCCCATTGCTTCATGTAGACTTTGCTAAAACCTTGATGTGAACCTTGGATCTCTATCGAAAATGATACTAGAGGGTATACCGTGAAGTCTAACAATTTCACTAATGTACACCTGGTTCAATTTCTCTATTGAATACCTGATATTGATTAGCAAGAAGTGAGCAGACTTCGTAAGCCGATCAACAACGACCCATATAGAATCATGACATTTCTTAGTCTTTGGAAATCCAGTAACAAAATCCATTACAATATTATCCTATTTCCATTTTGGAATAGTTAGGGGTTGCAACATACCTGCTAGTCTTTGATGTTCAACTTTTGCCTTTTGACATATAAGACAAGATCACATGTGCTCAGCAACATCTCTCTTCATTCCAGGCCACCAAAATAATTGCTTTAGGTCTTGATACATCTTGGTCATTTCAGGATGTATACTCAACTTGTTGGTGTGAGCTTCATCGAGAATCGCCTTCCTAAGATCGGGATCATTTGGTATACAAATCCTACCTTTGAACCTTAAGACCCCATCAGATCCTTCCTCAACCGTTGCCACACGACCTTGCCTCAAGAATTCCCTCTCGTTTTGTAAAAATTGATCATCTTCCTACTTTTCTCGGATTTCTTCTAGCAAATCATTTAGAATAGTGACCATATTCAAACGAATTCTTCCTGGTGCTAATTCTACCGATAGCCACATATCTCTAAATTACTCTATCAATTTTTCCTCTTTGATCATCATAGCAAAAACATTTAGCATCTTCCTACTCAAAGCATCTGCCATAACATTCGCTTTTCCAGGATGATATTGAAGCTGAAAATCGTAATCCTTTAGAAATTCTAACCATCTTCTCTGCCTCATGTTCAACTCCTTTTGATCAAACAAATATTTCAGACTTTTGTGATCACTGAATACGTTGAACATAGGTCCATAAAGAAAATGCCTCCAAATCTTTAACGTAAACACAACTGCGGCTAATTCTAAATCATAGGTTGGGTAATTATTTTCATGTACCTTCAGTTGTCTTGAAGCATACGCTACCACACTTCTATTCTGCATCAATATACATCCTAATCCTTGATAAGAAGCATCACAGTATACTTCAAAAGATTCGTTCGGATACGGTAGAATCAACACTAGTGCGGGAGTCAACCTTTTCTTTAATTTTTGGAAACTCTCTTCGCACTCATCTGTCCAAATAAAAGCTTGATTCTTCCTTGTGAGTTGTGTAAGAGGTCCGGCTATCTTGGAAAAACCTTCAATAAATATTCGATAATATCTGGCTAACCCAACAAAACTTTGGATCTCAGTTACTGTCCTTGGCCTTTCCCACTAAAGAACTGTCTCCACCTTTGCTCAATCTACCTCAATTCCTTCCTTGGAAATCACGTGACCCAAAAACTAAACTTCTTCCAACCAGAATTCACATTTTGACAACTTTGCGTATAGTTTCTTCTCCTTTAAAATATGGAGAACTATGCTAAGATGTTCAGCATGCTTCTCCTGACTTTGAGAATAGATCAGAATGTCATCAATAAAGACAATGACAAATCTATCTAGGTATGGATGAAAGATCCTATTCATGTAATCCATGAATATCGCAGGAGCATTCATCACTCAGAACGGCATCACCAGATACTTATAGTGCCCGTAGCGCGTTTAAAAAGTTGTCTTAGGTATATCCTCTACCTTGACACAAATTTGATGATAACCTGATCACAGATCTATCTTAGAGAAAACAGTTGCTCCTTTCAATTGGTCCATCAAATCATTAATTATTGGAAATGGATACTTGTTCTTTATCATAACTTTATTCAACTGGTGGTAGTCCACACACAAACGTGAAGATCCATCCTTCTTTTTGACTAACAACACTGGAGCTCCCCATAGTGAAACACTGGGTCTCACAACCTGTTTTTCTAATAGTTCCTCCAATTGCTTATTTAATTCTTCTAATTCTGACGGCGACATCCGGTATGGTGCAATCGAAATAGGACCTGCTTTTGGTACAAGATTGATAGAAAACTCTATCTCTCTTTCCGGTGGTAATCCGGGTACCTCATCAGGAAAAACTTCAGGAAACTCATTTACAACAGAAATAGCATTCACATCCTTCTCACTCTTGACTTCTATAGAAGACAGCAGCATGTATCCTTGGGCTTCATCCCTCAATAAAGATTCGACTTGTTTGGCAGTTAAAAATCCAGAAACCTCATTCTCTAGAAATACTAAGGTCTTTTTAGAACAGTCTAATAGGATATGGTTAGAAGATAACCAATCCATTCCTAAGATTATATCAATATCGGCAAGAGACAAACAAATTAGATTAACAAAAAAAGCTCGATTATTGATAATAACAGGGCAATTTAGGCATATTTTAAAAGTACTAACAGGTTTGGCAGTAGGTGTAGAAATAATTAATTAAAAGTTCAAAAAAGACACAAGCAATCCCAAACGATCCACACAGTCATATGCAATAAACAAATATGTTACACCCGAATCATATAGTACAGTTAAAAGATTACCTGATATAATACCTTCTCCCTTGATAAGATCTTTATACTGAGAGGCTTAAGCTCCACGCAATGTATACACTCGCCCACCAACTTGCGGCTTAGCAGCACGAATGTTACTTACTGAAGGCTTCACCTTCGCTTGATCACAATCCCTCGAGATATGACCAGGCTTTCCACATCTAAAGCAAATTATCCCCCTGATCGTGCAGTCCCTTGTCATATGGCCCTTTCCACACTTCAGACACTTCATTGGCGGTGCCACAGTCTGACCAATATGACTGCTACTCGAACCTCCTCCACGTGGTTGCTGTTGTTATTGCTGGCTTCCTGACAGTCGGGAATATGGTTTCCGCTGAAAATGGTTGTTATTATTACTTCCTCCACTTTAGAACCTAAATGGTCCAAAGTAATGGCTCCTTGTATCTCGTGATGACTCTAATTCTTCAAGTCTGCAACACATATCCATCAATGATGAGAACTGGTTCATTCGCATTAATAGTACCCCTTTCTTCAATTCAACTCTTAAACCTTCCTCAAACTTGTGCATTTTCAAACCTCATCCGGCTGGATCTGGAGATACCGTGAGAACTTCGACAAGCTCTCGAACTTCGTAGCATACTCATTAACTATCATCCCACCTTGTCATAGCCCAAGAAATTTCATCTCCTTTGCATGCCTTGCACTATCCGAAAAATATTTTTCTAGAAATACTTCATAGAATACCTCCCACGTAATTTCCCTTCCTTCAGCTTGTAGTACTCTCTGAGTTGCTTTCCACTAATTTTCACCATCTCCCATCAACATAAATGTGGCATAAGTCACTTTGCGGTCGTCCGTACATCCAATTCCTTCAAAAATCTTTTCCAGCTCTTGGATCCACAAACTTGCCTTCTCCGGATCAAACTCACCTCTAAAATGTGGTAGATTGTTTCGACGAAACTCAGGCAAATTCTGGGCTTCAACATTTTCTGCATGTTGTTGAGTAGCTCTTTGGTTCTGCTGCACAATGACATCTACCATCCTTTGCATCACATCAGCCGCTGCAGCTATGCTTTCGTGATCTCGTTCGTTATCCACGCTTGCACCTCTTCCTCGAGCCATTTTACTCCTTTGAAATTAAACTAAACAATTCTAAATCAAATTCAAATTGTAATCACTTCAAACAATATTTGTCTCCTTGCGGAGACCAAACACAGAGAATCACACAACACAAGCAAAACAGACCTAACCACAAAAACCCAAAAGACTCTAACCATGGCTCTGATACCAACTAATGTAACACTCACCATAGGGTATCACATTTAAGACTAATACTAATATAACTTACCCAAGTTGTAAAAGAGTTAATCTTGTAAAAACATTAATTTTAAAATTTCATTTACGGAATAAGTGAAAATAAATAAAATACTTAAAAACATAAGTAAAACTTGTAACTAAAATAAACACACTAGAATATACATAAATATTTCAAACCTTGTTCCCAAATAAATTACATAAATATATTACATTCCAAAAGATAAATATACAATATGTACATCAAAATATAACTACTAAACCAAAACCTCTAAAAAAACTACACTAAGGATTTGGGCCCTCTGAAGGATCCTCCTCCTCTACGTCACCAAAGAACCCAGGCGGGTACATCAGTCGCCTGACAGGGATTCTAGATGAAGACACTACAGAGTCCTCCCGTGGGATATAAACAGTACCACCTCAGAGTTCTCGTATTGGCATTGAGAACTAAAGATGCACAAACGCATGTTGAGTCAAAACGGGAGTCCCATCACGGGTTCCACTCAGGTTTAAAGTTAAGTCCCCGGTGTAAACAAAACATTCACTATCTAACTCAAATCTCTAAGCGTCAATTCCACCATGGAACTGTACTCGGACAAAACCCAGCACTTGGCGCCTTACCGCCATTCAAATAAACAAAGAAAACTGTCACTAATAAAAAATAGAATTTCTTGCCTCTTCGTCTCCTCGGTCTTCATCGAACATACACAATAAAATAGATATAACACAATAAAGAGGTGAGATCCCCTACATCAATACCAGTATGGCAGTATAGAAAATGATAGTAAATATGCAAATATAGTATTAACATATTGAATCATATTATCACATCACGGATAAAATATCAGATGAACATAATTATCATGTCAATATGTTGACCAATGATGCATATGCACACAGACCCATTCCTACTCCATGTAGCTAATCACAATTTCGGAGAGAAAAATAGGGAGTACATGTCTATATATCGTCGGCCTCAAATCATGTGCCAATATATTATATCAATGTGCGCAACATGGCTCATACAAGACATTCTCAACTAATCACGAAAAGAGCAGTAACTCTGTCAAGATCGTCGGTGTGTTTGCATAGGATACCACGGCGCAGAGGTGCTACCATCTGGCCACATATGACATTCCACACCCCAACTTTTCCAAGATCACTGAAGATCGTAACTATGTAATTCTCACCTGCACAAAGGTGTAAATTCAATCTCCTAGGCATATTGCCTTGACCAATTAAGCTGACATATTTTTCAATGCATGATGTATGATTCAAATACACATACAACCATTATTCTCATAGTGTTTCACACATACACACGCCATCTCTTGGCGATATCACTTTTAAACATAATCGAGCCCACCACAACAGCCCGACAGCAACCTGCTATTATTTCCAATCGCGTAAACATTTCATCGCATTTTCACAATCGCAGAACATTTTTCCTATGTTTTCAAATTGCATAAGTATTTTTCAGTGTTTTCATAATCACAAAAATATTTTCAAACGTTTTCTAAATCACGTAGCAATTTTAAATCATTTTCTTAATCTGATAGCTTAAAAATAACTATTTTAAAAACAAGTGACGTTTCTCTAATATTTTTCATATAAAATAATTATTTTGGATTTATTTACCATATTTTACTATTAAAAATTCTTTAACTAGCATTTTCTATGATTTCTCACAAAATTACATTTCTTTAATTTAATTTGGATATTACAGCTCAAAATTTTCTAACGCGCTTCAAAACCCAAAGGGTGACCTATACATCAGTAAATTTCAAGTTTTACATTTTATCTTACTTCATAACCTACTTATACCAAATTAATTCTAAAAATTAGTTCTTTTTCTTTTTATTTCTAAAAAGAAAACTCATTAAATTGAGTCCTTGTTACTTAATTACCTAAGTCTACACTTGGGAAAATAAATTTTGGATCTAGAATATAAAAAATAGGCATGTTGGCTGAATTACACTATATGTTTCAGAGATCATATTTAATTATTTTCTATCACCTTATTCTTTGCAAAAATCATTAATCCAATTTCTTATCATTAACTCATTTAATCCATGATTAAGAAAATAATTTAAAACATTTTGCTCCCTTGATGGTGTTGAGGCCGTGTGCCTCTAGGGTTCTTTGGAACCTTCATACACTTCCTCATCATGTATATCACATCCTACTATATACAATAATTAACATACTTTCATAATCACATATTTAAGCATATTTTCAAAGCTATAAAGCATACCAATCAACACAATCACAAATAATGAAAACTTAAACAATCAAGTGAATAAATCCTTATGGATTTTTCACCATAAACAATTCCATTTCCTCACCACCAACACATAATTGATGAAGTTAATCTCCCTCTTACCTCAAGGAAGACAAAAACCCTTCTTGTTTGGCCTCCTATGGATTTCGTGAATCACCCCAAGAAAACCCTAACAAACTTAAACCAAACTAAAGTCACAAACAAAGCTTGAAAATAAGTAACCATGGATCAATCATGGTTTAGAAACTCAAGAATCAATTTAGAAACAAGAAATAAGAATTTTACCTTGTAGAGTAGAAAACCTTAACTTGGATTCAAGGTAGTAAATAGAAGAACTAGGCTAGGTTCATAACATGAAAAAGTCTTAGAATAGTATATAGGTAAGGAAAATGAGTTTGGATGAAATTGTGGAAGCTTGGATGATGGTTTGGAGGGATTCGGCCGTGAGCTTCATGAAGGAGAAGTTGAGAGGTTTTCTTTGTTCATAGAAGAGAGAGAATGGAGAGAAAGGCTTAAGTTACAAAGTGTGATAGAAATGAAATAGAAATATCCTATTTCTCTATGTGCTTGTCGTGGAGTGCTTCACAAAGGGAGTCAAAGACTTAGCTACCAAGTTTATGAGTAGCATATGACTTATGTCATTAAATGATCACTCCTTGGTCACATTAGATGATTAACTTGTTCATGAATATCCTAGAAGCACTAGGTAGCCGTGGAGCACATGGAGAAAAGGTAACTAAGTTTTGATTCATGTAGTTCCTAGTTACACTTAAGCCAACTTAGTTAGTTCACTTAGTTACATGGCTAACTATTTAGTTACAAGGCTTAGGTCATCAATTGGTCACACTAATTGAATCATGCATTCTAGAAGACTCTAGAACCTCCTTGAAATCGTGGAGCTCTAAGGAGTAGCAAACTAAGTTTGTTCCATTTAGTTACTACTTAGGCTTTAGGTTAACTTAGTTAGATTACTTAGTTTCTTGGCTAACTAGTCTAGCCATTATTGTTGACCACATCCTATTGGCTTAGAAAATTCAAGCCATTAACATTAACCAGTTCCTATTGGTTCACCAAATTGTGAGTTACAATGACTTTTCCTAGTCTATTGTCCAATGGACAAAAGATACAGGATCTATTACCCAATGGGCAGAAGATACTGCTCGCAAATCAGTAGATAATGTCCAATAGATAATAAAACATGAAATATTTTTATTTTATAGATAAATTTTAAAAATTAAAAGATCGAGTAACGTATCTCTCGGATTCGCGTTTAGTAAGTTCCCCCGACTCCGAATAAATCGTCAAAATTTTTCTCCGGTCCGAAAATTATTATTTTCCTAACTCGGAGTAAATCATACACAAAAATCAAAAACAGTCACAGAACAGTCAAAATAAATTTACAGCACCCAGAAATCACAAAACAATACAATTCAAACATTATTGAGAAACAACAAATTTTGGGGTGTTACACCAGAAATATCAATGTTGATGCACTATGCTAACAAAATCATCTTTGGAGTGCTGTGTCTATTCAAGTGAAGATTAAAGCATAAAAAAGTGTACAAAATGCATGAAATCTAAAGAACATGAAGAACAACAAGAATGCAGAAAATAAATGCAGAAAACGCAAATTTGCACTAAGTTGGAAAAAGATTTAAAGAAACTTGCAGAAAGGTAAAATGCATAGAAATTAACTTTGAAAATAAGTAAAATGCGGAATCAAGAAAGATCTTGAAAGATGAAAAACGAAGAACATGAAAGAACATTTGGAAACTTGAAAGAACTGAAATTGAAATTATATTAATTGGAGAGTGTTGTGTCTGTTCAAGTGAAGATTAAAGCATAAAAAAGTGTAGAAAATGCATGAACTCTAAAGAACATGAAGAACACCAAAAATGTAGGAAAAAAATGCAAAAAGCACAAATTTGCAGTAAGTTGAAAAAAGATTTAAAGAAACTAGCAGAAAGGTAAAATGCACATAAATTAACCTTGAAAATAAGTAAAATGCGGAATCAAGAAAGATCTTGAAAGATGAACAACGAAGAATATGAAAGAACATATGTAAACTTGAAAGAACTGAAATTGAAATTAAATTAATTGGAATGTAAAATATACAAATTACATGAATGATAAATAGACTGAAACATAGAGAGATATGTGAATTGAAAGTGGTAACCATACTTGATTGATAACCGGTCAATCTGTCAATCCTTGAGCGTCATACTGGAGACTTAGGAACTATAGGATGTATAGGGTGTGTTGCAAGTAGATCAATCTTCTTTTTATAGGCAACCAGTCTCTCGCTTTGGTGCCTAAATTTTAAATTATATAGCCCCTAAGATGTTGCCACTTGACAATCATGCAGTTTTCAGCATATGTTTAATTTTCCACATGGCTTTCCACATGGTAACTGCTCCAAGTAGTAGGTTGTTTCCTCTTTCTCTCCAACTGCTAACTTCCACATGATGCCACATTCTTATCCTTTTAGCATCAACTTTGGGAACTGCTCACATTCAATGATAAGACCCACCATGATCTCTTTTCAGCTTGCAAACTATTCTTCGTCAACCATAAACTTCGACATCGACAAACCTTCACTCGCATAGTTTTGACATACTAGCATAGCTTCACTTCGACAACAATTTGGAATTTTGCACTTAAAGCTTCATGATTTGTCTAAGTGTTGCTCTTTTGTCGAATTTACTTTTCTCCTAACACTTGATTTTGTCGAGTCTTTCATTCAGTCGACATGGTCTTCTTTGCTTGTGATCCTGACTGAACTAATTGTCAAAACATTATTGATGTCGGTTGAATACTTTGTCGATCACTATCTTTTGACAAATCCTTGAAACTTAATCTTTTAATAACTTTATATTGCTGCCTGCATACAACACGCATGTGTTTGTGTATATATATATATGAAGTTCTTAAAATCTCTGTTATCTATGTACTCCAATACTTTTATACAAATTTTATTCTATTAAACCGTATTTAATATGTAATAGTAATATATAATATTAAAGTTATAACAATTATTATAAAAATTACAAAAGTGTTGGTACTCAATATAAATCATACCTAGGCCTAGCCGTCTCAGTTAAGCTATTAGCTTTTTTTCACCAAGAAAGAGTAACAAATTAACTGAGAATTATATAATATAATTTAAAGTTATTGCTATCGATAAACTTTGCCTACAATTCATCGGGACAGATCTATGCTATTAGTGGGATGGGACCATTTCATACCTACCAAACTGCAGTCAATAACTCGATGATATAACACTTATCAAAGGAACCAATGACTTGTTACAGAAGATGCAAGATTTTTTTTTTGGTCATTACGAAAGCAAAAGATAAGGGTCAAAACTCAAAAGCATTTATTCCATTTATGAGGCACTGGTTGAGAAGTGAAGGAACCGGTAAGATGTCAATTCGCTTTTGATTACATTGGAGTTTGGAGAGGGAAAGTGAGAAAGACCATGATGGTGTTATGGATAGTGGCAACGTTGGATTAGCTTCTAAGACAAGGAAAATCAAGAAAATGGAGTAGGAAAGGGCCTAGTCAAGCTTTTTTTTTTTTTTTTCTGAAACCTGATGGTATTTTTTGCCTGCTTCCTCTTCTTCCTCCTCAACCTGCTACATTTCTCTTTGCTACTTGCTAGTTGGCATGTTACATGCAATGCATATCCTTGCTTTCCTTGAAGTAAATATTTTTCTCTAATCATATTAAGATTTGTACTTTGTACATTAATCAGCAACTGTTAAGCGGCTGAGAACTCTTCCTAACATGACAATCCTCCGTGTGTTGCTCTTTCTGGGATTCATGTGGGCTGAAATTCATGTCATCTCCTCATTTACTGATCCTCAAGACGGTAACGTGCCATCCCTTTTATTGATGAAAAGTGTCAGTTGTGTAAATTGCTAAATTCTATCCAATTTAATTTCATTTGTCCCTCTGGGTCATTCTTCTAAATATTGCCCATCAAGAATTATGGTATGAAGTATTAAACTGGTTTTATTAAATGTTGATTACTTTAAATCTAAACATGATCTATAATCATGTCTAATCTTTAAGCATTTATGGTCCTCCTTCTCCTTACTTGAATCATCGCTGATTATATTCAGTAGTTATGTATTATTGAGTATCTGAATTGAACCTAATATGAGTTGGATATGTTATGAGTATGATATTTAATATGATTGTTTATAAATGAAGTGAAAATGTTTGTTTTATGCGAGAAACAAAATATTATGATCAGATAATTAGATATTCTTACCTCAGGAACTCATAATCCACAATGCCTATTTAGGGATTTTTGTTACCATTTCCTTGTTGGGGAAAATTATTTTCACACCTAGTAAATGTGAAAAATCCTGACTGTAAAGAATGAAGTTATAAGTGGATAGAGTGAATCCAGTTAAGTTTAGTTGCTGTTATATATAAGCAAATGTGAAATGTGGCGTGTATTATAGTAGTTGTGTATATAACACATCTCGTGCCATTTTTGGTTTGAATCAGTATAGAAACCTGCACAAAAATAGTAACTAATCAAAATCAAATAAATATTGCCTAACCGAGAACAAGCACTCCTTTGTACAAGTTTTTTTATTCTCTCCATAGCAAAGTTACTCAGATAAGACAAAAAGTATACATTAAGTTACTATTGCTATGTAGGATATTGATATTGTAATCAGGTAATCGTCCAGTAGCGTTACTCTCCTCTAAAAATACGAGCTTTGCCAAAGATCTTCTTTATCTACATTACATTTTAACCAGTTTAACTTGACCTCAGTTGTAACCTTGGCTAGCACTCACTTTACATTTTATAAAAAAGAAAGAAAGATCTGTAGAAATTGCAACTCTTATCAACCAATAAACTCTGACTACTTAGATATGGAAGTTATATTTTAAAATTAACTAAACATCGGTAATTGAATTAATAATTTATAATCACTTTTAGTAATATTTTTTTAGGATAACATTTGTCCTGGAGAAGAACCCAGGGCACTATATGCCCTTTAATTAATGAACTGAATGTCAGGCCGATAATAAGTTTCTTGGCAAGAAGAATATTTATGGAGTTCTCATTGGCTTTTATAGTAAGGAGAAATTCATCTAGTTTATAGAGCTTTTTCAGTTGGTTAACATTATAATAACTCACCCTGGCTGAAAAACTCACAAGTAAATCAAAGTGATCATTAACTGAAATTAGTAACTACCATCTTGCACTTTAGTTTTAGGCATTTTGTTTATTTCTGCACTTTTACTCTATATATTCTGGTGCAGCTACTGTACTTCGATCTTTAAAGGATATATGGCAAAATACACCACCCAGCTGGGACAAATCAGATGACCCTTGTGGAGCACCCTGGGAAGGAGTGACCTGCAACAAATCAAGGGTTACTTCATTGTAAAAATTCTTCAATTGAACGTTATTGATCCTTGTGGCTTTTGCATGTTAATTTCATCATCCTTTTAATCACTTTTCCAATTACTAATTTAAGAAACGCACTTTGCCCCTTGCATTTTGAATATAGGGGACTGTCAACAATGGGCCTCAAGGGTAAATTAAGTGGAGACATTGGAGGACTCACAGAACTGAGATCCTTGTAAGTATGATTTTCTGTGTCTTGTTAGAATGACACTAAAGACTAGCATTGAGGTTGCATCATGTTACTAATCTAAATAGCCACAACGACTAGATCTCTAAAGGAGACTGCTACCACAATATTGATTTAGTTTTTGTCGTAAAAAAGAAGAAACAATCTTCCATGGCATGTTGTGTGCTAATTAACTATTTCAATTTGTTTAACTGCAGGGACTTGTCATTTAACAGAGGTTTAACGGGGCCTCTCTCTCCACAATTAGGAGACCTAAGCAAGCTAAATATTCTGTAAGATTCAAGAAACAAGATAATTTCCTAATGTCATCTCATATGCAGCTTATAGTTATAAAAATTGCATAAAACTTTTCTTCCCTGTTTCAGGATTTTGGCTGGTTGCAGCTTCAGTGGCAATATTCCAGATGCATTGGGAAACCTTTCGGAGCTATCTTTCCTGTAAGAATAATCTTGGAAGAAGCATTTACATGAATAACAAATAAGTGACATCCCCTCCCCTTCGTTCAGATGGGTTCCTTTTTGGGATGATTAATTTAAAACTAAACCTATCTCATTGAATATTCAGGGCTTTAAATTCAAACAACTTCACTGGAAAAATTCCTCCTTCATTGGGTAAACTCTCCAAACTTTATTGGCTGGACTTGGCAGACAATCAGCTGACGGGGCCTCTCCCAGTTTCAACCTCCACCACCCCTGGATTAGACCTCCTTTTAAAGGCTAAGCACTTGTGAGTTTTTTTTTTTTTTTGGTTGACACTTGTGAGTACTTTTGTCAGTGCAACAAAGAACAATGTATTAAAAACAGCTTCCCTTTCATCTTTCCGTAGAGTGGTAGTTGCTATATTGAGTATAATAGCAACAGTTTTGAATTCTATTTAATGCAGCCATTTCAATAAGAACAAGCTTTCAGGTTCCATTCCCCCTAAACTTTTCAGCTCTGAGATGGTACTCATACACATGTAAGTTGATATTTTGACAACTATTGGTGTTTATAAGCTTATACTCTCAACTATTGTGGTATTTTGAGCTGTTGTTTTTCTTCCTGCCAGATTATTTGATGGAAATAATTTAACCGGGAGTATACCTTCGACAATAGGACTAGTTCAGACACTTGAGGTTCTGTAAGTAATTCCTTCCTTCAAATTTCAAATGTTCTTTTCTATTCACTTAATTATTTCTTCCTTTTATTTCATCTTATTTTTCATTTTACTTTTATTGTACTAAATATCTTATTTTAGTGACCTATTTCATTATGATTCCAATTTATGACAGTCGCCTTGATAGAAATTTCCTGACAGGAGAGGTCCCACCTAATCTCAATAACCTTACAAACGTCAATGAATTGTGGGTATTTATTTACATTTGAGATATGGACATATTATAAAAGGATTTTATAATAACCTTAATGGAGATTTACTTATACAATGTTGTTCTCTTGCAGGAATTTAGCCCACAATAATTTTACAGGTCCTGTGCCAGACTTAACTCAAATGGTTACCCTCAACTATGTGTAAGTAACTGGCATAAGTTGGTGTTTCTACGTTCTTTCTTTTAATATGATTTTATCTTACTGATGATGCTGTTCAACTTATAATCTTGTGTAGGGATCTTAGTAACAACTCTTTTGATCCATCTGAAGCTCCAACTTGGTTCTCAACTCTACCATCACTCACCACTCTGTAAGTCTTTACCAATTATTTTACAGAAGAGTTTCTCCCTTAACCCCTTCCCTAAACTTATGAAATAACATCTAACCTAACAAGGATTTTATTTTCCCCCATAATCTACGCTGTGCTTTAAGTATTATGGAGTTTGGATCCCTGCAAGGTCCTCTTCCATCAAAACTCTTCAGCATTCTTCAAATACAGCAAGTGTAAGTCTCTTACTTTTATGTGGAAGATAAATAGAGCTAGAAGTTACTCTCAATATACTACAAACAATGAAATGGTAGTTGTCATAATTTACATCTTTTCAATTACTCTCAGGAAACTACGAAGCAATGCATTGAACAATACATTGGACATGGGTGACAGCATTTGTCCCCAATTGCAGCTTGTGGATTTGCAAGACAACCAGATTTCCTCAGTAACACTCAGTTCACAATACAAAAATACATTAATGTAAAAAAGTTTTGGCTCTTTAAGCTGCTACTTCTTGTGCTCATTCATTTGTATGGCCTTTTTGGCTTTTTCTGATGTCAACTTCATGCCTTTCAGTCTTATAGGAAATCCAGTGTGCAGTACTGCTCTCTCAAATACTAATTATTGCCAACTTCAGCAACAGCCTAAACAACCCTACTCCACTAGCTTGGCTAATTGTGGAGGCAAATCTTGTCCCCCTGATCAAAAGCTCAGCCCACAAAGTTGTGAATGTGCCTATCCATATGAAGGAATGTTGTACTTCAGAGGACCCTTGTTCAGAGAACTGTCAAATGTAAATACTTTCCATTCACTTGAAATGAGCCTATGGGTGAAATTGGGTCTAACACCTGGCTCAGTTTCTTTACAAAACCCCTTCTTCAATAGTGATGATTATCTTCAAGTGCAACTAGCACTCTTTCCTCCAACAGGGCAATATTTTAATAGGTCAGAAGTTCAAAGAATTGGGTTTGAATTGAGTAATCAAACTTACAAGCCTCCTCACGAGTTCGGACCCTATTACTTCATTGCATTTCCTTATGCTTTCCCAGGTAACATAGTAACACATTACGCTTAACTGCAACTTCTATGAAACTGATTACAGTGATATACAACTAAATGTAAATTATTTCAGATTCCCATGGAGGAACTTCTTTTAGCAGTGGTGTTGTTATTGGGATAGCAATTGGCTGCACATTTCTGGTTTTGAGCCTCATTGGGTTAGGGATATATGCAATTCTGCAAAAAAAGCGTGCAGAGAAAGCCATTGGATTAAGTAGACCATTTGGTAATTATTCAATTCAATGTGCTCCTTTTCTTGTTATTACTTGTGTAACTTTGAGAATCAGTGTGTACATAACCTCCAACACTGGAAAAGCTATCAGCAGCATTTCTTATACTGTGAGTCATCTGTGTTCCAGCATCCTGGGCACCAAGTGGCAAGGATAGTGGGGGTGCACCACAATTAAAGGGAGCAAGATGGTTCTCTTATGATGAACTCAAAAAGTGCACCAGTAATTTTTCTGAAAGCAATGAGATAGGCTTTGGAGGCTATGGCAAGGTATATTGCCTGTGTTTTAACATATTTCTATTTCTAGGAAATGTTTAATAATTCCCTTTTATTGGCTCCAGGTGTACAAAGGGATGCTCCCTGATGGAAAAATGGTTGCAATCAAACGAGCTCAGCAAGGATCAATGCAAGGAGGCCTAGAGTTCAAGACTGAAATTGAGTTGCTTTCAAGAGTTCACCACAAGAATCTCGTTGGCCTTGTGGGATTTTGCTTTGAACAAGGAGAACAGATGTTGGTTTACGAATTTATGCCCAACGGAACACTTAGGGAGAGTTTGTCAGGTCAGTTCACAGTGTAGCAACACTCAAGCTGAGCTTATCCTCAGAAGGAAAAGCAATTTTAAAATTCAGTTGGTAAAAAAGTCATTGCATAGAACAGACATATCAGAGTAGCACACATGTTTCTTTGCAGCTTATTTGTTTTGGCATTTATTATACAACTACTAGAGAAAATATTCAATAATACTCCTTAAACAAATAATAGAATCTTCTGCATCAATGTGAGTTGCAGGTAGAACTGACATTCATCTTGACTGGAAGAGGAGACTCCGCATTGCTCTTGGTTCTGCCAGAGGACTTGCATACTTACATGAACTTGCCAACCCTCCCATAATCCACAGAGATGTGAAATCAACTAATATCTTACTGGATGAAAGTTTGACAGCAAAAGTTGCAGATTTTGGCTTGTCTAAGCTAGTATCAGACAGTGAGAAAGGGCATGTTTCTACTCAGGTTAAAGGGACATTGGTGAGCAACTTTGCACAATCACTTATGTTGTTGAGATCTTCGTTCTTGTTTTTGTTAGAAGTTGAGATCTTTTTTCTGATTTGTTTCAAAGAGCACCCGTATAGCCTTCTTTCTTATACATATAGATGCACAATATACAATCAGATACCTAATGTAATTGAATTACTATATTCAAATTTTATTTGGAGTCTAATTGTTCAACTTTGCCAAAAGCCTTAAATTCTGATACATAATGCATCTTCAAGAAATTAAAAATAAAAAATAAAAAAACTGTTGTCATGTGAGCTTGACAGTGATTTCCATGACTACTATATCTCATGTCATGTTGTGACCTAGTGATTTCCATGACTAATATATGTCATGTTGTTACTTGAATTTTATATGGAACTATTAGTTGCATAATCTCCATGGTGATTTCTTCGTTTGCTTTTTCTTTTCATTTTGGCAACAACAACTTGATAATTGAAATGCTTAACATCTGCAGGGTTATCTGGATCCTGAATATTACATGACGCAACAGCTAACTGAGAAAAGTGACGTGTATAGTTTTGGGGTAGTTATGCTTGAACTGATAACTTCCAGACAACCTATTGAGAAGGGAAAGTACATTGTTCGCGAGGTGCGCACCGCAATGAATAATAATGATGAAGAACATTATGGCTTGAGGGAACTCATGGATCCAGTGGTTAGAAACACACCAAACATCATAGGATTTGGGAGGTTCTTAGAGTTGACAATGCAATGCGTTGAGGAATCAGCTGCAGACCGTCCAACAATGAGTGAAGTTGTGAAAGCACTTGAAACCATTTTACAGAATGATGGGATGAATACAAACTCTACTTCTGCATCCTCATCTGCCACTGACTTTGGAGTTTCTAAGGGTGCTGTGAGACATCCTTATATTGATACTACTTTTACTAAGAAGGACATTGTTAATGACAGCAATGCCTTTGACTACAGCGGCGGGTACACACTTTCAGCAAAAGTCGAACCCAAATAGATGCTATATATATTTGTCAGACATATCATTTTTTTTTCCCATTCTCAAACGAAAATATTAACTTGTTGTGCTCCTTTTTTTATTACTCTTTATTTTTAAAAAAAAAAAACGAAAACTAGTGTTATCTTTTCATTTTATGGTCAATAGTTTTACTGCATGAAATGTTTAGAAATAAATATTGCAAGTTTATCTCACAGCTCCAGCGCATGTGTAATAGAGCCTAACAATGCTAATTTCATTTGAGTTAATATTTCTTTTGAATTAACATTCGTATCTGGACCATACTTACTCAACTGGGCCAAACCCAATATCTCGGTAGGCCGTCTATGACCTGACCCAATGACTCGATGCTCAACCTACTTGGTGACAAGGTCAACCTAACTTAATTCTGACCCAGGTCCAACCTAACTCCATCCAGCTCACAAAAAATATCTTGTAACTAACTAGATACGTGACTCGATAAAATGAAGAGTTCTTGCACATAATCTGTTATAATCATTACTAATGATTATAGGGTGCACAATAGGCACCCATTCCCAGTTATTATAAATAATTGCTTCTTACATTATAAAAGGAGTTCTCTCTCTCTCTCTACCTTGTATTAGTGTCATCTATAATCATTATTGACTTGAGCATCAAGTGTCTTGTAGGTATCCCTCACCACTGTGCTGACTGACCTTGAAGATGCTCTAACGCATTCAAGCCATCGTAGCCTTCATCAACTGAGGTAGAGGAAGGAACATTGGCGCTATATGTGGAGATCCGATAAAATGGTTCAGTCACAACCATGTTCACCCTTTCTTTGGCTAAGCTAGCTTTACCTTTCAACCCAAAAACCATGGTAGAAACTAGAAGCCAGGTCATTAACAACTACTAAAACACCAATACCACCAGCTTGAACCATGAAAACCAACACAATAACACAAACCCAGAAGGAAAAAAAGCCAATGCTAAGATGCAACAACTGATCCAATAGATGTAATGTTAGATTGAAGAGCTGGAGAATTGCAATAACCACTGAGGAGGAAAATGACACCCACATAAAAATTTCAAGCCAACTCGAAAACTCTCAAACAGCCAATACAAGTCACCATAACCCTCTGCCTCCCATTCCACTAGTCAGCAATCTTAGTCATCCTTTCTCGAAATTCATCATGTTTGTCCTGCTGCTGCCTAATTTATAACTCCTCACAACAATTAATTCAAATGAAGGTTCATCCGACCCCTAGGAACATTTAAAAGCCTTCAACTCAGCAATGCTCTTAGCAGAACTCGACCCTATTCAGTGCAGAGCATTTCCTAGCACCCTGAAACGTTCTACGTTGCAATGGCTCTCCACTCTACCACCCCGATCAATAAATGACTTCTCCGAGGTGTTAGAGCGATTTCTAGCACATTTTACCACTAATCAAACGCATCAGAAAACCTCGACCAACCTCATAAACTTTAGACAAGGTCCTCGAGAGTCGTTGAGAGAGTTTATGAGTCGGTTCAACTAGGAAGCACAACTAATCCAAGGTTTTTATTCCAACAGTTTCAATTCATGCAATCATGACATGCCTCCACCCAGGCACCTTTGTTGACTCTTTAGAAAAGTGACCCCTAGCCAATCCAAATGAGTTAAGGAGTAGATGCACATGGTACATAAACATGGAGGAAACTGTAAAATCTCAATAAGCAACAAAATCGTCAAACTTGCAGCACCCTCACCATGGAACCCCTACCCGACCTATTGTTATAACTCGGGAGGGACAAGGAGAAGTGTTCTGAAGTAGAACTAGAGGGTGCTTGAGAAGATACGTGTATGGTAGTTTCCTCCTCGCGCAGCTGCTGTCCAGCGATCCAAGGGGGTTGGGTACCTGTAATGGGACTCCAACGCTCAAGTCAAGCAATGAACAAGTAGGGTTTTACACCGAAAGATTACAGGTCTCTTGGTTAGAATGAATTAGCCTGATACTTATAGAGCATGCGCAGGGTCCTCATGTAATCCGCGTGAGGTGAAGGTACGTTAAGATCGTGGCCTGACGGGGGGTGCCTCCATCCCACGATCATTCAGGTAGAGCCCTGACGGAGGGTTCCTCCCTCCCACGATCGTCTGGGCAGATCCCTAAAATTTCGGGATGTCATGTTAGTGGCCACCTGCTGTTGCAGGCAGTTATAGTCCCCACACCTTAAGGGTCATGATTGGTAGTTGTCAGGATTTGCGCAAACCTAAGGGATGCTGATATGACCCATGACTGAAGCCCGAGGTCGGATGGCCTAAATGGGGTGCTTATGGCGGAGTCGGGTGGTATACGTGTCGAGTTGATCCCATCGGACAGGATCCCGGATCACGGTCCAGAACAAGAAGGAACGATAGAAAAGGTCTAGGGTGAAACATCTCCATAAGGGTAGTTGACTAAGCTCCTCATTTTCATAAATATACTCCTTTTTCCACACAAAGAAAAGATCCTCAGATATATTTATAATATTGGTTTGATTCGCTTCCCTTTAGCCTTAACTTTTCTACCTGCTTATATCGACTATTTCTAGCGATGCGAGTTCCACCGAGCATACGATCATACCACTGAAAACTATATCAGACTTAGGGATATCTTGGAATATTTAGTAAGATGAGGGGACTTAGATAGGTGCCTTGTCAGGAAAAGGGAAAACAATAATGATTAGGGCACAAACAGAGGTCATCAAAACCAGGACCAGGACTGACCAATGGGACAAAACTAGAGGCAGGAAAGACAGGAAACATAATAATAGGGGGAAGATAACAGAGCCATTATTCCACAAGAAGGTATTAAAGGAGTTATCAACACAATCACTTAAGGATTTGAAGGAGGAGTTGAATTAGCAAACACAAGAAAGAAGCATTTAAGAGCAGTAAAGTTGGTAAAGGTGATAGAAGTGACAAACCAATCACGATCCAGGGTGTCGATCGGGACCAAGAAGATCCCATGGTTATACCTGTGGTAGTGGCTAATTTTGTGGTGAGAAAGGTATTAGTTGATCACGGTAGCTCGGCTTATATCCTCTACTGAGAAGCTTTCTAGAGACTCAAAGTCCTGGAGCAACAACTAAAGCCATTTGATGGACAATTGATTGAATTTTTCAAGCAAGCAAGTTGAGGTCAGAGGATACATTGAGTTGTTAACAAACTTTGCAAGGGAAAAGGAAATCAATGTCAAATACCTAGTTATTAATTGCCAAGCATTGTATAACATCATACTAGGCCAACCTTGTCCTTCGCTTAACCCTATATTTGACCATTTGATTGATGAAGATCAAGTGTGACTAATATATACTGATTAGGTTGAGGCTCGCCAATGTTATCACAATGCCCTAAAAAAGCCTAAGAGTCCGGACAAACGACCAATATAGAATAGACATAATCAAAGCATAAAGGGTTGATGTCAAGAACTTATGGTGTGTGAATGACCGAGCTTGACCATCGGCACTTAGAAGGAGTTCCAAGAGACCAGACCCTTACCAGAAGAAGAGTAGCTCCTAATCCCAATCAGACCAATACAAAATCAAATGGTTAAGATCAATGTCAACCTCCTGCTAACCCTATCTTACAATTTGACTGAGTTGTAAAGCAAAACTGATCTGTTTCCATGGACTCAGCTAACATGCTAAGGATCGACCTTAACTACACATGCCACAAACTTGCCATAGATCCAAAAGTAAAGCTGCTGGCTCAGAAGAAACAGAGGCTGGGTGAAGATAAAAGAAAGGCAATAGCGGAGGAATTTAAGCGTTTGTCTGACGCTAGATTCATAAGAGAAGTACGTTGAAAAAATCTAATGGTAAATGGACAATGTGTGATGATTTCACCGATTTAAACAGGGCTTGTCCCAAATACTCATGCCCCTTGTTGAGAATTGACAGTTTAGTAGATGGAGCATTAGTTTTTAAGTTTCATGGATGTTTATTCGTGGTATAATCAAATCCTAATGCACCTTAATGATGTAGAAAAGACAACATTTATAACTAAAGGCACAAACTTCTATTATAGGGTCATGTCATTTGGCCTAAAAAATGTTAGGGCAACTTACCAGCATTTCATGGGTAAAGTGTTTGCAAAACTGATCGGAAAGTCGTAAAAGTCTATGTGGATGACGTGGTCGTGAAAACTCCAAGATCAGGAGATCATTACTCGGATCTAGCTAAGGTTTTTGAACAGTTAAGAAAGCATAATATGCATTTCAATCCAGAGACGTGTGCATTTGGTGTTCAGGCAGGGTAGTTCCTTAGATTTAAGTTGATTAATCGAGGAATTGAGACAAACCCAAAAAAGTGTAAAGTAATCCTTGAAATGAAAAGTCCAACCAGTATCAAGGAGGTTTAGTGTCTCTCAGGAATGGTGGTGGCTCCATCTTGATTTATGTCACGATTAGCCGACCAAGCTCTCCCATTATTTTGATGCTTGAAAAAGCCATAACAATTCCAATAGGATGAAGAATGTGAACACACTTTTCAGAAATTGAAAGAATTCCTTGTGTCTCCCCTAATCCTCACCATACCCGACCCAGAGGAGGACTTACATCTCTACTTGTTAGTCTCTAATCATGCAATAAGCCCTATGCTTATAAAGGGAAAAGGAAAAGAGTAATGACTAGTGTATTCTATGAGTCAAGTGTTGCAATTCTCTCAAACTCGATACTAGGAGAAAAGAAAGTTGGTGATCGCCCTAATTACAACCACTCATCGCCTAAGACCATACTTTCAAAGCCACCCTATTACAGTATGGTCCAGTCAACCTATACAACAATTCCTAGGAAAACCTATGCTAGCAAAGCAAATGATTTCATAGTCAATCGAGTTGTCTAAATTTGGAAATCGGTATCAGTTGAGGGGACCCATTAAAGCTCATGCTTTATCAAACCTCCTGGTAGAATTCTCATAAAGTTTCAAGCCAAAAGGATAGCCAAAAGAATGGACTTTTTATGTCAATGGTGCATCTAATGTAAGAGGCAAGGGTGCAGGGTCATCTTGGAAATCTCGGAGGATGTAATAGTTGAACAATCATTGGAGTCTGATTTCAAGATGAGCAACAAACAAGTCGAATATGAAGCTATTCTTGTTGGCTAGAGAAATAGGAGCAACTAAGTTAGTGGCAAAAAGTGACTCATAATTGATAGCACAACAATTAAATGGTGACTACTAGGCCAAAGACCCTCAGTTGGCTTGGTACTTAGGAAAAGTCAATGGCAGCTATCTTGTCCAAACTAGCAAGTACAAAAGGGCCCAGGAAATAATCGGTCAGTAATCTATGAGACTATCAGTAAGCCAATAATTGAGGAAGATTTTGTGATTGTCATATGTTTGAAGCTTAACTCATAGGAATACTCGATCTTGAGATACTTGCAAGAAAGAATATCACTAGATGATGAAAACCAAACTAAGAAACTCGAAAGGTAGGCTAATTTCTATGTCATGGTGAATGATCAATTGTACAAGCGAGGTTTTTATGCTCCACTGCTAAAGTGTTTAAGCTTGAATTAGACAAATTATGTAATAGCAAAAGTTCTTGAAGGGGGTCTGCAGCCAACACCTTAGAGGAAGGTCATTGGCAGCCAAAATCCTGAGGGTTGGCTACTACTAGCCGACCATGAAAAGAGAATGCTTAGAATATGTCAAGAAATGTGATAATTGCTAATGCAAATTAAATGTTATAAACCCAAGTGCAGGTTATTTCAAGTAATAAATTCTCGGGAGTCCAAGGTCGATCTACAGGAAATTGATGAAGAAAAATTTTTTGACGTAAGGAAAATATTTTGTCACAATAATAAAGGTGATAAAACTTGGTCACAAATAAAAAAAAGATTTACTTAGGTTAAACAATCCACTCTTGATAAGTAAATTAAGGATAAGATTAATTCTTTTTATAACTTACTTAGAATCCACGCATAATGAAGGTTCCAATCGGAAAATACAACATTCAAATTTCATTTAAAATTATATACGTAGTTATATTATAGTTCCTTTAATTATTTATTAACACCACCACTTATAAATGAGCTCAAGCATTTATTGTGCTAACCTCTTGTCTACAATGAATCAAGATCTCCACTTTACAATGAGGGTTTCTAAATTGATTAGAAACAAAATATAACACAAATAACCACTTGATAATATATCATTTAAGCACAAGAAAGAAATTAATCTAACCTTAATTTATTACCAAAAGCTTCACCCTTTCACCTAAGTAAAATGAAAATTAGTTACTCATAGACAAGAAGAAAGAAAGAGAGAAGAAGAAGAAGAAGAACATAACTTCAATTTAGAACACAAGAAAATTACAACAAGAGAAACGAATAACATAATAGCATGATCTTGATTTCTAAAACCAAGATTCTCAAATGATCAGTTAAGGTTCCCTTTTATAGAGGATGAGGGATACAAAATGACAAGGGGTTGATTAATGAGTGAGTGGATGAGTGGGTGAATGAGTGGAAAATGCCAAATAGTAGTTTGATCAGTGAAAAATTATAGAGATTTTTGTCATCAAAATCATTCAATGTTGAACTCATAGCATGCGTCAGAATCTCACCAAGTGGTCTTCATAAAAATTGTAGATCTGGATCTTAACTTTTAGATGCCAAAGTTTTAGCCTAATTCAGTTCCTACAACCCGAGATATGCCCTAATTACTGTACACTGTTCAGCCACAGCTACAACTCCTCCGTTCTGCCTTGTAAGCCCAATATGACCTCCAAGCTATCCGAATTTCCTCTTCTGTTTAACTTTCAAATGCCAAAGTTTCAGTCCAAGGAAGTTCCTATAGCCCAAGTTATGCTCGGATTACTGTACACTATTCAAGTTCCAATCACAAAACTTGTGTTCTAACTTCCAAGCCCAATTAGCTCCACTAGATGTCTAATTTTTTCCTGGAGCTCTCATGAAAGTTGTAAACCTCTCTTTTATCTTTCCTATAAGGTAAGATACATAATTTTTAGACATATAGAACTCAAGATATGGCCAAAATATAGAAATAGTGTAAGATCTCAATAGTGCTAAAAAAAATCAATTAAGCCCAATTTTGAGTCCAAACTTACAAAACATAACCAAACTCAATCAATTAAGTATATGGAGAGTGTAAATGACTAAAAATGAGGGTTTATTAATGTATAAAATATGTGATTATTAAGTGCCAATGATTTGCGTAGATTCATCAAGCCCCGTCCGAGGAATTCCACAACTCTTGCTCGATATGGCCTTTTTACTGATAGGGTATGGACATACTCAGACCTTTTCCCAGTACGCCAAGATAGCTCAAGTTCCTCTAGGTTGTGATAGACTATTTTACTAAGTGAATAGAGGCTTAGACTTTAGCTTGGATAACAATAGAAAAGGTTGAAAAATGTACTTAGAAAAATTCTGATATGTCAATGTAACCTTCCTTATACAATTATCTTAGATAATGGGACCCAATTTGTTGACAAAAGATTCAAAGAATTTCACGAATAACTTGGAATTCACCAGCATTTCACCTTGGTTAAACATCCACAAGCCAATGGCCAAGCTGAGTCGAAAAATAAAATCATATTAAATAGGTTGAAGAAGCACATAGAGTGGGGGCTAGGGGAGATTTGGTGGAATAATTTTCAAAAGTGCTTTGGGACTATCACACAATAGCCTAACCCTCCACTCAGGAGTCAACCTTTTGTTTCACCTATGGAGCTAACACAATGATTCTAGTAGAATTGGGAAAATCGAGCCTCAAGAGAATGGCATTTTATAAAGATAAAAATGATAAAGACCAACACACCGTGATAGACCTATTGGAGGAAGATAAGGAGATCACCCATATCATAGAAGAGGCAGTTAAAAGAATGGTAGCAAAAATGTACAACTTGAGAGTCATCCCGAGGAAGTTCCAAGTTGGACACCTGGTACTCAACAAAGTACAGATTCATGGGAAACCACTAGGTGAAGGCAAGGCAAACTTGCAGTAAATTGGAAAAGGCCTTACAAAGTCATTACCAATCTAGGTAAAGGAGCTTACAGACTAACTGAGCTCTCCGAAAAGCCCATTCTCAGAAATTGAAATACCATCAATTGGAGAAGATATTATAGTTGAATCAGTCAAAGTAAGCAGATGAAAACACAAGCTTGTTATCCTAACCTGTTTTTTTATGCATTTCTATTTTTGTTATTGTGTTTCCCTTTCCAAGAATGCTTTATGTAATATCCTCTCTAACCAATTAGTCTTAATCAGGGTTATAGAAGTTCAGCAACGCTTGTAAGAGTTACATTTTAACTTTGGTAACCTTTTTAAGTTAGTTGAGTTATTTTGCTATAACACTGAATATGAAAAATATTGTTAATAGCCTAAAAAGTAGCATAAACTGCTTAGATGAGGAAAATAAATAAGAAAAAATTATTTCTGGGTCACAAATAAATAGAATGTGATGTGATTAATTTTGGAGAATTAATTGAGTTAGTTTGATATTTTTAATAACACTGAGTGAGTGTTTAAGGGCCAAATTAAATAAGTTGATATCTTGGAAAATTATGAGAATTTGTGGAGATATCAAGTAAAGGATGGATAATTTTCTAGTAACAAGTACAGATTAAGGTAGATACCTGAAAGCCTATTAACTTTATTCTGAAAGTTTAATTTAGCTTAAGGATGAGCAATAGAGCTTAAGTGATAGTTAACAATGTGTAGAAAGTCATTGAAAAATGAGTTTAAGGACAAGACGAAGTCCTAGGATTTTCTATGACACTTATTAAAGTTAGAAAACTTGGTAATGGGGGATTAAAGTATCCTTAAGAGATACACCATTTCCAGTTAATTACTAAAGTCATAAGATATTTCAGTTTTCCTCCTTTCCACCACCTCTTCACTGTCTCATTGACTTTCTTCTTTTCTTTCATCTTATTTCACTATTCACTCACTCTCACACTCTCTCTTCACGTCTGTAACCAGAGAAAGAAAAGAAAAAGAAAGAAAAGAAAAAAAGGAAGAGGAAGGGAAAAGGGAAGGAAAGCAAGGAGCATCCATAGACTACAATCATCTTCAAGGAGTTGAGGTAAGGGTGATTGTTTTCTTACTATTTTCCCTTCATGCTTGTGAGTTGCATGCTTGAGTTTGAAAATACGTTTTGAGTGGTTTTTCCACTATTTGGGTTGGATGAACTTTTTGAAAACCTATTTTGTGATTCAACTTGTGTTGATGTAAGCATGTTTGATGGTTTTGATCTTAGGAATATCCATGAAACTCCTTGAGATAGAAGTTGAAAAATAGGTATTTAAGATTGTGATTTTTGTTCATAATCCATGCTTATATGAGTTGAGATTGTGCATGAGGATTATAGTATGTTTAGAGACCGTGTTGAGGTTGAAAACCATCTAAGACTTATATTTGAAAGTCAAGGATTAGTTAGAAACTCAATAGATCAGAGCATCTGAGTTTGGTGCTAGGCACCTAAGCACCCAAGAGGTGAGCGCCCAAGTCCAACAAGTAGAAATGTGATGGGTGCTCAAGCGCCCAATGAGTGAGCTCCTAAGTGCGCAAGGTTAGAGAGCTCTAGTGTTGAGTACTTGATCGCTCAGAAACTGGGCCCTTAAGTACCCAGTGCTAGAAGAAAGAGAGGAGGTTTGCTATCATGGAGCACCTAAGCGCTGGGCAAGTGAGCGCCTAAGCGCCCATATACAGAATCCCCTAGGCTTTTTATGTTAAGGAATTGGAGTTTCTTAATTGTTAGGTCCTTCATGCATGCTTTTAGTGTGAACGTAAAAGAATATATCTTTGTACATCCAATGGTAGTGGATTAGCATAGGTAAATTGCTAATCATTGAAGAACAATGATGTTGCACTTGATCTCACTTTGTGATAAGTTTTGTGATGTGTATATGTGAGATGAAAATAACACTGCATAGTTCACACACTTTCTATTCCTATGTATTGTAACCGTATATGATGTGCACAATCATTTAGTCAGAGGATTGTAAGTAATTGATCTTGGGGACTAGTCCTAAATTCTCAGAGCGTGAAAACTTTTAAGGCCAAGGTTATCGGTATTATGAGACGGTATCAGTACACTCACTATTGTGAGAATGAACAGTCCATTTATTACCATGTAGTGTTAAGAGCTTGTTGCCTTACTACCCAGAAAATTACAAGGAACCGGGTTCCTAAGAATAATCAAGTTTCATGACATTACACAAACATTATAATAACACATTTCATAAGCATAATTTTAGGACATACCTTAGGCATAATTATACGACATAACACAAGCATTTGCATTTCAATGACAATTATATGGGTGATTGTCTTATCTTTGGAATGAGGTTCGTTAAGGATTATGGGTTTGCTTTGTGAATATTACATAGAGTGAGTATGTGAATATTCCTGTAGTAATAAGTGGTGACTCATGTACTTATTTCAAACATAATCCATTGATAGTAAGTGTTTAATTATATAATACTTGAATGTTCTGTCTCAGGAAGAGAAAGGAACAATTTTTGGCTTTTGTCACCTTTCTACTTGTTATTAATATAGTTGTTGTTTAATAACTTGTTTTTTCCCTGAAGCAGCTGGAGTTATCATGATGTCATGTTTTTATAAACTATTAATGAGAATTATGAATTCTCACCCTGTTTGTTGTTTCCATGATAAATCCAGGTCGAGATTCTTTCAAGGGGAAGAAGAAGAAGCAAATAGACTATAGTAGTTTTTATTTGTTTTTGAACAAAGCCTGTATATTTTTATATTTGCTTTGATTTATATAAAAGTTTTATGTATTACAATATACCCTTTTGAGGCTGAGGTTGTATATATATAATCTTTTCTTTTTCTCATGGCTCTTATAGTAACTTGTATGGTTATTATAAATCTAGTTGATGTTTTTAGTTTAGAAGTGACATGGATAATACTATTTATCCGTGTATTTTATAGATATACTAGGATAATGGTATTAGGATGTTACATTATGGTATCAGCGTAGTTCATCTTGTTGAGCCGGGGTATGGACTGATTATGCTTAGGCATGTTTAGGAGTTTCTATGTGTGTTGTGCATTTTCTTGTATCTTATGTGAGATGTTTGAATAGAATTGCATGACTTGCCTTTGGTATGATTGTTCTTTGCTACTGTCACACTGTTACATGATACTGAGATTGATCAACTCAATATTTATTATTTTGTGTGTACTGTAACACCCCGGGACTGCCTACAGGATTGACGAGTATTACATTAGCTGGTATCAGAGCTCTCGGTTAGAGTCTTTTGGGGTTTTTGTGGTTAGGTCTATTTTGATTGTGTTGTGTGATTCTCTAAGTTTGATTTCTAAAAAGTTACAACTGACTTTTCTTGGATTGTGTTTGATGGTTTGTGAACAAAACTATGTCTCGTGGTAGAGGTACACGTATGAATACAGGACGTGACGACGACCCAATGACTGCTATTGTTGAAGCAATGCAACAAATGGCAGAAGTAATTGTACAACAAAATCAAAGAGCTACACAACAACAAGAAGCTAATGCAGAAGTTCAGCATTTGTCAGAATTTCATCGGAACAATCGGCCATACTTCAGAGGCGAATTTGATCCTAAAAAAAGTAGATTTGTGGATTCAAGAACTAGAGAAGATCTTCGAAGGAATAGGATGACAAATGATCGTAGAGTGACTTATGCTACATTTATGCTAATGGGTGATGGCAAAAATTGGTGGAAAGCCACTCGAAGGGTGCTACATACTTTCTGGAAAGTGCGAGGCACGCTAAAGAGATGGAATTTCTGGGATTGCGACAAGGTGGGATGACTGTCAATGAATATGCTATAAAGTTCGAGAGCTTGTTTAAGTTCTCACGGTACCTCCAAATCCAACCGAACGAGGTTTGGAAGTGCCACAAATTCGAAGAAGGTTTACGAATTAAGCTGAAGAGAGGAATGTTGCCGATGCGCATGAACCAGTTTTCAACGTTGATGGATATGTGTTGTAGATTGGAGGGATTATAACCAACACGAGACAACAAGAACCGCAACTTTGGACTAACTAGGTTCCAAAGGGGAGGCAACAATAATAATAACCGGTTTCAGCGGAAACCATACTATCGACCCTCAAGAAGCCAACAGTAACAACAACAACAGCCACGAGGAGGAAGTTCAAGTGGTAATCGATTTAATCAGACTGTAGCACCGTCAACAAAGTTTTGAAGTGCGAAAAAGGTCACCTGACCAGAGATTGCACGATTAGGGGTATAATTTGTTTTAGATGCGGAAAGCCCGGTCATGTCTCGAAGGATTGTGATCAGGCAAAGATGGAGCCTTTTGTAAGTAATGTTCGTGCTATGAAGCAGCAAGTTGGAGGAAGAGTTTATACTATAAGTGGAGCTGAGGCCTCTCAGTATGAAGATCTTATTCAGGGAGAATGTGTCATCTCAGGTAATCTTTTAACTATGCTATATGATTTGAGTGCAACTCATTCATTTATTGTATATGACTGTGTGGATCGTTTGGGATTGCCTGTATCTTCTTTGAACTTTCAATTGATAGTTTCCACACCTACTATCAAACTTGTTAGTACGACAAAAATATGCCTAAATTATCCTGTTATTATCCATAATCGAGTCTTTTTTGTTAATTTAATTTGTTTGCCTCTTACCAATATTGATATAATCTTAAGGATGGATTAGTTATCTTCTAACCATATCCTATTAGACTATTCTAGAAAGACCTTAGTATTTCCTGATGAGGTTTCTGGATTTTTAACTGCCAAACAAGTCGAATCTTTATTAAAGGATGGAGCCCAAGGATACATGCTACTATCTTCTTTAGAAGTTAAGAATGAGAAGGATGTGAATGCTATTTCTGTCATAAATGAGTTTCCTAAAGTTTTTCCTGATGAAATCCCCGGATTACCACTAGAAAGAGAGATAGAGTTTTCTATCGATCTTGTACCAGGAGCAGGTCCTATATCGATTGTGCCTCACTGGATGTCGCCATCAGAATTAGCAGAACTAAAGAAGCAATTGGAGGAGTTGTTAGAAAAATAGTTTGTGAGACCTAGTGTTTCACCCTGGGGAGCTCCAGTGTTGTTAGTCAAGAAGAAGGATGGAACTTCACGTTTATGTGTAGACTACCGCCAGCTGAACAAAGTCACAATAAAGAATAAATATCCACTTCCCAGGATCGATGATTTGATGGACTAACTGAAAGGAGCAGCTGTTTTCTCCAAAATATATCTGCGATCAGGTTATCATTAAATTCGTGTCAATGTAGAGGATATACCTAAGATAGCTTTTCGAACGCGTTATGGTCATTATGAATACCTAACGCTCTTACTATATTCATGGATTACATGAATAGGATCTTTCATCCATACTTGGACAGATTTGTCATTGTTTTTATCGATGACATTTTGATTAATTCTCAAAATCATGAAGAGCATGCTGAACATCTTAATATAGTTCTCTAGATTTTGAAGGAGAAGAAGCTGTACGCAAAGTTGTCAAAATGTGAATTTTGGTTAGATGAAGTTCATTTTTTGGGTCATGTAATTTCTAAGGATGGAATTGCAGTGGATCCAGCAAAGGTGGAGACGGTTCTTCAATGGGAAAGGCCCAAGACCGTAACTAAGATTTAGAGTTTTGTTGGATTAGCCGGATATTACTGAAGGTTTATTGAAGATATTTTCAAGATAGCCGGACCTCTTACGTAACTTATAAGGAAGAACCAAGCTTTTGTTTAGACGGATGAATGTGAAAAGAGTTTTCAAGAATTGAAGAAAAGATTAACTATTGCACCAGTGCTGATTTTACCAGATCCAAACGAATCTTTTGAAGTATACTGTGACGCTTCTTATCAAGGGTTAGGATGTGTGTTAATGCAAAATAGACAAGTTGTAGCGTATGCTTCAAGAGAATTGATGCTACATGAAAGGGACTACCCAACGTATGACTTAGAACTAGCCGTAGTTATTTTCGCATTGAAGATTTGGAGACACTTTCTGTATAGAGCAATTGTGGGATGGGTGACCTCCTGGGAAGTTTCTTAGGATGCGTGTGAGTGAGGACAAAGCACGCTGAAAATACCCATATTGGTTTATAGAGACACTCGTCAATCCTGCAGGCAGTCCCGGGACATTACATGTACAAGAAATTATGACACCTCCAAGGTGAACCAAGGAGAATATGAAGTCATCTAGTGATGGCCCAGATATGGCTAGAACCTTTATGGTAATAGTAGATGCTATGAGGGAGCAAACTACTATGAATGCTAGGATGTTAGAGAGGATGGGAGCAATTCCACCTCAACAGTCTACACCACCACTAATTCAACCGATGAAGCCAATATAAGAGGTACTCATGGGGAGGAATCAAAATTTCTAAGACCTCTCAAAGTTCAAGAAGTCTAACCCATCTTCCTTCAAGGGGGAGTACAACCTACTCAAAGTTGAGGGTTGGCTGAAGGAGATGGAAAAATATTCACTATCATGGCTTGCTCGGACAAGCAGAGGGTACTTTTTGCTTCTTGCATATTGGAAGGGGAGGCAAAAGATTGGTGGATGGATGCTAAGAAATTGCTTGATGCTTCGGGGACTCATATTACATAGGAGATATTTAAGAATTCTTTTCTAGAGAAGTATTTCCCTCAGAATCTGCAAAATGCAAAAGAAATAAAGTTCCTAAGGTTAGAGCAGGGCAATCTGTCGATTGGTTAGTATGTGGCCAAGTTCAATGAGTTATCGAAGTTCTCATCCTATATTAGATTTAACTCAAATGAGAGCTAGAAATATGTTAAGTTTGAAGAAGGATTGAGAAGGCGATCCAACCTTTTGAGATCCAAGACTTCGCAGTTTTGGTGAACAAGTGTAGAAAGAGTCATGATGGTAAGTCTTAAGTGGAGCAAAGATCATAATACCTTCAAAAGAGGAAAAGAGTGGATGGTAGGTATAAGGAGAGTGCTTCTAAACCTAACTATTCATAAGATGAAGACGAGTAAGTTCAGATGGAAACCATGGAGCCTGAATGCCCTAAGTGTGGAAGGCCACATGGTGACAAATCTTTTGTGGTGTGTTTCGTATGTGGTCAACCGGGGGGCACTTTGCTAGAAAATGTCCACACAGACAAGGATTTACGCCTAACCTTAGACCACAAGCTACATGAAGGGTGTATACTCTGAGCTGAATAGAGATGGCTCAATCTTTCGATCCTATACAAGGTTTTCTTTTGTGTGTACTAATAGTTGGAAACTCGTTGGGATATTCTTAAAGGTTTGGTGTAATTGAGTTATTATATAGTTTTTAGATTCAATAAGTTATTCTTACAGAATGAGAACCTCTAAGCTTTGTTAGAGATTGAAGATGATATGTTAGATACAATCAGGAAAGATGAATTTCTTTCGAGTATGATATCTAATAGAGATCTCAGAACTTTTAGTAGCGAGAGACTAAATTTTGAGGACAAAATTTTTAAAAAAGAAAGGAGAAATGTAACATCCTCTCTAACTAGTTAGTCTTCATCAAGGTTATAGAAGTTCAGTAACTCTTGTAAAAGTTACTTGTTAACTTTGGTAATCTTTTTAATTTGGTTAAGTTATTTTGCCATAATACTGAGTGTGAAAAATAGTTATTAATAGCCTAGAGAGTAGCATAAACTGCTTAGGTAAAGGAAATAAATAAGAAGAATTTATTTCTAAGTCACAAATAAATAGAAAGTGATGTGGTTAATTTTGAAGAATTAACTAAGTTAGTTTGATGTTTTTAATAACACTGAGTGGGTGTTTAATGGCCAAATTAAATAGGCAAATATCTTGGAAAATTATGAAAATTTGTGGAGATATCAAGTAAAGGATGAGAAATATTTTAGTAAGAAGTACAGATTAAGGCAGATACCTGAAAGCCTATTAGCTTTATTTCGAAGGTTTAATTTAGCTTAAGGATGAGCAATAAAACTTAAATGATAGTTAATAGTGTATAGAAAGTCATTGAAAAATGAGTTTAAGGACAAGATGAAGTCCTAGGGTTTTCTATGACACTTATTAAAGTTAGAAAACTTAGTAATGGGAGATTAAAGTATCCTTAAGAGATACAACATTTTCAGTTAATTACCAAAGTCATAAGATATTTTAGTATTCCTCCTTTCCACTGCCTCTTCATTATTTCATTGACTTTCTTCTTTTCTTTCATCTTATCTCACTGTTCACTCACTCTCACACTCTCTCTTCACGTCTGCAACTAGAGAAAGAAGAGAAAAAGAAAGAAAAGGAAGAAAGGAAGAGGAAGGGAAAGGGGAAGGAAAGCAAGGAGCATCCATAGCCTACCATCATCTTCAAGGAGTTGAGGTAAGGGTGATTGTTTCCTTGCTATTTTCTCTTCATGCTTGTGAGTTGCATGCTTGAGTTTGAAAATGGGTTTTGAGCAGCTTTTCCATGGTTTAGGTTGGATGAACTTGTTGGAAACTTATTTTGTGATTCAACTTGTGTTGATGTATGCATGGTTGATGGTTTTGATCTTAGGAATATCCATGAAACTCCTTGAGATAGAAGTTGAAAAATGGGTATTTGAGATTGTGGTTTTTGTTCATAATTCATACTTATATGAGTTGAGATTGTGCATGAACATTATAATATGTTTAGAGACCCTGTTGAGGTAGAAAACCATCCAAGAATTATATTTGAGAGTCAAGGATTGGTTAGAAACTCAGTAGAAAAGAGCATCTAAGTTTGGTGCTGGGCGCCTAAGCACCCAAAAGGTGAGTGCCCAAGTGTCCAAGCCTAGAAAGTAGAAACACGTGTTAGGCACTTAAGCACCCAAGGAGTGAGCGCCTAAGTGTGAAAAGCCAGAGAGCTTTGGTGTTGAGCACTTGATCACTCAAAAACTAGGCGCCTAAGTGCCCATTGATAGAAGAAATAAGAGAGGTTTTGTTGTCATAGAGCGCTTAAGCACTGAGAGAGTGAGCACCTAAGCGCCTATATACAGAACCTCTGAGGCTTTTTATGTTAAGGAATTGGAGTTCATTACTTGTTGGGTCTTTTATGCATTCTTTTTAGTGTGAGTTAAGATACTATTAGGGATATTTTGTGAAGGAAATATCTACCTACCACATGTGTAAAAGAATAGACCTTTGTACATCCAATGGTAGTGGATTAACATAGGTAACTTGCTAATTATTGAAGAACAATGATGTTGCACTTGATCTCACTTTGTGATAAGTTTTGTGGTGTGTATATGTGAGATAAATATTATATTGCATAGTTCACACACTTGATATTTTTATGTATTGTAACCTTATATGATGTGCACAATCATTTGGCCAGAGGATTGTAGGTAATTAGTCTTAGGTACTAGTCCTAAATTCTCAGAGTGTGGAGACTTTTAAAGCCAGGGTTACTAGTATTATGAGATGGTATCAGTACACTCACTATTGTGAGAAGGAATAGTTCATTCATTACCAGGTAGTGTTATAGAGGTTGTTGCCCTACTACCTAGAAAATTACAAGGAGCCAGGTTCTTGAGAATAGTCAAGTTTCATGACATTGCACAAACATTATCATAACACATTTCATAAGCATAATTTTAGGACATACCTTAGGCATAATCATAAGACATAACACAAGCATTTGTATACCTTATTTACTTTTGAAAAAAGTTTGTATATTTGTATATTTGCTTTGATTTGTATAAAATTTTTATGTATTATAATATGCCCTTTTGAGGCTGAGGTTGTATATATATAATCTTTTCTTTTCCTCATGACTCTTATAGTAACTTGTGTGGTTATTATAAATCTAGTTAATGTTTTTAGTTTAGAAATGACATGGCAAATACTATTTATCAGTGTATATTCCAGGTATACTAGGGTAATTGTATTAGAATGTTACATTATGGTATCAGAGCAGTTTATCCTTATAGAGAGTTGTTAAGAATGTTTTAGGCATAATTCTCTCATCCTAAGCTTAAATTATACAAATTAGGTGTCCAATTAAAACAAAAAGGAAGAGGATTAACCCTAAGCAGAGGGAAAACTTAGATTTTTAATTTTAGTGATAGTTATTTAAGCAGAAACTATAACCACGAAACTCAACCCTAATTTTCTCCTAGTCGCTCTTGCTTGTACTTTCTCTCTTCCTCTCCTTTCTCTCTAGGTTTTTTTCTTTTATGTTTCTCTTCCCTCTCGTCCATGGATGAGAGGGGAGAATCTTTTAATTAATCTTAGGGATTGATAATCTTGATGTTTAATTTTGATATCTTGTTTTGATTATTTTACATTTAATATTTTATTAAACTTGTCTTTACTTGTTAATCAAGTTTCATTTTTACTTGTTAATCAAGTTTCATTTTTACTTGTTAATCAAGTTTCTCTTTACCTCTTTTGGTTTTGTTAAATCTGAATTGAATTGCTTAATTCGATTTGGATATTAATGTGATAATTGCATAATTACCACATGTTAATGAGGATTAAAGAGACAAAACAACGCAGCGAAGGCTTGTTGGATGTTGTTTGTTAAGCTTAGTTGAATTCTGGGTTTTAGATTAATTTAGAATTAGATGGGTGCTTAATTCATTTAACCTTGATCAATTAAATTCTGGATGCTTATCTAGTAGAGAATTCATTGATCATCTTAAGGCTTCCTGATGTGATCAAAGACCAAGAATCTGAATAGCAATTGAATGAAAGAGATTAAATAATGCATCAAAGGTGTTTGATGAATTGTTTAGCTTGGTTGAATTATGGATTTTAAGTTAATTTAGGATTAGATGGATTCTTAATTCATTTAACCTTGATTAATTAAATTCTAAATGCTTATCTAGTAGATAATTCATTGATCATCTTAAGGTTTTTTTATGTGATCTAAAGTCAAGAACTTAGTTAGCAATTGAATTGATTCTTAGTGGTCATAAATGGTTTAAACTCAAGAATAGTTGATTTCCTTAGATTGATTATTTACTTAATTATATTTATAATTTTTAATTAATTTTTGTTAGTTAATTTTGTAACCTTTTCCCCCCTTGTTAACCTCTTAATTTGATTGCTTGATTAGAGTGCTCCAAGGGCTTGACCCAGTTGTGCCTCATATTACAACTATTTTGGTGAATCAATTTATAAATTGATTTAATTTGATAGTCTCAATAACTATCAGTCAACTGACCGACTGATTCAATGACTCCAAAAATCCCATAAGACCCATCAGTTTAAAAGTTTGACTCACACTTAGATTCATCGAGTTACAAGTCTCCAAGACCCTAGCTTGTCAAGTGCTGCAAAAAAACCTAAGACCCATCAGTTCAACAGTCTGTGTCATACTTGAATTCATTAGTTTTCAAGTTTCCAAACCCTGTGGACTTTCGAGCGCTTAAAAAAACCCCTAAGACCCATCATTTCAACGGTCCAAATCACACTCTGATTCAGCAGGTTATAGGTTTCCAAACCCCTAGCCCATTGAGTGCTCCAGAAAACCCCTGTGAGCCATCGGAAGTCCAAGTCAAGGTTGACCAGGGCAACGAATAGAAAAAGATTTTATAACATAATCATCATTAACACACAAAAACAGCAAGTCATTCAACAAACCATAAAAGTTGCACAGTATAACATCCTGTGAAAACATGTTAGGCTTGTACATGGTTATGAAGGTAGCCTAATACATACTTAACATGTCTGTGTAATTTTGTGACTGTCTGGGCATGCTTAGGCACTTTGCTGTAACACTATGTAACGAATATAGCTGTTATTAGCTCTGGAAGTGGCTTAAATTATTTAGTTAATGGAAATAAATTTGGAGGATTTGTTTCTAGATCACAAATATGTTGAAGATGTTACAGTTAAAATATAAGATCATTCGGAGTCGATTTGGCATTTTTAAGCATATTGAGTGTGTGTTTTAATGTCGGATTGACTACCAGCAGATATGAAAAAATATGAAAATGGTGAAACGAGATTTTTAGTGAATCTTAGATTTTATTTGAAGCTTGTTGGAATTTCGAAAACTAGATTTGATGAAATCTAAGTATTCTTAATAGATACGAAGTTTTAGCAAAAGACCAAATTGCTCTTAATGTGTATCTTTAAAGTAAGATTTATCTCACTTTACTCTCCTCTCTCTCTCGTGGGGTTTCTGCTAGAAGGAACGAAGAAAGCAAAAGGGAACTGAAGGAAGAAGAGAAAGAAGAAAGAAATAAGACCAAAGAGGTGGATCAACCATTAAGGAAGAGGGATCAAGTGGATGATTCTTCATTTTCAAGATCTTGAGGTAAGGGTGTTGTTTTTATCCTTTTCCTTCTATCTTCATCTTGTTTCTTGGATGAAGTTGATGAGGAAAGAGTAGGCTTTGGGTGAGTATAGTGAGAATAGATGTTAGATCTTTTCTCTTAAGGTTGAAATGAGTTAGATACTAGTTAATTTGAAGCTTGGATGATGGATTGGAGTCCATGAAATCCATAGTTTTTTATTGGGTTTAAAGTTAAGAAATAGGGTTTTAATTTCAAATTTGAGTTTTGATCCATGTTTGGTTAAATCAAAAGGTAGTTTGAAGTTTATAACATGTTTAGAGAGATCATAGAAATTAAGTAGAAATTTAGTTTGAAGGAGAAATCTTGTTTTGGAATCAATGTTCAGCAGAAAATAAGTTCTGCAGAATCCTTTCTAATCCACGGGCACTTAGGCACCATCATTTAGGCATCTAGGCACCCAGTGACCCGAAAGAAATTACTGGGCGCTGCCCAGTAAGCGCCCAGGCGCTGAATAATGGGTGTCTAGGCTCCCAGAATAGAAATGCCTGACAACATGTAGTGTTTATAGCATAACTTGAGCTGTAGTTATCAGATTTACCTGATTCTTATGACATTTGAAAGCTAAGATATAAGGCTTCATGTGGTAAAAATTTTAGAATTGTTGAAGTTATGATGCACATTTGGTGCAATCTTGAAAATAAGCCTTTTTAGGCAAGATTTAAAGTGTTTTGTGATGGTAGTTGGCAAGAATTGAGAGCCATAGTGCCTGGTTGGTAAAAGTTGTGTGCCATAGCTAGGGAATGTAGGATGCCTTGGCATGAGGTGATATTGTGGGATACCTTTATGCTTGATTGATGAGATTCTAATAAGAGTATTTTAAAAAGTGTTTTATGTGGTGAATGTAAATCAATTGGTATGTCAATTATGGAGATATTTAGCATCATTGTGATCCAATTTTTAGATAATGGATGTAAATCAATTGGTATGCTATCTATGTAGTAATTGACATCATTGTGATTCACACATATGGTTATGAGTGTAAATCAATTGGTATACTAGTTAGTCTTAATTGGCATCATTGTATCTCATAACTATGTTACTGAGGATAGAGTTCTCATTGTTAATGATTATGAGTGCAAATCAATTAGTATGCTGGTTAGTCTTAATTGGCATCATTGTATCTCATAGTTATGTTGATGAGGATAGAGTCCTCATTGTTAATGATTATGGATTGTAAACCAATTGGTATACTATTTATTGTAGTAATTAGCATCATTGTTTTCCATACTCGTGTTTTTGGGTGATAATATATGATTGTAAGTGAAGAAGTAACATGTCTTCCCTATCATAGTGATGAGCTGAGGATGGTGCATTCCCTCATATCCTATGAAATGGCTGGAATTGGGTTTCAGTGCTTGTTCAGGACTTGTGGAACTGGGTTCCTTTATTTTGTTCAAGGCTCATGTATGCCATACATTTCCTGAGGGACTGAAGATGAATTTCTTCGCTAAGTCTAAGGAATCATGACATTATCCACATTCATTTTACGTTATTACATAGGCATGAACATAAGGCATCACTAAGCATGTGCATGGCAATTGTATGGGCAGTTGCTAATCATAACATAATCATACATGACAATTATATGCGCAATTGCTATTCTTTGAAATGTTGATCTGTGGGTTGTAATTTGTGAAAATGAGATTTTATACAAACTTATAAAACTGGGATTCCATTTCAGGAAGAGAAAGGAAACGGTTTTCGCTTTTGCCACCTTTCTAGTGTGTTTGTTTATAAGTTTTGAGAACTAAAAGTGTTTTTCCCCGAAATGGCTGGAACTATTATGATGACATGTTTTATGGATTTTTACTACTGGGAATGTATAATTCTCACCCCCTGTGTGTGTGTTTCCATTATGGTTCTAGGGAGGAAGACTTAAGGAAAGTGAAGACAAAGAAGGAGTTGGAAGACTTAGCTTAGTGTAGCTTGTAGTTTCTTTTATAATTATGTACATAATATATTTATGAAAGATACAGGTGTTGTGTAATAAATATATTCATTCGTGGCTCATATTTTCTATATATGCATAATAATTATATTGGAAAATGCTTAGTTATAGTAAGTAGCATTCTTGGATCTAATCACTGTAGTATATTACAGATTATACTATGGTCATTAAATTCAGGATGTTACACACGGGATACAAAATCATTGGAAAGTGCTAATCCCTGATAGGTCAATACCAGGATGCAAAAAGTGATCTTACTTAATACCTAGGTTATAGGCCTCAGTGTACTGATGAATGCTATCCTTCTCCAGTCGATTCATCAAAGCTTCAAGCTTTTTGATAGTCTCCTCAGTGACCTCCAACCTCTGGTTCCCATCTCGCAGCTTTTTCTTGACCCTTTTAGCATGACACTTCATTGTATCTAGCTCCTTTTCAGCAGCATCAATCTTTTTATTAGCACTCTTTAAATCAGCCTTCAAACTGTTAACATTATTTCCCAATCTTTCATTAGTTCCTTCACGCAGGCAAGTTCCTCTTCTAGCTTGTTAGCCCGATTCATCCTCTCTTAATAATGATCCACTTGGCTATGAGTTCTTTCTATTCATGCTTTAGGGAAGTTAACAGTTTCATGGTAGCTTGAGTCTTGTAATGAATAGATCAACCCACACTCTCAATGTGAAGACCATGGGAACCTAACTAATGACCCAACCCATGGATGATGAAGCACTGAGATTTTTCAATATCACCAGGATTGCTGAGGTGAATTAGGCGATCATCTATAAAAGTAACAATATTAAACCGATGATCCTATGACAAAGTCAGCCCCTTAGTATCAGTACTAGTAAAATCTCTAAACAAGTGAAAAACTTCATCCAAATCTTCAATTAGCTCATATGCTTCCTTGCGTTTGTCTTTCTAAGATACTCCTTCATGATTCTCTTCCTCCTCCAAGTCCACAACATGTAACATCCTTCCTGACCTAATAGTCCTAATCAGGATTATAGAAGGTCAATAATACTAGTATTGGTCACCTATTAATTCTGGTAACTATCTAGATTAGTTTGAGCATAAATCTACAAAACTTAATGTGAGAAATAGCTCATATAAACTCATATTTTAGTATAAATAGCTGAGAAGAAAGAAATAAATATAAAAAATTTATTTCTAGGTTACAAATGATTGGAATGAGTTATAGTAAATTTTGGAGGATCAAATGAATTGATTTGGCATCTTCAATGAAATTGAATGAGTGTTTAAAGGCCAAATTAAATAGAAAAGTAGCTTAGATGATTATAAGATTTTGAGCAGATGTTAAAGAGAGGATGAAGGTTAATTTGAGAATGGAAACAGATTAAAATGGATACCTGAAAGCTTCTTAGTTTAATTTCATAGGTTTAACTTAACCTAGGAAATAATAATGAAGTTTAGTGTCTGATAATGGTGTATTAGGATAATTGTTGAATGATGAAACTGAGAATTGAATGAAATCCTAGAATCTTCTATAATACTAATAAATGTTAGAAAATTCATCAATGGAAGATTAAAGTATTCTTAAAAGATATAATATTTCCAGTTGGATTTCATTATTTCCCTTTCATTTTTCTCTTCCACCACCTCTCTCATTCTACATTCTTATCCTATTTTTGACTTTCTTTTCACTAACTTTTCAATCACATGAAAACTTAGCAAAGAAAGAAACAGAAAAGAAAGAAAAGAAGGAAAAAAAAGAAAAGGGAGAATAAAGAAGCCAAGGAGGAGGAAAAGAAATGAAAGAAAGGAGAAAGAGAAGAGAATCATCAAGTAAAGAGAGGTAGGGGCAATTTTCCTACACCTTAACATTTTTTTCCTTGTTTTTGAAAGTTTTGAATTGAAACCTTGAATGAATATTATGAAATGAATATTGGATTTGATGAAGTTAGAATGGTTTTCTTGTGTTATGCTTTATAAGTTTAAGCTTGGTTTTGGGCTTGGAACTCTATGAATTTGTGATCGATGAAATGGGTTTGGGGGTTTACCCATATTTGATAAATCATCTTGTGATTGATTTAATTGTATATCTTTGAAGTGATATTATTGTGGTTGGTTTATTTTTGATTGGTTTTAGGTTACTTTAGCTTAATACTTTATTTTCTACATAAAATCATGTGGTAACCAATTACCATAAGAGCGTAATTGATTACTAAGCTATGAAATGTGGTTCTAGAAACGTGGTAATCAATTACCACAATCTGGTAATCAATTACCATGCTTCTGGAAGTTGAAAATTCAAGTGGTAATTGATTACCATAAGTGGGTAATTGATTAACAAGCCTCTATCAAGCTGGTAACCGATTACCAAGGTATGGTAATCGATTATCATGTCCCTAAATTGAGAAAAATAAAGTCCTTTACCCATGGGAACCAAATGTAAACCCAAACCATATATCAATGCATTATAAATAACTTGTTTGTGATATGAATATGCATCTAATCAACAATGGAAATGATTTTAAGATGCATAGAATTAATTAAGAATGAATGATGATTTATATGAAACATGAAGAGAACGATCACTTTGTACATCTAGCATAAATTATGAAATGATATGATGAAGCATCTTATTCGACTTTCTAGGGTAGGCCATTATTTGATTTGGCCAAAGATAGATTTAGGAACCTCATACCTAGGGTAAGTCTTAGACAATGGTAGTGTGAGGATGGACATTCCCTCCCTACTAGAGTAATTGAGGTTGAGGATAGACATTTCATCCCTCTTTACCTGAGTTTTTCCTAGATGTTAAGTAGTTGAGGATGGGCATTCCCTTTCTATTTGAGGTGATCCTAGATCATTGATAGTGTGAAGAAGGATGATACCCTCCTTATAAGAGTAATAGAGGATTGACATTCCCTCTCTACCTACAACTTCAGATTGAGGATGAACATTCCCTTACTAGATGTGGCTTGGGTTACTCGAAGTAGTTTTGTGTAACTAGATAAAACTATTACAAATAGGTTGAAGTGCACCAACCTGAAAGCAAACGACTACTAAGTGTATGGTATTGTGAGGATGAACATTTCCTTCATACTTTTTTAACGAATGATGAAGGATAAGTTGAATGATGATGCATGATGATTATAAGATTAACTTTATCATATAAGTTCATCTTTTATTGAATCATTGATATGATATTGAGAATATGATGAGATTTGATGAATTATTTGGATATACAAATGATTTTGATAAATGATATAAACTGAATTTCTGTTTCAGGAAGGGAAAGGACTTGATTTGGCTTATCGCCACCTTTCTAAAACATAACTTGAGTTTAGTAATGAATTTTCCACAAAACAGTTGGAATTATTATGATGACGTGATTTTTGTAACAAACTACTGAGAATTTTAAGATTCTTATCCCATTTGTTTGAATTTCCTTGATAATTCAAGGAATGACATATGTAGCCAAATGGGATGAAGAACTTGGATTTAGAGATATTATATTTCTTTTTGTATTAATAGTTGTACTCAATTGTACAGATTTTGTGCCTTAAAGGCAAGTTATGTACTTATCGTATTATGGAGTACAACTTGTATAAACTCCACTTCTAATTATATGTATAATATATCTCCGTTATAGGCTCATATATATATATATATATCTTCAAAATGTTTTTACTAAGACTGATAAAAGTTATAAGTAACAAGCCTAATTCTAATTACTAATGTGTACATTCAGATATATTATTAGTACTAGTATTGGGATGTTATATTATGGTATCAAATTTGTTCATCCTATTGAGCTAAGGTATGGACTAGCTATGCTTTTAGCATGAATATATTATGCATTATTTTGTCTTCATGATGAGATGTGTAGATAGAATTGCATAACAGCCTTGAGTATGAATGTTAATGGTTACTGTTGTAGTGTTACATGAGATTAAGTCAGATCAACTCAATATGTAATGTTCTATGTGTACAGGAGACTATGGCATCATCCTGGCGTACATGGAGCTAGAATGTATGCCAATGAAAACACAACAGATATGATGGAAATATTTAGAGAGGTGACAGCTGCTATGAGAGAACATAGAGAAGTTGCAGTAGCTATGCGAGAACAAACTGCAGTTACAAATAAAGTGCTAGAAAAAATGGGGAATAACCCACATCAGCAGCTAGAGAATGAAGCTACAATGGTGAGAAACTAGAACTTTTATGACCTTCCAGAGTTTCGAAAGGCTAATCCACCATCTTTTTGCAGAGAGTATAATTCAACAAAAGCAAAAGAGCGGATAAGGGAGCTAGAGAAAATTTTTGCTGTAATGGCATGCACAGATGAACAAGGGATATCCTTTTCCTCCTATATGTTGAAAGGGGAGGCTGAGTACTAGTGGAACGATGCCAGAAGACTCTTGGAAACTGTTGGAACCCAGATTACTTGGGAAGTATTCAAAACCACCTTTTTGGACAAATACTTTCCAAAAAATGTGCAAGAGGAGAAGGAATTGGAATTTTTAGAGCTTAAACAAGGAAATTTGATGGTAGGACAGTACGTGGCGAAGTTTGAGGAATTATCTAAGTTTTCCTCTTACTTCAAGTACAATCTAAATGAAAACTTGAAATGTGTTAAGTTTGAGACTAGATTGAAGGAGGATATAAGGAGGGCAATACAGCCTTTTGAGATTCAAGATTTCCACACTTTGGTGAATAAGTGTAGAATTATTGAATCTAATGAGTCCAAACCGCAACAGGAGCAAAGAGTGCAAGGTTTCCAAAAAAGAAAGAGAATAGATGAAAAATTTAAAAATAATGTTCCACGGCCTAAAAACCAGCAAGAAAAAGGGAAACATATTTAGGTGGATAGTAGGGGGCCAAGATGTGTAAAATGTGGTGCATACCATGGTAATAGAGATTGTATGATCTACCAGATGATGTGCTTTATTTGTGGCAAGAAGGGACACTATGCTAGAAACTACCCCCAACAACAAGGAGCAGCAACTCCCAGACCCCAGACCAGAGGAAAGGTTTTCACTCTGAGCTGCAAAGAAGTAGCTCAATCCTTTGATCTTATACAGGGTAAGTGTATAGTTAAAGATAAGTTTTTAACTGTGTTATATGATTCAGGAGCATCCAACTACTTCATTTTTTATGATTGTGTGAGGATGTTAGATATGCCTATTTCAGACCTCCCTTATGATCTGCCAGTTTCCACCCTTACTGGAAAACTAGTGTTAACCTCCCAAATATGTCTAAATTGTTCTGTGATTATTGAGAATAGAATTCCCTTATAAATCTTATATATCTACCGCTTGTTAATATAGACATCATTTTGGGTATGGACTAGCTGTCATCAAACCATATTGTTTTGAATTGTTCAAATAAAACATTAGTGTTTATGTCTGACACTTCTCCCATAAAACACCTCTCCTGAATCCATATACTTGAATGCCAGTCAAGTCATCAACTACCTAGTAGAAGGTGCTCAAGGTTATGTTCTCCTCTTCTGTTTGAATTTCAAAAGTGAGCAGAGTTTAGAATCCATACCTGTGGTAAGGGAGTACTCGGAGGTATTCCCAGATGAGATTAGTGAATTACCACCTTAGAGGGAGATAGAATTTACTATAGATTTAGTGCTTAGTGTAACACCCCAACTTTTAGGTTAAGTACGATAGTGTCCCAATTGTACTGTTTTATATTTTCTAGGAGTTATGAATTGAATTTGACTGTTTCGTGAGTGTATTTGACAGTTGTGTGTGATTTGCTCCGAGTCAAGAAAATAATAATTTTCTGACCAAAAAATCTTATTTTAATTATTCGGAGCTAGGGGATCTTACTAAACCCAATTCCGAGTGATATATATATTAATCTTTTAATTTTTAGGATTCAACCGTCCAATAAAATAATTTTATATTATTATAATATTATTTTATTTAACAGTACCTACTGTCTCAAAAACAGTAGAAATCTACTTCAAAATGACCATGGACTCTGAAAAGTCTGTCGGACCCACGTTTAAAGTAGCAGTCAACGATTCTGACTGGACTAAATTTTGAACAATAAGGAATCAGTCAACGAATGTGGCTTGAAAGTTTCTAACCAATAAGGTTTGGTCAAAGAAAGTGGCAAAGACTTTATTTTAAACCATTGGATGAACAATTTGATTTAGATGCCTTTGATCATAACCGTTGATCAAATCAATGGTGTGAAAATAATTCTAATTAAATCACTAAGTGATATCCACCTTAGATTACATCAAGGGCTAGGAGTTAAAGTTAAAATCAATGGATAGGATTGAGTCAACAACAATGGCTTGATTAGTTATTAAGTAGCTAATTAAACCTAACTTAGTTAACCTAATTGCCAAATTAAGAAACTAAGTAAACTAACCTAGTTATTAATTAGTTATAATCTAATTACTAATTAGATATTCTAATTTTATTTAGAAGCTATGGTATAGGCAATTATATATTTAATTAATTAGTTATGTAATTAGAATGTTAGTTAGGTGTAATTAGGAAACTTAACATAATTCATTAGCTAATTAATTAGCATGTAATTAATCTTTAATGAAAGTCAAACAAAGTCCCAAAATCCTTAAGAGCCACACGGCCAAGAAGGCCAATTCTCATAGTTTCACAAGCTTTTTGAACCATCCAAGTGACTATTGTATGACAAGTTGGTGACATAGGTCATGTGCCATGCAAATGTGAACACATTAAGATATTTACTATCCAAACTTATCTCTCAATCTCTCCTACAAGCCACTCACAGCAGCACCCTCCATATTTCACTCTCAATATTCACTTTTTCATTTACCTAAAGACTTAACTTCATTTTTTCTCAAATTCCCAAGAACTCAAGAACACTTTTCTCTTCTATTTTCTCTCTAGTTTTCGGTCCAAGCACCCAACACCACCATCTATCTTTTATAATTTTTCTTCTTAGCTTTTTCTAAACTTAAACAACATCCTAAACACTTTTTATTTAGAAGGTTTTACCAAAAACCTACTCCTTCTACTTCAAAATCTAAGCTTTATCTTGTTTCCTTAAAGGTAAACTTTTGATTCTTTGGTTTAAAATTTGATTTTTGATTTTCTAAACCATGATTGTTCCATGGTTCTTCAATATTAAGCATTGTTTATGATTTTGCTAATTGTTTAAGAATTTTAGGGATTTATTTTGAGAGCTACACGAAAATCAAAGAGGAGGAAGAGACTAAGGGATCCTTGTCTTCAAGAGGTAAGAGGGAGATTTAATCTCATCAACCTTGTGTGGTGATGAGAAAATGGATTGTATGTGTGTGAAGAATCCATAAGGATTCATGTGTGTGGTTGTTTATTGATTTCCTATTTGTGATTGATTTTAATTGTGAGCATGTTTATAACTTTAAAATATATTGTATGTGTTTATAAATGTATAATTATTAATGTAGGATGTGAATAACATGTAAGGGTTGCAAGAGTGTTCCAAAGAACACAATAGAGGCTCACGGCTTCTCCAAGAAAAAGAGAACCAAAATGTTCTCAACCATTTTCTAAAACAATGATTAATGAATCTAGGTAAAACAATGAGAATTGGCCAACAAGCCATTTTATTTTCTAAGATAGGTTAAGTAGCTAATCTACCAAATAATTTGATTCCAATGAATCTTTGGGAAATAAAATGAATAAACTTAGTTTTTGAATTCTAAATTAGCAGAATTTACTATAAACAAGAAATAAAGAGAACACTTGAAAAATACTAACGTAGAGCTCACTCTTTGAGTTTTGAAGCGCGTTAGCAAGTTTTAAGGTGTAACTATTGGGTAAGGTTAAAATGAACAGTATTTAGAGAAAAACGTTAAAAATACCATATACTAATTTTCTAGGCAAAATGCTACTGAAATTTACTAAAATCAGACAAATAAAATGAAAAGGTTCCATAATATGTTTATAACGTATGAAAAATATTCTACGTAGTTTTAAAGTACTAGAAATAGTTTACACATTTTAAAAATGATAATTTTAAGCTATATGGTCAAGAAAATAGTTTAAAAATCTTACGCAATTGGGAAAATGATTTAAAAATATTATGCGATGTTAAAAAATGTCAAAATATATTTATACGATTTAAGAACGTTTGTAAAGATGATGCGATTGTGAAAACGCGATAAAATTTCTACACAACTAAATGGAATAGTGAGTTTTACTGTTGAGCCAAAGTGGTGGACCCCGATATGTTGAGAGATAGTATTGTCAAGTGGAGATATACTATATTTTTGGAATATTGAGACTGAGGGTATTTTCATAAATATGGTAATATATTGAATCTAAGGGTATTTTTGTAATTATAATTCTTAATCTTGCATTTAGAGTATTGTCAATTTAGTTAAAAATTGGCAATTGATTGACGAGATGAATTACACCGTGTTGTGGGTGTGATAGGCATAGTGTGGTTCATTAATTGAACTTGGAGGCATTAGTGTGCGGATGATTCCATATGTGGACAGTGAGTAGCTCCTCTGGGCCGTGGTAACGAGCAATGCACTAATGATATCGACAAACACTATTCTTAATCAAGATCTTGTGGAGACTATTATGTATAATGCCTGTAGTACACGATGTATTTGGACTGTGTACTACTACACGATATTTTGGACTGTGGGCTATAGACACGACGTTGGACAGTGTAATAGTTTGGTTGGGCTGCCTGAGATACTGGCAGTTCTTTTCAGATCATTCTCCCTAATATCTGTGTTTAGCTCCATGGAGTAGGAACGAGTCAGTGTGCGTTATCATTCATTATCTGCATTATTAATGTTTATTATAATCTGTGATAAAATGTATGATGTATTAATTTGATATACTGTATATGGTATGATGGTATGTATTACTGTGATATTTGTTTGTATAGTTATTTTCTTTATTGCCATGCTAGTAATGATGTAGATTGTCTCACCTCTCTATATACATTTCTCTGTACTATTATTATATTTCTGTAAATATTTTGAGGAAGAGGAAGAGGAATAGCCTCTTGAGATTCAGTATCCTAAGGAGCGACAACCGAGTGAGCAGTGCAAGGACGGCGAGCCGTTAGATCACCCCTACCATCAGGATTAATCTTGAGATCATGATGTTGCTTGGATTCTTTGGTTTGGTGAAACTTGATTTTCATGGAGGCTCGGAGGCCTAGCGACTACGTGAGGATAGAGGATCGGTTGTCTATGTGGGACGTCTGATTGTGTCTCTGTGTAGAGAGTTTGATGGGGAGATTATCTGTACTACTACTTTGTATTTACATCTTGAGTTGCCTTTGACTCTTAGGCGTTATTGGGGAGGGATTTTTCATACGCTTAGCGAGCTTAGTAGTGAGTCAACAGCACGGACTCAGGTCCGTAGAGCTGTGGGACCTCTGGGATTTTTATCATTCGATGATCTCTCTGAAGATGATCCATCGAGGGTTAGGAATCTTTGAGGTGCACTTGGGTATGTTATGTTTTAGTATTATGCTGACTTTTTACTGCCTTGTTAAATATTTGTAGTTGTAAATTATTTGTATACTTCAGACAAAATCATATGTATATTATGGTGTGATTATGTTTTGTCATATTTTGTGTTCCGTGTTATTTTATTTAACGTTATCAAGTATAAAAAGAAAAAAATTTTACAACTCATATTATTTATATACCAAATGTTTTACAACTTGGGTAAGATTTTATTTTATTGCATTAAAAATATGACATCCCCACAAGGGTGTTACACTTAGAATCGGGCCTATCACTATAGCACCCCATAGGATGTCACCTCTAGAACTGGTTGAGCTTAAGAAACAAATAAAAGAATTATTAGACAAGAAGTTTCTCTGACCCAGTGTTTCACCATAGGGAGCCTAGTGCTCCTAGTAAAAAAGAAAGATGGCAGTAAGAGATTATGTGTAGATTACAGACAATTGAATAAAGTAACAATTAAGACCAAATATCCATTGCCTAGGATAGATGATTTGATGGACTAATTAAGGGGAGCTATAATGTTCTCTAATGAGTGTAAAATACACTCATCATTCGAGTTTATTTATTAGGATTTTTAATTTATTTTTAAATAATTATCTATTCACCTAGCCATATTTGAATTTTCAGAATAAATCATTAGATTTTGTACAAAAATAAGAAATTTCTAAAGATAAATATTTGGAGGATTCTTATCTTATTCTTAGATGCTAATTAAAGTTCTAATTGGATGCAAAATCTTAGATTGGAGATTGGATAAGGATTCTCAAAGAGATTTGATTTGGTGTAAAATTTGGATTCCCACAGCATCTTAACCATTCCTTAGTAATTGAGTCATATCTTGGACTATAGAGATCAGATTGACACTCCATTTTGTGGTATTGAAAAGCTAACTGAAAATCCTACAACTTATCTGTTCAGATCGAGAGCAGATTTGGCTATCTTGAAGGTGATAAAAATAGCGCAAGTTAGATACGAAAGCTATCAGCTTTTCTATAAAAAGGGAAAAACGAGTTTAGCAAATGATCTCTCTTTTGGTTCAAAAAATACACAAAAAAAATATAGAGTTTTGAGAGGCTCAAAGGCAGTGAGGGGATGAGCCCTAGGAGAGGTGGAGGAGTTGTCATGGAGCTGTCATGGAGTTGGAGATTGAATCACCATTGAAGGCGCTTTGGTTTCTTCTCTACAGTTCTATCACAATGAATTCTCTTTCCTCTTCCTATCTCTTCTTCTCTTTTGTCATGAATAGCTAAATTCTTGTTTGCTAGGGTTAAGATGTAACTTAATTTAATTGACATGTATTAGGATTGGATTTTTAATTAATTTCTTTTCTATTCAATTTGAGTGCTTATTATGGTTTTTAATGTTTTTATAAAATGGTCACTCATAAATTGATCTAGTGAGATGTTTGTAGAATCGGATGGTTTTGTATATGACTTAGACCATAAATAATAAGTGTTATGATTTATAATCATCTAGGAATAGAGGTTATAGGTTGTGTGGGAGAATTGTGGTATTTTTCATGAGAATCCATAGAGTGAAGGTCATGTCTTTAAGAGTTGGGGTTTGGATCAAAGAATTGACTAGGCTTTGATAATTAAATAGAATTAACTCGCTAAGGAATTGAGTTTTAATTAATTAAGGGATTCTCCCCCATCAATTGAATGACTAGAAATTAATTATAATGAAGATCCCAAAGCTACTCTATTGACTATGATATATTGTTGAATTAAGTGAAGTCAGATCCTTAGTGTTTTAATTTGTGTTTACATCATTAATGTATTTTGCATTTATGTGCTTTGTTCTCTCTTTTTTCTCTTAATTTTGTGCATTCTTGTATGTTTTTGTCTTTTATAATATTGTGTTTTTAATTACTTTGAATCACTCTTAATTATTGGTTGCCTAGATAGTAATAATATTAGAGAAGTGATACTTGGTAAACTAATTCCTCGTGGGAACGATATTCTACTCACTCTTTATTACTTGTTCAATCCGTGCAATTGTAGTAATATCGCCTAAATTAATAGATAATCACATGCAGGGCAGTCAAAATGTTGGTGTCATTGTCAAGGAATTAGGTTTTTATCAATATCATTAGTATCTAGGAAGAGTACTACTCTAGGCTTTGTTATTATTTTTGTTTGTTACTTTTGCTTTAATTGTTAATTTCTATTTTTAAGCATTAGTGGTGTTTCGTTTTATATGAGGTACAAGTTACCCTAGTTCACTACTATTTGATCCAGAGATTGACAGGACAATAAGAGGAAACAAAAGGCGAGCTAAAAAGAAGCAAGAAGCAATAGCGAAATAAAATGCATAAACTAATTGTTGAATTTGTTTTCTATTTTTCCACATTTAGATTTTTAGATTAAGATTTGAATTTGAAGTGTTTTGTGTTGCTTTGGTTTGTTCATGTCATGTTTTTCAGTTCAGTTTAATATATACCATGCTTTGATTTTAAGTTTGGGGTTCCCCAAAATTTTTCTTTTACTTTTTAATTTTATTTTTCATTTTTCTATTTTTCAATTAAAAAATCTTCTAGGCAGTGTGAATTGTGGCCTGGTACACCCCAGAAAGAGTTTGTTAATTTTTTCCACCACCCAACCTCTATAGATTCTAGTGATCCCTATTATGTATTGAAAGAGGTGGCATGATAATTATGATTGCTATGCAATTAAGAATTGATTTGTCTGGTACTTGTTTGACTGAGATCTTAATTCTTTCTTAGTGTACTTAATGTTTGTGATATGTTGGATCCCATATTCGCATGATCCTAGGTTTTAGGTGAATGATTGAAAGATGAAGCCTAATTGCTTTACAATCTAATAACTGAATTTAGGACTTGATATATTGAAAGTAAGTGCTACTGATGTCACTTACTAAATAATGGTTGTTGATGTTTTAATTGTTGATAAATTGCTATATTTAAGTTGTACTTAATTGATTATTTTGTGAACCTATTTATTTGCATTTGCTAACAAGGAACTTAATGGTTTGTTTGAGATAATTCTTTCTACCTCTTATTGTGCTTGATTTGTTTTAACTGAATATCTTGAGGTATGTTCTTTATCAGTGACATTGGGGACAAAGTCAACTTTTAAGTTTGGAGATGGGGTTGCATTCATTTATATGTCTATAATTTTTTATGTTAATTTTGCTTCTTCTTTTTTTAATTTGAGTCGGCTTAAGTACCTTCTCAAGTTCAGAGCCTTTGTAGTGAGATGTATATAGTGTCGGCCAACAAAAAAAATAGAATTGAAATAAACTCATTTTTTTAAAATTTAATGCAAATTGCAAAGTGCATTAATGAATTTTTTTATAAATTTAATGCAAATTGCAAAGTGCATTAATGAATATTTTTTAGTAAAGCTTTGATAAGTGTGAATGTAAAAAAAAAAATCTTGATTTTATTCATGTCCTCTTGGTATATATTTGTCAATTGAGTGAATTTGAATTGAAATGCTTGTTTTGATGAATTATTAGCTCCTGAAATGATCATTGTTTATGATATGGTTCTCTAAGATTCTCCCCTAATCTTAGATAGTTCTTCTACTCTTTTTGAAGCTGGTTCTAGGAAATTCTAAGCTAAGAAATTTAAAAAGTTGAATTAAGGAGTTTTCACCACCTAAGTGATAAAAGAGTATAAATTTGGGAGTGGTAAAAATTAAGAAAATTAATGGAAAAAAGGGAAAACCTTATAAAAGCCAGTGGTGAGCTGTAAAATCGAACACACGTTGCGTTTAATTTTTGCTCTCCTCTAAAATTTCAAATTATGAATAAGGGTCAGTGGTGAACCATAAACTCGGACATTTCGCACCAAACTTCACAAGAGAGGAAAGAAGAAATAAAAGATCTTAGATTGGGATAGACTTGGATTGGTGAAAAATTGTGTAGCATTATTGCCTAGTGATATGGGGAGATGATTAGGAGTCACTGAGTAAATGAGTGATTGTCAAGAGAGCTTTGAATTTTGTGAAACCTTTTTGATAAAAATTTATCTTGATCGTTGATATATACTTGAGTAGGGCATGAATACATGAGGGAGTAATTGATTATTCAAGCTTTGAATTGCTTTTCGGTGGAATTTTTTTTTTTTTTAGAACCTTTGCATTTGCATTCACCTCAAAAAGATGAGTTTTACCCTTAGTTTCATTCTTTTTCATTGCATGAGGACAAACAATATTTAAGTTTAGGGGTATTTGATGAGTATAAAATACACTCTCATCTTTTGGGTTTATTTATTAGTATTTTTAATTTTTTTTATTTAGTTTTTTTTACTTTTATTTATTTTTTATTTATTTTTAAATAATTATCTATTCACCTAGTCATATTTGAGTTTTCAGGTTAAATCATCAAATTTTATGCAAAAATAAGAAATTCCTAAAGATAAATGTTTGAAGGATTCTTATCCTATTCTTAGATTCTAATTAAAGTTATAATTTGATGTAAAATCTTAGATTAAAGATTGGATAAGGATTCTCAAAGAGATTTGATTTGGAGCAAAATTTGGATTCTCAAAGCATCTTGAGCATTCCTCAGTAATTGAGTCATATCTTGGGCTACAAAAGTCAAATCGATGATTCGTTTATGGCATTGAAAAGCTAATAAAAAATCCTATAACTTATATGTTGAGATCAAGGGCAGATTCAACCATTTGGAGGGTGATAAAAATTGTACAAGTTAGATACGAAAAGCTGTCAGCTTTTCTATAAAAGGAAAAAAATGAGTTTAGCAAAGGAGCTCTTTTTTTGGTCAGAAAATACACAAAAAAATATAGAGTTTTGAGAGGTTCAAAGGAAACGAGAGGATGAGCCCTAGGAGAGGAGGAGGAACCGTCATGGAGCTCTCATAAAGTTGGAGATCAAATTACCACTGAAGGCGCTTTGGTTTATCCTCTACGGTTCTATCATGAAGAATTATCTTTCCTCTTCCTATCTCTTCCTCTCTTTTGTCATGAGTAGCTAAATTCTTGTTTTGCTATAGTGAAGATGTAACTTGATTCGATTGACATGTACTAAGATTGAATTTTTAATTAATTTCTTTTCTATTCAATTTAAGTGCTTATTATGGTTCATAATGCTTTTATAAAATGGTCACTCATAAATTGATCTAGTAAGATATGTGTAGAATCAGAAGGTTTTCATATGACTTAGACCATAAATAATAAGTGTCATGATTTAAAATCATCTAGGAATAGAGGTTATAGGTTGTGTAAAAGAATTGTGGTATTTTTCATGAGACTCCATAGAGTGAAGGTCATGCCTTTAAAAGTTGGGGTTTAGATCAAGGAATTAACTAGGCTTTGATAATTAAAGAGAATTAACTCACCAAGAAATTGGATTTTAATTAACTAAGGGGTTATCCCCATCAATTGAATGATTAAAAATTAATTAGAATGAAGATTCCAAAGCTACTCTATTAACTATGATAGATTGTTGAATTAAGTGAAGTCAGATCCCTTGTATTTTAATTTCATGTGTTTACATCATTAATCCATTTTGCATTCATGTGCTTTGTTTTCTCTTTTCCCTTTTAATTTTGTGCATTCTTGTATATTTTTGTCTCTTATAATTTTGTGTCTTTAATTACTTTGAATCACTCTTAATTATTGGTTGCCTAGATAGTAATAATATTAGAGAAGTGGTACTTGGTAAACTAATTCCTCGTGGAAACGATATTCTACTCACTCTTTAGTACTTGTTCAATTCGTGTAGTTGCGGTAATATCGCCTAAATTAATACATAATTACATGCGGGCGGTCAAGATTTTGATTCTCAAAGATTGACTTAAGGTTAGGATACCATCAAATCAATGTTAGAGAAGAAGATATTCCTAAGACTGCCTTTAGAACTAGATATAGGCATTATGAATACCTTGTAATATCTTTTAGCCTAGCAAATGCACCAACTGTGTTTATGGATTATATGAATAGGAATTTTAGATCCTATCTTAATAAGTTTGTTGTTGTCTTTATTGATGATATTCTCATTTCTTCAAAGATAACTAAAGAGCATCTTAGGATAGTTCTAAAAATCTTGAAAGAGAAGCAATTGTTTGCTAAATTATTTAAATGTGAATTTTGGATAAAAGAAGTGCAATTTCTAGGACATGTGATATTTGGAGATAGAATATCAATAGATCCCAGTAAAATAGAGGTAGTTTTACAATGGGAGAGGCCTACCACTATAACCGAAATTAGGAGTTCCTTAAGTTTGGCTGGGTGTTATAGGAGGTTCATAAAGGGATTCTCTCAAATAGCCTTACTTTTAAATAGATGGACTAGGAAGGGCAGCACTTTTGAATGAACACATGAATGCAAAAATAGTTTCCAAGAACTAAAAGAGAAATTAATCACAATACTTGTTCTAGTAATACAAAAACCACAAGAAAACTTTGAAGTATATTGTGATGCTTCAAAGAAAGGGTTAGGATGTGTGTTGATGCAAAATAGATGGTTAGTTGCTTATGCTTCTAGGTAACTAAGACCCATGAAGAAAATTACCCTACCCATGATCTGGAACCAGCAACGGTTATGTTTGCTTTGAAGATATAGAGATATTACTTGTATGGAGTCAAATTTAAGGTCTTTAGTGATCGTACAAGTTTGAAATATTTATTTGATCAGAAAGAGTTAAATATGAGGCAAAAGAGATGGGTGGAGTTTTTAAAAGATTATGACTTTGAATTGAAGTATCATCCGGGTAAGGCCAATGTAGTGGTCGATGCACTTAGCAAAAAATTTCTGCATATATCCCAAATGATAATACAAGAAATGGAACTTTTTGAAAGTTTTAGAAATTTGAGTCTAGCAATGACTGTGTTACCACATAGTCTATGTTTGAATAGGTTAGAAATCAATAATGATTTAAATACTCAAATCAAGGAAGCCCAAGAAGAAGATGAAACTTTAAAGCCAAAAAGTGAACAAATCCTGTTAGGAAAGAAGGAGTTTAGAAAGGCTCAATATGGGACAATTATGTTTAGGGATCTCAAGGAAAGTTGAAATCAAAGAGAAAAGTTTGGAAGAGGCCCATAAAAGCAAATACACCATCCATCTAGGAGCCACAAAAATGTATCAAGACCTCAAGAAGATGTTTTGGTAGCCTAATATGAAAGTAGATATAGCATAATATATGTCTAAATGCCTAGTTTGTCAAAAGGTAAAGATAGAACATCAATGACTTTCTGGACCCCTACAACCCTTGGAAATCCCTAAGTGGAAATGGGAAATTATATCCATGGATTTTGTAATGGGGTTATCAAGGACCCAATCAGGCCATGATGCCATTTGGGTTATAGTGGATAAGTTGACAAAATCAACACACTTCTTACCAATAAGGGCTAATTAGTCATTGGATAATTTAGCCTAATTGTATCTTCAAGAAATAGTCAGGTTACACTGAATACCCTAGGTTTACATCTAGGTTTTGGGGAGCTCTACGAAAAGATTTTAGAAATAAAGCTAAATTTTAGCACAACTTATCATCCACAAACAGATGGTCAAACTGAAAGGATCATCCAAATCCTAGAGGACATGCTCAAAGCATACGTGCTCGAACAAAATGGTAGTTGGGATAGGTTCTTACCATTGATAGAATTTACCTACAATAATAGTTACCATACCAACATAGGAATAGCACCTTATGAAGACTTGTATGGTAGAAAATGTAGGTCACCCTTATATTGGTATGAGATGGGGAAACAAACTATCCTAGATCCAGAATTAGTATAACAAACCACAGAGCAAATCAGAATGATTAGGTATAGGTTGTTAGCTGCCCAAAGTAAGTAGAAAAGTTATGTGGATAAGAGAAGAAGGCCTCTAGAATTTAAAGAATGAGAACATGTATTCCTAATCGTCACTCCTACTACGGGAGATGGTAGAGCCATAAAAATCAAGAAAATGAATCCTCGATTTCTCGGTCCTTTTTAAATCCTAAAGAAAATTTAGCCAGTTACCTATCAAATGGCCATCCCACCTACTTTTTCAAACCTTCGTAATGTCTTTCATGTTTCCTAACTCAAAAAGTATAATCCAGATCCTTCACACATCATAGAAAATAAATCAATACAATTAAAACAAGATTTAACCTATATGGTTAAACGTGTAAGTATCATGGATAGATTAATTAAAGAGCTCAGAGGGAAACAAATTTCTTTGGCAAAGGTGCTATGGGATGCGGGTGATTCAGAGGAAGCGACATGAGAACTTGAATCCAACATTATGCAAAGCCATCCAGAGCTTTTTGCATAAGGTAATCAAATTTTGAGGACAAAATTTATAAAAGGGGGGAGAATTATAACATCCTCCCTGACCTAATAGTCCTAATCAGGGTTATAGAAGCTCAATAATACTAGTACAGGTCACTTGTTAATTCTAGTAACTATCTGGATTAGTTTGAGCATAAATCTATAACACTGAATGTGATAAATGACTTATATAAATTCAAATTTTAGCATAAATAGTTGAGAAGATATAAATAAATATGAAAATTTTATTTCTAGGTTACAATTGATTGGAATGAGTTATAGTAAATTTTGGAGGATCAAATGAATTGATTTGACATCTTTAATGATACTGAATGAGTGTTTAAAGGCCAAATTAAACAGAAAAGTAACTTATATGATTATAAGATTTTAAGCAGGTGTTAAAGAGAGGATGAAGGTTAATTTGAGAATGGAAACAAATTAAAATGGATACTTGAAAGCTTTTTAGTTTAACTCCATAGGTTTAACTTAATTTAGGAAAAAATAATGAAGCTTAGTGTCTAATAATGGTGTATAAGGATAATTATTAAATGAGGAAATTGAGAATTGAATGAAATCCTAGAATTTTCTATAATATCAATAAAGGTTAGAAAATTCATTAATGGAATATTAAAGTATTCTTAAGAGATATAATATTTTCAGTCAGATTTAATTATTTCCCTTTTATTTTTCTCTTCCACCGCCTCCCTCATTCTCCATTCTTATCCTATTTTTGACTTTCTTTTCACTCACTCTTCAATCACACAAAAACTCAGCAGAGAAAGGAAGAGAAAAGAAAAAAAAGAAAGAAAGAAAAGAAAAGGGAAAAGGAAACAGTCAAGGAGAAGGAAAAGAAAAGAAAGAAAGAAGAAAAGAGGAGAATCATCCAAGTAAAGAGAGGTAGGGGCTATTTCCTACACCTTATCATTCTTTTCCTTGGTTTTTGAAAGTTTTGAATTGAAACCTTGAATGAATATTATGAAATGAATATTGGATTTGAAGAAGTTATAATGGTTTTCTTGTGTTATGCTTTATAAGTTTAAGCTTAGTTTTGGGCTTGGAACTCTATGAATTTGTGATTGATGAAATGGGTTTGGAGGCTTACCCATATTTGATAAATCATCTTATGATTGATTTGGTTGTATATCTATCAAATGACATTATTTTGGTTGGTTTATATTTGATTAGTTTTGGCTTACTTTGGCTGAATACTTTGTTTTCTACATAAAACCAGGTGGTAATTGATTGTCACAAGAGGGTAATCAATTACAAAGCTGCAAAATGTGGTTCTGAAAATGTGTTAATCGATTACCATGAGCTAGTAATCGATTATCATGCTTCTAGAAGTTGAAAATTCAAGTGGTAATCGATTACCACAAGTGGGTAATCGATTACCAAGGTCTGATAATCGATTACCATGTCCTTAAATTGAGAAAATAGAGTCCTTTACCCATGGGAACCAAATGTAAACCCAAACCATATATCAATGCATTATAAATAGCTTGTTTGTGATATGAATATGCATCTAATCAACTATGGAAATGATTTTATGATGCATCGAATTAATTAAGAATGAATAATGATTTGTATGAAATTAGAATAGAATGATCACTTTGTGCATCTAGCATAAATTGTGAAATGATTTGATGAAGCATCTTGTTGTATGCATGAAGAGGATGATGATCAAAATGTATAATAAAAAGATGATATTTGACTTTCTAGGGTAGCCCATTATTTGATTTGGCCAAAAATAGATTTAGGAACCTCAAACCTAAGGTAAGTCTTGGATAATGGTAGTGTGAGGATAGACATTGCCTCCCATTTCACCTGAGTTTTTCCTAGACATTAAGTACTTGAGGATGGACATTCCCTCTCTATTTGAGGTGATCCTAGATCATTGATAGTGTGAGGAAAGATGATACCCTCCTTATCAGAATAGTTGAGGATGAATATTCCCTCTCTATCTACAAATCTAGATTGAGGATGGACATTCCCTTACTAGATATGGCCTGGGTTACCCGAAGTAGTTTTGTGTAAGAAGATAAGACTGTTACAAATAGGTTGAAGTGCACCAACTTGAAAGCAGACTACTACCAAGTGTATGGTATTGTGAAGATGGACATTCCCTCCATACCTTTTTAACGAATGATGAAGGATAACTTGAATGATGATGAATGATGATTATAAGATTAACTTTATCATATGAGCTCATCTTTTATTGAATCATTGATATGATATTATGAATATGATGAGATTTGATGAATTATTTGGATATACAAATGATTTTGATAAATGATATAAACTGAATTTATGTTTCGGGAAGGGAAATGACTTGATTTGGCTTATCGGTACCTTTCTAAAATATAACTTGAGTTTTGTAATGAGTTTTTTCTGAAACAGCTAGAATTGTTATGATGACATGATTTTTACAACGAACTATCGAGAATTTTAAGATTTTCACCCCATTTGTTTGAATTTCCATGATAATTTTAGGAAGGACATATGCAGCCAAGTGGGATGAAAAACTTGGATGTAGAGATATTATATTTCTTTTTATATTAATAGTTGTACTTAGTTATACATATTTTGTGCCTTGAACGCAAGTTATGTACTTATCGTATTATGGTGTACAACTTGTATAAACTCCACTTCCAATTATATGTATAATATATCTCCGTTACAGGCTCATATATATTCTTTTTATATATATCTTCTAAATGTTTTGACTAAGATTGATAATAGTTATAAGGGACGTGCCTAATTCTAATTACTAATGCATAAGTCTAGATATGTTATTAGTACTAGTATTGGGACATTACACAACATGCTCAACAATCAACAACTAAAGCTGGAACAGTGTTAACAAGCTCGGTATGAGTAACCTTTGAGCATTTAGGAGTAGGAGCTGGAAGGCCAGTTTTTGGGACCCATTTCACCGTTCTTTGAAAAATAGAAAGCAAAGATCACTTTTAACACATAAATAAACATAATACCCCACCAACTGACCCAAGGCAAATAGAAAACTTATGGAAATATAGTTTCAGACTGGTAAGGTCCAATTCCGACCGAAAAATGGTCGACCACTTTTAGGGTTTGCTCTTCTTTAGAATCTCAATTTCATCCCATTTTTCTTGAGTAAAGACTTCCTCAAAAATGGTGGGAGAGTTTCTAGACCCAAGAACCCAAGATAAAGGAAAGAAAGAAACCCCAACATCATCAACAAAACATTTTTTTACATAATCCCGAGGGACCACTTGAAAGGATTTGGTTTTAAAAGCTTTGTAGGAGGACTCATAAAGACCAATTATCTTTCTTCGTTGGATACAGGTAAAAGATATCAACCTAGTTGTGTTATCCTTATTAACAAAGGACTTGAAAAAATAAAAAAATTTGTATAAGTTGGTCCATAACCAAAATACTCACACAACAGAGTGAAATATTTATGATAATTGGGGTACAACTCTCAAAATTAGAAAAAGGAAGTCAAACTCGAAGCCGACTGAAAAAGTTTCATACATGAAAAAATTTACATCACCTTCCTCAATGATTAGGTTAGCACATATGCAATCATCCACACTACACGACTGTTACATATATTCCCCTTCCCTACCACTCTAAGTGATACAAATCCAAGACCATAAATTCTCCAATTTATCAATCAACTAATAATTCAAGGGAATAACCTGTGTTTCCTCAGAAAACTCCCATTGATCAAAAGTTTCTTCATGAGGTCTCAACTCAGTCATGTCCCAATCCTCATCAGCTATCCTGGTAAATAGATTAAATAAACTTACATTGTTGGAGGATGAATTAGAAGATAAGGAAGAAGAAGGGTCGGGTAAGGGATGTCAACCCCTATATCCCTTATAATAACCCTTTCCTGTTTAAACAAAGTAGCCCTAGTGGTGTTAGCATTTAAAACAACCCTCTCCACATGAAAAAAGGACTTAGCCTCATTAGTCTCCCCACAATTAACACTCGGCTTACACTCATCATTCTTTGACGCATATCCCATGTGTGTGTGGGAAGCTCATCCACAATCTTCACAAAACTATCACCACTACCCCCTTCTCTCCTTTAATCCCATGAATCATCACGGATGCATCTATAGAACAACAAACAAAAATCCAAATCAAACCCCAAAAACCTAGAAAGTACCGAAAAGGAAAAAGGGATAGAAATAAGAAAAAAACAACAAAAATAAAGGAAGAAAAGAGTGATACTGGATGAAATCACATGAGGAAGAGGTAGAAAATGTAGAAGGGAAGAAGATGGTCCACAGGACTAGAAAAAATGAATAAGAAATCCTAGAAGAAAAACCACCATGAAAACAATGAGCAAGAACAAAGGAAGAAGATGCATAAGTGAAAAAGAGGGACAGATGATAATTAAAAAGGGATGGAGGCAGCTGCAAAACCACTCGTGGATTTAATGGCCACAATAAGACCAAACCAATGACTTCAGTATGCAAACCTAATTGAATATCTAAAGATCAACATATTCTAATTGAACAGTGTGTGATAAGACATAACAAAGAACAAACAAGATAATATGTCGAGATTCAACCTAACATTAATGATTAATGATTGATGTTATGGTTGCAAACAATGTATGATTATGAGCCTGAAAATCGAGGCATTTTGGAATTTGAACTAACACAAGCAATAAAGGAAAATTGTTTCTAAGCTAAGCGTCAGAAGAAGGTTAGAACGGACTCTAAATTTCAGAAGCTCCATCACTCACTCACTTCACTCGCTCATTCTGAGCTGGGGGCTATGGACCATACTAGCTTAATTGGCCAAGCACAATACCTCAGTCGATCATCTATAAGCCAACCTAGTGACTCGATAATAACCTACTTGGCGACACACACTTGACCCAACATAATGTTCCATACTAAGGTTGGCCTAACTCAACTCTAACCCAACTCTAACCCATCTCCACCCAGCTCACACAAAATATATTGTAATTAACTAGACACGTGACTCAATGCAAATGGAGAGTTTTGCACAAAATCTCTTGCAATCATTACTAATGATCATTAGGTGCACAATTCGTACCCCATACCAGTTACTATAAATATTTGCTACTTACATCATAAAAGGGGTTCTCTCTTCTTTACCTCCCTCTCTCTCTACCTTATGTTACTGCCACCTTTAACCACCAATGACTTAGGCATTAGAGTGTGTAATGTCCTCCCTTCTAGCTTAACTCGATAGCTAGTGAAGTAGTGAATAGTTTGTCATTTATGTTAAATTGTATGTTATGTGGCTTGTCATGTTTAACTTAGCCAGCAAGTTATCTTTTAGGCAAAATAATTAAATAAATAAGTATATTAAATTATAAATTATGATTATGTGCTTAAAACATATAATTAAATAAATGTGCAAACAAATTAAGTAAATAAATATAGTAGAATTTTATTAGTGAATTTTATTATTTTTATTATTTAGATCCAGTAAGGATGCATTGTAAGTGGGTCTAAGCATTTACCTAAAATCCCATTGGATTAGAAAATATAAGTCATCATTTAATTAGGACCAATTAGGTGACATGCAGTCTAAAGTTAGTACTTAAGTTAATTTTCATTGGCTTGACAATAAAAATAGTTATAATTCTTATTTAGTTGAATTAAATGGTGATTTGACCCTAAGCCAATTGAGTTTCATGCAAGAAAGGATTTAAATATTAAAATACAATTCTAGTGTTAGCGATAAAACACAATGATCATAAGGTTTGCATTAGATTGAAATAAACCCTAATATGTCCTAAAGTGTGCATGGATGATGGTTTCATAACATTAAGTAGGTAAATCCTACCCAAACCCCTACACACTTCCTAACAGTGTCTTCCTCACTCACTCATACCCCGTATCGCCACTCACCCACACAATAACACAAATACACTCACTTAGTTAAAGAGAGAGCGAATGAAAGCCTGCGGATAAGAGAGCCACACATTAGAGCATTGCATAGTGGCTAAGGAGCAGTTATCTCTGTTGGTGTATACCCTATAGGTCGATGTATTTTGACAGTACTTATATACATTGTATTATGTTATTCCTTAATATATGAGGCATTTCATTTATTATGTTATTTATAATAAACATAATAAAGTCCTTAGAATAGTAAGTTTGATGTCATAGGACATCAAATGGATGACTTGATCGTGAGATCCTATTGGATAAAATTAGAATACTATTCTTAAATGTCCCTAGTCAAGTGTTATTGTTAAATAGGACAATAATAATGCATTGAGATTAGTATATGCATAGACTTATGACCATATCTCACGGGTCATGGATATAAGATATCATGTCTTCACATAGGTACATATTAGAGTAATGATGTATTGGACTGACTCGCCATGAGAACGCTACATGGATTTTACGTGAATGTCATAAGTGATTCTTATAGTGACAATAGTGTCTGTGGTCCTTTGACCTGAAATCACTACAATTCCTACATAATGAGTTGTGTGTTTTAATGCCATCAAACGACATCTGTAACAAGGTAATTATAAAGTTAGTTATTGGATATACCGCGAATCATGCAGAGGGATGTAAGTAACCTAGATGAGATTTGTCACTCCTACATAACAGGAGCGATATCTTTGGGCCCCCTGATTAAGTGAGACTGCGAAGTGCATAGCCATGCTCAAATAAGTCAATATAAGATACTAATTCCATTTGTTGTTACAAAGTCTACTCGAGTATCAGAAAATGAAGGATTGAACTATACAAGGGTGACATATTTCATGCCTTATGTTCAATCTAGATATCTTGACAAGGGGACTAAATGACATGGAAACATTGGTCATGGAAAGGTTACGTCAAATCACTGACATTCTCATTACTTGGGTAGCAGCGATGTGTTACTAGATATTGCTCACTGCTTGTAATATTAAAATAAGGTTTTAATATTACTGCCAACGTTATGAGAACCTGCAGGGTCACACATATAAAGCAGACTAAATTGGAGCAATAGATCCAAGTTGGACTCCGATTCAAATATAGGCTGGACTCATAACAGATGAGTCTAGGGTTACACAGCTTACCCTGCTGCTGCTCACACTCACTTAAGGCAGTCACTATTATAAATAGTACTTCTAAGGGGGCTACTAAGACGAATTACATAACCCTAGCTGCACCTACAGAAATAGTGAATGAGTGAGTGACAGGTTTTTTATCTCTTCACAGCTAGCACTGTGTTAGAGACATGAGGCTCCTTTTGTGGACGTTGGACGTTCGTGAGTCTGTTCGTGTGGATACCACAGAGACATCGTTGATGTTACGGTGTTGGTGATTCACGTCGTTTGTGTTTTCATCTCACTTCAATAGGTAATTTTAAAACACAGATTATGGCTTTTTTTTGCATGGATCCTTGGTGAGAATATTATTTTTCTATTGCGTGATGTATCCGTGATTCCCAACAATCTCATCTTACCCAAGTTGACAAAGCTGCTCACTTCTTCATACCCTTCCCAACACACCCCTTCACTTCACCAACCAACCAAATTCATCTCATCCCCTTCTTGGCTTAGGCGACGAGGTAGGGATTTCTATCATTTCCACTTCTTTGTCCTCCTTCCTTGGCATTTTGATTGAAGTATTGAGGTGTAGGTTAAGGTAAGAATGATGGTGGATGGTGGTGTGGTCTAGGTTGGTCTAGTGGGGTGAGGGTTTTTGGCTTTCATGGAGTTAATTTCCATTCTTGATGTTAAATACCATTTTCATGGTCTTGGAATGGTGGGAGGCCTTGTTGAAGGCCGTGGTGTTGGTAAGGTTGAGAGTATGGTAGTTTGGCCATGGTGGCCATGGAATGGCCCAAGGGAGGTATAAGGGTTTAGTTCAATTTAAATTATTGTTTAAATGATAATTAGGTAGTTCATGATCATGAATTTAATTTTAGTGTTGCATTGGAAGCTGAATTTTGATGGTTATTAATAGTGGAGGTCGCGACCTTGATGGCTGAGAATGGCCTAGGTTGGCCATGAGAGGTTAATCACCTCTAACCATGAGTTTGATGCTAATTAGGTAATAAGATGACATTAGAGTAAGATTTTGTAATGTTAAGTATAATGAAGGTGTTTGGAAGTCCAGCTAACCGAGGATCTAGAGGGAACCTTCCTCATTATATGTTACTTGTTCACTAAGTTACCCTATTAGTTCCTTCGTTATATGTGTTATGGTAACATGTGTGCTCATGAGTTAGTATTTATAATGCAAGTATCATATTTCTGTTAGTGGATATGAAATTACTGAGTTGTTGAAAAGATTATGAATTGCATTGAGAAGTCATAATCCTAAATGCATTGTGATTGGATTGTGCATTGTGACGTTCATGAGAATTAAATGTAAAAAGTATAATTTCCCATAGATTAGGTAATGGGGTACCTTACTAGAGGTAAGGAATGAGTAAATCACCTTGTCAGGGATAAGTTTTGTGTGGTGAAGTATGGTCATGGAGAGTGAGCTCACGTCTATCAAGTATACTATCACCCAAGCGGTTGAGAATAAGCAATTCCCTCTCGATATATAGGATAAAGTAACTTGCTCAAGAGAAATAGGATAAAGTAATTTACTCATGGGGTTAAGCATAAAACAATGATAATGAAGAATCATGAACTAAAACTTGCATTGACATTTACATTTTCACATATTTGATTGCATCATAGTTTCATTGAAAATAAAATGAATTCTTGTATTAGGAGTTGAAAGCTATTTTTGGCATAAGGCCCATGTTTGTTGAACTATTTTCTGTACCCCGATGCAGTTGGAACTATCATAAGATTATTTTGTTTTACTTAGTAGATTACTAGGAATTCTAAAAACCCTTACCCTGTATTTCCATGATATTTGGTGTAGTCTGCATTGTGAATAAAATTAAGATAAAAATCAGTTGCCAAGTTCCACCAAAAATATAAAAACCTTACAACTAGTTGTAGTTAGTAATGGTCGATCCACATAGAACTAATTCAATTAACACTATAAACTGATTCCTATATTAAACTCCGAAGAACAATAAATAGAAAAAGTGGATTTTGTTTGTTAAAACTAAGAATAGAAATTAAGTCTAAAGCAATAGCAGTAAACACGATTTGAATTACCAATTTAAATGTATTAGTTAAGATATGGAATCCATTACTAGATTTATATAATCATGCTAACCTACATATCCTTTATCCCAACATGATCAATTATGTCTTTATGAGATTGTGAGATTAATTCTCTGTTTTCCTTAGGTTTTGTTTAATTTAGCAACCACTCAAATTAAGCATTAATCACTAGTTAGCTATAAAGAAACCACTCTTATATCTACTTAATAATTGCATTAAGATTTAGAAAACTAATCACACTAAGGTCCAATCACACACCGGGATTGAATCGCTTAAATCATATGTTTCACTAGTCCTACCACCGCAACCGCGCATAGTAATCCTAGTTTTAACACTTTTGAAATTGGTAAAAACTATAAAAACCTTTATACTAAATTAAGATCAGAAACATATGAATAAAAACACAACTATATTGAAATAAAGAACTATGTAGGATTCATAAGATCAAAATGAAGGTTTCATCTTCCCTTAACCAAATAAGAAACTTAGCCACACATGGCAAATTCAAAATTAAAAGAAAAACGAAAGAAAGACTTCATCAAGAATACAAAAGCGAAAGAAAACTGAAGATCAACTAGTTTCCAATGATCGAGGTTGATTGATCTCCAATGGCTCAAACCCGATTCTCCAATCTTTGATCAAATCTCCCTCTCTCCTCTTCTTCCAATTCTCTTCAGTTGCTTGGCGGCTTCTATCCCAGATCACTCTCCTTTGGAACCGTAAATAGTCCTATTTATACCTTTGGGCCCATACCTTATCATTCAGATTCGAAATTGATTTTCTGGGTCGCAGACACGGGTGTCTTAGTCTATTAACATAATTTTCGTGAGAATGAGCAGGCAAAGAGGTATACAACCCCCCCCCCCCCGCGTGTCTAGTGACACAAGCTGTGTCTTTGATCGTGCTCAGCACTGGGTCCAATTGAGATGGCAGAGAAGGACATGACCCTCCTTGTGTCTGAGGACACGGGCTGTGTCATTTCATTTTTTCATGTTCAGCCCTGATTCTTCACATATGGTCTTCTCTCCTCGCTTCTAGAGGTGATGTTGATCTCCTTGAGTCTTTAGCTTTCTCCTCAAGTGGATAGCAAGCTTGGTTTGATGCTAATGGACTCCATCACTCAAAGATCTCCTAAAAAGTATAATTCAATTATGAACGCTTATAATCGCACTTAAGCATAGTTTCACAATAAGGATTCGATTAAGCTTCATATCTAGAAACTTAGCTAAATGTTAACAATTGAGCACATATAGAGTCCAATTAAATCAAATATAAGATATTTAAGATGTAGAAATAATCGATAAATCAATATTATGAATGAGCAAGCAACAAGATAGTCATGGTGCTGAATATTATTTTCTTTGGGTACAATTGATGTCTGGTGGTATTATTCCCCTGAGACTAATACCTATACTATTTATGGTACTGTGATGATTCACATAATGAACACCCTTAGGGTGTAGGTGGAGACCTATGGTGATGACCTGACTTAACTCCTTTTGATATACGTGTCCTGTAGGATCTTCTATTTTGCTTGTATTATATTCTAGGGCATGCATTTGATATATATGGTTGTTAGATGACTATCTAGACATGTGTATGTACGTAGCTATTTACCTGGACTATGAACTTAGTATGTAGCTTGTATGGACTGTGGACCATAGGTACTGATGCTTGTGGCTTGACACACACACACACACGTATATATACATGATGCACTTTTGTATGTTGATATGTGATGATGATTCATGATAGTTATTGAACTGATTGCTTGTTGCTTTTGATTAGTATGTTGAGTTTGAGTTCTACCTTGAAGAACTCACCTAGAAAGTAATGATATAATCAAAGGCATGTAATTAGCAAATACACATATCCAAGGACTTTCTATAATGCCCTAAGTATAATTACCTCACTATTCCCGGGATATATATTGAAGTAATCAACCCTGGCATGTCACATATTACCTCTAAACTAAACTAGACATGAACCCCCCTTTTTTTATAATAACAATTGCTTATTCTTACTCATAACTTGTGTCTATAATTACTATTAAGCCTTGTGAGAGATTGTTTTGCTTATCTTGGAACAAGCAAGATCGATTTCCTTTCAAGTTAAAAGTCCACTTAATTAAATTATCGATCCATTTGTTAGATCCGTTTAAAATACTCATGAGTCCTCTTTAGAGAACTTACAGTTTCCTTTCATAAAACAAATTGTAAAATTATAATCCTACCCAACTACCAAGATAATACAGAAACTAGTCATCATATATGCATATAAGAGGTTAAGGTGTAGGCATCAGTACTTACACATAATCACATTTGTTAGGCCTCATGTTATACATACATACATCATCAAAATACAAATATCAATGAGGGCAATAGTACCTTGTTCATCACATTAACATCAGTCAATATTTGCATCAGTACCATCATCAAATATACAAGTGTCTTGATAGGTATACATATATCTAACATACAACCATGCACAGATATGGTACACTATGATAACCATAAACAACCACATCCTAGATGTAAGCCTTTCATAAAAAGAAGTACAGTAATCTAACAACAAGGTCAGATGGGTGGAAAGAGGATGATGACCCAAGGTGAGTAGCTCATATATAGCCACACATTCATGTAGACTATGTATGAGTTAGTTGTAACATCTTCCCTGATCTATTAGTTTTAAGAATTAATATAGAAGCTTATTAATATTTGTGTTAATCATCTATTAATTTTGGAATTATTCTAAGCTAGTTTAGGTATGATGCTATAACCCATGACATGGAAAATAAGTCATATTAGCTCATAATTTAATACAAATTGTCTAGATGATGAAAATAAATATAAAAAAATTATTTCTCTATCACGAATAATTAGAATGAGTTGTGGTAAAATTTGGAGAATTAACTGATTTTGTTTGGCATTTTTAATAACATAAGATAAATGTTTAAAGGCCAAATTAAATAGGAAAGTAGCTTAGAAAATTATGAAATTTTATGGAAACGTCAAGTAGAGGATGAAGAATATTTTAGAAATGAATACAAGTTAAGATAGATACCTGTAGGCCTATTAGCTTAATTTCTTAGGTTTATTTTAACTTAAGGAAGGGTAATAAACGTTAGTGACTGATAATAATGTATAAAAAATTATTAAATGATGAACATAAGGATTGAATATAGTCCTAGTACTTTCTATAACACCAATGAAAGTTAGTAAACTTCTTAAAAGAAGATTCAAGTATCCCTAAGAGATACAATATCTCCATTAAAACATGAAAGTCAAACCATCTTTATCCCTCGACATGTCCCTTTCATGCTAGCTGGCAACAAAACATGAGAAGGAAAGGTGGAAAAGGAACATGAGAAGGTAAGGAGGAAAAGGAAAAGAAAGAAGAGGAAGAAGGAAGAAGAAGAAAAATAGAGGAAAAGTAAGTAAAGAAATACCACTTTCAAGGGAGTTAAGGTAGGGGGTTGTTGTGTATTTCTACTAAACTTCATCATTCTTTGTTCTTTGAATTTCTCATGGATGAGTTAGTAAAGAGATTATCATGGTTTTTATGATGCTGTGGTTGTATATATGTATATAACCTTAGAGTTTGAGATTGTTGATATATATATATATATATATATATATATATATATAAAAAATTAATGGATATGATTTCCATTAAGTTACCACAAAGTTTTTAGTTTGAATTTATGTTTGTGGTGGTTTGGTTGAATTGATAAGTGATGGAATAGAAAGAAGTAGAAGTTGGTATAAGATGAAAATGGTTATGTATATATGGTTGATGTGATTCAAGTATAATATATATACATATGCATGCAACTATTTGAATTTGATATTGATGAATTATGGGACACCATGAGATTGCTTTGATTTATCACATGGTTTAGTTTGAAGACATGTATATGATTATTTGGTTTTGATTTGCTTTACAACCTTGAGGTTTTATGTGGGTTTGACATGTTTAGGAACCATTTTCTAGTGTTGAAAGCATCAAATAATCGATTATGGAAGTTGGTAATCGATTACCTATTCAAAGAGGTCGTTTCTGAGCAATCTGTTGCTGGGTGATTAATCAGTCAAAAAGTGACCGATTAATTAGTCAGTAACATAAATGAAAATGGCTTGAGAGATTAATCGCTCAAAAAGTGACCGATCAATTGGTCAATGACAGCAAAAATAGAGGATTTTCTACTAGTGTTGGGCAATTAAGCAGTGGATTTTTAGGTGATTAGTTGCCTAATGACAAAAACTTATCAGTCCCCTATTTTGCTTAAACAAAGTTCTATATTGAATGAGATCTTTAACTAAAGCAATGTTTATTTTTAATGTGCACTTATTGACTTAGAGAAATGATGATTTTATGCACATAGCTCCTTTGAGAATGATGATTTTGTGCATTTAGTTACTTGTGGAATAGAGTAACTATTTTTATGCACTAGGTATATGATGAATGAGTGATATTGTATACTTAGTACAATTGAATTGTACACTTGCTATGATTATGAGGGTACAAGAATTGTATTGCTCCTTTGAAATATTAAAGTTGAGCTAGAATGGAATGATGAATTAAGAATTGCTCCTTTAAATTATTAAAGTTGAGCTAGTATTTGATTTTAAATAATATGTGTTCATGGAATAAAATATATTGGACATTTATCCTTGAAAGGGGGAGGAAAATGGTCCTTAGTTGCTATTCCCACATGAAGGGTAACCATTTGAATTGAATATTCAAATTTGGCATTAGTGAGTTTTCGAAATGATCCTGTGTGGTGTAGCATCCAAATATTTCTATCCTAATATATTTGACATATATAAGAATAACAAATACTAGTCATGCTACTTTCAAACATACATCAACTAAACCCATAACATTTATACAAATAATTATAGAGAGCTACGATAACAAAAGTTATATATATATATATATATCACTGCCTCAACAAGCTCAATGTAATACATAAACTTTCATAACAATAAGATCTAGTGTAATATATACAAACTTTGTCAACATAAAGTGTATAAACTATATTAATCTTCATACATCTTCTGCTTCCCTTTTGAGGAACTCGCACCTGGAATTACATGGTAACACAATCAGGGTGAGAAATTACATATTTCAATTGAAGTATTCCAAAACCAGTATTTTTTTTTTTTTACATTCATAAAGAATACATGTCTATCAAATTAACACTTCAATCACAGAAGCACACAATATACCCATCCTAGAGATACTAAAGCAATGTCTCCACCTCAGATATATGCAATCACCTATACAATTACAATGTCATGAGTTCATGTCATGGTGACAACCGCCTATACAATCGCCATGCTATGCCAAATTATGTCTAGTGTTTATGCCTATGTAATATCCTAAGCATGAAATGAATAATGTTATGATACCAAGTCCATGGAAATGTCATGATATGCATGAGTCCTGAATGAAGCAATGGAAATCACATGCATAACCTTGAACAAGCACTAGAAATCACATCCAGCAGTTTTCTCTCTGAGTAGTGAAATCCATCAACTACGCAATCATCAATATCACAGAGGAAAATCCATCCTAAAAAACATAGAGAGGATATTACTCACCTCAACTACACAAGGAAATCCATCCTCAAAGTTAGACAATAGGGAGGGAGTTGCATGTCCTTATGCTATCATAAATCATATCAACAGAGGAAGTCCATCCTCAACTCATCACAATATACAACATAGATATATATACATACCCATGCCTAATTACTTCCCATAATTAGCATAACAAATCAACTTGATTCAAATACATTCACTCTTCATGAAATACTCCTATTAGAGTCTCCACACTCACTAAGAAGCATAAAAGAAGAATTTATTCCTTTACAAGGTTTCATTGCATCACACAATCATTTTTGAGAAAAAATAGGGTCTCACGTCACAGCACAACACAGCCACGCTGCGGGCCCTAGCTTTCAGGTTCCATTACTGGACGTGAATTTTTCGCACGCCACAGCACAAGTAGCAGAACATGGATTCTGCAAAATTTTACAGATCTGAGTACTGTTCCATTGGAACTTACCCTTCCTCCAATCACTCAAACCTCTCATCCAAGTGATTTCCAACCTTACACAATGTCTATTTACACATTCCAACTCTTATACAACTTTAATTTCACTCAATCAAACATTCATGAATGAATCAACCACTTAAAACTCTAAAATCCCATTTTCATCTCCAATAAATACCAAGGGAGTCTAAGAGCTTAAAGGCCATCTCAATGTATTCAATAACTCAGAATCAAGCCATCCTCAAGTTCTCCAAGATTCAAGTTAAAACAACCATAAACAACTCAAAACCTAAATTTACACATCAAGCCAAACTCATGAACAAGATGAAGAGAATAGGAAGATGAGTCAAAAATAAGGTTTTCCACCTACCCTAACCTTCAGAAGTTGAAATCACTAAGCACTTCCTCTTTGCTTGATTATTCTCCTCCTTTTGCTCCTTGTTTCCCTTTCCTTTTGTGCTTTCCTGCTTCAGTCGTGAAAAGAGAGAAGAGAAATAAGAGAAATATCTCATTTTGGCCTTAAATATACCAAGGCAACACCAAAGGTGAGAACCGTGTCTCACAAAGTCACTTAAGTGACTTAACATAAAACCCGATATGTAAAGAATGCTTGGATTTCACCAAACTAAGTTTCTTAACTTTCAAGTTTAAAATAGATCCTAAGATTCATAAAAAATCTTGTTTCATCATTTCCACATTTTCACATTTTTTTTATATCTACTAGTAGTCAATATGGTATTAAAACACACAACTAGTATGCTTAAAAATGCCAAACTAACTCCAATTAACCTCAAATTTTAAATGTAGCATAGTTCACTCATTTTTTATCAAGAAATAAATTCCCCACATCTATTTCCATTAACTGAATAGTTTAACCCATTTCTAGGGCCGATAACAACTATATTTCACACAGAGTGTTGTAGCAGAGTGACTAAACATGCTCAGAAAGTCACAAAATTCAACAAACATGTTAAATAAGTAATAGGCTACCTCTGTAACCATTTACAAGTTTAACATGATTTCAAAGGTGTTACATTTCTCCCCTCTTTTTTAAAATTTTGTCTCCAAAATTTGGTTTACCTAAAGGTAAGAGTCCTAAACAACTTACACATAACAACAGGTAAAACCAAATCTCAAGAAAACAAAATTACTCAACAAGTACAACCATGTACTCACTTTTCCTGAACCCAGAGACTATGTTGTCTCCTCACCTTATAGAATGTAGACTCTCCCCTGGGCCGTAGGCTTAGCATCTGGTTTAGCCTCTTTCCTCTAAGGACAATTCTTTGCATAGTGTCCCTTCTCGCCACACTTGTAACATGTTATCTGATCCATTATACATACCTTATTCCCATGGTGTCTGCCACACTTGGTACACCTCAGAACTTGATCACCCCTCTAAACTCGCTCATCTTTTTTTTTTGTGGGTAGCTGGATTTAGAAACACCTTTCCCATATCCAAACCACTTTTTTCTTCTTCTGAAGGTTTTGCAATCTCGCTCTGATTGAAGATGGAGATTATCATATTCCACGATTCTGCACTTATTCACCAAGGATGGGAAATCTCTAATCGCCAAAGGCCTCACTACCCTTTTTACATTGCTCCTCAATCCGAATTCAAACCTGACACACTTTTAGTTCTCATTCAGATTGAGTCTAAACTGAGAAAAGAACTTGGACAACTCATAAAACTTAGCCTCATATTTCCCAACTGTCAAGCCCCCTTGTTGAAGACTAGGAAACTCCATCTCTTTGTCTTTCTACAAGCTTCTTGGAAGTATTTCTCCAAAAATGTATCCTTGAATACTTCCCAAGTGATCAGTGTCCTTGCTACCTCCAGCAATCTCCTAGCACTTTGTCACCACTGCTCCGCTTCCCCTCCTAACATATAGGAAGTGAAGAAAACTCTTTGCTCATCCTAGCAAACCATTACTTCATATATCTTTTCTAACTCGGTCAACTAATCTTATGTTTTCACCGGATCATAGTCCTTCCTAAACATCGAAGGGTTCATCTTTCTAAACTCCGAAATATCAAGAAAATGTTAGTTTCTCTCAACTAGTACCTTCTATGCTGGTGATGGTACTGGTTGTTGAGGTCCTAACCTTTCCAGCATCCTAGCAGTTATTATTACATGCTCTCTCATTGCGTTGGCAGTTACGGCTGCCTGCGCTATTTGCTGCCTCATAGCATCGGCTATTGCCATCATAGCTACGGCCATATTAGTGCCTTCACCAAGTGTGCTCCTGGTTTCTCTGGTTCACCTTTTAGGTTCCATAGTTTCCTGTACACACAGAAACAACAAATATTAAGCTGCAGTCTCAATACTATGTAACTGTGCAATAGTATCTAACAACACACAATAGAAGGTAAGTCATACAATTCCACTCAAACATCACAAACAAGAGACACAGAAATGCATAACACACAAGGAAACTCTTATACATGCCTAAGCATAGTTAGTCCATACCTCGGTTCAACAAGATGAACTGCTCTGACACCATAATGTAACATCCCAATATTTCTATCCCGATATATCTGACATATATAAGAATAACAAATACTAGCTATGCTACTTTCAAACATACATCAACAAAACCCATAACATTTATACAAATAATTATGTAGAGCCATGATAATAGAAGTTATATATATACTTCACTGCATCAACAGGCTCATTGTAATACATAAAATTTCATAATAACAAGATCTAGTATAATATATACAAACTTTGTCAACATAAAGCGTAAAAATTATACTAATTTTCATACATCTTCTGCTTCCCTTTTGAGGAACTCACACCTAGAATTACATGGTAACACAATCGGGGTGAGAAATCACATATCTTAGTAGAAGTATTCCAAAACTAGTTTTTTTGTTTTTTACATTCATAAAGAATACATGTCTATCAAATTAATACTTCAATCACAGAAGCACACAATATCCCTATCCCAGAGATACTATAGATCCATCTCCATCTCAGAGATACGTAATCGCCTATGCAATTACAATATCATGAGTTCATGTCATAGTGGCAACCGCCCATACAATTGTCATGCTATGCCAAGTTATGTCTAGTGTTTATGCTTATGCAATATCCTAAGCATGAAATGAATAATGTTATGATACCAAGTCCATGGTAATGTCATGATATGCATGAGTCCTGAACAAAGCAATGGAAATCACATCCATAACCTTGAACAAGCACTGGAAATCACATCCAGTAGTTTTCTCTCCGGGTAGTGAAATCCATCAACTACGTGGTCATCAATATCACAGAGGAAAATCCATCCTAAAAAACGTAGAGAGGATATTACTCACCTCAATTACCCAAGGAGATCTGTAACGTCCCAGGATTGCTTGCAGGATTGACGAGTGTCTCCACAAACCAACACGGATATTTTTAGTGTGCTTTTATCCTCACTCACACGCATCCTAGGAAACTTCCCAAAAGGTCACCCATTTCACAATTGCTCCAGGTCAAGCACGCTTAACCATGGAGTTCTTATACTCTAGGCTCCAGAAAAGAAGTTACAACTTGTTGATATAGCTACGCCAAATCAATTCCTTTAAGATATCCTTAACTATACAGTCTCATACCTGCACAGTCTCTGAATCCCTCTCATTATGGTGCGTATTCAGTTCATTCATGCGACCCTTCGCCTAGAAGCCTTCCAGAAGCCGCTCCTTGTCCTTGCTTCATTGCACCGGCGATCACTTCCCGCCCTCATTGGCCCCGGGACACACATGCCCACCAACTTCTGCTTGGTTTGTCCCCGAACCACACCGTACTGGGAGATGTCCTGTCTCTGATACCATTTGTAACGTCTCGGGACTACCTATAAGATTGACGAGTGTCTCCACAAACCAACACGGGTCTTTTCAGCGTGCTTTTATCCTCACTCACACGCATCCTAGGAAACTTCCCAAGAGGTCACTCATCCCACAATTGCTCTAGGTCAAGCACGCTTAACCATGGAGTTCTTATGTTCTAGGCTCTCGAAAAGAAGTTACAACTTGTTGATATGGCTACGCCAAATCAATTCCTTTAAGTTATCCTCAATTATGCAGTCTCATACTTGCACAGTCTCTGAATCCCTCTTATTCTGGTGTGTATTCAGTTCATTCATGCGACCCTTCGCCTAGAAGCCTTTCAGAAGCCACTCCTTGTCCGTGCTTCATTACACCAGCAATCACTTCCCGGGGCCGACGAGGGTGGGAAGTGATCGTCGATGCAATGAAGCATGGACAAGGAGCAGCTTCTAGCAAACTTCTAGGCAAAGGGTCGCATGAATGAACTGAATACACACCGAATTGAGAGGGATTCAGAGACTGTGCAGGTAGGGGACTGTATAGTTGAGGATGGCTTAAAGGAATTGATTTAGCGTAGCCATATCAACAAGTTGCAACTTCTTTTCGGGAACCTAGAATATAATAACTCCATGGTTAAGTGTGCTTAACCTGGAGCAATTGTGGGATGGGTGACCTCCTAGGAAGTTTCCTAGGATGCGTGTGAGTGAGAACAAAGCTCGCTTATAAGACTCGTGTTAGTTTGTGGAAACACTCGTCAATCCTACAGGCAGTCCCGAGACGTTACAAGAAATTATTTGTTTCAAGATAAATAGTCATTTTCTAATATTTGTGATTTTTAAGAATTTTTGTGGATTTTTCGGGAAACGTTGAATATTTTAATATATTCCTCATTTTACGTGTGCACTGAGCAAAGCTGGGAAAATAAAATATTTTCCTTGAGGCTAGTAAACTTTAGACTGTGGAAACGTCAACGAGGGATCTTACTAAACCCGAGGCCGGGCACAATTTACGAGCTTCATATTTTTTGAGATTTTATCTAATAAATAAAATCTCTGTACGTACTATTAAGTAAAATTTTACGATACGCTCTATTATCCGTTGGATAATTAATACTGGCTTTATGCATAGTAATAATTATCCATTGGGTAATAGCTTGTAGTGAAAACCCTAATCACCATATTATCCTATTATTTTAATTACCCTATCACCTAATTATCCTATCCAAATGTAATCTACTTTATGTCTAATCAAATCCACTTTTGAAAAAGTTACCAAGCTTCTCAAGGAAGCTACACACCCTCTCTCTTCCTCTCACACTCCATGGCTGCATGGCCAATTTGGAGACCAAATATTCATTTTTCATTTAATTAGTTCTATTCTAATTTCAAAACCCTAAAAGCCATCATCATTTCTACTATCAACTTCTCTCCCTTCATCTTTTCTCTTCACATTTCTCCTCCCTCTCTCTAACTCCACGACAGTCACATCCTTTCACCCACAACATTTGTTTAATTTTTTTCAAGCTTCTCTTTTGTTTGAAATCCACCTTTTGACTTGGAAGACTTCCTTTTGTTGGAATCATCTTCAAGGAGCTCAGACATTCCCTCAATTTCATCTTCTTCCACCATTGAAGCTCAAAGTTTGAAGCTTTAAGGTAAAAGATCATAGCTTTTTCAATCTTCCATCTTATTTTCGTGATCCATGGTCACTTTGGTGACTATGGATACCATTTCCAAGCTTTGATTTTGATTTTTATGGATTTGAACACTCTAGAGTTTTGAGGAGGTGAAGGACGAAATTTCCAAGGAAAAAGGAGTTTGCTTTCTTTGTTCTTCTCTTAGGTAAGAGGAAGATTATTCTCTTCAACCCATTTTGGTGGTGAGGAACTTATTGTGGTGTTGATAAGGTGAAACCCATTTATGGGGTACCCATTTGTTTGAGTGATTCTAGTTGTGTTTTGATTATTTGAATGGTATGATTTTGATGTATGTTGATGGATCTTGGAATGTTTGAAGGATGGAATGGATTTTTGGGTGTTTTCTGCACTTCTAAAGGATTACACGGCCTAGGCCGTGTGAGGGCGCACGACCATGTAATCCAAGGCTATCAGAAAATGGTCTGGGCATTTTCTGCAGAATTTTAGAGGCGTACACGGCCTAGGCTGTGCATTTTGGCACGATCGTGTATTTTGGCACGACCGTGAAATCGAGGCCGTGTAATTCCTCACGGCCGTGTAACCTAAGTGCTGAAAGTTTGTGAGTTTTTCTAACCCCTTGGAGGCTCCTGGTCTCCTTGGGCACTGGTTATAAAGCTTTTATACTAGAATGAACTTAATTAATTGAACGATTAGATCCTTAATTAGGATTTCATAATATGGAAAGAATAAAGAACAAGTCTTTAACTTATAGCTTGGAGTAGTCTTTGAATAAAGAAAGAATATGAGCATGAGTGAGGTTGTGAAAAACATAATGAAATTTAGGTTTAACTTTTATGATAACTATGAATGGTGTTGTGTTCACCCTTAAGGTTTGATATTGACTTGATGTGGGTCCGTGAATGGGATCAATGATTGTTGGTAAACGATATGACAAGTGATTTTAGGCATGATATGATATGGTTGTGAATCCATATATGAATATATATGTATGCATTGAATCCATATGCATTTGAAGCATGATTGATATAGTCTGACATGATGAGCATGCATTGAGAAAGTTCATTGGACTATTGTTAAGACCATGTTGCCTAGGAGTTGAATCACACTTATGTGCGGGTGCGAATAGACAAGTGTAGGTCACTTATTGACCTTGGGGGCATCGAGGTGCGGGTACCTCGCAATGGACAGTTGGTAGCTCTTCTGTCCGTGGGGCAGATCGATGCAAACACGCCGATGATTCGGACCGAGATACTGTCCTACAGCGAGATCTGTGTAGAATGTCTTGTACAATGCCATGATGTGCACATTGTTAAATTGAGAATTTTAGCACTTGAAGGCCTCGGCAACCGCGATATAGACATATCTCCTAATCATTCTCTCTGATGTTAATGTCTAGCTCCATGGAGTAGGATTTTCGGTATCATGTACATGTGCATAGTGAGTCATCATATCATTTGACATTTACTTATTTATATGAAAATTTAATCTATTATTTTATTACTGTTATAACTACCTGGAATTGCTAAGTTGTTTATTATCTGTTTTTAATGTTGATTCCTATTCCTGAAATGTTATGTGGGCATTATGCACCGTTTTGTTTCTTTACTGCCATAATTGGTACTGAATGTAGAATATCTTACCTCTTTTCTATATTTACTACTACTCTGTTTTACTTATGTGACTCTCTGAAGATGTCGGTGAAGAAGGAGAAGTACACGAATTCCTGGGTTTTTGGCTTGACTTTGACTAGTACCGGTTCTGATCATGATGGCACGTCTGCAAGGCTTTTTGGGATAAGTGCGACTGACTTTCCTCGGAGGTCTGGACTGCTGGCATATTAACTTTAGCTCGGACCACTGTGTTTATCTGGGAGACGTGACGGTGTCTCTAGCTTGGGGGCATTATAATCCGCCTATCTTTACCTGTAGTGTTTGGTTGCATTTAGAGTTTTACTTGCCCATTAGGGATATGTGGGGTGAACATTATTACACCCCACAGGAGGATTCATTCCTCTCTACTGCTCGAGCCCCCGCCTGTAACTCGGTGGCTCCGATGAGGGTTTCCTCTGACGAGGAAGACCCTAAAGAGGATCTAGCTACGATTCCTTCTCTTTCTTCTTAGGGGCTGATACTATCGATAGTCACTGATGGCTATTTGTCTTTCTTTTGGGGCTTGATATTCTTTTTGGGGGTCTGTATATCATTTTTGGGGGCATGTAAAGCTTTGGCTTCTTTTTGATGAGCCTTGATGTAATTAATAACTTATAGCATGTACTTAAACAATATATATATATAATGTACCTTTTGCATGGAGGTATGGTTTAATCTTTATGTTTTCGCTAAGTTTATGTTTTCCGCTTACGATTACATTTACAAAAAAAATATATACATACTTGTATATCTCTTATAAGTGTTAGTACATTTGAATATTTCTTTGATGAACATATTACTAAATATATATATATATATATATATATATATATATATATATATATATATATATATATATATATAAAAGATAATTGAAAGAACCAGGTCTTAACCTATATGATTTATTCCCGCATTGCTTATTTTTTATGTGACGTTCCCTCTTAAAAAGAGGCATTACATTAAGTTGGTATTAGAGCCCCGGTTTATGTTTTCTTTGGGTCTTTATGGTTAACTCTGACTTGTTTGTGCTATGTGACTCTCTGTGATTGGTATTCTGATAAGATACATCTAATTTTTCCTTGTGTTTTCAGTTAGTCTTACTTGAAAGAGCGTAATGGCACGAGGTGGAGGCTTGGCTGCAGCAATTGAGGCGATGCAACGAATAACTGAGATTATGGCGCAACAAACAGAGAGGACTGCACAGCAGTAGGAAAGGGCTGCACGACAGCTGGAAGCGTCGGCTGATGCTTAAAATTTAGTGGAGTTCCGTCACCACAATCCTCCTCAATTTAAAGGAGAATTTGATCCGGAGAAAGCTAGTCTGTGGATCAAAGAGCTGTAGAAAATCTTCAGAGGCATGAACTATGCCAATGACAAGAAGGTAACTTACGCCGCTTTTATGCTAATTGGGGATAGTGAAGACTGGTGGAACGGGGCACAGAGAGTGTTGGAAGCTGAAGGTCACGCAATCACTTGGGAGGTATTCAAAAATAAGTTCTTAGAAAGATATTTCCCCGCAAGCGCAAAGCATGTAAAGGAGATGGAGTTCCTTAGCTTGAGGCAAGGGAACTTAACTGTTAATGAATATGCCGCACTATTTGAAAGCTTGCCAAAATTTTCAACATATTTCCAGCACCAGCCGGACGAGGTGTGGAAGTGTCAAAAATTCAAGGAAGGATTGAGGTATGATGTGAAAAGAGCAGTCATCACCTTAAAGATCAACCAATTTTCAGAGTTGTTAGATACGTGCTGCCAAGTAGAAGCTCTAGATCAACCTCGAGACACAAGAAATAGAAACTTTGGACCTACTAGGTTCCAAAGAGGAGGTGACAACAATGCGAATCATTTTTAGAAGAAGCCTTATTCTCGGCCACCAGGAAATCAACAGCAAACATCTGGTGGAGGACCCAGTTGAGGTTCTGGTGGGAACTGAACCAGAAAGAATGTGGCATTTTCTTTGAAATGTATAATGTGTGGGAAGGATCACCTAACAAGGGATTGTTCCATCAGGGGAATTATCTGTTATCAATGTGAAAAACCTGGACACATCTCCAGAGATTGCAACCAAGCTAAGGCTGAGCCTTCAGTCAATGCTACACAAACTGCAAAGCCGCAAGTAGAAGGCAAAGTCTACACCATGAGCGGAGATGAAGCCTCCGAATCTGAAGATCTTATTCAAGGAGAGGGCACTATAGGAGGTAATCTTTTGACTGTACTGTACGACTTTGGGGTAACCCACTCTTTCATTTCTTATGACTGTGTACGATAACTTAATTTACTTGTGTCTTCCTTACCTTTTGACTTGACTGTTTCTACTCCCACTGATAAACCTGTTGTTACTACCAAAGTCTGTTTGAATTGTCCTTTAATTGTTGAGGGTCAAATCTTTTCTGTTGATTTGATATGTTTACCCCTTTCTCAGGTAGATGTAATTTTAGGAATGGATTGGTTGTCTTCCAACCATATCCTATTAGATTGTTCTAGTAAAACTATAATTTTTCCCATGGATGAGGATTCTAGATTTTTGATGGCCAACCAAGTTCGAGCTTTCTTGAAAGAAGGAGCTCAGGGATACATGCTTTTGTCTTCCTTGAAAGTCGAGAGCAAGGTTAATGTGAATGCAATTCCAGTGGTTAACGAGTTCCCCGAAGTCTTTCCTGATGATGTACCTGGTTTACCACCGAAGCGGGAAATAGAGTTTGCTATTGATCTTGTACCCGAATCTGGTCCTATATCTATAGCGCCTTACAGAATGTCATCATCGGAGTTAGCAGAACTTAAGAAGCAGTTAGAAGAACTTTTGGAAAAGTAGTTTGTTAGACCCAGTGTGTCACCCTAGGGAGCACCAGCATTGCTAGTTATGGTACTTCATGATTGTGTGTGGACTATCGCTAACTAAATAAGGTCACGATCAAGAATAAGTATCCACTTATAAGGATAGACGACTTAATGGATTAACTGAAAGGAGCAGCAGTGTTCTATAATATCGATTTGTGATTGGGCTACCATCAGATTCGAGTAAAGGCAGAGGATATTCCCAAGACGACTTTTCATACCCATTACGGTCATTACGAGTACCTTGTAATGTCGTTTGGTGTAACAAATGCACTTGCCATATTCATGGACTACATGAACAGAATTTTTCGTCATTACTTGGACAAATTCGTTGTTGTCTTCATTGATGACATTCTGATCTACTCTCAAAATGAGGAGGATCATGCTGAACACCTCAGTATAGTTCTCCAGATTCTAAAGGAGAAGAAGTTGTATGCCAAATTATCGAAGTGTGAATTTTGGCTAGACGAAGTCAAGTTTTGGGTCATGTGATCTCGAAGAAAGGGATTGCAGTGGATCCGTCAAAAGTGGAAGCAGTTCTATAGTGGGAAAGACCGAAGATGGTGACAGAAATTCGAAGCTTTGTGGGGTTAGCTGGATACTATCAAAGGTTCATTGAAGGAATCTGTAAGATAGCAGGGCCACTCACTCAGCTTACGAGAAAGAACCAAGTCTTTGAGTGGACTAATGCTTGCGAAGATAGTTTCCAAGAATTGAAGAGACAACTAACTACTTCACCAATGTTAGTTCTCCCTGATCCAAGTGAACCCTTCGAAGTGTATTATGATGCTTCGTACCAAGGATTAGGATCTGTGCTTATGCAAAATGGAAAAGTGGTGGCTTATGCTTTGAGGCAGTTGTGAGTGCATGAGAAGAACTATCCAATGCACGACTTGGAGTTAACAGCTGTGGTATTCGCTTTGAAGATATGGAGACGTTTCCTTTATGGAGCGACGTTCAACGTCTTTAGCGACCACAAGAGCTTGAAGTATTTGTATAATCAAAAGGAATTGAATATGAAATAGTGAAGGTGGTTGGAATTCCTGAAAGACTATGATTTTCGACTCCTGTATCACCCTGGAAAGGCAAACGTCGTGGCAGATGCTTTGAGTAAGAAGATGCTCAGTATCTCTGCCACGATAATCAAGGAAAAAGATTTGATAGAGCAATTCAGGGATGTATGGTCCTTTGTGGAATTGACACCGGGGAAGATTTACATGAACATGGTCACCATTTCAAGTGAGTTAATGGAGGACATCCAAGAAAAACAAAAAGTTGACAAGTTTCTACAAGAAGAAAGGGAGCTGATGAAGCAAGGCAATGTGACAACCTTTGAGGAAGGAACTGATGGAATTTTGAGATTTAGAGGTAGAGTATGTATACCCAAGGATCAAGAGCTTAGGAAGTATATTCTGGAACACACTCACACGAGCAAGTTGAGTATGCATCCGGGGATAACTAAAATGTACTAAGACCTGAAGAAGTTATTTTGGTGGCACAGGATGAAGAGCGATATTACCAGATGTGTGTCATCTTGTTTGGTTTTCCAGAAAGCGAAGGTTGAGCATCAAAGACCGTCAGGAATGTTACAACTTCTATCCATTCCCGAATGGAAGTGGGATATCATTGCGATGGACTTTGTGGTGGGATTACCGAAGACTAAAAGGGGTTATGATTCGATATGGGTAATTATTGATCGACTCACAAAGTCAGCATATTTCCTCCTAATCAATATAAAATACAACATGGAGAAGTTGACTCAATTGTATATCAGTGAGATCGTTAGACTACATGGTGTGCCTACCAGTATTGTTTCTGACAGAGATCCAAGGTTCACCTCAAAGTTTTGGCAAAGTTTACAAGAAGCGTTGGGAACGCAGTTACTTCTGAGTTCTGCTTACCATCCACAAACCGATGGGCAATTAGAAAATATGATCCAATCATTGGAGGATTTGCTCAGGGCTTGTGCCTTAGAACAGATTGGAAGTTGGGATGAAGTTTTACCATTGGTAGAGTTCATTTACAACAACAGTTTTCATTCAAGCATAGGGATGGCACCCTATGAAGCTCTGCATGGACGACGGTGTCGAACACCTTTATGTTGGTACCAAGACGGAGAGCGCCTTACACCTGATATTATATAGCAAATGACTGAGAAGGTCAAGATGATTCAGGAAAAAATGAGGATAGCTCAAAGTCGGCAAAAGTGCTATGCAGACAAAAGAAGAAAGACTCTTAAGTTTGAGGAAGGCGAGCATGTGTTTTTGAAAGTCACGCCAATGACTAGGGTTGGCCGAGTTCTGAAATCTAGAAAACTTACTCCCAAATTCCTTGGACCATACCAAATTCTTCACCGGATAGGTCCAGTAGCTTACCAGATAGCCTTACCACCTTTTCTTTCAAACCTTCACAATGTCTTTCACGTGTCACAACTGCGAAAATATATTCTTAACCCAAATCATGTCATAGCACCGGACACAGTACAATTGAAAGAAAACTTAACCTATGAGGCACCTCCTGTAAGGATTGAAGATAGGAGAGTAAAGTAACTCAGAGGAAAAGAAATCTCATTGGTCAAAGTGATCTAGAACGAAACGACTGGAGATGCGACATGGGAACTGGAAGACAAGATGAAGGAGCAACACCCACAACTATTCTAAAATATGAAAATTTCGAGGACGAAATTTCTTTTTAGAAGGGGAGAGTTGTAACACCTCAAAAATTATTTGTTTCATCATAAATAATCATTTTATAATATTTATGATTTTTTAGAATTTTTTGAATGTTTTCAAAAATGTTGAATATTTTAATATATTTCTCATTTTACATGCACACTGAACAGAGTCAGTGTAACACCCCAGAAATTATTTGTTTGATGATAAATAGTTATTTTTTAATATTTATGATTTTTGACAATTTTTGTGGATTTTTTCGGAAATGTTGAATATTTTAATATATTTCTCATTTTGAGTGTGCACTGAGCGGAGCCGGGAAAATGAAATATTTTCCCTGAGGCTAGTAAACTTTGGACTGTGGAAAGGTCGACGAGGGATTTTACTAAACCTGAGGTCGGGCATAGTTTATGAGGTTTACGTTTTTGAGATTTTATCTGATAAATAAAATATCTGTACGTACTGTTAAGTAAAATTTTGCGATACGCTCTATTATCCGTTGAATAATTAATACTAGCTTTATGCACTGTAACAATTGTCCATTGGGTAATAGCTTGTAGTGAAAACTCTAATCACCATATTATCCTATTATTTTAATTACCCTATCACCTAATTATCTTATCCAAATGTAATCTACTTTATGTCTAATCAAATCCACTTTGAAAAAGCTACTAAGCTTCTCAAGGAAGCTACACACCCTCTCTCTTCCTCTCACACTCCACGACTGCATGGCCAATTTGGAAACCAAATATTCACTTTTCATTTAATTAGTTCTATTCTAATTTCAAAACCCTAAAAGCCATCATCATTTTTACTATCAATTTCTCTCTCTTCATCTTTTCTCTTCACATTTCTCCTCCCTCTCTCTAACTCCACGGCAGCCACATCCTTTCACCCACCACATTTGTTTGATTTTTTTCAAGCTTCTCTTTTGTTTGAAATCCACCTCTTGACTTGGAAGACTTCCTTTTGTTGGAATCATCTTCAAGGAGATCACTTATTCCCTCCATTTCATCTTCTTCAACCATTGAAGCTCAAAGCTTGAAGCTTTAAGGTAAAAGATCATAGCTTTTTCATTCTTCCATCTCATTTTCGTGATCCATGGTCACTTTGGTGATTATGGATACCATTTCTAAGCTTTGATTTTGATTTTTATGGATTTGAACACTCTAGGGTTTTGAAGAGGTGAAGGACGAAATTTCCAAGGAAAAAGGAGTTTGCTTTCTTTGTTCTTCTCTTAGGTAAGAGGAAGATTATTCTTTTCAACCCATTTTGGTGGTGAGGAACTTATTGTGGTGTTGATGGAGTGAAACCCATTTGTGGGTACCCATTTGTTTAAGTGATTTTGGTTGTGTTTTGATTGTTTGAATGGTATGATTTTGATGTATGTTGATGGATCTTGTAATGTTTGAAGGATGGAATGGATTTTTGGGTGTTTTCTGCACTTCCAGAGGATTACATAGCCTAGGCCATGTGAGGGCGCACAGCCGTGTAATCCAGGCGTGTCATAAAATTATCTGGGCATTTTCTGTGGAATTTCAGAGAAGTACACGGCCTAGGCCGTGCATTTTGGCACTACCGTGTATTTTGGCACGGCCGTGAAATCGAGGCTGTGTAATTCCTCACAGAGGTGTAACCTGAGTGCTGAAAGTTTGTGAGTTTTTCTAGCCCTTGAAGGCTCCCGGTCTCCTTGGGCACTCGTTATGAGGCTTTTGTACTAGAATGAACTTAATTAATTGAACGATTAGACGCTTAATTAGGATTTCATAATATGAAAAGAATAGAGAACAAGTCTTTATCTTATAGCTTGGAATGGTCTTTCAATAAAGAAAGAACATGAGTATGGGTGAGGTTGTGAGAAACATAATGAAATTAAGGTTTAACTTTTATGATAACTATGAATGGTGTTGTGTTTACCCTTAAGGTTTGATATTGACTTGATGTGGGTCCGTGCATGGGATCAATGATTATTGGTAAACGATATGACAAGTGATTTTAGACATGATATGCTATGGTTGTGAATCCATATATGAATATATATATATATGTATGCATTGAAACCATATGCATTTAAAGCATGATTGATATAGTCTGACATGATGAGCATGATTGAAGCATGCATTGAGAAAGTCCGTTAGACTATTGTTAAGGCCATATTGCCTAGGAGTTGAATCACACTGATGTGCAGGTGTGAATAGACAAGTGTAGGTCACTTGTTGACCTTGGGGGCATCGAGGTGCAGGTACCTCGCAATGCACAGTTGGTAGCTCTTCTGTCCGTGGGGCTATTACTGCAAAAAAAACTTGTTTGCCCATTTGCTAACCGCAAGTGCACGGGTCGCGCAAGTAATAAAATGATGAGTATAGATATCGTTCCCATGAGGATAATTTTATTTCCAAAGCTAAGTATTAACTGATAGCTTACCTAATTCTATTTAAGAACATAAAAATAAGGGAAAACAATTAAAGAGACTAAAGACTAAAAAGCGGTAAAGATAATGGTTAGAGATTACGGAAATCCTTCTTCACCCTTTACTTCAACCAACAACATGCAATCCTCTTTATAAATATGAAAGTAATGATTAGGTTAGCTTTTGAATCTATATTAGCTAAACGCCTATGTCTAGGTCATCTAACCATGGTTTCAATTGCCCAACTCACTAAGTGTCCTTGAGAGCTAACACAAAATCCACTCTTTAAGGTCTATTCTCAAACACGTGTTATGCATGGCTAAGAGGTATATTTCTATCCCATTAGCGAATCAACTCACCCCGCTATTGGAATAGAATCGAACATGCATCAATCATACATACGATCTCAAACACAAATCCTTATGTCTAGGTACATTGGACTTTATCAAATCAACTTAAATGTTAGCCAAACATTCAAGAGCATTAAGCACAATATGATTGAACAAAATCAAAGATCCACACAAACTCAGAGAAGAACAAATCATTAATATTAATAAAAAGATTCAAAGTCATCCCTAAATAAAGGTCAACTAAACCATGAATATGAGAACAAATTACAAAATACATGTTCAAGAAATGAGGAAGAGAAAAGAGAAAAGAGAGAAGGAGAAAGCTTATGGATTTCGCCATTGAAGCTCGAATCCTCCTCCAATGGAAAGAGGGCTTTCATCCTTAACTCCCCAAGCTCCATCTCCACCTCCAATGGAGAACCCAGCTGCAGCCTCTAACCCTAAACTACCTAAAACCTAAAACTTAAAAGAGAGAAGCTGAGAGAGGCAAGAAAAAGAACATGAAAAATAGAATAAATAAGCTCAACTCGCCGATGCGCGCCGCAGCGTGGAAGGCCATGTGTGAGAACACGTGATAGGCCATGTTGCTCTCTGTGTATGTGCTGTTTGGGACCTCACACTGCAGCGTGCACATGTTTGCGCCGCGGCGTGAAACTCTGGAATGCCTCCTTGGTTTCTTTCCTCCAATGTTGGGCCTTGGCTTGCATCAATTTATCTCTTTTGAGCCCTTCCTGCATTAGATAAAGCACCAAGTTAAATATAATTACAAATTTACTTAATCAATCAACAAATATGCACAAATTGCTCAAAAACATAAAGGAAGATCTAAAAATAGAATTCCACAAATATAAGTATAAAACCTTCCAAATATGCGTAAGAACAAATGCTAAGCATGCCATGAAGTACAAATATGAGGCATAAATAACTAGATTTCATGGAGTTATCACACCCCCAAACTTAAGATGTTGCTAGTCCTCGAGCAACATAAAGTATGACTAAGAAAACTCACTTTGACAATTCATGCTCACATGCATTTAACAATGATAAATTCAATTTTCTTTTAACCACAACCAGTGCACAATGATTATAATGGCCCTCAAAGAATGCACATGCCTCACAGTTAAGCTCAACACATACACATTCCTTAACATGCTATCAATCAAGCTTCCAATCGTGCATATGACATCTCTTACAAACATGCAAGCTCAACTTATCTTTTTCAAATCATGCTCATCCGAATAAGTTTATGAACCTACACATGGATACAAATCAAGATTCCACAAAATTTTAGTACAACTTCCTCTCCACTAATGTAAACCACACATAAATGAGGATCAAGAGGGACTTTATAGCTTGTCATGTAAGGCCAAAGTGACAGGGTGAAAGAACAAAGGGGAATGGAATAAATACAAACATTGATAAATATAACATGACATTTCAAGACTTAAGTCACTACAACAAGGGTGTGCAAAATGAAATAAATAACACTATCTAGAACCACTCGATGCTTTTTTCATTTATGTTTTCTTTCTTTCATTTGCTTTTTTTTTTTTTTTTTTTTTTTCTTTTTCTCTTTTTGTATTTTTTTTTTCTTTGACATAAACAACTTTTTGTATAGCAAACTGTTCCTTCAAGCCACTTTTGTATTGAACAACATAAATATCCTAAACATTGGACTCAAGTGAAGAAATAACATATCATGCAATCAACAAATATAAAGGGAAGGAAAAGATTGCAATGTTTTCACATGCTTTAGAATGGTTACAAGGTAGGAAATATGAGGGTGAAAGAAGAACATAGAAGGCCAAACATTTATAAAGCTTCAAAAGGGGACCTAGGGATATAATCATGTAAAGGTAAGCTTGAAAGGCTCAACCGGTCCAAACAATACCCTAATCACTTCCTCAATCATGTACAATCTAGGATTTCACCTCAAGAGAGTTGCAAAACAATTTCAATGATAGTAGAAATCATCCACATGCACAATCCATAAACATTCTCTAAATAAACACTCAAATCTTTTCAAAGTTAAACAACCATCTAAGTGAGAAACACATCATGCATAATAACAAACAAGATTGCTTAAGCATGCTTCAAGATCGCAAATGGTTTCACAAAAAATTTGAGGACAAACGCAAGCATTTATATCATTGGCCAACCAAAACTACACTAGCAAATGGCAACAAAATCATGCATTCAAAAGATTTATCATTTTTCATTCAAGCATGTATAACATCGTGTAGAGAATGTTGAAAATTGAAACATTTATCAACAGCCTACTAGTAATAGCAAAAACAGGATAAAATCATGAAAGCATGATGACTATCACTAGCACATACTTAAAGTATCAAAACATGTGTAAACATGAAGCATTAAGGGTGAAAAACATACAATGATACTCCCCCAAACCAAAGTGAATGTGTGTTCTTGGTGTTCATGGTCTATAGGGTACTTGAGCAAGTCAAAACAGCAGCCTAACTAGAACTGAGCATTAATAAATAAAGAAAAATAGAGAAAATAAAAGAAAAATACAAAACAGGGTGTCACGCCGCGGCGTGGACAAGTGTCTGCCTCGACATGGAACTCTCTGGTGCTTGTTCCTGATCAGCCAGACACTGGCACACCGCGGCATGCACATTTTTGCACCGTGGTGTGAGAAGCTATGCTGCAGAATTTTGCAGCAAACCAGTTTTTGCCAGAACTGGTGCTCCATTTTGGCCCCTAGCACCTCCAAAACATGCCTAAAAATTTAAAACACAGAATGTACAACAAAAACACAAAATCAAACTATAACTACTTATTTAAGCAAATGAAAAACAAAAGCATAAAAACATGAATTAAAACTATTTACAACAACAAAACATAAAAACTTGAATTAGAACTAAGCAAACTCATTGTCAATATTAGCAATACGGAAATAATGTCTTATCCCCAGTAACGGTGCCAAAAATTTGTTACGGCCAAAACAACTTGTTTGCCCATTTGCTAACCGCAAGTGCACGGGTCGTGCAAGTAATAAAATGATGAGTACAGATATCATTCCCACGAGGATAATTTTATTTCCAAAGCTAAGTATTAACTGATAGCTTACCTAATTCTATTCAAGAACATAAAAATAGGGGAAAGTAATTAAAGAGACTAAAGACTAAAAAGCGGTAAAGATAATGGTTAGAGATTACGAAAATCCTTCTTCACCCTTTACTTCAACCAACAACATGCAATCCTCTTTATAAATATGAAAGCAATGATTAGGTTAGCTTGAGAATCTATATTAGCCAAACGCTTATGTCTAGGTCATCTAACCATGGTTTCAATTACCCAACTCACTAAATGTCCTTGAGAGCTAACACAAAATTCACTCTTTGAAGTCTATTCTCAAACACGTGCTATGTATGGCTAAGAGGTATATTTCTATCTCATTAGCGAATTAACTCATCCCGCTATTAGAATAGAATTAAACATGCATCAATCATACATTTGATCTCAAATCCAAATTCCTATGCCTAGGTACATTGGACTTTATCAAATCAACTTAAATGTTGGCCAAACATTCAAGAGCATTAAGCACAATATGATTGAACAAAATCAAAGATCCATACAAACTCAAATAAGAACAAATCATTAATATTAATAAAAAGATTCAAAGTCATCCCTAAATAAAGCTTAACTAAACAATGAACATGAGAACAAATTAAAAAATATATGTTAAAGAAATGAGGAAGAGAAAAGAGAAAAGAGAGAAGAAGAAAGCTTATGGATTTCGCCATTGAAACTCAGATCCTTCTCCAATGGAAAGAGGGCCTCCATCCTTAACTCCCCAAGTTCCATCTCCACCTCCAATAGAGAACCCAGCTGCAATCTCTAACCCTAAACTACCTAAACTACCTAAAACCTAAAAGAGAGAAACTGAGAGAGGCGGGAAAAGGAATGTGAAAAATAGAATAAATAGGTTCAACTCGCCGATGCGCGCCGCGGTGTGCACATTCCCACGCCACGGCGTGGAAGGCCATGTGTGAGAACATGTGATAGGTCATGTTGCTCTCTGTGTATGTGCTGTTTGGGACCTCACGCCGCGGCGTGCACATGTTTGCACCATGGCGTAGAACTCTGGAATGCCTTCTTGGCTTCTTTCCTCCAATGCTGGGCCTTGGCTTGCATCAATTTGTCTCTTTTGAGCCCTTCCTGCATTAGATAATGCACCAAGTTAAATATAATTGCAAATTTACTTAATCAATTAACAAATATGCAGAAATTACTCAAAAATATAAAAGAAGATCTAAAAATAGAATTCCACAAATATAAGCATAAAACCTTCTAAATATGCATAAGAACAAGAACTAAGCATGCCATGAAGCATAAATATGAGGCATAAATAACTATATTTCATGGAGTTATCAGGGGCAGACCGATGCAAACGCACCGACGATCTGGACCGAGACATTGTCCTATATCAAAATCTATATAGAATGTCTTGTACAATGCCATGATGTGCACGTTGATAAATTAAGAATTTTAGCACTTGAAGGCCTCGGCAGCCGCGATACAGACATATCTCCTGATCGTTCTCTCCGATGTTAATGTCTAGCTCCATAGAGTAGGATTTTTGGTATCATGTACATGTCCATAGTGAGTCATCATATCATTTGACATTTACTTATTTATATGAAAATTTAATCTGTTGATTTATTACTATTATAACTATCTAGAATTGCTAAGTTATTTATTATTTATTTTTAATGTTGATTCCTATTCCAGAAATGTTATGTGGGCGTCATGCGTCGTTTTGTTTCTTTACTACCATAATTGGTACTGAATGTAGAATGTCTTACCTCTTTTTTGTATTTTCTGCTACTCTGTTTTACTTATGTGACTCTCTGAAGACGTTGGCGAAGAAGGAGAAGTACACAAATTCCCGGGTTTTTAGCCTAACTTCAACTAGTACTGGTTCTGATCATGACGACACGTCCGCAAGGCTTTTTGGGATATGTGCGACTGACTTTCCTCGGAGGTTCGAACTGCTGGCATATCAACTTTAGCTCGGACCGCTATGTTTATCGAGGAGACATGACAGTGTCTCTAGCTTAGGGGCATTATGATCCACTCATCTTTACCTGTAGTGTTCGGTTGCATTTAGAGTTTTACCTACCTATTAGGGATATGTCGGGTGAATGTTATGACACCCCACAGGAGGATTCACTCCTCTTTATTGGCCGAGCCCCCGCCTGTAACTCGGTGGCTCCGATGAGGGTTTTCTCTTATGAGGATGACCCTAAAGAGGATCCAGCTACGGTTCCTTCTCTTTCTTCTTAGGGGCTGATACTATCGATAGTCACTGATGGCTATCTGTCTTTCTTTTGGGGCTTGATATTCTTTTTGGGGATCTGTATATCATTTTTGGGGGCATGTAAAGCTTTGGCTTCTTTTTGATGAGCCTTGATGTAATTAATGACTTATAGCTTGTACTTAAATAATATTTCATATATATATATATATATATATATATATATATATATATATATATATATATATATATATATATATATATATATATATATCTTATATATCTCTTATAAGTGTTAGTACATTTGAATATTTCATTGATGAACAGATTACTAAATATATATATATATATATATATATATAAGTAATTGAAAGAACCAGGTCTTAACCTATATGATTTATTTCCGCGTTGCTTATTTTTTATGCGACATTCCCTCTTAAAAAGAGGCGTTACAAGATCCATCCTCAAAGTCTCAAGGAAATCCATCCTCAAAGTCATACAATAGGGAGGGAGCTGTGCATCCTCGCACTATCATAAATCATATCAAGAGAGGAAGTTCATCCTCAACTCATCACAATATACAACATATATATATACATACTCATGCCTAATTACTTCCTATAATTAGCATAACAAATCAACTTGATTCAAATACATTCACTCTTCATTAAATACTCCTATTAGAGTCTCCACACTCACTAAGAAGCATAAAAGAAGAATTTACACCTTTACAAGGTTCCATTGCATCACACAATCATTTTTTAGAAAAACAGGGTCTCACGTCGTGGCAGAACACGGGCACGCCCTGGCACCTAGCTCTCGAGTTCCATTACTGGACGTGCATGCAACACCTTGCGTTGCGATGCAAGTAGCAGAACATGGATTCTGCAGAGTTTTACAGATCCAAGTATTGTTCCATTAGAACTTACCCCTCCTTCAATCACTCAAACCTCTCATCCAAGTGATTTCCAACCTTACACAAGGTCCATTTACACATTCCAACTCTTGTACAATTTTTAATTTCACTCAATGAAACATCCATTAATGAATCAACCACTTAAAACCCTAAAACCCCATTTTCATCTCTAATAGATACCAAGGGAGTCTAAGAGCTTAAAGTGTAACACCCCAACTTTTGGGATAATTATTAATAGTCCCGAAATGTACTATTTTGTGAATTCTGTGAGCAGTAAATTAAATTTGACTGTTCCGTGAGTGTACTTGACTGTTGTATGTGATTTGCTCCGAGCTAGGGAAATAATAATTTTCTGACCGAAAAAATCTTATTTTAATTAATTAGAGCTGGGGGGATCTTACTAAACCCAATTCTGATTGATATATATATTAACCTCGTAATTTTTAGGATTTAACTGTGCAATAAAATAATTTTAGATTATTATAATATTATTTTGTATTACAGTACCTACTGTCGTAAAAAATAGTAGAAATCTGCTTTGATTTGAGCACGGATCTTTAAAAGTACTGTGGGACCCGCGTTTAGGAAAAGCAGTCAACTATGCTGACTGGACAAATTCTAGCCAATGAGAGCAAGTCAACGAAAGTGGCTTGACTTTTTAAACCAATAAGAATGGGTCAACAAAGGGAGCATAGACTTTCATTTGGACCGTTGGATGAAGACTTAGTTAGGAAGCCTTTGATTTCAATCGTTGATTAAATCAATGGTGAGATTAGAATTCAAACTTTATGACTAATTAATATCTACCTTAGATGTAATCTATGACTAGGAATTAAAGATGAAATCAATGGTTAGAATTAAGTCAAAAATAGTAGGCTTGAATTTGGTTAGTAGCTAATTAAGCTTAATTTGGTTAATCTAATTACCTAATTAGCAAACTAAGTGAACTAGTTTAGTTCTTAATTAATTATAATCTAAATACTAATTAGATATCCTAATATTGATTAAAGGTTATAATATATGTTAATATATATTAAACTAATTAGTTATATGATTAGAATGTTAATTAAGATTGATTAGGATATTTAACCTAACTAATTACCTAATTAGTTAGCATGTAATTAGGTGTAAATTGGAAATAATTAAGCTCCTAAATTCCTAAAGGGCCACGATTTTTGGGCAGCAGCCAAGGAGGTTAGTTGGCTTGGTTCTACTAGGTTCTTGAACCCTCTAACATGACATAAGCCATGTGCACCACCATGTGAACTCAATAGGATATTTACCATGCAAAATCAATCACTCAACCTCACCCAAAACTCACTCACGGCAGCAGCCCTTAATTTACACTTTTCACTTTCATTTTTACACTTATCACAATTAATCTATCCATTTTCTCTCCAAAAATACCAAGAACCCATGCACACTTTTTCTTCTATTTCTTTCCCTCTCTATTCGGCCATACGCACTACCCACACCACCAAACCTCTATAATTTTATCTCTTCATATTTTCTAAACCCAAATCATATTCTAAACACTTTTCATTCACAAAGTTTTGCCAAAAAACTACTCTATCTTGTCCAAAATCCAACCTTTTGCTTACTTTCTTAAGGGTAAGTCTTGATTCTATGGTTCAAAGTTTGATTTCTAATTTTTCTAACCATGATTGTTCCATGGTTTTTCAATATTAAACCTTGTATGCATTTTTACTAATTGTTTAAGAATTTTAGGGATTTGTTTGGGAGATTGTACGAATTTGAAGGAAAGGAGAAAAACTAACTGATTAATTGTCTTCAAGAGGTAAGAGGGAGATTTAATCTCATCAACCCTAAGTGGTGATGAGAAAATGGATTTGTATGTGTGTGTAGAATCCATAAGGATTCATTTGTGTGATTGTTTATGGTTTTAATTATTTTTGTGATTGTTTAAGTGCTTTCCTATTTGTGATTTATTTTTGCTATGCATGATTATAGTTTTTATTATTTTTGCTATGCATGTTTATGGCTTAAAATATATTGTATGTATATTGTATGTGATTATATAATTGCATGTATTTATAATTGTATAATTATTAAAGTAGGATGTGAATAACATTTGACGATTTGCATGAGTGTTCCAAAGAACATAGTTTGAGGCTCACAGCCTTACATCAAACAGAGAACCAAAATGTTCTCAGCAATTTTCTAAATTCATGATTTAAAGAATCTAGGAAAAATAATAAATTTAAGAATGATTTAGATTAATTATGGCCAACATGCCATTTAGTGTATAATTGAATAACATTTATTTTCAATTTTGGCCAACATATCATTTTATTTTCTAAGATAGGTTAGGTAATGGATTTACAAAAAAAACTGATTCCAATGAATCTTTGAGAAAATAAAAGGAATAAATTCAGTCCTAGAATTCTAAATTAGCAGAATTTAGCTTAAGTAAGAAATAAAGCAAATGCTTGAAAAATACTAACGTAAAGCTCATTTTATAAATTTTGAAGCGCGTTAGCAATTTTTAATGCGTGACTGATAGGTAACAATTAAAATAAATGAAATTTAGTGGAAAACATCAAAAAAATACCTTATACTGATTATATAGGCAAAATGTTGGCAAAATTTACTAAAATCAGGCGAATAAAATGAAAAGATTTCATACTATATTTATAACACAAGAAAATTACTCTACGTATTTTAAATGTACTAGATATAATTTACACATATTTAAAAGGATAATTTTAAGTTATTCGGTTAAGAAAATGAATTAAAAATCTTACGCGATTGAGAAAATGATTTAAAAAGATTACGCAATGTTTAAAAACGTCAAAATATGTTTAGGCGATTTAAAAACGTTTGCGAAAATGATGAGATTGTGAAAACGCGATAAAATTCCTACGCGATTGATCGATATTGTGAGTTTTGCTGTCGGGCAAAAGTGGTGGACCCGGACATGTTGTGGTGTAGTACTGTCAGGTGGGATGTACTATACTTTGGTATTTTGTTACTAAGGGCATTTTCATAATTTTTCATAATTATTGTAAAATTTGGATAATAAGGGTATTTTTATAATTTTAGATCATACTTAGAGTGTTGTGCCAATTTGGTTAAAAATTAATGATTGATTGATGAGGCAAATTACACCGTATTTTGGTGTGATAGGCGTAGTGTGGTTCATTTATGAACTTGGAGGCTTTAGTGTGCGGAGAATTCCACATGGGGACAGTGGGTTGCTCCTCTGGGCCGTGGTAACGGACAACACACTAATGATCTTGACAAACACTATTCTTTATCGAGATCTTGAGGAGACTATTAAGTACTATGCCTGTGGTACACGATGTTTGGACTGTGTACTGCTACACGATGTTTGGACTGTGGACTATAGACACAAAGATTGGACAGTGCAATAGTTTGGTTGGGCAGCCATAAAGTATTATTAGTTTCTATTCGAATCATTCTCTCAGATATCCGTGTTTAGCTCTATGGAGTAGGAACGAGTCAGTGTGTGTTCATGCATTATCTGCATTTTACTGCTTACCATAATCTGTGATAAAATGTATGATTTATTGCTTTCCAATATTGCATGTGTTATTTTAATATGTATTGCTTGATATGTTATGCATGATATATTAGTATGTAATGTAGTGATAATTGTTTTGTACTGTCATTTTCTTTATTGCCATGCGGGTAGTGATGTAGATTGTCTCACCTCTCTATATGTTTTCTCGATATTATTATATTATTTTCGTAAAGAGTTTGAGGAAGAAGAGGATCAGCCTCTTGAGATGCAGTATCCGAACGAGCAACAGCCGGGCGAGCTATACGAGGAAGAGGAGCCGATAGATCACACTGATCATCAAGACTGATCTTGAGATCATGGCGTTGCCAGGATTCTTCAGGTTTGTGAGACTTAAGTTTCACGTAGGTTCTGAGGCCTGGCGTATGCGAGTAGATAGAGGAACAGTTATTTATGTGGGACGTTTGACTGTGTCCCTGTGTAGAGAGTATGATGGAGATGTCATATTTACTACTATGTTATATTTACATTTAGAGTTACCACTGACTCTTAGGCGTTACTGGCAGGGAATATTCCATGCGCCTAGTGAGCTCAGTAGCGAGTCAACAGCTCGGACTCGTGTCCGTAGTGCTGTGAGATCTCCAAGATGTTAACTTTTCGATGGTCTTTCTGGAGGATGATCCATCGGAGGGTTAGATATCTATCGAGATGCACTTGGGCAATACTATGTCTTAGTTTTATGTTGTCTTTTACTGCTTTGTTAAATACTTGTAGTTATAAATTATGTGTGTACTAAAGAAGAATCATATGTATATTATGGCGTGATTATACTTTGTTTAATTTTATGTTCTGTGTTATTTTATTTAACCCCATAATTATAAAAGGAAAAAAATTTTACCACAAATATTATTTAAGTATCAAATGTTTTACAACTTGGGTAAGAGTTTTATTTTATTACATTCATAAATGTGACATCCCCACAAGGGTGTTACATTAGTTGGTATCAGAACCTAAGTTAGAGTCTTTTGGGGTTGTGGTTAGGTCTGTTTTTTCTTGTGTTGTGTGAATCTCTGTGATTTGTTTCTGAAAGGTTACATCTGACATTGTTTTGTCTTGTTGAAGAAAGAAGATGTCTGGAGGAAGAGGAAGGCGTGCAAACATGGAATGAGATGTGGATCCAATGATTGCAGTTGCTGATGCTATGTAGTGAATGGCAGAAGTAATTACACAGCAAAATCAAAGAGCAGCTCAACAGCAAGATGCGACTGCTGATGCTTTGAATTTGTCTGAGTTTAGGTGCAACAACTCGCCGCAGTTTAGAGGCGAGTTTGACCCTGAGAAGGCGAGTCTTTGGATTCAAGACTTGGAGAGAGTATTCGAAGGAATGGGGTGCGCGGAAAATAAGAAGATAACATGTTGTATATATGTTAAGAGGAGATGCTGAGAATTGGTGGAGAAACACCCGCCAATTATTGCAAGCTGAAGGAACTGAGATCACCTGGGAGGTGTTTTGTGAAGTATTTCTGGAGAAGTACTTTCCCGGTACTGCTCGACATGCCAAGGAAATGGAATTTCTTAGTCTACGTCAAGGGAATATGACTGTCGGAGAATATGCTGTAAAATTTGAGAGTTTGTCACAATTCTCAAGGTATTTTCAAATCCGACCAGATGAGGTATGGAAGTGCCAAAAGTTTGAAGATGGATTAAGGGTAGAGCTGAGGCGTGCAGTGCTACCTATGAGGATGAGAGAATTTCCTATTTTGATGGACACTTGTCGAAGACTCGAGGCGTTGGAGCCGTCCCGAGATCAGAGGAATCGTAACTTTGGACCGACTAGGTTTCAAAGGGGAGGTAGTAGCAGTAATATCTGATTTTAGCGAAAGCCTTATGCGAGACTGTCAGGAAGTCAACCTCAACGTCCATCTGTTGGGGGAAGTTCTAGCAGAAACTGAGCTGGTCAAAATGTGGCGTTTACGCCGATATGTTTTAAGTGTGGCAAGAGTGGCCATATATCTACAGATTGCCTAATCAAAGGAACGATCTGTTTCAACTGCAGAAAACCTGGACATGTTTCTAGGGATTGCACTTAGCCGGAGAGGAAGCCTACGGTGAGAAATGTCTGTGCTACTCAGCCGAGATCTGGAGGGCGAGTGTATACGATGACCGGAACCGAAGCTTCTCAATCTGAAGATCTTATTCAAGGAGAAGGTGTCATTGAAGGTAATCACCTGACTTTGCTATATTATTTGGGTGCAACACACTCATTTATTACATATGATTGTGTGGAACATTTGAAACTGCCTGTGTCTTCTCTGAGTTTTCAATTGATTGTTTCTACACCAACTGCCAAGCCTGTTGTTACATCCAAAATATGTATGAACTGTCCTATTGTTATAAAGGATCGTAATTTTTCGATCAATTTGATTTGTTTACCTCTTGTTGAGATAGACATAATACTAGGAATGGATTGGTTATCTTCTAACCATATCCTGATAAACTGTGCAAGTAAGACCATAGTTTTTCCTAAGGAAGAAAGTTCTGGATTCTTGACTGTTGTTAAAGTCAAGTCATTGTTGAGGGATGGAGCTCAAGGGTTTATGTTGCTGTCTTCTTTAGAAGTCAAGTGTGAGAAGGATGTGAGCGTTATTCCTGTCGTCAATGAGTTTCCAGAAATTTTTCCTGATGATGTACCCGGTTTGCCACCGGAGAGGGAAATCAAGTTCTCTATCGACTTAGTGCCTGGAGCAGGTCCTATTTCAATTGCACCATACCGAATGTCACCTGCAGAGTTGGCAGAGTTGAAAAAGTAATTGGAGGAATTGTTGGAGAAGCAGTTTGTGCGACCTAGTGTTTAACCATGGGGAGCACTAGTACTACTAGTCAAGAAGAAGGATGGAACTTCGCGTCTATGTGTTGATTATCGTCAGCTAAATAAGGTTACTATAAAGAATAAGTATCCACTACCGAGGATTGATGACTTGATGGATCAGTTGAAGGGAGCCGCTATATTCTCTAAGATAGATCTACGATTAGGTTATCATCAGATTCGTGTCAAGGTCGATGATGTACCTAAAACAGCTTTCCGAACTCGTTATGGACATTATGAGTATCAAGTGATGCCGTTCGGAGTGACGAATGCTCCTGCAATATTCATGGACTATATGAATAGGATTTTTCGTCCGTACCTAGACAAATTTGTCGTTGTCTTTATCGATGACATTCTGATCTATTCTCAAAGTCAAGAAGAGCATGCTGAACATCTCAGTATAGTTCTCTAGATTTTGAAGGAGAAGAAGCTGTATGCGAAGTTGGCAAAGTGCGAGTTTTGGTTGGAAGAAGTTCAATTTCTAGGTCACGTAATTTCCAAGGAAGGTATTGTGGTAGACCCAGCAAAGGTGAAGACTGTTTTGCAATGGGAAAGGCCTAAGACTGTGACTGAGGTTCGAAGTTTTGTTGAATTAGTCAGATATTACCAAAGGTTTATTGAAGGTTTTTCTAAGATAGCTGGACCACTTACACAACTCACGAGGAAGAGCTAAGCTTTTGATTGGACAGAGGAACGTGAAGCGAGTTTTCAAGAGCTGAAGAAGAGATTAACGACTAAACTAGTGTTAATTTTGCTAGATCCTAACAAATCTTTTGAGGTGTATTGTGATGCATCTTATCAAGGGTTAGGATGTGTGTTGATGCAGAATTGGAATGTAGTAGCTTATGCTTCAAGACAGTTGAAGGTTCATGAGAGGAACTACCCAACACACAATTTGGAGCTAGCTGTAATAGTTTTTGCATTGAAAGTGTGGAGGCATTTTCTATATGGAGCTATGTTCAATGTCTTTAGCGATCACAAGAGCTTAAAATACTTGTTTGATCAAAAAGAATTGAATATGAGGCAGAGGCGATGGTTGGAATTTTTGAAGGATTATGATTTTCAGCTTCAATACCATCCAGGAAAAGCGAATGTGGTGGCAGATGCCTTGACCAGAAAGGTGGTTAGCGTTTCTACTATGATGATAAAGGAGGAGGAGCTGATGAATCAATTCAGAGATCTATGGTTATCAATAGAGTTGGTACCTGGAAAGATTCGTCTAAGTAAGGTTGTGGTTTTAAATGACTTGCTAGAAGTAATCCGAGAGAAACAAGATGAAGATGCATTTTTACAGAATGAAAGGGAGTTGTTGAAGCAAGGTCATAAAGCGACAGTGGAGGAAGGATCTGATGGAATCTTGAGGTTTGAAGGAAGAGTTTGTATACCTAATGATCCCAAACTTAAGAAAGCAATTTTGGATGAAGCTCATACTAGTAATTTGAGTATGCATCCGGGGATGACGAAGATGTATCAAGACTTGAAACGACTGTTTTGGTGGCCAAGGATGAAGAGAGATGTAGCTGAACGTGTGACGTCTTGTCTTGTCTGTCAGAATGCAAAAGTGGAACATCAAAGACCTGCTGGTACATTACAACCTTTGACTATTCCAGAGTGGAAGTAGGATAGTATCTCGATGGATTTCGTTACTGGATTTCCGAGGACAAGGAAGGGTCATGATTCTATATGGGTTATAGTTGATAGGCTTACGAAATCAGCGCATTTCTTACCGATCAATATTAAGTATTCGTTGGAACGCTTAACCCAGATATATATCAACGAAGTTATTAGACTTCATGGTGTGCCTGCAAGTATAGTTTCTGATAGAGATCCGAGGTTTACGTCGAGACTCTAGCAAAGTTTGCAAGAAGCCATAGGAACTAAATTGCGATTGAGTTCTACATATCATCAGCAGACTGATGGTCAGACGGAGAGAACGATTCAGTCGTTGGAGGATTTGTTGCGTGCTTGTGTGTTAGAACAACAAGGGAGTTGGGATGAATTTCTGTCTTTAATAGAATTCACCTACAATAATAGTTTTCACTTGAGCATAGGGATGGCACCCTATGAAGCACTTTATGGATGACGATGCCGAACACCTTTGTGTTGGTATCAGGATGGAGAGAGTATGACTATTGGTCCTGATCTTGTGCAGCAGACTACGGAAAAGGTGAAGATGATTCAGGAGAAGATGCGAACGACTCAAAGCCGTCAGAAGAGCTATGCTGATAAACGAAGACGACCTTTGGAATTTGAAGAAGGTGATCATGTATTCTTACGAGTTACGCCTACGACTGGTGTCGGAAGAGTTATCAAATCTAGGAAGCTTACTCCTAAGTTTATAGGGCCTTATCAAATTATTCATCGGATTGGTCCTGTAGCTTACCAAATAGCTTTACCGCCTTTTCTATCTAATCTCCATAATGTATTTCATGTGTCTCAGTTGAGGAAATACATTCCCGATCCAACTCATGTGATACAACCTGATGAAGTACAGTTGAAGGATAATTTGACGTATGAAACACTTCCTGTTAGAATCGAGGATAGGAGAGTGAAACAACTTCGAGGGAAGATGATTGAGCTGGTGAAGGTAGTGTGGAACGATGTAACGGGAGATGCTACATGGGAGTTAGAGGATAGGATGAGGGAGCAATATCCTCAATTGTTTGATGTATGATGAATTTCGAGGATGAAATTCTTATTAGTAGGGGAGAGTTGTAACACCCCAACTTTTGGGATAATTACAATATAGTCCTGAAATGTATTGTTTTGTGAATTCTATGTGCAGTAAATTAAATTTGACTGTTCCGTGAGTGTACTTGACTGTTGTATGTGATTTGCTCCGAGCCAGGGAAATAATAATTTTATGGCCGAAAAAATCTTATTTTAATTAATTGGAGCTGGGGGATCTTACTAAACCCAATTCTGATTGATATATATATTAACCTCGTAATTTTTAGGATTTAACTGTGCAATAAAATAATTTTATATTATTATAATATTATTTTATATTACAATACCTACTATCTCAAAAATAGTAGAAATCTGCTTTGATTTGACCACGGATCTTTAAAAGTACTATGGGACCCGCGTTTAGGAAAAGCAATCAACTGTGCTGACTGGACAAATTCTAGCCAATGAGAGCAAGTCAACGAAAGTGGCTTGACTTTTTAAACCAATAAGAATAGGTCAACGAAGGGAGCATAGACTTTCATTTGGACCGTTGGATGAAGACTTAGTTAGGAAGACTTTGATTTCAACCGTTGATTAAATCAATGGTGAGATTAGAATTCAAACTTTATGACTAATTAATATCTACCTTAGATGTAATCTATGACTAGGAATTAAAGATGAAATCAATGGTTAAAATTAAGTCAAAAATAGTAGGCTTGAATTTGGTTAGTAGCTAATTAAGCTTAATTTGGTTAATCTAATTACCTAATTAGCAAACTAAGTGAACTAGTTTAGTTCTTAATTAATTATAATCTAAATACTAATTAGATATCCTAATATTGATTAAAAGTTATAATATATGTTAATATATATTAAACTAATTAGTTATATGATTAGAATGTTAATTAAGATTGATTAGGATATTTAACCTAACTAATTACCTAATTAGTTAGCATGTAATTAGGTGTAAATTGGAAATAATTAAGCTCCTAAATTCCTAAAGGGCCACACGATTTTTGGGCAGCAGCTAAGGAGGTTAGTTGGCTTGGTTCTACTAGGTTCTTGAACCCTCCAACATGACATAAGCCATGTGCACCACCATGTGAACTCAATAGGATATTTACCATGCAAAATCAATCACTCAACCTCACCCAAAACTCACTCACGGCAGCAGCCCTTAATTTACACTTTTCACTTTCATTTTTACACTTATCACAATTAATCTATCCATTTTCTCTCCAAAAATACCAAGAACCCATGCACACTTTTTCTTCTATTTCTTTCCCTCTCTATTCGGCCATACGCACTACCCACACCACCAAACCTCTATAATTTTATCTCTTCATATTTCCTAAACCCAAATCCTATTCTAAACACTTTTCATTCACAAAGTTTTGCCAAAAAACTACTCTATCTTGTCCAAAATCCAACCTTTTGCTTACTTTCTTAAGGGTAAGTCTTGATTCTATGGTTCAAAGTTTGATTTCTAATTTTTTTAACCATGATTGTTCCATGGTTTTTCAATATTAAACCTTGTATGCATTTTTACTAATTGTTTAAGAATTTTAGGGATTTGTTTGGGAGATTGTACGAATTTGAAGGAAAGAAGGAAAACTAACCGATTAATTGTCTTCAAGAGGTAAGAGGGAGATTTAATATCATCAACCCTAAGTGGTGATGAGAAAATGGATTTGTATGTGTGTGTAGAATCCATAAGGATTCATTTGTGTGATTGTTTATGGTTTTTATTATTTTTGTGATTATTTAAGTGCTTTCCTATTTGTGATTTATTTTTGCTATGCATGATTATAGTTTTTATTATTTTTGCTATGCATGTTTATGGCTTAAGATATATTGTATGTATATTGTATGTGATTATATAATTGCATGTGTTTATAATTGTATAATTATTAAAGTAGGATGTGAATAACATGTGATGATTTGCATGAGTGTTCCAAAGAACACAGTTTGAGGCTCACGGCCTTACATCAAACAGAGAACCAAAATGTTCTCAGCAATTTTCTAAATTCATGATTTAAAGAATCTAGGTAAAATAATAAATTTAAGAATGATTTAGATTAATTATGGCCAACATGCCATTTAGTGTATAATTGAATGCCATTTATTTTTAATTTTGGCCAACATATCATTTTATTTTCTAAGATAGGTTAGGTAATGGATTTATAAAACAAACTGATTCCAATGAATCTTTGAGAAAATAAAAGGAATAAATTCAGTCCTAGAATTCTAAATTAGCAGAATTTAGTTTAAGTAAGAAATAAAGCAAACGCTTGAAAAATACTAACGTAAAGCTCATTTTACGTAACAGTTTGTCATTACACAACACTATCCTAGGTAAACCTAGCCAAATATCTAATTGAATCACATCTAGGATCATCCCCAAGTATGAGGATCATTTCCATTATCAAATCTACGACTACTGTCATTTCCTAAATCTATCATTGGACAAATTCCCTTAGCAGATCTAGGATCACCATCATTTCCTAAATCCATCACTGGCCAAATTCCTTTATCAAAATTAGGATAACTATCATTTCCTAAATCCATCACTGGCCAAATCTTGGATCACCATCATTTCCTTTATCAGATCTATAGGTTACCCTTCATAAGGAAATAGCATCTAAGGATCATGTCATAAAGGATCCCCATCATTTCCTTTATTATGTCTAATTTCTTTAAAACTTTGGGCACTTAAAGATGTACTTTACATTTTAATTCAATTACTAGTTCAACTTTATCATTTTAAAGGAGCATATCAATTTTCAGTACATCATAATTCATCTCATAAGTATAACAAGTGCACATTATCATTCATCTCATAAGTATAACAAGTGCACATTATTATTCATCTTATAAATCACATAATTCACAAAGCAACTTGAAATGCCAGCAACTCGCATAGCCTAGATATATCCAAATTAGTCTCCCTAGAGCAGAGAACTCATTTTTCTCAAAACAGATGTTTGGTAATCGATTACCACATAGCATTTTCTCAATCTAGAGGCTTGGTAATTAATTACCATGTTTAGTAATTGATTACCACATGCCATTTTCTTGAACATGGGCATGGTAATCGATTACCATAGCTGGTAATCGATTACCATAATCCCAACAAGTTGTTAATCGATTACCAACACCAATAATTGATTACTATGTTGTTTTTCCAACACCAAAATGAATTCAAAGCATAATATTCTCATAAATATCATCAAACACCTAATTTAAAGTCAATAATCAATAAATCCATTCTCAATCCTTCCAAAACCCCCAAAACCTACTCTCAAGAACATCAATATGTTATCCATCATTTACTCTTCAATTAAGCATCAAAATCAATTCCTAAACTCTATCAAGAGTAAAATGGTATGGAGGTAGAGACATAAACCCCTACCTAGGCTCCTTTGAATTTGTTAAAGATGCAGGAAGAAATTTGAAATTTGTTTAATGATGGATTCAAGACCCCCACTAGTTGGAGCTTGATGATAGCTTTAGAATATGAGTGCTAGAAGGTTTTCTAATGAGGTTTGGAAGTATGGTGGCTATAGAGTTCTTTCTTTTTTTTCTTCTGCCTTTCCTTCTACTATTGGCTAAGCGAAAAGTGGAAAGAAAAATGTGAGAGTGTGTCTATGTGGTGGGGAGCATTGGAAAGAAAAAAAAAGGATAAGAACAAGAAATTTGTGTAGTTATCATTAATTATAAGAGGTTTTGTCTCTTCGGGATACTTTGATCTTCTATTGATGAGTTTCTATCTTCCATAAGTGTTATAAAAAATTCTAGGATTCTATTAAGTTCCTATACACATCATTTAATAATTATCTATCACTTCATTTGATAGCCATTATGCTCTATTACTTTTCCCTAACTTAATATAAACTTAAGGAAATAACTAATATGCTTACAGGTATCTACCCTAACTCATAATCATTTTTATAATAATTTCCATCTTCTATTTAACAATTCCACAAATTTTCATAATTTTTCAATTTATTCTCCTATTTAATTTGACTTTTAAACACTTATTCTATTTATTAGAAATACCAAACTAACTCAGAAAATTATAAAAATTAACAAGTAAATCACACAAGTACTAAAAAACCACTATAACAGTCATTGAAGGTAACTAGATAGGGAGGATGTTACAATTCTCTCCTCCTTTTAAAATTTTGCCCTCAAAATTTAGTTACCTAAAAGCTCTATGTAATCTTGCATCATGTTGGATTCCAACTCCCTAGTAGCTTCCTCAAAGTTGATCCCATCCCATACTACTTTCACTAGTGGAATATGTTTTCTTCTGATTTATTGACCCCTCTATCCACGATTTTTACAAGTTTTATTATATAAGTTAAATCATCTTTTAATTGTACTAATTCATTTTCCAAGATATATAAAGGATCAGGATTATAATTTTTGAGTTGAGAAACATGAAAGACATTATAAAGATTTGACAAATTGGGTGGAAGGGCTATCTGATAAGTGACAGGTCCAATTCTTTTCAGAATTTGGAAAGGACTAAGAAATTGAGGATTTAACTTTTTGGATTTCATGACTCTACCAACCCCAATAGTAGGAGTGACTCTCAGAAACACATATTCTCCTTCCTCAAACTCCAGAGATCTCCTCCTTTTATTAGCATAACTCTTTTGCCTACTTTGAGCAGTAGCTAATCTATCCCTGATCATCTTAATATGCTCTATGGTTTGTTACTCTAGTTCTAGCCCTAGGATGATTTTCTCACTAACTTCATACTAACACAAAGGCGATCTACATTTCCTACCATACAATGCCTCATAGGGTGTCATTCTTAGGCTGGTGTGATAACTATTGCTATAAGCAAATTCTACTAAAGGTAGAAACCTATCCCAACTACCCTATTGTTCAAGCACGCATGCCCTAAGCATTTCTTCAAGGGTTTAGATAGTTCTTTCTTTGAAGCATTGCAATATACTTCAAAATTCTCCTAAGGATTTGGGATTACAAGCACAAGTGTTGTGGTCAACTTATGTTTCAATTCCTGGAAACTAGCTTCACACTCTAGTGTCCAATTAAAAGAACTACCCTTCCAAGTCAACCTAGTCAAAGGAAAGGCTATCTAGGATAATCATTTTGTAAACCTCCTATAATATCCTGCTAGTCCTAGGAAACTCCTGATCTCAATCATAGTGGTAGGATTTTCCCAACGCATAACTGCATCCACTTTACTAGGATCTACTAATACCTTTCCATGAGATACCACTTGACCTAAGAATTGTACTTCTTTCATCCAAAACTCACACTTTGCCAATTTTGCGAACAATTGTTTCTCTTTAAGGATTTCCAAAACTATCCTAAGGTGTTGTTCATGTTCTTCTGCTATCTTTGAATAAATAGGAATATCATCTATAATGACAACTACAAACTTATCTAGGTGACGTCTAAAGATCTTGTTCATGTAATCTATGAACACTGCGGGTGCATTAGTCAAATCAAAGGACATCACAAGATATTCGTTATGCCTATACTTGGTCCTAAAAGTAGTCTTAGGGACATCCTCTTCCCTAACTCTAATATGATGATACCTTGAACTTAGATCAATTTTTGAGGAAATTGTGTCTCCTCTCAATTGATCTATCAAATCATCTATCATAGGTAAAGGATCCTTATTCTTAAAGGTCACTTTATTTAACTGTCTATAATCTACACACAATCTTATACTACCATCTTTCTTCTTTACCAAGAGCACTGGGGCTCCCTAAGGTGACATATTGGATCTAATTAGTTTCTTATCCAATGACTCTTCTATTTGCTTCTTAAGCTCTGTTAACTCTAAAGGTGACATCGTATAAGGTGCTATAGATATAGATCTAGTTCTTGATACTAAATCTATAATAAACTCTATTTCTTGCTAAGGTGGCAAATTAGTTATCTCATCTAGAAATACTTTTGGGTATTCCTTGATCACAGGTATATTTTCTAGGTTCTGCTCAATTTCAGAATTTAAGGGGAATAGGAGAACATATCCCTAAGCTCCTTCTATTAAACGATTTTTTACCTGGTTAGCATTTAAATACATGGACTCAGAAGAAACAATCATAGAATAAGGATCAAACATGAACATCAAGATTTTATTTGAATAATTCAAGGCAACATGATTCACAGACAACCAATCCATACTCAGGATAATATCAATACCAACAATAGACAAATAGATAAGATTTATAAGGGAAATCTTATCCTCTATAGGTGCACAACAATTTAGACAAACATGTGAAATTGTTACTAGCTTTCCTATTAGTGTAGAAGTAGATAAATCATAAGGAAGTTCAGACACTGATAAGTCTAACAGTTTCACACAATTATAGGAAATAAAGGAGTGAGATACTCCTAAATCATACAGTACAGTTAAGAAATTATTTTTGATTACGCATTTACCTTGTATTAGATCAGAAGATTGAGTTGCCTTTTTCTACTCAGAGTGAAAACTCTTCCCTTAGTTTGTGGTCTGGGATTAGGTTTCACTCCCTGTCCCTGAGTACAATTTTTAGCATAATGCCCTGGTTTACCATAAGTGTAGCACATTATCTGATCCAACATGCAAGCCTTATTACCATGATTTCTGCCACATTTTGTGCACTTTGGTCCCCTAGTTTTAGCCTGAACCTGATTTCCTTTATTATGTGAGTATTTGGGCAGAGAAGCATCCTCTTTAACTTCTGAAAATTTTGTGGCTTATGCTCCTGTGGAGGGTTAAAGTCATAAACCTCTACAATCTTACACTTGTTAACCAGAATAAGAAAGTCTCTAATCTCCAAGTGCCCTACGGTCTTTCTAATATCTTCCCTCAATATTGCCTTAAATTTCATACATTTCCAGTCTTCATTTGGATTGTATCTAAAATAAGAGGAGAACTTAGATAATTCTTTAAATTTGGCCACATATTGGCCTACAGACATATTTCCCTGCTCAAATCTCAGAAATTCTAGCTCTTTTACATTCTGCAAGTTCTTGGGAAAATACTTATCCAGGAAAGTAGTTCTAAACACCTCCTAAGTAATTTGGGTACCTGCTGCCTCTAGCAGTCTTCTAGCATTGGTCTACTAACTCTCTACCTCTCCTACCAACATATAAAAGGCAAAAGATAGCATCTCCTCATCAGTATATGTCATAACAGCAAAAATCTTTTCCATCTCCTTAATCCATCCTTCAGCTTTAACTGGATTATATTCTCCTTTAAAGGATGACAGATTGGCTTTCCTAAACTCTGAGAGATCATGGAAGTTCAGATTTCTCACAAGTCCTACATTATCTACTGGTTATGGGTATCCAGTTGGGTTAGTTCCCATCCTTTCTAGCATTCTATTTGTAATGGTAGTTTACTCTCTCACAGCAGTAGCCATCTCTCTAAATGTTCCTTGTTGATACCCAATTTTGTCCATAAAATTTTTATTTTTGTTACTTAATCAAGAACTAATAATTTTGTGTTAAATGATGCTTAATTGTAATGTTTTGAACACATAATTTTTTTTGAAGTTTTATTTACTTCCATCTTATTTGGATCACTACTTTTTCTTATTATTTGTACAAAAAAATGAAAATGAAAAATACTCTTTTTTCTTATTAAAAAAAAGAAGAAAACAAGGAGCTAATGTTTTAGCCAATTAAACAAACCTAAAAGGAAAAGACAAAAACATGTTTTTTTGGTCATTGCAAAAGAAAAGGAAAAATGTGATGCTATAGGTTTTCAAAAATAGAGTATCAAAGAGGTAAAGGAGCTATTGCCTCCTACGTGATGCATGTTGCAGCTCTTATTCAACATTGGCAAAAGTTAAAGCTGTGAAAAAAGGGACTAAACACCAAAAAATGAAGGTAGCAGCAGTAGACGGGGGAAAAGGAAGCAAAGTTAAAAGCCAAGAATGGAGTGGAGAAAGACCACACATTCTGATCTCACACAACCCAAAGCTTAAAGCAATTTTGAATAGAGTAAGAGGGAGGCAACTCGATGAAGTGCATGGTCAAAGAGCAAGAAAATTCATCAAAGAGTAAATTGAAAAAAAAGACCAATGCTCTGCTATACGTTGCTACCTAAGTTGACCACATCCAAAAAGATTTGATTTCTTACTTATAAAATATGGAACAAGCAGGAAAGCTCAGGGGGATCTTTTTGGTTTTAGTTTTTCAATCTTGCTTGAGAACTCTGAGAGTGCTGAGAGTGAAAGGAAGTGAATTTGAGTTAAAGCAAAAGAATCAGGGAATGTGACCCTCGTTAAGGTCGTGACTGAGAAATATGAAGCTACGATTCCCTTCTCTGTTTCCTTGAAGCATCAAATGTAAGAATCTTTGTCTCTTTTTTACATTAAACTTCAACATGAAATGAGGCTTGCTTTTATTTGACTTTGGTTGACTTGGAAATGATACTCTGTTCCAATGCACACAAGCTCATGTGCATACATTCTAGAAATCATCCATAAATAGAAACAGTAGATCAAAGTCAAAGTCACTCTCCCAGTAACAATAATCGATCAATCCAAATAGAAATACTCCTCTAACCACAGACCTCAAAGCATATACATCTCTGCCAACTCTCATTAAAATTACATAACCATTAACAAAGAAGTTCAACTGAACCCCAACATCTTCACCATCAATTCTTCCCACTATATAGACTCACCAGCCCATGAAACCCATAGTTACCACCACTTTCTTCTAACTGGAACCTCCACTAGAACCTCTCAATCACAACTACCATGGAACTCTATCTCCACTCCTAAGAACCATCCACCGAAGTCACTTCGTCGTCCCCAAATTGCTGGCCACGAGCTTATGACCCACCACCACTACAAGCCATCAACCAACAATAACCACCCATCCTCACACAATCACTCCCCAGACAACCTACGAACCCAGATCCACCACCCACACCGCTAAAATCTATCCTTAAAACCTATGAGCCACCAGTTTCGTCACCCCTTGAGCCGTCATACATTATCTCGCCATCGCCTCCATCTCTATCTCGCTCTGCCTAAAATAACTCAGACCTTGAGTCACTAGCCTTCACCGCCTAAGGTTGCCATCGTTTAGCACCTCTACTCCGCCGCCTAGCCCCACACGGCACAATTTTTGTTTCTCCCTTTCTTTTGCCTCTTGTTAGTCTTTCCATTTTTTTCTTTTAGGTTAAATTTCTTTATTTAAGGTTTTAGCTGCCTTTTAGTTAGGCTAGGTAGAAAGCTTTAGCCCAAGTTATTTTTAGGGGTTCTATAATTCGGGTTAGGAATAGTTTTAAATAAATAAATAAATATATATATATATATATATATATATAAAATTCAAAATTACAAAAAATCAAAATGATAAAATATCTAAAAAATGAAGAATTAAGTATAAAAAAACATAAAAAAAAGAAAAAAAATTAAAAAACAAAAATAAAATTTCAAAAAAAAAAAAACAAAAGTGATAAAAGTAAATTTGTGAGTTGGTTTGACTTGAATTTGATTTATTTTTGTGTCGTTGTTGATTTATTTAGTTTGTTGCCTTACTATTATGCAAGTTGACATAATGCTTGAATTAATCCATTGTTAACAATTTGTTTTGAATGTTTTAAGTTTCTTTTTAATTAATTAAAATTAACCAACTCACACTTATTTTATAAAGAATAAAGCGGCTTTGAGTTCCCCATTGCACCAAGGGATACGTAGGAGCAGGAATTCATTTTTGTCAAGCCAAAATTAATTTTCATAATTTGGTTGTTTCTTTTTTTAATATAAATAGTTACAATTGTTTTTTAAAAAAAAGGGTAAACTAAATATATTTGCTATTATTAAAATTTGCACAACTAACTTAAGGTACCATTCTTGAAACGGGCAATGTAGGGTGCTAACACCTTTCCTACCTGTAATCGACTCCCAAATCTAAACTCATTTTCCAAAATATCAATTTTCCTAATTAAAGGATTTTTCTAATGTTTTCCTAATTTGAATAAACATTGGTGGCGACTCCATTATTTTCAAAATCCTATTTTTTTGTAGTCCCGTCCCGATCCTGATTGCGGCACTCTTGTCATTTCTATCGTATCTCCATTGGCAGGTTCCCTATTAGCAAGAGTTCGCCTAGTGGCTGTCATAGTATCCTATACACACAAAATAATACATACTGAGTTGATCAGTCTCAATATCATGTAACAGTTAACCATTAACATTCACACTCAAGGCTGTTATGCAATCCTATCTATATATCTTACCATCTAAGATAAAAAGAAATGCATAACGATTCAATAACCAATGCACAATCGTCAGTGAAAATTCGAAGTGCCATTCGGCCGGAAACAACATACATGTACTCTAGCAAAATTATGAATAATCGAATTGGGATTACAACATTTATCCTGGCTCATACATACCAAAATACACTAATAGGCATATCCACCCATAATATAACCGAGTCATAACAGAAACTTCTAATTATGCCAAAAGAATAGCCAGTTCATACCCCAAATTCAGCAGGATGAATTGTTCTGATACCACTGAATGTAACGCCCCAAGACTAATTACTTCACGTATATCTAAATTACACTGAAGCACTTAGGCTTAGGTACATCATAGCTAAACTTTTTACTTTCCTTGGTAATTAACTATACCAATTTTATTTCTTACTCAAGCCTTATGAAGGACAATTTTTTTTATTTCTTTATTGCCTTAATGCCCTTTGAGTCCTCCTGATAGAACTCTAGGAACTTGCACATTTATCTAATTGGGTATTATAGAAATTTTATATTCCAACCTAAAGTACAAACATATATCTGTAATACACAATTTTTATACATAATATGTATAAACCACACTGGCATTAGTAACCTATAGAGGCTAATACACCAGTCTCCTAGATTAGTATCAAAGTTATACATATCAAGCTTTCATAGGCATATATATAAACCATGCACAAACCACTGCATAAATAAATACATGGCAATGGTCAAAAGGAATATATATATATATATACTACTTCAGAATCCACATCTTTACTCAAAGGGTGGATCACATGCTAGAATCATCATGAAAAAAAAAGTAGTGGGGTGAGAATTCTAGGAGTTCCTAGTATAACTAATAATCATATGTCATCACAACAATTCCAGCTACTTCGGGGAAATAAATTATTTTTAAAATCTTTCAAAGAAAGGTGGCAAATGTCAAATTGTTTCCTTTCTCTTCCCCAGGGTAGAAGTTTAATTTTAATCATTGAACAACAATATATAATCATTAATCAAGGCAATACGTAGCCCTATAGGCACATCAATCAATAAATCTTAGAACTTTCTAAAAATATAACAGTTTCTAAATCATTTTACACTATCTATAGAATATTTACAATTAACTCAAAATGCAAATATTCATTATCAATTATTGATTTATATAACAAATTCATGAAAATGTGTCAATGTTCAAACAATGCCTTTAAATTCTCTATTAGTGCTCATTAATTATCATCTTTCTCAACTCATTTCCCAGACCCATGTCCTTTTATCTCAAATAGGTAGGGAGGGAATGTCGCCTCCTCACACTTCCCAACACTTGGTGTACTCAGCCTATACGTGACATACACTATCCCAAGAAACCCTGGTCAAATATCCAAAGGAATCACATCTAGGATCACCTCTAGGTACGTGGATCATTTCCATTATCATATCTAAGATCACTGTCATTTCCTAAATCCATCACTAGCAAACCTTTTGCAGATCTAGGATCACCATCAATTCCTAAATACATCACTGGCCAAATTCCTTTATCAAATGTAGGATCACCATCATTTCCTAAATCCATCACTATCAAATCTAGAATCACCGTCATTTACTTTATCAGATCTATGGGTTACCCTTCATAAGGGAATAACATCTAAGGATCATGTCATAAAGGATCACCATCATTTCTTTTGTCATGTCCAATTTCTTTTAAACTTTGAGCACTTAAAGATGTACTTTACATTTTAATTGAATTACAGGCTCAACTTTAACATTTTTAAAGTGCATATCAATTTCTAGTACATCATAATACATCTCACAAGTATAATAAGGGCACATTATCATTCATCTCATAAATATTACAAGCGCACATTATTATTAATCTTATAAGTATAACAAGTGCACATTATCATTTATCTTATAAATATAACAAATGCACATTATCATTCATCTTATAAATAACATAATTCACAAAGCAACTTGAAATGCTGGGAACTCGCATAGCCTAGATATATCCAGATTAGTCTCCATAGATCAGAGAACTCATTTTTCTCAAAACAGAGGCTTGGTAATCGATAACCACATGCCATTTTCTTGAATAGGGGCTTGGTAATCGATTACCATGCTTGGTAATTGATTACCACTCTGCCAATTCCTTATATAAACACTTGGAAATCGATTACCATAGTTGGTAACCAATTACCACAATCCCAGCAAGTTAGTAATCGAGTACCAACACTAGTAATCGATTATTATGTTATTTTTCCAACACTAGAAAGAGTTCTAAGCATAATAATCTCTAAAATATCATCAAACACCTAATTTAAAGACAAGAATCAATCAATCCATACTCAATCCTTCCAAAACCCCCAAAACCTACCCTCAAGAACATCAATATGCTATCCGTCATTTACTCTTCAATCAAGTATCGAAATCAATTCCTAAACTCTATCAAGAGTAAAATGGTATGAAGGTAGAGACATAAACCCCTACCTAGGCTCCTTTGAATCTGTTGAAGATGCAGGAAGAAACTTGAAATTTTCTTAATGATGGATTCAAGACCACCACTAGCTAGAGCTTGATGAGAGCTTTGGAAGATGAGTGTTGGAAGGTTTTCTAGTGAGGTCTGGAAGTATAATGGCTATAGACTTCTTTCTTTTCTATCTTCTCCATTTCCTTCTACTATTGGCTGAGAGAAAAGTGGAAAGAAAAATGTGAGAGTGTATGTTTATGTGGTAAGGAGTGCTAGAGAGAAAAGAAAAAGGATAAGAATAAGAAATTTGTGTGGTTATCATTAATTATAAGAAGTTTTGTCTCTTAGGAATACTTTGATCTTCCATTGATGAGTTTCTAGCTTCCATAGGTGTTATAAAAAATTATAAGATTCTATTATGTTCCTATACACTTCATTTAAGAGCTATCTATACATTCTATTTGATAGTCATTAAGCTATATTACTTTTTCTTAACTTAATATATACTTGAGGAAGTAACTAATATGCTTATATATATCTTCCTTAACCCGTAATCATTTTTATAATAATCTTCATCTTTTATTTAACAACTCCACAAATTTTCATAAATTTCCAAGCTATTCTCCTATTTAATTTGATTTTTAAACACTTATTTTATTTATTAAAAATATTAAACTAACTCAGAAAATTACAAAAATTAACAAATAAATCACACAAGTACTAAAGAACCACTATAACAGTCATTGAAGTTAATAGGATAGGGAGGATGTTACACAATGCATGTTGTCTTTAATTTATGCAATGCAATGCATGACTGCTTTAATACTTTACAATGCTCAATTAATCAATTCATCTTTTCATAAGCTAATTCTCAAGATCTCAGATCCTTATAATCATAGGTACGAAGTCTTATGTTCAACCTACACACTTGGTGATAGATTGCTTATCTAGTTTGAGCTCATCCTATACTTGACCGTACTTCGCCACACAACTCTATCCCTTAATAGTAGGGCCTCACCCGTAGTTCTCAACATAAGGGAATAGCACATAGAATCCCTCCGTGCACAAGAGGATTATGTCTAACACCTTCTAAGTTTGAGCACTTAAGGAATTTTATATTATCATGCCAATCTTTATCTTTTTGGCTTAACTTTAATAATCTCAAAGGAGTATTTCAACTTTTTCCATGCATGATTTTCATTGATGCAATTCTACCATATTTCTAATAAATCCAAAATATCCAACAATCATGAGCAATGTATACATCACAAAAGATAGCATAATACCAAAATAACAAATTTAGGCCATTTCATATCATGTGCCTTATTGCTAAATCTTTCATCACAAGTATATTAAATTTCATATTCATGATATGAGAAGGACATGAGTCAACTCATCTGTTCTATAAGCTATCTTATCTAAGTTTTCATGAGTAAATTTATCATACTCATAAGCCATCTTATCTAAGTACCATGAGTCAGCTTATCTCATTTAGTAGCTATCTCGTCTAGGACTTTAAGCATCAACCAAATAGCTAGAAATATATACTAGGGTCGTAGCCAAGGTTCCAATTAGTACTTTAATCTTGATTCGACCTAGTTGATTAACTTTATCTTAACCTAATTAGATTCTAATTAATCTCATTATTATTAATTAATCCTAAATAGCCAATTCCCTTATAATATTAGCTTACCTGAGGTGCTAAACCAATTTTCTAGGTTAACATTAATCAACCACTAATTCATTTAACCTCTAATCACAGGCATTAATCTAGGTTAAGTCTAATTAGCCTAATTAAATTTTAGAATTCTTTCGTTGGTGCAACAACACCCTAAACCCAAGACATTATCAAACCTAGGCTTCCAAAATTTTAGTTTACAACTAGTAATTAACTACCTAGTTAAGTTAAACTAAGTGAGAATAAGGCTCAGTTATTGTGATTTTAGTTCAAACCCAACATGGCGATTTACCCTATGGAACTCAAGACTTCAACCAACACCAACATCCACATGCACTCAAAATTTATCATCTAATTTATCCTTTTAGACAAGTCTAGGTATGAATTTATTATTGATTACAATTAAAACACAACATTGGTGCAAAATGTAACGCCCTAAGTATAATTACCTCACTACTTCTCAGAACTTATATTGAAAGTGAACTTTTTTATACATTTATCCTTACTCATAAAGTGTAAGTATACTACTAATAAGCCTTGTGAAGGATTATTTTCCTTATCCGTATAAGTAAAGCCAACTGCCTACCAAATTACAAGTTCACTTATTAAGATTACCAAACCATTATTAGTTTCATTTTAAATACTTATGAGTCCTCTTTGGAGAACTATAACGGGTATCATTATAACATCCTAGATAGTCATGATAGACTTGTTTTTGGTCACGGAAGTAGCCTAGCACTAGTTTGTCATACCTGTAAAGTTTTGTGACTGTCAGAGCACGTTTAGGCACTTTACTATAATACTATGTGTAAAATATAGTAGTTATTTGCTCTGGAAGTGGCTTAAACTGCTCAGTTTATGGAAATAAGTGTGGAAAACTTGTTTCTAGGTCACAAATATGTGAAAGTAGATGTGGTTAAAGTTTAAGAAATATCAGAGTTAGTTTAGCATTTTTAGACATACTAGTTGTGTATTTTAGTGTTAGATTAACCCTTAACAGATATGAAAAATTATAGAAATGGTGAAACAAGATTTTTAATAAATCTTAGGATTTGTTTTAAACTTGTTGGAAGTTAAAAAACTTGGTTTAGTGATAATTAAGTGTTCTTAACAGTTTAGGTGAATTTTGGTCACCTAAGTAACCAAAATGTGAAGGCACGGCTCTGTTTCTGCCTCTTGGCCTATTTAAGGCCAATAAGTGAGACTTGTCTCATTTCTTTTCTTCTTCTAATGACTGCCACAGGGAAAATAAAGGAGAAGGAAACTCAAGGTGTTAAAGGAGGAGGATCTTCATCAAAGCAAGGGAATGAGCTTAGCTTTGTAGAGGAACGATTAACCGACTTCATTTCTGGAAATTGAGGTAGGGGAAATCTTATTTTGATGATTATTTTTCATTCTTTCCTTTTAGTTTAAGAGAGGCTTGAAGAAGAATTTGAAGCTTTGATAAGTGATTTGGTGATTTAAGAGTTAAAACTTGATGTGGATAGATTGGTTGAGTTAAGAACTGATTTATTGTTATACTGAGATGAAATTTTCTTCATTTAGAAGCCTTAATTCCCATTTAGGTCAGTTTTGGGGGTTTAGGTTAATGTTAGGGTTTTGATTTACAAAGTGTTGAATTGAATGAAATTAAAGTGGTTTAAGGGTTGCTATGTGTAGTTGATCCTTGTTAGAGGTGGGAAATCACTTGGAATTGAGTTTTGAGTGATTGGAAGAGGGTCTAATTCCAATGGAACAGTAATCGTATCTGTAAAATTCTACAAAAGCTGAGTTCTGCAGTGGGCGCCATAGCGTGAGACGTATAACGTTGCGACGTGAGTGTGATGGATGCCCAGAATTTGGGATCCAAGAGATGAACGCCGCAATGTGGCTCTTTAAGTGCCGCGATGTTATAAAGAACAGCTTACGCACCACGACATGGCACATTGGGTGCCGCAGCGTTGACAGTGTTTCCTATTGGTACTTGAACCCGAGGCTTGGGCGTTGTGATATGGAACAAGGTATGTCACGACATAGGTGTCAGAGAATAACTATGAGTTGTATTTGATGCCCTGGAGTCTTCCAGTGGCGCACTTTTCTTCTTTTATGTTTCTTAGTGAGTAATGGGACTCTAGTAGGAGTATTAAATGAAGATGTGAATGATTTGAATCATAATGATTTGTGATGCTAACTATGATAATTTAATTAGTAATGATGATATACTTGATTGTATATGTTGCCTTATTGAAAAGTGTGAGCCTCGTAGATGTGGGTGATTACTTTTTGATAGGTGTGAGCCCCGTAGATGTGGGTGTTCTATATTGGGTAACGTGGATAGTATCCTTCCTAATATAGTGATTTTGAAGATGGATTTCCTCGTTCATTATCGATAACTATGTAGTTGATGGACTTCACTACCCCGGGGGGGAATTGATTTCCTCTGTGATAATGATATTTGCTAGATGGACTTCCAATGCTTATTCAAGGTTGTGGTTTATGAATTCCATTACTTTGTTCAAGTTTCATGCATTCATGACATCACCATGGAATTGTAGGTTCTTGGATATAGTATCATACATTATTCATTTTCATACTTAGGATTTTGCATAGGCATAAACACTAGACATAACTTGGCATAGCATGACGATTGTATGGGCGGTTGCTTTCATAACATTATTCATGCATTACAATTGTATGGACGATTGCATGTCTCTGAGATTGAGATGTTGTTGCTTCTGTGATTGAAGTGTTAATTTGATAATTGTAAATATTATCTGTTTGTATATATACATGTATATATGATAGTATTGGAATACTTCTACTGAGATATGTTTTCTCACCCCGATTGTGTTGCCATATAAATCCAGGTGCTAGTTCCTCAAAAGGGAAGAAGAAGATAGATAAAGATTAGTATAGTTATATGCTTTTGATGATAAAGCTTGTATAATATGTTAGTCTTTGTTGTTGTAAAAGTTTATGTATTACAATGTGCCTTCGAGGCAGTGATGTATATATATATATATATAACTTTTGTTTACGTGACTCTCCATATTCACTCATTATGTATGAATGATATGGGTTAGATGTTGATGTATGTTAGTAGTAGCATAACCAGTATTGGGTTATTCATTTATATGACGATATATTTGGATAGCAAGTATCAGGGTGTTACAATCGTCGTGTATCAAAATCTAATAGCGCACCTCTACCCAGTAAACAAAATAGTAAAGATACTTGAACATCATACATGCATATATATATATATATATATATATATATATATATATATATATATATATATATATATATATAAGAGCTAAAGTGCAAGCAATCAGTACCTATACCCATACAATCATCTGTTTTACCTCAGGCCATGCATACACACATCACAAAGAGAAAATACTAAAGCTACGGGCATCAATGCCCCATACATCATAACTATAGTCATCCAAATCAGTATCCGTGTCAGCTACACAAAAGTTATTCTAATAGGAAAACACATAACTACCATACATACATAAACCGGTGTGATACACTATACAACCCAAAACAACCACATTATAAGTGTAGCCTATCATAAAAATACAATGCTCTAGCTGCAATATCAAACAGGCAGAAAGAGAATGATGACATCCAACGAGTAGCTCATGTACAATCGTATGTTCATGTAGACCATAAATGACTTGGTCGATAGGTCATACACCCACCAATACTCTAAGGGCTCCCACTAGATCGATAACAATGGCATCTTCAGTCTGAAGCAAAAGGGGCTAGAATACCATGAAAACATAAATGGGGTGAGAATTCTAAGAATTCTTAGTAATTCTAACATACAAGCATCATCATGATGATTCCAACTGATGTAGGGTTTTCGCAAATATTTATTTATAACAATTTAAGTGGCGTAAGCCAAAACAATTATTTATCCCTAAAGCAAAGGTTCATTTTAATATTACAGTTCATATGAATTAACATACTGATTTGTCAACAAATAAATACAACATCATAAATCAACCACAGGAATAATCCCAAAGCATAATCTCATTCACAAAAACTCATAGGAGACAACTAATTACAACTAGAATAGTACAAAAATCCACAACAGTAAAATAGAACCATATCTCTAATGCATAATGCAATGAATGTTTCTCTTGAATTAATGTAATGTCATGTCATGACTACTTTTATACCTTACAGTGCTTATTCCATCAATTCATCATCTTATTAGCTCATTCCCATGGGATCCTAGATCCTTATAAACAAGTAAGGAGCTTATGCTCCACCTACTGTATACACTTGGTGATAGTCTACTTTTCAGGATGAGTGCCTATTCTAAATGTGATCGTGCTTGACCACATAGCCCTAGCCCATATGACTAGGGCCTCGTTCGTAGTTGGGAATAGCTCACAGGATCACCTCCGTGTACAAGAGGATTATGTCCACATCATAGTGCCATTTTTTTCATTTGAGCATTGAGGGATTTTTCATAGTGCTATACCATTCTTTATTTTTATGGCTCAATTCAATAGTTTCAAGAGCATTTCAATGTCATTCCATGCATGCTCATCATTTATGCCATAGTGCCAGAATGTCAATCAGTTCAAACTATAAAACCAGTATAAGCAATGCATATATCACCACAGATATCACATTCTCATAATAACATAATTGGCTACATCATATCATATGTCTCATTATTGAATCTTTCATCAACAAGTATATTGTTCTGGACCGTGGTCCGGGATCCTGTCCTATGGGATCAACCCGGCATGCACACAGCCAAACTCCTCAGAGTTTGGCATGACGGAAGGCTCATAAGGCAATCCGGACCTTGGAAGACGGCAAGCCAAGTTGTATTGGGTCATGATATCATGGTTGATGGATTCGTGCAGAGGATAAATCCCTAAATATTCGTAACTGCCAATCATCAACTTACGATGTTATAGGACTCATAGTTATCCTTGATGGCAAAATACCTTCTATATCTCAAATCCCAGATTTACGGGGATATATCTTATGATAATGGGAAGGTGATCTTCATTAGGATACTAATCCTAAATTACCTGCATTCAATAAGGATCCTATTAGGATTCTGTATACGTTCTATAAATACAAGGTTAAGTCATCTTAAAAATGTAACTCAAAACCCAATTTGATAAACCTACTTGTGCACTGCCTGAGTTGAGCGTTAAAGTCCCTTTGCAGGTACCCACCTCCCTGTGCGACACACTCAGCTGCTGCTTAAAGAGGAAACCACCGTAACGTGCCTACTTCAGGTACTTTCTGAATCCACTTCAGAACATTGACACCGTCTGTGGGGAACCTTAAAATTCTAATCCCACCCAATCATGGTGAACACGAGGCAAAATTCCAGAAGAGACGCTACACAAACCTCTATCAACCAGAGGCAAGACCTTGATGTGCAACGTCCATCACTACCACCGCCTCCACCTGCAGCTCAAACCTCCGCTGTGAGAAATCAGGCACCCGGATCAGGAAGCTGACGTGATAGGCACTCCACCTCATTTTCAGATGAGTCTCCTAACCCATCACGCAGGCTTTCTGTTAGGGAAAGACTTGAATTCCCAGCTCAGAGAGGTGACCAGAGCCTTCAAAAGCGTAGGATCCCGGTGCACTAGCGTCTGGGAATGCCAAACAACGAGTTCGATGATTATGCATCCCGCTCTGAACACACACATCAATCTCGGGGTTCCCAACGCCAGTTTCAAGATATGTTACAACAACATATGGATTTGCTCAATGACCAATTCAGGAGGCTGGAAAACATGCAGCGTGCCATACATGAAAACCAACCTAGGCCGCACCATCGTGACAGACGGACTGACTTGGAAAATAATCAAAGGAGGGCTCACGTCGGTAATGGAATTCCCAATACTGGGAATAACAACCAGAACCATGGAACAATAGAACAACCTTTCTCCAATCAACTCATGGAGTTCCGGGTTCCCAGGAATTTTAAGTTTCCACCGAACCTGGAAATTTACGACGGAACCACGGACCCCCAGGAATACATAAATGCCTACAAGCAGTCCCTATGTTTCTATGGCGGATCCATGGAATTGTTATGTTGAGCTTTCCCTCTCTCCCTCAAAAAGGGAGCCCTCAAGTGGTTTACCAGCCAACCACGGGGAACCATCGTGGATTGGTCGGACCTTAAACAGCGTTTTTTGCTACAATACACTACTAGTAAGGAGCAACCTAAATCCATCAAATCCCTGGCTAAAATTTGCTAGGGAAAGGACGAGACCCTCCAGGATTACATTAGGCGGTTCATGGCTGCCTGCACCAATGTAGAAAATTTTGAAGACAAAATAGCCTTGCATTATGCCAAAAGTGATTTTCGAGTAGGTTCTGAGTTCTTCAAGTCCTTGGCAAAGAAGAAACTAGATAATCTAACCGACTTCCAGAAACGATCTGAGAAGTATATCTACTTGGAGGAGGCAACAGAAGACCATAGGAGGTGGGACAAAGGCGAGCCTTCTCACCAGAAGCTCAACCAGAATTCCTCAAGGTCGCGACCCCCAAAGGGCAGCCCACCCCGGAGGAATTACTTTGACTATACTCCTTTGAACACGCCTCGGGAAACAATCTTGAGGGAAGTGATGCACGTGGAGTTTCAGAATGTCTGGAGACCGCCCCTTATCAAGAAACACAAGCAAAAGGATCACTCCAAACATTGCACATGGTATAAGGCCTATGGCCATGATACAGAAGATTATTATCAGTTACGCGATGCCATCAAATTCTTAATCAAGGTCGGATGCTTGCAGCAGTATATCCTTTGTGTACAAAATAACGAGAGGGACAATAGATCCACCCCGCGTCGGAGTCTGTCCCCTCCGCACAGAAGAAGAACAAGAAGTCCTAGAAAAAGATCCTGGACCCTACCTCACCGAGATAACAACGATCGGCAGGATAGGACTAAGGACGCTCCCCCCGCTGATAATGACGACCACTGCTCCGAGCCCAATAGAACGATCCATACCATTGCCGGTGGCTTTACCGGAGGAGGATCTTCCAATAGAGCTCGAAAGAAAGCCCTTAGAATGATCATTTTTAGCGTGGTCCACTCAGAACCAAGGACACAAGTAGAGGGTAGAAAGGCGCCTCTCATCATCTTCTCAGACGAAGACTATAGTGGAATAATCCCGGATCACGACGATCCACTCGTCACCTCTGAGGTAATTTCCAATGCTGAGGTCCACCGAATTTTCGTTGACTAAGGGAACTCAGCAGACATTATGTTCCTAGATCTCTATCAGAAGCTAGAGCTTCCGTAATCTGACTTGACTCCCTATGTGGGAGAGTTGACGAGTTTCACCGGTGAGAAAATCACCCTGGCAGGATACTACGAAACCCACCTATTGCTCAGATCATCCAAACTCTTCAGGACTATCAAAGTAAAATTCCTGATCGTGGACTGCCCTTTAGCTTATAATATTATCCTGGGCCGTCCTTCTCTCAACGCGCTTGGAGCAGTGGTATCTACCACCCACCTCATGATGAAGTTCCTCACTAAGAACAATGACATCGTCACTATAAAAGGCGACCAAATTACCGCCAAGAAATACTACAATGAGAGCCTGAAGATTTGTAAAGTACCCCAGAAGGAGAGACCTGCTATTTCTACCCCGACTGTCGACCAGGTTAACATTTTAATGACCGAGTTGGATATCAGGGAAGAAATCCGGGGTACTCGACCCCAGCCCGAAGGCGAACTGCAATCTCTTCAGCTCGGGACCAACCCAGAATAAGTTACCAAGATCGGAGCTCGTCTGGGTTAAAAAGAAAAACAACAACTATCAGAACTCTTATTAAGAAATAAGGACCTTTTTGCATGGACTTCTTCCGACATACCCGAACTCGACCCCACCTTTATCTGCCACCATTTTCAATTAAAGAAGGCGTCAGGCCGGTTGCACAAAAGAAGAGGAAGGTCAGACCCGAGAGGCAGCAAGTCATTGAAGACCAAGTTAAAGAGCTACAAAATGGTAACTTCATCAGAGAAATCTCTTATATCACATGATTTTCCAACATGGTTCTGGTAAAGAAGTCTAACAGAAAATGGAGAATGTGCATAGACTATACTGATCTGAATAAAGCCTGTCCTAAGGATCCATACCCACTCTTTAATGTGGACAAATTAGTGGATAACTCCTCAGGGTTTAGATGGCTCTCGTTCATGGATGCATATTTCGGGTACAACTAGATTCCCATGTACGCTGGGGACAAGGATAAAACCGCTTTCATTATCGATAGGGCGAGCTACTACTACAAGGTCATGCCGTTTGGCCTAAAGAATGCAAGGGCCACCTACCAGAGGATGATGAACAAGGTTTTCAAAAACCAAGTGGGAAAGATGCTAGAAGTCTATATAGATGACATGATAGTAAAGACCCCACACGGCGGATCGCACATGGCAGACCTCGAGGAAGTATTCGCACAAGTCTGAAAGTACAACATGAGGTTGAACCTGGAGAAGTGCGCTTTCGGGGTCCAGGCCAGAAAATTTTTGGGATTTATGCTAACTCATCGAGGAATCGAAGCCAATCTGGATAAGTGTCAGGCCGTCCTCAACATGAGAAGTCCCCAGAACGTCAAAGAAATACAACAACTTACAGGGCGCATAGCGGCCCTCACAAGATTCTTAGCTAAGGCCGCTCGCAAGTCTCTCCCCCTGTTTAAACTACTCAAGAAAAGGAAAAGTTTTGAGTAGACCCTAAAGTGTGAGGACGCCTTCATATCCTTAAAAAATCTCTTGTCCTCCCCTCCTATTTTGACGAGGCCAGATACCGAGAAAACACTCTACTTGTATCTATCCGTCCATGATGAGGCCGTAAGCTCAGTTTTGATCCAAGAAACTGACGAAGGACAGAAGCCTGTCTACTTTGTAAGCAAGGTCCTTCAGGGCCCCGAGCTTCGATACCAAAAGGTAGAGAAAGTTGCTTTTGCGCTCGTTATTACAGCAAGAAGACTTCGGCAATATTTTCAATGCCACCCAGTGGTGGTAAGAATGGATTAACCCATCCGGCAGGTGCTACATAAATCAGATCTGGCCGGACAAATGATTGCATGGTCGATCGTGCTCTCAGAGTTTGGGATTACATATGAACCATGACTTGTAATAAAAGCCCAAGCATTGTCTGATTTCCTAGTGGAATTTACATCGGACAACGGCGACCATTAAAAAGCCTTTTCGATAATTTTTGTCGACGGGTCGTCGAACCCTAAGGGAAGCAGGGCCGGGGTGATATTAGAGAATTTAGAAGGATTGACCTTGGAGCACTCCTTGAAATTTGAATTCCCGACCTCTAACAATCAGGCCAAATACGAGGCCTGCATTGCTGCTGGTTTGCTAATGGCAAAGGATATGGAGGCAACGCGGATCACACTTTGCAGTGATTCCCAGCTGGTAACCTCCCAAATCCGAGGTGACTATCAAGCCAAAAAACCCCTCCTACAGAAATACTTGAGTAAGGTTCAGGAACTCTTGGGGGACTTTAAGGAGGTCAAGATAGAACACATCCTAAGGGAACAGAACTCCAGAGCAGACCTTCTGTCTAACTTGGTCAGCACGAAGAGCCCTAGTAACAACCGGTCTGTAATCCAAAAAACTCTCTCCCAACCCTCCATCACGGATCATAACATATCCCAAGTGGAGGACCATCAGTCATCTTGGATCACCCCTATATTGGACTATTTGCAGTATGAAAACTTACCATCGGACCCGAAAGAAGCTTCCAAATTGGTAAAGACCGCAGTTAGATTTACTATTTACAATGGTCACCTATACCGACGTGGTTTCTCGTCCCCCCTTCTAAAATGCTTAACCCCAAAGGAAGCAGAATACGCCCTAGCTGAAGTTCATGAAAGAAGCTACGGTCACCACTTAGGAGGTAAAGCCCTAGCCCAAAAAATATTAAGGGCAGGATTCTATTGGCCAACAATGGAAGCTGACTCTCAAACATACGTCCAAACTTGCGACAAGTGTCAGCGCCATGTAGATCATTTTCAAGCTTCTTCTAAAGAACTATTCACGACGTTGGTTCTGTGGCCCTTTTATAGGTGGGGTATGGACATCTTGGGTCCGTTCCCCCAGGCCCCAGGGCAGTTTAAGTACTTGGTGGTAGTGGTAGATTATTTTACTAAGTAGATTGAGGCCGAACCTTTGATCACTATCACCTCGGCGTGAATTCAGAAGTTTACTTGGTGCCATCTTATCACCAGGTTTGGTGTACCAGAGTCCATTGTCACGGATAACGGTACCCATTTCAATGATAAAAATTTTGAAAAACTACTGGTCGGGTTGAAAATAAAGCACCATTACAGCTCTGTTGAGAACCGTAGGACAAACGGACAAGCCGAAGTCGCCAATAGGATCATCGTGCGAGGCTTAAAAATGAGGTTAGATGAAGTCAAAGGGAACTGGGTTGAGCAACTTGATCATGTTCTCTAGGCATACCGGACTACCCCTCATTCCACCATGGGTGAATCTCCATTCAAATTGACCTACGGCTGCGAAGCCATGATCCCGGTGGAGATAGGGGAGCCCAGCTGGCGTTACCAACAGTTCTTATTTGACAGCAACCCCGGTCTAATCAGAGAAGACCTGGACTAACTGGAAGAAAGAAAAAATGTGGCTCATATACGGGATGCCGCTCTTAAATAAAAGATAGCGGCCAGGTACAATAAGAAAGTAGTCCCAAGAAAATTTCAGCCGGGCTACCTAGTGCTTAGGAGAGCCGACATAGGAGGGAAAAATGTCTCCCAAGGGAAATTAGCCCCTAACTGGGAAAGCCCCTACCATGTCATCACCAGTACGGGTAAGGGAGCTTACACCTTGGAAACGTTATCTGGCACCCCGGTCAAGAATTATTGAAATATAGATAAACTAAGAAAATACTATAGCTAAATGCCCGTAGTGGCCTAGCCCTCTATTAGAATTATGGCTGATCCGTCCTTGTTTTGAATAATATGCTCTGTATAGACTTTTGTCCCAATATCATCAATAAAATGGAGTTATTCAGATATCAAATTTGGTTCAACGCATGGCATTGACTGTTAAAAGGTCAAATGAACAGGAGGCAGTACGGATTATATGTACACACTCCTTCTTTACATTTAAACCAAGAAGGGGTCCCAAAATCTATATAGTTATTAGGGTACCCCAGGTAAGGTTAAATAATGCTTATGCCTAAGGAGGTAAAAGGGTCCTCACATAATATACCCCGAACCAAGGCGTTATTTTTACCTATGCCTGTAATTCCAAATGCTTCCTATAATAAGCACCGGAATATGGATTAAGGTTTTACTCTGCCTAAGTCTAAAATTTCACGACGTTTGATCACTATAAACGTTAGATTACAAACTAAGGCACTATTTCTACCTAGGTCAAGTGGAATGCCATTCACTCAATGGTACGATTTTAGGATCCCGGACCATGGTTTTATATCACAAAAAGCTTTTTCTAAGTCCATTAAAACGACTATAAAGATGGGCGTTGGACCAAGTTGGACCATGAAAAGCAAGATAATAAATGGTGAAACAAAGTAATTAATTATAAAATCCCAAACAAGGGGCAATTATCCTTACAAAAAAAATACACATATAATAAAACCCCGCGCAGGGGGCAAAAAACAAGATGAAAGGCAAAAGGCAAGATAAAGCTCAAACGCCAGTCTCCTCTCCCTCCGGGATCTGAATAACTTCTGGGTTATCACCAGGAGCACTTGCGGCTAACTCCTCTGTAGCTACAAGTCGGCCGTTATGAAAGATTTTATCCGGGGTAATGCCCTCCAAGACAAAGGCAACCCCGAGATTGAAATACTAGATTTGTGCCACGGCATTCTGGAATTTCTCTCCCCTGACCTTTCCAGATATCGCGTCCAGCTCCTCCACCTCCTTTTTTATTTCAACCACCTCGGCCTCTAGTGCGCCAATGCTTTTGTTGGCCTCAAGCTTCTCAGTTTTCCTGGCAACCTCAGAGTCCGCCAACGCCCTCTCTAGTTTGATGACCCTTGCCTGAGTATCCTCGTTTGATTTTAGGGACGTGGTCAACTTCTGGCTAACTTCCTCCTTGACCTTCTTCAGAGCTTTTAGTTCTTCTGACGCCTCTCTGTCGGCGTCCTCGATAGTCTTTTCAATTACGCGGATCTCGGCAGCCGCCCGGAGAGCTTACCTCTGAAGTGTAGCCAAGGTTTGGGCCAAACCTTGCTGGGCAATATGCTGCCTGACCTCGCCGCTTAAAAACTGTCCAGTAATGAAAGGGCCGGGATCAGAGTGCCCCGTGATGATTGGCAAGAAATCCGCCCTTTCTTTATCACCACCCTCCGACGAACTTCCATCATGTTCAAAAGGTCCTTCGACAGTCTGCCTTTTTCTCCCTTTAAGATTGTGGGTAGAGGAACCCGAATGATTTTTTTCTCTAATAACAATGCCCTAGATGGAGGATGCCGGGACGGCTGGGGAGGAAGAAGTCACGATTTTCTTCCCCTTCCTCCAGTTTCTTGAAGAATGCAGGGCAACCATGGAAGACCCAGAAGTCATGTTGCTAACTAAAAGAAAACAGAAACAAGTACAGTCAGCACATCACAAAACATTGATACATAAAGCCAAAATGCAAACATCTAGGGATACAACGGGTAATAACACCCTAAATCCTACCTAATAAAGCACAATGAAGATCATCACCAGGGGTATAGAGAACGTCTCTAATATTGATGTTCCCATGCTTCTCGGCATACCGGGTTATGAACCTGACAGACTTGAGCTCCTTGGGGTCGAGGTCTCCCTCCTCTTTTTCAATTAAACTCAGGGGCACACCCTAGTAGCCTTGCGTCCAGTAAAGCGAAAATTCTGGCTCCCCGTCCTGTTTGAGGAAAAATGGTTGACATCACTTCTTGGCTTTGATTTTGAAAAATGCAGTCTTAAACCTTTAAAACTTTCTTCGAAAACATCAAAGGATTTACGACCAAGCCATGACCGGATGACAAGCCAACTTGTTTGCTTTACCATCCCCCTGAGTGTTTATTCGTGTATAGAAATAAAAAAAGGTATTAACTGAGCACTTAAGGCTCATTAACCAACAAAATCTCTTGAAGGAGATGATGTGGCCCCAACCATTAGGATTGATCTGCGACGGGGCCACATGCAGAGTACGGAGGACGGCCATTTGGAAGTCGAAAAATGGCATTCTAAGCCCCAACTTGAGAAAAAGAGGCTCATACAGGAACATAAAATGTAAACCGGTTTCTCGGCAGGAACACAGCCTCTCACTCTAGTTTGGACAAACGACTTGGAATTCTTTATCCCGAGCTTTGCTTACGGTTAACTCCAAGGCAAATAACGATTCTCGGAGTACGCTCTCGCTTGAAAACTTGGACTGACAATTTCATACATCGTCCACCATCCATGGATATACCAGCCTAGGACCTCGCCGAATTTGAATCAGCTCGTCCTCTGCTGGGTCACGGGCATCATGGAGCGGGGGCTGGACTTTAGCTTTTTTTTCTTTAGCCATGGAAATCTTGAGAACATCCAAAGAAGTTGGTAAGCAATTGTCAGAATCAATACCCTCATAGATTTAGACAGGGAGAGTGAAATAATCCAAACCTCCTCTACCGACCTCCTGTCCCACCAGAAATAAGGTTTTCAGGGGAACTCCTCCGCCGCGCATGGCGCGGCGGAGGTGGTATTTCAAGGAGGTGACAAAGTTTATGTGAAGTTCAAAAAATCACTAAGGTTTGTTCAACGAAAAGCAAGAACAAAAGTACACTACTACCCTACTTCTCAAAGGCAATAAGCATTCTAAAAATGCAAATGACAGCAGGGTCAAAAGAAAGGTACTTACTATGCAGAAGACAAGGAGTGCTGGAACAATGGAGAAGCTGCGAACGGCTAGAAAGCACCCAACAAAAGCCAAAGTTTTTGCCGCACGGTGTTTTTAGTAAAGGTGGCCAAAAACAGTAAAGTGAGAAAGACGAACCTTTGACTCTTATTTATAAAGGGTTGAACGGTTAGGGGACATTTCTGTCCTCTCCATCGCAAGTTCAAAAGGTGCTCATCATGGCGCGCGGAGCTCTAGGCACGTTTCTCCGATGAAACCACATCACGTGGCCCACACAGCTGTAATAGCAGTTGAAAGGATGGTTACGTAGTAACCCAAAGCGTCGTATGAATGTTAAAAGAGAAACCGGACTTGTTCCATAGATCCCAGCTTCAAATCACTATTGATAACACGGACTACAAACTAAAGCCAAGATGCAATTACTATGGTATTATGCCGGGGTTAGCATTGGACCTACCCCGACAATGTCTTTATGGAGTTATACTGGGATAAGCATTGGACTCATCCCGGCAGTGTTACCTCGGTGGAAAAATAAGAAAATACAGAACAAATACATAATGTAAAGTCTTTATCGAATCATCTTCATTCCATACATCGTCATACATCCGAAAAGGAGGAAAAAGAAAATATTGAGACATGAAATGTATAAAGGTAGCTCGGTAAAGGGGGGCAAACATCTCCGGCTACCTGGATCATACCTCGTCCACATCTCCAAACCTCGGTCTCTTGAAAAAGTGGATTGGCTTTGAAGAACATTGGCAAACCAGGATCATGATGCTAGAAATGAGTACCAAATTTTTTTAAACTATTTCCTCCGCGATGCAACTAAAGATCGAGATCTTCTCTCGCTTGTTGGACGGGGTACGACCTCTCTAGCTGAAGAATCCTCTGCCGGCCTCAATCATTCCAAGTTGCCTCAAGTTATATAGCAACTCCAATAGACTGAAGCCACTCCGAAACAGAATCGCTCTGCTAACTTTTTCCCCCCGTACCTTCTTAACCGAAGATGGTAGAGAAGGATACTCGCTGCTTCCTTGAAAGTAAGTCAAAGAAAGCAGACGACCCCAAGTCATCCCCTTGGCTTTTTCCTTCCAAGAAAGACGACTCTCCACCATATCAGCCTGGTTAAGCACTGGGAATCCCTTGGAGAAGGGAAAAGGGGTTGGTCAAAGCATCCTGTAGGTTCGTTATGCATAGGATCATGGGTGCACCGCGCCACGCTGGTAAGTGGGGTTAGACACCCCCATGTACGCCGGGAGAGAAAGGCTCACGCCTCCCTAAATGCATAGCAACCCAGTTTTACGCCAAGAAAGAAAGGCCCCTATCAAAAGAAAAGAACGTTCGGGGAAAATCAAACATCTTCAAGAACTTTGGAAAAAATAAGAGTATAGTCTCTGCCAACGATGAAGCTCTGTTCATAAATGTGGAAAATGAGAAAAGAGCTACACTCATTCTCTTAGAAGAAATCATTTCTACATAAGAATGTAAAAAAATGGAATACTAGCTCATGAAGAAGTATTCTCTACTTATTACATGCATGAGGGATCCTGATTGGTCCCGCAAAAGGTGACCTGATCCCATGAAGTCAGGTAAAATAAATGCATCTAATCTCTGATTAGTCACAAAGATAGGGAGCAGTTGAGAAAATCCGTATGAAACTGATATTCTCTTTAAAGGATCACTAATCCCCAATAAAGTCCAAGTATCAGTTTCCCAAAGAATCTCAGACTGTTACCACCAGCTAATTCAGAGATCATGTTTAGAATTTACGTTAAAAATATCTCCAGGACTCCCTTGTACTCTTACTTGGGGACAATGATCTTTACTCATAATGGAATGGGTTGTGGACATTGGTAATAACTCAGGATCTAACACTTATCATCGAATTACTGTGTCAGCCATATGACGGTTGATCCGCTCTAAACTTGACTCTCGTCTGCCCTATCCAAGAGCCAAGCTGGGCGCAACTGTTCTGGACCGTGGTCCAGGATCCCGTCCTATGGGATCAACCCGGCATGCACACAGCCGGACTCCTCAGAGGTTGGCATAACGGAAGGCTCATAGAGCAATCCAGACCTTGGAAGACAACAAGCCAAGCTGTATTAGGTCATGATATCATGGTTGATGGATTCGTGCAAAGTATAAATCCCTAAATATCCGTAACTACCAATCATCAACTTACGATGTTATAGGACTCATAGTTATCCTTGATGGCAAAATACCTTCCATATCTCGAATCCCAGATTTACAGGGATATATCCTATGACAATGGGAAGGTAATCTTCATCAGGATACTAATCATAAATTACTTGCATTCAATAAGGATCCCATTAGGATACTGTATACGCTCTATAAATACAAGGTTAAGTCATCTTAAGAAGGTAACTCAAAACCCAATATGATAAACCTACTTGTGCACTGCCTGACTTGAGCGTTGGAGTCCCTTTGCAGGCACCCACCCCCCTGTGTGACACACTCAACTGCTGCTCAAAGAGGAAACCATCGTAACGTGCCTACTTCAGGTACTTTCTAAATCCACTTCAGAACATATATAAACAATCCTTTATTCACTTCTTATACAAAACATAAGACATCTTATTAGAATAGTCATAAGACAGCTTATCAAATACATAAGCTAGCTTATCCTAGTTACTAGCCATCTCAACTAAAGCTTCGTGATTTCATCAAATTAGTAAACTTTTAATCAACCTAGTCAAACAACTTTACCTTAACCTGTTTAGAACCTAACTAATCATTTTATCATTAATTAATTAGCCAAATTCCATCTAATTCAGCTTATCAAAAGTGTTACACCAACATTCTAAATTCACCATTTACCATCCAATAGCTAAATTAATTTCCAAATATGGTTCCTAAGCTAAATTAAGTCTAATTGACATCAATTAGGTTTAAGCTCTTTAGCTCCCTAAGGTCGAGACCTCCATTGGTAAAAACTCTCAAAATTTGAGCTTACACTCATCTTTAATCATATAATTAATCTACACTAAGGTAATTAAGGTTCATTTAGTCTAATTAGAATCAAACCAACATGGTGCAACTTATCCTAAGGAAACCCGAAATAAGCATCCTCGCAAATTTCATTATGAATTCAAAATTTAGAACTTGATCCATGATATTCCAACACAATCAATATGATTTTATCATATAACATCAACAAAAACTCAAGTTATCACAAAATTCCTCCTTGAACCAGAGGTATGAGTTTGGCCAAGGGAAGGAAATACAAGCAATCCATTACATGCAACCATACAACCAAGATCACAATCATGCAATTAATCATAATTTCAAGTTCAATAAACTGACAAAACAAGATTCACCCAAAACCCCATGAAACCCGAGACCTAAGCATCCAAACCCTCATCAATTTGTCGAGCCAAAATAGCATGCAAATGGCCTATTCAATCAAGAACAAGAGAAGCAAAGTGAACATGGACCCCTACTTGGATGCCAAAGTTATGACTTGGAGAGGGAAGAGTTGAAAGTGCTCTAATCTACAATCCAGTTAGTGCACTTGATAAAAGAAGTAGTAAGGAACGTTTTTGTCTTCTAGCCCAGGTTAGGACAGGTCACCAAGGTTCTCACGCAAAAGCTCAAAGTTTGGAACTCCTTGCTTCCATGGATGGAGTTAGGTACATGGAGAAGAAAGAAATGAAGAGAAAAGAAGAAAGTGAGGCAAGGGGGCACCAGTTTGGTTATTTGGAGATAATAAGAACTTAACTACTAAGTTTAAGTTACCATTGGGTAGTTGGTTAAGATCTAATGCTTCTAGAAAAATTTCAATCCTCATTCCTTATAGTTTTAACACCACATCATGTTTTAGAACTCCTTGGGGTTCATATAGAATCTTAAATTAAACCACTTAGTGCTAATTAGATCCTAATTATTTGTAATAGATAGCTAACTTGAGGTTCAAGTAACCTACATGCATATAATCTTATTAGTTTAGGTCTAATCAAGCCTAAACTCACTCATATCATTCCTTATGACCTTCCAATAGGATTTAAACTAAGCTAAGATGTCTCCCTTGCGTGAATTTTAATTGGTCAAGGAGTAATCATTACCTTACTTCTAATTTAATTTAAATAGGATTTTAACCCTATAAATTCATTCTAATTTATTTTCATGCACTTATTAAGTCCTAACTTAATTATAATTTCACTATTATTATCTAAATTTATTCCTTAATTTATGAAATTATTTTCATAATTTTATCATATTTATATTAATTTCTATGCTACTTTCAAACTAGAAAAATCACTACAATTTTCTAAAAATACCAATTTAATTTATTTAAGTCCCAAAAATTCACCATAATTATTTTTATTTATTTGGAACTCAATTATAAATTTTCATAATTTTTTCTCTCACATTTAAATTTTCTACATATATTTCAGCTATTATTTTGAATTTAACTTACACGCAAAGATATTCTTGTCAACATGTAAATTATAAAAGTACACAAAGACATACAAATAAATCAAACAAATAGTTTTGTTATTAATTTAAATATTTATTTAAGCAAATTAGGAGTGGGATGTTACACAAAATTCCCTTTGGACCCAAGACCATGCAACTCGACAAAGGTGTGGAATCAAATCAAGAAATCCACGTGCAAATTCAAATTCAAGCACACCACCATACATGGATTCATCATTGAAGAGCAAATGGAAAACCAACCTAGAATGTACCCCTCACTCACACAAACCCGAGATAGCCCCCAAAAGAATCAACCTCAATTTCAATAAAAAAAATCAACCTACAATGGTGCCAATCATCTAGGAACAAAGCAAAGAGGAAGCAAAAGAGGAAAGCGCCCTTACTTGTGACGCATAGCTTGTGGCTTTGAAGAAGAGGGGAAAAGATAAAAGTTCTCAAAACTAAATTCCAATTAGTGCACAACATGGAAAAAGTGGTAAGGAGCATTTTTGTCTCCAGGCGCACGTTAGGACGAGGTTGTTTAGTAGCTCATGCATAGACCTCAAGATTTGGAGCCATGGTTGCCTTGGTGGTGTTCTTGTGTGTGCATGATAGAGAGGAGAAAGATGGAGATATGATGAAGTGAAAGGGGTGGTGCCAGTTAAGAAGAAAAGAGAAGAAGAAACTTAGTTCCTAAGTTTTAAATTATCATAGGTGGATTGGTTAAGCTCTAATGCTCCTAGGAAAGTTTTAATCCTCTATCCTTAAAATTTTCAGCTTCTAATCATGTTTTAAAACTCCTTAAGATTCATGTAGAATCTTAACTTAAGCCACTTAGTGATAATTAAGTACTAATTATTAGTAACGGGTAGTTAGCTTGAGATTCAAGTAACCTACATGCATGCAATCCTATTAGTTTAGTCTAACCAAACATAAATCCACTCATTTCAATTTTTACCATCATCCGATAGGATTTAAACTTAGCCTATAAGTTAATGTTGCATGAATTCCTATTGGTCAATGGAGTAATAATTATTTTTCTTTTATTTAATTTAAATAGGATTTTAATCTTATATCCTAATTTATTTCTATATATTTTATTAAGTCCTAACATAATTATAAGGTCACTATTACCATCTAAATTTATTTCTTAGTTTATAAAACTATTTTTATAATTTTATCCTATTTATTATAATTTCTACGTTACTTTTAAGTTAATAAAATCACTATAATTCACTAAAATTACTAATTTCATTTATTTAAGTCCCAAAAATTTGCCATAATTATATTTATTTATTTTAATCTAAATTATAAATTTCTAATAACTTTTCTTACTCATTTAAATTTTGCACACTTATTCTAGCTAATATTTTAAACTTAACTTATGCGCTAAATTATTTCTTGTCAGCTTGTAAATTACAAACATTCATAGAGACAAGCAAATAAATCAAACAAGCAATTATTTATTAATATAGCTATTTATTTAAGTAAATAGAATAGGGGCGTCACAAAGTGCCTTGTAGGTACCCCCCATCATCATGCTAACTAACCTTAAAGATGCTCTGATGCCTTCAAGCCATTACAGGCTTCATCAGCCGAGGGAGAGGAAGGAATAGTATCTATGAAGATAAGTGAGTTACTGGAACTAAAAATGGTAAATTAAAATCCCTCTTAATTTGCCACAAATGGAAGCTTTACTATGTGTTTATTCATCTATTTGGTTTCAAAAAGTGGTTCTATGAATAGATTTCAAAAAGTGGTTCTTTGAATAGAAGTATTATTATTCAACAAACCTTAATCTAACATATAGTAAGTTATATGCTTCAAAGATCAAACTCCAATGAGTAAATGGAGGACACAATAAACTCGGAATGACTTTTCGAAGAATAGTATTGAAGCTATCCGTGATCAATTCAACAATATTGAGGCTATTGGAATAAAAGGAATGAGTGACAATGCTGATGTTTCCTATTAGTCAAAAATGCTAAATTTGTCGACAAGTAAATCTTGGAGTCAAATTCTTCAAGAACTATGGTGTGAGTAAGTTGTTGATTAGCACATGACTACATTATAGAACAAAAGTAGTTATATAGCCATGTGTTGAGCACGCGACCACGTTTTAAATAAGAAGTAGTTACCTTCCACAACTCGTTGGGCTCATGCACACAAACCAAAGAGGTGTAGCAATCGCAAGAGTATGGAGAACATGCATACACTCACAAGAATAGTTAGTTACTGCCAAATAGAGGTGGCAAGATCACCAAGGATGAATTATTCATGTGTCACAATCAAACACCACCGATGGTTACTGCATTCGTCTATAAATAGTGGGTAATGGTAACATCAAAAAATGTCTTGAACATTTCACACTTCTCACCAAAAACATGAAAGTGAATTACTAAAGACCACCTTTTCATTTTCCTACATTTTATAGCATTTTCCTAGCTTTTCTAGAGCTAATAGTTCATAACTTCAGTTGTAGATCATAGCACTACTCAAGCTTGTATTTGATTTGATTTGTTTGAGCTAATTCAAGTTCAAATTATAATTTGTGTTCTTCATTTCTATACCTTTATGCTTATTCTTGATATTTGAGGGGTTATTTCTATACCAAGTGAGATGAAGACTGGAACCAGCTCATGCAAGATCTTGACGAAAAGCTTCCATGGCTACCTTGGCTATGTTTAAATCGAGAGAGAAGAGAGGAAAGATGAGTGTGTGTTGTGTTATGTGGTGGTGTCAAGTGTATTGTGTGCTACGGAGTTTTGATTTTGAATTCTTATGATTCTAGCCTCCAAATATGTTTTAGGAATTCCTAGGATCAATTTAGAACCTTAGTTTAGGCTAATTGATACTCATTAGGTCCTAATTCTTACTAATGTATTATTATTAAATTGATGTGCAAGTAACCTACATGCATGTAATTTCATTGGTTTAAGTCCTATTAAACTCTAATCCTTTCAAATTCAAGACTTGATGCCAAACCAATTAGAAACAAACTACGTGGTCTCATTTTTCTTACATGAATTTCTAGAAGTTGGAAGGTAATAATTACTCTAAAATTTAATAAATTAATTTCTAAGCTTGATAATTGTCGAGGCTACCAAATTAGAAGATATTTGTTAACTGATTCACTAAAAACTTATAGTATATGATGTAACTAGGTCGAGCCCTTAGAGCACTTTAATTAATCAATTATATTAAGGGGTTAATAGGGGGTTTGGTTTGTAAGAGTAATTAAAAGACAGTAATGAAAAGACAATAATTAAAAGGCAATAATTAAAAGGTAGTAATTAAAAGACAGTAATCAAAAGTAATTAAAAGGCAGTAATTAAAAGACAGTAATTAAAACGCTGTAAAATGTTGTAAACAGAATGAGGAAAAACAACCAATCTAAGGGAATTAACAACTCTTGAGTTTAATCAATCCTTGACTACTATGAACTCATTCACATGCTAACCAGATTCTTGACATACTCTACTAGATAAGCATATAATATTTGGTTAATTAGCGTTGGATAAAGTTAGCATCCATCCAACTCTAAATCAACCAAAACTCAACATTCAACCAAGTTAGGCAATTCATCAAACACCTTTGGTGTATTGCCCAATCTTATGTGAAATCCTCATCCAAGCAAGAATCATCTATTAGGTAAGCATCTAGGATATGGTCAATCAACGAAAAATGGATTAAGCATCCATTTAACCCTAAATCAACCTCATACCAGAATTCATGCTAGCTAGACAATACATCAAACACCTTTGATGAATTATCTAGTTTCTGCAAACACATGATAATTAAACAACTATCACATGAACACTAAAACTGAGTTACGCACTTAGTCAAGATGCAACAGAATCAAGAGAATGAGGGGAGAAATTTGATTAACAACAAGAATGTAAGCATTCATCACAAAGTCTCAAAATTAAACATTAAGAGAGTTTCAATCCCTAGGATTGATTACAAAGCTTTAGCTCTCCATAAATGGAGAACACAAATAGAAAATTAAAAGTACATAAATGTCAAGAGCAGAAATGTAAAAGAGAAGTAAGAATAGAGGAGAGGAGAGGAGGAAGGAGCAAGAGAGTAAGTGAGAAGTGAAAACTGAATGGAATTATATGGTCTCAGTTTTAGGCTCTCTCACTCACATAACAGACACTAAAAGTGAAATTATAGGTTTGTCCCTACCTTAGACTCTTCCTCTTCCAATTAGCTTTAATTGGACACCTAATGAAAGAGTTATGGCCAAAACACGTTTTACAGCTCCTAGATCCCATCATCTCCCTTCAGACATTGAAAACCCTATCAAAACGTCACCGTTTTGATAAGTAGTCTTCATGAAAGTTGAATATTTTTGTCTCAGTTTTCCAATGGAACATTTTCAGCCCAATATGACTTCTACAGCCCAAGATATGGCCCAATCTTTGCACACTACTCAGGTTCCAGCAACACCACCTCTATTCTGAATTATAGGCCGAATATGACCCATTAGACATCCGATTTAGCTCTCGAGCTCTTCATCAAAGTTGTAGAGCTTCCTCTTGGATTTCCTATAAGATAAAATTCATAATTTTTATATGTCTATAACTCAAGTTATACCCGAAATACAGAAATAGTGTAAAATTATCACAATGCTAAAAAATACAACTAAGCCTAATTTGAACTCAAACTTATAAATAGTGGTCAAAACCAATCGATTAAGCATAAGAGAAATCTAGAATGCCTAATTATATAAGGGTTAACTAATACATAAAAATAGTATTTATCAAAGCTCCCTTAATTAATGTAACTTGCTCATACGTATTTTTATTAGTTAATAGGTAATTATAAAAATTACACTCACCATCTAGATTAATTTCTTCAGCAATAAAATTATGAAAATAGTTTTATCTTATTTATTTTAATTTCTAAACTATTTGTAATTACTAAAATTACCAAATTAAATTATTTAAGCTATAAAAAATTACTATAAATCATTTTATTTATTTACAATATACTTATAAATTTTTTAGTCATTATTTCCACTAATTTAATAATTTCTAATTATTTTAATTAATATCTAAGCTTAACTTACGCGTTAAGCAAGTATTGACACACACATACAAACACAGTTATGCAAGTAAACTAGCAGCAATTTAAACAATAGTCTAAAGTGTACTATAATATCTATATAAGTAAGTTGGAAGGGAGGATGTTTCAATCTTGATTGTTGTATGTTCTTCCTAGATATTTTAGATGATTAACAATAGTTTGGAATCTTGCAAATATTTTATCAATAGTTTCATGATCATGCATCTTGAAGAGTTCATATTGATGGACTAGCATAATGATCTTTGATTCTTTAACTTAATCAGTTCCTTCATGAGCAATGGCTAGAGTGTCCCAAATTTCTTATACAGTAGGACAACCATGAACTTTGTCGTATTCACTTATGCTTAAATCATAAATAAGAAAGATTTTGCATTTAAGCTAATATTTAGCTTTCTCAGCATTAGTCTCTCTTGGCTTATCAACTTCAACACCATTCTCGTTTGTGATCTTTGGAGTGTAGGGACTACTCTCAACAATATCCCATATGTCAACATGTGCATATTCCATAAATAATCTAATTATGTCCTTCCAATAATGATAATCTTCTTCATTGAAAGCAAGAGGTCGATTAACTAATAATTTTTCAAGTACAAAGGTTGCAGCATTCTAAATTGTCATTTCATCAGCAAGATTTCTCCTCTTCGCTTGTTAGCATAAGAAGGGGGTTAAATTGTGCTTCTTTTGAATATTTTGAACTCCTTGTTTGAAACGTAAACAAGTTTTCTCAAGTATAGTAACTTAGATGATGTGATCAGAAGGTTGGTGTAAATGCTTAGAAAGCTTGAATGAGAAACTTAGCTTTGAAAATAGAAGTATCATAAAACTAATGCAAAAGAATTCAAAAAACTAGCAAAATGTTTTAAGAGCTTTCTTTTCAAATTTAAAAAATCTTTACTGATTTTTTAAGATCAAAAAATAGTATTCAAAAACACTTCTATTTACTTGAAAGAACTTAGAATTATCAGAATGTCATGAAGAGAGTTCAGAAAGCAAAGAGAAAGGCTAAGAGAAAGCTTTACACACAAGATTTTATACTAGTTTGGCTAAACCACTTGCCTACTTCCAATCTCTAGCACACAGCCGAGATTTTTATATATCAAAGTAGTCTTTCCTCTACCCTACCTTCTTCAAGCTAGATTACAAGTATTCTTTTCACATCTAACCTCTTTAGGATCACACAAAAACCTAACTAACCACTATTAGTTCAAGGTTACAATAGGATAAAGTGTTTGTGTTTGTGTTTAAATGTTCGTTTACTCAAAGAGTGGATTACAACACTTAAAATCAAAGCAACAGAACTCTAATTATTAGAGATATAAAGAATATACAAGTAAAGTAAACTTTTAAATATCAAAAAGCAATATAACAATAAAAACAAATGATTAGAAAACTTTTTAACAGAATGTGCAAGGCTTGATAACAACAATAATGGTGACACCAACCAATATTCTGGCCTTAAATGAACTTTAGCAGCTTCATTTTATAGCCTTCAAGAAATTCTAGTTGTTGGTACTCATTAAATGCAGCACGGTAGTCCCTTAAGAGTTGTTTGAAGAAAGTAACCATTATTTTGTCTTCTAGTGACAGTTTTTTGCAACTTTCTCATAGTTGTTGCAATAACCTATATACTTGTACTATGAGAATTTCCTTGTGATTTGACTTAGTGGTTGACATTCTTGAGTACTTTGATTCTTCTAAGTTGAACTCCCACGAGCACAGTTTTTTAATGAATAGCTTTGTGATAAAGGTAGCTTTCTAAACAAAGCTTTTTCGGTAATAAGCTTTCTGAAGGGTAGATTTCTAAATATGTTCTTTCTAAGCACTAATAGTGCATGAGTTTGATTGAAGTTAAGTGTTCTCTTTACACACCATTCAAGTCCTTAACCCACTTCAACAAATAGTTAAAATAACTCATATTGTTTAAAAATTCATAAGCTCAAAAGTAGATAAGATTAAGTAAGTGTGATAAGGATAAACAATACGAGTTTTATGTTGTAACTGATAATAATCATACATGATAAAATGTGTTTGGTATCAATCAAAAGTTATAGGAATATAAGATTGAGACATATGTAGGGGTCTTAAGACTTTGGAGTTTACAATTGGCCATGATGGGTAAAAAATGAGCAGTCTTGGTTAGCCTATCTACTACTACCCATACAACATCATGTCCTTTCTATGTCCTAGGTGACCCCATTACAAAATCCATATTGACATTATCCCATTTCCACTTAGGAATGTCAAGAGGTTGCAGTAACCTAAGAGATCTTTGGTGTTCTATCTTAGTCTTCTGACAAGTTAAGAACTGGGCCACAAATTTGGCAATTTCTATCTTCATTCCAGGCCACTAGAACTATCTCTTAAGGTCTTGATACATTTTAGTGGTGCTTGGATGAATTGTATAATCGCTCTTATGAGCCTCTTCTAAGTTTGTTCTCTTATTTTAGGAAATTTTGGGACACATATTCTACCCTAATATAAGATAGTTCCATTTTTTGCCAAAATAAAATCTATTTGCTTTCCCTGACTAATTTGATCTTTAATGAACAAAAATTCATCAAAATGATGTGTTATCTTAAGGTCGCTCATACCCAATTTATGGGGTATTACTGCTGCAGAAAGATTTAAATTCCTAAAATCCTCTATTAACTTCAATTTTGGCACTATCATGTGGGATATATGTAGAGATTTCTTATTGAGGGCATATACTACCACATCCACTGTGCCAGGGTTATACTTCATCTCAAAGTCATAATACTAGAGAAAATTCAACTATTTTTGGTCAAATAAGTACTTTGAACTCTTATGGTTAGTGTACACCTCAAACCTCACTCTATATTAGTAATGTCTCCAAATCTTAAGGGCAAAGTCTACTACAGCTAATTCTAAGTCATGAATTGGATAGTTCTCTTCTTGAGGCCTAAGTTTCCAAGAAGCATAACCCACTACTCCTCCATCTTGCATTAATGCACACCCTAATCCTTTCTTAGAGGCATTATTATATACCACAAAGTTTCCTGTGGGGTTAGGGATTTCCAGCACTATAGTTGTAGTAAGCTTACTCTTCTAGTCCTAGATACTCTCCTCACATTATTTGGTCCACACAAAAGGGTGTCCTTTTCAAGTAAGCCTAGTTAAGGGTATAGCGATTGTAGAATTGTCTTTACCTTAATGGTTTAATGTGTTAAGTTTTGATAATGACAAATACATTACAAAAGGGTATTGATCATGTTACATAGATGTGTTTAATGAGATATATCTTATTATGTATGATTATGTATTTTATCTAGTTATATTTCACTTAATAATCATGCAATTAGATATGTGTAGCATTCTTCATAGAATATATCTAATAATGCTTTATATGAGTTATAATGAATTAATATCATATATGTCTCTATGTGAACAAATATATGCATGATGCACGTTCTAGTGTTTTATACTTAGAAATCATGCATATTATGTAAAGTATTGTATGTTACATACTTTATAGAACATATCTAGTATAAATTGATAAATGTCTTAAATGAATGTATCTATAAGAGTCTTATATGAATGTTAGATTAACTAAAGTTATATATTATTGAATCATGCATATTAAATGTTGAATTATGAGTTTGGACTATGTTTTTCAAGTGAGTTATGCCTTGTAAGATAGTTCAAGTATCAAGAGTGAGCATTGATCAAGAAAATGAAATATCCTAATTATGCTCAACTCAAGAAGAAGGAGAATGAAGAAATGATCCAAGATTTTAGAAGAATTGAATATAAGAATTATTGAAAGCTTGCATTGATCAATAAAATGAAAGATCCTAATTATGCTTAACTCAAAAAGAAAGAGAATGAAGAAATGATCTAAGATTTTGGAAGAATTGAATAGAAAAATTATTGAAAGCTTGGATTGCATCAATAAGCCTAAGGACAAGATTTGATGTATTTTCTCTTTTAAGCTTTTCTCCTATCTAAAAATAAAGGTTTTATAAGAAGAGAGCTCAAATAAGTTTTTCAACCTTCACAAATGTTTTTAAACATGTTAAGATTCCCAACAAACAAGTTTCTAAAAGCTAGTCTTGGTGATAATTTAAAACTATGAAAAATAACCAACTTTGAGTTTTGAAAACTGAACTTTGATTACTAATTTGATTATTTCTATAAAATTACCTTGAATATGGATTTGAAACTTATTTCATATGAAAATAGACTCAAAGAACTTTTCAATGAATAGTCATTTGCTTAAATCGGATGAGAAATGGAGAAATTATGACCATTTAAAGTCAGTTTTTGAAAACATAGTGTAATAATCGATTATCCACCTCAATAATCGATTATTACATGTCAATAATTGATTATCCACATAAATAATCAATTATTTTTAATGTCAGAAAGCATTCTAACGGCTAGTAACAACTAGTTTTAATGGTAAATCATTTCTAAACATTACCAATGGCTATTTTATCACTTGGGCTCTATAAATAAGTGAAGATTGAAGCTTTTATAACACCTGAACACTTGATTTAATCATTGAATCATCAAAATCATATTTTGAGCTCTTTATTGTAAAATTCTTCTATTTTTTCATTCTTTAAGTTGTATATCTACTCTTTGAGAGAGTGTATATTGTAATCTTTGTTGTAAAAACTTGTAAAAGGGTGGAGAGTCCCTCAAGTAAGATTAAGGGTGAGGTGTTGTAACATCCTTAATATAATTACTAATTACATATTCGGAAGTATGTATTAGCAATTAAAATTAAGCATGTCGTAAACTAATAAAATAACATGAAATTTCATTTACACAATCTATACAAAATATGATCCTTTTATGGTTAGAATTATACATATAACGTACAAAACATTACACAAATAATATACATCAGTGTACAAAATTACATAATATGTTATAGAATTCTGATTATACAACATAAAATACATAATGTCTCCAAAAGCCTATTCTACATCTAAATATAATCTCTAGTGCACAACAATTGTGCAATATCATCTCATTCAAGCACAATTCTATAGTTTCAAGTGAAATTCAAGCAAATCATCAAGACTAAGATCATTATCATAATTATCAAAGGAACTTTTATGCATGCAAGAGATAGCCTTGGATTCAAGCCTTCCAAGGACAAAATCATGCAATTTATGAAGAACCTTGGTGTCAAAACTCAACAAAACTTCCAGGCAACCACATGTAGTAACCAACCATTACTTTTCAATCCTTAATCTACCCAAAATCATCATAAAACTAAAAATAAGTGATTATAGCCCTTAAAATTTCAGTATACCAACTTAAGGATAAATCTCTAAAAATAGTAAGTTTAAACAAGATCAAGAGGAAGTAAATCCCTCAAAATAGTCCTACGAGAATTTCCAGCATTCCAGAGGATATCAAAACCATTTTCAACAAGATATAATCATTAAAATAGTCCAGAATTTGTAAAAACAATCCATACTTCAAACTAAACTAAAAACATTCCAATAGAGAAGTAAAATCGTCCATGCAAAATCCACTCAACAATTCAATATATAACACAAAGAAATGTTAAGAGAGATAAGAAAATAAAGAGCAAGCAAATAAACCCCTACTTGGCTTCCAAGCTCACGGATTGGTAGAGGAGGAAAATGATGAAGCTGTTTGGTTAGAAAATCCAATCGGTGAAGGAGGAAGTGAGGAACAACTTTATCTTCTTGAGCACTTGAGGATGAGCAAAGGAAGATGCTCATGCAAAGCCTTGACACTTGGATTCCATGACTGTCTTTTTGTGTTACAGCTAAGAGAGATGAGAAAGAAGGGTGAAGCCGTGTATGTGTAGAGTGAAATCGTGGGAGAGTAAAGTGTTGTTGTGTGAGGCGGTGGAGAAAGAGTAAAAGATAAGGATAATTGTGTAGTTATCATTTAATGTGATAACCTTACCTCTTAGGGATACTTTGATCTTTCACAAGTGAATTTTCAAACTTTCATAAATGTTGTAAAAGATTCTAGGATCCCATTTAGTTTTCATACGCATCATTTAATAGCTATTATGCTCTATTATTTTTCCTTAAGTTAATATAACCTTAACGAAGTAACTATGTATTTACTTTAACCTGTATTTGTTTACAAGTATTTGCCTTAACCTATAATATTTTTAAAACAAAGTTCATTCTCTATTTAACAACTCCATAAATTTTCATAATATTTCGAGCTACTCTCCTATTTAATTTTAATATTTAAACAATTATTTTATTTATTAAAAATACCAAACTAATTTATTTAATTCCTCAAAAATTATCATAATTCATCCTAATTATTTATGACCTAAAAATAAATTTTTCATATTTATTTCCATTATTTAAGCATTCTACGCTAATTTATAAGTTACTTTCCATGTTCTATATTAGAGCATTATGCTCAAATTAACTCCAAAAATACCATAATTAACAGGTGACTCGCATAAGGATTAATACGCAACTATAACCATCATTAAGGCTAATTGGTTAAGGAGGATGTTACAATTCTCTCATCTTTTTAAAAATTTTATCCTCAAAATTTAGTCTATATAGCAATCTCATTATGACTTCAAATATTTACATCATTAGATACCTCTAATTGTAGTTTAACTCACATTATACAACTTCTCTGAATTTCTAAATTTCTGTCATTGATTGATCATTCGGTCACAACTTGAGCGCTTAATTGCTCAGTATTGGGGAATTTTAGTGCTGACTGATTAAGTAGTCAAAAACTTATCGACTAGTCGCTTAGGCAAACTGAAAGCAAACTATTGCTAAGAGTGTGACATACATAGTAGTGTCACAAATAGGATATTAGGAATAGTTCTGTGTGACATATATAGCAGTGTCATAGATAGGTTGGAATATACCGACCTGAAAGCAGACTATTACCAAGTTAGAATTCAGGTTATGTAAGGTGACCTGGTTCTATGGGAATTAGCACTGTGATGTATTTGAATTTAATGCTATATTATGACTTAGTTGTGTTGTAAGAACTATTGCATGAGTTTAAGACTATGGTTCTTGATTGGAAACTATTTCTAAAATTACTTATGGATGTAAATTGTGTTGTTTGATAATAAATATTTTTTGGAAATTATTAATAAATGAAATTCTGTTTCGGGAAGAGGAAGGACTGGATTTGGCTTTTGCCACCTTCCTACATTATAAAATGAGTTTTGAAATGATTTTTTTCTAAAGCAGCTGGAAGTATTATGATGATATGTATTTTTTTTAAATAGTAATATTGAGAATTCTCACCCCCTTTTTGTTTATATTCCATAATATTTCCAAGAATGCATATTTCAGCAAGGAGACAGAAGATGAAGATGTAGAATAGGCTTTTGGAGACATTATGTATTTTGTGTTGTATAATCAAAATTCTATAACATATTATGTAATTTTGTACACTAAAGTATATTATTTATATAATATTTTGTACGTTATATGTATAATTCCAACCACAACAGACTTATATTTTGTGTAGATTGTATAAATGAAATTTTACATTATTTTATTAGTTTACATGGCATGCTTAATTTTAATTGCTAATACGTACTTCCAGATACGTAATTAGTAATTATATTGAGGATGTTAAAGGTATCGTTATAGAAAGGTTGAGGGTAAGTATCCCTCAAGATTTATACACAAAGGGTGAGGTATCCCTTTGTTTAAAAGGGAAATTATAAGAAGGTGAGACAACCTTCTAAGTTTATGATAAAGGTGATGTATCCCTTTGGTTGTGAGACTCAAACACTAAGGGTGAGGTATCCCAAGAGTGTGAGGAGTTCTCTTCTTTGTAAAGGTTTATTAAACACCTAATTGAAGCTTGAAAATAGTGAAGAAAATATCAAGTTGAGCTTGGGGACTAGATGTAGGTCACAAGTGGTTGGTAGCTAAATCAGGATAAACTCTTGAGTTTGATTCTTTTTTCCCTACACTCTTTAATTTTAATTTTTGGTGTAGTATATTTATTTATTACATACTTGTCATCTTGATGTTTTGATTTTAAGAACTTGATATCTAGCTTATTTGCTTGATTTATCCTATAACCCAAGTTGTATTTGAGTAATCTACAATAGTTGTATTTTTGTTAGACTTATTCCGCTACATGTGTTGATTAAGTATATCAAAATGTATAATTTCAAGTTGCTTTAAAAATTTGTGATCACCTAATTCACGTCACCCAATTCACCTTCTCTTGGGTGATAATTGCCATAACTAACAAAGATTTGGGAAAATCCTTGTATAAATCTTCGATAGTATCCTGCCAAACCAAGATAACTTCTGATTTTGGTTATGATATTAGGTCTCTCCCAATGAACTACTGCCTCTACTTTACTAGGATACACAACTACACCTCCTTGTGAGATAACATGGCTTAGGAATCTCACTTCTTTTAACTAAAACTTATATTTTTCTAGTTTTACAAATAATTGCTTCTCCTTTAAGATTTGTAACATTATCCTAAGATGTTGCTCATGCTCTTATTCTATCTTAGAATAGATGACGATGTCACCTATGAAGACAACAACAAATTGATTCATATAAGGCTTAAAAATTTTGTTCATGTAATCTATGAACACTGTTGATGCACTTGTAAGGTCAAAGGGCATTACCAAGTATTCATAGTGCGTATATCTAGTTCAAAAAGTAGTTTTAGGTATATCTTCATCCTTAACCTGAATATGATGGTATTGTACATTAAATCTGTCTTGGAAAACATTGAGGCCTCTCTCAACTGATCTAATAGGCCATCTATTTTAGGAAGCAGGTATTTATTTATTGTGGTTACTTTATTCAATTGATGATAGTCTACGCATAATCTTAGGCTCCCATCTTTATTTTTCACTAACAACATTGGGGCCCCCCAGGGTGAAGCACTAGGTCTAATGAATTGTTAGTCTAATAATTATTCTATCTGTTTCTTGATTTCATTCAATTCTAAGGGTGACATTCGATATGGTGTAACTGAGGTAGGACCAGCTCCAGGGACAAAGTCAATGAAAAATTCTCTCTCTCTTTTAGTAGTAGGCTAGTGATGTCTAGAGAAAAGATCTCAGGGAATTCTTTGATTAAAGGATGTTGTTTAAATTTAGTTTTACCTCTGTTTCCAAAGATAATAGGAGACCATAACATTGAACTCCTTCTATTAAACACTTATGAACCTAATTGGCAGAAAGAATTAAAGAGAAACTGGAGTCACGTGTTGACAAGAGAGTGGATGGAAGTATTGTAACACCCTGAAAAATATGTTAGGCTTGTATATGGATACAAAGGTAGCCTAATATCTACTTAACATGTCTATTTAATTTTGTGACTTTCTGAGCATGTTTAGTCACTTTGTTGTAACACTATTTGTGAGAAATAATTGTTATTAGCCCTAGAAATGGTTTAAACTGCTCAGTTAGTGGAAATAAATATGGAGACTTTATTTCTAGGTCACAAATGTGTGAACTGTGCTATAAGTAAAATCTAAGAATAATCAAAGTTAGTTTGGTATTTTTAAGCATACTGGGTATGTGTTTTAATACTGGATTGATTAGTCACAGATATGAAAAAATGTGATAATGATGCAACAAGATATTCTATGAATCTTAGGATTTATTTTATATCTGTTGGAAGTTAGAACCTGGATTTGGTGGAATTTAAGTATTCTTAGAAGATTAGGATTTTTGGTAACCTTTAGTGATTAGCTATAAGAAGCCAATTCTGACTTCTTTTCTTCATTTCTCCCATGGCAGAGAGGGAAAAAATAGAAACAGAAAAATAAGAAGAGGAAAACGTGAAAGGAGGAGGAGAAAGAAGGAGGAAAAGCTAGAGGACCAAGGATCAAGCTTGAAGGAGGATCCAAGAGCAAGATCAAGGCTTCAAGATCTTCATCTTAGCTACAAGAGGTAAGGTTTTTGAGCTTAAACTTCATCTTTTCTCATTTTTCCATGTTTAGGCTATTTGAGGTTTAATATGCCAAAATGAGTTCTTGTGATGTTTTAAGTGATTTTCTTGCTTGAATAAGTTTTAAATGATGTTTATGACTTGTTCATGCTAAGAGTTTGGATTAGAAATTGAAAATTCTCTTTTTGAACCTAAAATGCTCTACGTGTTGATTTTAGGGGTTTGGAGGAGTGATTTAGTGTTTTGATTCATTTTTGATGAAATCAATTTGTTCCAATGGAACAGTACCCAGCCCTGTCTTTTCTGTAAAATTCTGCAAAAATGCACCCCACGCCGTGGCGTGAGTGAAGCCATGCCATAGCGTGAGTCTCAGTGTGTGCCTGGTATTGAAAATCGAGAGTAGCGTGCCGCGGCGTGGCACAGGGGGTGTCGCGGTGTGAGCTGCAAGATCTCCAAAAATGTCATTTTTTATGTTTTAGAATTTCTTAAGTGATGGGATCACTTATTTATGCCTTTTAAATGTGTTGAGGTAGCAATGAGGGTATTTCATGAGGGAAATTACCACCTTGTAAGTGTGAAAACTTGGAAAAATCCTTAGGCACCCAAAGAGTAGGGATTTGCCTTAGGATGAGGGTGGAGAACCTTTAGGCATCCAAAGTGTGAGAAATGCCTTAGGATACACTTGCGGAACCCTAGGCAACCATAGTGAGATGGAGTGTCAAGGGGTAATATCTTTGAAAACCTTAGGCTTCCATTGTGTGATGGAATGCCATAGGGTAATCTTGGGAACCTTGAGCATCCAAGTGTGTTGGAATGCAATAAGGAAGTGGTTAGAACCTTGTTCAACATGAGGTTGAATTTGGATTCGCTTGTGAAGTGATGGTGTGGGGTTCTAGATATAAGACCATTAATGTTGAGACACAACTAGTGATAGTTCTTAGAGAGAATAACCACTTACTTTATGCGAAAGGATTTGAGTACTAGAGACATGAATAAGTTCTTTTATGTGATAGAGTTAAGCCAGGGGATCATGTATTCTAGTTAAAGGCTTTCACTTGGTTAGAGTGAGCCTTGTGATATGATTTGAGAAACCTTATGCATCCTTTGAGAAGTAGAATGCCATAGGTCAATACTTAGAACTTTGAGCAACATGAGGTTGCCTTGTGATTCACTTGTGAAGTGATGCAGTGAGGTATTAGGTGTTATAAGCTAAGTATGCTTGGCTTGTTATTTTTGTTATCATGCATAAGTTGCTTCTTTGTGTGGAAAGTAGAGTTGGAGATGCATGAATAACATATTACTCCCTTGTGAGATGAGGTTGAGGTATAGGAAGTACTGAAAACGTGACTTTGCTGCTTATGTGATAAGTGAGCTTGGTTGTGAGATTTGCTAGTTTTCCTTAATCACTTGGTTAGGAAGGACCTAGTGATGATTATATGTATTTGTAAAATACATTGCATATCTTCTTTTCAAACTTGCTGTGTCTTGTTTCCTATGTATTGTAACCTTAGATGATGTGCATAACCATATGGCCTGAGAACAAGGTGTTGGATCTAAATTCTCATAATGAGTGTTGCTATTATGGTCAAGGTTACTGGTGTATGGGGTTAGTAGTAGTACTCTTACTTTTGTGAGGAGAACGAGTCTACACATCACCAGGTAGTGTGAGGGCTTTTATGCCTATCCTACTCAATATATATAACAGAACACAGTTCTTGGGAAATAAGTAAATGACATGTGTTTTCAAAAACTAAAATATGCAATAGCATTGTATAATCATTTTATTAGGATCTTATGTGAGCATAACCATACATCATATTATAAAGCTTTGCATTTGTTAACCATTATATAGGCAGTTGCCTTACTTGTTTGTTGGTTGCTTGTTGATGATATCTTACTATTGTATGGGTAGTTGTTTGATATTATTGATTGTTCGATTTTTAGCATGAGATAGGATTATAGCTTGTCTTGTGAATGTTACATAGAGTATATATATATATATATATATATATATATATATATATATATATATATATATATATATATATATATATATATATATATATATATATATATATATTTTGATAGTGTTTGAGCGGGGCTCAATTATCTATTGCAGGCTTAATCTTATGCGCTCAGTTAGTTATTTGTTATTAAATAATTAACTATTGGTTTTGGAATTGCATATATTGAGAAATTATGATTTCTCACCTCGTTTGTGTTTCCATATAAATCCAGGTACAGGAAAAAGGGTAACAAAAGAAGCAGAAGAACTAATGTAGTTTATTTTGTTTTCTTGCAATAAATATGTTGTATATTCATTTCCTGATACCTTGAGGTTGTAAAAGTTATATATTACAATATGCTTTCGAGAGGCTAATAATGTATATATATAGCTTTTTTTTATTGTTCAGGCTCTCCATAATTATTTATATGAATGAATGTTATGGATTAATTTGTTGTTATAGGTTAGAAGTAGCATAACTAGTACTGTGTGCCTTATATATAGTAGATATATCGTGTTTTCGGTACTAGGATGTTACAAGTATAATGGATTAATCAGAGCAATTTAAAACAATTTTATTTTTAGATACCCAATCCATCCCTAAAATGACATCAATATTATTCAAAGGCATAGAAACTAGTTGACCTCCTGACTTTCCAAGCCTTCTTTTCTCTTGTAGGTAGGATGTCATCCTGTAGGTATTGAGTGATGGATAATCGCCATAAAGCTAGGCTTTCATCGATCCTCACTACCCCCATCCTTTAGATGCTTGGCTCATCAAGTGTTACTTGAATTACTAAATTATTGATCCTAGGACCTTTGGTGCTTGCTAACTTTGATAAAATATCTGCCCTAGAGTTTTGATTTCTTGGGATATGCTCAACGGAGAAGTTAAATTTCCCAAAAAGCTATAAATAAATTCTTAAGGTACTATGACAACTGGGGTCCTTTAGCTTAGATTTCACCATTAATTTAACTAGTGACCAATTAGGAGTCACCTTTTACTGTTAGCTCAATAGCTACCATGTCCATTGCCAGGTTTAATCCTAGATCAAGGCTTCATACTCTGCCTAATTGTTGTTGGCTTTAAAATTGAACCTCAAAGATTGCTCAATCACAATATCATCTAGACCCTTTAAGATTATCCCCATTTTGCTTCCTTTTATGTTTGATGCCCCATCAACATATGAAACCCACATGCTGTATTCTGCTTCTAGGGAGGCTATGTCACATAGTTTCAATAAGAAATATGATAAGAATTAAGACTTGATAGGACCTCAAATTGATAACTGATACCATACTAAGACAACTTAATTAACCAAGAGATTATTCTCTGTACTGGCTTGCATTTCCTCAACACCAACTTAATTGGTTGGTTAGTCATCACCATGATCTGATGGCTCTAGAAGTAAGAATGAAGTCTCTTGGCAGAAGTCACTAAGGCTAAGGCGAGTTTCTCGATCTTATGGTATTTTAGCTTAGGACCTTGGAGAACCCGACTGACAAAGTATACTAGCCTTTGCTTTTTCCACTATTCTTTGACTAGCATCAATCTTAAGACTTTCCTCCTAGACTAAGTGTGTGTTTGGAAAAGTTGCAAAAATTTGATTATACTTAGTAATCGATTATTATATAAAAGCTTTTTGTTATAATCGATTATAATCAAATCATTTTTATGTTTAGATACATTAGCTGAAAAGTGATTTAAGCTAATCTGATTCGTTTGGATGGTATAAAAAATCACTTTTATGCATTAAATTACTAAAATAAGTATAGAATGGTTAAAAAATTTATTTGATTGAGGACAAAATAGTATTTACATCTCAAAGTGTAAGGAATAATTTATAAGTTAGAATCATAAGTTTCAATCTTCAGCATTATGAAAATTAGCTTTAAAAAGCTTTTATAATACATTGAATTTCATGCAAAAGTTAAAGTTGATTTTACCAAACATGTTATAATACTGTGCAAACAGCTTTTTTTTTTTTAAAGTTGTTTGCACAGTGATTTAATCCTTACCAAACATGCACTAAGAGATATAATAGTAACTGGTTAAGAGAGGTGTTAAAGCCAAGAAGTTCTTCAGGTCTTGGAAAACTGCTTCGCATTTTGGGCTCAATTTGAAGTTCTCTAGTTTCTTGAGTTATTTGAAGAAATGCATAAATTGATATGTTGATTAACTGAAATTGGGATAAGGCTATGGTCCTTCCTGCTAACCTTTACACTTCTTTCACCAAGGTTGGGCTTCTCATCTCGATGATAGCTCTGCACTTTTCAAGGTTTGCTTTGATTCCTCTACTTGTTAGTATGAACCCTAGGAACTACTCGACTTCAACCTCAAATGTATACTTTTTTGGATTCAAAACATGTTATGCTGCTGGAGTTGGGCAAAGATCTCTATAAGATCGGAGCAATAATCCTCAAAATCTGGGATTTAGCTACCATGATATATATATAAACCTCAATATTTCACCCAATCAGCCAGGCGAAGACCTTACCATTAGTTTCTGGTAGGTTGCACTAACATTGTTCAGCCCAAATGACATGACTTTGTAGCAATAGTTCACATTGTTTGTGATGAAGGTTATTCTGTCCTCGTCTTCTAGGGCCACCTTTATCTGGTTATAGCTAGAATACGTATCCATAAAACTAAGGAGTTTGTACCTAGAAGCTCCATCTAACAGTTTATCGATATTAGACAAGAGGTATATATCCTTGGGACATGCTTTGTTCAAATCAATGAAGTCTACACACATTAGCCACTTCTTATTAGACTTTTTTACGATCACCACATTAACAAACCAAGTGGTATATTCAATCTACCTGATGAATCCGACCTCTAGGAGCTTCCTCATTTCTTTTGTCACTGCCTTTCTTTTTCTTCTCCCATCTTCTTTTTCCTCTAGGCTACAAGCTTGGTGTTAGGATTAAGAGCCAAGCGAAGGCATACAAAGTTCAGATTGATGTTGAGCATATTTGAGACAATCCAAGCAAAAAGGTCAGTGTTCTCCTGGAGAAAGGCAACTAGATGGTTAGCAACTTCATCGGGGAGCTAGGCATCGATATGGGTAAATTGAATCAGGTTAAACCCAAGTTGAACACATCTATGCTGGATTTTTGGGCAGGGTTTGCTTTCCTAAAAGACCTTCTGAGGATCTAGCTCGGTCATATAGACACAATGTCCTTTGAGGTGGAGCTCAGTTCCTGTCTTCTCCACGTCTTTGGGTTTAAGACAATCAACATAACACTACCTCGCTCTTCTTAATGATCTACATGAATAATGTCAACCTTTCCATTCTTTATTAAAAAATTCATCGTCAAGTGTAGGGTTGACATAATAGCCTCTAAATGGTTCAAAGGTTGGCCCTGTCCAAGGATGGCATTGTAAGGGCTTTGGTGGTCTACAATTAGGAAGCACACAATGACACTTTTTTTCTCCGTAAAAGTGGTCAAGAGTTCCACGCATCCCCTAGTTGCACTTATTCTCTTAAGAAATCGATCAAATTGCCTTTGAATGGCTTTACCATGCTTTCAAGGATTTATATTCACTAAAAGGCTTTTAAGAATGCTTATTCACTAGAAGGCTTCCCATAATAGGAATCTATCGAGCTCCCTTAGTCTACAAGGACTCATGTTATGATGAAGTTTCCTACTACAACAAATATGACCATTGGGTCATCTTGGTTCTAATCAGCTCCTTGGAAATCTTCGCATGTCAATGTTAGCTGCTAACTGCAAGTGCACTAGTCACATAAGTAATAAAGGGTGAATAAAAAATATTGTCTCCATAAAGATTGGGATGAGCGAAGGCACTATTGATTAGCTAATTACTTTATTTAGGCTTAAGTAACACAAAATTAAGAACAACAAGAAAAATCACAAGTAATAAAGGTATCTGCACATAACACACCAACACTAAAGACCCACTAATTCACTTGGATTATGTAATTCACACAAATAAATATTAATAAACCAAATTTGTTAGCCAAAACATAACGTATCCAAGATGCCTATGTCTAGGTCACTTGATTGTGCATTCATCACCTAAGTTACTATGTGTCCATGTGAGTTAGAGTGATTTCAACCCTTTGAGCACTTGTTTCAAACATAAGCTATGCATGACCAATAAGTATGTGTCTATCATATTGGCAAATCAACACACACAACCCATGCAAGTGAGATTAATCATGTATTACCCACGTTTTGGTCCCAATTTCCTATTCCTATGTCTAGGTCAAGGAAGAGCCCTAAATTAATTAGTGATCAAGCAATTGTAACAATTAAACAAATAATTAGGTAAACAAAATCGCATTCATTAACAAAAGCCCATAAACATATAGAATAATCCAAGATCCATAGTGCGATCCAAGTGGTCCCCTAGTTACAAGTTTCAAAAGCCATGAAAAACAAAAGATCCATCACTACAAAGAGACCCATTTAAAGATAACAGAGATTATGGAAAAGAGAAGAAGAAGAAGAATTATAGATGATGAGCTTGAGGGATGATTATCCTCCTCCTTCTTGAGCCTTGATCTTCAATCTTGAATGGAACCTCTTTCTAGATCTAGGTCTCACAAAACCAGAGCTTCTCTCTCTAAGTTTAGGGGTTTAAAAATAGAATCCATATCTAATTCTACAATATGGGGTTTAAAACACAAGAAAAAAAACATAAATTTGGGTTCGTTAATTATGCCTAGGTGCAATTGGATGATGCCTAGGTGTGTGAAAGTAGTAAAATAAACAATTAACTCCATGCCTAGATGTGATTAAGCCACACCTAGGCACGGAGCTCTCGGCCCCAAATGTGAATATCAGCTGCAGCAGCCATGCCTAGGCTTAGTATTTTGGTCCAAAAACTCCTTAATTACTTCCTTAATCCTCCAACTTATCCTCCCAGTCCTCTTGCTTGGCCCTTCTTGAAAGTCTATGATCTTGGCAAATGTTACAAAATAATCACCAGAACTTTATATGAGAACCTTTAGTTTATTAACCATTTCGAGTTTAATCATCAATGAGCCAAATCATGATAGATTTTAAAATAAAAATTGTAAGCTCAAAGTTCCCAAATTGAGTATAAAACCTATTAAAAACCATGGAAAACTTGAACTAATAATAAAAGTAGCATAGCAACGACAAGAGTAATAAATACATTTCTTGGAGTTATTAGTCAAAATGATCAAGGTTCCTAGTAATCAAGGACTCATCCCCAGTACCACGAATGGGCCTATTCTCATAATAGTTTGGATTGTCCGTGTGGCGTCCCGGGGCCGACGAGGGCAGGGAGTGATCGCCGGTGCAATGAAGCATGGACAAGGAGTGGCTCCTGGCAGGCTTCTAGGCGGAGGGTCTGCATGAATAAACTAAATACGCACCAGAATGAGAGGGATTCTGTAACACCCCGAAAATTTATTATTTTGTTAAAAACGATCATTTTATAATATTTGCAATTTTTAAAAATTTTTGTGGAATTTTCTGGAGGTGATGAATATTTTAATATATTCTTCGTTTTATGTGTGTGCTGAGTGGAGCCTAGGGAGAATAAAATATTTTCCCGAGGTTTGGTAAACCTTGACATTCAACGTGACAACGGGGATCTTACTAAACCCGAGTCCGGCACGCTTCTGAGGTCTACATTTTGAGGTTTTATCTGCTAGTGTAATAAATCATCCGACGAGGTATTTAATCAAGGAGACAAGCTTACTATGCACTTCGTAGAGAAGCGTGCGAAGCTTCTCAAGGAAGCTTCTTTGAATCATTTTTTTAATATTTCTCTCTCTCCCATTTTTGTGTCTTTGCACATTTGAATTAAGGGCTTAATTCATTCTCGCAATTCACACATTTTCCTACTCCCGTACGTAGCACTCATCTTTCTCTCTTTCCATTTCTCCTTCCAAAGAAGACCATCCACCCACCTTCATATTTTCATCCTCCAATACCGTCACACTCCAGCACCATTTCGTGTTTGGAGAAGCACCACACCTGAGGGAATCATCTTCAAAGCTCTACGTTTTCTTCATCTTCTTTTCCTCCACGGTTGAAGCTTAAAGGCTGGAACTTTAAGGTAAAGTCCTTAGCTTTTTCCTCATCTCTCCTCATTTTCGTAACCCACTGTCATTTTGATGACCATGGGTATCCATTTCAACATTTGATTCTGATTTTGGTGAGCTTGAATATTCAAGGATTTCTGGGAGCTGAAAATATCATTTCTGACCAAAAGGAGCAGCCTTTCGTTGTGCTTCTCTAAGGTAAGAGGAAGACACTCCTCCTCAACCTCTCTTAGCATTTAGGAAACGTCTGTGATTTTGTTGAGGGTCTTTCTGCTTTTTATGTTGTTTGTATGGTATATGTGTTATTTGATTGTTTGAGTTTGAATGTACATATATATAACTGGAGGTACTGGAATGTGTAATATTGAAGGGAATGAGTTCCAATTTGTTTTCGGATAGTTACGATGTTGAGCCCAGAATGTGGAAATTAGTAATAGTATGAAATCTGGCCAAACTTGTCGAATACAATAACCTGATCTTTTGGTGATATGTCAAAATCCGTCGAATGAAGATTTCTGACCATTTCGTCGAATGATAAAACTTGTCGAACGTGATAGCCTAAAACCTGTCGAACGTGATCACCTGATCACTTAGTAAAATGTTAAAATCCGTCGAGTAGGGACCCATAGCCAAACCTGTCGAATATGATAACCTAATCACTTAGTAAAATGTTAAAATCCGTCGAGTAGGGACCCATAGCCAAACCTGTCGAATGTGATAACCTGATCACTTAGTAAAATGTTAAAATCCGTCGAGTAGGGACCCATAGCCAAACCTGTCGAATGTGATAACCTAATTACTTGGTAAAATGTTAAAATCCGTCGAGTTTAGACTCCTGACCCTTTCTGTCGAATGTCAAACCCGTCGAATTTAGATTTCTGACCAGCAAACACTAAGTGAAAATCCGTCGAGTATGAACCTCGATCATGCCCGTCGAGATTGATCTTCCGACCAAAAACCCGTCGAATAGAGTCCCTGGACACTTACAAGAAAATGCCCCAAAGTCAATAATCGTCGAATTCGAGAGACAACGCCTGTCGAGTAGATGAATTTCCCCGCACTGTCGAAATTAGAGATTTCGACCGGTGTTCGTCGGTTCGACACTTGGGAGATTTTCTCCAACGTCGACACCTATACCCGTCGAATGAGGCTTTTCTTCGACCATCCGGAGGGTCCGACGCTTTGATCTTCGTCCGACAGAACCCCCATCCGACAAAGAAATGATTTCTTCGTCCGATGTAATCCCCATCCGACGAAAAATGTTTTCCCCATTCTTTCCCCCTCCTGTTACATTATTCTTCGTCGAATAGCAACTTCAATTCTTCATGAAACGTAGTCTCTGTCGAATTCAAATGTATACCTATCACCCAACACCTATTAATTGAAGTCTGTGACTCAAATTGTGATTTCCGACCGTGTAGTTTCCTGGACCCAAAACCTTGGGACTAATATAGGAATATTGATCATAAATAAATGGGATGACTAGAAATTGCTTAGGGATGCATAAACAGGGGAAGAACATGAGAGTGTGAGATTTTGAGATCTTAAAATAATCTTCTAAGGGCATATGAATAAATTACCTAAGAGGATTTAAGTTAACTAAAAGAATTCCTTTAGAGACAAACCCTGTAAGTAAAGCTAAATCTAAGCAAGGACTCATAATACGTTTTGAAAAGGGTATTGATCTATTTAATGACAATATTATGCTATTGTGGGTCCTTGAGAGAGACCATTGACTGTATCAATTCTTACTTTGGCAAATTGTGACCTATGATGGAATAGTATGTAATAATGATCATACATGATTATGCATAGAGTCTGTATGCATTGTGATTTGTCCATTGGACTGTCGTAAGGCCTAGTTGCCTAGGAGTTGAACACACCTTAGTGCGGGTGCGAATAGACAAGTGGGGTCCTGTAGTTGGCCTTGAGGGCGTTGGGGCGCGGGTGTTTCACAAAGGGCGGTGGTAGCCCCTGGGACCGTGAGACAAACCGATGCAAACGCACCAACGATCCCGACCGCCACAGATCCTATATCGAGATCTTGTGAGAATGTCTTTAACAGTATAAAGCCTTGTTGCGCAAAATGACTGATTATTTTCTCGGAAAGCACTTGTTTTTATGGCTGACGAGATACTAGCATGTCTCCCTGATCATTCTCTCCGAATGTTTTGTGTCTAGCTCCATGGAGTAGGATCTTGGTTATTGAGGGCTCATGTGTATAGAGTCCGTGCATTATTTGCATCTATCTTTATTATGGTCTGGCATTGATATATTGTTGATATACCTATGACTGTCTGGAACTGTTTGCTTGATCATAACTGCTCTTGAATGTCTATTACTATTACTGTTGTTGTAAATGCTATGTGGGCGCTTTGCGCCGTTTGGTTTCTTGATGCTATAATTGGTAATGACGGAAGGATGTCTTACCTCTTTTCTTTCCTGTCTCTCCATTTCTGTTTATCTGTACATTGCGTCTCATCGAAGACAACCGTGAGGAACCGGAAGCTCCCAACTTCCCTGGTTTTTGGTCTTACCTTGACTGAGCGACCACGTAGAAGACTATGGAGCCCCGTACACACAGATTTTTGGGAGATGTACGTCTGACTTTCTTAGGAGGGCCAGAGTGCTGGTATATCAACTACAGTTCTGAGCGCTGTGTCTACACGGGAGATGTCTCGATATCACTAGCCTGGAGACGCCACGAACCACCGTCTTCACCGCTTTGCATTAGCTTACGTTTGGAGTTTCAGCTACCGATACGTGAGATGTGGGGCGATCGTTACTTCACTCCGAGAGAGGACTCTTTTCGTTCTACGGCTCGGGCCCCGTCCCGTGTCTCTGCTATTCCTATGGTGATTTCCTCGATGATGAGGAAGATCCCGAGGAAGATCCCGAGGAAGTCCCCGAGGACGACCCCCGAAGAGGACCCCAAGAGGATCCCGACACGATTCCTCCTCACTTGAGGGATTGATGTCACTCGTAGCTACCGAAGGCTACCGGTATTTTATTTTGGGGCCTCGATGTTTTGTTTGTAGTGGGAAATTTGTAAATTCCATACCGTGGGGATGTGTATATAATATTTTGGGGCGGTATAGCTTTGCTTTTGATGTACCAGGCTTGTAACTAAATGCTTTGATAAACTTATATATATATATATATATATGATGATGCGAGATATTAATTCCTATGCATGTTTTACTTCTGTTTGATCTTTTATTTCCATTGATGTCTCGTCAACATGGTTACTAATTAAGAAAAAAAAAAGTACATATATAACATAACCGCCAATTAAAATACCCAACTATAATCTAGTGAATATACGCGTCTTATTAAAATGGACCGGGTCTCAACTCACCTAACTTTATTTCCGCATTGTAATCGACCACGTGACGTTCCCTTGGAAGAGGGGCGTTACATTCTTGGTATCAGAGCCCCGGTTTATGTTTCTTTGGGTCTTGTGGTTGAGTCTGTCTTGTTTGTGCTGTGTGTTCTCTGAAGGGTATTCGTAAAGGAGTAGTGTTTGGTATTCTTAGTGAATGCAACTGACTTTTCTGTGTTTTCAGATAATCTGAATCTGAGAAAGTGAGATGGCACGAAGGGAAGACATGGCAGCAGCTATTACAAATGATGCAAAGGATGGCTGAGGTCATCGCACAACAACCGAGCAAGCCACACGACAAAGAGAGAGAGTTACGCAACAACAAGAGCGAGCCGCTCAACGCTTAGAGGCTACCGCCGATGCTCGAATTTAGCGGAGTTTCGACGCCATAATCCTCCTCAATTTAAAGGAGAATTTGATCCTGGACAAAGCTAGTCTGTGGATCAAGGAGTTGGAGAAGGTATTTCGAGGAATGAATTGCGCCGAGGGTAAGAAGGTGGATTATGCTACTTTTATCTTTGGTAGGCAACGCCGAGAACCGGTGGAACGGAGTGCGGAGGATGCTAGAAGCTGCGAACCGAGATATTACTTGGGAGTTGTTCAAAGAAAAGTTCTTGGACAAGTATTTTCTCGCGAGTGCAAGGCATGCGAAGGAGTCGAATTCCTCAACTTGCGACGGGGGAATATGACCGTGTTAGCGAGTACGCACGAGATTCGAAAACTTGTCACGCTTTTCGACCTACTTTCGTAACCAACCGGATGAGGCCCGGAAGTGCCGAAGATTCACGGAAGGATTGAGGTACGAACCGAGGAAAGCTGTAATCACCTTGAGGATCAATGAATTCTCACAACTTCTTGGATACTTGCTGTGATGTAGAGGCTCGGAGCAATCTAGAGATATGAGGAATAGAAACTTTGGGCTGCGAGATTCCGCAGAGGCGGCAATAACAGTGCTAACCGCTTCCGGAAGAAGCCATACTCTCGACCAACGGGAAGTCACCAACAAGCCATGGGTGGAAGTTCAAGTGGAGGTTCTAGTGGGAACCGGATTGGTCAAAACTTGGCGTACCCCTCCAAATGCCGGAAGTGTGGGAAAGATCATCTGACAAGGGATTGTCCTATCAAAGGGATTATCTGTTTTCGATGTGGGAAACCTGGACACATCTACAGAGACTGCAATCAAGCGAAGGTCGAACCTTCAATAAATGTTGCGAAAGCCAAGAAACCGCAAGCTGGAGGACGAGTTTACACTATGAGCGGAGCTGAAGCCTCCGAATCCGAAGATTTGATACAGGGAGAAGGCATCATAGAAGGTAATCTTTTAACTGTACTGTATGACTCTGGGGCAACTCATTCTTTTATATCGTATGACTGTGTGCAAAAACTGAGTCTACCTGTGTCGTCCTTACCTTTTGACTTAACTGTTTCTACCCCACTGATAAACCAGTAGTTACTACCAAAGTTTGTCTAAACTGTCCATTGATTGTTGAAGGTCGATCCTTTTTGGTCGATCCGATTTGTTTACCCCTTTCCCAATTAGATATTATCCTAGGGATGGACTGGTTGTCTTCTAACCATGTTCTCGTTAGACTGCCCGAAAGACCATAGTTTTTCCCCAAATGAGAATTCTAGATTTCGACGGCCAACCGAGTTCAAGCTCTCTTGAAAGAAGGAGCTCACGGATACATGCTACTTGTCTTCTTTGAAAATCGAGAACGAGGTTGATGTGGACACAATTCCGTGGTGAATGAGTTTCCCGAAGTCTTTCCCGAGAGTGTGCCCGGTTTACCACCGCTCGAGAGATAGAGTTTGCTATCGACTTAGTACCGGGAGCCTGGTCCCGTGTCTATAACACCGTCACCGGATGGCACCGACAGAGTTAGCCGAGCTAAAGAAACAGCTAGAAGAGCTTTTGGAAAAGCAATTTGTCGTGCCAAGTGTGTCACCATGGGGAGCACCAAGGTCTTTGTTAGTTCGCAAGAAGGATGGCACCTCAAGGTTATGTGTGGACTATCGGCAGGTGAACAAAGTGACGATTAAGAACAAATATCCACTCCCGAGGATTGACGACTTGATGGACCAACTGAAGGGAGCGGCAGTGTTTTCCAAGATTGATCTGCGATCTGGGTATCATCAGATACGAGTGAGGACAGAGGATGTGCCCAAGACTGCTTTTCGCACCCGATACGGTCACTATGAGTATTTGGTGATGCCGTTTGGTGTGACGAATGCACCAGCTATCTTCATGGACTACATGAACCGAATCTTTCGACCTTACTTGGATAAGTTCGTTGTGGTCTTCATTGACGACATTCTGGTATACTCTCAAAATCGAGAGGACCATGCTTGAACACCTCGGTATAGTTCTTCAGATTCTGAAGGAGAAAGAATTGTATGCCAAACTGTCAAAATGTGAGTTTTGGCCGGAAGAAGTCAAGTTTCTAGGTCACGTGATCTCAAAGAGTGGGATTGCTTTGTGGATCCATCGAAAGTGGAGGCGGATACTACGATGGGAAAGGCCGAAGTCAGCAACAGAGATTCGAAGCTTCGTGGGTTTAGCGGGATATTACCGGAGGTTCATTGAGGGATTCTCCAAGATTGCTGGACCACTTACACAACTCACAAGGAAAACCAAACTTTTGAGTGGACCGACAATACCGTGAGCGAAGTTTCCAAGAATTGAAGAATCGATTGACTACCTCACCTGGTGTTAGTGCTACCCGATCCGAATGAACAGGTTTGAAGTGTACTTGTGACGCTTCATACCAAGGGCTAGGATCTGTGCTTATGCAACATGGAAGGGTGGTGGCTTATGCTTCAAGCTGCGCTTGCGAGTGCACGAGAAGAATTATCCGACGCACGACACGGAGCTAGCGGTGTAGTTTTTGCTCAAGATATGGAGGCATTTTCTCTGCGAGCAACATTTAACATTTTCGGTGATCACAAGAGTCTCAAGTATTTGTATGATCGAAGGAGTTGAACATGAGGCAACTGGAGGTGGTTAGAATTCTGAAGGATTACGATTTCCAACTTCGTATCATCCCGGCAAGGCAAATGTTGTGGCGGACGCTCTAAGTAGGAAGATGATCAGTGTCTCTGCCCGATGATCAAGGAAAAGGATCTAATAGAGCAATTCAGAGATGTATGGTCTTTTGTGAAGTTAGAACCTGGAAAAGATTTGCATGAATATGGTTACCGTCTCGAGCGAGTTGATGGACAAAGATAAGAAAAGAGCAAAAGAAGGACAAATTCTTACAAGAAGTGAGGGAACAGATGAAGCAAGGAAATGAAACAGAGTTTGCAGAGGGAACGGATGGAATTTTGAGATTCCATGGGAGAGTTTGTGTCCCTCGGAATCAAGAACTTAGAGAATACATCATTAATCATGCTCACACAAGCCAACTGAGTATGCACCGGGCATGACGAAGATGTATCAAGACTTGAAGAAGTTGTTCTGGTGGCACGGAATGAAGAGTGACGTTACTAGACGTGTATCTACTTGTCTGGTTTGTCAAAAAGCCAAAGTGGAACATCAGAGACCAGCAGGATTGCTGCAACCGTTATCTATTCCGGAATGGAAGTGGGACAGTATTGCAATGGACTTTGTAGTCGGATTACCAAGGACAAGAAAAGGTCATGATTCGATTTGGGTAATTGTGGACCGACTCACGAAATCAGCACATTTTCTTCCGATCGACATCAAATACAAGCTAGAGAGATTGACTCAGATCTATATTGGAGAGATTGTCGATCGCACGGTGTGCCTACAAGTATTGTTTCAGATAGAGATCCGAGGTTTACTTCAAATTTCTGGGAGAGTTTGCAAGAAGCATTGGGGACAAAATTACAACTCAGTTCTGCTTATCATCCGCAGACCGACGGTCAGTCGGAGAAACAATCCAATCTTTGGAAGATTTGCTTAGAGCTTGCACCATAGAGCAAGCGGGAGTTGGGATGATATTCTACCCTTGTAGAATTCACCTACAACAACATTATCATTCGAGCATAGGGATGGCACCCTATGAAGCTCGTATGGACGACGATGTCGAACACCTATGTGTTGGTACCAAGACGGCGAGCGCGCTTACTATTGGACCCGAGATTATACAACGCACAACCGAGAAGGTTAAAATGATTCAGGAAAAGATGAGGACGGCTCGAGTCGACAAAAGAGTTATGCGACCGAAGGAGAAAACCTCTTGAGTTTGAGGAAGGTGAGCATGTATTCTGAAAGTCACACCTACGACCGGGGTGGGCCGGCTTTAAAATCTAGAAAACTCACTCCTAAATTCCTTGGACCATACCAAATCATTGCTCGTGTAGGTCCCGTAGCATACCAAATATCCTTACCTCCTTTTCTTTCAAACATTCATAATGTTTTCCATGTGTCACAACTTCGGAAATACCTTCCCGACCCAAGTCATATCATAGCACCGTATACAAGACAACTAAAAGAAAACTTAACTTATGAGACGTCTCCTATAAGAATCGAGGATAGCAGGATAAAGCAATTAAGAGGCAAGGAGATCGCATTGGTGAAAGTGATCTGGAACAAGGTGACTGGAGATGCAACCTGGGAGTTGGAAGACAAGATGAGAGAGCAATACCCACAACTATTCTAAGGTATGCAAATTTCGAGGACGAAATTTCTTTTAGAAGGGGAGTGTTGTAACACCCCGAAAATTTATTATTTTGTTAAAAACGATCATTTTATAATATTTGCAATTTTTAAGAATTTTTGTGGAATTTTCTCGGAGGTGATGAATATTTTAATATATTCTTCGTTTTATGTGTGTGTCTTGAGTGGAGCCTAGGGAGAATAAAATATTTTCCCGAGGTGGTAAACCTTGGACCGTCAACGTGACAACGGGGATCTTACTAAACCCGAGTCCCAGGACACGCTTCGAGGTCTACATTTTGAGGTTTTATCTCGCTAGTGTAATAAATCATCCGATGAGGTATTTAATCAAGGAGACAAGCTTACTATGCACTTCGTAGAGAAGCGTGCGAAGCTTCTCAAGGAAGCTTCTTTGAATCATTTTTTAATATTTCTCTCTCCTCCCATTTTTGTGCTTTGCACATTTGAATTAAGGGGCTTAATTCATTCTCGCAATTCACACATTTTCCTACTCCCGTACGTAGCACTCATCTTTCTCTCTTTCCATTTCTCCTTCCAAAGAAGACCATCCACCCACCTTCATATTTTCATCCTCCAATACCGTCACACTCCAAAGACCATTTCGTGTTTGGAGAAGCACCACACCCGAGGGAATCATCTTCAAAGCTCTACGTTTTCTTCATCTTCTTTTCCTCCACGGTTGAAGCTTAAAGGCCGGAACTTTAAGGTAAAGTCCTTAGCTTTTTCCTCATCTCTCCTCATTTTCGTAACCCACATTGTCATTTTGATGACCATGGGTATCCATTTCAACATTTGATTCTGATTTTGGTGAGCTTGAATATTCAAGGATTTCTCGGGAGCTGAAAATATCATTTCTGACCAAAAGGAGCAGCCTTTCGTTGTGCTTCTCTAAGGTAAGAGGAAGACACTCCTCCTCAACCTCTCTTAGCATTTAGGAAACGTCTGTGATTTTGTTGAGGGTCTTTCTGCTTTTTATGTTGTTTGTATGGTATATGTGTTATTTGATTGTTTGAGTTTGAATGTACATATATATAACTGGAGGTACTGGAATGTGTAATATTGAAGGGAATGAGTTCCAATTTGTTTTCGGATAGTTACGATGTTGAGCCCAGAATGTGGAAATTAGTAATAGTATGAAATCTGGCCAAACTTGTCGAATACAATAACCTGATCTTTTGGTGATATGTCAAAATCCGTCGAATGAAGATTTCTGACCATTTCGTCGAATGATAAAACTTGTCGAACGTGATAGCCTAAAACCTGTCGAACGTGATCACCTGATCACTTAGTAAAATGTTAAAATCCGTCGAGTAGGGACCCATAGCCAAACCTGTCGAATATGATAACCTAATCACTTAGTAAAATGTTAAAATCCGTCGAGTAGGGACCCATAGCCAAACCTGTCGAATGTGATAACCTGATCACTTAGTAAAATGTTAAAATCCGTCGAGTAGGGACCCATAGCCAAACCTGTCGAATGTGATAACCTAATTACTTGGTAAAATGTTAAAATCCGTCGAGTTTAGACTCCTCGACCCTTTCCGTCGAATGTCAAACCCGTCGAATTTAGATTTCTGACCAACGAACACTAAGTGAAAATCCGTCGAGTATGAACCTCGATCATGCCCGTCGAGATTGATCTTCCGACCAAAAACCCGTCGAATAGAGTCCCCGGACACTTACAAGAAAATGCCCCAAAGTCAATAATCGTCAAATTCGAGAGACAACGCCCGTCGAGTAGATGAATTTCCCCCGCACTCCGTCGAAATTAGAGATTTCGACCAAAGGTGTTCGTCGCTTCGACACTTGGAGATTTTCTCCAACGTCGACACCTATACCCGTCGAATAGAGGCTTTTGCTTGACCATCCGGAGGGTCCGACAGCTTTGATCTTCGTCCGACCAGAACCCCCATCCGACAAAGAAAATGATTTCTTCATCCGACGTAATCCCCATCCGACGTAAAAAATGTTTTCCCATTCTTTCCCCCTCCTGTTACATTATTCTTCGTCGAATAGCAACTTCAATTCTTCATGAAACGTAGTCTCTGTCGAATTCAAATGTATACCTATCACCCAACACCTATTAATTGAAGTCTGTGACTCAAATTGTGATTTCCGACCGTGTAGTTTCCTGGACCCAAAACCTTGGGACTAATATAGGAATATTGATCATAAATAAATGGGATGACTAGAAATTGCTTAGGGATGCATAAACAGGGAAGAACATGAGAGTGTGAGATTTTGAGATCTTAAAATAATCTTCTAAGGGCATATGAATAAATTACCTAAGAGGATTTAAGTTAACTAAAAGAATTCCTTTAGAGACAAACCCCGTAAGTAAAAGCTAAATCTAAGCAAGGACTCATAATACGTTTTGAAAAGGGTATTGATCTATTTAATGACAATATTATGCTATTGTGGGTCCTTGAGAGAGACCATTGATCGTATCAATTCTTACTTTGGCAAATTGTGACCTATGATGGAATAGTATGTAATAATGATCATACATGATTATGCATAGAGTCCGTATGCATTGTGATTTGTCCATTGGACTGTCGTAAGGCCTAGTTGCCTAGGAGTTGAACACACCTTAGTGCGGGTGCGAATAGACAAGTGGGGTCCCGTAGTTGGCCTTGAGGGCGTTGGGGCGCGGGTGTTTCACAAAGGGCGTGGTAGCCCCTCCGGGACCGTGAGACAAACCGATGCAAACGCACCAACGATCCCGACCGGCCACAGCCCTATATCGAGATCTTGTGAGAATGCTTTCGCCGTATAAAGCCTTGTTGCGCAAAAAATGACTGATTATTTTCGAAAGCACTTGTTTTTATGGCTGACGAGATACTAGCATGTCTCCCTGATCATTCTCTCCGAATGTTTTGTGTCTAGCTCCATGGAGTAGGATCTTGGTTATTGAGGGCTCATGTGTATAGAGTCCGTGCATTATTTGCATCTATCTTTATTATGGTCTGGCATTGATATATTGTTGATATACCTATGACTGCCTGGAACTGTTTGCTTGATCATAACTGCTCTTGAATGTCTATTACTATTACTGTTGTTGTAAATGCTATGTGGGCGCTTTGCGCCGTTTGGTTTCTTGATGCTATAATTGGTAATGACGGAAGGATGTCTTACCTCTTTTCTTTCCTGTCTCTCCATTTCTGTTTATCTGTACATTGCGTCTCATCGAAGACAACCGTGAGGAACCGGAAGCTCCCAACTTCCCTGGTTTTTGGTCTTACCTTGACTGAGCGACCACAGAAGACTATGGAGCCCCGTACACACAGATTTTTGGGAGATGTACGTCTGACTTTCTTAGGAGGGCCAGAGTGCTGGTATATCAACTACAGTTCTGAGCGCTGTGTCTACACGGGAGATGTCTCGATATCACTAGCTCTGGAGACGCCACGAACCACCTGTCTTCACCGTCGCATTAGCTTACGTTTGGAGTTTCGGCCCTACCGATACGTGAGATGTGGGGCGATGTTACTTCACTCCGAGAGAGGACTCTTTTCGTTCTACAGCTCGGGCCCCGTCCCGTGTCTCTGCTATTCCTATGGTGATTTCCTCGATGATGAGAAAGATCCTGAGGAAGATCCCGAGGAAGTCCCTGAGGACGACCCCGAAGAGGACCCTGAAGAGGATCCTGACACGATTCCTCCTCACTTGAGGGATTGATGTCACTCGTAGCTACTGAAGGCTACCAGTATTTTATTTTGGGGGCCTGATGTTTTGTTTGTAGTGGGCTGTAAATTCTGATACCGTGGGGATGTGTATATAATATTTTGGGGCCAGGTATAGCTTTGCTTTTGATGTACCAGTGCTTGTAACTAAATGCTTTGATAAACTTATATATATATATATATATATGATGATGCGATATTAATTCCTATGCATGTTTTACTTCTGTTTGATCTTTTATTTCCATTGATGTCTCGTCAACATGGTTACTAATTAAGGAAAAAAAAAGTACATATATAACATAACCGCCAATTAAAATACCCAACTATAATCTAGTGAATATACGCGTCTTATTAAAATGGACCGGTCTCAACTCACCTAACTTTATTTCCGCATTGTAATCGACCACGTGACGTTCCCTTGGAAGAGGGGCGTTACAGATTCAGAGACTGTGCAGGTATGGGACTGCATAGTTGAGGATGGCTTAAAGGAATTGATTTGGTGTAGCCATATCAACAAGTTGTAACTTCTTTTCGGGAGCCTAGAACATAAGAACTCCATGGTTAAGCGTGCTTGACCTGGAGCAATTATGGGATGGGTGACCTCCTGGGAAGTTTCCTAGGATGCGTGTAAGTGAGGACAAAGTACGCTAAAAAGACCCATGTTGGTTTGTGGAGACATTCATCAATCCTGTAGGCAGTCCCGGGTCGTTACAGTCCGCATGTGTCTTTTCTTGGCCGACTACTCTTTGCCCCCAACAAATCCTCCAGCAATGGTCAAATTGATCTTCTAGTCTCTCCTCCTAGTTGCCTACGCTTATGTCTTCCATGCTTTGATTTCTTTTGTTTGGCCTACTTGTCACTAACCCTTCTGTCCAGCCTTCACTCTATTTCATAGCTGACAAACAACTTCAGATGACCATTGCGAATGAAAGACTCGATTAGATCTCTCAGGCCAATGCAATCTTCTGTGTTGCAAGCAATGGCACGGTGAAACTTAATATGACTGGGTTGAATCCATGGTGGTATGGGAACTGTGATGAGGTTAGTGTGGTATATCTCATTCAAAATCTCCTCCCTCTAGGCGATCAAGGGGGTGTAGTCGGTGAACTTCATTGGCTAAATGAGGTCTTGAACTGCACTGCCCCTTCCCTGGTTTCACCTTCCTCTGAGGTCCATCTTTCCTCTTCCTCCGTTTACTTAGGAATGAGGGAGTTGCTATTCTTGTTTGGTTTGCTTAGACTTCGATCTCGTTGCTATATGCCTAGCTTCTGCAGCTTCTTCGATGTTGATATATCCAGTAGAATGGTTCCTCAATTCATTAAGGTAGTTAGGGGGCATTTGGCCAAGGAATCAACAAACAGGCTGGGTTTAAGCCTTGAAAAGATCGTGTGCACCGGCACAACTAGGCTCAGATCTCAAATCTAAATGGATTCTCGATTGAATCTTACCATGAACTTCTTTGGAGATTCATTCTTTTCCTACTTCAAGTTGATGAGATAGGCTGACGTCTTTTGGTGTGCCTAACTCGTTAAGAAATGGGTGAGAAATCTACTTGCAAGCTCGGCGAAGTCATTGATAGATCGAGTTAGGAGAAAGGAGAACCACTATAGGGGGCATTTGAAAGTGCTCAGGAAAGTCCTACAATAGATCTCGTTCAAGTCATAAGAGAGAAGCATAGTGGAGTTGAAGGCATTAAGATGCTCCCGAGGATCCAACGATTTGTCATATAGCTAAAGGGTGGCCGACAAGGAACAAGCACGATCTCATCAGTGGAAGGATGACTTGGGTTTATGGGTGGAGGTGGGGGTAGCTTATGATGGGTATGTGTGAGTGGGTGATGTGAAGGCTTGTTATGAATAGATTGTTTAGGCTGAGTGTTTAGGTGGGATTCTTGGTTTTCTTCTCAATTTTCATTTTAGTGGGCCAAATGGTTTATCTTGTTTTGCATATTTTCCATGGCGGTGAGAAGTGTTTGTAGGATATTGTCATTTTGGTCGTTGAGGTTAGTTGGTGGAAGCAGCGGTGGTGGTGGTGGTGGTGGGTCATTGGGGTTGGGGTTTGTGTTTGGGTTGTGGGCGGTCGCATGACAATTAATGCCTTAACTTTAGGTGTGAGCCATCGAGGGAAAGAGGAAGCTCAGCATGGTGACAGGAGGAGGTGGTGGGAGAAGGATAGGAGGAAGAGAGTGGATGTGGGAAACATGCAAAAGATCAAGTATTGAGTCGAAGATGACCCGCAGTGTACACTTGGGGTGGTCTTTAGCTAGCTTGGGCATGCCTAAGATTAGGTATGTGGCTGAAGATGACTCGAGAGGGTATGTAACATGCAAAAGGGACTCCAATACCCAAATCAAAATATGAAGAAGATAGGTTAAGGTTTATAAGGTTAAAAGAAAACTCATTAAGTCATGCTGAAGTCATTGTTATATGGGGATTAAAGGTGGTACCTTATGGGGGTGCGTAGTACACCCCTTCCTCATGATTGTTTTGGTTATTAAAAGGAGATTCTATTTTTCCTATGACGTATCAGATGCTGCCGCTTATCAATTCTATTATAAGGGAGTGTCATGAGAAATGTGTAATCATGGCACAAATGTCCTCAGCGAAGCTAGGGTCCCTATATGGTCAATTACCTGACACATTGGTCCTCTTATAGCAAAAGCTTTTTCCTGGCTAGTGGAGAGCTCAACTAGATTTTTTTTATCCTCTATTAACCAACTAAAAAAGGGGATAAGCCTAGTTCAATAGTGTCTCGTTACCTAATCTTCCAACTAGTACGATCTAATTATTTTTTCCTCGAGACCAAATTTTTGTTTTACAAAATTAAGGTGAAATGAGAAAATTAAAATTTTTTCAAGTCAAAAGTAAGTATTTTACATTTTATGATGTTATTTTATAATTTAGCTTCCAAATAAGGTTATGAAAAATTATTTTTGTTCCCTTATTAATCTTTAAAACAATGAATAAGGTAATTTTATTCTATATTTTTTTAGTTACTTGTTTTATTTCGTTCAAATAATGAAAAAGCTTGTAAAAAAGTATTATTATATTTCATTTTATTAATAAAAATATATGTAACCAATCAAAAAAATTTGAAAAATATTTCGTATATAACTAAATACATCTATCATTTTTATACCATATATCAAATTAGTTCAAAATGTTAAATCATTTCGTATCAACTATAGCATTCTCATAATATAAAAAATATTTGTGAGTGAATTAGGTAAATTATACATATTTTAATTGAACCAATAACGAAATTGAAAAAATTCTTTAAAAAATGTAAAAAAATTAATTTCTTCTTCAATTAAATTCCCCACCCCTCCTCCGTTACCGAAAGCCAGTGCTGTCGAATGTCCAATAAAAAAAATAGGAAAAGGTAAAATGAGCACAGATTTTGAGTTCCCGGTACAAAAATGTATTTGTTCCATAAAAATACAAAAAACTAATACAATTTCCCACTCCCCCTTTGTACCGAAGCAAGACGGCGTGTCGTGCCTGTCTGCGCGACCAACAAAACAACCATTGCATCATCTCAGTCCCGTGTCTCTTTGTTTCGAAGCAAACAACGTAAAAAATCGAGTCTCACTCCTAATCCAAAAAAAAAAAAAAAGAAAAGAAAGAAAAAAAGACTTCCGATCCATTTTTTCACCGCTCCTAATAATCTCCCAATAAATTTGTGTCTTTCTGTGTTCCTCTATTGGACTCAATCACTCAATTCATCATCACCAGTTTTCATCAATCTTCGGTCTTCAATGGATCTTGGATTTGTTCTAATTCTATGATGATTCTGAAGATTCTATCCATGATGGAATTAAAATCCGTTGGTGGATTCCTCGCGAAACACCAATTGTAGGATAGCAGCATTAAAAAAACAAAAAAAGGTGGGTACTTGAGCAGTTGATAGAGAAATTGGGTTACCCTTTTGTATTTTATTTTTTATGTTTATGTGATGCATAAATGAGAAGAGAAGAGCAATAATGTAAGTGAAATTGGGGAAAGTGAATCTCTGAGTTGGAGCTGCTATTTGAGGCTCTATCTTTCTCTCTCTGGGTCATGGATGAGGTCAGACCTGGAAATGAAACGGAGCAGCCTCAGTCCAGAGACTTGGCCGCTGCATCATCATCATCATCATCCTCTTCGGCGTCGACCGGTTCGGGATGGCGTCCAGGCCGGCTTGCGTTTGCTCCTTATGTGCCACAGGGTGAGGAAGTTACTGTTGGAAAGTCCCAAACATTGCGTGTGGTTGTGAGGAAACCCGTAAGTTTCTTTACGAATTTTTGATGGTTTTGATTGATGATGATTGATTCCTTTATCATTACTATTACATCACATTATTTTCTGAGAATAAGTTTGAGTTTTGAATTAGCTTGCTTTGTGGTTTTAGAGAAGCTTATAATCAAAATGTTGCAGTGAGAGTTTTTAACTGAAGCTGTTTTTTAGATAAAAGCATGGGGATATTGGGATTCAGGGATGCTAGAGGTAGATGTGTAACTTTGAAACTATTGATGTAGTTGAAACCTTGATTGACATACTCTTGAGTTGCGGCTAGTGGAGTCCATAGATTTATTCTGAAAGTTTTCTAAGTCTGGTGAATTTAACAGCCAAATGGGATTGTCTTGTTGCTGAAATGCCTCTCAAGATATGGAGAGCTGTGTGCATGCTAAATGAGATGATATTTGGTATATCAGATCAAGCAACTAACGGTTTTGCTAGAATGTTTCATAAGTCTGCTATAAGAAGAGGTTATAAACTTGATTGTACATTTCATGAATCTTCCTGGAAGAAGCCAAAGGATAAAGGTGTTTGGAGTCATTTATTTGATTGCGTTGTTGGGATCCTACATTAGTATTTATCTGCTGACGTGTGGAATGTTCCAGTTGAGTGCTGAATTCCTGACATGCAGCTTAATGTTGCAGTTGAAAATATCAGTCTATACTATTTCCAAGATTTTGTGCCTTGGAAGAGATTTTGTTTTAAGTGGATTTCTTTATTCTTCTCTTTATTTGTTGCTGAAGAATCTAAGTTCTTCAAATTTCCAAGTTAGAAATGCTTCAGATTCTTCCTTGCATATTCTTTCCTTCCATTACACCAGACAATCCAATGGTTGGACAGTTAGTTTTGGAAAATGCAGACTATGTTACTGTTTCAATGTATTGATGATTACGTCATTTGGACCTTAATTATTATGTGCTAACTGTGATAGCATCCATAATTTCCTACATTGGAGTAGCTCACCAGATATTGCCCCTACTAGAGAAACCAATTCGCTCAGTGTCAATAGAACTTGAAATGTCTTCCAAGTTGTCCTCCTTGCTGTTTCTTGTTGTGGGAGGTGGAGAAGGTCAATAGGACCCCAGTGGAAGTTCTTATGCATCAAGCATAACTTGGTCAACATACTTCGTGCATTGGTTTGCCGGTGGGAGTATTTTTGGCTGTACACGCTGCATCCCCAGACCTTCACCTTGACGACAAGGTGAATCTTTCATCCGCGGGGGGGGGGGGGGGAGTATGGTAAGGCATCCCTTGGTTACTAAAGCGTGTGTTGTAAGCGGCAGAAGCTGTAACAACCTGGCCTACATGGCAAGAGGTGTGGGAAGCAAATGGGAAATGGTTAGGAGCAAGGATAAAAGGGAGGGAAGGATTCTAGAGGGGTCATCCAGTCATTGAGTGAGGTATTGAGGCCTTTGGGCGAGGAGGAAGCAGATCCTTGAAGTTTTGCAGTGTCTCAAACTTTTTTTTTTCTTTCTCATTTCTGAGTGTATCTATGCCTTCCTCCTCCACACTGATGTACATCCAATATCAGGAGCAGGAGTGTTTCAGTGTGAATAGTGTTTACAGATCTGGTACCTTACCAGGGTTTGATCTCTGTTTTTTTTTAATAAATGTTTTATACAAATACCAGAAGCCACCATTAATGGAAACTGCAAGGGTTATAGATGAATGGGTCTCTTCATTGCTGTTGATGGACTATTTTTGTGGCTTTGGTCCTCACACTCTTTGATTCACTGTAATACGACCACAAGTACAACTGCAATCCTGTATCTTCAAACCTAAAAACGGTGCTTTCAAAATCACAAGTTTCATTGATGGAACCACTGCAAGCACATGAAATGTAATTAGGAAATGGCCAATGGACTGTGAGAGACTAGAGGGGAACAATTGAGTGCCGGTGTGGCTGGCTGTGCTTGGATTGTATAAAGATAAAGAATTGAGTGGAAGTGATTATTTCATAGTTATAAAAAGTGCCACTAATGAAAAGGACTTTTGAGTTATTGACAAAATTGCCTCCTATCAGTGACAGTGGCTGGGTGATGGTAGCATTGTGGAGGCTGAAAAGCAAAAATGATGGCTGGGAAGTACTTTTACATATTGGTCTTAACTTTCAAATCTTTTTTCTGACTTCACCTCATTTTGTTTACTTTCTGAGATCGGAGAAGATTAAGGATGGAAGAAACTGAAAAATTAAAATTTTCAGTGCTAATCATTTTTGGAAGGCCATGGGTTTTTAAGGTGGAATCTTAAGTCAGTACCTTTTTTCGTTGTTGAGCCTTAAGTCAGTTCTTTGGTTCTTAACAGGATAGAAAGTAATAGTCTGTTGGTCTGTTTTATTTGACTTTCTTGGTTCGTGACTCTTGCTGATTTGATTTTGCATCATGAAGTTGTTTAAATTATTTGGAACATGTTGTTTGGGCTGTGGATTCGCCATAAACTTCCTCTTTCTTTCTTTTTTTGAAGACAGAAAGATATATATAAAAAAGATGTTTGCAATGTTTGTAATAGTTTGGTGTGTTTGGTTGCATTAGAACAATATACTACTTAGGAAGGAAGGATGATATGCCTTACTGGTAGACCATCGTACACACCTTGTTAGCCAAGTGACCTCAAACTCAAGAGGGGTGCTGAATTGAGTTTATGAAATATTTTGGCAAATCTTTCGTAAAACGTTTGTTTATCAATTTTTGTTGAAGCTATTTGATAATTGAAGTGAATAGATAAATGAGACTGAATACTTCACTCACAAATTAAATAAGTTAAGATGAATAAAATTCAAGCAAGCATATAAAGTAAATGCACAAATGTAAAGGGACAGGGTTAAGAGAATCAAACACAAGGATTTATCCTGGTTCAGCCACCCCTTGTGACCTACGTCCAGTCCTCAAGCGAACCACTCGAGATTTTCCACTAAACTTCAAGCTTGAACGGGTGCTTGAAAACCTTTACAGATTGGAGCACTCAGTAACACCTTGGGATACCTCACTCTTGTGCTTTGAGCCTCAAAAACAGGGATACCTCAACCTTTACAACATTTGAGGGATACCTCACCCTCTTTACACCTTTGAAGGATACCTCACATTCTTCTCAACAAGGGATACCTCACCCTTTTTCACTAGAGGGATACCTCACCCTCTTTACACAATAAACAAAGTGTTTAAATGATAGAAACTCTTTCAAAGAGTAGATTGATACAAATTGAAGCTCTAACAATGTCCCTTTTGAATATCTCAAGTTTTCTCACAAAAAACAGGGCAAAAACGTTTTCTGGATTTGATTCTCGTATATGAGTGTTAGATTGATGTTCTAAATTGAAGTTCAACCCTTAATGAAGACCCAAAACAAGTATTTATAAGTTATATGAAGAAAGGAGCCGTTGGGGGTGATAAAGCCAAGCATTTAATGCAGTTAAAATAGCCGTTGGACTCTGTCAGATTGCGTGTAATCGATTACACAACAAATGTAATCGATTACATTGTTGTTCCAATGTGTTCTTGGCTTTCTGGGCTCTGTGTAATCAATTACATTCTAGGTGTAATCGATTACAAGGCTTTTGACTTGCGTGTAATCGATTATAATATCTATGTAATTGATTACATGACTCTTTGAACGTGTTCTTGCCTTTCTGGCTCATTGTAATCGATTACCAACTTGGTGTAATCGATTACATGGCCTCTGACTTGCTTGTAATCGATTACAATATCCATGTAATCGATTACAAGGCCTCTGTTTGCTGTGTAATCGATTACAAACATCATGTAATCGATTACATTGGCCTTTGAACACATTTTTCAAGTCCAATTAAGCTTGTAAGCCATTTCTAACACTTCAAGACATTTGATTAAACATAAATCTTTTCATGAGTGTTAAATCTAAGATTGGAAAGAAAGTTTCTTTGAAACACATTTTCAGCTTTGAATTTTCACACTTATTTTGGAAAACCATTTGAGAATCATTGAGATACTTAAAGGGCATTTTACATTGATATTCTAAGACCTATATCTAATATACCTCTTTTGATCAAAAACTCATTTGATATGCTTCAAGACATAAGCATTCACATTCTCTCCCTTTTTGATGATGACAAACTAAACATTCAACAGAATGAGAAGTATATGCATTTATTTGATTATCAGATAATTAAGCGCAACTCTCCCCCGTAATGTGTGCATGAGATAGAATATGTGAAAGCGTAAAACTCCCCCATACACATGCAATATATTTCACTAATCTCTCCCCCATTGGCATTATCAAAAAGAAGACATAAGCATTCAGATTTGATATAATCATTTCAGCCCAACAGGATCAATATCAGAGTATAAACCATTTAGCACAACAAGATGTGATACCACTAGCAGATGCTTATTAAGAGAAACTTAGATGGTATTTATCATTTAAGCCAATAGAAAACAGAGTCATATACAAGAGCAATTATGGGGTTAGATAAAGATTAAGCATAAGGAAAGCATCAAAATATTATACTATGCAGCAAGATATCACATTATGCAGCAAAGCAATATATTATGCATCAAAAAAGCATATTATACAGCAAGTTAATGTATTATGCAGAAGATTGTGACATTATGCAGCAAAATGTTATGCAACAAGACATTATGCAACAAGGTGACCAAATTATGCAGCAAATAAGCATATTATGCAGCAAATAAGCATATTATGCAGCAGACCAATATATTGTACAGCAGAATTAGATGCATGATTGATCCATTATGACAAGTTCAAAGATATTGATATTATACATGTCATTTCACATAAAAAAAATATATTCATTTAGCATATTCAAGATATTAAACTAGTAAAGCATAGAGCAAGTCTCCACTTAACCAAAGGATGCAAGTTCAAGCTTCTTGGAGACAAGGAGGATAGCTTGAAGTATTTTTCTGATTTTGTGCTTGGAGCAGTCACTTTTCACGAAATCCAAAGTCAATTCTTGGCCTTCAAGCACACCTGCAACACACTTCAATTTTTAACTTTGGTACTCAAATTTTCTTGGGTCTTTGTGTGTTAGTTTTTGGCAACGTGTCTTTGGGAACCCAAACCATTTTAGTTCCTAACTTGTTATTGATATTCTTCCTTATATTGCAAGTTGATGCACTATGCCCTTTCCTACCACAATGAAAGCATTTAATAAAAGGGACTACTTGATGTACTTGATGAAACAAAGAAATTCTTGAGAAACTTTTGTTGTTTATTGGGATTATACCGCAAACCAGCCTTTTGAAAAACACATCTTTGGTTTCCAAGCAATATGTTCAAATTATCTCTTCCAAAGGTAAATTTTGAGAGAGTGTTTTTCAAATCCTCAATCTCAATTTCAAATGCTTTACATGATGAGTAAGATAAGGGTGTAGATGCATTATCAAGTGATAAACATGTCATGCATGAAGAATTTGCATCTATCAATCCAAGAGTTTCATTTTCTAATTTCAATTCCTCAATTTCTTTGTTTAAAGCATAAATTTGTTTTTCAAATGAGGAAATTGATTTCTTGGATGATGAGACAAGTTTTGCAAATCTTATAGATTCTTTATGCAATTCTTCAAATGCATCTTGCAATTCATCATAGGAAGGGGAGGAGTTTGATTCAGAATTTGAAGATGTTACCTCCATGTCATTTTCATCTTCCTCTTCTCCTCTAGCCATGAAACATAGATTGGCTTTCTCATTATCCGAGCTATCGGTTGAATCCATGTCATTATCATCCCAAGCTATGTAGACTCTTCTTTCTTTCTTCTCCCTTGAGGATCTCTTGTGATACTTTTCCACTTTACTTTGATAAATTGAGCACTCCATTTTCATGTGACCCAATTCTCCACATTCATAGCATTTAGGAGTGGATGAAGTTCCTTCCCCTTTGTGATAGACATTCTTTTGGGGAAAGGGAGGTCTTCTTTGAGCTCCACTCTTCTTGAAGAATCTTCCAAATTTCTTTACTAGTAGAGCAAGATTCTTCTCATTTATTTCCAAGCCATCTCCATCATCTTCATCATCATCATCGTCATTAATCATGGAGGAAGTGGCCTTGAGAGCTATTCCCTTCTTTTTCTTGTCAATCTCCTCATTTTGGTTGAGTCTATTCAATTCTAATTCATGTTCTTGGAGCTTGTCAAAAAGTGTGGCTAAGGTCATGGTTGAGAGATTTCTTGACTCCGATATAGCCGTCACTTTAGCTTGACAATCCCTGCTCAAACATCTTAAAACTTTATTAATAAGATCTTCATTAGAAAATGTCTTTCCTAATGAAGCTAAATGATTTATAATAAGTGTAAAACGTTTTTGCATTTCTTGAATGCTTTCATTTTGGTTCATTCTAAAAAGCTCATATTCATGAGTGAGAGTATTGAACTTTGATCTTTTCACTTCACTAGTACCCTCATGGGTTACTTCTAAAGTGTCCCACATTTCTTGGGCAGATTTACAATTTGAGATTCTAAAGAATTCATCAAACCCCAAGGATGTGGTAATGATGTTTTTGGCACTCAAATTATATTGGACCTTTTTTTTATCATCATTGGTCCATTCACTTCTTGGTGTATTAACCCTTACACTATTAACAACTTTTGTGGGGATAAAAGGACCATTTTCAATAGCATCCTACACATCTAGGTCAATAGTTTCAATAAAAATTTTTATTCTTTCTTTCCAATAAGCGTACCCATTCCCATTGAAAAATGGAGGTCTATAGATGGAAGAACTTTCAGAAAATTCATTTGAGGAGGCCATTACTTTCTCTTGAAGCTGCTAAGCCCTTTACACAAGAGCCTAACTCTGATACCACTTGTCAGCCAAGTGGCCTCAAACTCAAGAGGGGGGTGAATTGAGTTTATGAAATATTTTTACAAATTTTTCGTAAAACGTTTGTTTATCAATTTTTTATTTGAAGCTATTGGATAATTGAAGTGAATAGATAAATGAGATTGAATACTTCACTCACAAATTAAATAAGCCAAGATGAATAAAATTCAAGCAAGCATATAAAGTAAATGCACAAATGTAAAGAGATAGAGTTAAGAGAATCAAACACAAGGATTTATCCTGGTTCAGCCACCCCTTGTGACCTACGTTCAATCCTCAAGCGAACTACTCGAGATTTTTCACTAAACTTCAAGCTTGAACGGGTGCTTGAAAACCTTTACAGATTGGAGCACTCAACAACACCTTGGGATACCTTACCCTTGTGCTTTGAGCCTCACAAATAGGGATGTCTCACCTTTTACAACATTTGAGGGATACCTCACTCTCTTTACATCTTTGAAGGATACCTCACCTTCTTCTCAACAAGAGATACCTCACCCTTTTTCACTAGAGGGATACCTCACCCTCTTTACACAATAAACAAAGTGTTTAAATGATAGAAACTCTCTCAAAGAGTAGATTGATACAAATTGAAGCTCTAACAATCTCCTTTTGAATATCTCAAGTTTTCTCACAAAAACCAGGGCAAAAATGTTTTCTGGATTTGATTCTCGTATGTGAGTGTTAGATTGATGATCTAAATTGAAGTTCAACCGTTAAAGAAGACCCAAGGCAAGTATTTATACGTTATATGAAGAAAGGAGCCATTGGGGGTGATAAAGCCAAGCATTTAATGCAGTTAAAATAGCCGTTGGACTCTGTCAGATTGCGTGTAATCGATTACACAACAAATGTAATCGATTACATTGTTGTTCTAACATGTTCTTAGCTTTCTGGGCTCTGTGTAATCGATTACATTCTAGGTGTAATCAATTACAAGGCTTCTGACTTGCGTGTAATTGATTACAATATTTATGTAATCGATTACATGACTCTTTGAACGTGTTCTTGCCTTTCTGGGCTCATTGTAATCGATTACCAACTTGGTGTAATCGATTACATGGCCTCTGACTTGCTTGTAATCGATTACAATATCCATGTAATCGATTACAAGGCCTCTGTTTACTGTGTAATCGATTACAAACATCATGTAATCGATTAATTTGAACACATTTTTCAAGTCCAATTAAGCTTGTAAGTCATTTCTAACACTTCAAGACATTTGATTAAACATAAATCTTTTCATGAGTGTTAAATCTAAGATTGGAAAGAAATTTTCTTTGAAACACATTTTTAGCTTTGAATTTTCACACTTATTTTGGAAAACCATTTGAGAATCATTGAGATATTTAAAGGGCATTTTACATTGATATTCTAAGACCTATATCTAATATACCTCTTTTGATCTTGATCTTGATCTTTGACTTTGTTATCATCAAAAACCCATTTGATATGCTTCAAGACATACGCATTCACATTGACTCCTTTCTTTCTGCGAACACCATCTCACAAACCTTCACCACTGTACCCAAACCACTGCAACACGCATCCTCCACCCACACATCTCTTCCTCGTACCACCCGCTCCACTGCACAAAGGAGATTATCACATAAAGCTTCGTCCAATACGCCAAGAAATGGGGAAATAACGGCTAGAAAGGGGAGGCCAGGCACTGAAGAAAAAGATTGGAAGATAAATAAAAATAGAGGGAGCGACCAGAAAGGGGAGAAAGACAAAATCAGAAAAAAAAAGCAAGGGTTTGCTGAAAAAAAAGGGAAAACCACAGAGAAGGAGAAGGGCTCGAAAATAGCTTCAAAAAGGGGAAAAGAGATTGCGAAAATTTAAAAAAAAAAGAGAAAAGAAAGGTTTGAAGAATAGGAGATCTATAGAGCAGAGAAAGGGCCGAAAATTTGAGAGCAAGGGTTAGAGATAGAGTGGTTGCAGTTCTAATCAAGGAACTCAGATTCGTGAGAAAGAGAAAGCAATATCTTCTCGTGCAGTTCTGGCCCTATTCGCAGAAGCAATTTGGGGAGCTAATTCGCGGTTTGGTCTTCAATTCTGGCTTCAATTTTGTGGATTGCTTTGCTCGGTTTATAAGAAATATTTGATTGGGACGACAAAAAGTTTGACCTACATCATTAATGGGTGGTGTTAAAATTGAATCCAAATGTTTTGATTTGGTGCTTGATGAAAGTGGGAAGATTTCTTTTTTGTGTACAAGTCATAGAAAGAGGCCGAGGATTTATCAAGTCTCTGCTACTGGGCAGAGATGCTTCATTTTGGTTATTATCTACCTTCAAGGATAAATCTCTGTATGCTGCACCCTTTTTTGTCAGACGCTTTGAAAGTGAAGGAAAAATCTTCTCTATTTTCCGAGGTCATAATAACAGAGGAAGATATATTATGGTCATAGAATTCTATGGCAATGGATGGAGGAGCTCCATTTTTGTCCCCGAAGGTCTCTTACATGCAGGTTGGAATCATTTTGGGAGAGCCTTGTTCGAGTTGTTGGTGGTGGATCACTCGAAGGGAGCTGCGTTTCAGGTGAAACAGAATTTCCCAATCAGAAAGCAATCTTTCATCGGAGGAATATCCTATTTTGATGTGGTAAAGAGTTGCAGTGTTGGAGATGATCATTGAAGTGTTCAAATTTTGAAACCCAACATTAACATTTCAGATTTAAGAAAGGACGATATTTTGGGTGGTAGTGTGCAAATTTCGGCTAGGAAGAAGAATGACGCTATGGTGAATGATTTGAAGTATTCCTTGAAAATTGAGGTGGATCTTGAGGGGAAAAGACTAGTTAAATGGTTTAGAAGTGGACCTAAAGGTATTAGCAAGCCCAAAAAAGTGTGTTTTCAAGAATAAGGCCTAAGCTGAGTGTCTTCACCAGATTAGGGCCAAAATTGGGCTCTAATCAGCCCAAAACTTCAAATGGGTCACTGTTAGGATCCTCTTTCAGAGATAGGAAAGATAGAGCCTAGCTAGTATAGAACAGCACCCAGCAGGGAGAAAGACCAAAAATACTTCTTTATTGATGATCAAATGTAAAACAACAACAAAGAATAAGATATACAAGTATACCCCCAAAGGAGCACTCTCCTTTCACACTGGAAAATGTCCAGTTAATCGAAATATTCAAGTCTCCCCCTCTCTTCACAGTAGAGGACTTATTTATAGGTTTATATCCATCCTAGTAACAGTTACTAATAGAAATTAACTGTTTCAACTAACAACTAATAGTTTGTTACACGTTTGACCCTTTCCTTTACAAGTTTGACCCTTTTTTTTTTCTATAATAAACCTGCAGAGTCTTACCCCCTGTAGGTTGTTGCTCCAAATCATTCCTAACAATACCTCCTCCCTCGGAAACAACCTTGTCTGCAAGGTTGAAATCTGGAAAATGGTGTCCGATGAGGGAGGTGTCTTCCCAGGTAGCTTCTGCTGGAAGTTTTCCATGCCAATGCACCAAAATTTGAGGAACTTCTGTGCTATACTGAGTAACCGTGCGACTGCCTAGATTGTTGTGAGGATAATAACTCTCTGTGGTGCCCTTCAATTCCGCTGGAAGGTCTGTTTCTACTGAATGGTTTCCTGCAGCTTTTTTGAGTTGCGAAACATGGAAGATTGGGTGTATGCGAGCCTGATCTGGAAGCTGCAACTTAAATGCTACAGCTCCAATTTGCTTAAGTACCAAATAAGGACCATAATATCGAGCAGAAAGCTTAGGATGAAGCTTGGTGGGCATAGAAATTTGTCTAAGGTCTGATCTTGAGCTAAACCCAGTCTCCTGGCTGAATGGGAGATGCTTTCCTATGCACATTAGTATAATGAGCCATCTGGTTCAATGCTTTTTGCAAATGAAATTTTAATTGCTTTAAAGCTTCATCTCTGTCCATCAAATCCTGAGCAACAGCTTCCACTAAAGTTTCCCCGGGTATAAATCTAGCCAAGGAAGGTGGAGGTCTTCCATATACCACCTCAAAGGGTGTGCAATGAGTAGCACTCTGGAAACTGGTATTATACCAGTATTCTGCCCATGGAATAAATTCTGCCCAATACTTTGGCTGTTCTGAGCTAAAACACCTTAGGTAGGTCTCTAAGGTTCTGTTGAGGACCTCTGTCTGCCCATCAGATTCAAGGTGATAGGCTGTGCTCATCTTCAATGTAGTACCCTGCAATCTGAATAGTTCTTGCCAAAAATGACTCATGAAAGTGGGATCTCTATCACTAACAACGGATTTAGGTACCTAATGCAGTCGAATTATTTCTTTAATAAAAATTTCCGCAATGGACCTCGCAGAATAGGGGTGTTTGATCAAAATAAAATGTCCATACTTGCTTAATTTGTCCACCACCACAAGTACCGCATCAAACCCTTTTGATTTGGGCAGTCCTACAATAAAATCCATGCTGATCTCTTCCCAAATAGCATTTAGAATTGGTAAAGGTTGCAGCAAACCTGCTGGAGAAGATGCCTGATATTTACTCCTTTGGCACACATGATAGGCTGCCACAAATTGAGTTATTGTTCCCTTCATGCCAATCCAGTAAAGGGATTGAGCTATCCTTCTATAAGTTCTGTAAATTCCCGAGTGTCCTCCCATGGGCGAGGTATGAAATTCCTGAAGTAATTTCGGGATCCACATTGAAGAGGCTGACAAGACCAGCCTTCCTTTGTAGTACAATCTATCATGTTCTAAAGTATATTGAGGGTGTGAATCGGGATTCTCCTTTAATTCATTTCGGATTTTTGCCAAAACTGGATCCTTCTGAACTTCTTCATCAATTTCTGCTATGTCTTGCCAAAAAGGTTTTGAAATTCCCTGTAGTTCCTTATCCTCATCTCTCCTAGAAAGAGCATCAGCAACTCTGTTTGAAGCCCCCACTTTATAAACAATGTCAAACTCATACCCCAGTAGTTTGGCCAACCAGATTTGTTGATTTTGAGTTGTAATTCTCTGTTCCAGTAGGTGCCTCAGGCTCTTTTGGTCAGTGTATACAGTAAATTTTTGACCCAAAAGATAGGGTCTCCAGTGTTGAATGGCCAAAACCAGTGTCATTAATTCTTTTTCATAGACAGATTTAGAAAGAGATGAATCTGCCAACGCTTTACTAAAGTAAGCAATTGGCTTTTTGTCTTGTGTTAGTACAGCTCCAATCCCTTTCCTTGACGCATCACATTCTATGGAAAAAGGCTTTGAAAAGTTAGGCATAGACAACACGGGAGCTGTGGTAATAGCTTGTTGCAACTGTGTGAAAGCCTCAGTACTGTCCTCCTTCCACTTAAAGTTCCCTTTTTTTAGCAGATCAGTCAAAGGATGAGCTATCTTGCCATAATTGCAAATGAACCTTCTATAATAGCCTGTAAGTCCTAAGAACCCTCTTAGAGCCTTAAGGGTCTTAGGCACTGACCACTGCAGAATAGTCTCAATCTTTTGGGGATCCATTGAAACCCCTTCTTTAGAAATAATGTGCCCTAGGTATCCCACCTTAGTTTTGCCAAAACTGCACTTTTTAAAATTTGCAAAGAAAGAGTGGTCTAATAGCCTAGCCAGGACTTGTCTCAAGTGATCCAGATGTTCCTCCCAAGATTTACTATAGACCAAAATGTCATCAAAAAACACTAAAGCATACCTGCGAAGGAATGGTTTAAGTGTGGAATTCATAGCACATTGGAAGGTAGCTGGGGCGTTTGTTAATCCAAATGGCATCACTAAAGATTCATAATGTCCTAGGTGAGTTTTGAAAGCAGTTTTTGGAATATCTGGCTCATGCATCTGATTTGGTGATAACCAGCCCTCAAATCAATTTTGGAAAAGTATGTGGCTCCATTTAATTCATCCAGCAACTCTTCTATCACCGGAATGGGAAACTTGTTTAGAATCGTAACCTTGTTGAGAGCCCGATAATCGACACAGAGCCTCCAGCTCACATCTTTCTTTTTGACTAGGATCACTGGATTGGAATATGGGCTATTGCTGGGCCTAATAATCCTAGAAGACAGCATCTCGGCTACCTGTGTTTCTATCTCATTTTTCTGCAGGTGGGGGTAACGATAAGGTCTTACATTAATTGGGTCTACCCCAATTTTAATTGGAATCTTGTGATCAATCTCTCTGGGGGGTGGCAAACCCTTAGGTTCATGAAAAACTTTAGCAAACTCTGCCAGCACCTTCTGCAACTGTCCTTCCTGTTCATTTGATAACTCATTCTATTCAACTTGGTTCTTTTCGACCATCCACAGCATAGACATCATCTCAACCTCCTCCTTGGCTAATTTCATCAGTGCTCTCGAGGTAATTACTGTCTTGGACAAGCTGGGATCCCCCTGAATCACAATGTTCTGACCTTGATGAACAAAGGACACACTTAGGGTTCTCCAGTTTACCTTAATCTCCCCCAAAGTCACCAGCCAAGCTACCCCCAAAATCAAATCCACTCCTCCCAAGTCAAACAAAAAGAAATCACCTTCCATCGTATAGGCTCCTAACCGCAATTTTAAGTTCTTGCAGCATCCTTGAGTGGGCTTTCGGTTACCATCTCCTAGTCTTATGTAATAAGGCTTTGTTGCATCAACAAGGAGCCCCAATTTCTGTACCACTTTACTGGACACAAAATTGTGACTTGCCCCACTATCGATCAAGACCAACACCTCTTGTCCCTGTAATTCGCCTCTAAGCTTCATAGTTTGAGGTTGGGTTAATCCACCAGCTGAACACACCGAAAGATCCATCCATTGGCATGTCACCTCAGGAAGTTCCTCTCCTTCTTCATTCCCATATTCATTATCCAGCCTTGCAATCTCCCCATCTTCATTAATCTGCTCATCTTCAGCCAAGATCACCACTTGCAAGCTCTTTTTTGGACAACGGTGCCCTGGCCCAAAGGCCAATCCGCACTAATGGCAACGTCCCTCGTCCCTTCTGTTGACATACTCAGAATAGGAGAGGGTTCGAGTTCCCCTGTTTCTGGGCCTTGGGAAACCAGGTTTGGCCATTGAAGACATGGAGGTCGCCTTGGTCTCCCCTTGTAGATTGCGAGTCCCACCAGTGGACGCTTGGGCACTGTTGGTGCCACCAAACGTCCCTACCCGAGATACAATTCCTTCAACACCTTGGTATCGAAAACCCGAACTCGTGCCCCGCCCCTGCAAATTGCCATAACTTCGCACTTGCTTCATGGCTTCTTCAATGTCGCGGGCTACCTCCATGGCTCGAGTTAGATCTTTAGGGTCATGAAGTTGAACTAGGCTTCGTATATCTCGACACAACCCGACCAAGAAGTACCCTAGCAATTGGTCCTCTGCATTCGGTTTGGCTTGAGCTACCAAGAGCTCAAATTCTTGGACGTACTCCTCAACCCCTCCGGTCTGCCTTAGCGCAGCCAATCTTTCGTACACTGTTCCTCGTCCGTTGCCTCCAAACCTACGCATCAGGGCTTCCGAAAATTCTCTCCAAGAAGGCTTCTTGGATTTCTGGCGCCAAAACTAGAACCAATGCACAACGTTACCCTCCATGCTAATGAACGCCAACCTTAACTTCTCTGAGGACTTGACTTGCTGTACCTCAAAGAATTTCTCCGCTCTCGCCAACCAAACCAGTGGGTCGTTACCTTCGAAAGTAGGTAATTCCACTTTCTTGACCCAAGAACAGAGAGGTGTACCCTCTTCTTCCTCAGATCCTCCGGTCTCTGCCTCTTCCTCCGAGGACTTCCCATCCTTATTCACGGAATTGTCCCCCTCTACAGATGACGTCTTCTTGGTTTTCATCTGTAACAGCAAGTCCTTGATGTAGTCTATGTCAGTTTTCAGTTCCGCCAATTTCAGTCCTTGTTCGCTGACTGCTTTCTCCAATGCTCCAACCCGATTCTCCATCGCGATAGGGAATCCGGCAAGTCGGACCAAACTTGTTAGGATCCTCTTTCAGAGATAGGAAAGATAGAGCCTAACTAGTGTAGAACAGCACCCAGTAGGGAGAAGAAAGACTGAAAATACTTCTTTATTGAAGATCAAATGTAAAACAACAACAAAAAATAAGGAATACAAGTATACCCCCAAAGGAGCACTCTCCTTTCACACTGTAAAATGTCCAGTTAATCAAAATATTCAAGTCTCCCCCTCTCTTCACAGTAGAGGACTTATTCATAGGTTTATATCCATCCTAGTAACAGCTACTAACAGAAATTAACTGTTTCAACTAACAAAACTAACAACTAATAGTTTGTTACACGTTTGACCCTTTCCTTTACAAGTTTGACTCTTTTCTTTTTCTATAATAAACCTGCAGAGTCTTACCCCCTGTAGGTTGTTGCTCCAAATCATTCCTAACAGTCACTAAAAAAGCTTGGAAAACAGATTGTAAGAGTGAGAAAATTATGGGTGCCTAAGGTTCAACCATCTCCCTTAACTCCAATCTATGCTCCGATTCAGCAAGCTAAATCTTCAACCCATCACCCTGTTTCTGTTGAGCAGTTTGCAGTGAAGGGATCGACTTCATTTGGTAGAGAAGAGGCTGGGCTTTTGAGGGAGATTTCTGTAGCAGAGAGATTTGGAAGGAGTGTACCTTCTTTCCCTTGTCTAAATGTTTCTAATCAGCTAGTTCGGTCTTTACCTGACACGCTTGTGGCTTCACCTCAGATTGTACATTCTGTGATGCCAGAGGGGATAGACAAACTGAGTTCTAAAGTGGGTAAACAAGATTCTGATGACGTGGCTGATCAAAAATCAGGTTATGACTCAGATTCAGATTCCGTTTTTCAAAATGAAGATGAAGATATAGACTCACTATTTGGTTCAGAAGTGTTTGATGATGGTGGGTTGCTTGTTGAACCTGAGGCTGATTTGATAGGAATTCTAGAGCTTTTTGAACATAAAGAAGGCATAATCTCCTTCTTGCTTGGGAGCTGGTGTTAATTCTATAAAGAACATTAATGTTCAGCCTGGAGATTGACCAAGCTAGGGAGTGTTTGTCTAAATCTATCTCCTCACATGTCCTTCCCCTCTTTATCTGCTCATCATGTTATTCCTCTTAAACCTTTGTGTCCTCAGTCCTCTACTATTTTTTCAGATGACTTAATTGGGGATTTACCTCAAGGAGATGGTCTTCTACCCATTCTTTTGCAAAAACCTTCCACTTTCCAAAATGGCGTCAAAGAAGACAAGGTGGAGGAAATCACCAAAGTCTCTAGCTGCCTTGGCAATGCTAAAGGATAGCCTGGGTTCCCATCCTTTAGTTCAAGAGTTGGGGGTTAAGGTGCTCAATCCAAAAAGGGTGTCTAGTGTTTATAAAATCATTACGAAAGTTCTTGCTTCTAGGTTGAGTGAGGTCCACCATCTCGGAAAATCAAAGTGCCTTTATTCTAGGTAGACAGATTCTTGATGTTGCTTTAATTGCTATTGAGGTGGTGGATGATGTTAGAACCTGGAGGAAACAAAATTTGGTGTTTACGCTACATTTTGAGAAAGCTTATGATCGTGTGAATTGGGGTTTTTTGGATAAAGTTATGGACAGGAAAGGTTTTAGGGTCAGATGGAGAAATTGGATTGCGGGTTGTTTATCTTCTTCTACTTTTGCTATCATTATTAATGGAGAACCAAAGTCTTGGTTTAAGGGCCAGAGGGGTGTGAGGCAAGGGGATCCTTTATCTCCTTTTCTCTTTACTATTGTGGTTGATGTGCTTAGTCGTTTAGTTTTTAGAGCTGTTAATAATGGGTTGGTTAAATGGTTGTTAGTTGATTTGGTGGGAGTGCTTGTTTCCTATCTTCAATTTGCTGATGACACTATTTTTTTCTTGGAGCCACATGCTTAGACTTTTGTTAACATTCTATCTATTTTGACTTTCTTTGAGGTCATTGCTGGTCTTAAGATTAATTGGGCCAAGAGTGGTTTAGCAGGTGTGAATGTGAATATCAAATTGTGTCCGTTTTTGCTACTCTGGCAGGATGCCAATCTCTTCAATGGCCTCTCACTTATCTCGGCATTCCTCTAGGAGGTAATCCTTGTGTCCTATCCTTTTGGTATCCCGTGGTTTGTAAGATTTTCAAGCGGTTAGATAGTTGGAAAGGTGCCTTTTTTCCTCTAGGGGGTAAGATTACTCTTATTCAGTCGTGTTTGTCTAGCATCCCTTTATATTTTCTTTCCCTTTTTCGCATTCCCGTGGTTGTGGGACAAAAAATAGAGAGAATTATGCGGGATTTCCTTTGTTCGGGTGTAGGGGAAAATAGTAGGGATCACCTCATTAGTTGGGAGGTTTGTTGTAGACCAAAGAAGGAGGGGGGTTGGGTCGTGGTAACTTAGTGTCTAAGAATATTGCTTTGGTAGCTAAGTGGCTTTGCCGTTTTCCTCTTCTACCGTTTTCTTTATGACATCAGGTGATTCGAAGTAAATATGGTTTGCATTCGAATAGGTGGGACACCAACTCTGCAGTTAGAGCAACTCATGCTAGTCCTTGGAAATTTATTTCTCAGGGATTACCTTCTTTTTCTTCTCTTTTATCCCTGCATCTGGGTGATGGATCTCGTATAAAGTTTTGGGAACATGTTTGGGTTGGTAGTGTCCCTCTTTCTGAGGCTTTTTCGAGGCTTTGTCGCCTTTCTTCTTTACACAATGCCTCTGTTTGTCAATTTTATTCTCAGATTAATCTCTCTTGGAATTTTCATTTTTTCAACAACTTGCTTGATAAAGAAGTTACTGAGCTTCATACTCTCTTGTCTTTGCTTGAACCTGTCCATTTTTCTTCTCTTCCTAATACTAGAACTTGGACTCTTGAGTCTTCTGGATCTTTCTCTTGTAAATCTTATTTTCAGTTCTTGACTCATTCTCCTAATAGAGAAAGATTTCTTTTGGAAAAGCCTATTTGAAAGTCTAAAGCTCCCTTAAAGGTTAAAGCTTTTGTTTGGACTGCTGTTCTTAATAGAATCAACATTAATGACATGCTTCGGAAGCGCAGACCTCTCACTGCTTTGTCTCCTGATATGTGCTTAATGTGCTGCTCTACTTCGGAATCAGATGATCACTTCTTTTTGCATTGTTCTGCAGCAAATTATCTCTGGAACAAGTTTGGTTTTTTTGGAGAGGCATGGGTCTGCCCTAAGGATTTGCATCATTTTATTCTAACTAAGTTTGGAGGTTTTGGCTCCCGCAAAGAAGCAAAGATCCTTTGGTAGTGCTCTATCTTCACTATTTTGTGGTGTTTATGGTTGGAAAGGAATGCTACAATTTTTAAGGGGCTTTCCTCAAGTTTAGACATTTTTTGGGATAAGGTTCTCCTTTTGGCTTCTCTTTGGTGTTCAGCTCATGGTTTCTTTGATGATGTTTCTTTGTTAGACATGCAGAGAGATTGGCTTGCTTTGTTGCATGATACAATCTCATAGGTTTTAGCTATGATTTTTGAGAGGATTACTTATCCTCCTTCTTTGTACTTTTCTTCTCTCTTCTAATAATATTTCTTTTTCTATCCAAAAAAAAAAACAATCAGTGACAGTGATTCAAGAACAAAAGTTCAAAACATAAAAAATGTGTTATGTTTTTTTTTAAAATGTTGTTGTTGTTGTTGTATGTATTTTGAGAAAAGAAATTTAGACCAGATAGAAGAAAAAAACACCTTTCCAAACAACATATTTTGTTCTTTTGTTTTCACAAATTGAAAACTTTTTAAAAGCAAAACCCTGTGGCCCTAAACCACTGTTGATTCTATGTGATTGTAAATATCATGAACCAACTTTCCCAAAAGCTTGAGCTGTTAGGTGAAGATACATGAATAGTGTTGAATTGGAGGGTTTTAGGTAGGGAAGGAGGAAAAGAGAGAAACGAAATACTCTAAATAATAAGACTATATTGATATTGGTGTGATGATGATGTGATACAGAAGACAAACTCAATGGTCCTATTTATACTAATTCTAGACTTCTAATCCTAATTAAATAAGGAAACAAATAAGGAAATATAATAAATAAGAAATAAATCCTAAGAGATCATCTATGATATTCTAAAATATTTCAAGATACAATAAAAATATTTTGAGATATTTTTTAGATATTCTAACAAATAATTTTATATATCTAACACGCCCCTCACGCAAGTGCCCTTTGGGCTTGAAGCGTGGACAATGCATAGGCCCACCTACCTTGTGCTAAAATTCAACTTTTTATTTGAAGAATGGGGGTGGCAAGGTTTGAACTCTAGACCACTTGGTCATAGGCTTTGATACTATGCCATGAACTAACTTTCCTAAAAGCTTAAGGTGTTAGGTGAAGACACGTGAATAGTTTTATATATCTATCAAGTACCTTGATATTAAATCTGGATAGCTGATTTTATGATTCAGAAAGTAATTTCATTTCATCACAATAGGCAATGATAAAAATTGCTCACTTGTATTACCAAAAAAATAAAAATAAAAATTTCTCACTTGTTTTTTTGTTCTCCTACTACTGAAAAACTGTCTGAAATTGTTCAAAGACCATTCTTTTTTATTTTGAACATATAACTGTAGCATCATTTTGATATCGGATGGAAATTTGATATGCTGTTATGTGCTCGTTAGTATCTGACTGTTTGGAGCTTGGACTACCTAAAATTTTGAACTGATGCTCAGCTTCTAATTTGCAGTTGGTGGCAAGATTGACCAAGGAAATAGTTGAAACATACCAAGTATGCAATCCACAGTTTAAATATTCTGAAGATTTAAATCCAAAAAGATTTTTGACCAGCCCGTCAATTGGAGTGCTTAATGATGGCTATGATAATGTAAACTCAGATCTTATTCTGACAGTGAATTTTGTCTTGATCCATTTAGAGAAAAATAGAAGGTTTGTCATACATATTTCATTCCTTTGTTCTACTTCTATGTTATCATTATATATATTCCTTTATGAATATCAACCGCAATTCATGTGGATTTTCAGTTGATAGCAAAGGTGTCACCTTGCCCTTCACCTTGCAACATCAGTATATCTTTATAAATTTGCTTTCTGATACGTTGCAGATATATTGTCAAAGACGTCCTTGGCCATGGGACATTTGGACAAGTGGCTAAATGCTGGGATTCAGATACCAACAGTTTTGTTGCTGTGAAGATCATTAAAAATCAACCTGCATACTATCAACAGGCGTTGGTTGAAGTAACTATTTTAACAGCGGTAACATTTTGTTTTTAGATGCTAATCATTTTCTTGGAAGCGCAACTATGAGAAGTTACTAACTTACTATGGTAATATGGTATATTCTTTTCTTACTGCAGTTAAATAAGAAGTATGATCCTGAGGATAAGCATCACATTGTTCGTATATATGATTATTTTGTATATCAACGACATTTGTGCATATGCTTTGAACTGCTGGATACAAACTTGTAAGTTGTGGACTTTTATTCCCGTTAGCATTTGTCCTGCTATCATCATTGAAAATGCATGTAAAGCTTGACTGGTGTTCAAGTTAAACAGAACTAAAAATATTGGATGGATATTACAATGTTGCTATGCTAGATTTGTTGTTCTCTCCCTCTTGCATATTTTGGTGTTGAAATTATATAGTTTTACAGGTATGAACTTATCAAGATGAATCATTTTAGGGGATTATCACTTAGTATTGTTCAGCTGTTCTCTAAGCAGGTATGTCAATCCTTTGTATAACTTTCTGCTTGGTCGTTTATCGGTTTTGATATCTTACTATAATTTATTTTCTTAAATTTATTTTTTAAGATTTTATGTGGACTGGCTCTGTTAAAAGATGCTGGCATTATTCATTGTGATCTGAAGCCAGAAAACATTCTTTTATGTACGAGGTTGGTTTCTTACATGAAGGTGTTCATAATGAACTTTATACTTTAGCTATTTCATCCTGAGATTTGATGTAATTATGTCTCATGTGTAGCACTGTGAAGCCAGCAGAAATCAAGATTATTGACTTTGGATCGGCATGCATGGAAAACCGCACTGTTTACTCCTATATTCAGGTTTTCAGTTACTGTTGAATGTAGGATTTTATGATACTTCCTGTTGTAATTATAAGTGTCTGGTACATACATTTACTCCCTGTTTTTTGTGCAGAGTCGATACTATAGATCTCCTGAGGTTCTTCTTGGATATCAGTATCCTAAGCAATGAAATCAATAGTTGACACCTTTTTCTTCATGCTTTTTCATTTTTTGGGGTTTCTTTGTATTGCTTTACCTTTTCTTCCCTATCGTCTTGCTGCATTGCAAGCTGTGTGGGATTCGCAACTACTTTCAACCAATGTTAAAGATTATGCTTTAGCATGTGAAGCTATAATTTCAGTTCATGTTGATGATATCAAGCCCAAGCATAATATGGCATTGGATTGGGAAGCAATTGAAGTTTTTATGGAAAGCTTGATGCCTTCATTTAATCACAATCAAAGCTTCTGCATTTACTTGTTGCTTGGTATTTTACTTGTAGCCTAGTTGTAGGGCATCATTTAAGAAAATTTTAAATTTTAGTTCAACTGGAACTGCTGTCCATCACCTCATGCCATGTTTTCCTTCCTTTTGTTCACGGGTGGGGCGGGCTGTGGGGGGGAATGAATTTGGTTGATTTGTTGAAACTTTGTCTTTCTTGATTACTCTGTAGTGCTTCAATGTTACTAAAATCTTATAAGGTGTTTGTTATACTCACATTTGAACATGATATTCAACATCCCCATGCTTGGTATATACTAATGACATAATTCAAACATGCATAGGATACCCGAGAACATAGAGATCTTAGATTACCAAGCAGCATGCCCTTGTTTAAATTGATGACATACCAGACATTCTTAATGTATATTCTTTAGAAGATATGTTCTGTCTTTTAATAATTAATTTTTCATATGATTTTCATGCACTCCTTGGTTCATGTTGGTCCCTAACCCTTATAAGATATACAACAGCTATTGATATGTGGTCCTTTGGGTGCATAGTGGCTGAATTGTTTCTTGGATTACCATTATTCCCTGGGGCTTCAGAATTTGATCTTTTGAGGCGGATGATTGAAATACTTGGGTATGCCTCTATCTCTCAGGAGGAAACATATTTTAATTATGTGGCAGTTCAATTTATAGCAAAAATGTGACATCAACATGAAGATATTTTTTTCCTTTGTCCGTCCAAATTTTACTTTATATGTTAGCCAAAAGAAAAGTGGTCAAAGGAAACTTAAATTCAAGTATCCATTTTCATTGAACAAAGTTTTTCCTGCAATTATATGGATATAGAATGGTCCCACATTTGAAGACCAAAACTGCTCCACAGAGTAGCAATGAGGTTTCCATGAGTTATAATTTAGGTCTTCAAGATAGTGTGCAGGACTGGAGTAATCAATCAGGAACTTCTTATAATAACTCATCTAACGAAAGGGACTCCCCATTTTCAGATTCCGAAAAGCTGACACCTTTTGATTAAACTGATAAGATTCCTGAGGAAAAAGTCATATCTATTTTCGATTAGGAAGTGCAATTGATAAATGAGGAGCAAGTTGTTCTTAAGTCTTGGGGGTTAAAGTTGGTTAGTCCCTTAGGAAAAGATGCTAGAATATATTATAGGGGAAAAATACATTCGTCTTTGGAATTGTCTCCAAATATGTATTGCAAGAAAAAGGAGGTGGAAAAGGGAAGAAGTAGTTCTTTATTGAATCAAGAATGCCTCTCTTATTCCTTCCTTGTCAATTTTATTTCCTTTTCTATGCCAAAAACAAAAGTCCCAAAATATGCTCTGGGAGACTATTTTGGGGCCGTGAAGTGGGTTCCACCAGTGACATCTACGGGTGTTTCTCAGTTCCTCCCATCCCACCAGTCTTTTCACATCTCAGAATCTTCTCACTCTCCCTCAACCAGAAATGAAGGGTAGTTATTAGATTTGAATATCAAACAAAAATATTTTATTTGGTTCTTATCAAATCAGTTGGCTTCCTTTGTTTTTAACTATTTTGAATAAATTTATAGATGTTGTGAATATATTGTAGAGGACAACCACCTGATTATGTACTGAGGGAGGCCAAAAACACAAGTAAATTCTTTAAGTGTATCGGGAGTCTCCAGAACATAGAGAACAATGAGAATTCAAAAAATGGAAGAAGTGTTTATCAAGCTTTGACGGTGGAAGAATATGAAACTGTAAGTTTTATATGTTACTATTTTTGCAGTAGGATCTTTCTTGAAAGTAACATTGTAGCATCTCTTCTATAAACCAAATTCATTTCTCCTTTTGGTTTCTTTTTAAAATATTATATGTTTATTATCATGTTTCTGCTTCCTGTTCAGAGAGATTTGAAGAAGCCATCAGTTGGAAAGGAGTATTTTAATCATATGAACCTTGAAGCAATTGTTACAAACTATCCCTATAGGAAAAACCTACCAAAGGAAGATCAATTCAAAGGTTAGCTTTCATATTCTCCGATAAAAGCCAGGAAGGCTAGAAATTTCTGCTAAACAATTTTATTTTCTATGAGTGCGTGCATGTTTTATTTCTCTTATTCAAGTTGATGGCACTAATATGTTGTATAAACTGAACTTGTAACAGAAAGTCAAATACGATTGGCTCTTATTGATTTTTTGAGAGGGCTTGTTGAATTTGATCCTGCAAAACGCTGGTCACCCTTCCAGGTAATGGGCTTTGTCCTATTGTCCACATTGATCCATCTTTTCAAACTAAATTTTGGCTTGTATTGATTATTAGTTTGTGTTCCTGCAGGCTTCAAAACACCCTTTTGTAACTGGGGAACCTTTTACACACCCTTACAAGCCTCCCCCTGAGACCCCTCGCATGGTAAGTAAATCTCAATTCTAAAGCATTTACATTTTTATATTTAGCTTAAACTATTTATTCAGTATTGACAGTCCTTTAAATTGTTCTTTTGAATGCTTCACTGCTTCTGCAAAAATAATACTTGGCATTGTCTCGGATGTTTAATTAATGAGTTGTGACACAAATATAGTAGGTTCTTTTATATATAAAATATTCACTCAACAGTGATGTTGGAGGCGGGGCAGGGATATGTCATAATGTTGACCAAAAATGAGTTTATAACTAACATGAAATGATACTGATTAATGGATCATGAAGATTAAACAAGAGAATATTATATGGATAGGCCTGAAATGGTTTAGTATGTATAGTATGGATGCAATGCAAGGGGTACCGCATCTTCAAGGGATTTTGTGGTTTATGTGGTTGGAAAGGAATGCCCGCATCTTCAAGGGTGCTGCCTCACCTCTTTGTTATGGGGTGGAATTGTTTTCACAGTTTCTCTGTGATGTTTAGCACATGGTCTTTTAAGGGAATCAGCATCTCGAATATGCAAAGAGACTGGACAGCTCTACTACACTGACTAGTTTTTTAGGAGTTCCATTTCTTTGTCTCTGTTTTTCTCTCCTTTTGTTTTGTCTTTGTTGAGGATTCCTTATCCTCCAACCTTTTGTACTTCTATCTTTTTCTTTCTCTAATAAAATTTCTTCTTTTATCCATAAAAAAAAAATGCAAGGGGTGTCAATAAACATATACCTTCTTATAATGATAGATGCAATATGGAAATCAAAATTGTGTATCATTAGGATTCATCTAGATGCATCTTTATTGACTCCCATCTCTTTCCATATGATAATATTTTGGTAAAAAAATTGTACAAGAATGATGATCGTGGATCTTGGGGTTGATGTTCACATCCAGTATGGTTATTGACTAAGTGCCAGTATGGCTCTCAGGCTGCCCAGGCTGCCGTACAGTATCTAGCACGTGTTTGAGACTGGATGTGTCCCGGATGGTGGTATACGTCCTTGTTTTCCTTTTTTTATTTTGGAACAAAGCGAAACATGCCGAAATGGGTTGAAATGGCACATTCCAGCTAAATTTCAAAAAAAAAAATTTGGGCAGAACAACTGTGTTTTGGCCGGGGTGAGTGGGGCCAACCTGAGGAGGAGCTAGGAGGCTGGGGTGGTAGTGAGTGTTGTTCAAGAAGAGCTTGTTGCATCAGAGCTTGCTGCTGCTTTCGCCTCTGATTTCACATTTTTTTTCCTCCACCACTGCAATCATCATCTATGCAGCCCCCACTAGGTTCTTCTCCAGTGGAATATGTACTATTTATTGCAGAAGCAGCAGACAAGCTGCCATCTTTACTATCGAATCAGACAAGCCCCCACTAGATTCTTCACTGACTGCTGTGACTGTCATCTTTGCAGCCCTCTAACTGTCTTGTGCAATTGCAGCTTCAGTGAAAGTGAGCATCCCAACACCATCCTCAAATCCAAGCACAAAAGCTTCAGGGATAGTTTTGTAACCGTTTTGTCATTTGGGAAATAGACCTGGATTGGACCTGTTCTTATTTTTGTTGATTTGGGCTCCATGTAGCTATATCAAAATCCACTTTATTTTCCAGATCTTGTTTTGTATCCTATAGCCATACTCATTTCTTGCTTTTGTATGACCCGAAGGGGACAAGATATCTGTATAACAGTGAAATTATCTCTCTAGCATTATCCATTTTTCAATTTTTAGATAATGACTGTTTTAAATGTGTTTATCAAATAAGATGTTTTACGATGTCTTATGTTTTATGAGATCAACGATAACAACAATAACATCCAAGCCTTTTCCTACTAAGTGAGGTCAGCTACATGGATCAAACGACATCATTGTGCCTTATCATAAACCAAGTCTTCGGAAATGTCATTTAAATCTAAATCTTTTTTAATCGTTTTACCTATAATCTTATGTTTTATGAGATAATATATATAATGTTTTTATACATGTTCTGCCGTATCCTTTAGCACCTATATACTAATTTTTTAGGAAATGCCATATTCCCATGTTATACTAGTATCGTATTTGATACTCATACCCATATCTATACATCAGTTATTAAAGGAAAGAGAATGTTGAAATTTCATCATACCAAATTGTTAGAAAATAGTAGGGTTATTACTTACTATGTAATTAGTCCCACATCATGTAAAATGTGTAATCATTTAGTACCTCTTGTGTATATAACCGCTCCTCCATTGTGTAATTGAAACACAATTTCTTCATATGCCTCTCTCTATTCTCTCTTTCAACATGGTATCAGAGAAGGACCATCCTCCGTGACCTGTCTCGTCACTTTCGCTGCCGAGTTCTCAAAGATTTGGAACTCGGATTAGCCACCACCTCTGGTTGCCGAGTTCTCCTTTTGGCACTCTCTTTCTCTATCTTTTTCGGCCAATCGTGTTTCTATTCCGGTTTGCCGGCCTTTCTCCCTTGCCTTGACGTCTTCCCAGCATCTCATCTCCCATCTCCGCCACTGTCGTCTGCCGCCAATCGGCGACCTTTCCGGCGATCGACGACCTTTCCAGCAATCTTTTTCGGGTACTTTCCCGGCGACCTTTCCAGCAATCTTCCCGGCAACCAACGACTTCCCCGGCGACCTTTTCGGTGACTTTTCCGGTGATTTCCCACGCGACAGGCGACTTTCCCAGTGACCTTTCCAACAATCTTTTCCGGCTACTTTCCCGGTGACTGGCGACCAGTGACTTTTCCGGCCGGAAACCCCACCACCTCCAGCAGCCGTTTGCAGCGCCGTGATCGCTCTTCTCTCTTTCAAGGCGACCTTTCTAGCGACCGGCGACATTTCTCTTTTGTCTGGATTTGTCCTTACCTTTTGTGTTCGTGACTGTTTGTCGCGACCTCTTTTGAATCGGTGTATTCAGGTACCTTGTGGCTGTTTTTTGGTCATTATACTCTGACCTCCATGTGGTTGTTTGGCATTCTTTGTAGTGATTATACCTGGTTTTGGCTACTGTTTGGTTCTTTTCAAATGGTAGCATAGCATTGAGGGGGAGAATGAGAATAAATTCATCTCTACATATATTTCAATGGCGGTGTTTGTCATGACTTCTCTCCCACAGATGAATCATACTAGTAGTGACTTTTCTTCTCGTCGATGATCATTCCAATGGTGATTTCTCTCCCACAGATGAATCATACTAGTGGTGACTTTTCTTCCCATCGACGATCATTCCGATGGTGACTTATGTTAGTTATGACTCACACACTTTTGCTTTGTCCCAGTTGCACTGGCCCTAACTTTGTCCCAGATGTACTGGCCCTGTCCATCTTAGTCCTAGATGCATTGACCCTATCTCCATCCCAGCTTCATTTGCCTGCCACTGTCACACTGTGTGGTGCATTATGTTTTTTAGTTTAATTTCTTTGAGATGTCATTGTAACAAGCTCAAGTTTAGTAAGCTTAAGCTTGAGGGAGAGTGTTAGAAAATAGTAGGGTTGTTACTTACTATGTTATTAGTCCCACATAATGTAAAATGTGTAATCATTTAGTACCTCTTGTGTATATAACCACTCCTCCATTGTGTAATTGAAACACACAATTTCTTCATATGCCTCTCTCTATTCTCTATTTCAACACAAATGATTAATGCTGGTAACTTTTATAGGTTCAGATTAAGTTTTTAAAAACTAGTCAGATTACAGACTTGGGGAAAGCTGATTGTTTCCATCAAGAAGGATTTGCTGAATTTTCATTTGATAATGTGCTTTTGGTTTTGCCTCCCATGTTCTTATAAATAGTGACTGATTAATGTTGTCTTTCAAAGTTCAGTCATTTAGCTTGGTTCTCTTCATGTTATTTATACCTATATTCCCATCATTTAATCAATCTATTTTATTTGGATGTTGCTGTTCTGTCATTGCAGTAATTTACTTGATTGATAGATGGATTCCAATCTCTTCATGATCTAATAATATTCATCTAATTTATTTGTGACTTTGTAGCCGGTAGTTCAAAATATCAAGGTGGATAATCATCCAGGTGGAGGGCACTGGTTTGCTGCTGGTCTATCACCTAATGTGAGCCTGCTACTGCTGTAAATATTACTGCCTTTATCTCAAGTATAGGGAAATTGAATGCATTTATGATAACTTTTTTACTTATAACGGACAAGAAAATGTGTTAGAAAGATTCCAAAGTGAAATAACCTTCGTACATAAGATGGGCACAAAGCCTGACTTTTTGGCTTTTGTTAGAAGCTATTAGGGTTATTAGTTAGTGTTAGTGGGCTTGGGCTTGTATATCTAAATATTAGTATAAATAGGAGTACTAGGTTATGGAATTGAATCACATTTCATTCCTATCAATAATATTCTTAATTTACTATTGTTTAGCCGTCTTTTCTCTCTTTTCCTTTCTCTAACCCTAAGCCCGTAATTCTTCAACATGGTATTAAAGAGGTACCATCCACCTTGAGAAGAGTTTCTTTCTTCTACTGCTTTGAGTTCATAGAACTCGGTTGTATATTCTCTCTTTTACATTTTGTCTCGTGTTTCCTCTCGTTATCTTACGTTGTGTTTGGATGTTTTTTCATTAATGGAATGGAATAGGTGAGGATGGACCGGAAAAGAAGGGGGAATGAATGGAATATAGTTACCTTTCTCTTTGTTTGGAAGATTAATAAGAGAATGAAACGGAAATAGTTTCACCTCAATTTTGAGGGGAACAAAAGTTGGGCTTTTGAGGGGGAGAGAGGGGAAATGGTTCCCCGTGTGTTCCTTTCACTTCCCATGTATTTTAAATCTCCCAAACACGGTAAGTTATTTCTCTTCCTTTCATTACCTATCATCCAAACATATTGTTATATTGAAACAAAAAAAAAAGGAAAAGAAAAAAAGATGGTATAGTGTTTTGAAAAAAAAATAAAAAATAAAAAGAGAGAAGCAAAGAAAATCGAGTTTTGCTTTTATGCAGCCAAGGATGGCTGCCGTTTGAACTTTCCAACAACCGGTGAAGGGTCGCCGGTGACAGATCGGCCCTCTGGCATCAGCACCAGCAGTGTCCCAACACCCAGCAGCATGGGTCGAACGTGCGTGTGCTGGGCTGTCGCGAGGACAACTATGTTGAAGGTGGGTAGCCACGATCTGGTCTCGATGGTTGGCATTTTGGGTGTTTTCCAGCTGATCTGAGGTTGCCAGCGGTTTTCTGGCCAGATCTGAGGATGGTGTGTGATTATCAGGTGCTGCGTCAAGGTGGTTCAGCGGTTGAGTGTGGGTGCGTGTGACCCAGAGGTTGTGGGTGGCCGACTATTCTGATTTCTGGCATATACAAGTGCGAACAATGGAGTTCCGCTGGCGTGTCTCCGGCGAGTGGGTTTTGTCGCCCGACTTCTCATGGTGGCTTTTGAGTTCTGGCCTGGGTATGACAGTTTTGGTATGTTCTGCAAGCAGGGTGACTAGTCGGCAGCGCCTTTGGTGTTTTTTGGCGGAGTGGTGGCCAACAGTGGTTATACTGCCACATTTGAGGGTGGTGCATGATTCTTCTGCAAGACTTCAGGCGATGTTTTCAGGTTGCAGGTGGTCAAAGTTCCGGTGAGATATCTAGCAAGAGTGTTTTAGGCATGATGGTGTGGTTTTGGATGGTTTTGTTTTCTCTTTCGTCAATTGGTAGGGGAGATTTGGCTTCTGAATTTGTGGTTTATTTTGTGACCCTTTGTTTTGATATCTTTGAAGGAGGCAGGCTGAAGTTGATGTTCTATCTTGTGTTTCTTTGTTCTTCTTGTGGATTTTTTTAGTGCACCTTGAGCTTGGAGGAAAGGGCTGTCCGGTTGGAGGCAAAGAGCAACCAACAAGGTGGAGCCGCCCCAAAGATGTTAGAGGAAAGGGCTGTCCGCTAGATGGAGTCGCCAGGAGGAAAGTGCTATCAGCGAAGTGGAGCCACCCTAGATTCTCACTAGCAATGGTGCTGCAGGTTTGGGAGCAAGAGTTTCCCAGTTTCTCTTCTTCTTCCTTTTTAGATGCTTGGATGGTTCAACATCTTCTCTTCTTCCTTATGCCATATTTGAATGGTTCAACGTCATTGTGCCGAGTTTCTCTTCTCGCTTTCGGATAAAGACGGGGTTTTCTTATTTGTTTTATGTTTATGGATTTGCTACTTGTAACAAGCTAAAGCTTAGTAAGTTTTAGCTTGAGGGAGAGTGTTAGAAGATATTGGGGTTATTAGTCTTATTGTTAGTGGGCTTGGGCTTGTACACCTAAATATTAGTATAAATAAGAGTACTAGGTTATGGAATTGAATCACATCTCATTTTTATCAATAATATTCTTAATTTACTATTGTTTAGCTATCTTTTCTGTCTTTTCCTTTCCCTAACCCTAAACCCGTAATTCTTCATGCTTTGTGGCTTCAAAAGGAAAGCCAAAAATAAAAAAATAAAAAAAGGTCCTGTGGAATACAACATAATTTCTGTTATCCTAATATACAAGTATTATGCTCTAACCGGTGAGTACACAGTTAATAAAATAGACCAGGAACAGCTTCCTATCTTTTAGTAGTTTTCTTGTGGAGGATATCTTATCCTCCTATCTTTGTATATCTCTTCTTTCTTAATGAATTTCTTTTTCTATAAAAAAATAAAATAAAACAGAGCACGAGCAGCTTCCTAGATAAGCTTAGCTGTGCACACCATTAATATGATTAAAGAGTTGTGATAACGACAAACCATAACCTAATGAACAGCAAAAAGTGGGAAAACTTGTACCTAGATACTCTAACTACTCATCAATAGATAGTAGTTTGATCTGCTGTTCCTTCCTTCTCTAACATATGCATAACCAACAATGGCCATCTCCCCACCATGTTGATTATTATCTGCAGTCAAAATATAATTATGTGCTTGCTTCTCTCAACACTAAGATGGAAGCTTTAAGGGAACCCAAGGTCTCCAAAAGATTTTCTGAGGAAATTCCTGATAACTCTGAAGATGCAGCTTTTGATCATTTCTGACACTATGGGAAGGAAGACTTCCATGAAGAAAAAAATTCTGAAGATGCAGCTTTTGATAATTTCTGACACTCTGGGAAGGAAGACTTTCATGAAGAAAAAAATTCCTGTACTTTCACCTGTATGTTGCAATAAATTTCTAATTTTATCATCCAGAAACAAAAAAGCAATAAGTTTTAAGACTGAAAAATGTATTAGTGTTGGGAATAGAATACATCTCACCCTCCAGTTCTTGCTTCTTCTCAACATTTCCTCTCTGAACACCATAAAACAAACAAATCTGCACCAATTATCCTAACCAGCTTTTGATGAAGCCACTCCATGAAGTTTGTTTAAAAGTGGAGGCGTCCATCATCCTCTTGGAGCAGAAATCTTATTAGAAGGAAAGAAATATTAACTCTCTCAAAAGGCAGCAGAAAAACAATTAAAGCAAGTGCAGCCAAAAGCTATGTGAGAGTGCTCTCCAAGCGATCCCTTTCCATATACCAAGAAGGTTCCCTGAAAGAAACAATTTGTTGAGTGCCAAAGAGATGCCAATAAAACAATGCCAATTAAACAACCTTTTACCCAAACCAAGGTTGGAGACAAGGGTTTTGCCTTAAAAATATAAACCATTGATCTTCGTCCAAAGACACAAAGGGATAACATACAAAGCACACTGACATTGCCATCAAAGACTTTACTTGATTGAAAAATGTTGAACTCAATCAAACCAAAACTACATGTAAGTAATAATTTGTTTATGCATGAACATTTAACATAATTCCAAGATCTAGAACATCATGCTTTTCTCATAATATGTAGAAGAGAGCATACCGTTCTCCATGTGCTTTAAAGAAGAAACAACCTCTTGAAGATGAAGTAGAATGTTGTATGTTGATATCTCCCTTTTGACCCCTTCTTAATAGTACAACGGCGATGGAGATACTGTACTTCTCTTATGGGTAGAGAGGACCATATCCTTTATTTATATTATGTCATGTTAAGGCACTTCCATCAAACACCTTTCACTGGTCATGTCTTTATATTCTTAGTGGTTATCTATTTGAATAGATTTAACTATCCAAATATATATGACTATTAATAAAGATAACTCGTTTTAAGGATGTCATGATTCTTCTCTCTCAAAAGCTTAAGTTGTTAGGTGAAGGCACATGAATGATTTTATATATCTAACACGCTCCCTCACACAAGAGTCCTTTGGGCTTGAAGCATGGACAATACACAGGCCCACCTACCTTGTGCTGAAATTCAACTTTTATTTTTTATTAGAAGAATGGGGGCGGCAAAGATCAAATTCTAGACCACTTGGTTATAGAAGCTCTGATACTATGTCATGAATCATTTCTCCTCAAAGCTTAAGCTGTTAGATGAAGGCACATGCATAGTTTTATATATCTAGCAAAGGACGTACTAAAAAATCACCAAATGCTCCCAAAAACTTACTGTTAGGTAACCGCTGGGCAAATGTGCAGTTTTTTCTTAATTGGAACTGCACATCATACATATATCAACCTTGTTAGGACTGCAAATCTTAAACTTCTTGTTAGTATAAACTTTATATTGAGTATTACTTTTCAAATGAGTGACTTGACCTTGGGAAGGACTCTAGATTTCCTAAGGGCCATTTCTGGCAGAAATTTCTCTATCAGAGATCGGATAAGAAAATGGAAGATTTATAACAGAAGTCCATTTCCTATTGAAATTATTGAAGCATTATATTTAAAATCCACCAACTATCATGTTACATAGGATATCAGCACAGATATTTTCCTGAGAGTGAACTATTCAACACATAAAAGTAGCTCTTTAAGAACCTCTAACTCCTAATACCCAATTCACCTTTACCATCTTTCCATTCCAATTGAAGCTCCTCTTTAATTCTCTAATCTGGCTACCACAAAATGATTTTCAATTATGAAATAATGATATCCAATTCTTCTCTTAGTTGATTATATTTAGCTCCTGCAGGTTCCAGGCAAAAGCAGAACTTCCCTCTACAGCAGTCCACATTTTCAGATGGTGCAATATCCACATGCTAATAGTTATGGCAGTATAGGAAGCCATGGGAGCTATAACGATAGTGTTGGGCTTGGAAGCAGCTATGGAAGTTATGGAGAGAGCAGTAACATGTTTGCTTACTATTCACCTGTTGGTCCATCTGGTCTGAACATGCACACTCAGGGAAGTATGTCAATGCTTGGAAATAGTCCTGATGCTCGTAGGAGAGTTAAGTACCAACCTGGGAATGGGCTGGGTATAAGTCCATCAGCTGGAAATTTTACCTCCCTGCCCCTTGGTGCTAGCCCATCTCAATTTACTCCACCAAGTTCCTATAGTCAGATTTCAGTTGGTTCTCCGGGACACTATGGACCTACATCTCCTGCAAGAGGAACTTCTCATGGATCACCTTTAGGGAAGGCAGCTGCAGTTAGCCAGTTTAATAGAAGAAAAAATTGGGGATATTCTGGAAGTCCTCAAACTCATGAAACAACAGTTTCTTCACATTTGCAAGGTCAGTGTCCTGACAGCTCAAGCCATGCTGAGGGAACATCGCAAGCTCTTGGCAGTTCACCATCTTATCTACAGTCAAATATTAATCCTGGAAACTGGAAGCAGCAAGGAAGTAGAGGGATACCTGCTAATCAGAACATGACATGCTTGGTTATGCCTAGTTCTACTTTGACCTTGCAGTCAACAGAATTGGCTCATGACAATGCGGAGACAGGCTTATCGTTGCCTGATCCTGGAGATTGGGATCCTAATTATAGGTACATAATTGGCTCCCAAACAGCATTTTGGTATTTGATTTTTTAAAAATTAAAATCAATATGTTCCATGTCTCATTTTGTATGTTTTATGCAATATTAATTTTTATAGAAATGAGTCTCATGCCATCTTATTGAAGATTTTATTTGTTTACAACATACATGACACTAAGACATCAATTCTGATGGTGGTGGTAGAATGTAGCTTACAATTATTGACTCTTACAATCACCTTCTTTTTAGAGTATGTTTTAGGCACTTCTACAAATAAAATTATTGCATGGTTATAAGTCAAACTTGTTAGCTAAAAATTGCCGAATAATGATATTTATACATTATTTTTAAGTAATAAAATAAAAAATATATACATTTTTAACACACTTTTTTTATCTTTTATTTTCCAAACAAGATGTAGGTATAATGTAATTATTTTGATGTGTAAATAAGATTTTTTTTTTCTTTAGCTGTAACAAACCTTTTGATGAATCCAAAAATTTTATGATGAATCTGAATGTAAAATTTCTGAGTCAAAGGTGGAAGATGAGTGATACACCGTGGAGAGAGAAAAAGGTCAGATCGGTCCAAAACGAATTGGAAGGTGAATTTGGTGTGAGAGATGTTCCAAATTATTACAAATTTGTCCAAGCTCTCTTGTCACTCGTCATATTGTAGGAAACTTCAATTTCTGTATTGTGTTTCCAAACAATCATCTTATCTTAAACCACTTTGTTTATAAATTGTATTAGCATATTCACTTGTCACATGATTCATAAATTAGACTATATGAACTCAACTTTTTCTATGCTAAGTTAGGTTTACTTGTCACCAAATATATTTGGTTATTGATATAGTGTATTTTCTGCATGCCAGTAAGCGAAAAGTTAATACACGACATTTCTGTAGTCTTATGAAAATCTTATTTTGCCAGGCCCCTTGGAGAAATATTTTATTAAGGTCAACTGGTTTTTTGTCATAGATATCCTATATGACCAAGTGCCCTATTGTTCCGTCCCTACAGCCATAGCCTAATGATCAGACATTTCAATTTGAAGTAGTATTAATTTCAATACAAATTAGTTATATTCTATACTTCTCCAAATACAGTGAAGAATAACTCGACCCAAAATCTTTAGGTGGAGGCGCATGAATGGTTTTATAACTCTAACAAGCCCCCTCATGTAAGAGCCCTCGGGGCTTGAAGTGTGGACAATGACATGTCCATTTTGTCTTGTGAATTTTAAATTGATTATGAAGAATGGGGTAGCAAGGATCAAATTCTTGACCAGTTGGTTATAAAAGCATTAGTATCAGTGTTATTTAGTTATTGGGCGGTGGGGTGAGGTTATGTTGATATACTCTTGTAACCTTAGTTTACATATATACTTAAAAACAAGGAGATTATACGGAATTGTGTCTAAACCAGGCCACACAAGGGTATATTTATGCTAATGAGTGTTAATTATAGGTATAATTACCTGAGTGACTATCTTATAAATTTTCTCCTTAATTAGCACACAACTGACCTTAATCGCCCTCCCTGTATTCCTGATCCTGCACAAGAACAGAGCTTGTAGTACATGTAATGGAACAATGAAGGTATCCACTTAACTTACTAATAGATATTTAATTAAAAGGACAGCAAGTGGATAAAGAACGGAAGTTAAGGGTAAGGGAGGGCATGGCTAAGCTTGACCAATACCAGAGACGGCTGTTACAGAAAGTGAAGCATGGTCTGTTACCACCATGACCACTACCAGCGGACTTACCAGCCTGTGAGACTAGGGCAAAATATGTTGATGAAGAAGGCTCAAAAACACCAAAACTGCTATCAGACATATTGGAAGCTCAAGATCTAATAACCAAATAGTGAGGAAAAGACAGGTGCTGAAACAAATGAAAATATCAGAAACACACTAACTAGAACAGAATCACAAAACCTGAGGAGCTCATCTCTGGAACACTCCCAAAATGACCAATATGGGGGGTCAAGGAGGCTGGGAATGGTCCAGGAGGCTTGCTTTAGGCTGGAATAGGCTGAACAGGTCTTGATGTACTAGAAAAGAGCAGAACTTATAGCAAAACTGATCAGGGCTGCGGAAACCAATGAACCAGTAGCAGAAACACCCCTGAAACAACCAAGATGGAGGTCAAAAAGGGCTGGGAAGTCTCCTGTGGGACTTGGCATGTCATTCTGTGGAAGCAGCTCTCTGGAAGGAGGCTGCATGGGCCAGCAATGACATTCTGGCTCAGTGGAGCTCTGGCAGTGCCCAGTGGAGCTCTGGCAGCTTGTGGCAGAGAATTTGGAGGTGCTAAGGGTCTGGCTTGTATGGAGGTTCTGATGATAATCCTGGTGGTTTCATGACCAAATCTTGACAATTTAGGTCACCGGAAAATTGAACGGTGGCAGAATTGCTGCTGGAAAGATGCGTGGCAGTTGAGGCTTACTAGAATTGAGGTGCTGAGAGGGTGGAAGCTGTTGGAATTCTGGCATGGCAGGGAAAATTGCCGCTGGGATGTGGGTACAGCAGGTTAGAGTGTCTGAAGAGATGGGTCGGAACCTGCTCTAGAACCAACTTGAAAACAAAGAGATTGTGCTGAATTGTGCATCTAAACCAACCATACCACACAAGGGTATATTTATACTAAATAGTTCTCATGTCATATATTGAAAGGAAAAATTCAAAGGTGCTTGTCCTGAGATTTACCTAAGCTCTAGTAATTGAGAAAGTCTGAATAATTACAAAAATATCTTAATGAGATATCAAAATAAGTTTTCTAATCACTCATTAAATTGAAACCAAATTCAAGTTTCCAAAATTTCAATAAGAGCATACAAAATGAGGTACAATCCCTTAGTGCTAAATGGATGAAAATAAAAAGCATGTCATAAAGTATATTATCAACTCACTTTAGAGGCCAAACCACTTGGGTCCCACAGCTATGGTGCTACATGCCAACAGAATGATCCTCCGGCGAATCTAAGACCGCAAACATCATAAATCAAGGGATAATTAACATCTAGAACTCAAGATTCCCAAAACAACTTCTATTCAAAAAAACCCCTATTCAAGCCCTAGGCCAAATCCCTCAAATTCTGCTCAGGTACAAAAATAACATGAAGACCACTGTAATCTAACTTCTAACAAGATTATTGAGCTTTCAGATTACCTAGATGAGCCACAAGAATGAAAGGATGGAGTGAGTAGCTTAATCTCTTCCCAAACTCGTAGAACCCAACCTCCACTATAGCTTACATGAGTACCTAACCAGCAAGGGAGTCAGTAGCAACTGAGAAAGGAAGGAAAATGGAAGTGATTGATGGTCGGTTGATGGTTTGGTGTGGATGGCATGAGGAAGGGAGGAGGAAGATGAATGGAGAGGAAGAGGAACCAAGAATGAAGGTTCTGAACAAACCTGGTAAAAAATAAGGAGTGTCTTAGGTGGCTTACTGGGCACTCTATCTGGTGGCTTACTTAACACACTACTTATGATGGCTTGAACATACATTAGAGAGATGTCAATGAGAAAGCAAAATACAAACACAACGAAAAAGGTTAAGAGGGCAAAAACGATGAAATAGACAGAGGCAAATAAGAAAATATACTGTTGCCCTAGATGGAATTGAATGCAACAAGAGAATCCATCAATTCAACTAATTTTGGTCAATGATAATCATGAAGCAGACTCAATTATGAGATTGAATCTTCTTGTAGTCATTGTTTTACATTCAAAAATTTCCCGAAGTTAATTATTAACTTAACATACAATGATGATATTGATTCTTATCAATGATTTTAATTTCATTCCAGTGATGAACTTCTTCTGCAAGAGGATGGTTCAGATGAAAGCTGCTTGACAACTGAGTTTGGCAGAAGTATGAACCTTGGTTCCACTGAACCATGGGTTGGATTTGGAAGGTTCAACCACGTCTCTAGCACGAGCTCTCCATTAATCATACAGAGGTGGGTTGTCTGCTGTTGAATATTTTTCTCATTTTGCTTTACTTTCTCCTCGGTTCTTGTGATATCCCATATACAGATTTGTGCTCTCCTTGGCTGCAGCCTGGGTTGATTTGTTAAACGTGCCAACGATTTGCCCCATCAAGTTAAGATTTGCAGATGAATTGGACTCCTTATAACATTACATTTAAAATAGGAAAAGGAAAAAAAAAATGATTTCCCTGTATCAGCATAGCGAAACTTATGAATGAGTCTTGCCTTTTTTAACACAAACTTATGATTGTAGGTATGCTCTTAATGGTTATAGAATTATGAGAACATCAATATTATTTCAATTTATGAACTTTTTATTTGGTTTACTTAAAGGGAAAATAAAAATCCATGGAATATTTCTCTTCCCATATAATTGCTCTCCAGTTAAAATCTGAATATCATTATTTTACTATCATTGACTCCTTTTGTTGTCTTTACTCTGTGCTTCAGACTAAATGGACCAGGTCAAGCATTTTTCAATGTAGAGATGGGTAGCCCTCCAGAGCATGATCTTCAAGCAGCGTATATACCCTCTATATCAAAGCCGTTTCATCTCATGCCTCATATTTTGCAAAATTCTCCAAGCCGTTTTGGACACCAACCTGTTCAAAGATTCGCTCATGGTAGACCCCCCCAAGGTGGTGAGTGGAATCAAATTAAGGTTCAAGCTCCTTCTTCTGGTTTCAGCAGTGTGGGCCCACGTTCTCCCAGGAATAACTCGTTCACCAACAGTATGACATGGGGTATATAGTATTTGCCACTTGGTTCCATCCATCCTCTTTGTTTTCCTTCTTTTATTTTGTTTGGATTTCTACCTTGAAATAGCCTTAGTTCAAGCATTTGGGATCACTCCAATACCAGAGTTTTTTTTTCTAGGGCACCTGTACCCTGATTAGTTGTCAAACATTTTATTAGTTGTTGGTTATACTTGTTGAACTTGAAATATTTATTGTGTGAATCAACAACAAATAAAATATTTGACAAGGGCAAACCTCTGGTACCCATTTTTTTTTTCTAGGATATGGTACCAATCACATTTCATTGGCTGTTGGTTTTTTTTTAATAGTTTAAATATTTATTATGAAATCAACATTCAATGAATGCTTGATAACTTATCCTGGGTACCGTACTCATCAGGATACCATAGAAATTCTCTTGTGACAGTAATCAGGTACCGTTATCCAAAAAAAAAAAGGAACTTGTACTGTAGCAACTCCCTGGCAGTTCATCTGCTTCCCATTTGCATTCAGCTTTTTTATTCAAGTGGACTTGTTTGCAAAAAAAATTGAAAAAAATAATAATATAGGACTATTATGATGTGACTATATCAATCTAACTTGCCTGGGATATATTGTAGGGCGAAGAATGAATCCTCCAGTCTCAAGCATACCGCCAACATCCCGTGCAAGAAACGATTATGCAAGAATAGACTAGCAGTGGTCCAGTTCGGTGGATCAGCTTGGGTTTTTTAATTATTGTGGCTCGTGACAAGTTAGTCTGAAGAAGGGGAGAGAAAAAGGAATTGAACGGGGAAAATTAAAAAGAAAAAGGAAAAAAAGAAAAAAAGGAGCCAGTGCCCATTGGTTCATTAGCAACCCCTTGTATCTTTGATCATTTATTGTGCTTGCGCTTAAAAATAATTTATGGTTATAGTTCGCATGCCATTGATCATTTATTTGGTTATTGGTATTTGGTAATTCAAAGGCACTAAATCCGCCGATGTCGTACATTTTTGGAAAGGATTCTGCTTAATGAAAATCTTAAAAGAGTGTGTGCAAAAATTTCTAACGTTCAATGTTGTATTCCTTCTCTTTTATAGTTGTACTCAGAACACTTAAGGAATATTTGGGTGTTGAGGTTTTGGAGAGAAAGAAAAATGAGGATTTATTCTTTATTTTTGCGTAAACAATCTTTATATTAGAGATTTTTTTAAAACGAAAATATAAAATAAAAGATAATCATATAATTTTTTAATCATTTTTTATTTATTTTTATCAATATTTTATAACTCTCTCAATTTAAAAATGAAAATAAGTCTTTTTTATTCTTCCAAAACCATCTATACAAACATTTCCTAGGGGCTCTTAAAGTGCTCCCTTCTTCCTACTACTGAAGGACATAAGATTTTGGGCTAGTGGGTACATACAAGAAATAAACTTTCAAATGTTTAAATTTTTACAAATATATATATTTTAATGTGAAAAGTTGAAAGGATATTTTCATTCTTAATACCAACTTAAATTTTCACAAAAAGTAAAAAAAAAAAACTAATACAGTAGTATTCTATCTGAAAACACTAAATTACAACAAGTAAAGTGATACTAAACACTACATACATTACAAATTTATCAGTATTATGAAGAGAAGAATAAAAAAATAATAATATGGAATTTGAGAATGAACGTGAGATTATTTGGACTGGGGTTTTGCAATTTACTCAATTATTTTTATAATGGGAGCAAACCTTGGTTGACTATAGGGACAAAAAACAGGCAAACTAAATACATATATATAGCAATAGAACTTTTTGAGTGGGGGCATGTGCCCCCACACCAGTACAAATAGATCCTTCCCTACCTACTAGTCTCAACTATCTAAGAATGGTCCCATATAGTCATAAGTATGCTCTATATGGTTGCCCTCTACCAAGATTCTCCACATCAGAACACTATTATATTTTATTTATTTGGGATGCTATTCATTAGAGAAGAGCCTTGAATATGAAGTTGTCTAATGGGTGTGGCATATAGTAAACTCATCAGTGCATAGTTGTCGAATGGCATTAATATTTAAGGGACTTGTCTAGATATGTCATAGTAGGACGAAAGAGAGATAATATATAGATCGAAATTTTGTCAAAAAAATTTGTCTAATTTTTCCTTTAATCCTTCATTATCTTTCGTAGATTTGTGTCCTCAAAACTATATTATCTTTATGAAGCATCCTATGTTTCTGAAGACATCAAAGTTTCTGTCACAAAGCTCAATTTCTAAATCCTTATCGTGTTTTTGAGAAAACAAAAAGTTCAAATGGACTACAAACCAAAGATTCCCATATACTTAGAATATATGTCCAGGCTTCCAAGGCAAACTCAAAGATGGTTTATGTCCAGGCTTCCAAGGCAAACTCAAAGATGGTTTATGTCAATGGTAAAAGGCAGATGTTTTCTATTGATTTCCCCACTAAATTTATTGATCAATGCAATTAAAATAGCATAACCTTTCATGGCAGAGAAGGTTTTCCTGCAACTTCTAGAATAGCAGTTCTTGATACCACAATGATCAAATATTCAAAGGCATGCCTTGCAACTATCGAGACCACCTTAAATGTTGAAAAATTGTTTTTGTTACTCTCTTTCCAAATTTTAATATACATCTTCAATGCCCTACTCTGCCGAATGCTTTTCAAGTTCAAGTCTAGATAATTGGTGCATAAATGAACCATAATGCCATTGCAGCATCCTTGCATATCCAACATGCTTATAGGCTGCAAAACCATTTATATCACCTAGCCTAACCAAATCCTGAATCTAAGACTTTACTCCTTTCAATGGACCCTAGTCAAAGCTCTTGTTGTACATTTGTCCCTCAACAGCTAACCAGAGATGAGCTAGAAAAACTCCTTACCTCTTGGGTCACTTTTTATGGAAAACAACAACAATCTCATTAGGCTATTACAGAACTCTTAGCCATCCTTTTCCAACAACAACAACAATCTCAATAGAAATCTCTTTTCCAAAAGGCAAAAAATACGTTGTTGGCTCCTACAGTTGATGTTCTTCTAATCCTTGAGGATAGAGATGATTGTATTCCTGTAAGGGGATTCAACTTTCATGGTTAAAGCACTTATTAAGAAAAACTTGACAATGGTCATATCTGGTATGATGTTGGAATGTGCCAGTGTCAAGCCTGTCAAGAAGATGATAACGATACTAATGACGGTCCATAAAGAAGAAGTCAAGCCATCTGAAAGAAAGATACAAAAGAGGAGATCATGAAGTTGATCTTCTTGGAGAGCCAAGTGGAAATTTTGATTATTATGTTCTTCACTCACAGCAAGAAATTTACAAATACCTCTCATAAGTGCAAAGGAGATGTAGCAAGCATTCCTGCAAGTGCAGAGAATCTGGAACCAGTTCCATGCCTAACGATGGAACAAGTAGCAACTGACTATGATGACAACTTTCCTCCTCTCCGATGAAACTCAACAAAAGAGCTAACCAAGCAAATCTGGAAAATAAAAAGCAAAGTTACAAAATTTCTAGACAACACTTAGCAAGACTAATTGAAGCAATGCTTGATTAACAATCTGAAAATGTTTCAGCTTAGAACAAGAAACTCATGCAGATTGCTACAAAGCAGCAACAACTTTAAAGTCAAATCAATAATAGATTCTCATCCGTGGATTTGGCTGTTCAACAAAAGAATCAAAAAATAAGCTCGTTGTATCAAGACCTATCTGAATTGACCCTAGATTCTGCAACCTTTCTTTCACCAGATTTACTAAGGCCATCTAGACCAAAACTAGAAGTTCAGCCACAATCTTCAAAGCTTCCACCAAAGTCAACTGCCACATCATCTCAAGCTAGAGAGATATGTTCACTATTGGCAATTCAATAAGCAAAAATTTGAAACAACATATAGACTTAGAAGATTCTGAGCCACCGGTTTATGAAGCAGCTCCATCATCAAAAATCTCTTTAAAATTTATGAGCGCTAAATACAATTCTTCATTTGAAGAAGGATCTATTACAGTCTTCATAACAGGAGAAGCACAATCAGGCGCTTATAAAACAAAATTCTCATATGTAGAAGATGGTCTGATGAATCAAAATTCAACATCTATAAATTCTTCAAACTTCAAAGAATCGACAGATGGACTTGAAACCTTCACTTTGGATTACATATCTCCCCCATGGAAGGATAATTTTCTTGCATTCCATACCTAGCTCGCAATGATGATTTTGGAGAAAAATCAATCCATTGATGAAGTGTTCAGAAAGTTTGCTTTGAGAATGTTAAGAAGAATGAAGAATATTGGGCTTGTCTGACAGAATATAGACAACCCATCTATATCGATTGTAGAAGTTTTGATAATTTCATTTTAATGCTCCATCATGAATTTTTGGGTACATCAGCAGATCTCTAAGTACAAGCAAGAAAAGAATTTCTTCAGATGAAATACCATTCTTACAAAAGAAAGCATTTAGAAAACGCACTACAAGGCCATATCCAAATTGTATTAACAAATTGGCAGAATTGATTACATTAATCTCAAGTATGCTTCCTTGGCATCTTTTCCAAATCCACTTGCTTCAGAGGTAGAAAGAATGCTGAAGAAAAAAAATATATTGATGCAGAATGCAAGTCTGGGTCAACTTTATCTAGTAGTTTTAACAGCACTATCAAAACTCTGTTACAGAGTATTTCAAAAGAAAATTAAAGTTATTCCTCTTAGTAAAGCTTGCGTTAGGCCTGATTTGGTAATCAATTGTGATGATACCCATTGAAAGATGCGAAGAGGCAAAAAATACAAAATACAAAAAAATGACATTTTCCAAGAAAAAAATCAAGGGAAGCGAATGCCAATAGATATGATAGCTATAAGCAAAAAAGGTCATTATGCTAAAAAAAAAATGTCCTAAGAGGAAGATGTAGCAAAACTTGATTGATCAATACTATGATTCTGATACTGTCCTTGAATCTATTTTGAGGAAGAAGACGAGATCTCTCTAGAAATAGTTTTTTGTATAAAAGAGGGATATGATTTTGTCGAAGCAAAAATAAATATGATTCATGGAGATCTTTTTTTTTTTTTTCTCTCTTTAGCAAGCACTAAAATCAAAACCCATATCCCTCCAAGTGTCACAAGCCTATCAGTGTCATTGCTCTTCTGGACACAAGTGCCTTAGCTTCCATGATAAATCCAGACATTCTAATATTAGAATTTTGGGAGTCAACATACCTTTAAAGGTAACAAATGGTGAAAAGAGCCAGTTTGCATTAAATTGTTCCCTGATTTGAAAATATGACATAAATTTTATAGCTCAAAACTTCCATTTGATGCTTGCTTAATTGTGATAAAGATATAATACCAACTGAACGCTTTTATAATATCTTATAGTGTTGAATGTGTTAAAAGTGCAGCCTGCATCTTTTGAGAACTACAAATACGAATACAATATGGAAGTTGTTGTGTTCGGTGTGGATTATGCTTAGCTTAGGTCTCTCGGTATCAGATCTCCTCTTCTAGGCCTCAGGTCCCTCCATGATCGGATACTTGAAAGAAGCAAATGGTCGGGAAACTCCCTGATCCCACTCTAATGCTTAAGTCAATGCTAACTAAGAGAGAAATGCTCGAAAAATGAGTGAGAATGAGTGTACCTTTGTGGGGGGAGGATACATGGTATTTATTGTTGTTGAAGGTGTGATAGGAAGGAGTGGTAATCCCACGTGTTGACTGAGAATAGTCGGTTATAGGGCTTTCCTCCATTTGGGTCCATGAGGCTTTCTGTGCTGATCTGCCGACCTATACACCACATAGGCCTTCCCATTTTCAAAGGACCAGAGGGACAAATGCGGCGTATGAAAAATGGCAGTTACATCCCTCAACTACCTCATGTAGCTGTCATATGACCAGTGGTGGAGCTTCATAGGGGAATGGGGTGGCAGTTGCCGCCCACCCAGAAGAAAATTTTTCACCCTACAATGATATACCAAGTGCTCATCCTTTTCTATTGAAACTTTTGTTTCTTGTTCTCTCTTTTATGATAAGCATACTCCTCTCTTTATCCCTTTAAGCATACTCGTCTGTATGAACATTATCTTTAAGTTACATTGTTGCAACTGCTATAAGTATCCCGCCCTTCCAAAATTAACAGTGAAGGTCTGCCACTGTATATGACCAATGTGAAGTGACATTGTTTGATTTTCCTATTCATTTCCTGATTATGACATGGCCTTTCACAATTGGGTCTTATTTTGTGATATGGATTTGATACTTCTTGAGTGTTTCATAGTGGCTCTTCTTAACTTTGAACAACATTTTGTCTTTCTAAGTTGGTTTGTCTGCACCCTACATTTTGGTTCCTCTGCACTTTTCCCGAAGTTTAGTGATTCAATGGCTTTGTCTCATTGTCCTGTGATTCTAGCTTCTGCCTTTTCCAAGTGAATTTCTTGCCACAAGCTTGTTATTCTCATTTCTCACATTTTTAATTTCTTCTGAGTCCTGAGTCTGGATTTCTAGGTTTTCAACCTAGGACAATTCTTGGTCTTCTTGAGCGATCTTCTCCCTTTTCCTTCATTCTTTTATTTCTCTCTCTACAGTGAAGCATGCCAAGGATTGGAAGAAGGTTTCCTCTTCTTGGGATGTGGATCGGATGATGGCTTCTTCTTGTTCCGTCTTTTAGTCATCATCCAGACTTGGGTTGGGAATGTTCTAAATGCTTTCCATCGTTTTTCCCTTTGCCTTCTTGCGTCCGTTTTGAGAGGATTTGTAGGAGCGCCTGATATAAGGAGGACGCTTATCGTTACTTGTACAAATGACTATTTTCTCGATTCGATATTCGAGTACCATGTTCTTCTTTTATTAAAATCTGTTAGGGGTGCTTTGGGTCCCTTCTATCTAATTTCACCCTGAGAGTTGGGCTCTTGTTAGGTGCTACGAGAGTTTGCGTGTAAGCGCGCATGGGTATACCCCCAGCATCACCGTCTTCTTTTATTATTATTATTATTATTATTAGGTCTTCATTTTCAACTCCTCTAAACTAGGTTAGGTTCGATTTTGTCATTAACTTGGTAGGGAGTGTTTAGTCATACCATCTCTCCCTCTGTATTTGGTGTGCGGTTTCTTCCAAGCTTCCATCCATCCTAAAGGGAAGTCTTTTTTTTTTTTGCTGAGGGTGGTAACAATTGGTTTTCAATGTCTTGCTCCCTTTTTTGTATATATTATTAAGAAGCTTATTTTACGAACTTTAAACAACGTCATCAAGATTTGATACGTGAGAAATACTAATCTCACTATTAGAATCATGGCAAATCTAAACAAGCTCGATCTTTTTATGTGACCTAGCAACCAATTTAGTAGTTGTTTCCGCTTTCTCTAGTTTGTCACAAAAAGTGCTGCAGATCAATGAAGTTCGTGACCGAAACGATAATGAGCTATAGAGGTAATAAATGGAGGCAAAACCTAAAATTCTTCACCATTCAACACACCATCTCTCTCTCTCTCTCTCTCTCTCTTCTCTTCTCTTCACTTCCAATCTCTAGCTAGCACACTCACCGCTTCTCTCTCTATTTTAATCAACCCCTTTGCTTATTATTTTACTGAATGGATTGGTTCCTAGTGCCATTAGACTTCTTGAATTTTTCTAAGTTTTCCAAATCTCATGTGAACACGTACCCAGACTTATAAAACTCAATTCGAATTGGCCATTCAGACCGATGAACCAGTTAACTAGTCTTCTAGCAGGTCCAAGCAACATATCATACCGTATATGTTATCATACTAGACTGAATTGGAAAAAAATTTGGAGCATAGCGAACGAGTTAGTGAAATTTGGGTAAGAATGAACCAACCGGTCTCGACATTTCTCAATTACAAATTGCAACCTTCCATACAGACTTCAGTCACCCCCTTCAACGAAAAGGTTGGAAATGGTGGCTAGTAGGGAAAGAAGAAGGAAAGTGGAAGAAATGGAGCAAACTTCACCTTAGATTTTCATAGAATATTTCTTCTCTCAAGCTTGTTGGAAAGAATTAACATCCTGAAAAAGGTTTTGGTTGCTGGCAAATACAATGGAGCTATGAGTTTTGACTAGCTTCAGTATTAAGTCTTGGCGAGTTTTAGTTTCTTGAGGCATGGGATTTGTAAAAAAGGTAAAAAGCTTGAGTTTTAAACCTTAAGCTTTAGGAAAAATGAAGCAGGAAAAGACAAAAGGAGGGTGAAAAATTAGGGGCTGTTTGGTTACCAACTTTAAAGATCATTTTCTATTTTAAGAATCAAAACAACAAAAATTTGGACAACTATTTTTACTTTCAATTTTTAAAATGGTTCTTGATAAAATCAATTTTGAAACCAATAAATCAAAAACACATATAAAATGTTCTCTTACTTTTGTTCTAAAAACACAGAAAAGGGACAGTGACAGTCTCGTAACAAAGCACTAAATTAATGGTAGTCTCGTAATAAAACACAACCTCATCTCTTCTTCCTTCCAGAAAACCCTGCAACTAAAACACAAGGCATCCTTAACCTTTTTCTTTCCTAAAACCAAACCCACACCGAAAGCCATACTCCTCATTTTTAGGTCGTTGATGGGACACACATCAAAGGCAGTGCGCATGGTGTGGTGTGCATTAAAGGTGGTTGAGCTGCAGCTCAAGGGATGCAGGGAGTTCAACACCAGAGCATTTGATTTCTTTAATCATGGGAATGAGTTCTTGGATGTAGCTTTTAACCTCCTCCTCTTTTTATCAAGCTATAAAGCCTTTTGGTGTTTTTTTAAATGCTCGAAGTTCCTATATTCTTCTTTACAACAACCATTTTTATCATTAAGCTTTATTTTCCTAAAAGATTTCACCACACTTGTGAGTGAGTCGAGGGAATATTGGAATTCATGAATTGCTTTCTAAAGCTTTTAGGGATGGGTCCTTGATTTGAATTTTGAGAAGATAAGTTGTTACATCTCAATCCTCAATATTGGGCCAATGACTTTCAAATATATAACCATGGTTCGTACTTTTTCACGAATAGATGGATAAGGATGAGGATGAGCTTCCTGCATCCTGCATTTCCATTCGAATTCACAATTAAGTTAAAAAAGTTAAGTATTGCTCAACATGTAATTAAAAAAAAAAAAGAGTGACTTCTCAACTCAATAAAATAAAGTGTATTTTAATAAATAATATTTGAAGTGAAGTAAAGAGAACTTAAAAAATATTAAAATTAATATAAGAAAACATTTTTGTCTGTAAGTTTACATACATATATATATTAATATAGTTGATCTACTAGTTATAGCCTAATTATTCATATTTTTTTATAAAAAAGATAGGCTTTATTATATTTTCCTGCAAGTAATTTTAATAATTGTGACATTATTATTCAATTTCTTTAAAAAACTTTAATTATTAATTACTTGTAAAAAATTGCAGGATTAAATCTAATTATGCATTTCGCTTCTTGTTATCATTAATGCGTTGGTTTGCGAATGAAGAAATGACTGAAATTACGATTTGCTACAATTTAAGTGGACCAACTATTGGATAAATAAATAGAATAAAGTGTATATGACAAAAATGGATAATTCTTACGTAGCAAGGCAAAGGGGAAATTATACTCTCTTCTTTTCTTTGTCAGACTCATCAATTTCAACTTCACCATTGATGTAATCAATTACATCTGAAATAGATATTATAAATTCAAAACATAAATCAATTTGCAATATTATATTTTTAACCAAAATAAAAAATAGACAATGCAGAGTAACGCACCTTTTCAGAAGGTTGAATCTGGGCCGTGTCATGATATAAGGGACCAGTTGCAATGCATACATAGTTTAGGCCCATGCATGCATGTCCTTTACATTCATGAACAAAACAGAGGTAATCAACAGGAAAATAATCTTGAATTCATGGGTCGTAGTCTTGAACTGACCAACATTTGGCCCAATAGCAAACTTAGCAAATGTGTAAACCTTCCCTTCGTGCAAAACATGTTTGTATCTGATGATTAAAGACTTCCTAATTGTAGCTTGTATCCTCGTCCCCTGCAATTTTTTTTTAAATGATAAACATATTCTAATAAATATTCAAAACTGAAGGGATTTATTTTTTGAAAAAAATACATAAATTACCTCTACATCTGCAAGCACCATATCAAGGCTGTTGATGACATCACAATTGTTAAAATTAGTCCTTGGCCACATTCGTACAATTCTAGCCTTGGTCCTAAATGACTGACTTGAAGCTGAAATTTCTCTTATGAGATGGCATCCCAAAGCCATGACTACAAATTTCACTCAAATACACAATTTGCTTTGATATGTGAGGAAAAAGGTGGGTGAGGTATTTATATACTGGGAAATATGTATATCATGTTTGCCAATAATTAGGATTGAGGAAGTCCAAAAGTTTGTAACTGTGGACAATAGATTTTAAAATTTTTAATTGAGTATATTTACTATGTATTAATTTACCTGTTACATAATAAGAATAATGATTACAATTCTTTCTACTGCCATTGAACCGAAAGTTGTGGTTAGCTAATATATAAGATAATAAGAATAATTATTACAATTCTATTCTAGCTAATAGGTGTTTGGAACTTAATTTTGTTCGTACGTGTACGAATATGGAAGACGAGAAGACATCATCTTTTAAATATGCTGCTTGCCAACATATGAAGATTTGCCAACATGAAATAGAGTTAGACTTGGATGAGTTATAACCATCAAATTATTTTTTACAATGAGCTAATAGGTCGGTTAAGATTTATAAAGGAAGAGTAAATAATGTTTTAGTAAAAATTGATAAGAAATTCTTTTATGTTGATTTTATAGTATTTGATATGAAATCCTCTTACTCAACAAAAAAGGAATTTCTTATCATTTTTGAGGGAGGGTCTTTCTTAATCACTATTGATGCTAACATTAGTTGTAAGTTTGAGGTAATAGATGTTTCAGTTATGAACATAAGAATTAAACTTAATATATTCAAGTCTACTGGCCAACCTATTGTTGAAGATGAATTTGAGTGTGTCTTTGTAAATGTAATTGATGAGAGAGTTAAAGAGATTATGTTATCTATTTTGTCTAAGAATCATTTAGAGAATATACATTCACATAGTGATTTGGAGGCTTTTAACTTGAGAAGTAATGTAGTTGGAGTTAATGAAATCTTTGGTTGTTTTCCATCTTTTGAAGTTACCCCGTGAGTAGTGAGGTATGAGCATTTACCGTGGTAGTGAGGTATAAGCATTTACCTCCTTGAGTTGATTTGGATTTAATAACTCTAGTTGTAAGTAGAATTTTCTTTTTACTCTTTAGATAGTTTTATTTTATTTTTTGAGTCCACTTAAGTGCTTCCAAGAGTTTAAAGTCTTTGTATGAGGATGTAAAAAGTGTCGGCCGACAAAAAAATTAAAAAAAGTAAAAATACAAAAAATTATAGTTTCTTGTTTGTTTATTTTATTTCATTTTTTCTTCATTGTTAACAATTGTCAGAGTATAGTTATCATCTTTTCTTCCCTTATAATTATTATGCATTTCAGGTATGTAACTTTTCCTCATTATTCTTTTTATCCCAATAATTATTTTGATATATATTAGTGATTATTTCTTAAGACTTAATTTAATTTGAAACATTGAGAACAATGTTTGATTTTGATTGTGAGTGAGAATTACTTGAATATTTAGTCATGTTATCATTATGCTACTTTTCTGTGAATTTTTTTTCCTATCAACTTACTCACATTGTTTTAACTTTTAAATATTCATATAGCTACTTATGCATATCTCATTGTTAAAAAATTAAAATAATTAAAGAACTTGAAAATGAACATGTTGATACTATTTTTACCTAGTGAGTTTTGAGTCATTCATTTTTATTGTGAAAGTATTTTATTGACCTTTTAATATTTATTGTTAGTTCTCACAATTTTTTTATTTTATTTTCTCACTAGATCGTTTCATTATTGTTATTTTTGGTTAAAGAGAAGTGCTATGTTACTCTTATATTTAATTTGATGCCATGGAAGTTATGTATTTCCTTAAAAGATGATATTAGGTCATATTTCTTATTTTGAGCCTTGAAATAATATTTTTTTTCCTTTCACATTTTATCGCTAGTTATCCCTATGAGCCTGTTTATTAAGTCTTTCTTTCTTAAATCCTTTTCCAAAGTGTTTTAGGAAAGAATCATTATTATTGTAATATAGGGTGATATAAGGAGTGTTGTGAAAAAAAATGAAAATGAAGTGAAAATAGAAAAAAATTGAAAAAAAAATGAAAAGTCAGAAAAAAAAGAAAAATGTGAAGTTTGAAAAAACTTAAGAAAGAGTGGGAAAAAAGATGTTGGTATTGGGAGTAGGAGAATAAAATGATTTAAAGAAAAAAAGTTTGATATTGAAGGTGTAGATGTGAGCTTCAAAATATTCTTGGAACACTTTTTATTTTCATTGTTACCCTTTAACCTTCATATTTCCCCTTTACCTGCATTATAAGTTTAATAAAGTCTTATTTGATTTTAAGGGATTGCATGATTCTTTTAATGTACATGGCCAATCTAAAGGTGTAATGTAAAATCTTTTCTTGGTCTCTTTCCATGAAATGATATTTGTTTTGTTTTCTCAGTATTCTTTCATTTATTTTATATGTGAGATATTAGTTTTGATTTGTGACAATTACTCTTCTCACATATCGTATCGTTGCTATAAGTAACATCATACTTGTGAGTGATTTTCATTGTTGAGAGTAACACTTGTGAGGATTGCATGTGGTTAAAGTGTGTTTTCTAATGAGGATTTTAGTTATGATATTTGGAGACATTGAGTATATGTCGTAGTAGTTATATTATTCATACACTTTGAGTTTTGTTTTAAGTCATTTTCATTATTAGGAACTAGCAATAAACTAATTGCAGGTTGTGATAATAGCTTTTTTATATTTTTTTTCTTATAAAAATAGGCATTATTATATCTCAATATATTTAATTTTATTTATTTTGTGGAATTATCATTTTTTATTTAAGAAAATCTAATTAATTAATTATTATGATAATTGTAAGAAATTTGTTGCAAATTTGAATTTAACTCGTATTTTTTGACCTTGTTGATGTATTTGGATCATATCTTAAGTTATAGATATCAGATCGACGCGATTCTTATGGCATTGCAAAGCTAACAGAAAATGCAACAAATCTTTTATTGACATCAAAGGCTAATTTTGTCATTTGAATAACGAGAAAAATAAAGAGAGAAAAAGATGAAAATCTAGCCCTTCAATAAAATGAGATTAAGTTTCTTAAAATTGGTTTCCTAAATCCAATCAATATCTTTTTATTATTTGGAGACCAATTAAGGAGATTGTGTTTCCTAAATTTAGTTTTCTAAATCTTATCAATATCTTTTTATTATTTGGAAACCAATTAAGGAGATTTTGTGAAAAATACACTTCTATTAAATAAAATCTCTTATTAATAAACAAGAAGAAGAGGGGGATAGTAGACTAAATAGAGACGTATAGCGCTGAATGAAGCAAAAGAAGAAGGAGAACAAAGCGTAGCAATTGTTTCATCTTTTATGGATTTTTCTTCTCTCGTTGTATTTGATACTCTTGCCATGAGTAGTTAATTTTATTGTCTATGATTAAGATGAAGCCCTAATCTTTGTTTTAGATTATTTAACTTTGATATTTTTTCTTTGTTCTATAATTGCACAATGTTGATAATTATTGATCTTTAATTATTAATGAATTTAATTTTTATTGATTGTCTTGTAGTCAATTAGTAAATTTAAATTGATATATTTTAATCACATGCTTAATTCTTGTAGTTTTAGATGTAGGTTATGCAATAATATTCATTGCTTTTGTGATCTAAGAATTGAATAGTTCATGCTATATTAAGTGGTTTATGTCATAATTTGAATAGGCAATGTTATCTTAGATGAATTATGTCATTAATTAGATTTCAATAATCTTTAGTAGGTATCAACGCTTGTAGTCGTAGACACTCTATAGAACAAGATTAATTCTCATTCAAGTTAAATTCATCTTTACATGGTTAGTGGTGGATTCGAGGTCTTAGAATTATTTTTTGATTGAACTTACATTTTTAATTTGAGTCGTTTCATTTAAATTTATTATTTAATTTTAGTTTTAGTTTAGCATGTAATTTATATTATCACTTTAATTAAATAAAATAAAATTATCTTTTCTTTTTCTTTTAAATTAATTTAAGTAGATATTAGATTTTAGTTAATCGTGTCACTTCCTATGGGTACGACACCCTTATGTTTGCCAAATATACTTTGATCTTGTGCACTTGCAAGTAAAAAGTAATTTTATTACTTCAAAGTTCTCTATCAAAACCCATTTTTATCAATCTCAAATCCATGAAATTATAAAGCTATATATCAAGCTCAAAATCATGTATCAAACATTAATGTAACATTCAATTTTTTCAATCCAATTATTTAGTTCAAATATTCATTCAAGGTACCAATACAAAATCCTAAAAAACCAAAAAGAAACCAAAATGATGATAAGTAGACAACCCCTACCTCAACTCCTTTGGTGATGTATTTCTTTCCTTTTCTTGTTCTTTATTTTCTTCCTTCTTCTTCCTTATCCTTCTTCTTACTTTCCTTTCTTCTTCCCTTCTTTCTCTCGTTCTGCTCCCTCCCTCCCTCTCTCTCTCTCTCTTTTCTTTTCCTTCCTTCTTTCTCTATTGTTTCTTTGTTTCTCAGTTTTTATCTTCTGCTGAGGGAGAGCAGATAAGGATAAGGATAAGAACAAAATTTCACTAAAACTGTTGTATCTCTTAAGAATACTCTAATATTCCATAACCAAGTTTTCTAACTTCCGTAAGTGTTATAGAAAATTTTAGGACTTCATTTAGTCTTTATAATCTTCATTCCATAATTTTTTATATACTAAATTAACTCAGTTAATTCCTCACAATTTACCACAACTCATTCTAACTATTTGTGACTAGAAATAAATTTTTCTTATTTATTTCTCTCATCTAAGCAATTTGTCCTAAATTCTGAGTTAATATGAGCTATTTTCCATATATTGGGTTATAGCATCATACTTAAACCAACTCAGAAAATTTTCAAAATCAATAGATAATTGACATTAATATTAATGAACTTCTATATCAATTCTTATGACAAATAAGTTTTCAGAGGATGCTACAATTCTCCCACCCTTTTAAAAATGTTGTCAACAAAATTTGGTTACTTGATATGAGAAGTTTCATGTAATCCCATATCATACTAGTGTGAATGCTTATGTCATGAGGATCATGAAGGTTTTGATGACAACAAAGTCAAGTCAAAGACCAAGTCTAAGGGAAGATCAAATGGTATAGTTTATAAGACTTAGAGTCTTTTATGTGAGAAGCTTCCTAAATATCTCAAAATGTTTTATATTGTTTTTGAAAAAGCTCAAATATGCTTTTAAATCTTTACAAATGGTTCTTACATGCTAAAATGTCTGACAAACATGTTTTAAAAAGCTAGTCATGGTGGTAGTTTAGAACTAAGAAAAATAGTCAAGTTTAAGTTTTTGAAAAGTTGACATTTAGTTACTATTTTAATCATAACTTTCAAAATAATTTGAGTTTTGTTATGAAATTATTTTATATGAAAATAGACTCAAAGATCTTTCCAACGAGTGGCCATTTGCTTAAAAATGATGAGAAATGAAGAAGTTATAAGTGTTTAAAGTTGTTTTCTAAGCATCAGAATGTTGTAAACACGTTTTTAGAAAACAAAGGCTTGGTAATCAATTACCACATGTCCAGAAAGCCCAAAACGTGTTCTAAGAGCTTGGTAATCGATTACCAAAGCCTGGTAATCGATTACCACGTGCCTAGAAAGCCCAAAATGTGTTCTAAAAGCTTGGTAATTGATTACCAAGATATGATAATCGATTACCACGAGCCTGAAAGTCAGAAACGACTTTTTTCTATGCATTTAATGCTAAAATAAATTACCCCCCAATGGCTCTTTTTCTCAGAACACTATAAATATACATTTTTGGGTCATCTTTTACAAAACAAACATTGAAAAACATCTTTCTCAAGGGTTTAATTTAAGTTTCATCTTATTCCTTTTTGTGCTCTATTTTTATCAATTATTTGAGATATCTTTGAGACCTTCAAAGGACTTCAATTTGTATTATCTACTCTTGTGAGAATTTCTCTTTCATCTATACTTTGATTCTTTATAAAAAGGGTGAGACATCCCTCAAAGAATTGTAAAGATGAGGTATCTCTGGTTGTTGAGGCTCAAGCACAAAGGGTGAGACATCCCAAGGTGTGAAGAGTGGTTTAATTTGTAAAGGTTTCAAGCACATGTTCAAGGTTGAAGTGATAGCGAAAAATCTCGGATAGTTTACTTGAGGACTAGATGTAGGCCACAACTGGTTGGTTGCTAAAATAGGATAAATTCTTGAGTTTAATTCTCTCTTCCTTACACTCTTTATATTCTATATTAACTTAATTTATGCATGTTTCACTATATTTATTAATTGAGTGATTTAAAATACTTAATTTTTTAATGTTATTTTAAAAACTTATGATCACCCAATTTGTAACACCTTAGATAGTCATGATAGACTTGTATATGGTTACAGGTAGCCTAACACTAGTTTGTCAAGCCTGTAAAATTTTGTGACCATCCGAGTAGTTTTAGTCACTTTACTGTAACACTATATGTGGAATATAGTTGTTTTTAACCTTGATTTTGACTTAAACTGCTTAGTTAATATAAATAAGTGTAAAAAACTTGTTTCTAGGTCACAAATATATGGAAGTAGATGTTGTTAAAGTTTGAGAATTATCGGAGTTAGTTTGACATTTTTAAACATACTGATTGTGTGTTTTGGTGCCAGATTGACCCCAACAGATATGAAAAATTATGGAAATGGTAAAATAAAATTTTTAATGAATCTTAATGTAACACCCTAGATAGTCATGATAGACTTGTATATGGTTACAGGTAGCCTAACACTAGTTTGTCATGTCTGTAAAATTTTGTGATCGTCCGAGTATGTTTAGTCACTTTGTTGTAGCATTACATGTGGAATATTACTATTTTTAGCCCTAGTTTTCAGTTAAACTGCTTAGTTAATGGAAATAAGTGTAGAGAACTTGTGTCCAGGTCACAAATATGTGGAAGTAGATGTGATTAAAGTTTGAGAATTATTAGAGTTAGTTTGACATTTTTAAGCATACTGATTGTATGTTTTAGTGCCGGATTGACCCTCAGCAGATATGAAAAATTATGAAAATGGTAAAACAAAATTTTTAACGAATCTTAGGATTTATTTTAAGCTTGTTGGAAGTTATGAATCTTAATTTGGTGAAATTCAAGTGTTTTTAGCAAATCGGGGTTTATCTGTGTAGTCACTTAAGTGACTAAATGGTTGCACGGCTAGACTAGTTTTTGCCTTGGCCTTTTTAAGTCACCAAGTGAGACTTTTCTCTCATTTCTCTCTTCTCTCTCACGGCTGCAACATGGGAGTACCAAAAGAAATCCAACAAAGGAGTTTTGGGAGATCCATCTTCAAGCAAAGAGAAGGAAGAGTTTAGTAGAGGAAAGGAGCTGCTTTCAGACTTCTTTTCTACCCTTTGAGGTAGGGGGATGTTTGGTTTGATAGCTTGTATTCATTTCTTTCAGTTTTGGTTCTTGAGGGACTTGATGAAGAAATGGAGGTTTAAGAGTGATTTTGTGATTTTTGAGTTGAATCTTGATGTGGTGAGTTTGGTTGAGTTAGAAATTGATTTGTGAATGTGTTAGGATGATTTTTTCATCAATTGAATGCCTTAATTCCCTTTAGGTCAGTTATGGGGGTTTAGGTTGAATGTTAGGATTTGATTCCTAAAAGGGTTGAATTAAATGAAATTGAAGTGGTATAAGAGTTGCTATATGTAGTTGAACGTAGTTTGAGGTCATAAATCACTTGAAAGTGATTTTTAGATGATTGGAAGATCACTTGTTCCCAAAGGAACAATGATCGTTTCTACAAAATTATGCAGAAACTGATTTTGTGTGTGAGCACCAAAGCGCTTAGTGGCTAGGCGTCTAAGCGCCTAGTGCCTAAGAAGAACTTGTGCTGTGCGTTGCGCGCTTGAGTGTGCTGAAGTTTAGCACCTGAGCGCCCTTTGCTGGATAGAACAGAACAAAGCCTTTATTTGGGAAAATTGAAGGGGCTCACTTATGTGATGCTTTCTTCTATGCTTCTTAATAAGTAGTGAGACTCTTTTAGGAGTATTTGATGAAGTGTGTGAGTGAAATAAGGTTGAGATGCATATAAATCAATTGTGATGTTAATTATTGAAGGTAATTAGTGATATTTTTGCATGAGATGTTTAAGAAACATATTAAGGTGTGTAATATCCTTTTTATGTTGTTTGACTTATATTAAGGTGAGTAATATTCTCTCTATGTGTTTATTGAATACTGAGGTGAGTAATATCCTCTCTATTGTTTGTGTAGCATATTGAGGTGAGTAATACCATCTTTGTGTTGTTTGAAGCATATTGGGGTGTGTAATATCCTCTCTATGTTATGTGTAATAAGGTGAGTAATATCCTTATTATGTTGTTGAGTAAGGAGGTGAGTAATATCCTCTTTAAATTGATTGTACAATGAGGTAAGTAATTCCTCTTTGTGTTGAGGTAAGTAATTCCCCAGCATGATTGTTGGATAGTGAAGGTGAGTAATATTCTCTCTATCAATTGTTGACCAGTTGAGGTGAGTAATATCCTCTGTTTGTTTTGATGGGTAGTGTTGGTGAGTCATATCCTCACTATGTCTGATAATTCATAATATATCCTAAAGCAGTTGAGGTGGGTAATATCCTCAATACTTCTGAGGGCTCATGGCATCTTAAAACTGCATTCATTCTTAGGACTTGTATAGACATACACATTAGACATAATTAAGCATAGTATGATAATTGTATGGGCAGTTGCTACCATAATATAATAACATGACATTGTAATTGTATAAGCAATTGTGTACTTCTGTGATTGAAGTGTTAACTGTATGGTTGAATAATCTGTATGTTTGTATAAAGTGTTGGTATTGAAATACTTCTACTAAGATATGTTTTCTTACCCCAATTATGTTGTCATATAAATCCAAGTACAAGTTCTTCGAAAGGGAATAAGAAGATGTATGAGGACTAGCATAGTATAGATGCTGTTTTGAGCTAAGCTTATATATGTTTTTATATTCGCTTAATTGTTTTGAGTTAGATATAACAGTATACCATTTTGAGGCTGTGATGTACATATATAACTTTTGTTTTTGTGGTTCTCTATATTTACTCATTGTGTATGAATGATATGAGTTTAGTTTGTTGTTGTATGTTAGAAGTAGCATGGTCAATATTGATTATTCTTTTATATGACGATATATTTGGATAGTAAATATTGAGATGTTACACAATTCACCCTTTCTTAGGTGATGGTTGTCATGGCTAATAAGTGGTATCAAAGTTTCGTGCTCTATTGAAAGCTTAACCGCATAGAGTTAAAGATCATTATTTGTTGGCAACCATTGAAAGTTTTTAAAATAGAAAGTTTTGAAATTGATAAACCACCATTCTTTGATGGTGTGCATTTTATTTATTGGAAAGCTAGAATGGAATTTTATATGCAATCTATTGATCTTAATTTGTGAGATATTATGCTTGATAGATTTACTTGCAAATCAAAACAAACTTGGAATGCTTATGACAAGAAATATTTTTTCTTAAACATTAGAACAATGTCAATATTGAGAAGTAGTTTGAATGATGATGCTTATATTAGAATTAAGAATTTCTCTAGTGTCAAAGAAATTTTGGACACCCTTAATGCTCTTTATATTGCTAACAATGATTTTGTGTACAAAGTTGTATATAGAAAACAAGAAGAGTAAAAATCATTGAAGGAAGTTTGTCATGTAAAATATCCTTAAAAAAATGTTCAAACTATTGAAGATAGTCAAATGCCTCTTGGTGATGATGGTGCTAAATTTGAAGAAGAGCCAAAGCAAAACAAAATTGAGAAGGAATGTGTTCTTGAATCCTTGATGGACAATAATGAGAAAAATGATGATTTCCTTAAAGAGCTAAGTATGCTAGAAATTGAGACTACTTCCTATATGGCTAAAAAGGACTTTGAGATAGATAATGCTAAACTAGATTATAGTCCTTCTTATTATGAGTTACAATGTGCATATGATGAATTGTATGATGGTTTGTTGAATTTCAAAAAAAGAAAAACTTATCTTATTTGAAAAACATTTCCTCTATTGAAAATGAAATTGAGACTTTGAAAAATGAATATATTTTTCTTGATGAGGAAATGCCTTTGAAATGTGAAACCTCAACTTTTTTGTGAAAAGTGCATTGATTTAGAAAATCAAGTTGAGGACTTTTATTCCAAATTTGCCAAAGTTAATTATTCTAATTGTTTATATTTCATGCTTGTTAATGAGAATAAAATTAATGTTATTCCACATAAAAGTTCAAGTAATACTTATGCCAAAAATAGTATAGAGTGTAATAACAACGAAAAACTTAAGTTTTCCAAAGATGATCTTCAAAGGACCAAACCATCATTAAATTCAATTATTTACAATTTTTGTGGTCATTTAGGACATATTTCTCATTTGTGCAATTATAGAAGAAGTCCTTATATGAGAAATAACATAGTATAAGTTCCTAAAAGTCTTAAAGGCTTTAGTACTAACATTCAAGGGCCCAAGATGAAGTGGGTACCAAAATGTCCTCCTAGCGTTTCAACTATGCAGAGTATTTCTCAAAAGGATGGATTAAATGGTCAAAGGAAAGAAGAGTCATCAAGGAAAATACTTCCAAAATCCAATGGTAGACATCTTGGTCATGAAGGCAAGGATCCTTCAATTAAAACTTCTCACATGCATAATGTGAAACTTGCAAAGTTCAAAACACCAAAAGAGAAGCAATGGGTAATGAAAAGAATGTTTTTGATTACCAAGGCCAAGGTATCAAAAACATTTACCTCTTATGCACATTCACTTAAAAAGATAATGAATATGAGGTATATTCCTTATTGACCTTAGGTAATGGATAAAATCATGTGTACTTAGTAAAAATTAAATTTTATATATAACACATGATTATGTTTATTCTTATTGCACAATTTGCTCACTATTTTGCATATTTCTTGATCATAAGGTATTTTATGAGTATGTATGCTTTCTTTGCTTTAAATTATCTATATATCATGAAAGTAAGCATACTATTGACTATGTATTTAATGGTAATTGATTATTTAATTTGTTGTACTCAATTTATATACTATTTAAAAATTAATCTTTATGAGAGTATAACGGATTAGTAATCAATGACTAACACCTATGGATCCAAAATTGGTGGATACCAAAGAAAGTACTTTGAATTGTGTTGTAGGATGACTATTAGTTCAAGCACGCATTGAAGTGAAATACAATTATGCTACTTAAGATTTGAAAAATTTGAAATGGTCTAAATTTTTCAAGAATGATGAAAACATAAAAAGAATGACATAGAGAACCACAACATTCTCAAGGAACCTTGAGACATGGAAGTTGGAGTTACCTACAAAAATTTAAAGAGCACACTTTTGGTGACATCAATATCTTATCCTTATTTATACTTTAAATTTACATGCCTTATATGATCATTATTTCCCTAAAATACTTATATATATTTTGATGATGATCAAGTTTTTCTTGATAAACTTGAATCTTGCTTTGAAAATGCTTAAACTATACTTTTGGATTCAAGTGCATATATGCTTCTTTTGTTCCCGTTAGAGCTAACATTGTATGGTTGATAATGTGGTACATGATTTACATTATATATTAACCTAAATTATGCTTATAAATGAGCTTAAATGATATTTGATGATAGCTTATGATTTAGAGAACTTTTGATTGCAAGTCTCTCTATGTGTTTCAAATATAGCCATCAAATCTTTTATATACAAGTATATATGAATAAATGAGAAGGGTTGAATGGAGTGCAAATGAAGAGGAAGATAAAGAAGACTTTCTTCAAGTGCAATGGAATGAAATACACAATGAAAAAAAACTCAAACTCAAAGAACTAATAAACGAAGAATATTATAAAGAAGCATCACTTTCCCAATAAATATCTCTATCCCCAAGTTATTGTGGTATTTTATATGCTATAGATTTTATGATACGTGTTAATAAATTAATCTTAAATGATTAGATATTTTCCTTACATGATAAGTATGCTTAGTATTGACAAAGTTCCTAATTGAATATTAACTTGCTAATTTTGTCATTGCATATAAGGTGAGTGATGTTAGTTCTATACATGCTTTGATCCTTATAACATATTTCATTAAGTGAATATTTGATATCTATGATTCTCTTAATCTATGATTTCTTAGTGGTATAATACCTATGTGAATCATGCTCTTATTTTGAAAAGAGTTTCTAGTTTGATTAAAACAAAAAAAAAATTTTTAAAGCAAAATTTCTTATCTTTTTTTAAAGAAGCATTTCAAGTTCCATATCCTTGAGAATCGTTTGAACTTATTTTAAGACATTGAAAGTATTATCACCTCCTAATTATCTTGAAAATTTGGAAATCATTGGATATGTGCTATAAATGTAATACTATCTTCATTTGCTTTGAAAAGTTTTGTTAAATCTTGGGAGAATGTTTAAGAAAGTTTCCAAATCAATCTTTTGAAATATTTTATAGAGCCCATCTTAATACTTCAAAAGAAAAGTCTTATTCTTCAAAGTGTTTTATTTTCTCAAGGCTCTTGTTCAATGAGAAAGAGAGGAGATGTACTTTCAGATGTTCTTTTGACTTAAGTTTGATCATTCTCAAGGAATATGTGATTTTAATATGAAACCTCTCTATCCTTCTAAAATGCTTTTGAAAATGTAATGTGTTCTTGTAAAATTCTTTTTGAAAGGAGGAAAAGTTTTAAAATGGTTTTTGATTGATGGATTAAGAATAAATATCTTTTGTCTTGTTTTACTTTATGATAATGTGCTTACTTGGTCTTGGCATACATATTTCACTTTGTCCATCTTGTACTTCAATGAGGGGGGCCTAGCTCTTAAGTTGTTTATATTTCTTGGATTACATCCTTGTTTGATTACATAAAGTGTTTTATTGCTATCATATGCTAAATGTTGATGTACCAAAATATGACAAGCTTTGCATGAATAATCTTTTATATCTTAAAAGCATGCTTGTTTTATCTTTCTATTCTTGAATCATAAGTAGAATCGAATAGGGGGAGATAATTATGTTTTGAATAACTTGAATAAGTTTTTGGTTTTGATGATCCTACTCTTTCTGGGATGTTATTGGTTTATCTGTTTTGATGAAAGTGATTATTCATATATATGAGCTGCTAATGTTGAATGCTTATATTTGTTTCTCATGGTTATATCTTTTTTATAATGCCAAAAAGGGGAGAGTATGGACTACATGAGTAAGAGGTAGTGTTGTGCATAAAAAATTTTATGTCATTGAACCTTACTTAATATTTTTTTCTACTTGAACCTCATGCATGGCTTAAGGAGGAGAGTTGCGCATTAAATCATTGATATATATAAAATGCTCTCTTTATCTATTCTGGTTTGTCATCATAAAAAAAAGGAGAGAATGTGAATGCTTATGTCATGAAGATCATGGAAGTTTTGATGATAACAAAGTTAAGTCAAAGACCAAGTTAAAGGGAAAATCAAATAATTTAGTTTATAGGACTTGGAGTCTTTTATGTGAGAAGCTTCCTAGATATCTCAAAATGTTTTATAATGTTTTTGAAAAAGTTCAAATATGTTTTTAAATATTTACAAAGGGTTCTTACATGCTAAAATACACAACAAACATGTTTTGAAAAGTTAGTCATGGTGGTAGTTCAAAACTATGAAAAATAGTCAAGTTTGAGTTTTTGAAAAGTTGACCTTTGGTTACTATTTTGATCATAACTTTCAAAATACTTTGAGTTTTATTGTGAAATTATTTTATATGAAAATAGACTCAAAGATCTTTCCAATGAGTGTCATTTGATTAAAAAGGATGATAAATAAAGAAGTTATGAATGTTTAAAGTCATTTTCCAAGTATTAGAATGCTGTAAACACATTTTTAGCAAATAGAGGCTTGGTAATCGATTACCAAACCTTGGTAATTGATTACCACGTGCCCAAAATGTCCAGAATATGTTTTAAGAGCTTGGTAATCGATTACCAAAGACTGGTAATCGATTGCCACATGCCAAGAGATCCCAAAACATGTTCTGAAAGCTTGCTAATCGATTACCAAGGTATGATAATCGATTACCATGAGCCTGAAACTTAGCAATAACCCTTTTCTATACATTTAATACTGAAACAAATTACCCCCAATGGCTCTTTATCTCAAAACACTATAAATACACATTTTTGGGTCATCTTTTACACAAAACAAACATTGAAAAACATTTTTCTCAATGGTTTAATCAGAGTTTCATCTTATTCCTTTTTGTGCTTTGTTTTTATCAATTATTTGAGATATCTTTGAGACCTTCATAGGACTTTAATTTGTATTATCTATTCTTGTGCGAGTTTTCCTTTCATCTATACATTGATTCTCTATAAAGAGGGTAAGGCATCCCTCAAAGAATTGTAAGAATAGGATATCCCTGGTTGTTGAGGCTCAAGCACAAAGGGTGAGACATCTCAATGTGTGAAGAGTGCTCTAGTTTGTAAAGGTTTCAAGAACTTATTCAAGCTTGAAGTGATAGTGAAAATTCTCGAGTGATTTACTTAACAACTAAACATAGGCCACAAGTGGTTGGTTGCTGAACCAAGATAAATTCTCAAGTTTGTTTCTCTCTTCCCTACACTCTTTATATTTTATGTTAACTTAATTTAGGCATGTTCCGCTGTATTTATTAATTGGGTGATTTAAAATGCTTAATTTTTTAATGTTATTTTAAAAACTTATGATCACCCAATTCACCTCCCCTATTGGGTAATGGTTGCCATGATTAACAACTAGAATCTAACTTCCAAATAACTTAAACTCTCTCATTTTACTTCTTTTGATTCATTTCTATCCCATGTCATCCTTACTAATAAAATATGTCTTTGGTTTAAGGAAGATATGTTTAACTAATTAACTATCAAATTTATTATGCAATCCCATAATTAAAACTAAGTACAACTAAATCTCAAGGAAACAAAATTACACAAGCATAGTTTATCAACCTCATTCTATTTCCTATTCTTCAAACAATTAGGATTCAAAAGAAAATCCTCAAACTTTAAATGGATACAAAACTATTATTTCAAAAAGTAAGCTAAGCTCCATAGATTCTTGTCCAGTATTTTACTTTTCAGAAGTCTCTTTCCCTATCGGCAATAGTGTGTCTAGTTGATGCTATTGGCTTCTGGCTCACAGAATAACATATATTGAGTTGATCAGTCTCAATATCATGTAAACAGTGCAACAAAAATTTCTAACAATCACACCTAAGGCAATTATATATATCTAAACTAACTACACATCTCTTCATTAGTGACTAGAAAACTATGATGCATAATATAAATCAGAAACGTCTAATATGCCACAAGCATAGCCAGTCCATACCTCAGGTTCAATAGAATGAACTGCTATGATATCATAATGTAACATCTCAATACTAATACTAATAGTATATCTGCAATTACACATTAGTAATTAGGATTAGGCACGTCATTTCTAAACTAATAACATTTATTTGTAAATACATTTATTTCATAAGTAAAAATATGAGCCTACTATGAGAAAATTATAATATAAATATACTTAGAATGATCATTATACAAAATTGTACATCACAATACATTAATTACATAATATGCCTCCAAGGCACTATTGATACTATTTATATACAAATTTTTGTACAAAATTGGAATCTAACCAGTCCACGTTCATTTTATTCATCTCCTTGCTGTAGAATCATTTTCTGAAATTATTATGGAAATATAATACAAAAAAGGGTGAGAATTCTAAAATTCTCAGTAATTCTAGCATGTACAATGTTATCACAATAATTTCACCTGCTTTGGGAAAAATCATTTCATTAAATATATAAAATATAACATAGAAAGGTGGCAAAAAGTCAAAACAGGTCCTTTCTCTTTCTGAGGTAGAAATCTAATTATTATCATTACTAAATAATTTATAAACAATCATCATAATATACAACATAAGATGCATTCATATTAAACTTATAAGATATGAGCCATAGCTCAATATCACCATATTAGTTACTTATTTTCATATCAATTCTATGATCAATATCTAAATCATTCATATCATAATATAGAAATACTCAATCACGTATAAATTTATTACTAATGCCCATTATCCAACATCAAAGATTATATTGGGATGCAAGATTCATATCTAACATATTTCTTGGATAACCTCATATCACAAGTAATATATTCAATATCTATTGGTATTCTCATATCATGAGATTATACTTGGTACGTATATATTTATATATTTAGGATTCTCTCATTCACGAGATTATATCCAATACTCATGCATGAGAATATTCTCATACATGAGGCTATAACTAATTCTATTCAAGATATTCTCATACCATGAGTTTATATCCAATATCTATGCAAGATACTCTTATACACAATGTTATATCTTCATCACTCATGCACGAGTATATTCTCATACACAAGATTATATCCATCCCTCATACATGAGGTTATATCTCATTCATTTCACGATGCTCTCATACACGAATTTATATCTATTACTAATATACGGAGATATTCTCATACTCGAGATTATATCTCATTCATTTCAGGATACTCTCATACTCAAGGTTATATCCTATACATTTTAGGATACTCTCATACTCGAAGTTATATCTCATACAATACTCTCATACTCGAGGTTATATCCAATACATTTCAAATATTGGCTCAACCTTATGGTTTAAGGGAGCAATTCTTAATTCATTATTCAAATACAACTCAACTTTGTATTCCAAAGGAGCAATACAAATTCTATACACAATAAGTGTACAATACCATTCATTCATCGCAATTTCATATGCATCCATTCCAATATTCTAGTGCATTCCAAAATCATTTCATGAATAAACCAAGTGCACCATATTTTCATTATTCAAATAAACTAAATACATAATTATGTCATTTCACCTTTATTCTAGGTGTGCCTAAATATCATATAAACTTTCAATTGATCCCCTTAAAGTAAAATACTCTGTTTTCTCAAAATAAGGAGTTGGTAATTGATTACTATTCATGGTAATCGATTACCACATGCTAAATCATCAAAATAGAGGCTTGGTAATCAATTACCAAGCCATGGTAATCGATTACCAGCCGGGCAGAGACTTGGTAATCGATTACCCACATAGAGTAATCGATTACCACTTACTCAACAAGTGTTCCAAAAGCTTGGTAATTAATTACCACGTTTCTAGAAACATGATTCATGGTTTTGTAATTGATTACCCACTTGCGGTAATTAATTACCAGCTGGGTTTTTACAGAAAATAAAGGTTTAAAGTCCATTAGCCCAAAAACCAATCAAAAACCATTATCAAACAATACCATATCTTATTCATATTCTCAAAACAATAACATATAGTGTTTGTCTTCAATAAACAACCCACAAACCCATTTTTATCAATCTCAAATCCATGAAATTACAAAGCTATATCAAGCTCAAAATCATGTATCAAACATGAATATAACATTCTATTTTCATCAAACAAATTATTCACTTCAAACATTCATTCAAGGTACCAATACAAAATCCTAAGAAACCAAAAAAACAAAAAACCGAAAGGATGATAAGAAGACAACCCCTACCTCAACTCCTTTGGTGATGTTATTTCTTTCCTTTTCTTGTTCCTTCTTTTCTTCCTTCTCCTTCTTCTTCCTTTCCTTCCTTCTTTCCTTTTTTCTCTCATTCTGCTCCTTTTCTCTCTCTTTTCTTTTCCTTCCTTCCTTCCTTCCTTCCTTCCTTCATTCCTTCATTCATTCTTTCTTTGTTTTTATCTTCTGTCAAGGGAGAGAATAAGGATAACAACAAAATTTCATTAAAACTGTTATATCTATTAAGAATACTCTAATATTCCATAACCAAGTTTTTTAACTTTCGTAAGTGTTATAAAAAATTTTATGACTTCATCCAGGCCTTATAATCTTCATTCCATAATTTTCTATATACTATTAATTATCACTTAAGCTCTATTACTATTTCTTAAGTTAAGTTAAACCTAAGGAAGTAAACTGATAGGTCAACAGGTATATGCCTTAACTTGTACTCATTTCCAAAATAATCTTCATCCTTTACTTGACATCTCCACAAAATATCATAATTTTTTAGGCTACTTTCCTATTTAATTTGACATTTAAACACTCATTATGTGTTATTAAAAATGCCAAATTAATTTAGTTAATTCCTCAAAATTCACCACAACTCATTCTAACTATTTGTGACTTAGAAATAAATTTTTCTTATTTATTCCCCTCATCTAAACAATTTGTGCTAAATTCTATGCTAATATAAGCTATTTTTCATATCTTGGATTATAGCATCATATCTAAACTAGCTCAAAAAATTCCCAAAATTAACAGATAAATTACACTAATATTAATGAAATTCTATATCAATTCTTATGACTAATAGGTGTTGAGAATTGTGGATACATCACGTAATGAAAAAAAAAATTCTCACCCAGGATCTATGTGAAAAGAGGACCATAATCCGTGTTTTTGAGTTTACCTCTTGAAGCGAGATGCAAAAACAATCAAGCAAATCACAAGCACCACAAAAACAATGATGCCTCTACGTTATCCACATGAACAGACTTACAAAATGACCAACGTCTGTAGTGTTGGAGTTCGACCTCTCTGTTACAGTGCTAACTGTAAAAAGAAGAGAAACTTGTCACTCTCTCACTCACTATTTCTGTCAAGTGCGGCTAGGTTTTTTTTTTTTTGCATGTCTTGATAGCCCCCTTAGCAGTGCCATTTATAATAGCTGCTGCCTAATGTGAGTGAGAGTAGCAGTAAGGTAAGCTATGCAACCCAACACTCATCTGTTATGAGTCTGGCTCACGATTAAATCCCAGTCCAACTTGGATCCTTATTGCTCCAACTAAGTCTGTTCTAAGTGTGTGACTTTATAGGTTCTCATGACATTGGCAACAATATTAAAATCTCATTTTAATATTACAAGCAGTGAATGATATCTAGCAACACATCGCTGCTACCCAAGTAATAAGAATGTTAGTGATTTGACATAACATTTCTATAATCAATGTTACTATGTAGTTTAGTCCCTTTGTCCAGTTATCTAGATTGAACACAAGACATGTGTAATATCCCAATATTTACTATCCAGATATATCATCATATAAAAGAATAACCAATACTGGCCATGCTTCTTCTAACATGCAATAACTAAAACCATAACATTTATACAAATAATTATGGAGAGTCACGATAACAAAAGTTATATAATACATCAGAGCCAGAAAGGGCATAATTTTATACATAACTCAAAACAACTAAGCGAATATAAAATATATACAAGCTTAGTCCAAAACAGCATCTATACTATGCAAGTTCTCATACACCTTCTTCTTCCCTTTCAAAGAACTTGCACCTGGATTTACATGGCAACACAATTAGGGTGAGAAATAACATATCTTAGTTGAAGTATTCCAATACCAAGACTTTATACAATCATACAGATTACACAACCTTAAGGTTAACACTTCAATCACAGAAGTACACAATTACCCATACAATTGCAATGTCATGAGTTTATGTCATGGCCACAATCGCCCATACAATTGTCATGCTATGCCTAATTATGTCTAATGAGTATGTCTATACAATTCCTAAAAGTGAATACTATTTAAAAATGTCATAAGCCCTTAGACGTATTAAGGAAATTACTCACCTCAACTACTCTAGGTTATGTTATGATATGTCATGAATTACAGGCATAGTGAGGATATGACTCACCTACACTACCCGTCAATACAAACAGAGGATATTACTCATCTCACTGTTCAATAATTTATAGGGAGGATATACTCACCTCCACTAACCAGCATTCATGATGAGGTGTGTAATGCCCTTTTTTGGGAGGGAACGTCACATTGTCAATTACAATGTGAAAATAAAATTATATAAGTTAAGACCCGTTTATTATTATTGTAATACAAATTTACTTGATTATAGTTATGTAATTAAATTGGTGAATATTTTCTTTTGTTACAATGACAATAATTAATAACCACAGTGATGAAACATAAATGGAAATAGAGAGTAAACAAAAGTAAAGCATACACTGAATTAACTTTGCATATTCATATATATATATATATATATATATATATATATATATTATATTTGTCAAACTGTTTGGTTACAAAACCTGATATACCAAAAAGCAAAACTATACCTGCCCCAAAGGATTATACATACACATCCCCACGGTATCAGAAATATACAGCCCACTACAAAAGACATTAGTCCCCCAAAATAAAAACACTAATAGCCATCAGTAGCTACCAGTAATATCAGTCCCTCAGATGAAGAGGAATCGTGTCAGGATCCTCCGCTAGGTCATCCTCAGGGACCTCCTCGGGGTCTTCCTCATCCGAGGAAACCTCCATAGGAGCCATAGAGCTACAGGACGGTGCCCGAGCTATGGAATCAAAAGAGTCCTCCTGCGGGGTGCTGTTATGGTCACCCCATATCTCCCATATGGGCAGATAAAACTCCAAACGCAGGCTGATGCAACAAGTAAAGGTCGGCGGCTCATGACGCCTCCAGGCAAAAGTAATCGACACGTCTCCTAAGTAGACGCAGCGCTCGGAGTTAAAGTTGATGTGCCAACATTCCGGCCCTCCAAGGAAAGTCAGGTACACATCACCTAGAAATCCACACATGCGTGCCTCCATGATTCACAGTAGATGCTAGTCGCGAGTAGGCCAGAAGCCAAGGAAATTGGGAGCTTCACCTTCTTTGTCGTCGTCTTCGATGGAACACAATATACAGATGGGAAATAATAGAAAGACAGGGAAGAGGTAAGACATCCTACCATCATTACCAATTATAGCAACAAGAAACAAAACGGCGCAAAGCACCCACACAGCATTTTTTACAGCAATAATGATAATAAACATTAAGTAGTAGTAATAATCAACAAAGCAGTTCTAGACAGTTATATATATCAGTAATACAACAGTTCCAATTATAATAATAATAAATGCCAGATAATTCATGGACCCACTATGCACATGCATACAAAGTCAAAATCCTACTCCATGGAACTAGACTCAAACAGTCGGAGAGAAAAATCAGGAGACATTTCTGCAACTCACGCCATGCCAAAGTGCTATAATTCATCAGTTTATCCACGTGCACATCATGGCATTGTACAGACAGTCTACACTAGATCACGATATAGGACAGTGCCCAGTCAAGATTGTTGGTGCGTTTGCATCGATCTGCCCCACAGACAAAAGAGCTACCAACTGTCCATTGCAGGGTACCCACACCCCAACGCCCCCATGGTCAACAATAGACCTACACTAGTCTACTCGCCGCACAAGGTGTGTTCAACTCTTAGGCAACTCGGCTTTAACACAATCCAAACGGACATTTATGATGCATACAAACTCCATGCATAATCGGGTATTATCATCATCACATACTCTTTCACAATACGCCACAATTGGCCAAAGTAAGCATCAACACGAATATTGGTCGCTCACATGGACCCACAATATCATAATATTGAAATTAAATAAATTAATACATTTTTAAGATTTATTATGAATTCTTACTTAAAATTAGTCTTTCTTTGAAGGTTCATCTCTAATTGAATTCTCATAATTAATTAAATTTTCTAATGTAATTTATTCTCATACACTTAGGAGGTTATTCTAAGATCTCAAAGTCTCACACTCTCTTGTTCTTGCCCTAATTAAAATTTTCCTAAGTCTTCTGAAAATTCCATTCTTAATTCTTTAAAATTTATAAATCTCAAAGTACAATTAAATTTTCCAATTTACTAATCCTTGCATCCTATTACCATTAATTTAATCACTAGGTGTTAGGTGATAAATTTTAATTTTGGATTCGATGGAGAAAATGCCTCTAGTGTACAAATGTGAGGCTACCTTTCGACGAAAAATAATATGATAGAATGATGAAAGATGTCAGCCATAATGTGATTTGGTGACGAAAATGGCTATGTTACAATTTGACAGAATCAATGTTGATAGGAAAACATTATTTGACAAGAATGGCTAAAAGTCAAGTTCTGTCGAATGAAGATTCTGTCGAATGAAGATTCTGTCGAATGAAGATCAATTCTATAGAATGATGCATAAAGCTGTCGAATATGCTAGAAGGTCAGTTCTGTCGAATGATGTATAAAGCTGTTGAATATGCTAGAAGGTCAGTTCTGTTGAATGATGTATAAAGCTGTCGAATATACTAGAAGATCAACAGAAATCCTAATTCGACGGATGAGTGTTGACGTTGGAGAAATCTTCTAAGTGTTGAACCGACGAAAGTACTAAATGGTCAGAAATTCTAATTCGACGGATATTGACATTGGAGAAGTTTTTCTCATGTTAAACTGACGAAAGTGCTAAATGGTTAGAAGTTGGTTTTGTTAAAAGTTGGGCAAGGTACTAGTGTTGAATATGTGACATACAACTGCCGTATACGTGTCTAATTTTTAGGAGTCAGTTATTTTCATAGTTTACCTATAAATATTAGGATTCACGATGTACAAAGGGTTGGATACTTGATTGAAATCCTAAACATCTCACTCAAGTAGATACATGAATACATATCAAAATTTTCTCTTCATTAATTACATAATATACACTTGATTAATTATGAATTCCAATTGTTACAATTGTTCACCTAGAACCCCAAATTTTGGGCCTCAAAACCGTGGCTAGGGGTGTTCACATCCAAACCAATCCAAACAAAAAACCAAAAATCGATCCAAAAAAATCGAAAACCGATGAAAATCGAAATAAATTGGATTAATTTGGATTAAGTTTTTGAAAAACCGATCGGTTCGGTTTGGTTTTCGGTTCAATTTTATAAAACCGATCCAAATCGATCCAAATCGATTTTACACTTAAAATTACCTAAATATCCCTAACTAAACCTATCCCTCCATTGGCCCAATGGCCTATTCCCCCCCACCACTTCGGCACAAACGTGAGTGTGAGACAAAGACACTCTTCACTTCCCCTTGTTGACTGTATTAGTATGTTGTAATTGCTAACTCAATTCCAAGAAAGATTACAATTGGTAAATTGTCATTTTAATTTTATTTGTTTAAATTCTGAACTTTGAAATTATTGCTGAATTTTATTTGTTTGTATGACTTTATGAATGGTTTGTAGTTTAGAATTTGAATTATATTGTTGTTGTGTATTATTCTAATTTAGATTGCATTTTTATTATGTTATTGGACAAAAACTGAATCATCCAATCCAATCCAAACCGATTAAAATTGGTTTGAATTGGATCGGTTTGACTATTGGAATTCATCCAATCCAAACCGAACCGATGATACTTACCTTACTTGGATCGGATGATTTTTTGCCTCCAAACCGATCCAAAAACGGTCCGTGGCCACCCAAGGGAAAATCCAACATCAATTTCTTCCATTTCATGCATTCTAATCCAATCCAATATATCAATATACACAAACAAACAATCTAATAACATAAACACATTATAAACAACATGCAAACATACTAATCATGCAAACAAAGAATAACCCTCAATAGGATTTTCTCACAATCAATCACAAACAAGGTTTCTAAATGCTAATAGAGGTTGAGGAGGAGTGTCTTCCTCTTACCTAAGTGAAGAACAAACAAAGAACTCCCTTGAACCCCTTTGGATTTTCGGATTTGGTTCCTTCAAGAACCCTAAAATTTCAAACTCATTAAAATAGCACTATTGCTTGAAAAATAAAGCATGGGTGGTCACAAGGAAGACCATAGAAATGAAAATAAGGAAAGGGAAGTGAAGAATCAAGAACTTACCCAAAGAACTCTAAGCTTGAAGCTTGAAGAAAATGGTGAAAATGATGGATTTTCAAAGAACGACAAACTAGAAAAGTGTTTAGGAGAGGGAGAGGATTAAGAAAATGGGGTTTGATGAAAATTTTGTGATGGATGAGGGCATTATGGAGTGGTGGCCGTGAGCCTTGGTAGAGAGAAGGAGGGGAAAAAACTTGAAAAAGATGAAGGTAGAGAGAGAAAGTGCATAGGAAATAAAGGTGGTAGCTTTTGGGTGTTTGAATTTGGTGTAGTATAATTAATTAAGTGAAAAGCACAAATTTCCCCTTATTTGGGTGCTGCTGCCATGACCATGGAAAGAGGAGAGAGGGAGTGATTAGCTTCCTTTGGAAGCTTGGAGGAAATTTCCAAGAAGCTTCCTTGAGAAGCTTTGCACAATTCTCAATAAAATGCATAGTAAGCTTGTCTCTTTAATTAAATACATCTGACAGATGATTAATTATACTGTTAGAATTATTTTTCCAGTGAATAAAAGTTACAGTTGATAAAAATAATATTTTATTATTCATCAGATAATTTTATGATACAGTGATTTTATTTATCAGATAAAACCTCAAAAAACACAAACCTCGCAAACTATGCCCGGCCTTGGGTTTAGTAAGATCCCCCATCGACACGTTGACAGTTCAAGGTTTACCAGCCACAGGAAAAACATTTCGTTATCCCAGCTCCGCTCAGTGCGCACGCAAAATGAGAAATATACTATAATATTTGACGCTTTCAGAAAAATCCACAAAAATTCTTAAAAATCACAAATATGAAAAAATGATTGTTCATCATAAAACAAGCAATTTTTTGGAGCGTTTGATTGACTTTGCTCAATGCGCATGCAAAACGAGAAATATATTAAAATATTCAGCATTTCCGAAAAATTTCACAAAAATTTCCAAAATTTATAAATATTATAAAATGATGGTAAATGATAAAATAAACAATTTTTGGGATGTTACAACACTCCCATTCTAAAAAAGAATTTCGTCCTCAAAATTTGCATACCTTATAATAATTGTGGGTGTTGCTCCTTCATCTTGTCTTCTAGCTCCCAGGTTGCATCTCCAGTCACCTTGTTCCAGATTACCTTCACCAATGATATCTCCTTACCTCTCAACTGCTTTATCCTTCTATCCTTGATTCTTACAGGAGACGCCTCATAAGTTAAGTTCTCTTTTAATTGTACTGTATCCGGTGCTATGATATGACTTGGGCCAGGAAGGTATTTTCGAAGTTGTGACACATGGAAAACATTATAAATGTTCGCAAGGAAAAGAGGTAAGGCTATTTGATAGGCTACAGGACCTACTCGGTGAATGATTTGGTATGGTCCAAGGAATTTTGGAGTGAGTTTTCTAGATTTTAAGGCCTGGCCTACCCCAGTCGTAGGTGTGACTTTCAAGAATACATGCTCACCTTCCTCAAACTCAAGAGGCTTTCTTCTCTTATCTACGTAACTCTTTTGTCGGCTCTGAGCCATCTTCATCTTCTCCTGAATCATCTTAACCTTCTCAGTTGTTTGCTGTATAATCTCTGGTCCAATAGTAAGGCGCTCGCCATCTTAGTACCAATACAATGGTGTTCGACACTGTCGTCCATACAAAGCCTCATAGGGTGCCTTCCCTATGCTCGAATGATAACTGTTGTTGTAGGTGAATAATATCAATGGTAGAACGTCATCCCAACTTCCAGTCTGTTCTATGGTGTAAGCCCTAAGCAAATCTTCCAAAGATTGGATTGTCCTTTCTGATTGACCATCGGTCTGTGGGTAATAAGTAGAACTCAGACGTAACTTTGTCCCTAACGCTTCTTACAAACTCTTCCAGAACTGTGAAGTGAATCTCAGATCCCTATCCGAAACAATACTCGTAGGCACACCGTGCAGTCTGACAATCTCTCCAATATAGATATGAGTCAGTCTCTCCAGTTTGTATCTTATGTCGATCGGGAGAAAATGTGCTGATTTCGTGAGTCGGTCCACGATTACCCAAATCGAGTCATGACATTTTCTTGTCCTTGGCAAACCCACTACAAAATCCATTGCAATGCTGTCCTACTTCCATTCAGGAATAGACAATGGTTGCAGCTATCCTGCCAGTCTTTGATGTTTCTTAGCTTTCTGATAAACCAGACAGGTCGATACACATCTAGTGACGTCGCTCCTCATTCCATGCCACCAGAACAACTTCTTCAAGTCTTGGTACATTTTCGTTATGCCCGGATGCATATTCAACTGGCTTGCGTGAGCATGGTTAATGATATACTCTCTAAGATCTTAATCTCGGGGAATACAGACTCTACCTCAGAATCTCAGAATTCCGTCTGTTCCTTCCGCAAATGTTGTTTTGTTGCCTTCCATCATTAGCTCTCTCACTTCTTGCAAGTACTTGTCAACCTTCTATTTTTCCCTTATGTCATCCATCAGCTCACTTGAGATGGTAACCATATTCATGTAAATCTTCCCTAGTTCTAACTCCACAAAAGACCATGTATCTCTGAACTACTCTATCAGGTCTTTCTCCTTAATCATCAGGGCAGATACACTGATCATCTTTCTACTCAAGGCGTCTGCCACGATGTTGGCCTTGCTAGGGTGATACAGAAGTTGGAAGTCATAGTCCTTCAGGAACTCTAGCCACCTTCGTTGCCTCATGTTCAACTCTTTCTGATCATACAAATACTTCAGACTCTTGTGATCACTGAAGATATTGAACGTCGCTCCGTAGAGAAAATGCCTCCATATCTTCAGAGCAAAAACTACAACCGCTAACTCCAAGTCATGCGTCGGGTAGTTCTTCTCGTGTACCCGTAATTGCTTCAAAGCATAAGCCACTACTCTTCCATGCTGCATAAGTACAGATCCTAGTCCTTGGTATGATGCATCATAATACACCTCAAACTGTTCATTCGGATCAGGTAGCACTAACACTAGCGAGGTAGTCAGTCGATTCTTCAACTCTTGAAAACTCTGTTCACAGTCGTTGGTCCACTCGAAAGCTTGGTTTTTCCTTATGAGTTATGTAAGAGGTCCTGCAATCTTGGAGAATCCTTCAATGAACCTCCTATAATATCCAGCAAAACCCAGAAAGCTTCGGATCTCCGTTACTGATGTAGGCCTTTCCCATTGTAGCACTGCCTCCACTTTCGATGGATCCACCGCAATCCCATCCTTCGAGATCACGTGACCCAAAAACTTAACTTCTTCCAGCCAAAACTCACATTTTGACAGTTTGGCATACAGTTCCTTCTCCTTCAGAATCTGAAGAACTATATTGAGGTGTTTAGCATGGTCCTCCTGATTTTGAGAGTATACCAGAATGTCATCAATGAATACCATAACAAATCTGTCCAAGTAAGGATGAAAGATTCGGTTCATGTAGTCCATAAAGATAGCTGGTGCATTCGTTATGCCAAACGGCATCACAAGATATTCGTAATGATCGTATCAGGTACAAAAAGTAGTCTTGGGTACATCCTCCATCTTTACTCGTATCTGATGATACCCAGATCGCAAGTCGATCTTTGAAAACACTGCTACTCCCTTCAGTTGGTCCATTAAATCATCAATTCTTAGGAGTGGATATTTATTCTTGATCGTCACCTTGTTCAGCTGCCGGTAGTCCACACACAATCTTGATGAACCATCCTTCTTGTGAACTAATAGTACTGGTGCTCCCCACGGTGACATACTCGGTCTGACAAATTGCTTTTCCAAAAGCTCCTCTAGCTGTTTCTTGAGCTCAGCTAACTCTGTTGGTGCCATCCTATACGGTGCTATAGACACGGGACCAACTCCCGGTACAAGGTCGATAACAAACTCTATCTCTCGAGCCTGTGGTAAACCAGGTACATCCTCAGGAAAGACTTTCGGAAACTCATTCACCACTGGAATTGTGTTCACATCAACCTCGCCCTCGACTTTCAAAGAAGACAGTAGCATGTATCCTTGAGCTCCTTCTTTCAAGAAAGCTTGAACTCAGTTGGCCATCAGAAATCTAGAATTCTCATCTATGGGAAAAACTATGGTCTTTCTGGAATAGTCTAACAGAACATGGTTGGAAGACAACTAGTCCATCCCTAAGATAATATCTAGTTGGGAAAAGGGTAAACAGATCAGATGGACCGAAAAGGTTTGACTTTCAACAATCAATGGACAATTTAGATAGACTTTGGTAGTAATTACCAGTTTATTAGTAGGGGTAGAAACAGTTAAGTCAAAAGGTAAAGACGACACAGGTAGACCAAGTCTTTGCACACAGTTATATGATATGAAAGAATGGGTTGCCCCAGAGTCATATAATATAGTTAAAAGATTACCTTCTATGGTGCCTTCCCCTTGTATCAAATCTTCGGATTCGGAGGCTTCAACTCCGCTCATAGTGTAAACTCGCCCTCTAGCTTGTGGTTTCTTAGCTCTCGCAGTATTAATCGAAGGTTCAGCCTTCGCCTAATTGTAATCTCGGGACACGTGGCCAGGTTTGTCACATCTAAAACAAATGACTCCCTCTATGGTACAGTCCCTCGTGAGATGGTCTTTTCCACACTTCATGCATTTAGAAGAATACGCCGTGTTTTGGCCAGTCCGGTTCCCAGTAGAACCTCCACCTGAGCCTCCACCCATTGTCTGTTGTTGATTTCCCATTAGTCGGGAATACGGCTTCTTCTGGAAGCGGTTAGAACTGTTACCGCCACTTCTCTGGAACCTCGTAGGCCCAAAGTTTCTGTTCCTCGTATCTCTAGATTGCTCTAGAGCCTCTACAACACAGCAAGTATCTAGTAGTTCTGAGAACTCCTTGATCTTCAAGGTGATTACAGCCTTCTTCACCTCGTACCTCAGTCTTTCTGTGAATCTCCGACATTTCCATGCTTCATTTGGTTGATCTTGAGAGTACGTTGAAAACTGTGACAAGTCTTCAAATTTGGCCGCATATTCACTAACAGTCATATTCCCTTATCGTAAGTTGAGAAATTTTGACTCCTTCGCGTGTCTTGCACTTGCAGGAAAATACTTATCTAAGAATTTCTCCTTGAATAAACCCAAGTAATCTCGCGGTTCGCAGCTTCCAGCATCCTCTGCACTCCATTCCACTAGTTTTCAGCATTGCCCACCAGCATAAAAGCTGCATAGGTCACCTTCTTATCCTCAACGCAGTTTATCCCCCGAAAGACTTTTTCTAACTCCTTCATCCATAGACTAGCCTTGTCCAGATCAAATTCTCCTTTGAATTGAGAAGGGTTGTGGCGTCGAAACTCCGCCAAGTTCTGAGCATCTACAGTAGCCTCGAGCTGTTGAGCAGCTCGTTCTTGTTATTGTGCAACTCTCTCTTGCTGCTGAGCAACTTGTTCAGTTTGTTGTGCGATGGCCTCAGCCATCCTCTGCATCACCGCTATAGCTGCTGCCATGTCTTCCCTTCGCACCATCTTACTTTCTCAGATCGGGTTAGCTAAAAACATAGAAAAGTCAGTCATATCCACTAAGAATATCAAACAGTACATCTCTGCGTTTGATTTTCAGAGAATACACAACACAAACAAGACAAACTCAATCACAGGACCCAAAGAAACATAAACTGGGGACCCAAAGAAACATAAATTGGGGCTCTGATACCAACTTAATATAACGCCCCTTTTTAGGAGGGAACGTCACATTGTCAATTCCAATGCGGAAATAAAATTATATAAGTTAAGACCCAGTTATTATTATTGTAATACAAATTTACTTAATTATAGTTACGTAATTAAATTGGTGAATATTTTTTTTTGTTACAATGACAATAATTAATAACCACAGTGACAAAACATAAATATAAATAGAGAGTAAATAGAAGTAAAGCATACACTGGAATTAACTTTGCATATTCATATATATATATTTGTCAAACTGTTTGGTTACAAACCCTGGTATACCAAAAAGCAAAACTATACCTGCCCCAAAGGATTATACATACACATCCCCACGGTATCAGAAATATACAGCCCACTACAAAAGACATTAGGCCCCCAAAATAAAAACATTGGCAGCCATCAGTAGCTACCAGCAATATCAATCTCTCAGATGAAGATGAATCGTGTCAGGATCCTCTGCGAGGTCATCCTCAAGGACCTCCTCGGGGTCTTCCTCATCTGAGGAAACTTCCATAGGAGCCACAGAGCTACGGGACGGGGCCCGATCTGTGGAATCAAAAGAGTCCTCCTGCGGGGTGTAGTAGCGGTCACCCCACATCTCTCGCATGGGCAGATAAAACTCTAGCCGCAGGTTGATGCAGCAGGTAAAGGTCGACGGCTCATGATGCCTCCAGGCCAAAGCAATCGACACGTCTCCCAAGTAGATACAGCGCTCGGAGTTAAAGTTGATGTGCCAGCATTCCGGCCCTCCAAGCAAAGTCAAGCACACATCGCCTAGAAATCCATGCATGCGTGCCTCCATGATTCACAGTAGATGCTAGTCGCGAGCAGGCCAGAAACCGGGGAAATCGGGAGCTTCGCTCTTTTTGCCGTCGTCTTCGATGGAACACAATATACAGATGGGAAATAATAGAAAGACAGGGAAGAGGTAAGACATCCTACCATCATTACCAATTATAGCAACAAGAAACAAAACGGCGCAAAACGCCCACATAGCATTTTTGACAACAATAATGATAATAAACATTAAGTAGCAGTAATAATCAACCAAGCAGTTCCAGGCAGTTATATATATCAGTAATACAACAGTTTCAATTATAATAATAATAAATGTCATATAATTCATGGACCCACTATGCATATGCATACAAAGTCAAAATCCTACTCTATGGAGGTAGACACAAACAGTCGGAGAGAAAGATCAGGAGACATGTCTGCAACTCAGCTGCCGCGGCCAAAGTGCTATAATTCACCAGTTTATCCATGTGCACATCATGGCATTGTACAGACAGTCTACACTAGATCACAATATAAGACAATGCCCAGTCAAGATCATTGGTGCATTTGCATCGGTCTGTCCCACAGACGGACAGAAGAGCTACCAACTGTCCATTGCAGGGTACGGGCTCCCCAACGCCCCTATGGTCAACAATAGACCTACACTAGTCTACTCGCACTCACACAAAGGTGTGTTCAACTCCTAGGCAACTCGGCCTTAACACAGTCCAAACGGACATTTATGATGCATACAGACTCCATGCATAATCAGGTATTATCATCATCACATACTCTTTCACAATACGCCACAATTGGCCAAAGTAAGCATCAACACGAATATTGGTCACTCACATGGACCCACAATATCATAATATTGAAATTAAATAAATTAATACATTTTTAAGGTTTATTATGAATTCTTACTTAAAATTGGTCTTTCTTTGAAGGTTCATCTCTAATTGAATTCTCATAATTAATTAAATTTTCTAATGTAATTTATTCTCATACACTTAGGAGGTTATTCTAAGATCTCAAAGTCTCACACTCTCTTGTTCTTGCCCTAATTAAAATTTTCCTAAGTCTTCTGAAAATTCCATTCTTGGTTTTTTAAAATTTATAAATCTCAAAGTACAATTAAATTTTCCAATTTACTAATCCTTGCATCCTATTACCATTAATTTAATCACTAGGTGTTAGGTGATAAGTTTTAATTTTGGATTCGACGGAGAAAATGCCTCTAGTGTACAAATGTGAGGCTACCTTTCAACGAAAAATAATATGATAGAATGATGAAAGATGTTAGCCATAATATGATTTGGTGACGAAAATGGCTAAGTTACAATTTGACAGAATCAATGTTGATAGGAAAACATTATTTGACAAGAATGGCTAAAAGTCAAGTTTGTCGAATGAAGATCAATTCTGTCGAATGATGCATAAAGCTATCGAATATGCTAGAAGGTCAGTTCTGTCAAATGATGTATAAAGCTGTCGATTATGCTAGAAGGTCAGTTCTATCGAATGATGTATAAAGTTGTCGAATATACTAGAAGATCAGCAGAAATCCTAATTAGACGAATGGGTGTTGACGTTAGAGAAATCTTCTAAGTGTTGAACTGACGAAAGTACTAAATGGTCAGAAATTCTAATTCGACAGATATTGACATTGGAGAAGTTTCTCTCGTGTTGAACCGACAAAAGTGCTAAATGGTTAGAAGTTAGTTTTGCTAAAAGTTGGGCAAGGTACTAGTGTCGAATATGTGACATACAACTGCCGTATATGTGTATAATTTGTAGGAGTCAGTTATTTTCATAGTTTACTTATAAATATTAGGATTCACGATGTACAAAGGGTTGGATACTTGATTGAAATCCTAAACATCTCACTCAAGCAGATACACGGATACATATCAAATTTTTCTCTTCATTAATTACATAATGTACACTTGATTAATTATGAATTCCAATTGTTACAATTATTCACAAAGAACCCCAAATTTTGGGCCTCAAAACCATGGCCATCCAAAGGAAAATCCAGCATCAATTTCTTTCATTTCATGCATTCTAATCCAATCCAATATATCAATATACACAAACAAACAATCTAATAGCATAAACACATTATAAACAACATGCAAACATACTAATTATGCAAACAAAGAATAACCCTCAATAGGTTTTTCTTACAATCAATCACAAACAAAGTTTCTAAATGCTAATAGAAGTTGAGGAGGAGTGTTTTCCTCTTACCTAAGTGAAGAACAAACAAAGAACTCCCTTGAAGCCTTTTGGATTTTCGGATTTGGTTCCTCCAAGAACTCTAAAATTTCAAACTCATTAAAATAGCACCATTGCTTGAAAAATAAAGCATGGGTGGTCACAAGGAAGACCATAGAAATGAAAATAAGGAAAGGGAAGTGAAGAATCAAGAACTTATCCAAAGAACCCTAAGCTTGAAGCTTGAAGAAAATGGTGAAAATGATGGATTTTCAAAGAACCACCAACTAGAAAAGTGTTTAGGAGAGGGAGAGGATTAAGAAAATGGGGTTGGATGAAAATTTTGTGATGGATGAGGGCATTATGGAGTGGTGGCCGTGAGCCTTGGTAGAGAGAAAGAGGAGAAAAAACTTGAAAAAGATGAAGGTAGAGAGAGAAAGTGCATAGGAAATAAAGGTTGTAGCTTTTGGGTGTTTGAATTTGGTGTAGTATAATTAATTAAGTGAAAAGCACAAATTTCCCCCGTTTGGGTGCTGCTGCCGTGACCATGGAGAGAGGAGAGAGGGAGTGATTAGCTTCCTTTGAAAGCTTGGAGGAAATTTCCAAGAAGCTTCCTTGAAACTTCCTTGAGAAGCTTTGCACAATTCTCAATAAAGTGCATAGTAAGCTTATCTCCTTAATTAAATATATCTGATAGATGATTAATTACATTATTAGAATTATTTTTCCAGTGAATAAAAGTTACAGTTGATAAAAATAATATTTTATTATTCATCAGATGATTTTATGATACAGTGATTTTATTTATCAGATAAAACCTCAAAAAATATAAATCTCGTAAACTGTGCCCAGCCTCGGGTTTAGTAAGATCTTCCATCGACATGTTGACAGTTCAAGGTTTACTAGCCTCAGGGAAAACATTTCGTTATCCCGGCTCCGCTCAGTGCGCACGTAAAACGAAGAATATACTATAATATTCGACACTTTCAGAAAAATTCACAAAAATTCTTAAAAATCACAAATATGGAAAAATGACTATTCATCACAAAACAAACAATTTTTCGAAGCGTCTGACTGACTCTGCTCAATGCGCCCGTAAAATGAGAAATATATTAAAATATTCAGAATTTCTGGAAAATTCCACAAAATTTTCAAAATTTATAAATATTATAAAATGATGATAAATGATAAAATAAATAATTTTCGGGGTGTTACATGGTGTTACTTACCTCACTGTTCGATCAATTTAAAAATGATATTACTCACCTCCTTACTCAACAACATAGAGAGGATATTATGCACCTCAATATGCTTCAATTAACACAAAAAGGATATTACTCACCTCAATGTGTTTCACAATTGATAAAGAGGATATTACTCACCTCACTACTCAACAAACACATTGAGAGGATATTACTCACCTCACTATGTTCCACAAACATCTCATGCAATACAATTACTAATTACTTCCCATAATTAGCTCCACAATTGATTTATATGCATCTCAAACTCATTTCACAAACACTTCATTAAATACTCCTAAAAGAGTCTCAATACTCATTAAAAAGCATAAAAGGAAGCATCACACGAGTGAGCCCTTCATTTTCCTCAAATAAAGGCTCTGTTCTATTTTATCCAGCGAAGGGCGCTCAGGTGCTCCCCGCCTGCGTACTTAAGCGCGCAACGTGTGACACAAACTCTGCCTAAGCACTGGGCACTTAAACGCCCAGCCATTCAGCGCCTAGGCGCTCACACACAGAATCAATTTCTGTAGAATTTTGCAGAAACGATCACTGTTCCATTGGGAACAAGTGATCCTCCAATCACTCAAATTCATTTTTAAGTGATTTCTAACCTCAAACAAGGTTCATCTACACATAGCAACTCTTATACTACTTCAATTTCATTCAATTCAACCACTTTGTGAATCAAAATCTAACATAAACCTAAACCCCCAAAACTGACCTAAAAGGGAATCAAGGCTTCCAAGTGATGAAAAATTCATCCTAACACATCCACAAATCAGTTTCTAACTCAACCAATCTATCCACATCAAGATTTAACTCAAGAATCACAAAATCACTCTCAAACCTCCATTTCTTCATCAAGTCCCTCAAGAACCAAAAATGAAAGAAATGAATACAAGCTATTCGAACTAAGTTTCCCCTACCTCAATGGCCAGAAATGAAGTTTGAAAGCAGCTCCTCTCTACTACTAAGCTCTTCCTCTTCTTTGCTTGAAGATGGATCTCCTAAAGCTCCTCTATTGGATCTCCTTTGGTGTCTCCTTATTACATCCTTGAAAGAGAAGAGAGAAATGAGAGAAAGTCTCCTTTTGGCCTTAAATAGGCTAAGCAACAGAACAAGAGAGTTGTGCTCTCACTTTGGTCACTTAAGTGACTCACTATTCGCCCGATCAATTAAGAACATTTGGATTTCACCAAACTAAGTTTCCTAACTTCTAATAAGCTTAAAATAAATCTTAAGATTCATTAAAAATATTGTTTCACCCTTTTCACAATTTTCTATATCTGCTGGGGGTCAATCTGGTACTAAAACATGCAACCAGTATGCTTAAAAATATTAAACTAACTCCGATAAATCTCAAACTTTAACCACATCTACTTCTACACATTTTTGACCTAGAAACAAGTTTTCCACACTTATTTCCATTAACTAAGTAGTTTAAGTAAAAAAAAACAGGGCTAAAAATAGCTATATTCCCCACAAAGGGCTACAACAAAGTCACTAAACATGTTCAGACGGTCACAAGATTTTACAGGCATGACTAACTAGTGTTAGGCTACCTCCATAACCATTTTCAAGTCTATCATGATTATCTAGAGTGTTACATTCTCCCCTCCTTTTTAGAATTTTATCCCTAAAATTTAGTTTACCTTATGTAAAAAGTCTTAACAACTAATATACAACCATAGATACAACCAAATTTTAAGAAAACAAAGTTACTAAACATGTACAACCATGTACTCACCTTTTCCCGAACCAAGAGATAGTGATGCCTCCTCACCTTGTAGATTATTGATTCTTCCCCGAGCGATAGGTCTAGCATCTGTCCTGGCTTCTTGCTTCTGAGGACAATCCTTGGCATAGTGTCCCAACTTGCCATACTGAAAACATTTGATCTGGTCAATTGTACAAACTTTGTCCCTGTGGTACCTGCCACACTTGGTACACTTTTCTTGTCAATCATCCCTTTGAACATACTGGCCTTTCTCTGGTGGGTGATTGGATTTAGGACTATCTTTTCCATATCCACCATCCACCTTCTTCTTCTTCTAATGGTTTTGCAAACCTCGCTCTGCCTGAAGTTGGAGATTATTATACTCCACAATTTTGTACTTGTTCACCAAGGATTGAAAATGCCTCATTTCCAAAGGTCTCACTGCCCTTTTCACATTTCCCCTCAATCCAGATTCAAACTTGACATACTTCCAGTTCTCATTTAGATTAAGCCTAAACTGAGAAGAAAACTTAGACAACTTAGAAATTTAGCCTCATACTGCCCAATTAGCATGTCCCCTTGTTGGAGACTAAGAAACTCCCTTTCTTTGTCCTCTTGTAGGCTTCTTGGAAATTACTTTTCCAAAAAGGTATCCTTGAAACTTCCCCTGCAATTAGTGTCCCAAATGCTTCCAACTATCTCCTAGCACTTCTCCACCACTGTTCCGCTTCTTCTCCCAACATAAGGGAAGCGGAGGAAACTCTTTGCTCATTCGAGCAAACTATAACCTCAAAGATATTTTCTAACTTGGCTAACCATACTTCAACTTTCACCAGATCATAGTCGCCTCTGAATCAGAGGATTCATCCTTCTGAATTCCAAAATATCTTGAAAATCCTGACTTCTCCCAATTGGTACGAACCAAGGTAGTACTAGTTCTTCTAACCTCTCTAGCATTCTAGCAGTTACCGCTGCTTACTCTCTCATTGCATTAGTAGTAATAGTTGCCTACTCTGTCTGCTATCTTATGGCATTTGCCATTACCATAAAATCTGTGGCCATTTAAAGGCCTTTATTCTCAGAATTCCTGTTTCTGCTTCCACGCGGTCGCCCTCGTGCTACCATAGGTTCCTGTAAACATAAAGCATTACATATTGATTTAGCTAGGCTCAATATCATGTAACCGTGTAACAGTAACTAAAACAAACATACAGAGGCAAAACATGCAATTTCACTCAAACAATCACATGCAAGAGATAAGAAATGCATAATCATCACTACACATGCATAAGCATAGTCAGTCCATACCCCGGCTCAACAAGATGAACTGCTCTAATACCATAATGTAATATCTTAATATTTGTTATCCAGATATATCGTCATATAAAAGAATAACCAATATTGGTCATGCTACTTCTAACATGCAACAACTAAAGCCATAACATTTATACAAATAATTATGGAGAGCCACAATAACAAAAGTTATATACATACATCACAGCCAAAAAGGGCATACTATTATACATATCTCAAAACAACTAAGTGAATATAAAATATATGCAAGCTCAGTCCAAAACAACATCTATACTATGCTAGTTCTTATACACCTTCTTCTTCTCTTTCGAAGAACTTGCACTTGGATTTACATGGAAACACAATCGGGGTGAGAAATAACATATCTCAGTAGAAGTATTCCAATACCAGCACTTTATACAATCATACAAATTACACAATCTTAAGGTTAACACTTCAATCATAGAAGTACACAATTGCCCATGCAATTGCAATGTCATGAGTTTATGTCATGGCGACAATCACCCATACAATTGTCATGCTATGCCTAATTATGTCTAATAAGTATATCTGTGCAAGTCCTAAAAGTAAATTCAATTTAAAGATTTCATGAGGCCTCAGACATATTGAGGATATTACCCACCTCAAATACTCTAGGTTATGTTATGATATGTCATGAATTATCAGGCATAGTGAGGATATGACTCGCCTACACTAGCTATCAATACAAACAGAGGATATTACTCACCTCATTGTTCAACAATTTATAGGGAGGATATTACTCACCTCCACTAACCAACATTCATGATGAGGAATTACTTACCTCAACATAACAAGGAATTACTTACCTCATTGATCAATCAATTTAAAGAGGATATTACTCACCTCCTTATTCAACAACATACAAAGGATATTATGCACCTCAATATGCTTCAATCAACACAAAGAGGATTTTACTCACCTCAATGTATTTCACAATTAATAGAGAGAATATTATTCACCACACTATGTTCCACAAACATCTTATGCAATACAATTACTAATTACTTCCCATAATTAGCTCCACAATTGATTTATATGTATCTCAAACTCATTTCACACACACTTCATCAAATACTCCTAAAAAAGTCTCACTACTCATTAAAAAGCATCAAAGGAAGCATTACACAAGTGAGCTCCTTCATTTTCCTCAAATAAAGGCTCTGTTATGCTCTGTCCAGTGAAGGACACTCAGGTGCTCCACGCCTATGCACTCAAGCACGCAACGCGCGACACAAGCTTTGGCTGGGCACTAGGTGCTTAAACGTCTAGCCATTCAGCACCTAGGCACTCACATATAGAATCAGTTTCTGTAGAATTTTACAGAAATGATCACTTGTTCCATTGGGAACAAGTGATCCTCCAATCACTCAAATTCATTTTCAAGTGATTTCTAACCTCAAACAAGGTTCATCTACACATAGCAACTCTTATGTCACTTCAATTTCATTCAATTCAACCACTTTGTGAATCAAAATCTAACATCAACCTAAACTCCCAAAACTGACCTAAAAAGGAATCAAGGCTTCCAATTGATGAAAAATTCATCCTAACACACTCATAAATCAGTTTCTAACTCAACTAGTCTATCCACATTAAGATTCAACTCAAGAATCACAAAATCACTCTCAAACCTCTATTTTCTCATCAAGTCCCTCAAGAACCAAAAAATGAAAGAAATGAATACAAGCTATTCAAACTAACTTTTGTCCTACCTCAATGGCTAGAAATGAAGTCTGAAAGTAGCTCCTCTCCACCACTAAGCTCTTCCTCCTCTTTGCTTGAGGATGGATCTCCCAAAGCTCCTTTGTTGGATCTCCTTTGGTGTCTCCCAATTGTAGCCTTGAAAGAGAAGAGAGAAATGAGTGAAAAGTCTCATTTTGGCCTTAAATAGGCTAAGCAATAGAACAAGAGAGTCGTGCTCTCACTTTGGTCACTTAAGTGACTCACTATTCACCCGATCAATTAAGAATGCTTAGATTTCACCAGACCAAGTTTCCTAACATCCAACAAGCTTAAAATAAATCCTAAGATTCCTTAAAAATCTTGTTTCATCATTTTCATAATTTTTCATATCTGCTTGGGGTCAATCCGGCACTAAAACACACAACCAATATGCTTAAAAATGTCAAACTAACTCCAATAAATCTCAAACTTTAATCATATTTACTTCCACACATTTGTGACCTAGAAACAAGTTCTCCACTCTTATTTACATTAAATAAGCAGTTCAAGTCAAAAATTGGGGTAAAAACAACTATATTCCCCACAAAGTGCTACAACAAAGTGACTAAACTTGCTCAGACGGTCACAAAATTTTATAGGAATGACAAACTAGTGTTAGGCTATCTTTGTAACCATTTACAAGTTTATCATGATTATCTAGGGTGTTACAGCATGGAACGTGTCACCCTTGTATAGTTCAATCTTTTGTTTCCTAATTCTCGAGTAGACATAGTAATAACAAATGAGATCAATATCTCATATTGACTTATTTGAGTATGGCCATGCATTTCATAGTTTCACTCAATCAGGGAGCCCGAAGATATCACTCCTGTTATGTAAGAGGGAAAAATCTCATCTAAGTTACTTACATCCCTCCGCATGATTCGCAGTATGTCTAATAACTAACTTTATAATCACTTTGTTACATATGATGTTTAATGGGATTAAAACATACAAATCCTCATGTAGGAATCATAGTGATTTCAAGTCAAAGGACCACATACACCATTATCACTATAAGAATCGCTTATGACACTCACATAATGATCCACACAGCGTTCTCATGACGAGTCAGTCTAATACATCATTACTCTAATGTGTATCGATGTAAAGACTTGATATCTCATATTCATGACCCATGAGATATGGCCATCAGTCTACACACATACTAGTCTCAATGAATTATTGTTATCCTAATTAACAATAATACTTGACTAGGAACATTTAAGAACAGTGTTCTGTTTCTATCCAATAGGATCTCACGATCAAATCATCCACTTGATGTCCTACGACATAAAACTTATTATTCTAAGGACTTTATTGTGTATATCATAAATAACACAATAAATGAAATACCTCATATATTAAATAAATAACATAATACAATGTAAGGTAGTACAGTCAAAATAAATTAGCCTCTAGGGCATGCACCAATAATCTCCCACTTGCACTAGAGCCAATCAGGCATATGTCTAATGCTTAAAGATCTAGAGTGACCTTTATACTTTTATTGTGCAGGAGGCTTTGTCAGTGGATCTGCGATATTATTATCTATTGGTACTCTGCATATATTCACATCTCCTTTATTGATGATCTCACAAATGAGATGGAAGCGCATAAGTATATATTTATATCGCTGGTGAGATCTAGGCTCCTTAACTTGTGTAATGGCTCTATTATTATCACAATAGAGGTCCACTGGGTCCATAATCCTAGGACCTACATACACCAAGCTCAGTAATGAACTTCCTGATCCAAACGACCTCCTTTGCTACATTGGAGGTAGCAATATACTCAACCTCTATAGTAGAATCGATGATTGTCTCCTACTTTGAGCTCTTCCAACTCACAGCCCCACCATTCAAGTAATAAACAAAACCTGATTGTGATCTGGAGTCGTCCTTATCAGTCTAGAAGCTAGAATCAATGTAACTTTTTACAACTAGTTCTTCCTCGGCTCCATATACCAAGAACAAATCTTTAGTCCTTGTCAAGTGCTTAAGGATGTTCTTGACAACAATCTAGTGACTCTCACTAAGATCAGACCGGTACTTACTCATCATGCTTAAAGTATACGAGATGTTTGGTCGAGTACATAACATAGCATACATGATAGATCCAATTGCCAATGTATATGGAATCTTGCTCATGCGATCCCTCTCATCCTAGATAGAAGGGGATTAAGCCTTAGATAGGCTTACACCATGTGACATAGGTAAGAGTCTTTTCTTGGATTCATGCATGTTAAACCATCTTAACACTTTGTTAATGTATATACTCTAACTTAGGCCAAGCAGTCTCTATGATCTATCTTTATAGATCCTTATACTTAATAGATAGGTGGCTTCGCCCAAGTCGTTCATGGAAAAGCATTTCCCTAACCATGTCTTTACAGATTGTAGGGTAGGAATGTCATTTTTTATGAGTAGTATGTCATCTACATACAATACCAGAAAGACATTTGTGCTTCCACAAACCTTCTTGTAGACACAAGATTCTTCTTCATTCTTGATGAAACCAAATTATTTTATTGTATCATCAAAATGAAGATTCCAGGTTCTGGGAGCTTGCTTCAATCCATAAATAGATCGTTACAACTTACACACCTTTCTAGTATCCTATGGAGTGGCAAAACCTTCAAGTTGTGTCATGTACACATCCTCGAGAAGATTTTCATTAAGGAATACAGTTTTGACATCCATTTTTTAGATTTCATAATTGTGGTGTGCTGCAATAGCAAGCAAGATCTGAGCGGATTTAAGCATCGCAATTAGGGAAAAAGTCTCATCATAGTCTACACCATGAATTTGCTTGAAACCCTTAGCCACCAATTGCGCCTTAAAGGTATGCATATTACTATCTGTGTCAGTTTTCTTTTTGAAAACCCACTTGCACCCCAATGGGTTTTACCCCTTCAGGTGGTTCAACCAAGGTCCATACCTAGTTGGCATACATGGATTCCATTTCAGATCTTATGGCCTCAAGCCATTTCTCATATTTTGGGCCCATAATGGCTTCCTGGTAAGTCACAGGCTCATCTTGATCCATGAGCAATAAGTCACCTTGTTGGGTCATGAGAAATCCATATCTCTTTGGTTGATGACGTATCCTGTTAGACCTACGCAGGTTTATGCTACTAGAGTAGGTTATTATTTCACATCATTTTATGGAGGCTGCTCTATTTCCACCATTGGTTCGTTGCTACTATGTGAAGTTTGAATTTCTTCAAGTTCTAATTTCCTCCCACTGGTTCCTTTGGAGATAAACTCTTTTTCTGGAAACACAGCAGTCCGTGCGACAAACACATTGCCCTCAGTCAGATTATAGAAATAGTATCCCTTGAGTTCCTTGGGATACTCCACAAAGAAGCATTTATCTGATTTAGGTCTAAGCTTATCAGAAACTTAACGTTTCATATAAGCTTCGTAACCCTAAATCTTCATGAAAGACATACTGGGCTGTCTCCCTGTTTATATCTCATATGGTATCTTTTCAACTATCTTAGATGGAACACAGTTAAGTGTAAAAGCTGCTGTTAATGAGCATATCCCCAGAAGGAGCCTGGAAGATCTGCATAACTCATCATGGATTGGACCATGTCCAACAAGGTCCGGTTCCTCCTTTCAGAAACATCATTCCATTATGGCGTTCCAAGAGGAGTGAGTTGAGAGATTATCTCACACTCTTTCAAATGATCATCAAACTGTTGACTTAAGTATTCACCATCTCGATCTGATCGAAGGACTTTAATACTCTTGTTAAGTTGGTTTTATACCTCATTCTTGAATTCCTTGAATTTTTTAAAGGATTCTGATTTGTGTTTCATAAGATACATAAACTTATATCTATTAAAATTATTAGTAAATGTAATGAAGTATTGAAAACCACCTCTAGCCAGTGTGTTTAAGGGTCTATATACATCACTATATATGAGGCCCAAAAAATCACTAGCCCTTTCACCTTGTCCCATTAATGGGTCTTTAATCATCTTCCCCAATAAATAAGGCTCACATATCTCATATGATTCAAAATCAAATAAGTCAAAGAATCTATCTTTATGGAGTTTAGAGATACGTTTCTCATTTATGTGGCCCAAACAACAATACTAGAGAAAAGTTAGGTTTATATAATTGGATTTGAACTTCTTAGTATTTATGTTACAGACAAGCATTTCGAGATCGAGGACATAAATTTCATTACTCAGTTGTGCACTACCATAAAAAATATCATTCAAATAATTAGAATAACTTTTGTCCTTTATTATGAAAGTAAAACCTTTCTTGTCCAAACAAGAAATAGAAATGATGTTCCTACTAATAGCAGACACAAAATAATAGTTCTCCAACTTAATAATAAGCCCAGTGGGCAAAGATAATAAATAAGTCCCTATGGCTAAAGCAGTAACTTTTGTTCCATTTTCAAATCGTAGGTCGACTTCACCCTTAGCCAATGGTCTATTATTCTTTAGATCTTGCACATTTATACAAATGTGAGACCCACATCTAGTATATAATACCCAATATGCAGAAGTAGGCAAATTGACTTCTATAACAAAAATACCTGAAGTGGAAGTCTTACTTCCTTTCTTCTTCTTAAGCTCCTCTAGGTACCTAGCGCAATTCCTCTTCCAATGTCCAGTCTGACCACAGGGGAAGCATATACCTTCCTTAGCCACTTCGCCCATAGATTTCAAGCCGGAAGTGCTGGGCTTGGATTTCTCCTTACCCTTGCCCTTCCATTTGTCATTGGGCTTCTTTAGCTAGTTTTTGCCCTTAATCTTTTGGACCATCATAGTGGCATTTCTTTTTCCTTTATTAATGTTTTGCTCAGTAGTTCTCAACATGCTTAGAAACTCTAGTAGAGATTTGTCAAATTTGTTTATATTGTAATTTATGACGAATTGACTAAAACTTTTTGGCAACAATTGTAAGACTAGATCAGTGGCCAACTCTTGAACCAACGAGAAACCAAGCCTCTCTAGGTTTTCAAGGTACCTAATCATTTTGAGCTCATGAGCACCAACAGGGCTTTCCTCTACCAGTTTGCACTGAAAAAATGCCTTAGAGACTTCGAATCTCTCATGCCTAACTTGCTCTTGATAGAGCCTCTTCAAGTGCATGATCATATCGTAAGCATCTATGTTCTCATATTGCTTTTGAAGCTCATAGTTCATGGTGGCTAGCATGAGACATTCGACGTCCAAGGCATCATCTTGATGCTTTTTATAAGCACCCTTTTCATCTCTAGGGGCGTTTGCAACTGGTGGCTCAGGAATGGGCTGCTCTAGAACATACAACTTTTTCTCATATTTGAGGATAATCCTCATATTCCTGTACCAGTCTAGGAAATTTGTCCTAAACAATTTGTCCTTCTCAAGGACAGATCACAATGATAAGTTATTTGAAGTGTTTGTTGCTATGGTAATCTATCAACAGAAAATATGCAAAGTATAAGTATCATGCCATAAACATATTTAACAAGGTCTTTAATTAAATATGTTTCCCACTATTTTGTTCAATCAATAACCCTCAACATTGACTCAGAAAATCCCATTGTAAGATTTCTTAGTAGGCCAAGATCCATATTTCACCTAGCTTTGATTAAGCTTTGGATGATCGCTCAAAGTTTGGTTATTTAGGTAGGAAACATTTTCCAATTACATCACATACAACTCTTAGATAGTTAGGTGAATAACCTTTATTCTAGTCCATCTAACGGATAAAGTCTAACTCTATGCCTTTAAGCCTTCAATCCTATTGAAATGACCTAGTTAAGTTAGACCGAATGGTTGGCAGTTGGATATTACATTTATCCCATCGTGTCTTACTAATATAGATAAAGGCATCCTACTTTGGCAGACCTACACTTAATCGATACTAGCCTTGACGAGTGCCACTCATTGGAAGGCATCACACAATGACTTAATATTTGCTTTGAGAGAATTTTTATAATTATTTTTAGATCTCACCATTTATTAAACTATTTAACATACCATAAACATCTATGCATCTCATACATGTAAAGCATAAAAAGAATGTGACATGGTTATGGCCCTTAATGCATTGATTCTCCTAAGCCAATGAGAGTATCAATAACTAAACCTAGGGAGCGAACCAGCTTCACTAAGCGTCTCCCACCAACGTCCTCATACGATGCCATCTTCTTGCCTCCACATCAAGATTACATTGCAAAGTATAAAGAAACCTCATTTTACATACGAGGGGAGTTAGGTGAGAAGAGAATGTATAACTAGAATGTAGAGAGAAAGACACGACACGAAGCCATATTTTAAAATTAACCAAAAAGCATAAAAGGAGGACTAAGGCCATAACCATGCACCATATACCACAAAGAACATATAAACTCTAAAAAAAATCCATTATTATTTTATAAGTCATAAAGCAGAATTGAATATCACACTTTTCGAATAATACACACTATGCAACGGGGTTCGGGGTAGCTCCCCAATGCACGGGGGTCTCGCTGCCCGGGTATCAACTCTTGAACCCTCATAGTCGCGAGGACACGAACACTTCATGTCGCGGGAAAACCCGTAACACTGCTACTATGCTGTCCATAAACTAGGTTTGCTTGACATTAACACTTGATGCCGCTGCAGACCAAGACATGGTTTCTGGAACCCTTGAGCCGTACCGCTATCCAGAAACAAGGTTTGGTTGACACCAACGTTTGATGCTGCCGTAGACCATAAACAAGGTTTCCAGATTCCTTGCCCTACGCCACCGTATATATTATATATATATACCAGAAAACTTCACAAAGACATACAGACATATAAACACATATGAACATGTTTATAGTTTTGAAAACATCATCCTGGTTTCGCATACAATATGTTAAATAGAATATGTTTTCACAAATGATTCATATGTTTTCTGAAATAACATATTAAAGATCATACCTTTTTCCAAAAAGAGAACAATTAAACATGTTATTTCATATAACACATAAACAGCAAAGACCGAATCATGGTTTCACAAGTGGCTCTGATACTACTATTGGGAATTACAGATACATCACGCAGCAAAAAAATAAAATTTCCACTAAGGATCCATGCGAAAAGAGGACCATAATCCGTGTTTTTGAGTTTACCTCTTGAAGCGAGATGAAAAAACGATCAAGAAAATCACAAGCATCGCAACAACAACGATGCCTCTATGTTATCCACACGAATAGACTTGCAAAACATCCAACATCCATAGTCTTGGAGTTCGACCTTTCTACTACAGTGCTAGCTGCAAAGAGAAGAGAAACCTATCACTCTCTCACTCACTATTTCTATCTACTGTGGCTAGGGGCTTTTTTTTTACATGCCTTGACAGCCTCTTAGCAGTGCTATTTATAATAGCTGCTGTCTAAGTGAGGGCAACAGCAAGGTAAGTTGTGCATCCCTAGACTCATCTGTTATGAGTCTGGACCACAATTGAATCTCATTCCAACTTGTATCCTTATTACTCCAACTAAGTTTGTTCTAACTGTGTGACCCTATAGGTTCTCATGACGTTGACAACAATATTAAAATCTCATTTTAATATTACAAGCAGTGAGCGGTATCAAGCAGCACATCACTGCTACCTAAGTAATTAGAATATCAGTGATTTGACATAACCTTTCCGTGATCAATATTACCATGTAGTTTAGTCCCTTTGTCCAAATATCTAGATTGAACACAAGGCATGGAACGTATCACCCTTGTATAGTTTAATCTTTCATTTCCTGATACTCGGGTAGATGTAGTAATAACAAATGAGATCAATATCTCATGTTGACTTATTTGAGTATGGCCATGCATTTCGTAGTCTCACTCAATCAGGGGGCCTGAAGATATCACTCATGTTATGTAGGAGGGATAAATCCCATCTAGGTCACTCACATCCCTCTGCATGACTCGTAGTATGTCCAATAACTAACTTTATAATCACCTTGTTACAGATGACGTTTGATGGCATTAAAACATACAACTCCTCATGTAGGAATCGTAGTGATTTTAAGTTAAAAGGCCACATACACCATTATCAATATGAGAATCGCTTATGACACTCACGTAATGATGCATGCAGCGTTCTCATGACAGGTCAGTCTAATACATCATTACTCTAATATGTACCTATGTGTAGACTTGATATCTTATATCCATGACTCGTGAGATGTGGCCATCAGTCTACGTATATACTAGTCTCAATGTACTATTGTCGTCTTGATTAACAATAATACTTGACTAGAGACATTTAAGAATAGTGTTCTGTTTCTATCCAATAGGATCTCACGATCAAGTCATCCACTTGATGTCCTATGGCATAAAACTTACTATTCTAAGGACTTTATTATGTATATCATAAATAACACAATAAATAAAATACCTCATATATTAAATAAATAGCATAATACAATATAAGCTAGTATGGTCAAAATAAATCGACCTCTAGGGCATACACCAATAATAGGTTTTAGAGGATGTTACATAGGACCAGCAACAAAAGGCTTCGGGTTGAAAAGATGGAAGAGAATTAGGAGGAATGTTGTTAAGGATCTAAATTCGTGTTTAAATTCTAGTAGAATATTGAAGAAGTAAACATAAAAGTTGTAACCTTGCGTCTTAGCATTCCAATGACATCAGAATCACATTGGTTGCATATCTGTAGTTCAAATTATTTCCAAAATACTACACAGAGTTCAAATAGCAAAGTTACACAAATTAGATTTGATTGTGTTTCCTATTTCCATTGATTGACTTCCCTATAAAACAAGATAAAATTAATAGGATACTATCCATATCTAGACTTAATAAATCTCATTAATTATAATTAAAGAGCAAGTGGGAAAGTCATTATATTAATTACTAAATATATTACCACAATAACAATATTTATGATGCGTTAAAATAGGAACAAATCTAATATTTGCAATTAATGGTTAAATCATATAAATTTTGCAATAAAATCACCAAGCCATCTAAAAAGAGAAATTATCATAATTTCTATTGAAAGAGATTAATTAATTATAATTAAGATCTAATACATTATTAATTAAACACAAGAATTATGCATTATTTGTAACTTATCAATTTCTCCCGAAGTTTAGTGATTCATGGGCTTTGTCTTATTGTTCTACGGACTGTGGCTTAACTTTCTACCTTTTCTAGGTGAATTCCTTGCCCCAAGCTTGTTATTCTAACTCTTTTAGTTGTTTCTAAGTCCTAAATTGGGATTTCTAGGTTTTCAACCTAGGACGATTCTTGGCCTTTTGAGGGGTTTCCCTCCTTTTCCTTTGTTATTTTGTCTCTCTATGATGAAGTGTACCAAGTCTTAGGAGGAGGTTTCTTATTCTTGGGATATGGATCTGACAGTGGCTTCTTGTCATTCCATTTTTTAGTTGTCATCCAAGCTAGGAAAGGTTCTAAATGTTTTCCACCATTCTTTCCTTTACCATTTTGGAATCGTTTTGATAAGATTTGTAGGAGTGACCATCATGGGAAAGGCACTTACTGTTACTTGTATGAATGTCTATTTTCCTTTTGTAATTAATGACTTTTGTCCTTTATTAAAAAAACTTTTAGGGTATCTCGGGGTCCCTTCAATTTGGCTTCAACCTAAGAGTTGGGCACTGGTTAAGTGTTTTGGGAGTTTTCATGTGAGCATGCATAGGTATTACCCCTAGCATCATTGTCTTCATTTATTTTTTCTAAAGTCTTCAGTTTCAACCACTCTAAACCATGTTCGATTCAATTTCATCATCAGGTTAGTAGTGAGTGTTTGGTCATACCATCTCTCCTTTTGTATTTGGTGAGCGGTTTCTTATAGGCTTCCATCCATCTTATAGGGAAGCCTTTCTTCTTGCCAAGGGCAGTAACAATCAATTCCCAATGTCTTGGTTCTAGTCTATATATATTATTGAGAAGCCCAATTTAGATAATTCAAATAATGTTATTAGCATTTGATACGTGGGAAATACTAACCCCACTATTAGAATCATGGAAAATTTGAACAAGCTCATTCTTTTTTGCGACCTAGCTACCATTTCAATAGTTGCCTCCACCTTCTCTAGTTTGTCACAGAAAGTGCTGCAAATTGTTATAGTTCACGATTGAATTGATCATGAGATTTAGAGGTAATGAATGGAGGAAAAGCCTAAAAATCTTCACCCATTCAATATGCCATCTTTCTTTCTCTCTCTCCCTCTCTCTATCTCCCTTTATCTTCACTTCCAAGCTCTATCTAGCACACTCACCGCATCTCTATTTATTTTAATCAAATCCTTTGTTTATTATTAAACCAAATAATGGATTGGTTCCCAATTCCATTAAACTTCTTCTAAGTACACCAATCTCATGCAAACATGTGCCTAGAGTAATAAAACTCAAACCGAGTCAGTCGGTCAAACCAATGAACCAGTTAACTAGTCTTCTGGCTGGTTAGAACAACATGTCAAACCGTATATATTATCAAACCAAACTTAATTAGAAAAAATTAGAGTGAACCGGATGAGTTAGTGAAATTCATGTGAGAATGAACTTGCTGGTAACATTTTTCAGTTGCAGAGAAGAACCTTATATGCAAACTTTCGTCACCCCTTTCAACGAGAAGGTTGGAAATATAGGCTGGTGGGCAAGAAGAAGGACATAGGAAGAAATGGAGCAAATGTCACCTTTGATTTTTGGTAGAATATTTCTTTTCTCAAGCTTGTTAGAAAGAATTACTTTGTATCCTGAAAAAAGGTTGTTGGTCACTAGCTAATACAATGGAGCTAAGAGTTTCGACTAGTTTCAATGTTGAGTCTTGTTGAGTTCGAGTTTCTTGAGGCATGAGCTCTATAAAAGGCATGAGGTTGAGTTTTAAGCCTTTAGCTTTAGGTGCAGAAATTAAGCGATAAAAGACAAAAGGAGAAAGAGAAATTATAGGCTTGTTTGGTTACCATTTTTATAAATTATTTTCTATTTTAAGAAATAAAATAACATAAATATTTGTTTGGATAACTAATTTTTACTTTTAGTTTTTAAAATTGTTCTTAATAACATCAATTTTAAAATTAGGAAACAAAAACACATATAAGATGTTCTATTACTTTTATTCTTAAGACACATAAAAAGGATATGGCAATCTCACAATAAAACACAATATCATCTCTTCTTCCTTTTAGAAAGCCCTACAACTAAAACACAAGACCTCCATATCCTTCTTCTTTCATAAGTCCAAACCCATACTCCTCATTTTTAGGTCACTGATGGGAGGCGCATCAGAGGCTGTGCGCATAGTGCGGTGTGCATCAGAGGTGGTTGAGCTGTGACAAATATCTTTAATTGTGGGAAAGAATTCTTGGATATAACTTTTAACCCCCTCTTCTTTTTGTCAAGCTATAAAACCTTTTGATGCATTTTTAATTGCTCGAAGTTCATGTAATATTCTTTACAATAAGCATTTTTTATCATTAAGATCTATTTTGCCAAAAGATTTTGCTGCACCTGTAAGTGAGTTGTGGGAATAATGGGATTCATGAATGCGTTTTAGGGATGAGACATCTTGATTCAAATTTTGAGAAAAAAGATGTTGCATCTCACTCTTTAATATTGGGTCAATTACTTTCAAATAAATAATCTATTGGAAATTTAACTTTAGGATTCTCTAAATTAGTTACAAACTTGACAATTACTTTAGAGATAACTACAACATATAACTCAAGAGTTGATAAATATAAAGAAAATATATAAACTAAAATAAAAGAAAAATAAGCTAAAACAAACAATACAAGTATGAAAGAAAATAAATAATTAAATACTTACTAAACTAAATCAATACTAGTAAATAATGAAAAAGGAAAAGCAAGGGAAGGAACAAGTAAACAAAAATAGAATCAAATAACACTGTCATTTTAACTTTAATGACATAGCATCATTATTCGTGTTGGGGTTTAGGAACACAAATGTTATGGAATTACAAGATTGTCTTTGGTGCATTTTATTAATGAAAGTATAATTTTGATAATTGGCAATGACCTTTGTTTTCTTTAATGGTACATTTTCTTCAATTTTTATGAATTTAATTTTAATCAAATATGTATATATTTATTTCATTATATGTGGTTCAATGAATAACTCATTGGTTGAACTAGTAATTTATTAACTCAATATTACTTCTAAGTGATAATCAATCCGACTTTTATAACTATATCATGTACCTTCCCATGAGTCTTAATTGAAAAATGAAATTTGCATAACTTTTTTTATTATTATGTTGAGAAGTTGGTTTTTTCAAATTAACTGCCCAAGTAGTTTTTCTTTTTAAAGTTTAAACAAATGGAATCAATTTAGTATAAACATATTTCTCAACTTTCACATTTTCTAATTAAGCATTGCTCAACAAGTAATTAAAGGATTATGTCAAACCAACTTCTCAAGTCAATAAATAAGGTGTATTTTAATAAATAATGTTTGAAGTGAAGCAAAAAGAAGTAAAAAAATAGTAATATTAATATAAGAAAACATTTTTCTCTATAAGTTTACTTTTATACATAACATACATATATATGCTATGAATTTAGTTCATTTAGGATTTAGTCTCTATAGTTTTCATTCATTTGGGCTTTGGTCCTTAGAATATTCTTTTTTGGAAATTAATCCCTGTGTTTTTATTCATTTAGACTTGGTCTCTACCTCAAGGTTTCGATCCTAATATTTTTCACTCATTTAGGTTTCGGTCCTTATAATATCTACTTATTAAGGTAGATCCCTATTTTCCATAAAGGATTAGTCCCTATAGTTTTCCCTTATTATGTTATTGGTTTTCGAGGAACTAATAACCAAATGAGTGAAAATATTGGAACTGTTCCAGAAAAAATCTTGTTCAAACCTATAAGTACCAAAATCTTGTTCAAACATATAGTTTTTATTTTTTTGTTGCCCAAGACATCCTAATACCTTTTGGGTGTGAAACTAATCCCTTCAGGCATAGAGCGATACAAAAATTAGACCCTCCCCACAAGTGGCGTCGCTAAGGCTCAAGCCTTTGTTCTAGCCTCGGTACACAATCTGCTTACCCTAGTGCCTAACTCTATGTGCGTAATGTATAAATTATTTCCAATCGCATATGGAATATATTTATATAGAAAACCTTTCTGATTATCCTATTATTATTTTTTGTTACACTTTTTCAAAAGGAGTCGAGGTGATCATGAACTCATGTCATATATGAGCTCCATCCATTATAGGACCCCAACTACATTCAAACTAAGAGAGAAATAGTATGACCTTTCTCTCACAAGATTTATGCAGGAGCAAAAACACATCCTATTCCTAAAAGACGCAATTCACTTTCTTTGCATCCTCCCATAGTCTAATTTTCAAAAGACTCATTTGTGCTCCATATGATGAGAAATTTTGGTGTAATATGACAGTATTACACTATTCAAAAAAATGTGACACGTAATATTGCACAATCATACAAATCATTAGTTTAAAAATAAAATATTATTAAATTAAATATAAAATATTACAAAACCACTAAAAATATTACTCTCGCTATATATAAGTATCTTTCCTATATAATAGGTGATGATGAGTAGTGCAAGTGGGCCACCATTAGAATCTTCCCTGATATTCATAATTCTTTCTTTTATATTATTAAATGGAAAGGACTGAAACACACACATATACATAACATAATCATGGTTCATACTTTTTAAGGAATAGATGGATAAGGATAAAGGTGAGATTCCCTACTTCCTTAGTTACCATTCAAATTTGCATTTTGGAAAATGATTAATTTGCAAATGAGTTTTTTTTTTGTTTTTCATTTTAAAATGTGTTCTTGAAATAAATTAACTTAACACTTTTTTTTAAAAAAATGGTTTGAAAATTTAATTTAAATTTTTACTTCATAGATTTCAAGAATAAATAAAGAAAATAAGAATCAAATAACACTGTTCTTTAAACTTTAATGACATAGCATCACTATTCGTGTTGGGGTTTAGGAAGGCAAATGTTATGGAATTACAAGATTGTTTTTGGTGCATTTTATTAATGAAAGTATAATTTTGATAATTGGAAGCAACCTTTGTTTTATTTAATGGTACATTTTGTAACATCCTCTTCAATATATTAGACTTGTAAATAGTTACAGAGGTAACTTAATACTTGCTTAACATGTCTGTTTAATTTTATAACAATTTGAGTTAGTTTAGGCACTTTGCTACAACTCAGAAAGTGAAAAGTAGCTTAAAATGACCAAGATATTAGCATAAATGGCTCAGCTAATGGAAATAAATGTGGATAATTTATTTCTAAGTCACAAATGTGTATTATGTGATGTGGTTAAAATTTGAGAATAATCAGAGTCAGTTTGTATTTTTAGGCATACTGGTTATGTGTTTTAATGTCAGATTGACTAGTCATAGATATGAAAAAATATGATAATAGTGAAATGTGTAACACCCTCCTTAGGGCGCCACACTTTATGTTACTTAATTACCAAATTACCCTTCAATTAAAAATTGTGCTTGTATTATAAATACGAGTTATAAAATTTCTTGATGATAATAAAATAAACTTAGCAGAAAATAAAAACATAACAACATTGTCACAAATAATTTACATCACATATACATACAAGCGTTTAGTACTGTCACACTTTGATATCTTACAAACTAGACTTCCAAAATATTTAAACTTTTCATTTAAAATTAACATATAGCCCAAATCTTACTAGACAGCAGAACCCTCAGATGGGTCCTCCTTAGATTCCTCAGTACATAGGAATCCGTCATGATGTGTAGTCCTACGGACAAGTGTCCGAGCAGATGACACAATACTAACCGTACTAGGAGAACAATAGTAAGCTCCCCCAATACTGCCTAATAGATATTGGAACTCTATAATAGATACTCTCTATCTCTAAATCTACAGTCCATGCCTCATCTCCTCCAATGAATGTCAGCTTCAGTTAGCCAAGGAAACTAGGCATCTGCATCTCTTCAGAACTCGACGTCCTCAACAGGAATCTGCTCCTCCTCAACTTCTCGCTCTTTTTCTTGCTCGACGTCTTAACAAATATAAATATAATACCAAAACATGCATATAAAGAGGTGAGATCACCTACGCCAATACCAGTATGGCAGTAATGAAGATAAACACATACAATATCTCATACAGTTATCATACCATAATTACAATTATGCCACTAACATCAATATCATCACAAAACATGTAATACACAATAATTACAGTCATGTCATTATCAATACCCAATAAATCAATAAATCAATTATCATAAACAGAAATTACGATAATACCCTCTATCATTATATGTATGCACACAGACTCAATTTCTTACTCCATGGAGCTACAACTCAGGTCGGAGAGAGTGATCGAAAAGAAGTGTCGGTACCAACATGCCTTGGACCACGTGCTCAGTTTTGCACATCCAGCATATACACGACAGTCTTTTTCAGATCTTGATTAGGGATAGTGTCTCAGTCCGAATCATTGGTGTGTTGCGTCGGTCTAACCCACGGTGCGAATGTAAGAGCTACCATCCGCCCATTGTAGGCAACCCGCACCCCAATGCCCCCAAGGTCAACGAGTGACTTACACTACGCATATCACACCCACTCGGGAGGTGTAGTCTCTCCTAGGCAACTAGCCTCATACAAATCCATCGGACCTTCCCAATGCATGTACTATGCATTATTCATATTTCAAATTTATATCTCATAATCGGGGTCCACACAAATATATACAAGACTATTATCTTGTACTTTAATCGCGTAGCCATATTTTCGCGTTTTCTCAATGCGACTCAATTCTGTCATTTTTCAAAATCGCGTAGCGACTTTTCAACGTTTTCCAATCGCATAAATATTTTTTCTTACGTTTTAAATCGAAATACTATTTTTCTCATTTTAATACCAAAATTTAGCTTTATTTTCCATATTTGCACTTTAGTCCCTCAAAAACTCATATTTACGAAACAACCCCTTATAAAATCCATATTTACAAAATAGTCCCTCAAAATTTAATATTTATAACAAAGTCCCTCATAAATTATTATTTACAAAAAAGTCCCTCATCAAATTTATATTTACGAAATCATCCCTCTTTTATAAAATATTTACAGTTTGACCCCTCTAAAAATAATATTTACATTATGACCCCTCAAAAATCAATATTTATACTATGGCCCCTCATTTTAATAAAATTTACAATTTAGTTCTTCTTTTATAAAAATTTGCGGTATAACTCCTCTAAAAATCGGTAAATGGTATTGTTTTCAAAATTTGTCATTCCTTTTCTTTAATACCGATAAAATCATATTATTTTACCATACTCAAATTTTTCCCAGATTCATTTAAATGTCTCAGTTCTCATTTTAATTCATCAGTGTAAGGACTTTGGTCCTTTTTCCATTGTATGGCCGTAAGCCTCAATACTCTTTGGAGTACACATACAATCGATTAATCATGTTATTCACATCCTAATTTACATATACAATCTCATGCTTTCATAATTACACATACACACAGAATATCAAAGCTTTAAGCATTTAATCACACATGCAAGCATAAAAACTCAATCAAACACATCACAAACATAATCAAATAATCGGTGAAGAACCCTTATGGATTTTTCACCATACAAAACCATCCTCACACCACCAAAACTTGGTTGGTGAGGTTAAATCTCCCTCTTACCTCTTGTAGACAATTTTAATCGGTTGGTTCTCCTTCCTTCCTTCAAATTCGTACTATCCACCAAACAAATCCCTAAAATTCTTAAACAATTAGTACAAACACATACAAGGTACAATATTGAAAAACCATGGAACAATCATGGTTAGAAAAATTAAAAATTCAGTTTTGAACCATAGAAACCAAACTTACCCTTAAGTAAGTAAGCAAGATGTGGAATTTTAGGCAAGATAGAGTAGGAATTTAGGAAAACTTTGTAAATGAAAGATGCTTAGAATGGTATTTGGCTTTAGGAAATATGATAGGAAAAAATTATAGAAGTTTGGTAGTACATGTAGTAGTCTTGGCCGAATATGGAGAGAAAAAGAGGAAGAAAGGTGTGCTTGGTTCTTGGTAGCTTTTTGAGAGAAAATGGAGGCTTTGATTTTGTGATAAGTTAATAAATGAAAGTGAAATGGAAATAGACTTGCTGCTGCCGTGAGTGGCTTTAGGTGAGGTTGAGTGAATGAATTTGCATGCTAAAATATCTAAAGTGTTCACACTTGGTGCACATGGCTTATGTCATGTTGGACGGTTCTTGAATATTGTAGAACTAAGCCACTTGCCTCCTTGTTGCAGCCCCCAAAAACCGTGCAGCCCCCCTCCATTTTAATGGCTTAATTGCTTCTAAATTAGTCCTAATTATATGCTAACTAATTAAAGAATTAGTTAGGTTAAATATCCTAACCAATTTTAATTAATATACTAATCATATAACTAACTAATTTAATATATATTAGCATATATTATAACCTTTAATTAATATTAGGATATCTAATTAGTATTTAGATTATAATTAATTCATAACTAAGCTAGTTCACTTAGTTTACTAATTAAATAATTAGATTAGTTGAATTAAACTTAATTAGGTTACTAACCATTTTCAAGCTACAATCTTTGACTAAATCCTAACCCTTGATTCATCTTTAATTTCTAGCCATAGATCACATCTAGGGTAGATATCAATTGGTCATAAAACTATCCTTCTAATCTCACCATTGATTAGATCAACGGCTAAGATTAAAGCTTCTAAAGTAAGCTTCACAATCCAATGGCTCACAAAGAAGTCAATGCTTCTTTTGTTGACTCTTTCTAATTGGTTTAGAAAGTCAAGCCATCCATTTTGACCATTTCCTATTGGTTTAGATTTCTATCCAAATAAGATCGTTGATCGCTACACATAAACGTGGGCCCCAGAACTTTTTCGGTCCACAAATAATTTTTCTACTGTTTTTGAGACAGTAGGTACTGTTGAATAACATAATATTATAAAAATATAAAATTATTTTATTACACAGTTAAATTCTAAAAATTACGAGATTAATATATATATCAATCAGAATTGGGTTTAGTAAGATCCCCCACTCTAATTAATTAAATAAGATTTTTCCCCTAGGTCAAAAATTATTATTTTCTTGACTCGGAGCAAATCATACAAAATGATCAAAAATGATTTCAGAACAGTCAAATTATTTTTATAACACATAGAAAATGAAAAACAATGTAATTCTGCTATTACTATTCACATAGTCAGAATTTGGGGTGTTACAAAATGAATTTTTTAATGAATCTTAGTATTTATTTTAAAGTTAGTGGAACTTAAAAAACTTAATTTAGTTAAATTTGAGTGTTTTTAGCAAATCATGAAGTATCAATGTGATATTACTAGGCCTTAAACCAGCCATAGTTATAGCATAAAATTGTTGACTTTCTTTTCTTGATATTTCAAGTCTTTTCTCTTGTTTCTCATTTACACTCTCATGGTTGGGAAAACTGAAATAGCAGCAGAAGGAAAACAAAGAGAAAAGGAGGAAAGAAAGAAGGGGAAAACAAAGAGGAAAGGAAGATCCAAGATCAGAGATTGAAGCTTGAATCTTGTAACACCTTGAAAAATATGTTAGACTTGTACATGAATACAGAAGTAGCCTAATACCTACTTAATATGCCTGTACAATTTTGTGGCTTTCTGAGCATGTTTAGTTATTTTGTTGTAACACTATTTGTGAGAAATAACTGTTATTAGACCTGGAAATGACTTAAACTGCTCAGTTAGTGGAAATAAATATAGAGACTTTATTGTTAGGTCACAAATGTGTGCTACAGTTAAAATTTGAGGATAATCGGAGTCTGTTTAGTATTTTTAAGCATACTTTGTGTGTATTTTAATACCAGATTGACTAGTCACAGATATAAAAAATGATGGTTTTGGTGCAACAAGATGTTTGATGAATCCTGAGATTTATTTTAAACTTGTTGGCTTTAAGAAAACTAGATTTGGAGAAATATAAGTATTCTTAGCAGATCGGGAATATCACTTGGTCACTTACGTGACCAAGTCTTTCACGGTTCTGTGCCCTTATATTGGTTTTCCTTCATAATCCTTCATTTTGTCACTTGTGTCTCATTTCTCTCTCACGGTTGAAAATATAAACAAAGGAGAAGGAAGAGCAAGGAGCAAAATGGGAAAGGAAGAAGAGGAAATCAAGAAGGAAAGGCAAGCTTGTGATCGTCTAATCATCATCTCCATCTTTGCTTCTCAAGGTAAGGGTTCTTGAGCCTTTAAGCTCTCTTTTTCTTCCATTTTCACCATTATTGCACAAGTGGTGCATAACATTTCAATTTGGTTTCTAGAGGTGTTTGAAGTGTGTTTCTTGTTTGGATGAGTTTCTTTGGTTGTTTATGACTTGTTCATGGATTGAGTTTGAGTGAAACTTAGAACTTGTCATTTGGACCTTTGAACCTAAAAAATGAGAAAATTAGGTCATGAATCAAGGATTTGGTCTCTGGATCCAAATTGGAGGTTTTTTGTTTGTAATTAATGATTCCTAAGTGTTAATGAACTTGTTAGGGACCTTAAATCACCTAGAAACTAATTTGGAGTGGCCAAAATCCAAGAATTTGGCTAATGGAACAATACCTGGATTCTGCAGAATTCTGCAGAATCCAGTCTGTGTCGCAAACATGGGCCATGTCTGAAGACACTACCCCCCGGTGTCTTGCTCTGTTAGCATAATTTCAGGGGATTAAGAAGGCAGAGAAGGACATGACCCCCTTGTGTCTGAGGCCATGGGCTGTGTTTCCTTCTGGAATGAGAATTACTCTTATGGTCTTAATGAAAGTTGTAGTTCTTTCTCTTATCTTTCCAATGCCACTAGAATCACCTTGTTTCGACCTCTGTAACTCAAGTTATGCTAATTTTACTATCCAAAATTCAAAGGTTGAGATTGAGGAGGATGCATTTTTGGTTAGGAAATGCATGATGTTTTAGCATTTTATAAGGCTGGGAGCCTTAGAGAGACCTTAGATAACCATACTGAGGTGGAGTATCAAAGGGTAATATGTTGGAACACCTTAGGCTTCCATTGTGTGATGGAATGCCATAGAATAATCTTAGGAACCTTGAGCATTCAAGTGTGTTCGAATGCAATAAGGAAGTGTTTAGAACCTTGTTCAACATGAGGTTGACTTTGGATTCGCTTATGAATTGATGGTGTGGGGTTCTAGATACAAGACCATTAGTGTTGAGACACAACTAGTGGTAGTTCTTAGAGAGAATAACCACTTACGTTATGCGAAGGGATTTGATTACTGGAGACAAGAATAGGTTCTTTTATGTGATATCAAACAACTGCTCATACAATCGTGAGATATCATCAACAAGCAAACAATGAGTAAGCAAGGCAACTACCCATACGGCTACCAACAAATGCAATGCTTTATGATATGATGTATGAATATGCTCACACAAACCCTAATAATATGATAATGCAATGCAAATGTAGATTTTAGTTTTAGAAAACACATGCCACTTACTTATTTCTCAGGAATCGCGTTCCTTGTATATACTAAGTAGGATAAGCCTACAAGCCTAAACCCACTTTGTAATAGGTGAGTACCTTCCTCTCATAACCGTAAGAGTACTGCTATCACCCCCATACCGGTAACCCTGACCATACAAGCAAACCCACAAGGAGAATTCGGATCCAACACCTTATTCCCCAGCCACATGGTTGTGCACACCATTTAAGGTTACAATATGTAACATCTTGAGACTGCCTGCAGGATTGACGAGTGTCTCTACAAACCAACACGAATCTTTTCAATGTGCTTTGTCCTCACTCACACGCATCCTAGGAAACTTCCCAGGGGGTCACCCATTCCATAATTGCTCTAGGTGAAGCATGTTTAACTATAGAGTTCTTATGTTCTAGGCTCTCGAAAAGAAGTTGCAACTTGTTGATATGGCTAAGCCAAATCAATTCCTTTAAGTCATCCCTAACTATGCAATCCCATACCTGCACAATCTCTGAATCCCTCTCATTTTGGTGCGTATTCAGTTCATTCATGCAACCCTTCGCCTAGAAGCTAACCAGAAGCCACTCCTTGTCCGTGCTTCATTGCACCAGCGATCACTTCCCGCCTTCGTTGGCCCCGGGACACGCATGGACGAGGGCGGGAAGTGATCACTGGTGCAATGAAGCACAGACAAGGAGCGGCTTCTGGAAGGCTTCTAGGTGAAGGGTAGCATGAATGAAGTGAATACGCACCGGAATGAGAGGGATTAAGAGACTGTGCAGGGATGGGACTGCATAGTTGAGGATGGCTTAAAGGAATTGATTTGGTATAGCCATATCAACAAGTTGTAACTTCTTTTCGGGAGCCTAGAACATAAGAACTCTATGGTTAAGCGTGCTTCACCTAGAGCAATTATGGGATGAGTGACCTCCTGAGAAGTTTCCTAGGATGCGTGTGAGTGAGGACAAAGCACGCTGAAAAGACCCGTGTTGGTTTGTGGAGACACTCGTCAATCCTGTAGGCAGTCCCGAGACGTTACAGATGGTATCAGAGACGAGACCTCTCCTAGTACGGTGTGGTTCGGGGATGAACCAAACTAAAGTTGGTGGGCATGTGTGTCTCGGGGCTGACGAGGATGGGAAGTGATCGTCGATGCAATGAAGCACGGACAAGGAGCGGCTTCTAGGCGAATGGTCGCATGAATGAACTGAATATGCACCAGAATGAGAGGGATTCAGAGACTGTGCATGTATGGGACTACATAGTTGAGGATAGCTTAAAGGAATTGATTTGGTGTAGCCATATCAACAAGTTACAATTTTTTTTTGGGAGCCTAGAACATAAGAACTCCATGGTTAAGCGTGCTTCACCTGGAGCAATTGTGGGATGGGTGACCTCCTGGGAAGTTTCCTAGGATGCGTGTGAGTGAGGACAAAGCACATTAAAAAAACCCGTGTTAGTTTGTGGAGACACTCGTCAATCTTGCAAGTAGTCTCGGGACGTTACACAATACATAGGAAACAAGACATAACAAGTTTGAAAAGAAGATATGCAATGTATTTCATAAATACATTTAATCATCACTAAGTCCTTACTAACCAAGTGACTAAGGAAAACTAACAAATCCCATAACCCAGGTCACTAACTGCTTAAGGAGCAAGGTCATTTTTCTAGTACTTCTTATACCTTAACCTCATCTTACAAGGGAGTAAAATGTCATCTATGCATCTTTGGCTTTACTTTCCACACAAAAAAGCAACCTATGCATGACAACATAACCAACAAGCCAAGCACACTTAGCTTACAATACCTAACACCTCACTTCATCACTTCACAAGTGACTCAAAAGGCAACCTCCAGCTGCTCTAGGTTATAGATATTGACCTATGGCATTCTACTTCTCAAAGGATGCTTAAGGTTTCAAAAATCCTATTACAAGGTTCACCCTAACCAAGTGAAAGAACTATCACTAGCAAACATGTATTCTTGGATCAACTCTATCACATAAAGGAACCAACCCATGTTTCTAGCATATCCTCAAGTTCAACCTTTAAGAACAAGAGAACACATACTAACTATGCATCTTAAACTCAACTTCAACTCTAAAGGAGTAAACTATGCATATAAATAGGTATACCATACCAAACAAACCCAAACTAGTTATTTCTAGTACATATTGTCTTAACTTCTCAAAGTCTTTCACATAAGGTAAGTGGTTTTTCCAAGAACTACCACTAGTTGCATCTCAACACTAATAGTCTTGTATCTAGAACTTCACACTATTACTTCACAAGTAAATCCAAAGTCAACCTCATGTTGAACAAGGTTCTAAATATTTTCTTGTTGCATTCCAACACAGTTGGATGCTCAAGGTTCCCAAGATTACCCTATGGTATTCTATCACACAGTGGAAGCCTAAGGTGTTCCAAAGACATTACCCATTGACACTCAATTTCACTATGGTTGTCTAGGGTCTCACGAGTCTATCATAAGGCATTTTCCACACTTTGGATGCCTAAAGGTTCTCCAACCTCATCCTAAGGCAAATCCCATCACCTTGGGTGCCTAAGGGTTTTCCAAACTTCTCATATATGTTACGTGATCATTCTATCCAAGAATTACCCCCATTAGCGCCTCAATACACTTTAGATATACATGAGTGATCCCAACTAACCAAGAACTTGAAAACATAAAAAATTGACATTTTTAAAGGTTCTGGCCTCAGACACGGGCCATGTTTGATTACAGGACCCCCCCAGTATTTTCAGACACGGGCCATGTTCTATTACACACCCTCTGATAATCACATATTTGATACATTAATAAACCCTCATTTTTAGTCATTTACACTCTCCATGTACTTAATTGATTGAGCTTGGTTATATTTTGTAAGTTTGAACTCAAATTGGACTTAATTGATTTTTTTCAGTAAGATTTACGTCTTACACTCTTTCTATATTTTGGCTATATCTTGAGTTATAGATGTCTAATAATTATTTATTTTACCTTTTAGGAAAGATAAGAGAGATCTCTACAAGTTTCATGAAGAGCTCTAGGTCAAAATCAGACATCTAGTGGAGCTAATTGGTCTTGGAAATCAGAACACAAGTTTTGTGATTAGAACCTGAATAGTGTACAGTAATCAGAGCATAGCTCGGGCTGTAAGAACTTAATTGGGCTGAAATTTTGGCATCTACAAGTTAAGACCATATCTACAACTTTCATGAAGAATATAAGACTCATTTCGAATTGCTTAGAGGACATATTGGGCTTCTAAGTCAGAACAGAGGAACTGTAGATGGGCTTGAGCAGTGTACAGTAATCAGACCATATCTCGAGTTGTAGGAATGATTTTGGGCTTAAAACAACAGCATTTGAAAGATAATATCTAGGCCTACAACTTTAATGAATACCACTTGGTGATAAAATGACCAATGCAATGAGTTTAGCACTAAATGATTTCGGAGATAAAGAATCTCAATAATTTTCCACTCATCAAAAGTCATTTGGCATTTTTCATTCATCCACTCACTTATGAATCAACCCCCTTATCATTTTGTATCCTTAATCCTCTATAAAAGGGAGCTTGGCTAATCATTTGAGAGGTCTTGGTCTTAGAGATCAAGATCACGCTATTGTGTTATTTGATTATCTTGTTGTAGTTTTCTTTTGTTCTAAATTGAAGTTATGTTCTTCTTCTTCTTCTTCTTCTTCTTCTTCTTTTTTCTTTCTTCTTGTCTATGCGTAACTAATTTTCATTTTACTTGGGTGAAAGGGTGAAGCTCTTAGTAATAAGTTATTATTAGATTAATTTATTTCTTGTGCTTCAAATGATATATTTTCAAGTAGTCATTATACGTGTTGTATTTTGTTTTCAATCAATTTAGAAACCCTCCTTATAAAGTGAAGATCTTGATTCATTATAGACAAGAGGTTGGCACAATGAATGCTTGAGCCCATTTATAAGTGGTGGTATTAATAGATGATTAAATGAATCATACTATAATTACGTATATAATTTTTAATGAACTTTGAATGTTATATTTTTCGATTGGAACCTCCATTATGTGTGGATTCTAATTGAGTTATAAAAAGAATTAATCTTATCCTTAATTTACTTACCCAGAGTGGATCTCCTAACCCAAGTAAGTTTTTCTTTATTTGTGACTAAGTTTTATCACTTTTATTATTGTGACAAAATATTTACTTTATGTCAAAGAATTTTTCTTCATTAATTCCCTGTGGATCGACCTCGGACTCTCGAGAATTTATTACTTGAAATAATCTATACTTGGGTTTGCAACTTTTAATTCGCATCACCCCCCGTGTCTTGCTCTGTGAGCACTATTCATAAATTCCAACTGGTAGAGATGGACACTACCCTCTTGTGTCTTCGGACATAGGTCGTGTTTCTCAACTAGAAACTCTGCAGCTCACTCTGCAGAATCGTGACACTATTCCATTGGCTAAATTCTTTGATTTTGGCCACTCCAATCCAACTCTAGGTGATTTCAAGTCCCAAACAAGTTCACAAACATGAAGAAAACTTGAAACACCAAAAGATTTCATAAAAAATGGATCAAAACACTAAATCACTTATTCAAACCCCTAAAATCCTCACTTTGAGCTTTAAAGGACCAAATGGAGAGTTTTCAGTTTCTAATCCAAACTCTTAGCATGAACAATTCATAAACTACATTTAAAACTTATCCAAGCAAAAAATTCACTAAAAACACTTCAAGAACTCATTTTGGGATATTAAATCTTAAACAAGCCTAACATGGAAAATTAGAAAAAGATGAAGTTTCAAGCTCAAAAACCCCTACCTTGAGTAGCTGAGATGAAGATCTTGAAGCCTTGATCTTACTCTTGGATACTCCTTCAAGCTTGGTCCTTGGTCTTCTAGTTTTTCCCCCTCCTTTCTCTTTCTCCCCCATGGTTCCCCTTTCTCCCTTTCTCTTCTTTGTTTTTGTTCCTGGCTACCGTGAGAGAAATGAAGAGAAGAAGTCAGAACCGGCTTCTTATAGTCAGTCACTAAAGGGTACTAAAAATGCTGATATGCTAAGAACACTTAGATTCCACCGAATCCAGATTCCTAACTTCCAACAGACTTAAAATAAATCCTGAGATTCATTAAAAAAATCTTGTTGCACCAATATCACATTTTTCCATATCTGTGACTAGTTAATCTAGTATTAAAACAGACACCCAGTATACTTAAAAATACTAAACTAACTCCGATTATCCTTAGATTTTAATTGTAGTACAGTTCACACATTTGTTACCTAGAAATAAAGTCTCCACATTTATTTCCACTAACTGAGCAGTTTAATCCATTTTTGGGACTAATAACAACTATTTTTCACAAATAGTGTTATAGCAAAGTGACTAAACATGCTTAAATAGTCACAAAATTAAACAGACATGTTAAGCAGGTATTAGGCTACCTCTGTATCCATATACAAGCCTAGCATGTTTTTTTGGGTGTTACACCAGCTTCTTTCGTTACCATTCGAATTTACGTTTCGGAGAATGATTAATTTACAAATGAGTTTTTTTTTTCATTTTAAAATGTGTTCTTGAAATAAATTAATTGAACATTTTTTTTCTAAAATTTTGGTTTAAAAATTTAATTTAAATTTTTACTTCATAGATTTCAAGAATAAATAAACAACAACAAAATCAAATAACACTATCCTTTTAACTTTAATGATATAGCATCATTATTCGTGTTTGGGTTTAGGAAGGCAAATGTTATGGAATTACAAGATTGTCTTTGGTGCATTTTATTAATGAATGTATAATTTTGATAATTGGTAACGACGTTTGTTTTCTTTAATGGTACATTTTCTTCATTTTTATGAATTTGATTTTAATCAAATACTTCATATATTTATTAAATTATATGTGGTTCAATGAATAACTTATTGGTTGAACTAGTAATTTATTAACTCAATATTCTTTCTGAATGATAATAATTCAACTTTTATAACTATATCACATACCTTCCCATGAGTCTTGAATGAAAAAAGAAATTTGCATAACTTTTATTATTATTATTATTATTGTTGTTGTTGAAAAATTGGCTTTTTCAAACTAACTTCCCAAGCAGTTTTTTTTTTTAAGTTTAAACATTGGGAATCAATTTGGTATAAATTGATTTCTCAACTTTCACTTTTTTTAATTAAGCATTTCTCAATGAGTAATTAAAGGATTATGTCAAACCAACTTCTCAACTCAATAAAATAAAGCGTATTTTAATAAATAATGTTTGAAGTTAAACAAAAAGAAGTAAAAGAAATAGTAATATTAATATAAGAAAACCTTTTTTCTCTATAAGTTTACTTTTATGCATAACATACATATATATGTTATGAATTTAGTTCAATTAGGATTTAGTCTCTATAGTTTTCATTCATTTGGGTTTTGGTCCTTATAATATTCTTTTTCAGAAATTAATCCCAGTGTTTTTACTCATTTAGACTTTGTCTCTACCTCAAGGTTTCGGTCTTAATAATTTTCATCCATTTAGGTTTTGGTCCTTATAATATCTATTTATTAAGGTAGATCTCTATTTTCCATAAAGGATTGGTCCCTATAGTTTTCCCTTATTAAGCTATTGGTCTCCAAGGAACTAATAACCAAATGAGTGAAAATATTGGGACTGTTTCAGAAAAAAATCTTGTTCAAACCTTTAAGTACCAAAATTTTGTTCGAACATATAGTTTTTCTTTTTTGGTTACCCAAGATATCCCTATACATTTTGGGTGTGAAACTAATCCCTTCGAGCATAGAGTGATATAGTTAGACCCTCCCCACAAGTGGCATCGCTAAGGCTTAAACCTTTATTCTTTCCTAGGGACACAATTTGGTTACCATAGTGCCCAACTCCCTATGAGTAATGTATAAATTGTTTACAATAGCATATAGAATATATGTATATCGAAAACCTTTCTGATCATTCTATTCTATTTTTTTTGTTACACTTTTTCAAAAGGAGTTGAGGTGATCATGAACTCATGCCATATGTGAGCACAATCCATTATAGGACCCTAACTTGCTTTAAACCAAGAGTGAAATAGTATGACCTTTCTCTCACAAGATTTATTTAGGTGCAAAAACATGTCTTCTTCCTAAAGATGCAATTCACTTTCTTTGCATCCTCCCATAGTCTAATTTTCAAAGGACTCATTTGTGCTCCATATGATGAGAAATCTTAGTGTAATTTGAGAGTATTACACTATTCCAAAAAAATGTGACACGTAATATTGCCCAATGATACAAATCATTAGATAAAAAATAAAATATTATTAGATTAAACATAAACAGTTACAAAACCACTAAGAATATTACTCTCGCTATATATAAGTATCTTTTCCATATAATAGGTGATGGCCAGAAGTGCAAGTGGGCCACCATTAGAATCTTCCCTTACATTCCTAATTCTTTCTTTTATATTATTAAATGGAAAGGACTAAAACACACACATATACATAATATAATTGTGGTTCGTACTTTTTAGGAAATAAATGGATAAGGATAAGGGTGAGATTCCCCGCTTCCTTCATTACCATTCGATTTTGCGTTTCAGAGAATGATTAATTTGAAATGAGTTTTTTTTTTGTTTTTCATTTTAAAATGTGTTCTTGAAATAAATTAACTAAACACATTTTTTTAAATTTTGGTTTGAAAATCAATTTTTAAATTTTACTTCATAGATTTCAAGAATAAATAAACAACAACAGAATCAAACAACACTATCATTTTAACTTTAAAGATATAGCATCATTATTCGTGTTCGGGTTTAGGAAGGCAAATGTTATGGAATTACAAGATTGTCTTTGGTGCATTTTTTTATTGAAAGTATAATTTGGATAATTGGCAATGACCTTTATTTTCTTTAATGGTACATTTTCTTCAATTTTTATGAATTTGATTTTTATCAAATATTTATGTATTTATTTAATTATGTGTGGTTCAATGAATAATTCATTGATTGAAATTGTAATTTATTAACTCGATATTCTTTCTGAGTGATAATCAATCTGACTTTTATAACTATATCATGTACCTTCCCTTGAGTCTTAATTGAAAAATGAAATTAGAATAAATTTTATTATTATTATTGTTGAGAAGTTGGTTTTTTCAAACTAAATTCTCAAGTTGCTTTTTTTTTGTTTTTTTTTAAGTTTATACATTGGGAATAAATTTGGTCTAAACTAATTTCTCAACTTTCACCCTTTTTTGTTAATTAAGCATTGCTCAACGTGTAATTGAAGGATTATGTCAAACCAACTTCTCATCTCAATAAAATAAGGCATATTTTAATAAATAATGTTTGAAGTGAAGCAAAAAGAAGTAAAAAAATAGTAATATTAATATAAGAAAACCTTTTTCTCTATAAGTTTACTTATATACAAAACATACATATATATGTTATGAATTTAGTTCAACTTATTACTAAGTAGTTTCAATACTCATGTAACATTCTCTTCAATATGTTAAACTTGTAAATAGTTACAGAGATAGCTTAATACTTTTTTAACATGCTTGTTTAATTTTGTGACAATTTGAGTTAGTTTAGGCACTTTGCTACAAGTCGAAAGGTGAAAAGTAGCTTAAAATGGCGCAGATATTAGCTTAAATGGCTTAGCTAATGGAAATAGACGTGGATAATTTATTTCTAAGTCCCAAATATGAATTCTGTAATGTGGTTAAAGTTTGAGAAAAATCAGAGTATGTTTGGTATATTTAGGCATACTAGTTGTGTATTTTAATGCCGGATTGACTAGTCACAGACAGATATGGAAAATTATGTTACTAGTGAAATGACTTTTTTTAATGAATCTTGGTATTTATTTTAAAGTTGTTGGAACTTGAAAATATTGATTTAGCCAAATCTGAGTGTTTTGAGCAGATCAAGATTTATTAGTGTGGTATCACTTGACCTTAAACTAGCCACAGTTCAGCCTCTTTTGTTGACCTTTTTGTGTTGATATTTTCAAGCCTTTTCTTCTTGTTTCTCATTTACTCTTTCATGGCTGATTTTGGCAAATAGCAGCAGAAGGAGAACAAGGGAAAAAGGAAGAAAGAAAGAAGGGGAAGACAAAGAGAAAAGAAAGATCCAAGAATCAGGATTGAAGACTTGTGATAATCTCCATCATCAACTTCATCTTTGATTCTCAAGGTAGGGGTTTTTGAGCTTGAACTTCATCTTTTTTTCATTTCTCCATGTTTAGGTTATTTGAGATCTAATATGTTAAAAATGAGTTCTTGTGGTGCTTAAGTGATCTTCTTACTTGGATAAGTCTTAAATGAGATTTCTGACTTGTTCATGCTAAGAGTTTGAATTAGAAATTAAAAATTCTCCATTTGGACCTAAAATGCTCTAAGTATTGGTTTTAGGGGTTTGGAGGAGTGATTTAGTATTTTAATCTATTTTTGATGGAATTAATTGGTGTTTTAGATTTCCCTCATGTTTGTGAACTTGTTTGGGACTTAAAATAATCAAGAAACCATTTGAAAGTGATCAAATTTCGTGTTTTGCACTACTTATGTAGATTTTGTGCTAGGCGATGGTTTGGGCTTCTGAGTGCCCTAAGCCTAGAAGAATTTTGCGTGTTGCTGGGCGGTAGATGCCTAGGCACTAGTGGAACGAGCGTTTGAGCGCCCAATGTCCAGAGAATTTTACATGATGAACTTATTTGCGTGCCTAAGCACTAGTCTAGAAGCGCCTAAGCATTGGTGCAGGGCAAATAGTACAATTTAACATATGTTGCTAAATAAATTCTCTACTTAATAGGATTATTTGTGCAAGTCTTTTAGAGTGTATTGAGACACTTTTTGGGATAATTCTTAGAGAGAAGTATCAACTTGCATTTATGAAGAGTTTGGGAATTATTAGATATTCAAAGGGTGATAGAATGTATATATTGGTGTTTAGAACTTTGATCAACATAAGGTTGATTTCTAAATCACTCGTAAGTGATTGTTGGATGTTTTACATACAGTTTAACTAGAGTTATGAATCTTGCTCCCTTTGTTGGACAAGTTTTGCTAAGATTCTTATGTTCTAGTGTTTGATATGTGGCTCAGATGTTTAGTTTTCAAACTTGGTATTTTCTTGTTTCCTATGTATTGTGACCTTAGATAATGTGCATAACCATATGACTTGAGAATGAAGTGTTCGATCTGAATTCTCCTTGCATATTTGCTAGTATGGTCAGGGTTACTGGTGTATGGGGTTGGTAGTAGTATTCTTATCTTTGTGAGGGGAACGAGACCACACATCACTAGGTAGTGTTAGGGCTTGGAAGCCTATCCTACTTAGCATATACAAGGGGATGAAGTTCCTGAAAAATAAGTAAATAGCTTGTGTTTTCAACTTTAAAATCTGCATTGGCATTGCATATCCATAATATTTGGACTTTATTTGAGCATAATCATTCTTCATAACATAAAGCATTGCATGTTTGACAATTGTATGGGTCATCGCTTAATTGATTGATTATTTGGTTGCTTGTTCAATAGTATCTTAGGATTGCATGGGTGATTCTTTGATATTATTGTCTATCAGATATTCTTTTACATCGAATGTATCTTTTAGTTCAGTTGATTTATTTGTTGTAAATGATTAACTGCTAGTCTTGGTATGCTTATACTGAGAAATTATGATTTTTCACCCCTGTATGTTCTATGTAAATCCAGGTGAAGTCCCTAAAAAGGGAAAGGGCAAGAAAAAAAAGAAACAGAAGGCTTAGATTAGTGTTTTGTTTCTTTGTGAATCAGTTTGTATATTAGTATATTTCGGGTTGTTTGTAAAAGCTTATGTATAAATTATGGTTTGTTAGCTAGTGTTGTTTGTATATATGACCATTTTATCATTCTTGGCTCTCTATAATGACTGTGTAAGTTATTATGAATTTTATTTTTTGCATTCTTTAGAAATGACATGTCTAATGCGATTTATTTTGAGATATTTTATTTATTTTATGATAATTTATATTAGGGTGTTACAACTCAAGAGAGGGTGAATTAAGTTTATAAAAACTTTTTGCAAACTTTTCACAAAACACTTGAATATCAATTTTCATTGAAGTTATTGATTGATTGAGGTGAATAGATAGAGAAGATAGAATACTTAACTCATAGATGAACAAGCCAAAATAGAAAGTATTCAAGCAAGTATATGAAATTAAAGCACAAATGTAAAGGAGTTTGAGTTTAGAAGAGCAAATACAATATTTATCCTGGTTCAGCCACTCCTTGTGACCTACGTCCAGTCCTCAAGTAATCACCCGATATTTTCCACTATTACTTCAAGCATGAATAGATGCTTGCTACCTTTACAAACTATAACACTCAACACATCTTGGGATATCTCACCCTTTGTGCTTGAGCCTCAACAACAAGAGATACCTCACCCTTACAATTCTTTGAGGGATACCTCACCCTCTTAACAGAAAAACAAAGTATAGATGAATGGGAAACTCTCACAAAAGTATATAATATAAATTGAAACTCAATGGGTATTAAGGAATCACACACTAAAGCTCAAAATAAGGGTTTGTAAGAAAAGAGAGTTAAAACTTGTGTTCAATGTTCAAGAAAGATTTTCAAATTGATTTCTAACTTTTCTTTAATGTCTAAACACTTGTATTTATAGTCTAATGCATTAAAGAGCCAATGGGAGTAGTTGGAGCATTAAATGTAAGTGAACTAGCCTTTATTTTTCATTTTTTGCCACCCAGATAGGTTTCACACAACAGATTATTGCTCACAAATAATAGATTATTGGTTTCTCATAACATATTATTGTTCACGAATAACAGATTATTGGTTTTACATAACAGATTATTTACGATATTAGAAAATGTTGTTACACATGAATAATAGATTATTGTGAAGTCATAATCGGTTAGGTAGTTTAAAAAACAAGAAGCGCACTACTGACTAGTCAAATAACCTATTATAGACATTCCATAATCAGTTATTCCTTTTAAAACAACAAAACGTGTGCTTCTGACTTTGTCAAATAACCTATTATGGTTTCTAGATAATCTGTTATTGGTTCCAGATAATCTGTTATTAGTTTTAGATAATTTGTTATTGAATTCAGATAATCTATTATTGGCTATTAAGAAAGATGATTTCTAAAATCCTTTGCAACCAAAGATTCCAAAAACCTTTCCAACCTTTCTATAACCATTTTGCTCAAACTTGATAAATATTTTCACAAGTGTTAAACATGATTTTTCATAGAAATTTAGGTTGAATAAATGAGATATGAGCTTAGTGTGATTCTTCTTTACCTTTACATAAGATCTAAGTCCTATAAGTTATTCTTGAAGGTCCTTGGTACTTAATCTTTGCATAACCATTTCTTTCTTGTTTGTTATCATCAAAACCATTGCCATTTGGCAATGCTAATTACACAACTAAGATTTAGTCTTTATTGTTTTCATTCATTTGGGTTTTGGTCATTATAATATTCTTTTTTGGAAGTTAAACCCTATGTTTTTAATCATTTAGATTTAGTCACTACCTCAAGGTTTTGGTCCTAAATTTTTTCACTCATTTAGGTTTTGGTCCTTATAATATCTACTTATTAAGGTAGATCACTAATTTCCATAAAGGATTAGTCCCTATTGTTTTCCCTTATTAAGCTATTGGTCCCTGAGAAACTAAAAACCAAATGAGTGAAATTATAAGGACTATTCCAGAAAAAATCTTGTTCAAACACATAATTTTTGTTTTTTGGTTACCCAAGGTATCCTTGTATCTTTTGGGTGTGAGACTAATCCCTTCGGGCATAAAGCATTACAATTAGACCTCCCCACAAGTGGCGTCTCTAAGGCTCAAAGCTTTGTTCTCGTATAGGGACACAATTTGCTTACCATTGTGCCCAAATCGCTGTGAATAACGTATAAATATTTTACAATAACATATAGAATATATGTATATAGAAAACTTTTTTGATTATTCTATTCTTTTTTTTTGTTACACATTTTCAAAAAGAGTTGAGGTGATCATGAACACATGCTATATGTGAGCAGAAACCATTATAGGACCCCAACGCTTCAAATCAAGAGTGAAATAGTATGACCTTTCTCTCACAAGATTTGTTCAAGAATCAAAAACACATCCTATTCCTAAAAGACAAAATTCACTTTCTTTGAATCCTCCAATAGTCTAATTTTCAAAAGACTTGTTTGTGCTCCATATTGATATGATCCAAGTTGGATACATATTGTTTTTACGGATCGTCCTTGAGTTGATTTAGTGTTTCAAAGAATGAAACGATGAACAGTACCCGATGAACAGGAGCTGATGAATAGTGATGTGAATAGTGATGTGAATAGTAAAAAAAATAGAAAAGATGGGAAAAGGAAAAGGAATGAGAGGAAGAAGACGCCACACTCTTAGAGAGTGATAAGACAAGTGAAGATTCGCCACAAAGGTAAGGAAGCCTTTGATAAGAACCAAGATGGCTCAACCAAGAACCAAAGAGAATGAAATTCTCACAAATGGATTCAATCCAAATTCATATCCAAAAGTCCTTTCATTCATGTTTTAGGCACATACTTATAGGAAAATGGGGTGCATAGAATATGCATGCAAAGTGGTCATCATAATGTGACATATTCCCCATAAAAAGCAATAACTAATCCATTAAGTGGCTAATTAAAGCATTAACTAAAAAAATAGGAGTTACTTAGGTATGTAAACCAAAGGTTGCCCTCCCAAAAATGTGCACTATTCATCCTTCATGGTTTATTACACTTTATTTAATAGAAATAAACTAAAAAAATACTATTTTAAAGAAGTGGACATCCAAGCCATCATGGGTCTTCAAGTTGGATGAGATAAGTGACCAATTTGGGCCCAACTCCATCAAGACCTGAATTTGGGCTTGTTTCAATTAAAGTTGTCATCATTTTATTTAGGATTTCTTGGGCTTTCTTGGTCCTAGCTCTTGTCATAGGTCCACCAAGTCCTTGTAGTGCTCCTTGATCCATGCTCCTTAGTGGGCTCACATCATCCCTTCCTTCTTTAAGTGAATTCGACCTCAAATTGAAATCTTCATCACCTACATCAAAAGGAGACAAATCAGCCACATTGAAAGTTGCACTAACACCATACTCACCTGGAAGGTCTATCTTGTAGGCATTATCATTAATCTTGGCCAACACTTGGAATGGCCCATCTCCTCTTGGTTGAAGCTTGGATTTCCTTTGTGAAGGAAATCTCTCTTTTCTCATGTGCACCCAGACCCAATCTCCAGGTTCAAACACCACATTCCTCCTCCCTTTGTTGGCTTGCCTAACATAGCTTTCAGTCTTCTTCTCAATTTGGGTCTTGACTTGTTCGTGTAACTTCCTCACAAATTCAGCTTTAGCCCTGCTATCTTTATGCTTTAAAATTGAAGAGTTAGGCAATGGCAATAAATCAAGAGGAGTGAGAGGATTAAATCCATAAACAACCTCAAAAGGAGAATATTGAGTAGTACTATGGATAGCCCTATTATAAGCAAATTCCACATGAGGCAAACACTCCTCCCAAGACTTAATGTTCTTCTTTATTACAGCCCTAAGAAGGGAAGAAAGTGTCCTATTAACTACCTCAGTTTGCCCATCCGTTTGGGGATGGCAGGTAGTGGAGAAAAGCAGCTTTGTACCCAGCTTACCCCACAAAGTCCTCCAAAAGTGACTTAAGAACTTTGTGTCACGATCTGAAACAATACTTCTTGGAAGGCCATGAAGCCTTACCACTTCTTTGAAGAACAATTCAGCAACATGACAAGCATCATCAACTTTTTTACATGGTATAAAATGTGCCATTTTAGAAAACCTATCCACCACCAAAAATTGAATCCTTACCATTCTTTGTCCGAGGCAGTCCTACAACAAAATCCATTGACAAATCAATCCAAGGAAAATTAGGAATAGGCAAAGGAGTATAAAGTCCATGAGGCATCACTTTAGATTTAGACTTTTTACAAACAATGCATTTTTCACAAAACTTTTGCACATCATGTTTCATGTGTGGCCAATGAAAATGTTCGTGCAACATGTCTAAAGTCTTTTGAACCCCAAAATGCCCCATTAGTCCCCCTTCATGCGCTTCCTCACAAGCAACTCTCTTATAGAACTTTTGGGCACACATAATCTCTTTTCTTTAAACAAAAACCCTTGGTGCTTAAAATACCCATTTTGAGCCCAATGCAAACAATTAGCATAGATATGGGAAAAATCTTTATCATGCTCATACAATTCTTTGATGCATTCAAGCCCAAATAATTTTGTTTCAAGGGTAGAGAGTAAGGTATACCTTCTTGAAAGTGCATCTGCCACTATGTTGGCCTTACCTTTCTTATGCTTGATCACATATGGGAATTGTTCAAGAAACTCAACCCACTTGGCATGCCTCTTATTCAACTTTCCTTATCCTTTCAAGTACTTTAAGGACTCATGATCACTATGGATAACAAACTCTTTGGGCAAAAGATAATGTTGCCATGTTTGTAAAGCCCTCACCAAGGCATACAATTCCTTATCATAGGTGGGATAATTAAGGACAAAGACCACTTAATTTCTCACTAAAGTAAGCAATTGGATGCCCTTCTTGCATTAAAACAGCTCCAACACCAACATTAGAAGCATCACATTCAATTTCAAAAGATTTAGCAAAATTAGGCAAAGCAAGTATTGGTGCATGAGTAAGTCTTTCCTTAAGCTCATTAAATGCATGCTCTTGTTTCTCCCTCCATCTAAACACAACATTTTTCTTGACAATTTCATTAAGAGGTGCAGCCAATGTACTAAAGTCTTTAACAAACCTCCTATAGAAACTAGCCAAGCCATGAAAACTCCTCACTTCACCCATATTTTTGGGGGTTGGCCACTCTTGAATGGCCTTAATTTTCTCTGTGTTAACATGAACCCCTTTTGAATTACAACAAAACCAAGGAAGATCACATGATCCGTACAAAAAGTACATTTTTCCAAATTAGCATACAACTTTTCTTTTCTCAACACATGCAAAACAGCTCTTAAGTGTTCATGATGTTCATCTAGGCTTTTGCTATATATCAAGATATCATCAAAATACACAACAACAAATTGGCCTAGAAAATCCCTTAAGACATGGTTCATAAGCCTCATGAAAGTGCTAGGTGCATTTGTTAAACCAAAAGGCATTACCAACCATTCATACAATCCATATTTAGTTTTAAAGGCAGTTTTCCATTCATCCCCTTCCCTTATTCTAATTTGATGGTACCCACTTTTCAAATCAATTTTAGAAAACAAACAAGCACCATATAATTCATCAAGCAAATCATCAAGTCTAGGGATAGGATGTCTGTACTTGATTGTGATGTTGTTCACAGCCCTACAATCTGTGCACATCCTCCAACTTCCATCCTTTTTAGGCACTAAGATAACCGGGACAGCACATGGACTTAAGCTTTCTTGCACCCATCCTTTTTGCATCAACTCCTCCACTTGCTTTTGTATTTCTTTGGTCTCTTGAGGATTACTCCTATAGGCTGGCCTATTGGGTAATGATGCACCCAGAATGAGGTCAATGTGGTGTTCTATCCCCCTTAAAGGAGGTAGGTCGTGAGGCACTTCTTTTGGAAACACATCACCAAATTCCTGCAATAGAGTTTTAACACCACTAGGCAAAGAGAGTTCATTAGGAGCATTAGCATTCAAACAGAATTCTTTACAATAAAGCATATATAGGGGCTGCCTTGAAATCAAAGCCCTCTTCACCTCACTTTTTGTTGCCAAATAACTCTCTTTTCTCTCACTATTTTTATTCTTTTTCTCTTTGTCATCACTCTTCATTTCACTCCCTCTTTCTTTTTGCTCTTGCTCTTTCTTTTCTCTTATCTTTAGTTGGTCCTCACTAACTTCTTTTGGGGACAAGGGTGAAAGAGTGACCTTTCGGTTATGATGCACAAAAGTGAATTTGTTAAGGAATCCATCATGGTTGGCCTTCCTATCAAATTGCCAAGGCCTCCCAAGTAACATATGACTTGCCTCCATGGGTACCACATCACATAGAACATTATCATGATACTTTCCAATGGAGAAACAAACTTCAACTTGCTTGTTCACGGTCAACTTACCAACTTCACTAAGCCATTGAAGTCTATATGGCCGTGGGTGTGGCTTAGTCACAAGATTCAATTTGGAAACCATTCTAGTACTAGCAACATTAGTACAACTCCCACCATCAATAATTAAAGAACATACCTTCCCTTGGATCATGCATCTAGTATGGAAGATATTTTCTCTTTGGCTCTCATCATGCTCCTTAGCTTGGCTTCCCAAAAGTCTCCTCACCATGAGCAAATCTCCTCCTTCCGGAACTACTTCTCCCCACTTTCTTCTTCACTAGAAGCCTCAGATTGTGTGACCACTTCTCCATTTCTTGATACCATTGTCCTTTTAGTTGGACATTGAGATGCAATATGTCCATGGCCCAAGCACTTGAAACACTTCACATCACGGTTTCTAGGAGATGCTTCTATAGGCTTCTTTCCATGAGATGTAGGCACAACCTCCTTTGAAGATGAAGTACCCTCCTTCTTTGATTTGTCCTTCCAACTTGAAGATGAAAACTTAGAAGAAGAAAGAAATTTGGACTTTTTCCTCTTGAGTTGTTGCTCCACCTTTATGGCTTGTTGGACCAAATCTTCAAGTTCCACATAGTTTTGAAGCTCCACTATGTCTTGAATGTCTTGATTCAACCCATGTAAGAACCGAGCCATAGTTGCCTCCCTATCTTCGTTAATGTTGGACCTAAGCAAGGCCAACTCCATCTCCTTGTGGTACTCATCAACACTTTTGGATCCTTGGGTCAATCTTTGCAATTTGTTGTGAAGATCCCTATGGTAGTGATTTAGAACAAATCTTTTTCTCATGACTTGTTTCATTTCTACCCGAGTCTCAATAGGGCTCCTCCTCATACCTTCTTCTCTCCTTTTGCAATTGATCCCACCAAACAAGTGCATAGTCTTTGAATTCAAGAGCGGCTACCTTCACTTTCTTTCTTTCATTGAAATTGTTGCAATCAAACACGTGCTCGATCTTCATTTCCCACTCCAAGTAGGCTTTGGGATCACTCTTCCCATGAAAGGTAGGAACTTTGATTTTGACCCCTTCAATTCTATCCTCTCTATCACGCCTCCTTCCTCTATGTGGTCCATGTCTAGGTCTGTCCTCACTCTCATAACCACTTCCTTGATTTGATTCTTCTCGATTTCGGAGGTTGGCAAGTTGGTCATTGAAGTTTGCATTCATTTGCTCCATTTGCCTTTGAAGGATTTGCATTTGAGTATTCATCGTAGCATGAAGAACCGCGGACCTTGGAGAAAGAGGTGGACTATCACCTTGGGTTGCCATCACTTGAAACACACAATATCAAAATAACAAGATAGTATAAATCCTCACCACACTCCCTCACGTATGCACACAATGTGTATTTCACTCAAATAGGCTTTTTCCACACAAGATGTAATTTTCACTCTTGCCTCTTTCCACTTAAATTCTCTTTGCAAGTTCTTAAATGAACCCTCTCATGTTTGAATTACCAAAAGCTCTTACAAAAGTAGTGGTCCTCACGAGTAAGCACTTTCGAAGTTGAAGAAAAGATGAAACTCTAGACAAAACTCAAAGGAATTTAAAAGACAAGCAAGAAAAGTGAATTAAAAAGAAAGGTAGAACTCAAAAGAAATAAGAAGAAAAAGAAATGCACAAAGTATGTAGAATAGCACCGCTTAATTGAAATTCACAAGGCATTCAAACTGAATCTTGCTTAAGTGCAAGGGCAGTCTCTTTTTTTTTTCTTTTTTTTAATATTATTTTTCACGCCCTTGTTCTCTTGTTACACTTAAAAAAAAAAATTGATTCTTGCAATTTTTGTTCCAATTGTTATGCCCAATTGTGTATTTAGGAGTTTCCTTTCAAATTAAGGTGCTATAAAACATATAACAGCAACGAATATAGAATTGACAAGATCAAAGTCAGTAAATATTACGTAAAAAATAAAGAAACAGAAATTAAAGGCATAAAATAGAAGAACTAGAATTTAAATGGCAAAAAGTAAAGAACGGAAAGTAAAGAATGTTGCCAATTCTTAGAAATGGCAGGATCAATGATGATCAAGATTGTGTATAATTATGACATCCAAGCAATAATGCTTGATGTTTGGAAAGCAATAAGAACAAGAACAAAAGAACATGTAAGAACTCTATCAACTCTAGAATCCGGGCTCGATACCACATGATATGATCCAAGTTGGATGCATATTATTTTTACTGATCGTCCTTGAGTTGATTTAGTGTTTCAAAGAATGAAACGATGAACAGTACCCGATGAACAGTAGCTGATGAATAGTGATATGAATAGTGATGTGAATAGTGATATGAATAGTAAAAAAATAGAAAAGACGGGAAAAGAAAAAGGAATGAGAGGAAGAAGACGCCACACTCTTAGAGAGTGATAAGTCAAGTGAAGATTCGCCACAAAGGTAAGGAAGCCTTTGATAAGAACTAAGATGGCTCAACCAAGAACCAAAGAGAATGAAATTCTCACAAATGGATTCAATCCAAATTCATATCCAAAAGTCCTTTCATTCATGTTTTAGGCACATACTTATAGGAAAATGGGGTGCATAGAATATGCATGCAAAGTGGTCATCATAATGTGACATATTCCCCATAAAAAGTAATAACTAATCCATTAAGTGGCTAATTAAAGCATTAACTAAAAAAATAGGAGTTACTTAGGTATGTAAACCAAAGGTTGCCCTCCCAAAAACGTGCACTATTCATCCTTCATGGTTTATTACACTTTATTTAATAGAAATAAACTAAAAAAATACTATTTTAAAGAAGTGAACATCCAAGCCATCATGGGTCTTCAAGTTGGATGAGATAAGTGACCAATTTGGGCCCAACTCCATCAAGACCTGAATTTGGGCTTGTTTCAATTAAAGTTGTCATCATTTTATTTAGGATTTCTTGGGCTTTCTTGGTCCTAGCTCTTGTCATAGGTCCACCAAGTCCTTGTAGTGCTCCTTGATCCATGCTCCTTAGTGGGCTCACATCACATATGATAAGAAATTTTGGTGTAATATGAGACTATTACACTATTCCAATAAAAATGTGACACGTAACATTGCATGATCAGACAACCATTAGATTAAAAATAAAATATTATTAATTAAATATAAACAATTACAAAACCACTAAGAATATTACTCTCGCTATATATAAGTAACCTTCCCATATAATAGGTGATGGCTAGTAGTGCAAGTGGGCCACCATCAGAATCTTTCTCGACATTCCTAATTCTTTCTTTTTATATTATTAAATGGAAAGGACTAAAACATGCACATATATATAACATAATCATGGTTCATACATTTTAAGGAATAGATGGATTAGGATGAGGGTGAGATTCCCTGTTTCCTTCGTTACCATTCGAATTTGCGTTTTTGAGAATGATTAATTTGTAAATGAGCTTATTTTTTCATTTTAAAATGTGTTTTTTAAATAAATTAACTGAACACAATTTTTTAAATTTTGGTTTGAAAATTAATTTAAAGTTTTTACATCATAGATTTCAGGAATAAATAAACAAAAATAGAATCTAACAACACTGCCATTTTAAATTTAATGACATAGCATCATTATTCATGTTGGGTTTAGGAAGACAAATGTTAGGGAATTACAAGATTGTCTTTGGTGCATTTTATTAATGAAAGTATAACTTGGATAATTGGCAATGACCTTTGTTTTCTTTAATGGTACATTTTCTTCAATTTTTATGAATTTGATTTTTATCAAATATTTATATATTTATTTAATTATATGTGGTTCAATGAATAAATCAATAATTGAACTAGTAATTTATTAACTCAATATTCTTTCTAAGTGATAACCAATCTAACTTTTACAAATATATCGTGTACCTTCCCATGAATCTTGATTGAAAAATGAAATTAGAATAACTTTTTTATTACTATGTCGAGAAGTTGGTTTTTTCAAACTAACTTCTTAGGTAGCTTTTTTTTTTAAAGTATATACATTGGGAATCAATTTGGTCTAAAGTAATTTCTCAACTCTCATTTTTTTTAACTAAGCATTGCTCAACGTGTAATTAAAGGATTATGTCAAACTAACATCTTAACTCAATAAAATAAGGCCTATTTGAATAAATAATATTTGAAGTGAAGCAAAAAGAAGTAAAAAAATAGTAATATTAATATAAGAAAACCTTTTTCTCTATAAATTTACTTATATACATAATGTAACATCTTCTTCAATATGTTAGCCTTGTAAATAGTTACAGAAATAGCTTAATATTTGTTTAACATGTCTGTTTAATTTTGTGACAATTTGAATTAGTTTAGGCACTTTGCTGCAACCCGAAAGATGAAAAGTAACTTAAAATGACACATATATTAGCATAAAGGGCTCAGCTAATGAAAATAGATGTGGGTAATTTATTTCTAAGTCACAAATGTGTTTTCTATGATGTGGTTAAAATATAAAAATAATCAGAGTGAGTTTGGTAATTTTAGGCATACTGGTTGTGTGTTTTAATGCAGGAATGACTTGTCACAAATATGAAAAATGATGGTTTTGGTGCACAAGATTTTTTTATGAATCATGTGATTTATTTTAAACTTGTTGGATTTAAGAAAACTAGATTTGAAAAAATTTAAGTGATTTTAGTAGATCAGGAATTACCATTGTGGTATCATAAGGCCATAAGCCATCCACAGTTATAGCCTCTTTAGTTGACCTTTTGTACATGATATTTCAAGCCTTTTTTCACTTGTTTATCATTCACTCTCTTACAGCTAGAAAACAAAAACAGCAACATGAGGAGAACAAGGAGCAAAGGAGGAAAGGAAAAAGAGGAAAACAAAGGGAAAAGGGAAATCCAAGATCCAAGATTGAAGCTTGAATCTCCATTTCCTTGCTGCAACAGAAGGTAGGGGATATTTGTTTTTAACCCTAAACCTTGTCTTTCTTCTTCTAATTCTTGGATGATGCATGTTAAGTTAGAAAAATGAGTTTTTTCATGGTTTTCCATGGTCTGGGATGGTGAAACTGGTGGTGAACCTATGCACTACTCCAAACTGAGTTAAAACATGTTTGATGATTGCTTTGGAACTTAATTACATCCTTGAAACCTCTTATCCATATTTGAGAAACATGTGTTTTATGAATGGTTGATTTTAATCAAATTCTATGAGGTGTTGTGTTGATAAGATGTATAATAGTTTCTTTGAGCTTAGTGATCATTAATGGTGTTGGAGGACACTTAACAACTAAATTTTGAGGTTGGATTTCGGTTAAACTGTGATTGACTATGCGACATTGAAGATTGCTTTTGATGATAACAAACATGAAGATGATGGGAAGACTAAGTCTAAAAGTCTCACAAAGAATAGCTTTAGGACTTAGAGTCTTTTTGTACGGAGCTCTCTTTTAATATCTCATTATTTTGGAAGAAAAGATAAAAATATCTTTTTTATTAAAACCCAAAGTTCTAAATGTTTTTAAAAGAAATTAAAAGAGTTTGGGTTTCTTTGAAAATAAATCTAGAAGTCTTTTGAAATATCTTTTAAACTAGTTTTAATAGGGTTATTCAAATAAAGTTAATAAAGTTCTCTTTATTCGAATAAACCAAGCCCAGCAGACTTTGTTCATAACAGAGTTATTCGAATAACTCAATGGTTATTCGAATAATATTTTCAAAAATCCTGCTACACGCTTCTAATTTGAAATAAGCTATTCGAATAACCTTGCTGCTATTCGAATAGAAGCTTTATCCAAATAATTTTTCTTGAATAAAACTATTCAAATAACTTAGCAGTTATTCGAATAGATCAGTTTTCTCAGAACATTATTTCTTAATAGTGTTATTTGAATAACATATATATTATTCGAATAACCCATATCAGACTGGTTTTCACAAAGCTTTTACGAAACGTGTTATTCGAATAACACAAAGGTTATTCGAATAAACACTGATCCTGCTATGGAAAGAAACATTCGTATTTGTCTTTATTACGAGATTTTAATGCACCCAATGGCTATTTTCTTGAATTGCTCTATAAATAGAGATCTTGGGTCATCTCTGAGAAGTGCCTAACATTCTAATTAATTCTTTGCTTACTCTAACTCTTGAATTATAATTTCTACTCTTTTTTTACACTCTTTTTACGTTAATTTTTGAGATATTCTAAGATAGCTTCTTAAGTGCTTCAAGTTGTATTATTTACCTTGAGTGAGAGTTTCTCTTCATCTATATTCTGCTCTTCTATATCGATGGTGAGGTATCGCTCAAGGTTTCTATAAGGGTAAGGTATCCCTACAGGTTAAGGCTTTAGCACAAGGGTAGAGTGTCCCTGTGTGTGAAAAGTGCTCTATTTTGTAACTGTAGCAAATACCTATTGAAGCTTGTATTCATAGTAAAAAATCTCAGATATTTTTGAGGACTGGATGTAGACCACAAGTGGTTTGGTGGTCGAACCAGGATAAATATTGTGCCTGCTCTTCTATTCTCTATCTCTTTATTTTTGCAGTTTAATATTATTGCACATTTATTTATTTGCTGTTCTAAAATCGTTTCTGTTCATCTCTTATATTCACATCTTTTATTTAATAGCTTCAACATTTGTTTTTATTTTAAAAGCATTTAAAATATTTTCTATACTCAATTCACCCCCTTCTTGAGTATTGGAGTCACTTGGTAACAAGTGGTATTAGAGCTAGACTCTTGTTTAAAGAGCTTAGCAGCTTGAACAGAATGTGGCTTCCTCAAATGGCTTTTCAGAGGGATCTTCCATAAACCGACCACCCTTTTTTCAATGGGGATAGTTATTGTTGGTGTATGCCCTAGAGGCCAATACATTTTCTGTATTTACATACATTCTATTATACTATTTTATATATGAGACATTTCATTTATTGTGTTCTTTTTTGATAAACATAATAAAGTCCTTAGAATCGTAAGTTTGATGCCATAGGACATCAAGTGGATGACTTGATCGTGAGATCCTTTTGGTTACAACACTATTCTTAAATGTCCCTAGTCAAGTATTATTGTTAATTAGGACAACAATAATACATTGAGACTAGTATGTGCATAGATTGATGACCACATCTCATGGGTCATGGATATGAGATATCAAGTCTTCACATGGGTACATATTAGAGTAATGATGTACTGGACTGACCCACCATGAGAATGCTACATGGATCGTTACGTGAGTGTCATAAGTGATTCTCATAGTGACAATAGTGTCTGTGGTCCTTTGACCTGAACTCACTACGATTCCTACATGAGGAGTTGTGTGTTTTAATGCCATCAAACGTGATGAGGACATGACCAAGAACAAGGAGCTTGAAGCCCTTGAAGGACTTGGAGGACCTATGACAAGAGCAAGGACAAGGAAAGCCAAGGAAGCTTTACAACAAATGTTGGCAGCCTTTACTAAAATAGAACCACGCCTTGAAGAATCAAAACTCAAATTGATCAATTGCCTCATGACTGAAGAGGAGGTTGCATGGCTTTAATGGGAGGGTAGCTTGTCATAAATTCTACTCAAGTATGGAGTGCTAACTATGCTTGAATAGGGGCAACTAGACTTGGTGGAATTATTGGTTGATTAAATGCTTTTATTTCTTTGCGCTACACTTTGGCCAATTATAGTTTTTTTTATGATGGTTATTATTAGGTCAATGCTTTTATTTCTTTGGCATTACACTTTGGCCAATTATAGTGTTTTATGATGGTTATTATTAGGAGTTTATTTTTGTAAGTTTCTCAATGTAAAGGGGCTACATAATAGCACCCACTAGGAGAAGAAAGAGTTAGTTTTTGGTTTTTGAACAATCACAAATTTGGGAGCTTGTTTCTCTTTGAGTTCTTGCAATCCAACTATTGAGATTTATCAAAGGGATTACATCCTTTGTGTGTGCAATCTCTGACTTATCTTCCATCCTTGGAGGTGTGACGTCCATCATCATTCCCATACCATTTTCTTTTCTTTTCCATGATCATATAATTCAATTTCCCTCAATTCTGATTGAATCAAACTCTATCTCCACGAAAACCCAATTTTCGTGTAGGATAACTCCTGATCATATCTCATGTTATACGAAAGCTTTTTGAGTGATTCTTGAGCCAAAATTGTGATTCAAATCACGATCTTTCTCCTCGTTTTGGTCTCATTCAATTTGGAGTTCTACAACTTCGAGTTATAGTTAAAGTGATATCATAACGCATTCTGCATTTCTGTTTTAATTTGATCATTTCCATGCGCAGAGTTTAAAACAAAGTCTGCATCCATCACCTAAATTCCTGGTAAATCCTATTCTGAATTCTACAAGCAAAATAGGGTTCATATCAAAACGTCATCTGTAACAAGGTGATTATAAAGTTGGTTATTGGACATATCGCGAATCATGCAGAGGGATGTGAGTGACCTAGATGGGATTTGTCACTCCTACATAACAGGAGCGATATCTTCGGGCCCCTTAATTGAGTGAGATTGCGAAATGCATGACCATGCTCAAATGAGTCAATATGAGATATTAATCTCATTTGTTGTTACAAAGTCTACTCGAGTATCAGGAAACTAATGATTGGACTATACAAGGGTGACGTATTCCATGCCTTGTGTTCAATCTAGATATCTTGACAAAGGGACTAAACGACATGGAAACATTGGTCACGGAAAGATTATGTCAAATCACTAACATTCTTATTACTTGGGTAGCAGCGATGTGTTGCTAGATACCGCTCACTGCTTATAATATTAAAATGTGATTTTAATATTAATGCCAACGTAATAAGAACCTGCAGGGTCACACATATAGAGCAGATTAAAATTGGAGCAATGGATCCAAGTTGGACTCGGATTCAAATATGGGCCAGACTCATAACAGATAGGTCTAGGGTTGCACAGCTTACCTTGCTGTTGCTCATACTCACTTAAGGCAGTCATTATTATAAATAGTACTACTAAAGGGGTTGCTAATATACACAATTTAGAACCCTAGCCGCACCTATAAAAATAGTGAGTGAGTGAGCGACATGTTTCTTCTCTTCTCTTCGCAGCTAGCATTGTGTGAGAGACGTGAGGCTCCTCTTTGCGGACGTTGGACATTCGTGAGTCTGTTCGTGTGGATACTGCAGAGACATAATTTCTATTACGGTGTTGGAGATTCACGCTTCAAGAGGTAAATCATTTAAAAATCAGATTATGGCTTTTTCGCATAGATCCTCGGTGGGAATCCCTATTTTTCACTGCATGATGTATCCGTAATTCCTAACAGTAAGCCTATTGGAAGGAAAGAATGAAAATCTTCATCAAAGTTATTGATCTCGATACGTGGGATATTGTCAAAAATGGCGCATTTATACCTACAAAAGAGGTCGATGGTGTTAAAACTGAGACACCAATAAGTGATTGGTCTGATGAGGATAAAAGAAAAGTTCAACACAATTTAAAAGACAAAAACGTCATTACCACTGCCTTGGGGTATGATGAATTTTTTAGAAAATCAAATTGTAAAACTACTAAAGAAATGTGGGATACTTTACAAGTCACCCATGAGGGTACTAGTGAAGTAAAGAGGTCGAGAATAAATTTTCTTACTCGTGAATATGAATTATTCAGAATGAACTAAGGAGAAAACATTTAAGAAATACAAAAGAGGTTCACCCACATTATTAATCACCTTGCATCATTGGGAAAATATTTTTCTAACAAAGTTTTGAGAAGTCTAAGCAGGATTTGGCACCCCAAAGTGACAGCCATATCAGAATCAAGGGATTTGTCAACAATGACATTAGCTACCCTCTTTGGGAAACTGCATGAACATGAGCTAAAGTTGAGCAGGTTAAGCCAAAGCGAAGAATTATAAGAAGAAAAAGGGAATTGCACTTAAAGCCACCTCCTCCAATATCGATAATGAAGATGAAAATGATGGAGACGAAGTGGACAACCTTGAGCTAAATGAAGAGAACTTTAGTCTCCTGGCAAAGAAATTTGGAAGGTTTCTCAAAAAGAAAGGAACACAAAGAAGACTGTCTTTTCCCCAAAAGAAGACTCATCACAAAGGGGAAAGAGCATCATCAACTCCAACTTGCTACGAGTTCGAAAAATCGGGCCACATGAAAATGGAATGCCTAATTTATCAAAAGAAAATAGAGAAAGTTGAAAAGAAGACCTTCAAGGACAGAAAAGGGAGAAGAGCCTACATAGCATGAGATGACAATAATGTGGATTCCACTTATAGTTCAGATAGTGAATAAGCCCATCTATGTCTTATGGCCAAAGAAGAAGAAGAAGAAAGTGACAATGAGGTAAGTTCTAGTTTTGACTTATTACCTTCTTATGATGAATTACAAAATGCTTTTGAGGAATTACATGAAGAATCAGTAAGACTAACAAAATTAATTTCTTCTTCTAAGAAAATAATTTCTTCTCTAGAAAATCAAATTCTTGCTTTAAACAAAGAAATTGAAGAATTAAAAATTGAAAATGAAACATTAGGATTATTTGATGCTTGTACAATTTGCTCCTCATATGTTTCAACTTCTTCATCTTGTTCATCATGTCAAATTCTCGAAAAAGAAATTGAAGACTTAAAGAACACACTTTTTAATTTCACTTTTGGAAGAGATAACTTAAATATTTTATTAGGAAAATAAAGAGCTATTTTTCAAAAAACTGCAATAGGTTACAACCCCAAAAATCAGCATAAATTTTATAAAAATTTCTTTGTGCATTCAAGTACTTCTAGTAGTCCTTTTATTAAATGTTTCTATTGTGGGAAGAAAGGACACAGTGCGTCAACATGCAATGCTAGGAAAAATATAAATATAAAGAGTGGAACAAAAATGATTTAGATTCCTAAGGGCACTATTTCTAAAACTATCACTCAGGGACCCAAGAAAATTTAGGTACCAAAAGTTAAAAAATTAAACATGTGTTGTAGGTGTACTTGAAGGCTAGGAGCTCAAATTGGTATCTCGATAACAAATGCTCCAAGCATATGACTGGAGATGATTCTAAGTTCATATCTCTTGTTCCTAAGAATCATGGACATATTACATATGGTGATAACAAGAAAGGAAAAATTCTAGGAATCAGCAAAGTTGGTAAGAGTCCTAACTCCTCAATAGATAATGTATTGCTCGTTGGAGGACTCAAACATAACTTGCTTAGTATTAGTCAATTATGTGATAAAAGAAATAGAGTAATTTTTTATTCAAATTGTTGCATAATTGAAGATAAAAATGATAAGCATGTTAAGTTCATCAGTCATAGAGTTAATAATATTTATATGATTAGCATTGATGATATATCCGCAAATGATGTGAAATATCTTTTAAGTAAGAATGATGATTCATGGTTATGGCATAGGAGAATTGCATATATTCACATGGATCACCTAAAAATGTTAGTCTCTAAAGAGCTAGTAATTGGACTACCTAAGATCAATTTTATAAAAGATAAATTATGTGATGCATGTCAAAAAGAAAAACAAGTAAAGATTTCTTTTAAAGCAAAAAGTGTAGTTTCAACTTCTAGACCTTTACAACTTTTGCACATAGATCTTTTTGGACCATCTAGAACTATGAGCTTTGGTGGGAATTACTATGCTTTAGTGATTGTGGATGATTTTTCTAGGTTTATATGGACTTTATTTCTTTCAAATAAAAATGATGCATTTCTAACTTTTAAAAGACTTGCCAAAGTTATCCAAAACGAAAAAAGGTTTTCTATTTCTTCTATAAGAAGTGACCATGGTGGTGGATTTGAAAACCATGCTTTTCAAACCTTTTGTGATGAACATGGCATTGAACATAATTTTTCTGTCCCTAGAACTCTACAACAAAATGGAGTTGTAGAAAGAAAAAATCGATCTTTAGAAGAAATGGCAAGAACTATGCTCAATGAGGCTACTCTTCCTAAGTATTTTTGGGCAGACGCTGTAAGTACAGCTTGCTATATAATGAATAGGGCCCTTATAAGGCTAATTAATTTTAAAGAAAACCTCATACAATTATATAAGGGAAGAAAGCCAAATGTCTCACATTTTCATGTTTTTAGATGCAAATGTTTTGTTTTGAATAATGAAAAAGATAGCCTAGGCAAATTTGATGCTAAGTTTGATGAATGTATATTTCTTGGTTATTCTAATCATAGTAAAGCTTTTAGAATTTATAATAAGAGAACTATGACTGTTGAAGAATCCATTCATTTGCATTTGACGAAACTGACCCAAATGGACCGAGAAAGGATTTTGTTGTTAATGATGTTGCAGAAGCTTTAGCAAAAACCCACTTGGATGACAAGGAGATAGAAGAAAAAAAGCAAGAAGAAAGTCAAGAGGAAACCACAATTCAATAGAATTCATAAGCCATAGACCTTCCCAAGGAATAGCGAACCTCAAGATACTATCCACTAGACTAAGTAATAGGTGATGTATCTGAAAGTGTAAGTACTCGAAACTTAATTAGAAATGCATGTAACCATATGGCTTTTGTTTCTCAAATTGAACCTAAAGACTTAAATGAAGCCTTTGATGATGAACATTGGATCTTGGTAATGCAAGAAGAGTTAAATCAATTTGAAAGAAACCAAGTATGGGAATTGGTTGCAAGGCCCAATGATCATCCAATTATAGGCACCAAATGGGTCTTTAGGAATAAGCTTGATGAAGCTGGCTTAATAACAAGAAATAAAGCTAGGCTTGTAGCTAAAGGATATAACCAAGAGGAAGGAATAGACTATGAAGAAACCTATGCACCTGTAGCTAAACTAGAAGCTATTAGAATGTTACTTGTTTATGCTTGCATAATGGATTTTAAGTTATATCAAATGGATGTTAAAAATACTTTTCTAAATGGTTTTCAAGAGGAGGTATACGTTGAACAACCTCTAGGTTTTGAAAGTCATGAACTACCCAACCATGTTTTCAAACTGAAAAAGGCTTTATATGGATTAAAATAAGTTCCTAGAGCTTGGTATGAAAGGTTGAGTAAGTTTCTTTTAGAACACGACTTTTCAAGAGGCAAAGTTGATACAACTCTTTTTATTAAAAATAATAAGCATGACATTCTCCTTGTACAAGTATATGTAGATGATATTATCTTTGGTGCTACTAACGAGTCTCTATACAAGGATTTCTCTAATATCATGCAAAGCGAATTTGAGATGTCCATGATGGAGAGCTCAACTTCTTCCTTGGACTTCAAATTAAACAAACATGGAGTAGAACATTCATTAACCAATCCAAGTATTGCAAAGAACTTCTCAAAAGATTTGGGATAGATAACTCAAAGCATATGAACACCCCAATGAGCACCTCATGCTACTTAGACAAGGATGAAGCAGGTAAACCTATTGAAATCACCAAATTCAGAGGCATGATTGGATCCCTTCTTTATCTCACTGCTAGTAGACTTGATATCATGTTTAGCGCATGTATGTGTGCTAGATACCAAGCTAATCCTAAAGAATCGCATATAAGTGTAGTAAAACGTATTATGAAATATCTTGGTGGCACTTCACAAGTGGACTTGTGGTACCCCAAAGGGGCCATTTGTAGTCTTGTTAATTATTCCGACTCCGATTTTGATGGTTGCAAATTGGATAGGAAAAGCATTAGTGGAACATGCCACTTGCTTAGAAGTTCTTTAGTTTCTTGGCACAGCAAGAAACAAAATAGTGTGGCTTTATCCACTGCTGAGGCTGAATATGTTGCAGCCAGAAGTTGTTATGCTTAAATCCTATAGATGAAGCAACAACTTCTAGACTTTGGAAGTCTTCAGCTTGATCACATCCCTATAAGATGTGACAATACTAATGCAATCAACTTGACTAAGAACCCTATCATGCATTCAAGGTCTAAACATATTGAGATAAGACATCATTTTATAAGGGACCATGTTCGAAAAGGTAATTGTGTTTTAGAATTTGTTGAAACAACTAATCAACTTGCTGATATTTTCACAAAACCTTTGCCTAAAGAAACTTTCTTCCACTTAAGAAGAGAACTTGGTATATTAAATCAATCTTGCATATAGTGTTTATATTTATTGATCTATTATTGAATTATTAATCTTGAACTCTACTGACTTAAGCATTGGAGATATCTTCAAATTCTTTTTTTGCAGGTAAAATATTCTCAGGTAAGTTTCTGGCTCTGAAATTGCATCTTCTGAACATGCTTTTATTGTTTTCTGTTATTCAAATAAATCTGTGGATATTCAAATAAACATCATCAGCTGCTGAAAAAGAAGAGTTGTATATCAGTGTTATTCAAATAAACCTTAACTTATTCGAATAAACTGAGTCAAGCAACCACAATTTTTATTTCCTTTTATCTATCTCATTCAAATAACTCACTGTTATTTGAATAAATATGATGCATGTGCCTTTGTTTTTATGTTTTATTCGAATAAATAATAATCTATTCGAATAAACCTAGAGTGATTTTTCTGATCCTGTGTTTTATCTTCTCTGCCTTATTCGAATAAGCTAGCCTTTATTTGAATAAATGTCTTTTCAAGGCATTTATTCTGTTTTGGTTATTTGAATAACCATAAGGTCATTCGAATAAATCCTTGGCAGAAAGCTCCATCACAGTGCTTGGTTATTCGAATAAACTCAGAGTTATTCGAATAACTTGTTCCTGAAACTCCACGACCGTTGGTTTCCATGCTATTTTATTCAAATAACACACTAGTTATTCGAATAAACATGGGAGTTCTATATATACTCCTAGTGCTGTCCAGACATCCTTTTATCTAATTCTCTCATTTCTTTTTGTTCTTCGCACTCTTCTCTCTTTGTTCTACCCTTCATTTCATCTTCTTTTGCCTTTTCTTCCTCACTTCCATCTTTTTCACCTTCTCAACACTTTCTCACCGTGACCACCATCCCATCATGGCCTCTTCCTCTTCACGTGCCAAGCGCCCAAGGATAAAGACAGCCCCCTACAATAATCCTCTGGATCTTAAAAGACTGTCCTCTAACCAAGAGGAACTGGGTCGCTTCGTTACCTATTTTCAAGAGCGTAACCTCATGCACCCAAAGTACATGGACCTCAACTTCTTCTAGAACGAAGGCGGCTTTGACTTCCTCAACCTTCTAGCCACACAGGGTGTTTTTCGCTTCTACTCACACCAAGCCCCTCTTTACCCAGACTTGGTAAAGATGTTCTACTGCAATATGAATATTGTTGGTGAGGACCTTCATTCTGATGTTTCTGATCAGCACATAGTCATCACTCCCAGTGATTAGAAATAGATGTTTGAGTTGCAAACCATTGGGCATAACCTTGACGATGATATTAAAGCTCTGGATTAAGAATACAACAAGTTTCAAGCCATTGAAGACCTGCTGAAGCTTGACCTAGCCCTGACTCCTAAAGGTGTCAAGGGAGGCATGATGAAGAGCCAAGATAGGCTCTTACATTATGCCTTTGCTCACATCTTAGCACCTCGGGGAGGCAACTACGCCTACTTGAGTGAAGATGACATCTTCATGTTGTGGCTCATCCAGAAAGGATACCAGGTGAACTGGCCTACCTTTATCATGAAGTATATGATGAAGGTAAAGGGCAAAGAATGATTTGATTTGCTCTATGGCTTGATCATCTCTACCTTCCTAGGTAAGTACCCTCAAATATTGGAAACTAAGTGGACAACAAAGCTGACTCACCATCATGTCTTTGGGCCCTTTACCCTGAACAAAATGAAGATGGTTAAGACTTTTGATGGCTGGATATACCTTGATGAAGTTGAAGATGAAGACTAAGATGAAGTTCCTACTACCCCTGCTGCTGATGCACCTACTCCTGCTCCTGCTGTTCCTGATCTAATTACTTTGGATCAGATCATGGCAGCCTTGCAAGATAACAGGGCTTACATAGAGAACACCTTTTCTATTCTATTTGACAGGATAGAGGGTGTAGAACGTGAGCAGGCTACCCTTTGCTCTTTGCTGACCCAGTGAGTACCTGACTCCCCTCCTCCGCCACCGAATGCCTACTTTTAGGCTTTGCTTTGCTTTTATTGTTTATTTCTTGATGTATTTGTTTTTGCCCTAGTTGTACATGAAATTGGAAATTTAATATAAATACCATTGACATTTTGATCATGTTATCTGTTTATATGATTATACGCATATTATATGCCATGTCTATTACATGTTTTGCCTTGATCCCTTGTGCTTTTTGATCATGCCAAAAGGGGGAGAAAAATTATAGCAGGTAACTCTTAAGAAAAGTCAGGTAAAAATAAAAATATTGGATTCCAAGAAAAAGGGGGAGCTGCGCACATCTGATATTTTAAAATACCTCTTTTGAAAAAGAGGGGGAGTAAGTTCTCTAATATTTTTCTTTGTGAATTCCAATTTATATGAACTAATTCTTTTCTCAATGCTAGTTTGTCATCATCGGAAGAATGTGATTGATTATGCGACATTGAAGATTGCTTTTGATGATAACAAACATGAAGATGATGGGAATACCAAGTCTAAAAGTCTCACAAAGAATAGCTTTAGGACTTAAAAGTCTTTTTGTATGAGCTCTCTTTTAATATCTCATTATTTTGGAAGAAAAGATAAAAATATCTTTTTTATTAAAACCCAAAGTTCTAAATGTTTTTAAAAGACATTAAAAGAGTTTGAGTGTCTTTGAAAATAAATCTGGAAGTCTTTTGAAATGTCTTTTAAACTGGTTTTAATAGGGTTATTCAAATAAAGTTCTCTTTATTCGAATAAACCAAGCCCAGTAAACTCTATTCATAACAGAGTTATTCAAATAACTTAATGGTTATTCGAATAACATTTTTAAAAATCCTGCTGCGCGCTTCTAATTTCAAATAAGTTATTCGAATAACCTTGTTGCTATTTGAATAGAGGCTTTATCCAAATAGTTTTTCTTGAATTAAACTATTCGAATAACTTAGCAGTTATTCGAATAGATTAGTTTTCTCAGAACATTATTCTTAATAGTGTTATTCGAATAACATATATCTTATTCGAATAACCCATATCAGACTGGTTTTCATGAAACTTTTACAAAATGTGTTATTCGAATAACAAAAAGGTTATTTGAATAAACACTGATCCTGATATGGAAAGAAACGTTCGTATTTGTCTTAATTATGAGATTTTAATGCACCCAACGACTATTTTCTTGAATTGCTCTATAAATAGAGACCCTGGGTCATCTCTGAGAAGTGCCTAACATTCTAATTAATTCTTTGCTTGCTCTAACTCTTGACTTATAATTTCTACTCTTTTTCTATGCTCTTTTTACGTTAATTTTTGAGATATTCTAAGAGAGCTTCTTAAGTGCTTCAAGTTGTATTATTTACTCTGAGTGAGACTTTCTCTTCATCTATATTCTGCTCTTCTGTATTGAGGGTGAGGTATCCCTCAAGGTTTATATAAGGGTGAGGTATCCCTGCAGGCTAAGGCTTTAGCACAAGGGTAGAGTGTCCCTGTGTGTGAAAAGTGCTCTATTTTGTAACGGTAGCAAACACCTATTGAAGTTTGTATTCATAGTAAAAAATCTCAAATATTTTCGAGGACTGGATGTAGACCACAAGTGATTTAGTGGTCGAACCAGGATAAATACTGTGCCTACTCTTCTCTTCTCTATCTCTTTACTTCTGCAGTTTAATATTATTACACATTTATTTATTTGCTATTCTAAAATCGTTTCTCTTCATCTCTTATATTCACATCTTTTATTTAATAGCTTTAACTTTTGTTTTTATTTTAAAAGCATTTGAAATATTTTCTATACTCAATTCACCCCCTCTTGAGTACTGTAGCCACTTGGTAATATAAATAACCAATGGAATAGTACCTAGTTTTCTGATGCACCAGGAAATGCACTTCTGGTTTGTGTTATTCGAATAACGTAGGGTGTTATTTGAATAAAGCATTCTAGAATGCTATATAATTATGCAAAATCGTGGGTGTTATTCGAATAGCCCTTGTGTTTTTTGAATAACACAAAACAGAAAAAATAGAACATGTGATTCTTAGAGGTGTTATTCGAATAACCCATGGGGTTATTCAAATAAGCCCTTCCAAAAAAATAGAATTTGAGAGTTCTATAGAGGTTCAAATGATAGTATTCCAACGGTTTTCACTAGATAGAGTGACTTAATCTAGGAATTGGCCCTTTATGCTTTAGTTGTTAATGAGAATAGCTTTTTATACACTTGTTAAGGGTTTTATGCTCGTTTCACTTGTGAAGCGACTAAGTTTGATTCCTTGGTTGTAAAGTTGAGTTTATTTGGTATGTGTACCATGTTTTACTCTTTTGTTCTTAAAGGTTGAACCTAAGGATATGCTAAGAACATGAGATTGGTTTCTTTATGTGATAAAGTTGAACCCAGAGTACATGTTTTCTAGTTTAACTCTTTCACTTGGTTAAGGTGAACCTTGTGTAGGGTTTGTGTAAATGTGAATCTTGCTACTTTATTGGATAAGTGAAGCTAAGATTCCTATGTACTAGTGTTTAAAATATGGCTTGAATATTTGGTTTTCAAACTTGGTATTTTCTATTTTCCTATGTATTGTAATCTTAGATGGTGTGCACAATCATGTGACCTAAGAATGAGGTATTGGATCTAAATTCTCCTTACATTTATGCTAGTATGGTTAGGGTTACCGATATGGGGGTGGAAGTAGTACTCTTACATTGGTGAGGGGAAAGTGTCTACCTATTACCAAGTGGGGTTTAGGCTTTTAGGCTTATCCTACTTTGTATATACAAGAAACTGAGATTTCTGGGAAAAAAGTAAGTAACTTGTGTTTTCAAAAACTAAAACCTACATTGGCATTGCATAATCATAATATTAGGACCTTGTGTGAGCATAATCACACCTTATAACATAAAACATTGTATGTTTGACAATTGTATGGGCAGTTATCTTGGTTAATTACTTGGTTGCTTGTTTGATAATGTCTTAGGATTGTATGGGCGATTCTTTGATATTGATTCTATGATATTGTTGATTATTGTATAACCGGTTACATCGTGTATATGTATGTTTACAATTGATTTGTTTGTTGTAAATAATTAACTGTTAGTTTTGGTATGCTTATACTGAGAAATTGTGATTTCTCACCCCTTTGTGTTCTATGTAAATCCAGGTGAAGACCCTCCAAAAAGAAAGGGCAAGAAAAAGAAGAAGCATAATGCTTAGTTTAGTTGCTTTATTTCTTTTTGCATTAGCTTATATTTATGTACTTTGCTGAATAGTTTGTAAAAGGTTTATGTATTACCATATGGCTTCTTAGTCAATGATGAATGTGATCTTTTTTATCTCCGTGGCTCTCTATATTAACTATACAGGTTATTATGGATTTATGTTTTATGCATATTAGAAAGTGACATGCTTGATATATTTTATCCTGAAATATACTGCTTATTTTACGATAATTTGTATTAAGGTGTTATACTATGGTATCAAAGAAGTTCATCTTGTTGAGTCGGGGTATGGACTGACTATGCTTAGGCATGTTTAGGAGTTCCTCTTGAGTTGTGTATTTCTTTGTCTCTTGTGTGAGATGCTTGATTGAATTGTATGACTTGCCTTTGGTATGACTGTTTGTAGCTATTGTTGCACAATTACATGATATTGGGATTAGCTACCTCAATATGTATTATTTTATGTGTACAAGAAACTATGGCATCACGAGGGTGACCCAGTGGAAGTAGGAACTCTGGTAATGAAGGCCCTAACATGGTTGAAGCCTTTATGACAATGGCTGAGGCAATGAGAGAGCAAACAGACGCTACTGCCAATGTTATGCGAGAGCAAACAACTGCTACAACTGAAGTTATCAAAGAGCAAGCAGCTGTGACAACTAGGATGTTTGAGAGAATGGGTGCAACTTAACATCAACAACCTACACCACCAACACACCTCCTGGGGCAACCAAACTAAGAGGTAGTTGGGAGGAATCATACTTTCCAAGACCTCTTGGAGTTTAGGAAATATAATTTATCTTCCTTCGAGGGGGAGTATGACCCAATTAGAGCAGAGGGTTGGTTCAAAGAGATGGAGAAGATTTTCATTGTCAAGGCTTGCTCAGACGAGAAAAAGGTGCTTTTCACTTCATATATAATGGAAGGTGAGGCAGAGGATTAGTGGATGGACATTAAGAGAGCTTTTCAGGTGTCAAGAACTCTTGTTATGTGGGAGATCTTTAAGAATTCTTTTCTGAGAAAGTTCTTTCCACAAAATCTTTAGAATGCAAAGGAGATAGAATTTCTTAGGTTGGAACAGGGGGATATGTTTATTGGCCAATATGTGGTCAAATTCAATGAATTGTCTAAGTTCTCATCTTGCATCAAGCATAACCCAGATGAGTCATGGAAATGTGTTAAGTTTGAGGAAGGATTAAGGGAAGACATTCAGAAGGCCATCCAGTCGTTTGAAATTTGGGACTTTAGAACTTTGATAAACAAATGCTGGATCATAGAAGGGCGTGTTGGGAAGCCTTCAGTGGAGCCTAAGTCACAAGACCTTCAAAAAAGGAAGTAGGGTGACGATAAGTTCAAGAAAGGAGCTTCTAAATCTAGCTTTCCACAAGACAAGGGTAAGCAGGTTTAGAAGGAGTTTGTAGGACCTAAGTGTTCCAAGTATGGGAAATAGCACGAAAGACCAGTCTTGCTCGGTGTGCTTTGTATGTGGGCAACCTGGGCATTTTGCTAAGGAATGTCCATCAAGGAAGGAAGCTGCACCTACCCAGAAACCACAAGTTAGAGGGATAGTTTACACTCTAGGTGGTGAAGTGGTGACTTAGTCTTTTGATCTTATCGAAGGTAAATGCGTAATTCACAATCACATTTTAACTGTGTTGTATGATTCGGGAGCATCTCACTCCTTTGTTTCTAATGATTATGACAGCATGCTGGATTTACCTATGTCTAAACTTTCATACGACTTATCTGTATCTACTCCTACTGGTAAACTAGTTACAACATCCAGAGTGTGTCTTGATTGCTGTGTAAAGCTAGAAGATAGGATTTTTTGTGTAAACCTTATATGTTTGCCTCTTGCAGATATTGATGTCATCCTTGGCATGGATTGGTTGTCCGCCAACCATGTAGTGTTGTTCAAATAAATCCTTAGTTTTCTTATCAGATATACCTACCAGAATTGTTTCATCTGAGTCAATGTATCTCAATGCAAATCAGGTCAATCTCTATTCGGAGGAGGGAGGAGGGAGTCCTAGGGTATGTTCTCTTATTTTCACTAAGTGCTAAGGTTGAGCAAAGCCTAGGTAAAATACATGTGGTGAGTGAATATCCTGAAGTATTCCCAAGTGACATAGTGGAGTTGTCACCCAAGTAAGAAATAGAATTTTCTATAGACTTAGTGCTTGGGACGAGACCTATCTCTATAGCACCCTATAGGATGGCACCACTAGAGTTAGCAGAACTCAAGAAGCAAATTGAGAATTTGTTAGACAAATAATTCATTAGGCCAAGTGTTTCTCCGTGGGGAGCACCTGTGTTACTAGTGAAGAAAAAGGATGGTACCATGAGGATCTGTGTGGATTACAGATAGCTGAACAAGGTGACCATTAAAAACAAGTATTTGTTGCCTAAGATAGATGATCTTATGGATCAACTGAGAGGAGCTATGATTTTCTCAAAGATTGATCTTAGGTCCAGTTATCATCAGATAAGGGTTAGGGAAGAAGGTATCCCTAAGACTGCTTTTAGAACTAGGTATGGACATTATGAGTACCTCATGATATCTTTTGAGTTGACGAATGCTCCAGCAATGTTCATGGATTACATGAACAGGATCTTTAGACCCTACCTGGATTAGTTTGTTATGGTGTTTATCAATGATATCTTGATCTATTCTAAGACAATGGAGGAGCATGAACAACATTTGAGGATAGTGTTAGAAATCCTTAAAGGGAATAGGTTGTTTGCCAAGCTATCTAAATGTGAGTTCTGGCTTTCACAAGTACAGTTTTTGGGATATATGATATCTCAAGGTGGGATTTCTGTGGACCCAAGCAAAGTCGATGCAGTGTTGCAGTGGGAGAGACACACCACTGTAACCGAGATCAGAAGCTTTATAGGCCTAGTAGGGTACTATAGAAGGTTCATAAAAAGGTTTTTCTCAATTAGTACCATTGACTAGATTGACTAGGAAAGGTAGTTCTTTTGAATGGACTCAGGATTGTGAGATTAGTTTCTAAGATTTAAAATTGAGGTTGACTATTACATTGGTGTTGGTAATTCTGGATCCTTTGGAGAACTTTGAGATATATTGTGATGCTTCAAAGATAGGTTTGGGTGTGGTCTGATGCAACATAGAAGAGTTGTTGGCTATGCATCAAGGCAGTTAAGACCTCACGAGAAAAACTACCCTACTCATGATCTGGAGTTAGCTGCAGTAGTGTTTGCCCTAAAGGTTTGGATACATTACTTGTATAGAGTCCAATTGAGGTGTTCAGTGATCAAAAGAGTTTGAAGTACTTATTTGATCAGAAGGAGCTGAACATAAGACAATGGAGATGGATGGAGTTTTTGAAAAACTAGGACTTTGAGTTGAAGTATCATTCGGGTAAAGCCAATGTGGTGGCTGATGCACTAAGTAAGAAATCCCTACATGTGTCCTAGATGACTAGGAGAGTGAACTTCTTGAGAGTTTTAGAGACATCAGCTTTTCAATAACTATGTTACCACATAGTCTCAGTGTGAGTCGAGTGGACATAGTGAGTGACTTGAGGACTAAGATCTTGGAAGCTCAAAAGGAAGATGAGACTTTTAGGGACATTTGTGAGCAAATCTTTTTAGGTAGTCCAAGAGAGTTTGATATGTCGGATGATAGGATGATTAAGTTTAGAGGTAAACTTTTTATTTCCAGTGAATCCGAAATCAAGGAAATGATCCTTGAAGAAGCTCACTATAGTCAGTACACTATCCATCCCGGGGCCACTAAGATGTATCAATACTTGAAGAAGTTGTTAGCCAAGTTTGTGTCTAGGTGCCTAACTTGTCAGAAGGTCAAGATAGAACACAAGAAACCTTCTGGACCTCTTTAATCTTTGGGAATCCCTAAGTGGAAATGGGATAACATCACATTGGATTTTGTGATGAGGTTGCCTAGGACTCTGATAGGATTTGATGCAATATGGGTTGTAGTGGATATGCTAACCAAGTCTGCCCATTTTATACATATTAGAGCTAACTACTCCATGGATAGGCTTACCGAGCTATACCTTCAGGAGATAGTCAGTATGCACGGTATTCCCCTTAGTATAGTTTTTTATAGAGACCCTAGATTTACATCCATATTTTGAGGAGCCTTACAGAAAGCTTTTGGGATAAAGCTTAGTCTGAGTATAGCATATCATCCACAAACTAATGGTTAATCAGAAATGACTATCCAAACCCTTGAGGATATGCTAAGAGCATGTGTGCTAGAGCATCTCAAAATGCAATGCAAAGCACTTTATGTCTTTGCTCCATTTATGTTCTATTGGATTACTTGTGTTTATTGAAAATCTTGATGAGCCCTTTTGTGCAAACCTTCCTTTCTCTTCCTTACCTAACATCATTCCCATGGCCCCATTACAACCCTTGAAAGACCTTTTGATTCTTGCATGCATGTTGATTATTAGTGAAAATTTGGTTTCTTATCAAGCATATGGAAGTGCATTTTCTTTGATGGATTTTGAGCGTATGGTTTTCACCCTTAAACACTTTGAGTGTGGTTAGTGGAGTGAACTTAATTCAATCAGTGAGGATGCATGATTTCTGAGAACTTAGCCTCTAATTGGACTTGATTTTGATTACCTCTCAGATTCTTTGTTTGCCTTAGCCTATTGCTTGGATATTATTTTCTCGGGTTCCTTATTCTTTATTATCTTTTGATCCCACTTCTTGGTTAGACATTGGTTATTGCTTGGGGACAAGCAAAATCTTAAGTTTGGGGGGATTTGATGTGTGTGAAACAACATCATGTTTTGTTTTTGTTTTGCATGCATTCTTGAGTATTTTAGGCATTTTAGTTTCCCTTTTTGGTTTGTTTTTCCCTTAGTTCGGATAACTGCGGTGTTTTTGGTGTTCTTGTGCAGGATTAATGTTGAATTGGCCTTGGATTGAATGGAATGCTCACATGTTTGAAGTTGGAGCTTAATGGATAGAAATAAAGGTCCAAAAAGGCCATTCCAGAGGGATCCACGGCCTGTCTGTGGATCAAACCACGGTCATGGATCGAGGGGCAACTTAAAGAAGCAAGACAGAAATTGCAGAGAGTTCCACGGCCTGGTCGTGGAACCATCCACGGCCGTGGAATTCAACAACATGCAAAATTGGCCTATGGCAGAGACATCCACGGCCGTGGATCGCAGTGCACAGCAGTTTTTAAGTTTTTATTTTTTATTTCTTTTGGGGGCTTTTTAGCCAATTAAAACCCTAGGTTATAAATAGAGGTTCTGAATAGAATGAGGGGGTTCTAATTTGGGTTTTCAAGGAGGCACATTGGAGGCTTTGGTTCTTGATCTTTTTTCCCTCTTCTCTCTTGGATTACGGGTTTGGATGTTTAAGAACATGTTTTCTGATTTCTTCTTCTCTATGTCTGAGTAGTTTCTTTTGTTTCTAGGATTGGGCAATGTCTTTTGATACATTGATAATGATTAATTGACGTTGTTTTCCTTTTTATTAATCTTGAATGTTCTTTGATTCAATCCTTATTGCTCTTATTTATGTGAATTTGCTGGCCACTTATTTGCATCTCATAGGCATTTAGGGATTGACCCTAGGTGTTGGAACCATAAGAATTGAACTTAAGGTCTAAATCACGAGAGTAGTTTTAGCCTTTCGAGGATTCAATGAATTGCCACAAAGCGTAATGAGTTCAATTTAAATTCAATTACCACGAGAGTAGGAATTTGTTTAATTGGGCACGGATCTTGTATCTTGAGAAAGAACATTGACTAATTTAGGGTAATTCACCTTCAATTGAATTTCAGATTTAATAAAAGGGTTGTCAATTAGGATTTGTCTTGTATCATTGTGGTATCCCAATCTTGGAAGCTCTCTTGAATTTGAAAATCCCCTTCTTGATAACTTGTTATTTTTGTTCTAAATTCTGCACTTTGATTTTTAATTATTTAATTGCTTTGTTACTATGTTCTTCGTAATCAACAATCATATTCCCTTTTGTTTAATTTAATTGAATTAACTAATTAATTGGTATTCATAGACACAGTCCCTGTGGATTCGATCTTTTTATTACTTGACGACGAAACTGTACACTTGCGGATTTCACACATCAAGTTTTTGGTGCCGTTGCGGATTTCATTAGCCCACTTATTTAGGTTTTGGTCCTTATAATATTTATTTATTAAGGTAGATCCCTATTTTCCATAAAGGATTGGTCCCTATTGTTTTCCCTTATTAAGCTATTGGTCCACGAGGAACTAAAAATCAAATGAGTGAAAATATAAGGACTGTTCCAGAGAACATCTTTTTCAAACCTATAAGTACCAAAATCTTATTCAAATATATAGTTTTTCTTTTTTGGTTGCCCAAGGTATCCCTATACCTTTTCGTTGTGAGACTAATCCCTTTGGGCATAGAGCGATACAATTAGACCCTCCTCACAAGTGGTGACTGTAAGGCTTAAACTTTTGTTCTTGCCTAGGGACATAATCCACTTACCATTGTGCCCAACTCCCTGTTAGCAATGAATAAATTGTTTACAATAGCATATAGAATATATGTATATAGAAAACCTTTCTGATTATTATGTTCTTTTCTTTTTTGTTACACATTTTCAAAAAGAGTTGAGGTGATCATGAACTCGTGCCATATGTGATATGATGAGATATTTCAGTGTAATATGAGAGTATTATGTAACATCCTCTAAATATGTTAGACTTGTAAATTGTTACAGAGGTAGCTTAATACTTGCTTAACATACTTGTTAAATTTTGTGACAATCTGAGTTAGTTTAGGCACTTTGTTGCAACCCAAAAAGTGAAAAGTAACTTAAAATGACCTATATATTAACATAAATGGCTCAGCTAATGGAAATAAATGTGGATAATTTGTTTCTAGGAGACAAATATATAGACTGTGATGTGGTTAAAATTTGAGAATAATCGGAGCCAGTTTGGTATTTTTATGCATACTGGATGTGTGTTTTAATGCCGGATTAACTAGTCCCAAATATGAAAAATGATGGTTCTGGTGCAACAAGATTTTTTATGGATCTTAGGATTTATTTTAAATTTGTTGAAAATTAGGAAACTTGATTTGGAGAAATCTGAGTGTTCTTAACAGATATAATGTTGCTACAAAATATCTAAGTTCCTTAAGTTTTCCCACGGGCTACATAGCCCCTTTCCTTGACTTTGGCCTTGGATATTTTCATCCTTTCTCATTCACTCTACCATTCTCTCCATGGTGCAGCAGAAAACAGTAGGGAGAAAATAGAGAAAGGAGAAAGAAAAGAGAAGGAAGAAGAAGAAAGAAAGAGGAAAGCGAAAGGGAAATCTAAAGCTTGAAACCATCATCATCATCTTTGTTCCAAGGTAGCGGAGTTTCTATTCATCCTTTCTCTTGTTCTTTATCTTGAGTTTAGTTTGGGTTTATGAATATAAATTTGGTTTGGTGAGCCAAAACTATAACATCCTCTTCAATATATTAGACTTGTAAATAGTTATAAAGATAGCTTAATACCTACTTAACTTGCCTATTTAATTTTATCACAATCTGAGTTTGTTCAAGCATTTTGCTACAACCCGAAAAGTGAAAAGTAGCTTAAAATGACCCATATATTAGCATAAATGGCTTACTTAATAGAAATAAATGTGGATAATTTGTTTCTAGGCCACAAATGTGTAGACTGTGATATGGTTAAAATTTGAGAATAATCAGAATCAATTTAGTATTTTTAGGCATACTGGTTGTGTGTTTTAATGCCGGATTGAAAAAATATGATACTAGTGAAATGACTTTTTTAATGAATCTTAGTATTTGGTTTAAAGTTGTTGGAACTTGAAAAACTTGATTTAGCTAAATCTAAATATTTTTAGCAAATCAGGAAATACTAGTGTAATATCATAAGACCTTAAACCATCCACAGTTACAGCCACTTTCTTTGACTTCTTATTGGTCACTTTGTTTCTCATTTCCCACTTTCTCTCTTCTCTTCACAGCTAAACACCAAACAGCAGCAGAGAAGGAAGCTCAAAGAGGAGGAAAGGAAAGTAAGGAACAAAAGAAGAAGAAGAAATCCAAGATCAAAGTGTGAGGTTCAAATCTCCATCATCATATCAGTTTGAGGTAGGAGTTTTTGAGTTCAAAATGGCTCTTTCTTCTCAATTCCATTTTTATTATTGTTTAAGGTTTAATGGACCAAAATAAGATTTTGAGGTGTTTTAGATGATTTTCTTGCTTAGATGAGTTTTAAGGGTTGTTTATGACTTGTTAATGAGAAGAGTTTAGGTTAGGAACTTGAACTCTTCAATTGCACCTTTGAGGCACAAAGTGAGAAAATTGGGGTTTGGATGAGTGATTTGGTTCATGGATCTAAATTTGATGGTTTGAATTAGTGTTTTATGTTTCCTTCATGAAACCAAATTGAAGTGGCTAAAATTCGTATTTTGCACCAATGGAACAATACAACAAATCTACAAAATTATGTAGATTTGCTTTTACACAATCAGTGCTTAAGCACTGCAAATTTGCTGCTGGGCAATCAACGCTTAAGCGCTTAGCGCTTGCATGGTCAAGCACCCAACACCCAGTAGAACAAGGCAAGCATTTGGCCTAAGCATGCTTCAGCGCCAATGACGTACATCCTTAAGCACGCATCGACCAGAGAGCTATGCCTGATACCTGTAGCGCGCCCAAGTGCTTGGGCTTGAAGCGCTAGAGCACTGAGATAGGGCAGGGGCTATTTTTGGCACGTGTTGCTAATTAAATTCCTTACTTGATGTGATCATTTGTGCAAGTCTTTTAAGGTGTAATGAAACACTTTTAGGGATATTTCTTGTGAAAAAGGTTTGGGAAGTTTATAAATTCAAAGTGTGATATAATGCCTATGTTATTGTTTAGAACCTTGATTAACATGAGGTTGACTTTTATTCCACTTGTGAAGTGATTGTGTGATGTTCTAAATACTGTTTAGCTAGTGATATGAGTCTTATTACTTTGTTGGATAAGTGAGGCTAAGATTCCTATGTACTAGTATTTAAAATATGGCTTGAATATTTGGTTTTCAAACTTGGTATTTGCTATTTTCTTATGTATTATAATTTTAGATGGTGTGCACAACAATATGACCTGAGAATGAGGTGTTGGATTTGAATTCCCCTTGCATTTATGCTCGTATGGTTAGGGTTACTGATATGGGGGTGGAAGTAGTACTCTTACATTGGTGAGGGGAAAGTGTCTACCTATTACTAAGTGGGTTTAGGCTTCTAGGCTTATCCTGCTTTGTATATACAAGAAACAGAATTTTTAGGAAATAAGTAAATAACTTGTGTTTTCAAAAACTAAAACCTATATTGGCATTGCATACTCATAATATTAGGACATTTTTTGAGCATAATCATACCTCATAACAAAAAACATTACATTAGTGACAATCGTATGGGTAGTTGTTGTAACATCCCGAAAATTCTTTAATTCATTATAAATAATTATTTTATAATATTTGTGAATTTTAGGAAACTTTCTAGAATGATGAATATTTTAATATATTTTTCATTTTACGTGTATGTTTCTTTGGAAAATAAAATATTTTTTCCTAAAATTTGATAAACTTTGGATGTGGAAACGTTGATGGGATCTTACTAAACCCGAGGTGGACAATTCTGAGGTTTACGCTTCACGAGACTTTATCGATACATGAAATTACTTGTATCATAAAATCATCGATGAGTAATAAAATATTATTTTCATCAATTGTAATTTTATTTCACCGAGAAAATAATTTTAGCGAAAACTTAATTATTCATCTGTCGGATGAATTTAATTAAGGTGACAACCTTACACTTCATTTCCTCGAGAGCGCACAAAGCTTCTCAAGGAAGCTTCCTATTTCCATCTAATCAACCTTTCCTCTCTCCTCCCCAATTTATGCTTTGCCTGACTCGTTGAAGGAATTATTACAATGACTATTCCATTTTTCCCACTCCCCATGTCTGCACTTGCTCATTCACATTTCCCATTTCATTTCTCCCATTTTCTCTCATTCACGCCGCTCCTCCCCTCACGCAGAACTCTCTTTTCTCTCTTCTTCTTCACGGCTGCACACCACCCACATTCACCATTGTTGATCCTTCAAACCTCCTTTACTCAACCCGACAGAGACCATTTTCCCCTCTCCACCTTCACACCTTGTTTCTGCTGGAACTCCTCCCTGTATCTTCATTTTTCTTTCTGCTCAAAACAGCCCCAAAGCTTGGACCTTTAAGGTTCTGGTGGTGGTGAAGAAAATCAGATTTTCAAGCATAAAAGGAGCTTCTTTATCCCTGTTCTTCACTTAGGTAAGAGGAAGACACTCCTCCTCAACCTCTTAGCATTTAGGAACGTCTGTGATTTTGTTGAGGGTCTTTCTGCTTTTGTATGTTGTTTGTATAGTATATGTGTTATTTGATTGTTTGAGTTTTGAATGTACATATATATAAATGATAACTGGATGTATTGGAATGTGTAATATTGAAGGGAATGAGTTACGAGTGATTTTCGGATAGTTACGGTGTTGAGCCCAGGATTTGGAAACTTAATGTGGAAAACTAGTAATAGTAAGGAATTTGGCCAAACTCGTCGAATATAATGCCTTGATCTTTTGGTGATATGTCAAAATCCGTCGAATGTAGGTTTCGACCATTTTCGTCGAATGATAAAACCTGTCGAGTAATGAGCTCCTGGCCAAACTCAACAAGTGGGGCCCTTCATCATGTCAAAAGTTGTCGAAGCTAGTGACCCCCCCATTAACACCTCCGTCGGTGAATTCGTCGAATTAGAAAGTGTGGCCCTCTTAGTGTCTTCGGTGGTATAGGTGAAACCTCAACATTTTTCCGAAATCGGTTGAGTTAAATCCGTCGGATCGCTTAAGTGAGACCTCAACATTTTCCCAAAGTCGAGATCCGTCGAGTGACATACAATGTCGAGTTTAGATTTCGAACACTAAAACACAATGTGAAAATCCGTCGAGTTTAGACTTCTTACTTTTCCGTTGAATGTCAAAACCCGTCGAGTGTATTTGTCGAATTAGCATGAGTGAAACCTTAGCATTTTCCAGAATCTCTCGAGTGTATTTGTCGAATTAGCATGAGTGAAACCTTAGCATTTTCCAGGATCTGTCGAGTGTATTTGTCGAATCAGCATGAGTGAAACCTTAGCATTTTCCAGGATCCGAGTGTATCTGTCGAATCGGCATGAGTGAAACCTTAGCGTTTTCCGATCCGTCGAGTTGCATCTGTCGGATCGGTAGGAGTGAAATCTCAACGTTTCCAGTAATCCGTCGAATTAGAACCTTGTAACCCTAACATTCTTGTTGGTTCGTCAGAACTTGACTTTCCCCATTATCCAAAATGCGTCGAGTTAGAATTGAACTTTTAGCGTATTCGTCGGTTGTACACGAGTGAAACTCCTTCAAAGTTAAAATTCGTCGAGTTAGGTTGAATCATATCCGTCAAGTTAAGATGTGAAAATCTGTCGAGTTAGGATGGGAATATCCGTCGAAGTTAAGGTGTGAAAACCCGTCGAGTAGAGTTCTGAAGGTTTAATGGAGAAACTTACCCAATGAGAATATCCGTCGAACTAAAGTGTGGAAATCCGTCGAGTTAAGATGTGAAAATCCGTCGGGTTAGGCTGAGAATTATATCCGTCGAGTTAGGATGTGAATGCCCGTCGAGTGGAGTTCCTGATTATTAAATAGAGAGATTTTCTCCAAATCCGTCGAGTAGAATTCTGAAGGTTTAATAGAGGAACCGACCTAATGTCAGTGTCCGTCGAATCATGTTTTCTGTAAATGTGGTAGCATATTCGACAGTTATATACTTCATCTGGTCGAATTTCGTCCCCAATTCGACAGCACTTTGAGTTTATCCCCTGCCAGATTGCTTTCCATTTACCTTGATCCTGTCGTGCTGCTACTCGTCGAACGGCAGCTCCAGTTTCTCACCAGATACACTGTTCCGTCGAAATCATAAGTATATCTCAATTCTTTTACCTAGCAAACGAATGGATGATTCTGGCCTTGTGACCTCCCGATTTCAACTTTTGGGACTAATATACACTATATTAATCATAAATAACATCAGATGACTAGAAACAAAGTAGGGACACATAATGAAGGAAAAACAAGGAGTGTGATTGAGCCTTACAACTAGTGAGAACTTGGAATAAAGGAAGAACCAGAGTATGGGTGAGGTAGTAAGGAACATAATGAACCTAATGTTTGACCTTAATATTATGATGCTAAGGGTCCACGTGAATGACCACTTGTATATTGACGCTCTCTTGGCCAACTGTGGCATATTATGAAATTGTATGGAATTTTTAATCATACATATTATGCATTGTGAATGTCTTGTGGATCCAAAAATGGGAACAAAACTGATTGTTAAATCATATGATATGCATTTGAGGCATGATTGACTTAGCTTGTCATGAGGAGCATGATTGAGTCATGCATGGCATAAAAAGAGAAAGAGAATGTCCGTTGGACTTTGTTAAGGCCGAGTTGCCTAGGAGTTGAATAACACCTTAGTGCGGGTGCGAATAGACACGTGGGGTCCTGTAGACGACCTTGAGGGCGTCGGGCGCGGAGTCTCACAAGGGCGATGGTAGCCCCTCCGGGCCGTGGGACAGACCGATGCAAACGCACCGACGATCCTAATCGGCCACAGATCCTATATCAAGATCTTGTGAGAATGCCGTATAAAGCCTTGTTGCATAAAATGACCGATTATATTATATGGAAAGCACTTGTTTTTATGGTGACGAGATACTGGCATGTCTCCCTGAATCATTCTCTCCGATTGTTTTGTGTCTAGCTCCATGGAGTAGGATTTTGGTTATTGAGGGCACATGTGCATAGTGAGTCCATGAATTATCTGGCATACAATGTTATTATAATTGGAACTGTTGCATTTTTAATATATCTATATATATATACGTGACTGCCTGGAACTGTTTGGATGATCATAACTGCTACTAAATGCTTATATCCATTATTGCTTTGTCATAAATGCTATGTGGGCGCTTTACTTGGCCGTTTAGTTTCTTGATGCTATAATTGGTAATGATGGTAGGATGTCTTACCTCTTTCTTGTACTTCTTTATTCTATGTAAATCTTTGGTTAAAGACCGTAAGTGGGAACGAGGTTGGTTTTCCCTTGGACTTTATTGGCTTGACCCGTTGTACCGTGATGCCACGCGAAGGGAGCTTCTTTTGGGTTTTGGTTCGAATTATTTCACCGGGTGATACCAAGACATTCAACTGGACCAGTAAGCGTGTGTGACATGCTGGGGATCTGACTTAGACGATGAAGAGGACTGCGATGGAAGACCCTATCTTGTATTTCTCGCTACACCGGTGAACCCGGAGTTGTCTCATACATTCGGGATTCCGATGGAGCTCCCAACTCCATAGTTGCGGATAGGTTGTGGGTAGCTTATATTTTATTTTGCATTACCTGTATAAAATGTATAGTAGTATATGTAAGTTGTAAGGTGATTATCTAGCCTTAGATACTGTAATTTAAGTATATCTTGTAATGTATATTTTTAACTGATGGTGTAGGTAACTATTCATTCGTGGCTCCTATTTTCCTCATATGTGAAACAAATGATATTTTTAGAAAAATTGTTATCTGACAATTGTAACACGTCGAAATTTAGTAACCGTGATATAATGACGATTGTGCTGTGGTTATTAAATCGAGGGGTGTTACAGTTGTCTCGGTTGATTGCTTTATTGCTTGTTCGATGATATCTTAGGATTGTATGGGTGATTCTTTGATATTATTAATTATCGTATAATCTATTACTTAGTGTGTATGTTTTTGTTGGTTTATTTGTTGTAAATAAATAACTGCTGGTTTTAGTATGTTTGTATTGAGAAATTGTGATTTCTCACCCCTATGTGTTTCATATAAATTCAGGTGAAGACCCTACAAAGAGAAAGGGCAAGAAAAAGAAGAAGCAAAAGACTTAGTTTTAGTTATTTTATTTTATTTTGCATATTGGCTTGTATTTATTTACTTTGCTAAATTATTTGTGATATGATCCATGAATGGAACATATGATTTTCATATCTTCCTTGAGTTGGTTCTCTTATAACTAAATTCAATAACAAACAAAAAGAAGAAAATTAAACAAAGATTGATGTAGAAGAAAAAGAAGTGGTGTGAAGAACAAGTAAGATACAAAATTAAAAAAAATGGAATTAGACAAGAAGATGAAGAATGACGCCACAATCTCAATCCTATTGAAAAGAAAATAGAATGATAAGTCTTGTGAATAATTGCCACAAAGGTATGCCTACCTTTGATAACATTCAAGCTATGGTTATCTCTAAGAACCCAAGAGGCACGAAAAAGGCTCTCTCAAATATGGTGAATTCCACCACTTTTTATTAATCTTTCAAAATCTGCTTTTGGAGTACATGAGTTCCTTATTTATAGACCAAGCTTGAAGCTGTTTGCAGCCCTTAAAGTCCTAAAATGACTTTTGAAATACAAGTTATAACTTTCCACTATCATCAGAATGACTGAATAAATTCCCATTATCATCATAATGACTGAATAAATTTTCATTATCATTATAATGACTTAGGAAGTCTTTAAAGCCTAAAAACTAACTTAATGAAAACTAAAGGACATCTGAACTTATTCCAGCAAAATAAAATACAAAAATTACAAAATAATACGAAAAAAATTGCTTTCATATGAGACCCCAATTAATTGGCCCAATGAACCAGCCCAAATCTCGCCAAACACAAGTCCTAATGGGAGTCCTCTTTAATTTGGATTAATTGGACTAACTTAGGTTCTTCTTTTTCCTTATCTTGCTTGAGATTGAATATGTTGGCCACTTCTTGTTGTAAAGCTTCCTTAGCCCTCTTGGACCTTGACCTAGTCATAAGTCCTCCTAGCCCATTTAAAGCATCCTCCTTCTTAGTTCTTCCTTTCCCACTTGATGGTCTTCCTTGGTCTTCATCATCCCCTCCTTCTTTAAGTGAATTCATCCACGAATTTGGTGCTTCATCACCTACATCAAAAGGACTTAAGTCAGCCACATTGAAAGTTGTACTAATTCCATACTCACCGGGTAGATCAATTTTATAAGCATTATCATTGATTCTCTCTACAACTTGGAATGGCTCATCTCCTCTAGGTTGGAGCTTTGATTTCCTTTGAATGGAAAATCGTTCCTTCCTCATGTGTACCCACTCCTAATCTCCTAGATCAAATACAACCATTTTTCTACCTTTGTTGGCTTATTTGGCATATCGCTCTATTTTCTTCTCAATTTGGGCATTCACTTATTCATGGAGTTTCTTCACATATTCGGTCTTTGCCTTGCCAATCTTATGAATTAATGTAGAGGGGTTAGGTAAAGGAATCAAATCAAGAGTTGTTAGAGGATTAAAGCCATAAAAAATTTCAAAAGGAGAAAATTGAGTAGTAGAATGGACTGTCCTATTTAAGCAAATTCAACATGAGGCAAATATTCCTCTCAAGATTTAATATTCCTCTTAATGATGGGTCTAAGGAGAGTAGAGAGAGTTCTATTTACCACCTTAGTTTGTCCATCCGTTTGCAGGTGACAAGTGGTAGAGAATAGGAGCTTTGTCCTTATCTTGTTCCACAAAGTTCTCCAAAAATGTCTAAGGAACTTAGTGTCACGGTCCAAAACAATGCTCCTTGACATTCCATGGGGTCTTACCACTTCTTTAAAGAACAAATCAACCACATGACTTGCATCATCAACCTTGTGGCAAGGAATGAAATAAGCCATCTTTGAAAATCTATCAATGACCACAAAGATAGAATCCTTTGTTTCTTGAGGATTGCTTCTATAGGCTGGCCTATTGGGTAGAGAAGCACCCAGAATGAGGTCTATGTGGTGTTCTATTTCGCTCATTGATGGCAAGTCGTGGGGTATTTCTTTTGGGAACACATCTTTAAATTCCTACAAAATAGATTCAACATCACTAGGCAAAGGGTTAACATTAGAATTCAAGCAAGCATATTTGTATAAGAAAATGTACATAGGTTACCTTGCAAAGAATGCTCTTTTTACCTCACTTTCTTTTGTAAAGAAAGTCTCAAATTTTCTCTTATTCTTTTTCTTTCCTTCTTTTCCCTCTTTCTTTTGAATTTTATCCTCAAAAGTGGAATTTTTATTTTTTTCAAGATCCTCTTCTTTTTCTCTCAAGTCTTTTTTCTCTTGTCCTCTCTTTATTTACAACTTCACTTAATCCTCACAAACCTCTCTTGGAGATAATGGTACAAGTGTGACCTTAAGAGTATTATGTACAAAAGAGAACTTATTAGTGAAACCATCATGAGTAACATGTCTATCAAATTGCCAAGGCCTTCCAAGTAAAATATGGCCAGCCTCCATGGGAATAACATCACACAAGACTTCATCATTATATTTACCAATTGAGAAGCTTACCAATACTTGTTGGTTCACCAACAACTCACCGTCCTCACTTAGCCATTGGAGCTTATAAGGGCGCGGGCGTAGAGTAGTCTTTAGGCTGAGTTTGGTCACCAATCTAGTACTTGCAACATTGGTACAACTTCCCCCATCAATAATCAAAGAGCACACTTTCCCTTGAATGAGGCATCTTGTGTGAAAAATGTTCTCTCTTTGGCTTTCATCCTTCCCTTTAGCTTGACTCCCCAACACTCTTCTTACCATCAATAAGTCTCCCTCTTGTAGAATAGTCTCACAATCACTTTCGTCCTTACTTGATGAAATAGAAGAAGATTCACTAGTGATGCTCCCATTGTCTCTCATCACCATTGTTTTTTTATTCGAGCATTGAGAAACTATGTGTCCCTTTCCCAAACACTTGAAGCATTTAATGTCATTATTTTTAGAAGTAGAAGATGAAGTGGAAGCAGTAGGCAAGGTGGCCTTAAGGGCAGCCACGAGTTCTTTTGAACTAGAAGAGGATCCCTCCTTCTTTTGTTTATCCTTCCAACTTGTTGTGTTAAGGTTAGAAGAAACCTTCTTCAAAGTACCCTTCCTCTTGAGTTGTTGCTCCACTTTCATAGCTTGATGCACCAAGTCTTCAAGCTCAACATAATGTTAGAACTCCTCAATATCACTAATGTCTCGGTTGAGACCATAAAGAAACCGAGCCATGGTTGCCTCCCTTTCTTCAATAATGGTGGCTCTTATCATGGAAACCTCCATCTCTTTGAAGTACCCATCCACACTCCTACTTCCTTGAGAGAGTCTTTATAACTTATTGTGTAGCTCCCTATGATAATAAGAAGGTACAAACCTCCTCCTCATCGAAGTCTTCATTTCATCCTAAGTAATGATAAGATGCTCTTTATATCTTGCCCTTTTTTTTGAACTTGATCCCACCAAATCAATGCATAATCTGTGAACTCAAGTGCAGCGACCTTCACTTTCTTCTCTTCATTGTAGTCGTGGCATGAGAATATTTGCTCAACTTTTATCTCCCACTCAAGATATGCTTTCGGATCATTCCTCCCTTGGAAGGAAGGTATTTTGATATTCACACCCCCTAGCCTTTCTCCCCTTTCACCTCTCTCATTTTCTCTATCTCTCCTCTCATATCTCCTTCTCCCTCCTTGCCTCCTACCATTTCTCATTTTTTTTTTTGGATTCATGGGATTCTTCATTATGGTTAGAAGTTCTATCCCTCTCTAACCTAGCAATTCTCTCATGGATTTCATCACTTTGCCTTTGAAGAAGCCTTTTTAAATGTCTTATTAGGGCTTGCATTTGGAATGTCATTGTGGCTGTCCTTGGGGGAAGGAGGGGGACTTTCATTTAGATCTTCTTCCTTAGACATTGCACAAAATCAACAAGTTAGTGAACACAATAAAACAAGGTCCTCACTCACTCTTCTCACGTGTTTCCCTCTTAGAATTGTAGTTCCCTCGTGTTTACACATATCATGGCTTTTATATAACAACCTCTCTTGCCTTTTCCCACTCAAGTCCTCTTTACAAGCCCTTAAAGTGAATCACAAGTTAATCAACACAAAAGTACTCATACATGATGTAAACAATTCACACAAAGTCTAAACACTCAAGAGGTCAATGAAATGTGAAATACTCTTAGACAAAACCAAAGAGCCCAGAAAGACAAACAAGAAAAGTTATAAAGAAAAAAGGCATAATCAAATAGGAGTTGATCAAGACAAGAAACAATAACAAGTGTAGAGTAGAAATGATCAAATTAGCAAAGGAGAATTATAACACCAAAGTCCACCATGTAAATGTTAATATTCAAGAAGACTAAAACACTCGATATATGTAATAGGGGCGAAAAAATCTACTGCTATATTTTTTTTTAACTTTTGGTATTCATGCTTTTTTTTCCTCTTTTTTTTTTACACAAACAGTCCCACGCAAGTTGAAGGAGTGCTAACAAGATCAAATGGTCAAGGAAGGTGCTATCTAACGCATAAGCATCAAAACATCAAAATCAACAAGATCAAAATGGATCAAACTTAGAACATAAATCATGAATAAGTACTAAATTGAAAGAACACAAGATCATAACCCAACTCTAGGATCCTAACTTTGATACCACATGATATAATCCATGAATGGAACACATGATTTTCGGATCTTCCTTGAGTTAGTTCTCTTGTAACCAAATTTAACAACAAACAAAAAGAAGAAAATTAAACAAAGATTGATGTAGAAGAAGAAGTGGTGTGAAGAACAAGTAAGATAGAAAATTAAAAAAAAAATTAGAATTAGATAAGAAGATGAAGAATGGCACCACAATCTCAATCCTATTGAAGAGAAAAAAGAATGATAAGCCTTGTGAAGAATTGCCACAAAGGTATGAGGAACCTCTGATAAGATTCAAGCTATGGTTCTCTTTAAGAACCCAAGAGGCACAAAAATGGCTCTCTCAAATATGGTGAATTCCTTCACTTTTTATTAATCTTCCAAAATCTACTTTTGGAGTACATGAGTTCCTTATTTATAGGTTAAGCTTGAAGTTGTTTATAGCCCTTAAAGTCTTAAAATGACTCTTGAAATACAAGGGATAACTTCCCACTATCATCAGAATGACTGAATAATTTCCCACTATCATTATAATGATTGAATAAATTTCCATTATCATCCTAATGACTTAGGAAGTCTTTAAAGTCCAAAAACTAACTTATGGAAAACCAAAGGACATCTGAACTTATTCCAACAAAATAAAATACAAAAATTACAAAATAATACAAAAAAATGGCTTTCATATGAGACCCCAATTAATTGGTCCAATGAACCAGCCTAAATCTCACTAAACATAAGTCCTAATTGGAGTCCTCTTCAATTTAGATTAATTGGACCAACTTGGGTTCTTCTTCTTCTTTATCTTGCTTGACATTGAATATGTTGGCCACCTCTTATTGTAAAGCTTCCTTAGCCCTCTTGGACCTTGACCTAGTCATAGGTCCTCCTAATCCAATTAAAGCATCCTCCTTCTTAGCTCTTCCTTTCCCACTTGATGGTCTTCCTTGGTCTTCATCAGTTTGCTAAAGGTTTATGTATTACAATGTGGCTTGTTAGCCAGTGATGTAAATATATGATCTTTTTCATCTTCGTAGCTCTCTGTAATGACTATATGTTACCAAGTGGCTTCCAGTACTCAAGAGGGGGTGAATTGAGTATAAAACCTTTTCTCAAAACCTATTTTATTAAAAACAAATATTAAAACTTAATAAATAAATGTACAGAAGGAATGAGAAGAAGAAAAGAAACAATAAGAACAGCAAAAAATAACAGTGCAGTAAATTAAAATTGCATAAAATAAAGAGATTGAAAAGAGAGAAGCAGGCTCAGTATTTATCCTAGTTCGACTACTAACCCACTTGTGGTCTACATCCAGTCCTCGAAACAAAAGCCGAGATTTTTCACTATGTATACAAGCTTCAATAGGTGCTTGCTACTGTTTACAAAATAGAGCACTTTTCACTCACAGGGAAACTCTACCCTTGTGCTAAAATCTCAGCCTGCAGGGATACCTCACCCTTATACAAACCTTGAGGGATACCTCACCCTCGATACAGAATAGCAGAAAGTAGATGAAGAGAGACTCTCACTCAGAGCAAATAATACAAATTGAAGTGTTAAAAGAGCTCTCACAGAAATATCTCAAAGCTTTTAATCGAAAAAGGAGCGTAGAAAATATTTTCACAAAATAGAGCAAGTATAAAACAATTCAGAGTGTTGGGTAAAAATAGTCGTGACCCAAGGCTCCTATTTATAGAGAAAATTGGAAGAAATAGCCGTTGGGTAGAATTAAAAGCCATTTAAACTGAATTAAAAACCTGTTTGTTTCCATATCAGTGTTCGTGAGCAACGTGTTTATTCGAATAGCTTAAGATGTTATTCGAATAACACTGTTCCTGAAACCAACGTGATAAAGCCAGCTGATATGGGTTATTCGAATAACCACTGTGTTATTCGAATAACACGGTTAAAAGGATTTCAGACAGAAAAGGTTTTATTCGAATAACGTTTGAGTTATTCAAATAATTCACTTATAAAAGCAATTCTGAAAAACTCATTTATTCGAATAGCTATCATGCTATTCAAATAGCATCTTTAAAAATAGAAACTCATGAAATGGTTTATTCGAATAGGATAAACTCTATTCAAATAAAATAGTACAAAACAATTTTGGAGCAATTGTTTTAAAGATACTAAGTTTCTTTTAAAAACAAACTTTATCTTTTCTTTAAAAAATAGAGAGATATCAAAGTGAGCTTCGTACAAAAGATCCTAAGTCCTAAAGTTAATCTTATATAAACTTGGACTTGGTCTTTCCATTATCTTCATTTAGTCTTCACATTTGTTATCATCAAAACAAGTCTTCAAAGGCATATGTTCAAACACATTCTCCCCTTTTTTTGATGATGACAAACTATCAATGAGAAAAGAGTTAGTGCATATAATTGGAATTCACAAAGAGGTATAAAAGCTTACTCCCCCTTTTAATTATAAGAGGTAATGTATATCAGATATATGCGCAGCTCCCCCTTTCAATTTGAATCCAATCTCGTTTTAAGTTTACCTGTCTTTTCTCAATTAAATTCAATTAAATTCAATTAAATTCAAATTTTTCTCCCCCTTTTGTCATGAGCAAAAAGGAGGGGTAAGTCCCATAAACATATATTCAAGTATAAGTGCATAAAAGGAAGCATACTCATATTAATACAAGAATAGATCATTAAGAAACTGTATTTATGCATTAACCAAAAATGATTAAATTACAAAAGTCAGAAATAAATAACATAAAGGCAAAACAGAGATCCTAAGAACTAAAGTTCCTAGAAATAGGTATTCGGAGGTGGTGATGAAGAAACTGGTGCAGGAGCAGGTGAAGCAGATCAGAGGGCAGCAACCTCACGTTCAACACCTTCTATTCTATCAAAAAGAATAGAGAAGGTATGTTCTATATAGGCTCTATTATCATGCAAGGTGGCCATGATCTGCTCTAAGGTAATTGGAGCAAGAGCAGCAGCAGGTACATCAGCAGGGGCAGCAGGAGCGTCAGCAGGGTCTAACTCATCCTCAACAATCTCATCTGGGTACACCCAGCCTTCATCAATTTGGATCATCTTCATTTTGCGTAAGGTGTGGGAGCCAAAGACATTGTGATGAGTCAGGGCAATGGCTCGCTCAGTCTCCAAGACCTGAGGATACTTGCTAAGTAAGGTAGTGATGAGAATACCATAAGGCAAGTCAGATTTTTCCTTGCCCTTGGCCCTCATCATGTGTTTCATGATAAACACGGGCCAGTTGATCTGATGGCTATTCTTTAGAATCAAAAGCATGAAGATGTCATCTTCGCTGAGGTAGGCGTAATTTCCACTGCGGGGAGCCAGGATATAAGCAAAGGCGTAGCAGAAGCCTATCTTGGCTCTTCAGCATGCCACCCTTGAGACCCTTGTTAGGCAAGGCTAGACTAGGCTTCAGCAGGTCCTCAATCGCCTGAAACTTGTTGAACTCTTCAAGGAAAGGATTGTCACCATCTTCAATGAGTACGCCGGTGAACTACAACCCAAATAGAGTCTGCCAGTTCTGTGGGGTGATCACAATGTTTTGATCACAGACCTCGGAGAGAAGGTTCTGGCCATCAAATGCCAGATTACAGAAGAACATCTTCACCAGAGCTGGGTAGAGAGTGGCCCGGTGAGAGCAGAGTTGTAGAACTCCCTGGTTTTGCAGCAAGGTCAGAAAGTCAAAACCTCTGTGTTGCTAGAAGAAGGAGAGGTCAAGATACTTGGGCTGGACAAGGTTACGCTCCCAGAAGTGCGTAATGAAGTGGGCACGGTGCTCTTCATTGGATGAGAGCCTTCTCAAATCAAGTAGATTATTGCATGGAGCCGTCTTCGTGCGTGGACGCTTGCTGGAGGAGGAGGCCATGGTGATTAGAGGTGTGGAAGAGAGAAAGATGATAAGAAGATGGTGGAGGAAAGTAGAAGAGAAAGAAATGATGGGCAGAGAAAGTGAAGAGCAGAAAAGAAAAGAGGGAGTGAAACGGTTGGGCACGCAGGGGTTATTTAAAGAGATGCCCGTGTTTATTCGAATAAACAGAGGTTTATTCGAATAAACCTTACTTAGAAACTGAAAGGACGGACATGGAAAGAGAATTTTTGCTAGGGTTTATTCAAATAAATGGAGTTTCTATTCGAATAGATTATCTGGGAAAGCCAAGCGTTTTGCAGACTTACAGGATTTATTCGAATAACTGTAGGGGTTATTCGAATATACTGAAGGCTATCAGTCAAGGCTAATAAACCAAGGCTCTGGTTATTCGAATAGCTTGAGTTGTATTCGAATAGACAGAGGGCAAAGACTAAGACAGAGAAACTAAGGATTCTGGTTATTCGAATAGAAGGAGATTTATTCAAATAGACAGAGAGCATATCAAACACAGGATTAACACAGAAGCCAGTTTATTTGAATAAACTAAGTATTATTCGAATAAAGCTGATATTCAACACATTAATTGACAAGCTGTAAAGAATTTTATTCGAATAAAACCTGTTTATTTGAATAAAACTAACAAAAAGCATAGAAAAGCACACGTTCAAAAATTTAAGACAAATCATATATTCATATGATTTAAAGATTATTCAGTAATAAAATATGCAATCATATATTGGATTGATTAATTATGCCCAATTCTCCTCGAATATAAAAGAATGCTTCTTTTGCTAAGGGTTTAGTGAAAATATCTATAAGTTGCTTAGTTGTTTCAACAAACTCAAGAATGCAATTCCCTTTTTGTACATGATCTCTGATAAAGTGATGTCTTATCTCTATATACTTTGTTCTGGAATGCAGAATGGGATTCTTAGAGATATTTATTGCACTAGTATTATCACAACTTATCGGAATGTGATCAAGCTAAAGACCATAGTCTAAAAGTTGTTGCTTCATTCATAGGATTTGAGCACAACAACTCTCGGCTGCAATATATTCAGCCCCAGCGGTAGACAAAGCTACACTATTTTGTTTCTTGCTATGCCAAGAAACTAAAGAACTACTAAGCAAGTGGCATGTCCCACTAGTACTCTTTCTGTCCAATTTACACCCTGTAAAATCAGAGTCAGAATAGCCTATTAGGCTACAAGAGGCACCCTTAGGGTACCACAAGCCCATTTGTGAAGTGCCTACTAGGTATTTCATTATTCGTTTAATAGCACTTAAATGAGATTCCTTAGGGTTTCCTGATATCTAGCACACATGCATACACTAAACATAATATCTGGCCTACTAGTAGTAAGATAAAGGAGAGATCCAATCATACATCTATATTTCATTATTTCTACTGATTTACCTCCTTCATCTTTGTCCAAATAGCATGAAGTACCCATTGGAGTGGCCATGTGTTTAGCTTTTTCCATTTCGAATCTCTTGAGCAATTCCTTACAGTATTTGGTTTGACTTATGAATGTCCCTTTATTCGTTTGTTTGATTTGAAGTCCGAGGAAGAAGTTCAGCTCTCCTATCATTGACATTTCAAATTCATTTTGCATTATCTTAGCAAATTCTTTGCATAGGGATTCATTAATAGCACCAAAAATGATGTCATCCACATATACTTGCACAAGAAGAATATCATGCTTTTTATTTTTAATGAATAGGGTAGTATCGACTTTTCCTCTTGAAAAACCATTTTCTAAAAGGAACTTACTCAACCTTTCACAGCAAGCTCTAGGAGCTTGCTTTAAGCTATATAAAGCCTTTTTAAGTTTAAAAACATGGTTGGGTAGTTCATGATTTTCAAAACCCGGAGGTTGTTCAACGTATACCTCCTCTTGAATGAGACCATTTAGAAAAGCACTTTTGACATTCATTTGATATAAATTGAAATCCATGATGCAAGCATAGGCAAATAACATTCTAATAGCTTCTAATCTAGCTACAGGTGCATAGGTTTCTTCATAATCTATACCTTCTTCTTGATTATATCCTTTAGCGACCAGCCTAGCTTTGTTTCTAGTTATTAACCCATTTTCATCAAGTTTGTTTATAAAAATCCATTTAGTGCCAATTATAGGGTGATCATTAGGTCTAGCAACCAATTCCCAAACTTGATTTCTTTCAAACTGATTTAATTCCTCATGCATAGCTAAGATCCAATGTTCATCATCAAAGCTTCAATTAAATCCTTAAGTTCAATTTGAGAAACAAAAGCTAAGTGATTATAAGCATTTCTAAGAGAATTATGAGTACTTACACCTTTAGATACATCACCGATAATCTGATTAAGGGAATGATATTTTGAAGTTCGCCATTCTTTGGGAAGTTCTAAAGCTTGCGAATATTCTTGTCTTTGTTTATCCTCTTGCTCCTTGATTTCTTTTTCCTTGCTATCCAAATGTGTTTCCGCCAAGACTTCTGCAACATCATCAATAACAAGATCCTTTCTCGATCCATTTGGGTCAGTTTCATTAAATACAACATATATAGATTCTTCAATAGTCATAGTTCTTTTATTATATATACGAAAAGCTTTACTATGATTTGAATAACCAAGAAATATACCTTCATCAGACTTAGCATCAAACTTGCCTAAGTTATCTTTTTCATTATTTAAAACAAAACATTTGCATCCAAAAACATGAAAATGTCAGACATTTGGCTTTCTTCCCTTATATAACTCATAAGGGGTTTTCTTTAAAATAGGCCTTATAAGGGCCTTGTTCATTACATAACAAGTTGTGTTGGTGTATGCCCTAGTGGCCAATACATTTTTGTTTGTATTGACATACATTATATTATGCTATTTTTGATATATGAGGCATTTCATTTATTGTGTTTTTTTTGATAGACATAATAAAGTCCTTAGAATAGTAAGTTTGATACCATAGGACATCAAGTGGATGACTTGATGGTGAGATCCTATTGGATAAAATACTATTCTTAAATGTCCCTAGTCAAGTATTATTGTTAATTAAGACAACAATAATGCATTGAGACTAGTATGTGCGAAGACTGATGACCACATCTCACGGGTCATGGATATGAGATATCAAGTCTACACATGGATACATATTAGAGTAATGATTATTGGACAGACCCGCCATGAGAACGCTACGTGGATCGTTACGTGAGTGTCATGTTTATTCTCATAGTGATAATGGTGTATGTGGTTCTTTGACCAAAATCACTACGATTCCTACATGAGGAGTTATGTGTTTTAAATGCCATCAAACGCCATCTGTAACAAGATGATTATAAAGTTGGTTATTAGACATATTGCGATGCATGTGGAGGAATGTGAGTAACCTAGATGGGATTTGTCCCTCCTACATAACAGGAGTGATATCTTCGGGCCCCCTGATTGAGTGAGACTATGAAATGCATGGCCATGCTCAAATGAGTCAATATGAGATATTGATCTCATTTGCTATTACTATGTCTACTCGAGAATCAGGAAACTGAAGATTGAATTAAACAAGGGTGACACGTTCCATGCCTTGTGTTCATTCTGGATATCTGGACAAAGGGACTAAACTACACGGAAACATTGATCACGGATAGGTTATGTCAAATCACTGACATTCTCATTACTTGGGTAGCAGTGATGTGTTGCTAGATACCGCTCACTGTTTGTAATATTAAAATGAGATTTTAATATTACTACCAACGTCATGAGAACCTGCAGGGTCGCACACTTAGAACAGACTAAATTGGAGCAATAAGGATCCAAGTTGGACTCGGATTCAATTGTGGGCCTAACTCATGACAGATGGGTTTTAGGGTTGCACAGCTTACCTTGCTACTGCTCACACTCACTTAAGGCAGCCACTATTATAAATAGTACTGTTAAGGGGGCTGCTATAGATGTTACATCACAACCCTAGCCGCACCTAAGAAAGTGAGTGAGAGACAGTGAAAGGTTCTTCTCTTCTATTCGCAGCTAGCACCGCGAAACAGAGGCGTGACTCCTTTTGCAAGTCTGTTCGTGTGGATACCGCAGAAACATCATCGCTATTACGGTGTTGGTGATTCACCTCGCTTGTGTTTATCACGCTTCAAGAGGTAAATTTTAAAAACTCGGATTATGGACTTTTCGCATGGATCCTGTATGGGAATCCTATTATTCCGCTGCGTGATATTTTGATCCACAATTCCCAACAAGTTGTACTTACAACATCTGCCCAAAAGTACTTAGGAAGACCAACCTCATTAAGTATAGTTCTCGCCATTTCTTCTAAAGAACGATTTTTTCTTTCTATAACTCCATTTTGTTGTAGAGTTCTAGGGGCAGAGAAATTATGATCAATGCCATGTTCATCATAATAATTTTCAAAAATATTATTTTCAAATTTGCCACCATGATTACTTCTTATAGAAGAAATTTGAAAACTTTTTTCATTTTGAATAACTTTGGCAAGTCTTTTAAAAGCTAGATATGTATCATTTTTATTTGCAAGAAATACAGTTCATGTAAACCTAGAAAAATCATCCACAATCACTAAAGCATAGTAATTCTCACCAAAACTCATAGTTCTAGAAGGTCTAAATGGATCCATGTGCAAAAGTTGTAAAGGTCTAGTAGTTGAAACTATATTTTTTGCTTTAAAAGAGACCTTTATTTGTTTACCCTTTTGACATGCATAACATAATTTATCTTTTACAAAATCAAGCTTGGGTAGTCCAATTACTAGCTCTTTAGAGACCAACTTCTTTAAGTGATCCATGTGAATATGTGTAATTCTCCTATGCCATAACCATAAATCATCATTCTTACTTAAAAGACATTTCATATCATTTGAAGATATATCATCAAAACTAATCATATAGATGTTGTTTACTCTATGACCAATGAATTTAACATGCTTATCATTTTTATCTTCAATTATGCAACAATTTGAATCAAATATTACCCTATTTCCTTTATCACATAATTGACTAATACTAAGCAAGTTATGTTTCAAGCCTTCAACAAGCAACACATTTTCAATAGAGAAGTTAGGATTTTTACCTACTTTGTCGATTCCAAGAATTTTTCCTTTGTTGTTATCACCATAAGTGACGTGTCCATGATTCTTGGGAATAAGCATGGTGAATTTCGAGTCATCCCCAGTCATGTGCTTAGAGCAGCTGCTATCGAGATACTAATTTGAACTCCTGGATTTCAAGCACACCTACAACATATGTTTAGTTTTTAACCTTTGGTACTCAAACTTTCTTGGGTCCTTGTGTGTCAGTTTTGGGTATAGTACCCTTGAGAACCCAAACCATTTTTGTTCTAATTTATGTATTTATGTTTTTCCTTGCATTACATGTTGATGCACTATGTCATTTCCTTCCACAGTAAAAATATTTAATAAAAGGACTACTTGAAACACTAGAATGCACAAAAAAATTTTATAGAGTTTTTGTTGATTTTTCGGGTTATAACCTATCCCGACTTTTTGAAAAACCACTCTTTGTCTTCCTAATAAAATATTTAAGTTATCCCTTCCAAAGGTGAATTTAGAAAGAGTGTTCTTTAAGTCTTCAATTTCTTTTTCAAGCACATGACATGAAGAACAATGTGAAAATGTAGAAGTGTGTGAAGAATGATTTGTGCATGCATCAATGATTCCCAAAGTTTCATTTTCAACTTTTAATTCTTCTATTTCTTTATTTAAAGCAAGAATTTGATTTTCTAAAGAAAAGATTGTTTTCTTAGAAGAAGAGATTATTTTTGTGAATTTTAAAGACTCTTCATGCAATTCTTCAAAGGCATCTTGTAATTCACCGTAAGAAGGCAATAAAGTAGTATTAGAACTTACCTCATTTTTGCTTTCTTCTTCTCTCCTTTGGCCATGAGACATAGTTGAGCTTCCTCGTTATCTGAGCTGTCAGTTGAATCCATGTCATTTTCATCTCATGCTATATAGGCTTTTCTTCCTTTTCTTTCCTTGAAGGACTTCTTTTCAAATTTCTCCTTCTTCTTTTGGTAAACTGGTCACTCTATTTTCATGTGACCAGGTTTGCCACATTTATAGCAAGTTGGAGTCGATGAAACTCCTTCGCCTTTGTAATGAGTCTTCTTCGAAGGGAAGGGAGGTCTTCTTTGCGTTTCCTTTTTCTTGAGAAATTTACCAAATTTTTTAACTAACAGACTAAGATTTTCTTTACTTACCTCAATGTTCTCTTAGCTTTCTTCATTTTCTTCATCATCATTATCGAATGTTGAGGAAGTGGCTTTGAGCGCTATCCCCTTTTACTTTTTATCGTTTTCTTCGCTTTTACTTAATCTGCTCAGTTCCAGTTCGTGCTCATAAAGTTTTCTAAAGAGGGTAGCTAGAGTCATTATCGACAAGTCCCTCGATTCTGATATAGTTGTTACCTTAGGTTGCCAAATCCTGCTAAGACATTTCAATACTTTGTTAATCAAATCTTCATTAGAAAATTTTTTACCTAAAGATGCAAGATGATTAACTATATGGGTGAACCTCTTTTGCATTTCCTGAATGCTTTCTCCTTGGTTCATTCTGAATAATTCATATTCACAGAGTTAGAGAATTGATTCTCGACCTCTTTACTTCACTAGTACCCTCATGGGTAACTTGCAAAGTGTCACACATTTCTTTAGCAGTTTTACATTTTGAAATTCTAAAAAACTCATCATATCCCAAAGCAGTAGTAATAATATTTTTGGTTTTTAAATTATATTGAACTTTTCTTTTGTCTTCATCAAACCATTTATTTCGTGGTGTTTCAGTCCTTACACCATCGACCTCATGTATGGGTATAAAAGCGTCGTTTCGATAGCATCCCATACATCTAGATCAATAGCTTCGATGAATATTTTCATTCTTTCCTTCAAATATGCATAACCATCCCCATTGAAAAAGGGTGGTCGGTTTATGGAAGATCCTTCTGAAAAACTATTTGAAGAAGCCATATTCTCTTGAAGCTGCTAAGCTCTTTATACATGAGTCTAGCTTTGATACCACTTGTTATCAAGTGGCTTCCAGTACTCAAGAAGGGGGTGAATTGAGTATAAAACCTTTTCTCAAAACCTCTTTTTATTAAAAATAAATATTAAAACTTAATAAATAAATGTACAGAAGGAATGAGAAGAAGAAAAGAAAACAATAAGAACAGCGAAAAATAACACACTTGAGATATTGGAAGGAAAATATTTTCTACTCTGAATTGTTTTCTACTTGCTCTATTTTGTGAAAATATTTTCTACGCTCCTTTTTCGATTAAAAGCTTTGAGATATTTCTGGGAGAGCTCCTTTAGCACTTCAATTTGTATTATTTGCTCTAAGTGATAGTCTCTCTTCATCTACTTTCTGCTATTCTGTATCGAGGGTGAGGTATCCCTCAAGGTTTGTATAAGGGTGAGGTATCCCTGTAGGCTGAGACTTTAGCACAAGGGTAGAGTTTCCCTGTGTGTGAAAAGTGCTCTATTTTGTAAACAGTAGCAAGCATCTATTGAAGCTTATATACATAGTAAAAAATCTCGGCTTTGTTTCGAGGACTAGACGTAGACCACAAGTGGGTTAGTGGTCGAACCAGGATAAATACTGAGTCTGCTTCTCTCTTCTCAATCTCTTTATTTTATGCAATTTTAATTTACTGCACTGTTATTTTTTACTGTTCTTATTGTTTCTTTTCTTCTTCTCATTCCTTCTATACATTTATTTATTAAGTTTTAATATTTATTTTTAATAAAAAGTGGTTTTGAGAAAAAGTTTTATACTCAATTCACCCCCCCTCTTGAGTACTGGAAGCCACTTGGTAACATATAGTCATTATAGAGAGCCACGAAGATGAAAAAGATCATATATTTACATCACTAGCTAACAAGCCACACTGTAATACATAAACCTTTAACAAACTGATGAAGACCAAGGAAGACCATCAAGTGGGAAAGGAAGAGCTAAGAAGGAGGATGCTTTAATTGGGCTAGGAGGACCAATGACTAGGTCAAGGTCCAAGAGGGCTAAGGAAGCTTTACAATAAGAGGTGGCCAACATATTCAATGTCAAGCAAGATAAGGAAGAAGAAGAACCCAAGTTAGTCCAATTAATCTAAATTGAAGAGGACTCCAATTAGGACTTGTGCTTAGTGAGATTTAGGCTAGTTCATTGGACCAATTAATTGGGGTCTCATATGAAAGCCATTTTTTTGTATTATTTTATAATTTTCATATTTTTTTGTTGGAATAAGTTCAGATGTCCTTTGGTTTTCCATAAGTTAGTTTTTGGGCTTTAAAGACTTCCTAAGTCATTAGGATGATAATGGGAATTTATTCAATCATTATAATGATAGTGGGAAATTATTCAGCCATTCTGATGATAGTGGGAAGTTATCCCTTGTATTTCAATAGTCATTTTAAGACTTTAAGGGCTACAAACAACTTCAAGCTTAACCTATAAATAAGGAACTCATGTACTCCAAAAGCAGATTTTGGAAGATTAATAAAAAGTGGAGGAATTCACCATATTTGAGAGAGCCATTTTTGTGCCTCTTGAGTTCTTAGAGAGAACCATAGCTTGAATCTTATCAAAGGTTCCTCATACCTTTGTGGCGATTCTTCACAAGGCTTATCATTCTTTTTTCTCTTTAATAGGATTGAGATTGTGGCGCCATTCTTCATCTTCTTATCTAATTCCAATTTTTTTTAAATTTTCTATCTTACTTGTTCTTCGCACCACTTCTTCTTCTACATCAATCTTTGTTTAATTTTCTTCTTTTTGTTTATTGTTAAACTTGGTTACAAGAGAACTAACTCAAGGAAGATTTGAAAATTATATGTTTAATTCATGGATCATATCAGGTGGTATCAAAGCTAGGATCCTAGAGTTGGGTTATGATCTTGTGTTCTTTCAATTTAGCACTTATTCTTGATTTATGTTCTAAGTTTGATCCATTTCGATCTTGTTGATTTTGATGTTTTGATGCTTATGCGTTAGATAGCACCTTCCTTGACCATTTGATCTTGTTAACACTCCTTCAACTTGCGTGGGACTGTTTGTGTAAAAAAAAAAGAAAAAAAAAGCATGAATACCAAAAGTTAAAAAAAAATACAGCAGCAGATTTTTTCGCCCCTATTACATATATAGAGTGTTTTAGTCTTCTTGAATATTAACATTTACTTGGTGGACTTTGGTGCTATAATTCTCCTTTGCTAATTTGATCATTTCTACTCTACACTTGTTATTGTTTCTTGTCTTGATCAACTCCTATTTGATTATGCCTTGTTTCTTTATAACTTTTCTTGTTTGTCTTTTTGGGCTCTTTGGTTTTGTCTAAGAGTATTTCACATTTCATTAACCTCTTGAGTGTTTAGACTTTGTGTGAATTGTTTACATTGTGTATGAGTACTTTTGTATTGATTGGCTTGTGATTCACTTTAAGGGCTTGTAAAGAGGACTTGAGTGGAAAAAATGCAAGAGAGGTTGTTATATAAAAGCCATGATGTGTGTAAACACGAGGGAACTACAATTCTAAGAGGGAAACACGTGAGAAGAGTGAGTGAGGATCTTATTTTATTGTGTTCACTAACTTGTTAATTTTGTGCAATGTCTAAGGAAGAAAATCTAAATGAAAGTCTCCCTCCTTCCCCCAAGGACAGCCACAATGACTTTCCAAATGCAAGCCCTAACAAGACATTTGAAAAGGCTTCTTCAAAGGCAAAGTGATGAAATCCATCAGAGAATTGATAGGTTAGAGAAGGATAGAACTTCCATCCATAATGAAGAATCCCATGAATCTGAAAAAGAAATGAGAAATGGTAGGAGGCAAGGAGGGAGAAGAAGATATGAGAGGAGAGATAGAGAAAATGAGAGAAGTAAAAAGGGAGAAAGGCTAGGGGGTGTGAATATCAAAATACCTTCCTTCCAAGGGAGGAATGATCCGGAAGCATATCTTTAGTAGGAGATAAAAGTTGAGCATATATTCTCATGCCACGACTACAATGAAGAGAAGAAAGTGAAGGTGGTTGCACTTGAGTTCACAGATTATGCATTGATTTAGTAGGATCAAGTTCAAAAAAAAGGGCAAGATATAGAGAGCATCTTATGATTACTTGGGATGAAATGAAGACTTTGATGAGGAGGAGGTTTGTACCTTCTTATTATCATAGGGAGCTACACAATAAGTTACAAAGGCCCTCTCAAGGAAGTAGGAGTGTGGATGAGTACTTCAAAGAGATGGAGTTTTCCATGATAAGAGCCAACATTGTTGAAGAAAGGGAGGCAACCATAGCTCAGTTTCTTCATGGTCTCAACCGAGACATTAGTGATATTGTGGAGTTCTAACATTATGTTGAGCTTGAAGACTTGGTGCATCAAGCTATGAAAGTGGAACAATAACTCAAGAAGAAGGGTACTTTGAAGAAGGTTTCTTCCAACCTTAACACAACAAGTTGGAAGGACAAATAAAAGAAGGAGGGATCCTTTTCTAGTTCAAAGGAACTCGTGGCTGCCCTTAAGGGCACCTTGCCTACTGCTTCCACTTCATCTTCTACTTCTAAAAATAATGACATTAAATGCTTCAAGTGTTTGGGAAGGGGATACATAGCTTCTCAATGCCCAAATAAAAAAACAATGGTGATGAGGGATAATGGGAGCATCACTAGTGAATCTTCTTCTATTTCATCAAGTGAGGAGAAAAGTGATTGTGAGGCTATTCTACAAGAGGGAGACTTATTGATGGTAAGAAGAGTGTTGGGGAGTCAAGTTAAAGAGAATGATGAAAGTCAAAGAGAGAACATTTTCCACACAAGATGCCTCATTCAAGGGAAAGTGTGCTCTTTGATTATTGATGGGGGAAGTTGTACTAATGTTGCAAGTACTAGATTGGTGACCAAACTCAACCTAAAGACTACTCTACACTCGCGGCCTTATAAGCTCCAATGGCTAAGTGAGGACAGTGAGTTGTTGGGGAACCAACAAGTATTAGTAAGCTTCTCAATTGGTAAATATAATGATGAAGTCCCGTGTGATGTTATTCCCATAGAGGCTGGCCATATTTTACTTAGAAGGCCTTGGCAATTTGATAGACATGTTACTCATGATGGTTTCACTAACAAGTTCTCTTTTGTACATAATACTCTTAAGGTCACACTTGTACCATTATCTCTAAGAGAGGTTTGTGAGGATCAAGTGAAGTTAAAAATAAAGAGAGAACAAGAGAAAAAAGACTTGAGAGAAAAATAGGAGGATCTTGAAAAAAATAAAAATTCCATTTTTGAGGATAAAATTCAAAAGAAAGAGGGAAAAGAAGGAAAGAAAAAGAAAAAGAGAAAATTTGAGACTTTCTTTACAAAAGAAAGTGAGGTAAAGAGAGCATTCTTTGCAAGGCAACCTATGTACATTTTCTTATACAAATATGCTTGCTTGAATTCTAATGCTAACCCTTTGCCTAGTGATGTTGAATCTATTTTGTAGGAATTTAAAGATGTGTTCCCAAAAGAAATACCCCACGACTTGCCATCAATGAGCGAAATAAAACACCATATAGACCTCATTTCGGGTGCTTCTCTACCCAATAGGCTAGCCTATAGAAGCAATCCTCAAGACACAAAGGATTCTATCTTTGTGGTCATTGATAGATTTTCAAAGATAGCTCATTTCATTCCTTGCCACAAGGTTAATGATGCAAGTCATGTGATTGATTTGTTCTTTAAAGAAGTGGTAAGACCCCATGGAATGTCAAGGAGCATTGTTTTGGACCGTGACACTAAGTTCCTTAGACATTTTTAGAGAACTTTGTGGAACAAGATAGGGACAAAGCTCCTACTCTCTACCACTTGTCACCTGAAAACAGATGGACAAACTGAGGTGGTAAATAGAACTCTCTCTACTCTCCTTAGACCCATCATTAAGAGGAATATTAAATCTTGAGAGGAATATTTGCCTCATGTTGAGAAGCAGGCTCAGTATTTATCTTGGTTCGACCACTAACCCACTTGTGGTCTACGTCCAGTCCTCGAAACAAAAGCCGAGATTTTTTACTTTGTATACAAGCTTCAATAGGTGCTTCCTACCGTTTACAAAATAGAGCAATTTTCATACACAGGGAACTCTACCCTTGTGCTAAAGTCTCAGCCTGCAAGGATACCTCACCCTTATACAAATCTTGAGGAATACCTCACCCTCGATACAGAATAGCAGAAAGTAGATGAAGAGAGACTCTCATTCAGAGCAAATAATACAAATTGAAGTGCTAAAGGAGCTCTCATAGAAATATCTCAAAGCTTTTAATCGAAAAAGGAGTGTAGAAAATATTTTCACAAAATAGAGCAAGTAGAAAACAATTCAGAGTGTTGGGTAAAAATAGTCGTGACCCAAGGCTCCTATTTATAGAGAAAATTCAAAGAAATAGTCGTTGGGTAGAATTAAATGCCATTTAAATTGAATTAAAAACTTGTTTGTTTCCATATCAGTATTCGTGAGCAACGTGTTTATTTGAATAGCTTGAGATGTTATTCAAATAACACTGTTCCTAAAATCAACGTGATAAAGCCATCTGATATGGGTTATTCGAATAACCACTGTGTTATTCGACTAACATGGTTAAAAGGAGTTCAGACAGAAAAGGTTTTATTCGAATAACGTCTGAGTTATTCGAATAATTCACTTATAAAAGCAGTTCTGAAAAACTCATTTATTCGAATAGCTATCATGCTATTCGAATAGCATCTTTAAAAACAAAAACTTGTGAAAGGGTTTATTCGAATAGGATAAACTCTATTCGAATAAAATAGTACAAAACAATTTTGGAGCAATTGTTTTAAAGATCTAAGTTTCTTTTAAAAACAAATTTTATCTTTTCTTTTAAAAACAGAGAAATATCAAAGTGAGCTCTGTACAAAAGATCCTAAGTCCTAAAGCTAATCTTATATAAACTTGGACTTAGTCTTTCCATCATCTTCATTTAGTCTTCACGTTTGTTATCATCAAAATAAGTCTTCAAAGGCATATGTTCAAACACACTATACAGATTATTATGGATTTATATTTTATGCATTTTAGAAAGTGGCATGCTTGATATACTTTATCCTGAAATATACTACTTATTTTACAAAAATTTGTATTAGGGTGTTACAAAAACTATGTTCTTAGCTTAGTTCTTGGTCCCAAGGGTTGAGTTAGAGCATTTTCAGCTCATTGGAAACCATGGTAGCTTGTTTTGCTTGGTGGATGTCCATAGGCCTATTTGATGTGCTTTTAGGTATTGGATGTTTTCTTGGCTTGATTTTGGTTTAAATCCATGATTTATGAGTTGAGTTTAGTGTTTGATGATTCTAACATGATTGGAGATCATGGTTGGAGTTGGAAAATACTTGAAGTCCAAGACTATAAGATTGGAAAATGTTTTGGAACTAATGGAATAGTGGTAGAGTTCTAGGAACTAGGCACTTAGTCGCCCAATTTTGGCCGCTTAATCGGTGAAGGCCAGAGAGTTCCTGCGTAGAGGGTGCTTAGTCGCCCAGTTTGTGAGCACTTAATCACCCAAGGCCTGGAGGCTCTAGGGTTCACCGATTAGTCACTCAAGTTGTGGGGTGCTTAAGTGCCCAATGTTAGATGAAACAGGGTGATGTTTCTGCTATGGGGTTCTTAGTTACTAAGAAAATAGGTGCCTAATCGCCCAAGCACATAGACGACCATAGTGTTTTTTCTTGGGAAATTGAAGTTCCCTACTTGCTAGAATCGTTCCTTTATGCGTTTTTAAGTATATTGAGACATTAATAGGGATATTTCATGGAGGAAATATCTACCTAGCATGCATGTGAAGTTGAGGAACCTTAGGCATCTTTGAGTTTGAGTATGCCATAGGGGTATCTATGCCCTTGTTCAACATGAGATTGACTTTAATCACTTGTGAAGTGATGATGAGAGACTCTAGATATGAGAATGCTAGTGACACGACTCTTGCTACTTTGTTGGATAAGTGAGGCTAAGATTCACATGTATTAGTGATTAAGTTATGGTTTGATGATACTTTGGTATTTTGGTATTCAAACTTGATATTTACTATTTTTCTATGCATTGTAACCTTAAATGGTGTGCACAACTATATGTTGGTGAGGGGAAGGCGTCTTACGTTCGGTTACCAGTATGGGAGTAGAAGTTGTACTCTTACATTAGTGAGGGGAAGGTGTCTACCTATTACTAAGTGGTGTATATGTAACACCTTGAAAAACATGTTAGGCTTGTATATGGTTACAGAGGTAGCATAATACTTACTTAACATGTCTGTGTAGTTTTGTGTTTTTCTGAGCACGTTTAGTCACATTGTTGTAACACTATGTACGAAATATAGCTGTTATTTACTCCAAAAATGGCTTAAACTGCTTAGTTAGTGGAAATAAATGTGGAGAGTTTGTTTCCAGGTCACAAATGTGGAAATTGTGCTACAGTTAAAGTTTGAGGTTAATCGAAGTTAGTTTGACATTTTTAAGCATACTAATTGTGTGTTTTAGTGCCAGATTCACCCTCAGCTAATATGAAAAAATAGAGAAATGGTGAAACATGATTTTTAATGAATCTTAGGATTTATTTTGAATCTATTGGAAGTTAGGAAATAGGATTTGGTGAAATGATTGTGTTCTTAGCAGATCGGGGTTTTAGTGCTTATCTGTGAGAAGCCAAAATTGGCTCCTCTTTATAATTGACCTACGGTTGGGAAATGAAGAAAAACAAAAACAGAGAAGAGAAAAGAGGAAACATGAAGAAAGGAGAAAGAAGAAGAAAAAAAAGGAGAAATCAAGAGGCAAGCAAGGATTGGAGAGCTTGGATCCATCCTTAGCCATCATCAAGACCTTGAGGTAGGGGGAAAACCTTATTTTTGACTCATCTTCCTACTTTATTTATCTTGTTCATAAGTGTTGGCATGATAGGAAAGTTAAGTTTTGAGTTATTTTTGGTGTTTTTAGCTTGAATCTTGTTGTAGAACTTAATGATGGCTTGTTTATGAGTTGTTAGGTATACGGAAATGGATTTCCAACCCTTGTATACCTTTAGTCCCTTTTACGTTGAGATTTAGGGTTTTAGGTTTTTAATTGGATGATTATCCATGGTTAATGGTTTTGAGTGAAATCAAAGTGGAATTGAGAGTTGCTATGTGTAGATGAACTTTGTGGAAAGTTGGAAATCACTTGAATGTGAAGTTTGAGTGATTGGAGGAGGAGGAAGTTCCAATGGAACAGTGCTCGGACCTATAGTTTTTACTGCAAATTATTTCTAGATGAGAAACACGGCCCATGTCTGAGGACACGGGAGAGGTCGTGTCTCTCTCTGTCAGAGGATTTTTATGAATTGTGTTCACAGAGCAGGACACGAGGTAGGCCATGTAGTAAGACACGGGGAAGGCCGTGTAATGTGACAAGGCCCGTGTCGGAGGCCAAAATCTTTAAAAATGTCATTTTTTATGTTTTTCAAGTTCTTGGTTAGATGGAATCATTGGTATATGTTTCCTAAAGTATGTTGAGACTCTCATAGGAGTATCTAATGAAGTGGATATGTGGTGAATGTAAATCAATTGGTATGTTAATTATTGTGGTATTCAACATCATTGTATTTCATGTTATTAGTTAGGAATGTAAATCAATTGACATGCTAGTTATTGTAGTAATTGGCATTATTGTTGTTCTATAGCTATGTTGATGAGGTTGATCCCTCATTGTTGATGATCATAATGTGATTTTGAATGAGAAGGTAATCAATTTTTCCTATCACAATTTTTGTTGTGGATGATCTAATATAATTTTCAATGAGAAGGTAATTAATCCTTCCTATCACAGAGGTCATTGTTGTGATCAAATATGATTTTGAATGAGTAGGTAACTAATCCTTCCTATCATCGTGATCGTTGTTGAAGACCGTGTAGTTGATGAGACTTCACTACTGGAGAGGGTGATTATACATGATTGTAAGTGAAGAGGTAGCATACCTTCCCGATCTTAGTGATGAGTTGAGGATGGTCTTTCCCTCACACCCCGTGGAATAGCTGGAACTGGGTTTCCAGTGCTTGTTCAAAGCTTATGGAATCGGGTTCCTATGTTTTGTTCAAGGTTCATTCATCTCGTGACATTACCATGGAACTGGGTTCTTCTAATGGTATCATACAATATGTATTTCATATTTAGGTTATTGCATAGGCATGAACACTAAACATAAATTGGCATAGCATGGCGATTATATGGGTAGTTGCAATGAGATGTTGTGTTTGTATCTCTGAGATGGAAATGTTATGTTTGTGTCTCTGAAATGGAGATATTGTGTTTGATTCTCTGAGGTGGAGATGTTGTGTTAGTATCTTTGAAATGGCGATATTGGGTTTATATCTCTGAGATGGAGATATTGTTATTGTGTCTCTGTGATGGAGACAATGCTTTGGTGTCTCTGAGATAGAGATGATGCCTTTGTGAGCATGGCAATTTCTAGAAGATTGTTTATAGTAAATGAGTTTTTATACAAACTTATATAGTGGGAGTCTATTTCGGGAAGAGAAAGGACTTGGTTTTGACTTTTGCCACCTTTCTAGCTTGCTATGCATGAGATTTGAGTTTACAAATGAGTTTTTCCCCGAAATGGCTAGAATGATTGTGATGACATGGTTTATGATTTTTATCTACTGAGAATGCGTGATTCTCACCCCTTGTGTGTGTTTCCATGACGATTCCAGGGAGGAAGTCTTATGGGAAGTGAAGATAAGTAGGAGCTTGGAGTGCTTAGCTTAGTGTAGCTAAGTAGTTTCTTTTGAAATGATGTACGTTTTTGTATTTATGAGATATACTGTTGTTGTGTAATAGATATATATTCATTCATGGCTCATATTTTCTATATATATACATGGCTTTGTTATATTTGGAAATGTTTTGTAGTAAGTAGCAATTCTGAATCTAATCACTATAGTATACGTTGGCTATATTATGGTTATTAAATTCAGGATATCACATTTTGGTATCAGAGCAGTTCATCCTGTTGAGTTGGGGTATGGACTGACTATGCTTTGGTATGTAGAAGTTTCTTTGTGTGTTGTGCATTTCTTTGTCTCTTATATGAGATGTCGGAAAAAGGATTGTGGAACACCCCTCGATTTAATAACCATGGCATAATCGTCATTATACCACAGTCACTAAATTTTTGGCGTGCTATAACTCAAATAATAAGTTTTTCAAATTCTATAATTGTATATATAAGGGAAATATGAGCCTCGAATGAATAGTTATATATTCTGCCATTTTAAAATATAGTTCAACAAGATATACTCAAGATACAACATATAAAACTGGTTAATTACCTTAAAACATACATATACTCAAAATAACCCTTATACAGGTAATGCAAAGAAAAAATAAACTACCATAAACAAATCCACGACTAAGGAGTTGGGTACTCCATCAGATCCACCTTGGGATCCTCCCCCGTTTCATCTAATGACACAAGGATGGAACAGTGTGCGGTCTCACCGGGCAAGCGCCCGCGCAGCTGATGCCACAGACTCCTCGTCCTCTCTAAGGGTAAGAATCAGATCACTCTATAGCTCCCAAAAGAGTAAGGTAACTCTGGATGCACTAATGTAGTGAAAATCAGGATAGGATCTTCAATCGCGGTCCTCTTCACGGTCAAGATCAGATCCCCAATAATACCGTTTACGCTCACTAGCCCAGTCGACTCGCCAAGCATTGGCACCCCCAGTGAACACAATCCCAACAAAAACTCAACAGAACCCCTCCTTGTTGCCCTCGTCAAACACAGGAGATCATACCAAGTATAGTCTAGGAAATTCAACCTCGTCCCCTTTACAGTCTTTACCCAAAAAACACATAGAACAAGAATAGTCCAAGCAAGAGGTGAGATATGCTACATCATTACCAACATAACATAACACGAATGATGAAGTCATTCCATACGTACAGATATTACAAATATATTCAAGCTATCAATTGCATAGATATTATCAGAAAGCATATTCCATAATATTATAGATGTCAACAGCACTATAACAACAGGCATCCACTATATATATATAACAAATATTTATGTCTCCACAATATGTATGTTGACTATGCCATGACAATTATGTGAACTAACCATGCATATGCACAATGCGTATGCTAACCATCCTCATGTACAATGTACTAATTTCCTACTCCATGGAGCTAAACTCAAGGTTTTCAGAGATGAACACCCCAGAAGATCTGTCCCCCCTCAATAGACAGTCTACGCCGGGCCATGAAAAGTAATAGTGCCCTGTCGGGCTACCAATGCATTGCAACAGTATTCACGGCCAGGGGTATACAAGGTGATAACATGATCACAAGTGAAACACCGCGCCCTGACATCCCCCTAGGTCTATTCAAGACCCTACTATCCTGTAAGTTCTCGTTCACTCCTAAGCATGAAACACCATAACTGTATAATGCATAAATACATATTCAACGGGATTCAACAATTCCCAATGGTATTAAAGCAATCATCCATACCATTGTTTCAATACCATTTGCATCAATGATATTATATAACCATCCATACGACTACATAGTACCATTGATATTTGGGTTTCCTCTGATAATCAGTCCTTTCTGACTAAATCATCTACCTGATGTTTCTGGTTATAAAAGCAAACCATATCTGACTAAATCGTCTACCTGATGTTTCTTGGTCCAGTACTTCGGTTCTATAATCACAATGTCAATGCATGCTTCAATCATGCTCATCATGTCAGACTATATCAATCATGCCTCAATGCATATGGATTCAAGGCATACACACACACACACACACACACACACACACACACACACACACACACATATATATATATATATACATATATAGATTCACAATGATAGCATAACTTATCCAAATTCATATGCTATATTGAGCCCAATCATTCATCCAAAAATCGTCGATCCCAATTACGGACCCACCTCAAGTCAATATTAAAACCTCCAAGGTGAACACATACTATTCAAAGTTGCTACGAAAGTTATGCTTCAATTTCATTATGTTCTTGCATTAACTCTCTTAGAATATTTACTTTGAGCTCCTCACAACCCTCCTCCCACTCATGTTCTTTCTTTATCCAAACCTCACACTAAGTTGTATAATAAGGTTGTGTTCATTATCCTTTCCACATTATGAATTCCTACTTAAGTGCCTATTCATTTAATTAACTAAGTTCTAGCTTGTTACAAAGTCTCACAATGAGTTCCCAATGAGACTGTGAGCCTCCAAGGGACTAGAAAAACCAAACAATTCTTCACTATCCCATTTACACGGCCTGGAGTACACAGCCGTGTCAAATTACACGATCTAGGCTGTGTACTCCTCTGGAAGTACCTGAAAACGTGTCTAAACTAAAATTCTTGATTGCACGACTGTGTAATATTACACGGCCTAGGCCGTGTAACACTCTGTCATGTGCATTGAGTTATGTTTCCAGTGGGGAACACGACCTGAGCCGTGTAAATTCACACAGCCTGTGAATCTACACTAGAAATCATGAAAATGAGCATCTCCAAGCTTTCAAATCAAATGGGTACTAATCCATATACATATTTGAGCATTTAGGCATATATAAATCCATGAAGATTCATAATATCAAGCATAGAAGATCATACAATACATTTAAATCATAACATCATTAGAAATCACAAACAAAGTGAGAAACCCACAATGGATTTCTCACAATCAACACCAAAGACATTTCCTCACCACTAAGATTAGGTGGAGAGGATTATCTCCCTCTTACCTCAAGAGAAAATAAGAAAAAGAGCCTCTTTGGTGCTTTTCTTGCAATTTTCGTCTAAGACCTCCAAGAAAACCCTAAGATGGTGAAACCCAAGAAATCCAAAAAAATCAAAGCTTGAAGAGGGAGTCCTTGGTCACAATGGTGGCCAAGGACCACAAAAATGAGAAGAGAAAATGAAGATCAAGAACATTATCTCAAAAGCTTCAAGCTTTGGGCTTCAATGGTGGAAGATGAAAAAGGAAGATTTAGAGGATGATCCCCAAAGAGAAGAGTCCTAGGATGATGAGAGGATATAAGAAACCAAGTTGTTTGAGTAAGAAATTATGGGTGGCCTCTAATGGTGGTATGGGGCTGTGTGAGAGAAGAAAGGAAAAAGAGAAAATGAAATGTGTTTGAAATAAAATGTGATAGGGAAGAGTGGGAAAAAGATGATGATTTAGTCATCTTTTCCCTCCAGCCGTGGAGCCCAAATGAGAGGAGAGAGTGTGTGTGATGCTTGATAGGAAGCTTCCTAGAAATTTCCTTAAAGCTTCCTTGAGAAGATTTGCACATTTCTCGATAAAGTGAAGGTGATGTTGTCACTTAGATGCTATCATAAAAGTAACCAGATAGAAGTAATTTACTAGAATTATTATCAAGTAGGCAAAAGTTACAGTTGGCAGAAATAATATTTTATTGTCCCACAAATAATAAAATATACTGTGATTTTATTTATCAGATAAAATCTAAAAAAATAAAAATCTCGTAAACTGTGTCCAATCTCAGGTTTATTAAGATCCCCCGTCGATGTTTTTACAGTTCAAAGTTTTCTGGCCTCGGGAAAAATATTTTATTTTTCTGGCCTTACTCAGTGTGCACGTAAATTGAAAAAAATATTAAAATAATCAAATAATTCAAAAAATTCTAGAAAAATTCCTAAAAATCATAAATATTATAAACTAATTATTTATCATGAAATAAGTAATTTTTGGGATGTTACAACTCTCCCATTCTAAAAGGAATTTTGCCCTCGAAATTTATCATAACTTAGAACAAACGCGACTATATTTCTTTCATTTTGTCTTCTAGTTCTTATGCTGCATCAATCCAAATCACTGGTACTAAGGTTGCTTCCTTCCATTGAGTATCTTACATTAACAGGCAAAAGGCGTGTTGACGTCGTAGGCCGATTAATCAAAGATTCTATGCCCTTTGAGTCTTCAACCATCCAACAGCCAAGTCCATAAACAACTGCACATCGCTGAGTGGCTCTATCGAACTCATTCCCTTCGTTCACCGTAGTAGACAAACTAAGCTTGTGTTCTTCTTAAGACATCGCTACGACATTCACCTCTTCTGGAATTATACTAAAATGGAAAATTAAAATTTTTCGGAACTTCTAATTATCATCTCTGCCTTATATTCAACTCATTTCGATCGAACAAAATACTTTTGACTCTTGAGATTACTGTAGACATTGAAAATTTCTCCTTGTAGAAAATGCCTCCAAATCTTCAACGCAACTACAAAGGCTAACTCCGAGTTAGTGTAAGGTAATCCTTCTCATGTGCTCTCGATTGTCTCGAAGCATACATTACTATTTCTTTTATTTCAATCAAGCACACGTTCTAAACTTCCAATGCGAAGCATCACTAAGCATCCTAAAAGGTTCGTTCATTGGGATTGGGCAGAATCATCGTCGGTAAGGTAGTCGAGTGTCTCTCCAATTCTGCCATTATGGAGAATTATACGATGAGTCTCCTATATTAACCAGCTAGTCCCATAAAGCTACGAATCTCCATTACGGTCGTCGGTCATTCCCATTGAAGAAATGCTTTTACTTTCGATGGATTCACAGCAATTCCTTCCCTTGAGATCACGTGACTCAAAAGTTGAATTGCTGTTAACCTAAATCCGCACTTGAACAACTTTACGAATAACTTCTTCTTCTTCTTCTCAGAATTTGAAGAATCACGATGAGAGGTTCGGTACGTTCCTCCGAACTTCAAGAGTAGATCAGAATGTCGTCAACAAAGACAATGACAAGTCTATCTCCACCAAGAAGAGAGATCCAATTCATGTAACTGATGAATACTAGTATTTGTTGCACAGAACGATATTACTAAATACTTGTAGTGCCCATAACACGTCAGAAAAAGTTATTTTTGGAAATATCTCCTACCTTCGAGCGAACTTGATGATAACTAGAATACAAACTAATCGTGGGGATAACAGTGGCTTCCTCAATTAATTCATTAAGCCATCTATCTTCGATCTTAACAGAAAATGTCACATAGGGTAAGTTCTCTTCTATTTATACTACATTCAGTATGGATCTATCTGATGAAGAATTTGACATAGTTCAACAAAATTTTGGAATGAGCTTCATGGGTTTAGATCCAGAAATCTCTATCTCAAGAAACACTAAAGTTTGATTGGAATAATTTAACAGGATAGGGTTGGAAAATAATCAATCCATTTTCAATATTACATTTAATTTGTGAAAAAAGTAAACAAATCAGATTATCAGGAAAGATTCCGTCTTTAACAGGTCATAGGATAATTTAAACACTTGGCTATCAACAATAAGTTCATAGTAGCAGCAGTAGAAATAACTTAGTCAAAAGATGATGAATATACAAACGACCCTAATGGACTCATACAGTCATACGCTATAAAGAAATAGGTTACCCCCCCAGAATTCTATACTAAAATCACGGGGTTATCTATTGTAGTACAATCTCCCTCGTTCAGATCTTCAGTCAGAGAGACTTTCGCTCCACTTGAAGAATTAACTCTCCCTTCTTCGTGAGATTTTGAAGTACATACATTTCCAACGGAAGGCTTCATCTTATGGAAAGCACAATTCCTAGCCACATGTCCTAGCTTTCTGCACTTGAAACAAATTATTCCCTCGATCGTACAATGCCTTGTGAAGTGGCCCTTTCCGCACTTCTTACAGTTTGGTAAAGATACCACGGTTGGATTGGATTTACTACTACTTGTACCTCCTTCATATGTTTGCTATCACTGTTGCTCCCTCGGTCGTCGTGTATACGATCTTGCTTACGTTGATTGATCTTTCTATTATTCCTCCTTTAGAACCTAGGTAGTCCAGAGTTACTCCAAAATTGACATTCTTCCATCAAATTCTGAACCTCGACTTCTAATTCCTGCTGTCATACGACCCCTGATCCTAGCGTGTTTTTACATCTACCACTCTTTGTATTTCTTCTGTTGCCGCAGTTGTATCATCATCGTCACTCCCTACATTCACATGCTTATGTCTACCTCGAGCCATTGCCTCCCTTCAAGGATAAACGAATCGAAGCATAAGGAAAATCAAAAGCAATCAATTCAAACAATATTGTCTCTTTTTGAAAACTAAACGCAAAGAGTCATACAACATAGTAAGGCAAACTTAACTACCAAACCCAGAGGACTCTAACTTAAGCTCCTTCATTCTACTTTCTACGATGCAATCTCCAATAAGTCTTTAACTCACATGCAGCTCCTCGAACCAAACTTATGTCAGATACTCCTTTCCCGAGAAAATCAGTTTTCCAAAACCTCTTAGACGCCTCAATCCACAAACCTTACAAGTCCTATTTAAATACCATCTTTCTAACCCCTTGGCTCAAACAATTCTAGAGGTAACACAACAATGGTGTAAATGGAAACAAATTCTAAGCAAGTTTAGTCATACCAGCTGAGCTTCTTTCTAAAAGAACTTCTATTACCTTAATATGCCTAGGTGAAGTCATAGTTTCCCGTAAACACAGAACATTACACATTGAGTGGGCCAATACTCAATATCATGTAACTATGCAACAGTAGCAACTAACATTCAACCTATGGCTAGCCTTGCCTTCTTTTCCCAAATATCTCAATCAAGAGAAAAGGAAATGCACAACATACAAGAAACTTTTAATATGTCTAAGCATAGTCAGTCCACACCCCGGCTCAACAGGATGAACTGCGCTCTGATACCACCTAATGGAACACCCCTCAATTTAATAACCATGGCACAATGATCATTATACCACAGTCACTAAATTTTTGGCATGCTACAACTCAAATAACAAGTTTTCCAAATTCTATCATTGTACATATAAGGGAAATATGAGCCTCGAATGAATAGTTACACATTTTGTCATTTTAAAATATAGTTCGACAAGATATACTCAAGATACAACATATAAGACTAGTTAATTACATTAAAACATACATATACTCAAAATAACCCTTATACAGGTAATGCAAAGAAAACATAAACGACCCTTGACAAATCCATGACTAAGGAGTTGGGTACTCCATCAGATCCACCTCGGGATCCTCCCCCGGTTCATCTGATGACACAAGGATGAAACAGTGTGCAGTCTCACCGGGCAAGCGCCCTCGTAGTTGATGCCACAGACTCCTCATCCTCTCCAAGGGTATGAATCAGATCACTCCATAGCCCCCAAATGAGTAAGGCAACTCCAGATGCACTGATGTAGTGAAAATCAGGATAGGATCTTCAATCGTGGTCCTCTTCACGGTCAAGATCAAATCCCCAATAATACTGTTTACGCTCATTGGCCCAATCGACTTGCCAAGCATTGGCACCCCCGGTAAACACAATCCTGACGAAAAATCAACAGAACCCCTCCTTGTTGCCCTTGTCAAACACAGGAGATCATACCAAGTATGGTCTAGGAAATTCAACCTCATCCCCTTTACAGTCTTTACCCAAAAATCAGATAGAATAAGAATAGTGTAAGCAAGAGGTGAGATATCCTACATCATTACTAACATGACAGCAAAGGAACATAACACGAATGATGAAGTCATTCCATACGTACAGATATTACAAATATATTCAAGCTATCAATTGCATAGATATTATCAGAAAGCATATTCCATAATATTATAGATGTCAACAGCACTATAACAATAGACATCCACTATAGATATATAACAAATATTTATGTCTCCACAATATGTATGTTGACCATGCCATGATAAATATGTGAACTGGCCATGCATATGCACAATGCGTATGCTGACCATCCTCTTGTACAATGTACTCATTTCTTACTCCATGAAGCTCAACTCAAGGTTTTCAGAGATGAACGCCCTAGAAGATCTATCCGACCTCAATAGGCAGTCTATGCCAGGCCATGAAAAGTAATAGTGCCTTGTCGGATTGCTAGTGCATTGCAACAATGTTCACGGCTAGGGGTATACAAGGTGATAACATGATCACAAGTGAAACACCGCGCCCTGACGTCCCCCTAGGTCTATTCAAGACCCCACTATCCTGTAAGTTCTCGTTCACTCCTAGGCATGAAACGTCGTAACTGTATAATGCATAAATACATATTCAATGGGATTCAACCTTCCGTTGTACCATTCCCAATGGTATCAAAGCAATCGTCCATACCATTGTTTCAATACCATTTGCATCAATAATATTATATAACTGTCTATACGACTACATAGTACCACTGATATTTGGGTTTCCTCTGCTAACCAGTCTTTTCTGACTAAATCGTCTACCTAATGTTTCTGGTTATAAAAGCAAGTCATATCTGACTAAATCATCTGCCTGATGTTTCTTGGTCTGGTACTTCGGTTCCATAATCACAATGTCAATGCATGCTTCAATCATGCTCATCATGTCAGACTATATCAATCATGCCTCAATGCATATGGATTCAAGGCATACACACACACACACACACACATATATATACACACACACATATAGATTCACAATGATAGCATAACTTATCCAAATTCACATGCCATATAGAGCCCAATCATTCATCCAAAAATCTTCGATCCCAATTACGGACCCCACCTCAAGTCAATATTAAAACCTCCAAGGTGATCACATATTATTCAAAGTTGCTACAAAAGTTATGCTTCAATTTCATTATGTTCTTACGTTAACTCTCTTAGAATATTTACTTTGAGTTCCTCACAACCCTCCTCACATTCATGTTCTTTTTTTATCTAAACCTCACACTAAGTTGTATAATAAGGTTGTGTTCATTATCCTTTCCACATTATGAATTCCTACTTAAGTGCCTATTCATTTAATTAGCTAAGTTCTAGCTTGTTACAAAGCCTCACAATGAGTTCCCAATGAGACTGTAAGCCTCCAAGGGACTAGAAAACCTAAACAATTCTTCATTATCCCATTTACACGACCATGTCCAATTTCACAGCCTGGAGTACATGGCCTTGTCAAATTACACGGCCTAGGCCGTGTACTCCTTTGGAAGTACCTGAAAATGTGTCTAAACTGAAAAGCCCGATTACATGACCATGTAATATTACACGGCCTGGGCCGTGTAACACTCTGTCATGTGCGTTGAGCTGTGTTTCCAGTGGGGAACACGGCCTGAGCCGTGTAAATTCACACAGCCCGTGAATCTACACCAGAAATCATGAAAATAAGCTTCTCCAAGCTTTCAAATCAAATAGGTACCAATCCATATACATATTTGAGCATATAGGCACATACAAATCCATCAAGATTCATAATATCAAGCAAAGAAGATCATACAACACATTTAAATCATAATATCATTAGAAATCACAAACAAAGTGAGAAACCCACAATGGATTTCTCACCATCAACACCAAAGACATTTCCTCACCACTAAGATTCGGTGAAGAGGATTATCTCCCTCTTACCTCAAAAGAAAACAAGAAAAAAAGCCTCCTTAGTGATTTTCTTGCAATTTTCGTCCAAGACCTCCAAGAAACCCTAAGATGGTGAAACCTAAGAAATCCAAAATCAAAGCTTGCAGAGAGAGTCCTTGGTCACAATGGTGGCCAAGGACCAAGAAAACGAGAAGAGAAAATGAAGATCAAGAACATTACCTCAAAAGCTTCAAGCTTTGGGCTTCAATGGTGGAAGATGAAAAAGAGAGATTTAGGGGATGACCCCCAAAGAGAAGAGTCTTAGGATGATGAAAGGATGTAAGAAACAAGGTTGGTTGAGCAAGAAATTGTGGGTGGCCTCCAATGGTAGTGTGCGGCTGTGTGAAAGAAGAGAGGAACGAGAGGAATGGGCATGGGAGAGAGAAGAAGAAAAGAGAAAGAGAGAAAATGAAATGTGTTTGAAATAAAATGTGATAGGGAAGAATGGGAAAAAGATGATGACTTAGTCATCTTTTCCCTCTAGCCATGGAGCCCAAATGAGAGGAGAGAGTGTGTGTGATGCTTGATAGGAAGCTTCTTAGAAATTTCCTTGAACCTTCCTTGAGATGCTTTGCACACTTCTCGATAAAGTGAAGGATGATGTTGTCACTTAGATGTCATAATAAAAGTAACCAGATAGAAATAATTTACTAGAATTATTATCCAGTAGGCAAAAGTTACAGATGGCATAAATAATATTTTATTATCCCACAGATAATAAAATATACTATGATTTTATTTTTTAGATAAAATTTAGAAAAATAAAAATCTCGTAAACTATGTCCAACCTCGGGTTTAGTAAGATCCCCCGTCAACGTTTTTATAGTTTAAATTTTTTCAGCCTCAGGGAAAATATTTTATTTTCTCAGTATCGCTCAACATACACGTAAATCGAAAAAAATATTAAAATAATTAAACAATTCAAAAAAATTTAATTTTTTTCCAAAAATCATAAATATTATAAAATAATTATTTATCATAAAATAAGTAATTTTTGGGATGTTACAGATTGCATGACTTGTTTTAGGTTGGATGTTACATTTTGGTATCAGAGCATTGTGGATTATGGATTGAGGAATCCAAGAGTTTTCTGGAAAACAGATTTCTTAGGTGTAGAATATCTGGCATAGGTTTGACTTGGGAGCTGTAAACCTGCATGAGACTGGATTGTCTTAGGTTGATGATGATGAGTTGGATATCGCTATGGAAGGTGAGATTCCTTCGAGTGTGATGTCTGTTGGACATGTTGGAACCTTAGTTGTGAGAGACTAAGTGTTGATGGCAAGTGAATTTTGGGGGCAGAATTCTAAAAAGGAGGAGAGAAATATAATATCCTACAAAACATGTTAGACTTGTATATGTTTACAAAGGTAGCTTAATACTTACTTAACATGTCTGTGTAGTTTTGTGTCTTTCTGAACATGATTAGTCATATTACTGTAACACTATGTATGAAATATAGTTGTTATTTGCTTCGAAAGTGGCTTAAACTGCTTAATTAGTGAGAATAAATGTGGAGAGTTTGTTTCTAGGTCACAAATATGGGAACTGTGCTACAGTTAAAGTTTAAGATTAATTAAAATTAGTTTGGCATTTTTAAGCATATTATTTGTGTGTTTTAGTGCTGGATTGACCCCTAGCTGATATGGAAAAATAGAGAAATAGTAAAACAGGATTTTTAATGAATCTTAGGATTTAATTTGAATCTGTTGGAAGCTAGGAAAAAAGATTTGGTGAAATCTGTGTGTTCTTAGCAGATCGGGGTTTTAGTGCTTATATTTAAGAAGCTAAAATTGCCTGCTCTTTATAAGTGACCTACGGTTGGGGAATGAAGAAAAACAAAAACAGAGAAGAGAAAAGTAGAAACGTGAAGAAAGGAGAAACAAGAAGAAGAAAGAGGAGAAATCAAGAGGCAAGCAAGGATTGGAGAGCTTGGATCCATCCTTGGCCATCATCAAGACCTTGAGGTAGGGGGAAAAACCTTATTTTTAACTCATCTTCCTATTTTCTTTATCTTGTTATGAGTGTTGGCATGATAGGAAAGTTAGGTTTTGAGTTATTTTTTGTGTTTTTAGCTTGAATCTTGTTGAAAAACTTGAGGATAGCTTGTTCATGAGTTGTTGGGTGTATGGAAATAGATTTTCAGCCCATTTACACCTTTAGTCCCTTTTGTGTTGAGATTTGGGGTTTTAGGTTCTTAATTGGATGATTATCCATGATTAATAGTTTTGAGTGAAATCAAAGTGGAATTGAGAGTTGCTATGTGTAGATGAACCTTGTGAAAGGTTGGAAATCATTAGGATATGAAGTTTGAGTGATTGGAGGATGAGGAAGTTCCAATGGAACAGTGCTCGGACTTGTAGTTTTTGCTGTAGAGTGTTTCTAGTTGAGAAACATGGCCTGTGTCCAAGGACACGGGAAGGGCCCTGTCTCTCTCTGCCAGAGGATTTTCATGAACAGTGTTCACAGAGCAAGACTTGGGGTAGGCCATGTAGTAAGACATGGCCCATGTCTGAAGACACGGGAAAGGCCGTGTAATGTGACATGGCCCGTGTCGGAGGCCAAAATATTTAAAAATGACATTTTTTATATTTTTCAAGTTCTTGACTATATGAGATCATTGGTATATGTTTCCTAAAGTGTGTTGAGACTCTAATAGAAGTATCTAATGAAGTGGATATGTGGTGAATGTAAATCAATTGGTATGTTAACTATGGTGGTATTTAACATCATTGTATGTCATGTTGGTAGTTAGGAATGTAAATCAATTGACATGCTAGTTATTGTAGTAATTGACATTATTGTTGTTCTATAGCTGTGTTATGAGGTTGAGCCCTCATTGTTGATGATCATAATATGATTTTGGATGAGAAGGTAATCAATCCTTCATATCACAGTGATTATTGTAGATGATCTAATGTAATTTTGAATGAGAAGGTAATCAATCCTTCCTATCACAGAGGTCATTGTTATGATCAAATATGATTTTGAATGAGTAGGTAACCAATCCTTCCTATTATAGTGATCGTTGTTGAAGACCGTGTAGTTGATGAGACTTCACTACTGAAGAGGGTGATTATACATGATTGTAAGTGAAGAGGTAAAATCCTTTCCCGATCATAGTGATGAATTGAGGATGGCCTTTCCCTCACACCCCGTGGAATAGCTGGAACTAGGTTTCCAGTGCTTGTTCAAAGCTTATGGAACCGGGTTCCTAGGTTTTGTTCAAGGTTCATTCATCTCATGACATTACCATGAAACTGGGTTCTTGTAATGGTATCATACAATATGCATTTCATATTTAAGTTATTGCATAGGCATGAACACTAGACATAAATTGGCATAGCATGGTGATTGTATGAGCAGTTGCTATCATGACATTATTCATGCATTACAATTGTATGGGCAATTGCATATCTTTGAGATGAAGATATTGTGTTTGTATCTCTGAGATAGAGATATTGTGTTTGTGTCTCTGAAATGGAGATGTTGTGTTAGTATCTATTAGATGGAGATATTGTTGTTGTGTCCCTGCGATGGAGATGATGTTTTGGTGTCTCTGAGATAGAGATGATGTCTTTGTGAGCATGGCAATTTCTAGAAGACAGTTTTTAGTAAATGAGTTTTTATACAAACTTATAAAGTGGAGACTATTTCGGGAAGAGAAAGGACTTGGTTTTGACTTTTGCCACCTTTCTAGCTTGCTATGTATAAGATTTGAGTTTACAAATGTGTTTTTTCCTGAAATGGCTAGAATGATTGTAATGACAAGGTTTATGGTTTTTATCTACTGAGAATGCGTGATTCTCACCCCTTGTGTGTGTTTCTATGATGAATCCAAGGAGGAAGTCTTATGGGAAGTGAAGACAAGTAGGAGCTTGGAGTGCTTAGCTTAGTGTAACTGAGTAGTTTCTTTTGAAATGATGTACGTTTTTATATTTATGAGATATACTGTTGTTGTGTAATAGATGTATATTCATTCGTGGCTCATATTTTCTATATATATATACATGGCTTTGTTATATTTATGTGTAGTAGTAAGTAGCAGTTCTAAATCTAATCACTATAGTATATGTTGGCTATATTATGGTTATTAAATTCAGGATGTTACATTTTGGTATCAGAGCAGTTCATCCTGTTGAGTTGGGGTATGGACTGACTATGCTTAGGCATATAGAAGTTTATTTGTGTGTTGTTCATTTTTTTGTCTCTTGTATGAGATGTTGGAAAAAGGATTACATGACTTGCTTTAGGTTGGATGTTACATTTTGGTATCAGAGCATTGTGGTTTATGGATTGAGGAATCCAAGAGTTTCGTGGAAAACAGATTTCTTAGGTGTAGAATATCTGGCATAAGTTTGGCTTGGGAGCTGTAGACCTGCATGAGATTGGATTGTCTTGGGTTGATGATGATGATTTGGATATTGCTATGGAAGGTGAGATTCCTTCAAATGTGATGTCTGTTGGACATGTTGGAACCTTAGTTGTGAGAGACTAAGTGTTGATGGCCAGTGAATTTTGGGGGCATAATTCTAAAAAGGAGAAGAAAAATGTAATACCCTGCAAAACATGTTATGCTTGTGTATAGTTACAAATGTAGCTTAATACTTACTTAACATGTCAGTGTAGTTTTGTGTCTTTCTAAGCACGTTTAGTCTTATTGTTGTAACACTATGTATGAAATATAGTTGTTATTTACTCTGAAAGTGGTTTAAACTACTTAATTAGTGGAAATAAATGTGAAGAGTTTGTTTCCAGGTCACAAATGTGGGAACTGTGCTACAGTTAAAGTTTGAGGTTAATCGGAGTTGGTTTGGTATTTTTAAGCATACTGGTTGTGTTTTTTAGTGCCGAATTCACCCCCAGCTGATATGGAAAAATAGAGAAATGGTGAAACAGGATTTTTAATGAATCTTAGCATTTATTTTGAATCTGTTGGAAGCTAGGAAACAGGATTTAGTGAAATCTATATGTTCTTAGCAGATTAGGGGTTTTAGTGCTTATATATGAGAACCCAAAATTGGCTGCTCTTTATAAGTGACCTACGGTTGGGAAATGAAGAAAAACAAAAACAGAGAAGAGAAAAGAGGAAACGTGAAGAAATGAGAAAGAAGAAAAAGAAAGAGGAGAAATCAAGAGGCAAGCAAGGATTGGAGAGCTTGGAACCATCCTTGACCATCATCAAGACCTTGAGGTAAGGGGAAAGCCTTGTTTTTGACTCATCTTCCTATTTTCTTTATCTTGTTATGAGTGTTGGCATGATAGGAAAGTTAGGCTTTGAGTTATTTTTGGTGTTTTTAGCTTGAATCTTGTTGTAAAACTTGAGGATAGCTTGTTCATGAGGTATTGGGTGTTTGGAAATAGATTTTCAGCCCTTGTACACCTTTAGTCCTTTTTGTGTTGAGATTTAGGGTTTTAGGTTTTTAATTGGATGATTATCCATGATTAATGGTTTTGAGTGAAATCAAAGTGGAATTGAGAGTTTCTATGTGTAGATGAACCTTGTGAAAGGTTGGAAATCATTAGGCTGTGAAGTTTGAGTGATTGGAAGAGGAGGAAGTTCCAATGGAACAGTGCTCGGACCTGTAGTTTTTGCTGTAGAGTGTTTCTAGTTAAGAAACATGGCCTGTGTCTGAGGACACGGGAGGGGCCCTATCTCTCTCTGCCAGAGGATTTTTATGAACAGTGTTCACAGAGCAGGACACGAGGTAGGCCGTGTAGTAAGACACGGCCTATGTCTGAAGAGACAGGGAAAGCCGTGTAATGTGACATGGCCTGTGTTTGAGGCCAGAATATTTAAAACTGTCATTTTTTATGTGTTTCAAGTTCTTGGCTAGATGGGATCATTGGTATATGTTTCCTAAAGTGTGTTGAGACTCTAATAGGAGTATCTAATAAAGTGGATATGTGGTGAATGTAAATTAATTAGTATGTTAATTATTGTTGTATTTAACATCATTGTATTTCATGTTGGTAGTTAGGAATGTAAATCAATTAGAATACTAGTTATTGTAGTAATTGGCATTATTGTTGTTCCACAGCTATGTTGATAAGGTTAAGTCCTTATTATTGATGATCATAATGTGATTTTGAATGAGAAGGTAATCAATCTTTCCTATCACAGTGATTATTGTGGATGATCTAATGTGATTTTGAATGAGAAAGTAATCAATCCTTCCTATCACAGAGGTCATTGTTATGATCAAATATGATTTTGAATGAGTAGGTAATCAATCCTTCTTATCATAGTGATCGTTGTTGAAGATTGTGTAATTGATGAGACTTCACTACCGAAGAGGGTGATCATACATGATTGTAAGTGAAGAGGTAGTATACCTTCCCGATAATAGTGATGAGTTGAGGATGGTCTTTCCCTCACACCCCGTGGAATAGCTGGAACTGAGTTTCTAGTGCTTGTTCAAAGCTTATGGAACTGGGTTCCTATGTTTTGTTCAAGGTTCATTCATCTCATGACATTACCATGAAACTAGGTTCTTGTAATGGTTTCATACGATATGCATTTCATATTTAGGTTATTGCATAGGCATGAACAGTAGACATAAATTGGCATAGCATGGGGATTGTATGGGCGGTTGCTATCATGACATTATTCATGCATTGCAATTATATGGGCAATTACTTATCTCTGAGATGGAGATGTTGTGTTAGTATCTCTGAGATGGAGATGTTGAGTTTATACCTCTGAGATGGAGATATTGTTGTTGTGTCTCTGCGATGGAAATGATGCTTTGGTGTCTCTGAGATAGAGATAATGTCTTTGTGAACTTGACAATTTCTAGAAGACAATTTTTAGTAAATGAGTTTTTATACAAAGTTATAAAGTGGGAGTCTATTTCGGGAAGAGAAATGACTTGGTTTTGACTTTTGCACCTTTCTAGCTTGCTATGTATGAGATTTGAGTTTACAAATGTGTTTTTCCCCGAAATGGCTAGAATGATTGTGATGACATGGTTTATGGTTTTTATCTACTGAGAATGCGTGATTCTCACCCCTTGTGTGTGTTTCCATAATAATTCCAAGGAGGAAGTCTAATGGGAAGTGAAGACAAGTAGTAGCTTGGAGTGCTTAGCTTAGTGTAGCTGAGTAGTTTCTTTTGAAATGATGCATGTTTTTGTATTTATAAGATATACTATTGTTGTGTAATAGATGTATATTCGTTCGTGGCCCATATTTTCTATATATATACATGGCTTTGTTATATTTGAAAATGTTTAGTAGTAAGTACCAGTTCTGAATCTAATCACTATAGTATACATTGACTATATTATGGTTATTAAATTCAGGATGTTACATTTTAATATCAGAGCAGTTCATCCTGTTTAGTCGGGGTATGGACTTACTATGCTTACATATGTAGAAGTTTCTTTGTGTGTTGTGTGTTTCTTTGTCTCTTGTATAAGATGTTGGAAAAATGATTGCATGACTTGCTTTAGGTTGGATGTTACATTTTGGTATCAGAGCATTGTGGATTATGGATTGAGAAATCCAAGAGTTTTGTGGAAAACAGATTTCTTAGGTGTAGAATATTTGGCATAGGTTTGGCTTGGGAGCTGTAGACCTGCATGAGACTGGATTGTCTTGGGTTGATGGTGATGAGTTAGATATCACTATGGAATGTGAGATTCCTTCGAGTGTGATGTCTGTTGGACATCTTGGAACCTTAGTTGTAAAAGACTAAGTGTTGATGGCGAGTGAATTTTGGGGGTAGAATTCTAAAAATGAGGAGAGAAAAGTAATACCCTGTGAAACATGTTAGACATGTATATGGTTACAAAGGTAGTTTAATACTTACTTAACATGTCTGTGTAGTTTTATGTCTTTCTGAGTACGTTTAGTCACATTATTAACACTATGTATGAAATATAGTTGTTATTTGCTCCGAAAGTGGCTTAAACTGCTTAATTAGTGGAAATAAATATGGAGAGTTTATTTCCAAGTCACAAATGTGGGAACTGTGCTACAGTTAAAGTTTGAGGTTAATCGGAGTTAGTTTGGTATTTTTAAGCATATTGGTTGTGTGTTTTAGTGCCGGATTCACCACCAGCTGATATGGAAAAATAGAGAAATGGTGAAATAGGATTTTTAATGAATCTTAGGATTTATTTTGAATCTGTTGGAAGCTAGGAAACAAGATTTGGTGAAATCTGTGTGTTCTTAGTAGATTGGGGGTTTTAGTGCTTATATGTGAGAACCCGAAATTAGTTGCTCTCTCTGCCAGAGGATTTTTGTGAATAGTGTTCACAGAGCAGGACACGAGGTAGGCCATGTAGTAAGACACGGCCCATGTCTGAAGACACAGGGAAAGTCGTGTAATGTGACATGGCCTGTGTCGGAGGCCAGAATATTTAAAAATATCATTTTTGATGTGTTTCAAGTTCTTGGCTAGATGGGATCATTGATATATGTTTCCTAAAGTGTGTTGAGACACTAATAGGAGTATCTAATAAAGTGGATATATGGTGAATGTAAATCAATTAGTATGTTAATTATTATTGTATTTAACATCATGTATTTCATGTTGGTAGTTAGGAATGTAAATCAATTGGCATGCTAGTTATTGTAGTAATTGGCATTATTATTGTTCCATAGCTATGTTGATGAGGTTAAGTCCTTATTGTTGATGATCATAATGTAATTTTGAATGAGAAGGTAATCAATCCTTCCTATCACAGTAATTATTGTGGATGATCTAATATGATTTTGAATGAAAATGTAATCAATCATTCCTATCACAGAGGTCATTGTTGTGATCAAATATGATTTTGAATGAGTAGGTAACCAATCCTTCCTATCATATTGATCATTGTTGAAGACTTTGTAGTTGATGAGACTTCACTACCGGAGAGGGTGATCATACATGATTGTAAGTGAAGAGGTAACATACTTTCCCGATCATAGTGATGAGTTGAGGATGGTCTTTCCCTCACATCCCGTGGAATAGTTAGAACTGGGTTTCCAGTGCTTGTTCAAAGCTTATGGAACCGGGTTCCTATGTTTTGTTCAAGGTTCATTCATCTCATGACATTACCATGGAACTGAGTTCTTGTAATGGTATCATACAATATGCATTTCATATTTAGGTTATTGCATAGGTATGAACACTAGACAAAAATCTGTATAACATGGCGATTGTATGGGCGGTTGCTATCATGAAATTATTCATACATTGCAATTGTATGGGCAATTGCGTATCTTTGAGATAGAGATGTTGTGTTTGTATATCTGAGATAGAGATGTTGTGTTTGTGTCTCTAAAATGGAGATGTTGTGTTTGATTCTCTGAGATTGAGATGTTGTGTTAGTATCTCTGAGATGGAGATGTTGGGTTTATATCTCTGAGATGGAGATGTTATTGTTATGTCTCTCCGATGGAGACGATGCTTTGGTGTCTCTGATATAGAGATGATGTCTTTTGTGAGCGTGACAATTTCTAGAAGACTGTTTGTAGTAAATGAGTTTTTATACAAACTTATAAAATAGGAGTCTATTTCGGGAAGAGAAAGAACTTAGTTTTGGATTTTTCCACATTTCTTGCCTTCTATGTATGAGATTTGAGTTTACAAATGTGTTTTTCCTCGAAATGGCTGGAATGATTGTGATGACATGGTTTATGATTTTTATCTACTAAGAATGTGTGATTCTCACCCCTTGTTTCCATGATGATTCAAGGGAGGAAGTCTTATGGGAAGTGAAGACACGTAGGAGCTTGGAGTGTTTAGCTTAGTATAGTTGAGTAGCTTCTTTTGAAATGATGTACGTTTTTGTATTTATGAGATATATTGTTGTTGTGTAATATTTGTATATTCATTCGTGGCTCATATTTTCTATATATATACGTGGCTTTGTTATATTTGAAAATGTTTAGTAGTAAGTAGCAGTTCTGAATCTAATCACTATAGTATACGTGGGCTATATTATGGTTATTAAATTCAGGATGTTACAGTACAGGCTTTTAGGCTTATCCTACTTTGTATATCAGGGAATGGAGGTTCTTGGGAAATAAGTAAGTATCTTGTATTTTCAAAAACTAAAACCTGCATTAGCATTGCATAATCATATTATTAAGTTATTGTTGGAGCATAACCACACATCATAACCCAAAGCATTACATTGTTGACAATTGTATAGGCAATTGTCTTGCTTGGTTGCCTTGCTTGTTCGATGATATCTTAGTATTGTATGGGCGGTTCTTTGGTATTATTGATTTTTGTATATCCTATTACATAGAGTGTATGTATGTGTTCAGTTTGTTTATCTGTTGTTAAATAAATAACTGTTAGTTTAGGTATACCAATACTAAGAATTTTGTGAGTTCTCACCCCCTGTGTGTTCCATGTAATTCTAGGTGAAGGCCCTCTAACGAGAAAGGGCAAGAAAAAGAAGAAGCAAAAGGCTTAGTTTAGTTGTTTTGTTTCTTTTTCTATCAGCTTGTATTTATTTACTTTGTTGAATAGTTTGTAAAAATTTATATATTACAATATGGCTTTTTTACCAGTGATGTATATATATGATATTTTTCATCTTCATGGCTCTCAATATTGACTACGCATGTTATTATGGATTTATGTCTTTATGCATCTTTAAAAAGTGATATACTTGATATGTTTTATTCTTGAAATATTCTATTTATTTTACGGTGATTCTATTAGGGTGTTTGATGAGGACATGACCAAGAACAAGGAGCTTGAAGCCCTTGAAGGACTTGGAGGACCTATGACAAGAGCAAGGACAAGGAGAGCCAAGGAAGCTTTACAACAAATGTTGGCAGCCTTTACTAAAATAGAACCACGCCTTGAAAAATCAAAACTCAAATTGATCAATTGCCTCATGACTGAAGAGGAGGTTGCATGGCTTTAATGGGAGGGTAGCTTGTCATAAATTCTACTCAAGTATGGAGTGCTAACTATGCTGAATAGGGGCAACTAGACTTGGTGGAATTATTGGTTGATTAAATGCTTTTATTTCTTTTTAGCGATTACACTTTGGCCAATTATAGTTTTTTATGATGGTTATTATTAGGTCAATGCTTTTATTTCATTGCGCTTACACTTTGGCCAATTATAGTGTTTTATGATGGTTATTATTAGGAGTTTATTTTTGTAAGTTTCTGAATGTAAAGGGGCTACATAATAGCACCCACTAGGAGAAGAAAGAGTTAGTTTTTGGTTTTTGAACAATCACAATTTGGGAGCTTGTTTCTCTTTGAGTTCTTGCAATCCAACTATTGAGATTTATCAAAGGGATTACATCCTTTGTGTGTGCAATCTCTAGACTTATCTTCCATCCTTGGAGGTGTGACGTCCATCATCATTCCCATACCATTTTCTTTTCTTTTCCATGATCATATAATTCATTTCCTCAATTCTGATTGAATCAAACTCTATCTCCACGAAAGCCCCAATTTTCGTGCGGATAACTCGATCATATCTCATGTTATACGAAAGCTTTTTGAGTGATTCTTGAGCCAAAATTGCGATTCAAATCACGATCTTTCTCCTCGTTTTGGTCTCATTCAATTTTGAGTTCTACAACTCGAGTTATAGTTCCGTGATATCATAACGCATTCTGCATTTCTGTTTTAATTTGATCATTTCCATGCGCAGAGTTTAAAACAAAGTCTGCATCCATCACCTAAATTCCTGGTAGATCCTATTCTCCTACAAGCAAAATAGGGTTCATATCATTTGGTAATCGAGCTCCGGTTCTAGGAATTGCAAGGTTTGCATTTCGGGTAATTTCTTTCCTTGATTTCACCATCCTTAATATTACCTTATTGTCTTTTTTCTCTTAGGTGAACCATTGCAAAAGTTAGGCCTTTAAAAAAAATAAAAATAAAATAGACCAAAAACAAAAGAGAAGGAAGCATGCAAAATGAGTATATATATATATATATAGGCCAAATGGTTCATGCTGTTAGAAATTTTTAAGCTTATTCTTTAAGGTAATATTGTGGTTGATTGAAGGAAGAATTACTGCACCTTGCTTGTTTGAATTTCTAAATTTGTAGCCGCACACGATTGGTAGAATTTCTTTGTGTTTTCTCTTCTTGGTTGATAAGAATTCAAGGAGGAATAGAGAGGAAAAAAGGCAAGAGTGATCATTATAGTAAAAGCCTAATTGTGTGCAAACACGTGAGTGGGTAAGGTTTCTCAAACAAAGAAATATATATATATTGGTTCTTGTTACCTTTGATCTATTTGTTTATCAATGGCAAAGAAACATCAACAATGATATTCAGGTTCCAAATCACATCTTACTCAACACTTGGAGAGGTTGATGAAGCAACAAAGAAGATGAGTTCCATGAGAGGTTGGATCAATTGGAGAATAGGACACCACCGGAGGAGGAGGAAGGCCGAATAGGAATGAAGGAAGAATAGAAGGAATCAAGTGAATATACCTCCTTTCAAGGGTAGGAGTGACCCGAGGCATACTTGGAGTGGGAGCTCAAGATTGAGCATGTGTTCTCTTGCAACAATTATAATGAGGAGCAAAAGGTGAGACTTGGTACCGCTGAATTTTTCGATTATGCACTCATTTGGTGGAATAAGTTGCGAGAGGAGAGGACAAGGAATGAAGAACCTATGGTGGACACTTGGGCAGAAATGAAGAGAATTATGAGGAAGTGCTATGTACCATCTAGCTTCCATAGGGACTTGAAACTCAAGTTGCAGAAATTGACTCAAGGAAGCAAAGGAGTGGAAGAGTATTATAAGGAGATGGAAGTGTTAATCATCCAAGCCAAAATTGAAGAAGATCCTGAGGTAACTATGGCTCGCTTTCTTAATGGTTTAAATCATGATATTAGAGATGTTGTGGAGTTGTAGGAATTTGTAGAAATGGAGGATCTTTTGCATAAGACAATTCAAGTAGAACAACAACTCAAAAGAAAAAGTACAACAAGGAAGAGTTCTACTAGCTATAATCCTTCAAATTGGAAGGATAGAGTCAAGAAAGAAGGTGCTGCCTCCTCTAACAATGCAGCGCTTTCTAATCATGGGAAAGCACCTCAAAAGCAAGCTGAACATCCACCAAAGAGGACTAGAGAAGTGAAGTGTTTTAAGTGCTTGGGCATAGGTCATTATGCCTACGAGTGTCTTACAAAGAAGACAATTCTTCTCAAGGATAATGGGGAGTACACAAGCCAATCTGAAGATAGTGGTGGAGAGGAAGAGGAAAGTGAAGAAGAGATGGTGGTCATGCGGAGGGAGAGTTGTACATGATTAGAAGGTTACTTGGAAGCCAAATTAAAGCAAAGGATGCATCTCAAAGGGAGAACATTTTCCATACAAGATGTTCAATCAATGGTAAGGTATGTTTGGTAATTATTGATGGGGAAGCTGCACAAATGTGGTGAGTTCGAGATTAGTGTCAAAACTGAATTTGGACACTAAACCACATCCAAGGCCATACAAGCTTCAATGGCTTAGTGAAGGAGAAGAAGTGCAAGTAAGGCAGCAAGTAGAAGTCTCTCTTTCCATTGGAAAATACCAAGACAAAGTGTTATGTGATGTAGTTCCAATGGAGGCCACCACATTCTTTTGGGAGGCCATGGCGATGACACCAAAGTGTCCATGATGGTTTTACTAACAAAATTTCTCTTGTGTATCAGGACAAGAAAATGGTTCTCAAGCCTTTGACTCCTAGAGAGGTGTGTGAGGATCAAATCAAAATGAGAGAAAAGATTGCAATTGAGAGAAAGAGTGAAACACTTGAGAGGAAAAAGAGTGAAAAGAAAAAGAATGAAACACTTGAGGGCAAAACCTTTGCGTGGCAAGAGAAAGGGAGGTAAGGAGGGTGCTTTGTGCAAGGCAGCCCCTCTACTTATTATTTTGTCAAAGTCAAATTTTATATGCTAACCAATTTGACAAGTTTGAATTGCCTTCTTGTATTGAATCTCTTTTGCAAGACTTTCAAGATGTTTTTCCAAAAATGTACCGGATGGCTTGCCACCTTTGAGGGGAATTGAGCATCACATTGATCTCATTTCGGGAGCTTTTTGCCCAATCGGCCAGATATAGGAGCAACCCACAAGAGACAAAGGAGATTGAAAGGCAAGTGGCGTAACTCATGAGCAAAGGTTGGGTGAGGGATAGCATGAGTCCGGTGTCTTTGTACCGATTCTAGTGCCCAAAAAGGATAGCTCATGGAGGATGTGTTCGATTGTAGAGCCATAAACAACATCACCATCAAGTATAGACATCCAATTCCCAGGTTAGATGATCTTCTTGATGAACTGTATGGTGCATGTGTGTTTTCCAAAATTGATCTAAAAAGTGGCTATAATCGATTAGGATTAGAGAAGGTGATGAATGGAAAACTCCTTTAAAACAAAATATGGATTGTATGAGTGGTTCGTTATGCCATTTGGTTTGACTAATGCGCCTAGTACTTTCATGAGATTGATGAATCATGTTTTAAGAGAGTTTATTGGCAAATTTGTTGTGGTGTACTTTGATGATATTCTTATCTATAGCACTAGCCTTGATTTGCATGTTGAGCATTTGCAATCTGTTTTGAATGTGCTTAGGAAAGAACAATTGTATGCCAATCTGGAAAAATGCATCTTTTGTACTGATCATGTGGTATTCCTTGGATTTGTTGTTAGTGCTAAGGGAGTACAAGTAGATGTGGAAAAGGTTAAGGCCATCCAAGAATGGCCAACACTTAAGTCCGTGAGTGAGGTGAGGGGATTTCATGGTTTAGCAAGTTTCTATAGGAGACTTGTTAAAGATTTTAGTACATTGGCTGCACCTCTAAATGAAGTTGTTAAAAAAAATATGGGTTTCAAATGGGGTGAGGAACAAGAAAAGGCCTTTACTGCCCTTAAGCATAGGTTAACTAATGCACCCATTCTTGCTATGCCTGATTTTGCAAAATCATTTGAAATTGAGTGTGATGCATCAAATGTGGGTATTGGGGCTGTTTTATTGCAGGAAGGTCATCCAATTGCTTATTTTAGTGAAAAGTTAGGAGGGGTTGCCCTTAACTATTCAACTTATGATAAGGAATTGTATGCATTGGTTAGAACTTTAAAGACTTGGCAGCATTACCTTTTACCCAAAGAGTTTGTCATCCATATTGATCATGAGTTGCTTTCTGTGCTTGAAACTAAATTGTTTGGTCTTGAATCTTTGAAAGACATGTATGTGAATGATGAGGACTTTGCTGAAATTCTTGCTGCATGTGAAAAGTTGTCTGAAAATGGTTACTATAGGCATAATGGATTCTTGTTTAAAGCAAATAGATTGTGTATGCCTAAGTGTTCCATTAGAGAGCTGCTTGTGAGTGAATCACATGAGGGAGGTTTGATGGGTCATTTTGGGATCCAAAAGACTTTAGAAATTTTGCAAGAACATTTTTATTGGCCCCATATGAGGCGTGATGTGCACAAATTTTGTGATCATTGTATTGTTTGTAAACAGGCTAAATCAAAAGTTAAGCGGCATGGTTTGTATACTCCTTTGCCTTTTCTCGAATATCCTTGGATTGACATTTCTATGGACTTTGTTTTGGGGCTGCCGAACAAAGAATGGAAAGGATTCTGTGTTTGTTGTTGTTGATAGGTTTTCTAAGATGACACACTTCATACCTTGCAAAAGGTAGATGATGCTTGTCACGTGACTGACTTGTTCTTCAAAGAGATAGTGAGGCTCCATGGGTATTAGGAGCATTGTAAGTGATAGGGATGCAAAATTCCTAAGCCACTTTTGGAGGACCTTATGGGGTAAGATTGGTACTAAATTATTATTTTCTACTACTTGTCACCCACAAACTGATGGTCAAACTGAGGTAGTCAATAGGACTTTAGGCACATTGCTTAGGACTATTTTAAAGAAAAATCTTAAGTCTTGGGAAGCATGTTTGCCTCATGTTGAATTTGCTTATAATAGGGCTTCCATAGCACAACTAACTGTTCACCTTTTGAAATTGTGTATGGATTTAATCCTTTGACTCCTCTTGATTTGTTTGCCTATGCCTAACATTTCTATGTTTAAGCATCAAGAAGCACAGGCTAAAAGTCTATGTGAAAGTCTGCATGAGCAAGTGAAGGCACAGATTGAAAATAAAAATGAGAGCTATGCAAGGCAAGCTAACAAAGAAAGAAAGAAGGTAGTGTTCCAACCTTGATTGGGTTTGGGTACACATGAGGAAGGAAAGGTTCCCTGAACAAAGAAAGTCAAAACTCCAACCAAGGGGAGATGGTCCTTTTCAAGTGCTAGAAAAGATCAATGACAATGCATATAAAATTGATCTACCGGTGAGTACAATATCAGTGCTACTTTCAATGTGTCTGATTTAACTCTCTTTGATGCAGATAATGATGTTTCTGATTTGAGGACAAATCCTCTTCAAGAGGGGAGGAGTGATGAGGACATGACCAAGAACAAGGAGCTTGAAGCCCTTGAAGGACTTGGAGGACCTATGACAAGAGCAAGGACAAGGAGAGCCAAGGAAGCTTTACTACAAATGTTGGCACCTTTACTAAAATAGAACCACGCCTTGAAAAATCAAAACTCAAATTGATCAATTGCCTCATGATGAAGAGGAGGTTGCATGGCTTTAATGGGAGGGTAGCTTGTCATAAATTCTACTCAAGTATGGAGTGCTAACTATGCTTTGAATAGGGCAACTAGACTTGGTGGAATTATTGGTTGATTAAATGCTTTTATTTCTTTGGCGCTTACACTTTGGCCAATTATAGTTTTTTATGATGGTTATTATTAGGTTTGAATGCTTTTATTTCATTGCGCTTACTTTGGCCAATTATAGTGTTTTATGATGGTTATTATTAGGAGTTTATTTTTGTAAGTTTCTGAATGTAAATGGGCTACATAATAGCACCCACTAGGAGAAGAAAGAGTTAGTTTTTGGTTTTTGAACAATCACGGTTTGGGAGCTTGTTTTCTTTGAGTTCTTACAATCCAACTATTGAGATTTATCAAAGGGATTACATCCTTTGTGTGTGCAATCTCTGGACTTATCTTCCATCCTTGGAGGTGTGACGTCCATCATCATTCCCATACCATTTTCTTTTCTTTTCATGATCATATAATTCGCATTCCTCAATTCGATTGATCAAACTCTATCTCCACGAAAGCCCCATTTTCGTGCGGGATAACTCTTCATATCTCATGTTATACTTTTTGAGTGATTCTTGAGCCAAAATTGCGATTCAAATCACGATCTTTCTCCTCGTTTTAGTCTCATTCAATTTGGAGTTCTACAATTTCGAGACGCATTTTATTCTTTTTAATTTGATCATTTCCATGCGCAGAGTTTAAAACAAAGTCTGCATCCATCACCTAAATTCCTGGTAGATCCTATTCTGAATTCTACAAGCAAAATAGGGTTCATATCAGTGTTACATATTACACTATTCCAATAAAAATGTGACATGTAACATTGCATAATCATGCAAATTATTAGATTAAAAATAAAATATTATTAAATTAAGTATAAACAATTACAAAACCACTAAGAATATTACTCTCACTATATATAAGTATCTTTCCTATATAATAGGTGATGGCCAGTAGTGCAAGTGGGCCACCATCAAAATCATCCCCGACATTCCTAATTCTTTCTTTTATAATATTAAATGGAAAGGACTAAAACACACACATACACATAACACAATCATAGTTCATACATTTTAAGGAATAAATGGATTAGGATGAGGGTGAGATTCCCCATTTCATTCGTTACCATTCGAATTTGCATTTTGGAGAATAATTAATTTGCAAATGGTTTTTTTTTTCATTTTAAAATGTGCTCTATAAATAAATTAACTGAACACATTTTTTTAAATTTTAGTTTGAAAATTAATTTAAAGTTTTTACATCATAGATTTCAAGAATAAATAAACAAAAATAGAATCAAACAACACTGTCATTTTAACTTTAATGACATAGCATCATTATTCGTGTTGGGGTTTAGGAAGACAAATGTTATGGAATTACAAGATTGTCTTAGGCACATTTTATTAATGAAAGATAATGTGGATAATTGGCAACGACCTTTTGTTTTCTTTAATGTACATTTTCTTCAATTTTTTATGAATTTGATTTTTATCAAATATTTATATATTTATTTAATTATACATTGTTCAATAATAATTTATTAACTCAATATTCTTTCTGAGTGATAATTAATCTGACTTTTACAAATATATCACATACCTTCCCATGAGTTCTGATAGGTAAATAAAATTAGAATAACTTTTTTATTATTATGTTGAGAAGTTGGATTTTTCAAACAAACTTCTCAAGTAACTCTTTTTTTAAAAAAAAAAGTTTATACATTGCGAAGTAATTTGGTCTAAAGTAATTTCTCAACTATGACTTTTTTTTAACGAAGCATTGCTCAACGTGTAATTAAAGGATTATGTCAAACCAACTTCTCAACTCAATAAAATAAGACGCCTTTGAATAAATAATGTTTGAAGTGAAGCAAAAAGAAGTAAAAAAAATAGTAATATTAATATAAGAAAATATTTTTCTCTATAAGTTTACTTATATACATAACACACATATATATGTTATAAATTTAGTTCAATTAAGATTTAGTCTCTATAGTTTTCATTCATTAGGGTTTTGGTCCTTACAATTTTATTTTTCAAAAATAAATGACTATGTCTTTACTCTTTTAGACTTGGTCTCCGCCTCAAGGTTTCAGTCCTAAATTTTTTCACACATTTAGGTTTTTGTCCTTCTAATATCTACTTAATAAGGTAGGTCCCTGTATTTCATAAAATATTAGTCCCTATATTTTTCCCTTATTAAGCTATTGGTCCACGAGGAACTAAAAACCAAATGAGTGAAAATATAAGGAATGTTTCAGAAATTTTTTTTCAAACCTATAAGTACCAAAATCATTTTCAAACATATAATTTTTCTTTTTGGTTACCCAAAGTATCCCTATGTCTTTTGGGTGTGACACTAATCTCTTTGGGCACCCCATAAGTGGCAACTCTAAGCCTCAAACTTTTGTTCTTGCCTAGGGACACAATATGCTTACCATTGTGCCCAACTCCTTGTGAGCAATGTATAAATTGTTTACAATAGCATATAGAATATATGTATATAGAAAACCTTTCTAATTATTCTATTCTTTTTTTTTCATTACACATTTTGAAAATGAGTTATGGTGATCATGAACTCATGCCATATGTGAGCAAAATCAATTATAGGACCCCAACTTGCTTCTAACCAAGAACGAAATAGTATGACCTTTCTCTCACAAAATTTATTCATGAATCAAAAACACATCCTATTCCTAAAAGACAAAATTCACTTTCTTTGATTATATGTGGTTCAATGAATAACTCAATGGTTGAACTAGGAATTTATGAACTCAATATTCTTTCTGAGTGATAATCAATTTGACTTTTATCACTATATCATGTACCTTCCCATGATTCTTGATTGAAAAATGAAAATAGCATAACTTTTTTCATTTTTATTGTTGAGAAGTTTGTTTTTTCAAACTAACTTCTCAAGTAGCTGCTTTTTAAAAAAAAAAAAATCGTTTAAACATTGGGAATCAATTTGGTCTAAACTAATTTCTCAACTTTCACTTTTTTTTAATTAAGCATTTCTGAACATGTAATTAAATGATTATGTCAAACTAACTTATCAAATAAATAAAATAAGGTGTATTTTAATAAATAATGTTTGAAGTAAAGCAAAAAGAAGTAAAAAAATAGTAATATTAATATAAGAAAACCTTTTTTTCTATAAGTTTACTTATATATGTAACACCCTGAAAAAACATGTTAGGCTTGTATATGGTTATAGAGGTAGCTTAATACTTACTTAACAAGTCTGTGTAGTTTGGTGGCTTTCTGAGCACGTTTGGGCACTTTGCTATAACACTATGTGAAATATAGCTGTTATTTGCTCCGGAAGTGGCTTAAACTGCTTAATTAGTGGAAATAAAAGTGGAGAGTTTGTTTCCAATTCACAAATGTGGGAACTGTGCAACAGTTAAAGTTTGAGGTTTATCAGAGTTAGTTTGACATTTTTAAGCATATTGGTTGTGTGTTTTAATACCGGTTTGACTAGCAGCTGATATGAAAAAAAAAAGAGAAATGATTAAACAGGATTTTTAATAAATCTTAGGATTTATTTTGAATATGTTGGATGTAACACCCCTCGATCTAGTAACCACGGCACAATCATCATTATACCACAGTCACTAAATTTTTGGTGTGCTACAACTCTAATAACAATTTTCCAAACTTTAATCATTGTGCATATAAAGAAAATATGAGCCACGAATGAAATATGTTTATCACATAGCTCCCAAAATATAATCACTGAATGAAAAATATTAAATAAATAAATAAACAAATATATATATATATATATATATATATATATATATATATATATATATATATATATGAACACAAGGTACTATTAACATAAAAATGTATTACTTACATACCCAAATAACAAAAGACAAGTACCAAAGTACAGAAGGGTAAGTAGTAACCCCGGGATAAGTACCACCTATGGATCAGCCACTACCCCTATACACAATGAAACGTTCGGTGTCCCGGTCGACACGCCAGGCATCAATACCCCCATGAAGCTGCATCCGCACGTGGCCAAGGAAATCTTGTCTCAACGCCATCACAGGAATTAGAAAGTCAACTCAACCACAACCAGCCAATTCAACTGTGTCCCCTTCACAGCCTTTATCGAACACAAAAATAAAATGGGACAATATAACGAAGAGGTGAGATATCCTACATCATTTTTAACATGGTAGCAAAGGAACATAACATGAATGACGTAGTCATTCCATACATACATATATTACAAATATATTTGTTCTGATCGGATTCAGAAAGGTACCTATAGAAGGTATGGTTTGGTGGTTTCCTCCTTTCTGCGGCTGCGCTCCACCGTTAGGGTCCGGCAGGGGTGGTATTGCAAAAAGGACTCTGACACTCAAGTCAGGTTGTGTGCAAGAATGTCTCAGTAATTCAATAACTGTTACCTCTTTTAGGTTTACTTAGCCTAATCTTTATGGAGCATGATTGGAGTCATGACATTCAATGCAGGTATTATTGGAATGTGGACGTTACAGTCATTTATTGAGAGGAGAAGTTATAGAATCATAGAGATCCAAATCAGCAGTTATGAAAGTTAGTGCTGATTCCCTGATCCTCACCAGAGTTCTGTATTCCGAGGTCCTACAGTCCTTTCCGGGGTGTTAATGGAAGGATACGGCGGAGCGTGTGCTGGGTTGATCCCTCTGGGTAGGATCCCGGTCCACGGTCCAGAACAGTTGCCCCTAGCTTGGCGCTTTGATAAGATAGCCAAGTACCAAGGTATTTAGCTCTATAAAGTTTAGTAGACCACGCCCTAGCTTTAAAGCCAGGTTTTGCGTCTCATACCGAGACTGACGTCCATTATGCAGAAATACCTCACATTGGAATGCGGTAAATCCTTACCCTTTATTCCAGGGCCTGGATCTTGCTGCGTCTTGTGTTACTGGGAGCCTTTGCAGTGAGATCTTTTGAAACTTGGTAGAGATCCGAATCTTTATCTTTTGGAAACTGTTGCTTCTGATTTAATTTAGAGATAAGGATCCTTTAAAAGAGGATCAGTTTCAACATTTCCCAAACACCCATTGCTCTCGTAACCAATAGGAAAGGGAGAGCATTTAAGGCAGCTGATTTGATTCGTAAGGTTGGCCAAAGCTTTCCATTCTATAAATACAGAAGGGTCACGTCTGATACAGTCATTCCTTCTTGGAATTCCTTTGAATTTTTCCTTCTGAAAAATTTTTCCTTCTATTTTCCAGAATGGTTTTGCTGTTCTAATGCCTGTGCTTATGTTCAAAGGGAGTTAGAGAAGCTTTGCCTTCTACGAAGGCCACCATTTTTCTACTTTTTGCAAAATATTTGAAGATACTTATTTTCCTGCCAAAAACCTTATTTCATTAGGAACTTTTCTTTCCCAGCGTAGTGAGGATGGGGACTTTACCTTCCCAGCGTACGAAGATATGTCCAATTCATACTTCTTCGCTGGGAAGCTCTGTAGTCCCTGTCATGTTGGACGGAGGTAATTGGAGAAATAGAGTCCTTCTTGGTCCTCGTTTTAAATAAGCCGAGGGGATTATTGAGGTGGCTGCTTTCAATCGACCTGAAACGATCATGAAACTGGTCTAGCTCCAGTGGAATGAACTTCTTCATGATCAACCTAAACCCCGTTCAGCCGAGGAGGACTCACCCCAATTTTTTCTTATCCTTGTGAGTAGAACCGATGAGTGGTGTAGCTGAAATTCCCTGATCCCGCAGCAGTGTCCTGTTCCAGTTATCTTCAGTTTTTCGAAGCCTATCCTCTTTTTCAAGAAGCCTCAACAAGGAAGGGACTGGTGTGAGCTCTAGATAATCTGGATGTGAAGTACACAAGCAAGAAGTTGGCCTCCGAGCTCGTCAGTGCTGTTTAACCTTTTCATATCCCATGTTTCTCTTCTCCTTGTATTGATGTATGATGATGTATGAAATGAAATGAAATATCTGGTTGAATCATCTAACTTCTTTGACCATCTTTTTGATTTGTGGAATTTATATTGTGGCGGGGTGAGTCCAAAGCTTGCCTTGTATAACATGTGACCCCCAGTTCTATACTTTATCGAGACAGACGAAGTGCAAAGCTTAAGCAATTTAACCGGGGTATTTGGTACCGTGAGGGAAATTACTAGGGTATATAATAAGCCGGGGTTTTTAATGTTTTGTGAACTTTGTGGATACTAGGGTTGTTTCGGTCTGCTGAGTAGCCGTCCCTTCAACTACCATGATAGTGACGTGGGCCACGTGGCTTGCTATGGTTGAGAGGATGTGTATAGTACTTTACGCGCCATAATGAACATATTTTCAAATTCAAACTGATTGGACGAAAATATCCCCTAACTGTAGCGTCTATAAATAGGGTTTCGCCCTTCTATTTTTTCACCTTTTGTTGTTTCCGCTTAAAAGTTAGCGGTTTGAGAAGGAATCTAATAAGCTTCACAGTTGTCAGCAGCGGTGTTGACGTTTTAAAGCTTCTACTAGCCTTTGTCAAAGTATTTTCATCCTCTAAACACCATTATTGATAACTTGAATGTTTGAACATCCTTCTGGTGGACTATTTTTCTTTTTCTTCTGTTAATAAAAATTTTGGGAATAGTTATTTCATCCCCCTTTCCAACGGTGTTGCCTGATGTTGCACCTCCCCTACTGCGCCGTGTGTGGCGGGCGGGGGTGTCCTTTCGAGGCTTAAGTCTCGGTGGGTGCAGAGGCTGGTGCGTGGGTGTTCAGTTTGCTGCTTACCCACTGCCATGTTTGGATGTTTCGAACATCATTGGTTCTAACCCTAGGCCTCTGTGTGTCTTCCAGGAAACTAAATGACCAGAAGGAGGCGGCCAAGAGTTGAAGCCCCTGCCCCAGCCTCGGATCAACAAGCCGAGCAGGCGATTAGGATTCACCGAGGTCCGTTTCTACCCTGTATGTGGGTTGCCAATGACGCTTATGATAGGATATCTCGTTATGAGTCTGGCGCGGAACTAGATAAGCTGAAGGAATATCTGGAGCTCACCAGGGGGGGTGAAAGGGATGATGAGTTTGTGATTTTGTCCCCGGGGAGAGAACGAGTGTGGTGGACCCGGGAAGAAGGTGAGCACTTCATGTATCTTTACGAGGACTTTTTCACGCGATTCGGACTACGGCTTCCATTAAGCGATTTCCACATTGCTATTCTCCGGACTCTTCACGCTGCCCCCAATCAAATCCATCCCAACGGTTGGGCAAACATCCTGGCCTTCAAAAGAATATGCCGGGTAGTGGGGTTGCGATGCTCTGATGGGGCATTCTTCTATTTCCATACACGGTATTCAGTCCTTGGATCCCGTGCTCGACGGCAGTCTTGGCTCTCAGTTCGATCTCGGCAAGCAAAGACTGTATTGTTGCCATACTTGGAGAGTTACAAGGACTTCAAGGAGAAATTTTTCAAACTGAAGGCGGCTAGCGGTAGTCATCTTTTTTGGCTGGGTAATGGTGAGGAGACAGTATTCAGTCTTTACTGGAACCCGGCGGCGTGGAGCATCCCTACTCAATCATTTGAGAGGGAGATAAACCAGCTTACCGATGAAGAGGTTGAATGTGTAAACTTCTTTGAGATGTGGGTTGACGAGGTCGGTAAGATTCGGCCTAAAGATAATTTAGATAGTCCAGATGACGATGAGCTTTGGACCATGCTAGGTAATGTCGGCCGTCCATGGTGTATATTTAAATGCCTAATGTTTTAATGCATATGATGATTTGTTTCTATGCTTCGCAGAGAGTTTAGTCAAGATGGTGGATGGCGATTCTTTGTCGATTTTGGAGGCACTGAGGGCAAGGAATTCTGACGTCCCAACGAGTCCTCCAGTGGGGTTCATGCCGTCCTTTACGACCACGGTGACCGAGGTTCCCTCTGAGGCGGTGGAACCTATCAACGTGGACGATTCTCCTGAATCACCTCGAGGACGTAAGAGGGTGGCATTGGAAGAAGGGCAGTCTAGTGGCCGGAGTAAAAGGAGAGCAATAGGAGAAACTTCCGAGCCAATAGAACTGTTTCGTGAGGAAGCAGATCCCCGGGAGTTTATTGACTTCCACATTCTTGATGAAGAGGTTGGGGATTACTTTTCCTGACGTAGTCCAAAGGAAGCTCTGCTGGCTTTCCAAAATATGGCAATCCATATTGCTGTTGAGGCTCGATTCTTAGAGCATGCCTTCGAGGAATATGAACAAGAGATGGCGGACAAACTGGTAGCGGCCAAGAGAGGTGAAACCAAAGCTCTCAAGAACATGGAGGATTTCGTCAAGGCCAAGGATGAAGCTTTATGTCAGATATGGGAGCTGGAAACCGAAGTAGCTGCTTTGAAGGATGCCAGTAAGGCAAAAGAGGCCACCCTGACCGAGCAACAGAAGCAGATTGCCACACTCTGGGCTAAGAGTGATAATTCTCAAGCCAAGTCCTAGTGGTGTGAGGCTAAAATTACCTCTCTGCAGGTCAATGTCAACCAACTGATATCGTTGTGTACCAAGATAAAGGAAGATCAATTCCGCAACGCTGTCAGCCAAGTTCAACATTTTAACCTCGGGGTTGCATTGGTCTTGGATAGGCTTAACTCCGGGAAGGTGGTTCAGGAGGGATCTCTTGTAGCTCCCCATGTGGCTTCTTCAAACTTGGCTGAAGACTCTAATTCCCACGATCTGGACTCAGCTGCAGATTAGGATTTTTTTTTTTTTGAGAACCTTCTGTGCGAGGTCTTGGTTCATTTGTATACCAGTTTTTTGTAAACATTAACTCAGATTTGGGGCTTTATCAATTACCCTTGTTCTTGTTGATCAAAATGTCATATTCTTTATTCTTTGTAGAACTGTGTGAACCTTGGCTTAGGATCTGATGTCCAGATAAGTCCGGCATTTAAGATCCGTGCCAAAGGTAAGAAACAATGTCCAGGGTCCGTTTGACCAATTTAGCTTTTTAGGATACCGCGCGACAATGTTTTAAAAGACTGGTCCTTCCCGAGGTCCTTTCGTGCTTTTAGTTTGGTGCTAGAATTTTTCCAATATAGGATTTTTCTTATTGCACGAACTATCTACCACATCTTGGTTGGTACCATGAAGTGATTGGATATTGTAAAATTCTCTTAAAAGCTTGAAAATTGAGTAGAAAAACAACAAAATAGAAAAATAACACTTACTTTATTGAATATCACAATGTGTGTTTCATAACAATTGGGCAGATCAAACAAAGTTAACTAGGAGACTAGGCTTGAAAAGGCACTCAGCTGTAGTACTTTCTAAGTTTGTCTGTGTTCCAAAAATTTTTTACTGGCTTCCCTGTCAAAGTCTCTAGGGTATAAGCTCCTTTGCTAGTGTTGATTACGACACGGTAAGGACCCTCCCAGTTAGGGCCTGTTTTTCTCTAGGAGGCATTCCTTCCGCCGACATCAGTTATGAGGAGTACCGGGTCGCCCGGCTAGAATCTTCTCGGAATGACCTTCAAGTTATACCGGGATGCTGTTCTCTGCTTGATCGCGGCATCGCGTATATGGGCAATGCATCTCCTTTCCTCCAACAGGTCCAAGTCTTCCTTGATTAATCCGGGGTTATCATCATGCGAGAAATTCTGAGAATGCCAGCTTGGTTCTCCAATTTCCACCGGGATCATGGCCTCACATCGGAATGTGACTTTGAAAGGAGTTTCGCTCATCGAGGAGTGGGGAGTAGTTCGGTAGGCCCACAGGACATGGTCCAACTGCTCAGCCCAGTTCCCTTTTGCTTCATCTAACCTTCTCTTTAATCCTCGGACGATAATCAGGTTTGCGGCTTCGGCTTGCTCGTTTATCCTGGGTTCTCTACTGCACTACAATGATGTTTTATTTTTAACCTGGAAAGTAGTTCTTCGAACTCCTTGTCTTTAAACTGCGTCCTATTATTTGTCACAATTGACTCTAGAACCCCGAATCTGGTAATAATGTGACGCCAAGTGAACTTCTGAACTCAAGCCGAGGTGATGGTGACTACGGGCTCTACTTCAATCCACTTGGTAAAGTAATCCACAGCCACAATCAAAAACTTCAACTGCTCGGGAGCCTGAGGGAACAGACCCAGGATGTCCATTCCCCACTGATAAAAAGGCCAGGGTATGGATATCGTGGATAGTTCTTCAGGTGGGGCGTGATAGTGATCCGAATGCTGCTGGCACTTGTCACATACTTGAACATGTGCAAGAGAATCTACTTCCATTGTCGGCCAGTAATAACCTGCCCTGAGAGCCTTTAAAGCTAGGGCTTTCCCTCCTAGATGGTGTCCACAACTTCCTTCATGGACTTTGGCTAACACATATTTGGCCTCTTTCGGTGTAAGGCACTTAAGGATGGATAAGGAAAATCCATGTCAGTAAAGTTGCCCATTATAGATGGTATACCTGACCGCGATTCTCTTTAGTCTGGAAGCTTCCTTTGGGTCATCAGGGAGGCTGCCGGATTGCAAGTACTCCACCAACGGCATAGTCCAATCATGCTCTTATCCATCAACCTGGAGAATTGCCATGTCGGTGATTGACGGTTGTTGGATGATCTCCTGGATCACTGAACGGTTATTACCCGGGCTCTTAGTGCTAGCCAATTTAGACAAGAGGTCGGCCCTAGAATTCTGCTCCCTCGGGATGTGCTCTAGCTGTACCAACTGAAAACTAGAGAGAAGCTGCTTTACTTTTATCAAATATCTCTATAAAAGTGGCTCTTTGGCTTGATAATCACCTCTGATCTGGGAAGTCACGAGTTGGGAGTCACTGCAAAGTTTAAGTTTGGTGGCCCCCAAGTCCCTAGCCATTGTTAGTCTGGCAATGCATGCTTCATATTCAGCCTGATTGTTCGAGGTGGGAAATTCGAACCTGAGGGCATTTTCTTTTGTTACCCCGTCAGGATTTTCTATTATTATCCCTGCGCCACTTCCTTTCGGGTTTGAGGACCCATCAACAAACATGGTCCATTGATTTTCCTCGGCTCTGTTTGTAACACCCTTGTGGGGATGTCACATTTATAATGCAATAAAATAAAATTAAATGAAATTCTTACCCAAGTTATAAAATATTTGGTACATAAATAATATTTGTAGTAAAATTTTTCCTTTTTATACTTATAACATTAAATAAAATAACACAGAACACAAAATCAGATAAAACTTAATCACACTATAAAATACATATGATTCTTGTCTTAAGTATACAAATAATTTACAATTACAAATATTTAATAAAGCAATAAAAGTCAGCATACAACTAAAACATAACCCCTAAGACATGAGCCCTTGTCATAAGATAAATTCCCTAGTTGGGAATGTCTTGACCGATAGAAATTTGACCCAAAAGTATATCGAAGTTCTCTCTAGAATATGGTGAAATTCATTCCACAACTCCATAATAGGTAAAATAATCTCTACGAAAGCAACTGTGTAATGTGTAGTAACAAACCCATGTCGAGTCCTACTTATTGATAAAGTCATGTTACCACTGTACTCTATGTGTCCTGTGTCCCAGTGGACATACCAAGCTTCAGCGCCTTCGAGAAACTGTAGTCTAAAAAAACCTAATTGACCTCCTCTTGCCGCCATTGTAGTCTTCGATGACATAAACATAAAGTAGAAACAGGCAAAGCAATACAATAAAGAGGTGAGACAATCTACATCATTACCCGCATGGAAAATAAGAAAATGACAACACAAAACAATTATCACAATAGTACATACCAGCATATCATGCATAATATATCAAAGCAATAGATTATACATTTTATCACAGATTATGGTAAACAGTAAAATGCAGATAATGCATGAACACACACCGACTCGTTTCTACTCCATGGAGCTAAACACGGATATCTGAGAGAATGATCCGAAAAAAACTAATAGTACTTATGGCTACCCAACCAAACTATTGCACTGTCTAACGTTGTGTCTATAGCCCACAATCCAAACATCTGTAGCAGTACACAGTCCAAACATCGTGTACTACAGGCATTGTACATAATAGTCTTCTCAAGACCTCAATTAAGAATAGTGCTTGTCAAGATCATTAGTGTGTTGCCCGTTACCACGGCCCAGAGGCGCTACCAACTGTCCACATATGGAATTCTCCGCACACTAATGCCTCCAAGTTCATATAATGAACCACACTATGCCTATCACACCACAACCCGATGTAATTCATCTCATTAATCAATCGCCAATTATCAACCAAATTGACAAAACACTCAAAGCATGATCTAAACTTACAAAAATACCCTTAATATCCATATTTTACCATATTTATGAAAATACCCTTAGTAACAATATTCCAAAATATAGCCTGTCCCAGCTGACAGTACTATCTCACAACATGTTCGGGTCCACCACTTTGGCCTGACAGTAAAACTCGCTATATCATTTAATTGCGTAGAAATTTTATCGCATTTTCACAATCGCATCGTTTTCACAAACATTTTTAAATCGCGTAAATATATTTTGACGTTTTGAACATCACGTAATGTTTTTAAATCATTTTCTCAATCGCATAAGATTTTTATATCATTTCCTTAACCATACTACTTAAAATCATCATTTTAAATCTGTGTAGACTATATCTAGTACTTTTAAACTACGTAAAGTATTTCCCTTATGTTATAAATATATTATGGAATCTTTTCATTTTATTCGTCTAATTTTAGTAAATTTCGGAAGCATTTTGCCTATAAAATCAGTATAAGGTATTTTTAACGTTTTCCTCTAAATTCTGTTTATTTTAATCTTACCCAATAGTTACCCTTTGAAACTTGCTAACGCGCTTCAAAACTTAGAGAGTGAGCTCTATGTTAGTATTTTTCAAGCGTTCATTTTTATTTCTTACTTAATACGAATCCTTCTAAAAATTAAATTCTAAATCTAACTTCATTCATTTTATCTTTCATAGATTCATTAGAATCAAATTCTTTTGTAGATTAGTTACTTAACCTACTTTAGAAAATAACTTAGGAATTTAAATTGTATATTAAATGGCGAGTTGGCCATAATTAACCTATCCTTCATCACAAATTATTAAATCATTGTCTAACTTCTAAATTATTTCCAAACTCATTATTTTTCCTAGATTCTTTAAATCATTGTATTAGAAAATGGTTGAGAACATTTTGGTTTTCTGTTTAATGGTAAGGTCGTGAGCCTCTTTGTGTTCTTTAGAACACTCATACAAATCGTTACATGTTATTCACATCCTACTTTAACAATTATATAATTATAAACATATACAATATATTTTTAAAAACTATAAACACATGCAATATATTTTATAAACTATAAACACGTATAATATATTTTAAAGACTATATACATGCATACAATTAAAATCAATCACAAATAGGAAAGCTTTTAAACAACCACATAAACCGAATCCTTAGGGATTCTTTACACACAAGACAATCCATTTTCCCATCACCACTTAGGGTTGATGAGATTAAGTCTCCCTCTTACCTCTTGAAGACAAAAATCGGCTAGTCTCCTCCTTCTCCTTGTTTTCTTGAAAATCAACACAAAATCCTAATAATTCTTAAATAATTAGTAAAAACACATACAAGGATTAAGATTGAAAAACCATGGAACAATCATGGTTAAGAAAATCAAAAATTAAACTTTAAACCAAAGGATCAAACCTTACCCTTAGGAAAATGAACAAAAGGTTGGATTTTGAACTAGATAGAGTAGGTTTTTGGCAAAACCTTGTAAAGGAAAAGTGTTTAGAATATGATTTTGGTTTCGGAAATATAAAGGGATAAAATTATAGAAGTTGGATGGTGGTGTTAGGGTGTTGGGCCGAAAACGTAGAGAGAAAAAGAAAGGAAAAGTTACTTGGTGTTCTTGGTGTTTTGAGAGAAAATAGAAAGCTTTGATTATGATAAGTGTAAAATGAATATTGAGAGTGAAAAAGGGAGGTGGCTGCCATGTAGGTGTGGTAGGAAAATGAAGAGATTTACTTGAATAAAATATTACAATTTGACTGCACATGGCTTATGTCACCCTTTGGCCACCTAGTGTGCATGCAAGATGGTTCAAGAATAATGTGGAACTTGGCCACTTAGCCCTCTATGTCTGTGGAGTGCAAGGGAGATTAGAGACTTTATTTGACTTCTATTTAAGCCTAATTGCACACAAATTAATTAGTTAATTGATTAGGTTAAGTCTCCTAATTATACTTAACTAATATTCTAATTACATAACTAATTAGTTTAATATATATTAGCATATATCATAGCCTCTAAACAATATTAGGATATCTAATTAATATTTAGATTATAACTAATTAATAACTAAGTTAGTTTACTTAGTTTGCTAATTAGGTAATTAGATTAACCAAATTAGGCTTAATTAGCTACTAAACAAAGTCAATCCACTATATTTGACCTAATCATAACCATTGAATTCAACTTTAATTCCTAGCCCTAGATTAGATCCATGGCCAATATTCAATGCTTGCTAATCAAGTTCACATCCACACCATTGATTTGATCAACGGTTAAAATCAAAGGCTTCCTAACTAAGTCTTCATCCAACGGTCCATATTAAAGCCTAAGCTTCTTTCTTTGACCCTTTCCTATTGGTTCAAATTAGTCAAGCCACTTTCGTTAACTTGCTCCTTTTGGCTTAGAAATTTGTCCAGTCAGAATCATTGACTGCTTTTTCTAAATGCGGGTCCCACAGACTTTTGAGGGTTCATGGTCATTTTGAAGTAGATTTCTACTGTTTTTGAGACAAGAGAATCTTGTAATATAAAATAATATTATAATAATATAAAATTATTTTATTACACGATTAAATCCCTAAAAATTAAAAGATTAATATATATATATATATATATATATATATATATATATATATATATCAATCAATTAGGTTTAGTAAGATCCCTTAGCTCCAATTAATTAAAATAAGATTTTTTCGGCTAAAAAATAATTATTTCCTTGGCTCAGAGCAAATCACATACAGCAGTTAAATACACTCATGAAATAGTCAAATTTAATTTACTACTCATAGAATTCACAAAACAGTGCATTTAGGACTATATTATAATCATCCCAAAAGTTGGGGTGTTACAACTCTCCCCTACTAATAAGAATTTCATCCCTGAAATTCATCGTACCTCAGAATAGTTGAGGGTATTGCTCCCTTGTCTTATTTTCTAGCTTCCATGTAGCTCCACCACTTACATCGTTCCAAACTACTTTAACTAATGCGATCTCCTTTCCTCGAAGTTGCTTCGTCCTTTGATCTTCAATCTTGACTGGAAACATCTCATAGGTTAAATTCTTCTTCAGTTGTACGGTGTCTGGTTCGATGACGTGAGTCAGATCAGAAATATATTTCATAGTTGTAATACGTGAAATACATTATGAAGATTCGATAAGAATGGTGGTAGTGAAATCTGATAAGCTACTAGTCCTACCCGATGAATTATTTGATATGGCCCGATAAACTTCGAAGTGAGCTTCCTCGACTTGATCACTCGTCCAACTCCAGTCATAAGTGTCACACGTAGAAACACATGATCACCTTCTTCAAATTCAAGTGGTCTCTGTCTTTTATCAGCATAACTCTTTTGTCGCGTCTGAGTTGTCCTCATCTTGTCTTGGATTATCTTCACTTTCTCAGTTATCTGCTGCATAAATTCGAATCCTACAAAATTACTTTCACCAGTGTGATACCAACACAACGGTGTTATACAGCATCTCCCATAGAATACCTCATAGGGTGTCATCCCTATACTCAAACGAAACTATTGTTGTATATGAATTCTATCAATGGTAGAAATTCATCCCAACAAGTCCTTTGAAAATCCTAACTATTCGTCTTTTCCTTATATCCAAACCTCTCTTAATTGTACAGGTACTTCAAGCCCTTGAAATTATTGTGAATTTTATAGGAAAGAAAATGTCTTCACATCTTCTTTGCACAATGACTACTGCGTATCCCAAAACGTAAACCGAATAATTCTTCTCATGCACGTTCCACCGCCTTGAAGTATACGTCACCACCTTTCTATTTAATCTCAACACTCAATCTAAATCCATGAGTTGAACTTCTTCTAACCGAACTTACATCTGACGAGTTTCACGCATAACTCCTTCTTCTTCTTTAGAAATTGAAGAACTGCATTGAGGTCTTCAGCATGTTCCTTCAAATTTCGAGAATAGGTCAAAATATTGCCAATAAGAATAATGACAAATTTGCCTAGATGAGAAAGAAAGATCCTATTTATATAATTCGTGAACATCATCAAAACATCCCCTACCCCAAATGGTAGTACTAAGTATTCATAGTGCCTGCAATGCATCTGAAAATCTATCTTGGAACATTCTTTACCTTTATGCGAATTTGATAATAACCAGCACGTAAATCGATGTTGGAGCAAATAGCGATTTCCTTCATTTAGTCTTCTAGTTCCCCTGTTGTCACACCATTCCAAATTTTCTTCATCAAGAGAAGTTGTTCTACTTGTGTAGTTTTAATCTTAACAGAAAATGTCTCATAGATTAAGTTTTCTTCCAATTGTACTGTATTTGGCATTATGACGTAAGTTGTATCAAGAATAATCCTTCTTAATTGAAATACATGAAAGATACTATGAAGGTCATAAGGAAAAGTAATAAGACTATTCAGTAGGTTACTAGATTAGTCCAATCAAAGAATTTGAGATGGTCTAACAGATTTCGAAATGAACATAGTCCAATAATTTTAGAAATGAACTTTCTGGATTTAAATCCAAAAATCTTAGGTCAAGGAAACACTAAAATTGCTTTGTAATAATCTAGTAGGATATGGTTAGAAAATAACCAATCCATTAAAAAAAATCAAGCTCTCAAATAGATGTGAGTTTAGATAAACAAATCAAATCAGCAGAAAAGATTTGATATTCAATAGACATAGGCTAGAGTTAGAAAACTTGAGTACAAACAACAAGTTTAACAAGAAGAGTAGAAATACTTAGATCATACTATAACAAAGACACAGATAAACTAAATTGATTTACTCAGTCTATTTGAGAAAGAAATAGACAAACCAGATCAATAGGAAAATTTCAAACTCTAATTATAATAGGATAGTTTTATACAGGCTCAAGTAGGAATAACAAGTTTAGAAGTTGAAGTAACATTATGAAAAGAAGTAAAGCATAGATAACCCCAGAAGATTTACACAGTCACAGATCACAAAAGAATGGGTTACCTCGCGAATTATACAGCACAATTTTTAAGATTACCCTCTGTAGCACAAATTTCTCGCTTCTTAAGTTTTTGTATTTGAACGTTCTCATTACACTCCGTGCATCGGCTCTTTCTTCTTTTTGAGGTTTTGAAACACGTGTATTACTAATGAAAGTTTCCATCTTCAGCTGATCACATTCTTCAAATAAGTGTTTAGACTTTCCACATTTGTAACAAATTATACTCTCAATCGTGCAGTTTCTTGTCATAACATTCTTTCCACACTCCAAACACTTCGTTGGTGATGTCACAGTCTGACCAAAATCATTGCCACTAGTACTTCCTTTCTTTGTTCGTTGTTGCTTCCCCGGTGGTTGTACATACGAAATTCGCTGAAAAATGATTAACCTTACGCTTCCTTCTATTTTGGATTATCAAAGGTTCTAAGTTACAGCTTCTCGCATCCAATGGCTACTCCAATCCTAATAAGCTATGAAGTTCGATTATCAGTTCCTGCTACTGAGAGATCATTTATCTCTGTTGTACTGCTACTTCAATCACATTTTGCATCACTCTTCTATCTGCGATTATATGATCTTCATCACGTTTTGCGTCCACATGCTCATGTTCGTAACATTCCATTATCTTTCTTTAAAGATAAACAAAATCAACACACAACGAACTAAACATAGTGATTTCGCACAAAATCGTTTCCTTTCAGAAACCGAAACATATCTCTGTGTTCAATATCAGAGATTCACACAGCACAAACAAGACAAACCTACCCACAAACCCAAAAGACTCTAACTTGGGCTCTTATACCAACTAATGTAACACCCTTGTGGGGATGTCACATTTATGATGCAATAAAATAAAATTAAATGAAATTCTTACCCAAGTTATAAAACGTTTGGTACATAAATAATATTTGTAGTAAAATTTTTCCTTTTTATACTTATAACATTGAATAAAATAACACAGAACACAAAATCAGATAAAACTTAATCACACCATAAAATACATATGATTCTTGTCTTAAGTATACAAATAATTTACAATTACAAATATTTAATAAAGTAATAAAAGTCAGCATACAACTAAAACATAACCCCTAAGACATGAGCCATTGTCATAAGACAAATTCCCTAGTTGGGAATGTCTTAACCGAGAGAAATTCGACCCAAAAGTATATCGAAGTTCTCTCTAGGAGTATGGTGAAATTCATTCCACAACTCCATAATAGGTAAAATAATCTCCACGAAAGTAACCGTATAACGTGCAGTAACGAACCCATGTCGATTCCTACTTACTGATAAAGTCACGTTACCACTGTACTCTATGTCTCCTGTGTCCCAGTGGACATACCAAGCCTCAGCACATTCGAGAAACTGTAGTCTAAAGAAACCTAATTGACCTCCTCTTGCCGCCATTGTAGTTTTCGATGATATAAACATAAAGTAGAAACAGGCAAAGCGATACAATAAAGAGGTGAGACAATCTACATCATTACCCGCATGGCAAATAAGAAAACGACAATACAAAACAATTATCACAATAGTACATACCAGCATATCATGCATAATATATCAAAGCAATAGATCATACATTTTATCACAGATTATGGTAAATAGTAAAATGCAGATAATGCATGAACACACACCGACTTGTTTCTACTCCATGGAGCTAAACACGGATATCTGAGAGAATGATCCGAAAAGAACTAATAGTACTTATGGCTGCCCAACCAAACTATTGCACTGTCTAACGTTGTGTCTATAGCCCACAGTCCAAACATCGTGTAGCAGTACACAGTCCAAACATCGTGTACTACAGGCATTGTACATAATAGTCTTCTCAAGACCTCGATTAAGAATAGTGCTTGTCAAGATCATTAGTGTGTTGCCCGTTACCACGGCCCAGAGGCGCTACCAACTGTCCACATATGGAATTCTCCGCACACTAATACCTCCAAGTTCATATAATGAACCACACTACATCTATCACACCACAACCCAGTGTAATTCATCTTGTCAATCCATCGCTAATTATCAACCAAATTGACAAAACACTCAAAGCATGATCTAAAATTACAAAAATACCATTAATATCCATATTTTACCATATTTACAAAAATACCCTCAGTAACAATATTCTAAAATATAGCCTGTCCCACCTGACAGTACTATCTCACAACATGTCCAGGTCCACCACATTAGCCCGACAGTAAAACTCGCTGTATCATTTAATTGCGTAGAAATTTTAACATTTTCACAATCGCATCGTTTTCATAAACGTTTTTAAATTGCGTAAATATATTTTGACATTTTGAACATCGCGTAATGTTTTTAAATCATTTTCTCAATAGCATAAGATTTTTAAATCATTTCCTTAACCATACAACTTAAAATCATCATTTTAAATCTGTATAGACTATATCTAGTACTTTTAAACTACATAAAGTATTTCCCTTATGTTATAAATATATTACGGAATCTTTTCATTTTATTCGTCTGATTTTAGTAAACTTCGGCAGCATTTTGCCTATAAAATCAGTATAAGGTATTTTTAACGTTTTCCTCTAAATTTTGTTTATTTTAATCTTACCTAATAGTTACACTTTGAAACTTGCTAACGTGCTTCAAAACTTAGAGAGTGAGCTCTATGTTAGTATTTTTCAAGCATTCATTTTTATTTCTTACTTAATACGAATCCTTCTAAAAATTAAATTCTAAATCTAACTTCATTCATTTTATCTTTCATAGATTCATTGGAATCAAATTCTTTTGTAGATTAGTTACTTAACCTACTTTAGAAAATAATTTAGGAATTTAAATTGTATATTAAATGGTGTGTTGGCCATATTCATCACAAATTATTAAATCATTGTCTAACTTCTAAATTATTTCCAAACTCATTGTTTTTCCTAGATTCTTTAAATCATTGTTTTAGAAAATGATTAAGAACATTTTGGTTCTCTGTTTAATGGTAAGGCCGTGAGCCTCTTTGTGTTCTTTGGAACACTCATACAAATCGTTACATGTTATTCACATCTTACTTTAACAATTATATAATTATAAACACATACAATATATTTTTAAAAACTATAAACACATGTAATATATTTTATAAACTATAAACACATGTAATATATTTTAAAGACTATAAACATGCATACAATTAAAATCAATCACAAATAGGAAAGCTTTTAAACAACCACATAAACCGAATCCTTAGGGATTCATTACACACAAGACAATCCATTTTCCCATCACCACTTAGGGTTGATGAGATTAAGTCTCCCTCTTATCTCTTGAAGACAAAAATCGGCTAGTCTCCTCCTTCTCCTTGTTTTCTTGAAAATCAACACAAAATCCTAATAATTCTTAAATAATTAGTAAAAACACATACAAGGATTAAGATTGAAAAACCATGGAACAATCATGGTTAAGAAAATCAAAAATCAAACTTTAAACCAAAGGATCAAAACTTACGCTTAGGAAAGTGAACAAAAGGTTGGATTTTGAACTAGATAGAGTGGGTTTTTGGCAAAACCTTGTAAAGAAAAAGTGTTTAGAATATGATTTTGGTTTAGGAAATATGAAGGGATAAAATTATAGAAGTTGGATGGTGGTGTTAGGGTGTTGGGACGAAAACATAGAGAGAAAAAGAAAAGAAAAGTTACTTGGTGTTCTTGGTGTTTTGAGAGAAAATAGAAAGCTTTGATTATGATAAGTGTAAAATGAATATTGAGAGTGAAAAAGGGAGGGGGCTGCCGTGTAGGTGTGGTAGGAAAATGAAGAGATTTACTTGAACAAAATATCACAATTTGAGTACACATGGCTTATGTCACCCTTTGGCCACCTAGTGTGCAAGCAAGATGGTTCAAGAATAATGTGGAACTTGGCCACTTAGCCCTCCATGGCCATGGAGTGCAAGGGAGATTAGAGACTTTATTTGACTTCTATTTAAGCCTAATTGCACACAAATTAATTAGTTAATTGATTAGGTTAAGTCTACTAATTATACTTAACTAATATTCTAATTACATAACTAATTAGTTTAATATATATTAGCATATATCATAGCCTCTAAACAATATTAGGATATCTAATTAATATTTAGATTATAACTAATTAATAACTAAGTTAGTTTACTTAATTTGCTAATTAAGTAATTAGATTAACCAAATTAGGCTTAATTAGCTACTAAACAAAGTCAAGCCACTATATTTGACCTAATCCTAACCATTGAATTCAACTTTAATTCCTAGGCCTAGATTAGATCCATGGCCAATATTCAATGCTTGCTAATCAAGTTCACATCCACACCATTGATTTGATCAACGGTTAAAATCAAAGGCTTCCTAACTAAGTCTTCATCCAACGGTCCATATTAAAGCCCAAGCTTCTTTCTTTGACCCTTTCCTATTGGTTCAAATTAGTCAAGCCACTTTCGTTGACTTGCTCCTATTGGCTTAGAAATTTGTCCAGTCAGAATTGTTGACTGCTTTTTCTAAACGCGGGTCCCACAGACTTTTAAGGGTCCATGGTCATTTTGAAGCAAATTTCTACTGTTTTTGAGACAGTAGGTAGTGTAATATAAAATAATATTATAATAATATAAAATTATTTTATTACACAGTTAAATCCTAAAAATTAAAAGATTAATATATATATCAATTAGAATTGGGTTTAGTAAGATCCCCCAGCTCCAATTAATTAAAATAAGATTTTTTCAGCCAAAAAATTATTATTTCCTTGGCTCAGAGCAAATCACATACAGCAGTCAAATACACTCACGAAATAGTCAAATTTAATTTACTACTCACAGAATTCACAAAACAGTGCATTTAGGACTATATTGTAATTATCTCAAAAGTTGGGGTGTTACACTATTAGTTTTCGAGGTTAATTTAGCTAGAAAGTCTGAGAGTGCTTGCGCTTTGATTGCTACTCTGGGTTCGTAGATGATTTCAAACTCGGAAAGCTCAATGGACCAGGAAATCATCCTTCCTGCCAAGTCCAGTTTGTGCAATATCTGTCGGATAGGCTAATCTGTCCTTACCACCACCGAATGGCATTAGAAGTATTGTCTTAGTCTTCTGGCTGTGACGATGAGTGCGAATGCAACCTTCTCGATCATCTGATACCGGAGCTCGGGGCCTTGTAATACCTTGCTCATAAAATAGACCGGCTTTTGGACGCTCTCGGTTTCTCTGACAAGTACTGCACTAACGATTTTCTCGTGAACGGAGAGGTATATGTACAGTGTTTCTCCTGGCTTAGGTCTTGTGAGAATTGGAGGGGACGACAAGATATTTTTCAAAGAGATGAATGCGTCCTCACACTCCTGAGTCCACTCAAATTTGGTCCCATTTTTCAATAATTTGAAGAGTGGGAGGGATTTATGAGCGGCTCCAGCCAGGAAACGAGTAAGAGTCGCGATCTATCCATTTAACTGTTGTACTTCTTTCATACTCCGGGGCTGTGCATGTCAAGAACGGCCTTACACTTGTCGGGGTTTGCCTCGATTCCCCGGTGTGTCAGCATGAACCCCAGAAACTTTCCGGCTTAGACCCCGAATGCACACTTCTCTGGGTTAAGCCTCATATTGTGCTTCCTAAGCTGTATAAACACTTCTTCTAGATCCGAGGTGTGTGATCCTGACGATAGGGTATTGACTATCATATCATTGATGTAGACCTCTAGCATTCTTCCTATCTGATCTTTGAAAACCCTGTTCATCATTCTCTAGTACGTGGCTCCGGCATTCTTCAACCCAAAAGGTATTACTGTGTAGCAGTAACTTGCCTTTTCAGTGATGAACGCAGTCTTATCTTCGTCTTCGGGGTACATCAGAATCTGATTATACCTAGAGTAAGTGTCCATGAAGGACAGTAGCTGGAAATCGGAGGAACTATCAATCAGCTTGTCCACATTAGGGAAGGGGTATGGATCCTTAGGGCATGCTTTGTTTAAGTCGGTATAATCCACACACATCCTCCACTTGCCGTTGGATTTTTTAACCAAGACTACATTCGACAGCCAGGTGGTATATGAAATCTCCCTGATGAATCCGGAGTTCAAGAGCTCTTTTACTTGCCCTTCAATGACCTGCTGCCTTTCTGGGCCAACCTTCCTCTTCTTTTGAAAGACCGGCTTCGCATCTCTTTTAATAGACAAACGATGGCAGATGAAAGCGGAGTCAATTCTAGGCATGTCAGCAGATGTCCAGGCAAAAAGATCTTTATTCTCTTGTAAGAGTTTTACCAATTGAGCTTTCTCCTGTTCGTCAAGGTTTGCCCCAATCTTGGTGGTTTGATTAGGTTTATCACCAAGCTGTAACGGAATCAAGTCTCTGTCGGGCTGGGGTCTAGTGCCTCGGATTTCCTCTCGTGCATCCAATTCGGTCATTAAAACATTGACTTGGTGGGTTGGGATAGGTGTGTGCGCCTTCTTATTTCTAGACACCCTATTGATTTTTAAACTTTCGTTGTAACATTTGCGGGCTACAATCTGATCGCCCTTGACCATGACCACTTTGTTATCCCGGTTAAGGAATTTCATGGCCTGGTGGGCGGTGGAGACTACAGCAGCAATGTCGTTCAACGTAGGACATCCCAAAATGATGTTGTAGGCCGAGTGACAGTCCACAACCAAGAATCTCACCTTTACGGTTCTGTACGTGCTGTCATCACCCAAGGTTAGGAAAGTATCAAAATATCCCACCGGGGTGACCTTCTCTCCAGAGAAACCAGTAAGCTCACCTTCATATAGTGTCAATTCAGACAAAGAGAATTCCAGCCTCTCAAAGGCGTCCATGAACATGATATCTGTCGAACTCCCTTGGTCCACAAAAATTCAACAGACTTCGGCGTTAGATATTACTCTGAAAATTACTAGTGGGTCGTCATGATCCCGAATACTATCGCCGTAGTCCTCTTCGGAGAAGGAGATGGGAGGTGCACCATTATCTCAGGCAGGTGGTCTTCATGAGGAACTTGACACGCTTAAGACCGCTATCTGAAGTGCCTTCTTTCAGGAATTATTTAACATTCCTCCTCCTACGAACCCTCCAGCGATGGTATGAATTAATCTGTCTTTCCGGTATCCACCTCCTTGAGCATCCTGATTCTGTCCTTGCCTGTTCTCCCCATCTCAGCGTGTCGGGGTTCGGGATCTTCTGGTAGGACTTTGGTTTCTTCCGGCCGAGCTACGGGTTCTTTATCGATGTTGGTTTGGACTCCGCCGTGGACTTTGGCTTCGTCTCTGATCCCTTCTCCTTCCGTGGTCTTGATTATCGCAAAAACCATTAATGTACTTCTGTAGATGTCCCTCTTTGATCAGGGACTCGATAACATCTCGGAGCTGATAACAATCTTCGGTCTCATGGCCGTAACTGTTGTGCCACTTGCAATGCTTCGAATGATCCTTCTAGGATTATTTTTTAACAGGTGGTGGCCTTTTGATATCCTAGAACTCGGTTTGAAGGACCTTCTTCAAGATTGTTTCTCGAGGGGTATTCAAAGGAGTATAGTCAGAATACTTAAGCCTATACTGCTCACTCTTGGAGGGATCTCGGGGCTGGCTAGAATTGTGATTCTTTTTCTGAACTGGTTCACCTTTCTCAAGACTCTCTTTGGCCCTGGTAATTTCTTCTAGTTTAACGTACTTGTCTGCCTGCAAGTGGAACTCATCTAAACTGGCTGGCTTCTTTTAAGCTAGTGACTGAAAAAAGTCTGAATCAGTCCGTAGGCCATTTCTAGCATAGTGGAGGGCTATCCTGTCATCGAGGCTTTCTATACCCATACAAGCATGACTGAACCTTTTTATGTATTCGCGCAAGGATTCATCACTTTTTTGGTGAATTGCAGAGAGAGAGTCAATTGACTTCGGTCGTTCCTTGGTAGTAGTATAATGTAACAAGAAACATTGCGTGAGGTCCCCCCATCCTGTAATTTTCATTCGTAAGGTAACGAACCAACGAAGAGCATCCTTCTTCAAAAAGAGCGGGAAAGCACGGCATAACAATTCTGGGGTGTACTCGTAGAGCTGCATAGACTGAGTATAGGCATCCAAGTGCTCTTGCGGATCCGTGGTCCCGTCGTAAGGCTCTAAGTTGCTTAGGGGCTTAAAGTTCCTTGGGACCCTGTACGCCATTAAGGCGTCAGAGAATTGCTGCTGGCGGCCAGGGGCTGGGTCATTGTTTTCTATGACCTCGGCATCGACATGATGGGCTTCCCTTTGAACTGTGATCCGCTCTCCACCCTCATTGCTAGCCTGCGCAAACTTTTCTAAATTATCCAAATGACGGCGTTGTTCTTCCAGCTGACGCCGTTGGTTGTCAATCAGTGCGGTCTGTTGGCGCAATAATTCTCAAAGCTCATTCCTCGCCATTCCAGATTACGTGTTGTCCTCATAATGCGAATGGTTAGCATCCACGTTCGGGGTTCCCAGGATGCGCTGGGATCCTCACTACTTGATTTGCATTATTCTCTCCTCCAGTTGGGGGAAAAATAAGTCTATCTCGGACAGAGACCCTTCGAGAGGGGACTGGGCTTTCAGCTGATATTGAAGTTTCGTATCCCCCGTTGAGCATCTCTACCAGAACAAGCCTACTCCTTACGGCGGAGGTTTCTGGTGGTGCGATGGAAGAAGGGTCGCGCTGAGCCGCTGGGCCCTATCCGCGGGCAGGGGCAGCATGCGCAGCACTTCCTCTCCGTTAATTTTTCCTTGTACTCACCATGATGAACTTGAGAATAGTAATTTATCAGTTTCCCACAAACGGCGCCAAATGTTCTGAACGGATTCAGAAGGGTACCTGTAGAAGGTATGGTTTGGTGGTTTCCTCCTTTCTATGGCTGCGCTCCACCGTTAGGGTCTGGCGGGGGTGGTACTTGCAAAAAGGACTCCGACGCTCAAGTCAGGCTGTGTGCAAGAATGTCTCAATAATTCAATAACCGTTACCTCTTTTAGGTCTACTTAGCCTGATCTTTATAGAGCATGATTGGAGTCATGGCATTCAATACTGGTATTATTGGAATGTGGACGTTACAGTCATTTATTGAGAGGAGAGGTTATAGAATCAGAGAGATCCAAATCAGCAGTTACGAAAGTTAGTGTTGATTCCCTGATCCTCACTAGAGTTCTGTATTCCGAGGTCCTACAGTCCTTTTCGGGGTGTTAATGGAGGGATATGGCGGAGCGTGTGCCGGGTTGATCCTTCTGGGTAGGATCCAGGTCCACGATCCAGAACAATATTCAAGTTATCAATTGCATAGATATCATCAGAAAGCATATTTCATAATATTATAAATATTAACAGCACTATAACAACATATATCCACCATAGATATATAAATAATATTCATGTCTCCACAATATGTATGTTGGTCATGTCATGATAATATGTGAACTGACCATGCATATGCACAATGCGTATACTGACCATCCTCATATACAATGTACTTATTTCCTACTCCATGGAGCTAGACTCAGTTTTCAGAGATGAACGTCCCAGAAGATTTGTCCCCCCATAATAGACAGTCTACGTAAGGCCACATAAAGCAATAGTGGATTGTCAGGCTGCTAGTGCATTGTAACAGTGTTCATGGCCAGGGATATACAATGTGATAGCATAATCACAAGTGAATCACAGCGCCCTGACGTCCCCATAGGTCTATTCAAGGCCCCATTATCCTGTAAGTTCTCATTCACTCCTAGGCATAAAACGCCATAATTGTATAATACATAAATGCATATTCAACGGGATCAACCCTCCGTTGTACCATTCCCAATAGTACTAAAGCAACCGTCCATACAATTTTTTCAATACCATTTGCTTCAATGATATTATATAACCGTCCATACGACTACATAGTACCACCGATATTTGGGTTTCCTCTGATAACCAGTCTTTTCTAACTAAATCATCTACCTGATGTTTCTGGTTATAAAAGCAAACCTCATCTGACTAAATCGTCTATCTGATGTTTCTTGGTCCGGTACTTCGGTTCTAAAAGCATAATGTTGATGCATGCTTATCATGTTAGACTTTCTCAATCATGCCTCAATGCATGTGGATTCAATGCATACATGTATACATATATAGATTCACACTGATAGCATAGCTTATCTAAAATCACATGTCATATCGAGCCCAATCATTCATCCAAAACCTTTGATCTCAATCACAGACCCACATCAAGTCAATATTAAAACCTCAAAGGTGAACACATAGTATTCAAAGTTATGCCTCAATTCCATTATGTTTTTGCGTTAAACTCTCTTAGAGTATTTACCTTAAGTTCTTCACAACCCTCCTCACACTTATATTCTTTCTTTGTCCAAAGATCACTCTAAGTTTTATGATAAGGTTATGTTCTTTATCATTTCCACATCATGAGTTCCTAATTAAGTGTATATTCATTTAATTGACTAAATTCTAGCTTATTAAAAGGTCTCATAGTGAATGCCCAATGAGGCCGTGAGCCTCCAAGGGACTAGAAAACCCAACCATTCCTCACAACCTTAATTACACGGTCGTGTCAAGTTACACGGCCTAGAGTACACAGCCATGTCAAATTACACGGCCTAGGCCATGTACTTCTCTGGAAGTACCTGAAAATGTGCCAAATTGAAATGCTTGATTGCACGGCCGTGTAACACTCTGTCTTATGCGTTGAGCTGTGTTTCTAGTGGGGAACACGGCCTGGACCGTGTAAATCCACACAGCCTGTGAATCTACACCAGAATCCATGAAAATGAGTTTCTCCAAGCTTCCAAATCAAATGGGTACCAATCCATGTACATATTTGAGCATTTAGACACATACAAATCCATCAAGATTCACAATATCAAGCATAGAAGATCATACAATACATTCAAATCATAACATTTTTAGAAATCACCAACAAAGTGAGAAATCCATGATGGATTCCTCACTATCAACACCAAAGACATTTCCTCACCACCAAGATTGGGTGAAGAGGATTATCTCCCTCTTACCTCAAGAGACAACCAAGAAAGCAAGCTCCTTGATGCCTCCAAGCAATTTTCTTCCACCACCACCAAGAAAACCCTAAGATGGTCAAACCCAAGAAATCTAAAATCAAAGCTTGAAGAGCGAGTCCTTGATCACAATGGTGGCCAAGGACCACAAAAATGAGAAGAGAAAATGAAGATTAAGAACATTACCTCAAAAGCTTCAAGCTTTGGGCGTCAATGGTGGAAGATGAAAAAAGAAGATTTAGGGGATGACCCCCAAAGAGAAGAGTCTTAGGATGATGAGAGGAAGCAAGAAATGGGATTGGTTTAACAAGCTAGTGAAAATGGCCTCCCTTTGGTGTGGCTGCCGTGGAGTAGAGAGGAAGAAGAGGAGAGAACACATGAGGGAGAAGAGAGAAATGGGAAATGGGAAATTAGAAGTGAAAATATGGTGACTTTTGTCATCTTTCTCTCCTCCCAGCCGTGGAGCCCAAATAAGGAGATAGGAAAATGTGGTGTTGGGTAGGAAACTTCCTTGAATTTTCCTTAAAGCTTCCTTGAGAAGCTTCACACGCTTCTCGATAAAGTGAAGGGTGATGTTGTGACTTAGATGCTATCATAAAAGTAATCAGATAGAAATAATCTGTTAGAGCTATTATTCAGTGGGCAAAAGTTACAGTTAGCAGAAATAATATTTTATTATCCCACAGATAATAAAATATATTACGATTTTATTTATCAGGTAAAATCTCAAAAAACAAAAACCTCGTAAACTGTGTCTAGTCTCAGATTTAGTAAGATCCCGTGTCGACGCTTCTACAGTTCAAAGTTTTTCGGCCTCAAGAAAAATATTTTATTTTCCCAGCCCCGCTCTGTGCATACGCAAATCGAGAAATATATTAAAATAATCAAACAATTCTAAAATTTCTAAAAAAATTCATAAAAATCACAAATATTATAAAATGACTATTTATCATGAAATAAGTAATTTTTGGGATGTTACATTGGAAGCTAGGAAATAGGATTTAGTGAAATTTGTGTGTTCTTAGTAGATTGAGCTTTTAGTGCTTATCTGTGAGAAGCCAAATTTGAAGAGAAAAAAGGAAACGTGAAGAAGGAGAAAAAAAAAAGGAGAAATAGGAGAAGCCAAGAGTCAAGCAAGGATCGCAGAGCTTGGATCCATCCTTGGCCATCTTCAAGACCGTAAGGTAGGGGAAAATCTTATTTCAATGCTTGTTTTTTTTTTTTTCTTCTTCTTTTGGTCAAAGAGAGGCTTAAAGAGGAAATGGCGAATTTGAGGTTTGATAAGTGATTTGGTGATTTATGTGATAAATCTTGATGTGGATAGATTGGTTGAGTTAAAAACTGATTTATTGATGTGCAAGGGTGAAGTTTTCATCATTTGGAAGCCTTAATCCCCATTTAGGTCAGTTTTTGGGGTTTTAGGTCATGGTTGAGGTTTTGATTGATAAGTATTGAATTCAATGAAATTGAAGTTGTTTAAGAATTTCTATGTGTAGTTGGACCTTGTTAGAGGTTAGAAATCACTAGAAACAGGATTTTGAGTAATTGGATGAGGGTTTGGTTCCAATAGAACAGTACCCGTATCTACAGAATTTTACAGATTTTGGTTTCTGCAGATGACGTCGCGGTGTGACACTTGGAGTGCCGCGATGTTAGGAAGAACAGGGGATGCGCGCCATGGCATAGCACATAGGTGCCGCGGCGTGGACAGTGTTTCCTGCTAGTGCTTGAACCCGAGGTTTGGGCGTTGCAGCGTGGCACAGGGTATGCTGCGACGTTAGTGCCAGAGAACAACTATAAGTTGTGTTTGATGCCCTGGAGCCTTCTAATGGTGTAGTTTTCTTCTTTTATGCTTCTTAAGGAGTCATGAGACTCTAGTGGGAGTATTTAATGAAGAGTGGGTGATTTTGAATCATATTGATCTGAAGTGTTATTTATGTAGAATAATTGGACATGATTGTACACATATATTGTGTATTGTGATGAATTGAGGAAATGGGCTTCCCTAAATGTTGGAATCACTCATGCTTGCTCTTTTGAGAGTTTTAAAGTACTTTTAGAAGTATTTGATGAAGAGTGGTGAAATGAACTTGAAATATATATAAATCAATTATGAAACTAGTTATGGGAAGTAATTGGTAATTGTTTTACAAGAGATGTTTAAGAAACATAATGAGGTGTGTAATATCCTTGTTATGTTGTTTGAAGCATAGATTGGTAAGTAATATCCTCTCCATGTGCTTGTTGAATAGATTGGTGAGTAATATCCTCTCTATTGTTTGTGAAACGCATTGAGGTGTGTAATATTCTCTTTGTGTTGTTGGAAGCATATTAGGATACGTAATATCCTCTCTATGTTATGAGTAATAAGGTGAGTAATATCCTTCTTACATTGTTGAGTAAGAAGGTGAGTAATATCCTCTTTACTTTATTTGACCAATGGAGGTGAGTAATATCCTCTGCTTGTTTTGATGGATAGTGTTGGTGAGTCATATCCTCACTATGTCTGATAATATACATGATGTATGTTTTACTTTTTTGAAAGGTGTGAGTCCCATAGATGTGGGTGTTTATTTTTAAAAAGTAAGAGCCCTGTAGATGTGGGTGATTGCTTTTTGAAATATGTGAGCCCCGTAGATGTGGGTGATCTATATTAGGTAAAGTGGATTGTATCCTTCCTAATATAGTGATTTTGAGGATGGATTTCCTCGTTTATTATCGATAACTGTGTAGTTGATGGACTTGATTCACTACCCTGGGGGGAATGGATTTCCTCTGTGATAATGATGTTTGCTGGATAGACTTCCAATGCTTGCTTAAGGATATGGTTGTGACTTCCATTACTTTGTTCAAGTTTCATGCACTCATGACATTACCATGGAATTGGAGGTTCCTGGATATGGTATCACACATTATTCATTTTCATGATTAGGATTTTGCATAGGCATAAACATTAGATATAACTTGGCATAGCATGGTGATTGTATGCGCAGTTTCTATCATAACATTTTTATACATTGCAATTGTATGGGTGATTACGTGTCTCTAAGATAGAGATGTTTGCTTCTGTGAGGAAGTGTTATTTTGATAATTGTGAATATTATCCGAATGTGTATATTTGTATATATATATGCTAGTATTGGAATACTTCTACTGAGATATGTTTTCTCACCCCAATTATGTTGCTACGTAAATCCAGGTGCGAGATCTTCAAAAGGAAAAAAGAAGTTGTGTGTAGATTAGTATAGTTATAGGCTTTTGTTGATAAGGCTTGTATATTATGCTAGATCTTGTTGTAAAAGATTATGTACTACAATATGCCTTTGAGGCAATGAGGTATACATGTAGCTGTTCATTCATGGCACATATATTCTATATAATGTTGGTATACTATATTGGAAATTGCATAGCTGTTGTAAGTAGCATGCTTGACTCTAATCACTGTGATATGCTTTGGTTATATTATGGTTATTAAATTCAGGATGTTACATTTTGGTATCAGAGCAGTTCATCCTGTTGAGCCAGGGTATGGACTGACTATGCTTAGGCATGTAGAAGTTTCTCTGTGTGTTGTGTATTTCTTTGTCTCTTGTTTAAGATGTTGGAAAAAGGATTGCATGACTTGCTTTAGGTTGGATGTTAGTAGCTACTGTTACACAGTTACATGATATTGAGTATTGGCCTACTCAATATGTAATGTTTTGTATGGATAGAAAATTATGACTTCACCTAGGTGAACTAGGAGAATAAGAGTTCTTCTAGTGAGGGTCCAGTTGGACGACTGAACTCATGTAGGATTTGTTTGCATCTACACCCTTTGTTGTGGTACCTCTAGTGTGAGTAGAGCCCATGCGTTGATTGAAGGATTGATAGATAAGTTTTACGAGGATTATGGATTGAGGAATCCAAGAGTTTTGTGAAAAAATAGATTTCTTAGGTGAAGAATATCTGGCATAGGTTTGGCTTGAGAGCTGGAGACCCATATGAGACTAGATTGTCTTGAGTTGGATATCGCTATAGAAGGTGAGATTCCTTCAAGTATGATGTTTGTTGGAGATCCTAGAACTTTAGTTGTGAGAGACTAAGTGTTGATGGCGAGTGAATTTTGGGGACAAAATTCTAAAAAGGAGGGAAGAAATATAACATCCTGAAAAAACATGTTAGACTTGTATATGGTTACAGAGGTAGCCTAATACTTACTTAACAAGTTTGTGTAATTTTGTGGCTTTCTGAGCATGTTTAAGCACTTTGTTGTAACACTATCTGTGAAATATAGCTGTTATTTGCTCCGAAAACGGCTTAAACTCCTTAGTTAGTGGAAATAAATGTAGAGAGTTTGTTTCCAAGTCACAAATGTGGGAACTGTGCTACAGTTAAACTTTGAGGTTTATCAGAGTTAATTTGACATTTTTAAGCATACTGGTTGTGTGTTTTAATGCCAGTTTGACTAGCAGCTGATATAGAAAAATAGAGAAATGGTGAAATATGATTTTTAATAAATCTTAGGATTTATTTTGAATCTGTTGGAAGCTAGAAAATATGATTTGGTGAAATCTATATGTTCTTAGCAGATTGAGGTTTTAGTGCTTATCTGTAAGAAGCCAAATTTGACTCCTCTTTATAAGTAGTCCCACGGCAGGGAAAGAAAGGAAAAATAGAAAACAAAGAAGAGAAAAGAGGAAATGTGAAGAAGGAGAAAGAGGATAAGCCAAAAGGCAAGTAAGGATCGGAGAGCTTGGATCCATCCTTGGTCATCTTCAAGACCTTGAGGTAGGGGAAATCTTATTTCGATGCTTGTTTTTTTTATTTTCTTCTTTTGGTCAAAGATAGGCTTAAAGAGGAAATTGGGAATTTGAGGTTTGATAAGTGATTTAGTGATTTATGTGTAAATCTTGATGTGGATAGATTGGTTGAGTTAGAAACTGATTTATTGATGTGCAAGGATAAAGTTTTCATCATTTGGAAGCCTTAATCCCCATTTAGGTCAGTTTTGGGGATTTTAGGTCATGGTTAGGGTTTTGATTCATAAATGTTGAATTAAGTGAAATTAAAGTTGTTTAAGAATTGCTATGTGTAGTTGGACCTTCTTAGAGGTTGGAAATCACTTGAAATGAGATTTTGAGTAATTGGAATAAGGTTTAGTTCTAATGGACCAGTACTCGTATTTGCAGAATTCTATAGATTTTGGTTTCTGCAGATGACACCACGGCGTGGCACTTGGAGTGTCATAGCATTGTGAAGAACATGGGATGCGCGCCGTAGTGTGGAATGATGATCACATGTTTTATACATTAATAACCCTTCATTTTTATTCATTTACACTCTCCATATACTTAATTGATTGAGTTTGGTTATGTTTTGTAAGTTTGGACTCAAATTGGACTTAATTGAATTTTTCAGCATAATTTACATCTTACACTGTTTCTTTATTTAGGCTATATCTTGGGATGTAGGTGGCCAAATGAGGTGATTCTGGTGGCATTTGAAAGATAAGAGAGAGATATACAACTTTGATGAAGACCTCAAAGGCCCAATCACACGAGTAGATAACTCAAATTAGGGTTGAAGCAAGAACTAAAGTACTGTTCTTGATAGCTAAGACTCAAATCTACAACTTTCATGTTGAACACTTTCAGAATCTGAGGTCTAATGGGTCATATTGGGCTTGGAAGTCAGAATAGATGAGCTATTGCTGGGCCAGAGCAGTATGTAGTAATCAAACTATATCTTGAGTTGTAGAAATGATTTTTCACCCAAACTAATGGCATTTGAAAGATAAGATCCAGGCCTACAAATTTCATGAAGACCACATTTCTCAAAAAAGACGAATGCAATGACTTCAGAACTAAATGATTTCGGAGACAAAAAATCTTCATAATTTTCTACTCATCAAAAGTCATTTGGCATTTTCTACTCATTTTTCACTCATTCACTCACCTATGACTCAGCTCCCTTATCATTTTGTATCCTTAATCCTCTATAAAAGTCACCATTGGCAGATCATTTGGGGGTCTTGGTCCTAGAGGCCAAGATCATGCTATTATGTTGTTGTAGTTTTCCCTTATTCTAAATTGAAGTTATGTTCTTCTTCTTCTTTTTCTCTCTTTTTTCTTCTTGTCTATGAGTAACTAAGTTTCATTTTATTTGGGTGAAAGGGTGAAGCTCTTGGTAATAAAGTAATGTTAGATTCATTCATTTCTTGTGCTTAAATGATATATTTTCAAGCAGTCATTATACGTATTGTATTTTGTTTCTAATCAATTTAGAAACCCTCCTTGTAAAGTGGAGTTCTTGATTTGTTGTAGAAAAGAGATTGACACAATAAATGCTTTAACCTATTTACAAGTATTAGTGTTAGAAACTCTCCTTGTAAAGTAGAGATCTTAATTTGTTGTAAACAAGAGATTGGCACAATGAATGTTTGATCTCATTTATAAGCAGTGGTGTTAATAGATGATTAAAGGAATCATAATATAATTACATATATAATTTTTAATAAACTTTGAATGATGTATTTTCCAATTGGAACCTTCGTTATGTATGGATTCTAATTGAGTTATAAAAAGAATTAATCTTGTTCTTATTTTATTTACCAAGAGTGGATTTCCTAACCCAAGTAAATTTTTTTATTTGTTGTGACAAAATATTTACTTTACCTTAATTAATTTTTCTTCATCAAGGCTCTGTGGTTCGACCTCAGACTCACCGAGAATTTATTACTTGAGATAACTTGCACTTGGGTTTGCAACAATTAATTCACATCAAGTTTTTGGCGCCGTTGCCGGAGACTTAATTTGAAGAACAAATTTATGGTGTAAATATTTTGTATATTTTTTTTCTACTCATTTAATTTTTTTTCTTTGTACTTACTAACGTACTAACTTAGTGGGAGAAACTCTCCCTAATTTCTCTGTAATATTTAATCATTAATGAAATAATCTTTCTTCTTCTCTTCTCTCTTGCCGAAGTAAAAAATTAGCTTGCCGATTCTCTGGTTTTCATATTTTAAATTTACTTTTTACACTTTATTTTCTGTATTTATCTTCAGTCATTTATTTTTTGTTATTTATTTTCTGTCATTTATTTTTTGTTTACTAACTTATTAACTCTCTTACTAACTATCTAACTTTTTACTTTATCTGCTTTTAACTTTTTAATTTTTCTGCTTATTAACTTATTTGGTGGTTGGTTTATACCACACCTTTGTTAATATTTATTTGGTGGCTGGTTTATACCCCATCCTTGTTAATATTTAATGGCAGGTTTATACCGCCTACTTGTACATTTTTTTTCTATTTTAAGTTACTTATTTATGCTTAATTGGTATCGTGATTTAAATTCTGGTCGTTTGGTTAAAGTTAATCCTAGTACTTTACATAATGATTTGTCTGAATCACAATCACACACATCAAACATAATGACTGAAAATAAAAGTGTGCATGATGAACATGAAAATCAATCGTTGCGAACCATGCGTGAGTATTTGCAACCATCTCGAAATTCTAGTCCATCATGTTTTATCTTTCCACTCAATGCTAACAATTTTAAATTTAAGCCAGGTATGATTTCTTTACTTCTTAATTTCTATGGTTTAGAACCTGAAAGCCCATATTTACATCTAAAAGAATTTAAGGAAGTATGTACCGCTTTTCATGATCAAACTTGCACTGAAGAGGTTATTAAGCTTAAATTGTTTCCTTTTTCTTTAAAAGATAAAGCAAAAACTTAGCTTAACACTTTGAAACCAAGATCAATTGGCACATAGCAAGAAATGCAAGGTGAGTTTTTGAAGAAATTTTTTCCAACACATAAAACAAATGCTTTGAAAAGACAAATTCAAAATTTTTTCTAAAATTCAAATGAAGCATATTTTTAAAGTTTGGAACGTTTTAAAGATTTGTTGAATTATTGTCCACATCATGGTTTTGAAAAATGACGCACTATAAGCTTCTTTTATAAGAGGTTAACACCTGAAACTAAACAATTTGTGGAAACAATGTGCAATGGTGAGTTTCTTGATAAAGAACCTGAAGAAGTTTTGGACTATTTAGACCATTTGGCTGAAAATTCTCAATCTTGGCATGATACTAATCCTTCTGAAAATTCAATCGGATCTAACCTTGCAAATGCTAGTAAAGGAAAATATCACCTTAGTCAAGAAGAAAATCTAAATACAAGGTTTGCCAGTTTGGCTAGAAAGATTGAAGCCATGGAATCTGGGAAAGTAAAAAAAATCAAATCTATGCAAAATGAAGAAATTTGTAGCATTTGTGATGAATTGAGACACTCAACAAATGAATGTCCAAAAATTCCTATTTTTAAAGAAGTTGTACATGATCAAATAAATACAATGAAAAATTTTAAAAAGCTATTCATTTCTTCTTTTTCAAATACATACAATCTGAGATGGAGAAATCACCCGAACTTCAGTTGGAGGACCAACAATCAGGCACAATTCATACAACTACCACCTCCTCAAGCACAATAGGATTCACAAAATTCTCAAGGATATGCAGCTTATGTCCCACCATACAGGAATAACCTTGAAGAAACATTGCATGCATTCATGGAAAAATAAGATGTCATTATTAATCAAAACACTCAAGCCATGATTGACATAAAAGACATTCTTGCTAAACTTTCTTCTGCACTCATCATTCACGAGAAAGGAAAATTTCCTTCTCAACCTCAACTAAATCCCAAAGATTAGTACAGTCTAAATAAGGGTAGTCCAAAAAACTAACAAATAGATCAAGTCAAGTCAGTGATAACTCTTAGGAATGGAAAGGTTATTGAAGAAAGTAAGGAGATAAAGAGCCAAATGTCCAAAGTGATGAACTCCTTGAGTGTGAATGAGCTAGAGGATGTGGAAAAGAATCAAGATAGTAGTGATGCTAAGTTACCCAAGGAATCTGAGGTGACAAAAATTCTTGTTAAGCCTGAAAATGATGATGAGGGTCACCAGACATACATAATTGACTCAATCATAGATAGGAGAGTTTTTACAACCCATGCTTTTGATCCCCTTGAAAATTTTCTTGTTAATTCTGAGTTTAATTCTATCAGTAATCCCTCTGATGTAGTTGATATTTCTACTATTTTTTATAGAACTCAGGTCATGACACTCAGGCATGGCAACCAAAGTTTAAGGAGTTGCCTAAGAAAGGTTAGAGTATTGCTGATAAAAAAGGTGTTCATCCATTGGTGTGTTCTTATAAAATTAATTTGGAAGAAGATAAATGGTCAGCGGTTGAAGCTATAACTTGAGTTGAAGGATCCAGATGTAGCAGAGACTTTGGTAGACGATCCTGTCTACCAAAGTTGAGATAAGTTTTTAGTATTTCATGTTTTTATTGAGTCGGCTTAAGTGCCTCCCAAATTTCAGAGCCTTTGTATGGGGATGTAAATAGTGTCGGCCAAAAAAATATATAAAACAAAAGAACCCAAAAAAAATGTTTGCATGCTTGTTTATTTCATTTTTTTTTATTTTTGTCATTGCTAACCATTGTCAAGATGTAGTTATTCTCTTCTCGTCTAAGCATTTCGGGTATGTGACTTCTCCCCATTACTTTGTTTAATTTTGTCCTAATAATTTCTTTAATGTATATTGATGATTATTTCTTCAGTCTGGATTTAATTTTTAACATTGAAGACAATGTTGTGATCTGGTTGGGGGGAAGGATAGTTGTGTGAATAATTATGTAAAAAAACCAAAAAAAAAACAAACAAAAATATTAGGAAGTGTGTTTGTTAATATGTTTGTTGTGTTTATATGTTTGTCATCAATTTATTAACAACAAAAGTAATTAAGGATGGCAGAGTAAGGAGTAAATTTTGCTGTGGAGGTAATTTTACTATTGAGACGCATCTAGATTAGGGTAAACAACTAGTTTGTGTGGAAGTAGAAAATCAAATTCTGGGAAATTTGCATGATTGAGTAAATTATTTTCTTTCTTAAAATTCACATGCTTGGTTATGGATGTTGAATTAGTGGACTGAGAATGATAGAATTATGCCTTGTGAGATTTTGAGCCTATTGATGAATGGATTGAACATTTGTACCATTCTCTTCTTTCTTGTGTGAATTTCACTCATGGAATTGTTACTCTAGAACTTGCTTTGATTCTTTTTTAGACTACATTTTCATATGCATATATAAATATGATTGAGGCATTTTTTTTTTAAATAACTACTTTAATCAAAGAGCCAGCCTTGCTTAGCAACATATTGTCTCAATATGATATCAAACACTCTTATGAATTCTTGGAAATTCTCTGATTCCTAATATAATATCAAACACTCTTATGACTTCTTTCTGCCAATGTAAAGCATTGGAAATGACTTATTTCCCCTTGCTTAACCCATTTGAGCTTATTTAACTATTCTTTGTTTCGAACTCATTTTGTACCTTAAATGAAAAAATCATGTTCTTACTTGGTCTTAGGGAATAAGAGAACATTAGTTTTGTCATTGGATGAGTTCTTGAACAAGTGTGGGGGTATATGTGCAGAATGATTAAAAAAATGTATATATGATGTTCTTTCTGTAAAAAAAAATCAAAAAATAAAAAAAAAAAAAAAAAAAAAATCAAAAATAAAAAAAATGTAAAAAGAAAAAGAGAGTCAAAAGGCAATAAAGGAAAGGAAAAAAATATGTAAAGGGAATTTGTATTAGGTGGAGTTGGGATGAACTTTCATACTTGTTAATTGAACTCAGCTCTCATACTCTTTTATTCTCTGGTATTTAACTTGTCATATCCATATTACCTCCTCCTTTACCTTGACCCCATTACAATCTTGAATAAAGTTCTCATGATTTGTGTATGTATATGTTTTGAGTAGTAGAGAAGTAGAAGATAAGCAAGCTTATGATAATACAATTTCTCATGGGTTGAATTGAGAGAAATACTTACATTTTAAACACTTGAGGGATTGAGAGTTGAATCCTATGAAGATCTATCATTCTTAACTAATCCTTTTCAACTTAAATATCCTTACTTGTTGATTTGAGATGTGAAGATATGTTACCTCATGAATGTTTTGATTACTTGAATGATTGATTGCTCTTCATTTTTAAATATTATTAGAAATTGAGTCTTTTAAAGTGTTTAGCTTTTAAATTTGTTTCATTTTTTGTGAGTGGTCTTATGTGTTTTGCTCAAGAGTGTAAAAAGTTAAGTGTGGAGAAATTTGATGATCACATGTTTTATACATTAATAACCCTTCATTTTTATTCATTTACACTCTCCATATACTTAATTGATTGAGTTTGGTTATGTTTTGTAAGTTTGGACTCAAATTGGACTTAATTGAATTTTTTAGCATAATTTACGTCTTGCACTGTTTCTTTATTTGGGCTATATCTTGGGATGTAGGTGGCCAAATGAGGTGATTTTGGTGGCATTTGAAAGATAAGAGAGAGATATACAACTTTCATAAAGACCTCAAAGGCCCAATCACACGAGTAGATAACTCAAATTGTAATTGAAGCAAGAACTAGAGTGTTGTTCTTGATAGCTAAGACCCTAATCTACAACTTTCATGTTGAAAACTTTTCCAGAATCTGAGATCTAATGGGTCATATTGGGCTTGGAAGTCAGAATAGAGGAGCTATTGGTAGGCCAGAGTAGTATGTAGTAATCAGATCATATCTTGAGTTGTAGAAATAATTTTTTACCCAAACTAATGGCATTTGAAAGATAAGATCCAGGCCTACAAATTTCATGAAGACCACATTTCTCAAAAATGACGAATGCAATGACTTCAGAACAAAATGATTTCAGAGACAAAGAATCTCCATAATTTTCTACTCATCAAAAGTCATTTGGCATTTTCTACTCATTTTTCACTCATTCACTCACCCATGACTCAGCTCCCTTATCATTTTGTATCCTTAATCCTCTATAAAAGTCACCATTGGCAGATCATTTGGGGGTCTTGGTCCTAGAGGCCAAGATCATGCTATTATGTTGTTGTAGTTTTCTTTTATTCTAAATTAAAGTTATGTTCTTCTTCTTCTTTTTCTCTCTTTCTTTCTTCTTGTCTATGAGTAACTAAGTTTAATTTTACTTAGGTGAAATGATGAAGCTCTTGGTAATAAAGTAAGGTTAGATTCATTCATTTCTTGTGCTTAAATAATATATTTTCAAGTAGTCATTATACGTATTGTATTTTGTTTCCAATCAATTTAGAAACCCTCCTTGTAAAGTGGAGTTCTTGATTTGTTGTAGACAAGAGATTGACACAATGAATGCTTTAACCCATTTACAAGTATTGGTGTTAGAAACTCTTCTTATAAAGTGGAGATCTTGATTTGTTGTAGACAAGAGATTAGCACAATGAATGCTTGATCCCATTTATGAGTGGTGGTGTTAATAGATGATTAAAGGAATCCTAATATAATTACGTATATAATTTTTAATGAAATTTGAACGATGTATTTTTTTCAATTGGAACCTCCGTTATATGTGGATTCTAATTGAGTTATAAAAAGAATTAATCTTGTTCTTATTTTATTTACCAAGAGTGGATCTCCTAACCTAAGTAAATCTTTTTTATTTGTTGTGACAAAATATTTACTTTACCTTAATTAATTTTTCTTTATCAAGTCTCTATGGTTCGACCTTGAACTCACCGAGAATTTATTACTTAAGATAACCTTCACTTGGGTTTGCAACAATTAATCCGCATCATGACACATAGGTGCCGCGATGTGGGCAACGTTTCCTGCCAGTGCTTGAACCCGAGGCTTGGGCGTTGCGGCGTGACACAGGGTATGTCACGGCGTTAGTGCTAGAGAACAACTATAAGTTGTGTTTGATGCCCTAGAGCCTTCTAGTGGCGTAGTTTTCTTCTTTTATGCTTCTTAAGGAGTGATGAAACTCTAGTGAGAGTATTTAATGAAGAGTGGGTGATTTTGAATCATATTGATCTGAAGTGTTATTTATGTGGAATAATTGGACATGATTATACACATATATTGTGTATTGTGATGAATTGAGGAAATAAGATTCCTTAAGTGTTAGAATCACTCGTGCTTGCTCTTTTGAGAGTGTTAAAGTACTTTTAGAAGTATTTGATGAAGTGTTATGAAATGAACTTGAAATGCATATAAATCAATTGTGAAACTAGTTATGGGAAGTAATTAGTAATTGTTTTACAAGAGATGTTTGAGAAATATAATGAGGTGTGTAATATCCTTGTTATGTTGTTTGAAGCATAGATTGGTAAGTAATATCCTCTCTATGTGCTTGTTGAATAGATTAGTGAGTAATATCCTCTCTATCGTTTGTGAAACACATTGAGGTATGTAATATTCTATTTGTGTTATTGGAAGCACATTGGGTGCGTAATATCCTCTCTATGTTGTGAGTAATAAGATGAGTATTACCCTCTTTATGTTGTTGGAAGCACATTGAGGTGCGTAATATCCTATTTATGTTGTGAGTAATAAGTGAGTAATATCCTTATTACATTGTTGAGTAAGGAAGCGAATAATATCCTTTTTACTTTATTTGACCAGTGAAGGTGAGTAATATCCTCTGCTTGTTTTGATGGATAGTATTTGTGAGTCATATCCTCACTATGCCTGATCATATACATAATGTATGTTTTGCCTTTTTGAAAGGTGTGAGCCCCGTAGATGTGGGTGATCTATATTAAGTAAGGTGGATTGTATCCTTCCTAATATAGTGATTTTGAGGATGGATTTCCTCGTTCATTATCGATAACTGTGTAGTTGATGGACTTCACTACCCAGAGGGGAATGTATTTCCTCTGTGATAATGATGTTTTCGAGATGGACTTTCAGTGCTTGCTCAAGGCTATGGTTATAACTTTCATTACTTTGTTCAAGTTTCATGCACTCATGACATTACCATGGAATTGGAGGTTCCATGATATGGTATCATACATTATTCATTTTCATGTTTAGGATTTTGCATAGGTATAAACATTAGACATAACTTGGTATAACATGACGATTGTATGGGCAGTTGCTATCATAACATTTTTATATATTACAATTGTATGGGTGATTGCATGTCTCTGAGATGGAGATGTTTGCTTCTGTGATGAAGTGTTATTTTGATAATTGTGAATATTATCCGAATGTGTATATTTGTATATGTATATGCTGGTATTGGAATACTTCTACTGAGATATGTTTTCTCACCCTGATTGTATTGCTATGTAAATCCAGGTGCGAGATCTTCAAAAGGAAAGAAGAAGTTATGTGCAGATTAGTATAGTTATAGGCTTTTGTTGATAAGGCTTGTATATTATGCTAGATCTTGTTGTAAAAGCTTATGTATTACAATATGTCGTTGAGGCAATGAGGTATACATGTAGCTGTTCATTCGTGGCTCATATCTTCTATATAATGTTGGTATATTATATTGGAAATTGCATAGTTGTTGTAAATAGCATGCTTGAATTTAATCACTGTGATATACTTTGGTTATATTATGGTTATTAAATTCGGGATGTTACAATATACATAACACACACACACACACACACATGTTATGAATTTAGTTCAACTAAGATATAGTCTTTATAGTTTTCATTCATTTCGGTTTTGGTCTTTGCAATATTCTTTTTTGGAAATTAATCCCTATGTTTTATATTGGAAATTGCATAGCTGCTGTAAATAGCATGCTTGAATTTAATCACTATGATATACTTTGGTTATATTATGGTTATTAAATTCGGGATGTTATAATATACATAACACACACACACACACACACATATTATGAAACACACACACAGATATTATGAATTTAGTTCAACTAAGATTTAGTCTTTATAGTTTTCATTTATTTCGGTTTTGGTCTTTGCAATATTCTTTTTGGAAATTAATCCCTGTGTTTTTACTCATTTAGACTTGGTCTCTACCTCAAGGTTTTGGTCATAATATTTTTCACTTATTTAGGTTTTGGTCCTTATAATATCCATTTATTAAGGTAGATCCCTATTTTTCATAAAGGATTGGTCCCTATTGTTTTCCCTTGTTAAGCTATTGGTCTATGAGGAAATAAAAACCAAATGAGTGAAAATATAAGGACTATTTCAGAAAAAAATCTTTTTCAAACCTTTAAGTACCAAAATCTTGTTCAAACATATAATTTTTTTTTTTGTTTCCCAAGGTATCCCTATACCTTTTGGGTGTGAGACTAATCCCTTTGGACATAAAGCAATACAATTAGATCCTCCCCACAAGTGGCGACTCTAAGGCTCAAACTTTTGTTCTTGCCTAAGGACACAATCCACTTACCATTGTGCCCAACTCCCTGTGAGCAATGTATAAATTGTTTACAATAGCATATAGAATATATGTATATAGAAAAACCTTTATGATTATATAGAATATATTTATATAGAATCCTCTATAGGGCCCAAACTTGCTTCTAACCAAAAGTGAAATAGTATGACCTTTCTCTCACAAGATTTATTGATGAATCAAAAACACATCCTATACTTTAAAGATGCAATTCACTTTATTTGCATCCTCCTATAGTCTATTTTTTATAAAACTCGTTTGTGCTCCATATGATGAGATATTTTAGTATAATATGATAGTATTACACTATTCCAATAAAAATGTGACATGTCACACAGCATAATCATGCAAATCATTAGATTAAAAATAAATTGTTATTAAATTAAATATAAACAGTTACAAAACCACTAAGAATATTGCTCTCACTATATATAAGTATCTTTTCATTATAATAGGTGATGACCAATAGTGCAAGTGGGCCACAATTAGAATCTTTCTCGACATTCCTAATTCTTTCTTCTATAATATTAAATGGAAAGGAGTAAAACACACACATATACATAACATAAGCATGATTCATACATTTTAAGGAATAAATGGATTAGGATGAGGCTGAGATTCCTTGTTTCCTTCGTTACCATTCCAAATTGCGTTTTGGAGAATGATTAATTTGCTAATGAGTTTTTTATCTAAAAATGTGTTCTTGAAATAAATTAATTGTACACATTTTTTTAAATTTTGGTTTGAAAATTAATTTTAAGTTTTTACTTCATAGATATGAAGAATAAATAAACAAAAACAAGATCAAAGAACACTATCATTTTAACTTTAATGACATAGCATCATTAATCGTGTTGGGGATTAGGAAGACAAATGCTATGGAATTACAAGATTGTCTTTGGTGCATTTTATTAACAAAAGTATAATTAGGATAATTGACAATGACTTTTGTTTTCTTTAATGGTACATTTTCTTCTATTTTTATGAATTTGATTTTTGTCAAATATTTATATATTTATATAATTATATGTGGTTCAATGAATAACTCATTGGTTGAACTTGTAATTTATTAACTCAATGTTCTTTTTGAGTGATAATCAATCTGACTTTTATAACTATATCATTTACCTTCCCATGAGTCTTGATTGAAAAACAAAATTAGCATAACTTTTTTTATTATTATTGTTGAGAAGTTGGTTTTTTCAAACTAACTTCTCAAGTACCTTTTTTTTAAAAGTTTAAACATTGGGAATCAATTTGGTCTAAACTAATTTCTTAACTTTCACTTTTTTTATAATTAAGCATGCCTCAACGTGTAATTAAAGGATTATGTAAAACCAACTTCTCAACTCAATAAAAGATGACATATTTTAATAAATAATGTTTGAAGTGAAGCAAAAAGAAGTAAAAAAAATAGTAATATTAATATAAAAAAACCATTTTCGCTACAAGTTTACTTATATACCTAACATACATATATATGTTATGAATTTAGTCCAATTAAGATTTAGTCTCTATAGTTTTCATTCATTTGAGTTTTGTTCCTCATAATGTTCTTTTTTGGAAATTAATCTATGTGTTTCTACTCATTTAGACTTGGTCTGTACCTCAAGGTTTCAGTGCTAGTATTTTTCACTTATTTAGATTTTGGTCCGTATAATATCTACTTATTAAGGTAGATCCCTATTTTTCATAAAGGAATGGTCCCTATAGTTTTCCCTTATTAAGCTATCGGTCCCCGCGGAACTAAAAACCAAATGAGTGAAAATATAGAGACCGTTCCATAAAAAATCTTGTTCAAACCTATAAGTACCAAAATCTTGTTCAAACATATAATTTTTCATTGTTGGTTACCTAAGATATCCCTATACCTTTTAGGTGTGATGTAACACCCCAAATTTTAGACTATGTTGCAAGAGCTGACAGAATTACACTACTTTGTGTTTTCTGTGCATTATAAAAATAATTTGATTATTCCGATACTATTTGTGATTATTTTGTGTGATTTGCTCCTAGTCAAGAAAATAATAATTTTCGGTAGGGGAAAATCTTGTCGATTATTTAGAGACGGGGATCTTACTTAACCCGAATCTGAGTAACACGAAAAGAATCTATTAATTTTTAGAATTTATCTAGTAAAATAATTCTATTTTACTGATAAATATATGTTGCTTGATGCATAGCTATTATTGCTATGACTTATTTTGACCCGATATAGTATAATTTGCCATAATAATCAACCGACCAAAATTATGGGATTCTAATTCGACCAAAATTGGAATTCCCAATTCGACCAAAATTCTTGGGATAGGATCCCAACCCGACAGAAGTTCCTCAAAATTTCCTCTAACTATTTTCATTTCAAGTCTATTTTCGACAAGTCTATTTCGACAATTCAAGATTTTTGAAGATCTTGACACCGACAGAATTCGGACAAGGTCCAAATACTTTTGAAGACATGTTTCTAACATTTTGATTCCGTCGGATTTAATTAATAAGACTACATGTAAGCATATGCTAATGGTGAGTTGAATCCGACACCTTCAGAGCATTTTCCCGACAACATCAATCGGTAGTTCGACAAAACCCAAAATACCTCAAGACTGGATGAAGATGACTCTCAATTTTTGAATCAGAGGCCTCTTCCGACCAAGACTATGTATCTCGACCAAGGTCATCTATTTCGACAAAGACTATATTCAAAAACATGGAAGATGTCGTCGGATTCGACAAAACGCTGGACGTTGCTGTTAGCAGAGAATCAGTCAATAAAAACAATCTGGTTCTCCTTTTCCCTCAATCTTGTCGGACGATTCTGTAAATCAAAATGAAGATGACTGCTATGTAATCGACCTAACTGATCATAAATAGTACTACTATTCGTTGTCGAATACTATTTTATGTCAAAGGTTGCTCATTGTTGGACAAACACTTATCGTCGAATTTTATCTTCAGACCATTTAGGACAATGTTAATATCTGTCGAATTTGATCCTCTGATCATTTAAGACAATGTCATATCCATCGAATTTGGACTTCTATCCAAATACGTCGAATTTAATCTTCTTACTATTTGGTAACATGTTAAAATCCGTCGAATTGGATCTTTTAATTATTAGGTACCAAATTAAAATCTGTCGAGTGAGATGCTAGTATCAGTGAAGTGAAAATGTCAATATCCGTCGAGTAGGGATACCAATGTCTGTCGAATTTGAATGATAATGTTCGTCGAGTTATGGTGCTAATATCCGTCGAGTGAGGATGCTCATGTCTGTTGAGTTAGAATGTTAATTTTCGTCGAGTGAGGATGCTAATGTCCGTCGAATTTGAATGATAATGTTCGTCGAATTATGGTGCTAACGACCGTCGAGTAAGAATTCCTGATTTCGAGAAAAACTTCTCTAATGTCAAAATCCGTCGAATTTGAATTTGATTTTCTCGACCATATAGTATTTCGTCGATTCGACAATTGGAAGATTTCTTCAACGTTAACACCGTCCGACGAATTAGGATTCTCATTGACCTTTTAAGTTCATTCGACAATTTTGATCTTCGTTCGATGCAATTCCCATCCGACAGAACTTGATATTTAGCCATTCTTGGAAAATAACGTTCTCCCATTTTACATCATTCTCGTCAGTTGATTTTCGTCAAAAATTATCCTAGAAACTCACGTTCATGCAAAGCAATTTGGAGGGTTCTACGTCGGCCGATGGCGTTTGAAGGAGGCTGCTACAAGGTTCTTGAACAATCTAAAAGCCTTGAAAGTCAAAAGAATGACATCGACCACGTGCATTCGAAGTAGATATTTTACTTCATGTAAATTCTAACTTTATTTAAGCTTATCCCAAGGCAAAACAATTGTCCTTATGCAATCGAATTTGGATAATTACTCACGTAAAGCATTCCAAATTTCACAAGAAAATCACACGGCCAAAAGACTTTTCCCGAACGTCCTCACTCTTCACTTTTCTACTTCTCAAACATAAATTCATTTCTCTCAAAGTTCCAAAGGAAAACTCACGCCTCTCTCTTTCATTTTCTTTTCTTCCAATCGGGCACCACCTAAAACTCACACTATCCATCCTTTAAAACATTCATCTCTTGGATTTTGTTTTGATTCAAAGCCTACTCTAATCATTTCTTCTTCATAAGGTTTTGCCACAAAACCCATTCTATCTTGTTCTTCAAAGCTCAAGTTTGAAGCCTTGAAGAAGCTCTTGGTGGAGGAAGTCACTTGAAGGAGACATACAAGGAGCTTTGGAGGTTCTTCAAGAGGTAAGAGGGAGATTTAACCTCACCAACCAAGTTTTGGTGGTGTGGAGATGGTTGTGTCTAGTGAAAAACCCCTAAGAGTTTATTCACTTATTGTTTAATTACTTCTTTAGTTGTGATTGTGTTGTTGGTGATTTTATGTTTGTGATTGTGGTGTTTATGGTTTTGAAATTATGATTGCATGTGTGATAATATGTTTATTATTTTGATAAATATTGGTATGTATGAAACTGAATGCATGTAAGTGTATGTGTAAATTAGGATGTGAATAATATGATGGATTAAACTGAGAATTTAGAATTTGAAAGAAAATGAATTGAATTTGGAAGAGTCGAATACAGCAAGATGAAATGATTTTGGAGAAACAATACAGATTATGATTTTATAGGAGTAATATTGTAATTTTGTGTTTAATGGGGACATGTTGTAATTATTGATTTTTGAATGGTTATATTGTAAATATGATTTTTATAAGGGACTATTTAGTAAATATGGTTTTTGAGAGACTATTTCATAAATATAATTTGTATGAGAAACTATTTTGTAAATGTGATTTTATGAAGGACTATTTCAATCAATAGGATTTTTATGAGGACTATGTTGTAAATTATGAATTTTATGAAAGATTATTTCGTAAAAGGAATTTTAGGAAAAACCATTTTGTAAATATGAATTTTTGAAAGACTATTTTGTAAATATGAATTTAAAAAAAAAACTATTTTGTAAATATGAATTTTTGAGGGACTATTTTGTAAATATGAATTTTTCAAGGGACTATTTCGCAAATGTGACTTTTATGAGGGACTCTTGTGAAAATATTATTTGGATGAGGATTATAATACAAATATTATGTTTTGAGGAGTTATTATGCAAATATGAAAAATGAAGTTGAGTTTTGGTGTTAACCGAGGAAACTAGTATTCTTAATTTAAAACGTGTGAAAAGTATTTTACGTGATTGAGAAATGATGAAAAATTGATATGTGATTTGAGAAAATGCGAAAAATATGGTTTTGCGATGAAATTACAGTAATAATATTGTTGGGCCTATATGAGGACCCCGAATATGAGATAAAGAAAATTGAATTGAGAAGATGAGAGAATGAATTGAACTGAGAAAGGTGTATTTGAATGTGCATTGAAAAAGTCCGATGGGCTGAATAAGACTGATTGCTGAAAGAAGGAAAGAACACACCTCCTGAGTGGGTGCGATGTGCGTAGTGTAGGTCACTCGTTGACCTTGGGGGCATCGGGGTGCGGGTTGCCTACATGGACAGAGAATAAGCTTCGTACCGTAGGTTAGACCGATGCAACACACCGATGATCCTGGACCGAGACACTATCCATAATCGAGATCGATAAAGACCGTGATGCATATGCTAGATGTGCAAATGCTAAATGAGCAAATGATTAATGAGCAAAGAGAATGAGCACGTGGTCTGAGGCATGTTGTGCGGTGCATTCTTTTCGATCACTCTTTTCGACCTGAGTTTTAGCTCCATGGAGTAGGAAAATTGAGTCTAGGTACATGAGTCTAGATGCATATACAGAGATACTGAGGGTATTTTCATAATTATTGATTCTGATAACTGGATTATTGAATAAGTGAATATTGATAAGGACATGAACGTAATTATGAATTATGATGATAAATGATGTTGGTAGCATAATTGTAATTATGTATGATGTGTTGATATGAGATATGATGTGTGTTAGATAAATGATATTGATGATATAATTGTAATTATGTATGATGTATGGTATGAGAATTTGTATGTGTTTATCTTCATTGCTACCATACTGGTATTGGCGTAGGTGATCTCACCTCTTTGTCTGTCTATTTCTGTATTGTATTTATAATTGTAAAGAGATTGAGCAAGACGTTGAGTGACAACGCAAGGAAGATCAGATTTTCGAGAAGGAAGTTGAGTTCTAAAGAGATGGAGATGCTGAGTTTTCGTAAGGTTTATGGGAACCAGAGGCATAGTGCGTCGAACTTGCTGGAAAAATGTATTTCTCACATAAACAGTAATAGGGAGCTTACTACCGTACTCCTGGTACGGTTAGTATTGTATATTTTGTGTCAAGTTGGATTCCTCCCTGTTGAGGAGTCTGAGGAGGACCCGTCTGAGGGTTCTGCATGTTTAGAGTTACTTGGGCATTATGTAATTTAATTAAAGTGTAAATATTTTTAGAGTCCAATTTGTAAATGTTAAAGTGTGACAATATTACAACTTATGTATATATAATGTAAAATTTTATTGTAATGATGCTGTAATGTTTTAACTTCCGCTAAGTTTATCTTATTATCACTAAGAAATTTTACAACTCGTATTTATATTACAAGCACGATTCATAACGAAGGGGTGATATGATAATTGAGTAACAAGAAGTGTGACGCCCTAAGGAGGGTGTTAAATTAGGTGGTATCAGAGCCCAAGTTAGAGTCTTTTGGGTTTGTGGGTAGGCTTGTCTTGTTTGTGCTGTGTGAATCTCTGATGTTGAACACAGAGATATGTTTTGGTTTCCAAAAGGAGACGATGTGATGTGAAATAGTTACGTTTAGTTCATCATGTTTTGATTTTTGTTTATCTTTGAAGAAAGATAATGGAACGAAGCGAACATGAGCATGAGGATGCGAGACGTGATGAAGATCGTATAGCTGCAGCTAGAAGTGTAATGCAAAAGATGATTGAAGTAGCAGTACAACAGAGACAGATGATCACTCAACAACAAGAACTGATAATCGAACTTCACAGCTTACTAGGATTGGAGCAACCATCAGATGTGAGAAACTGTAACTTAGAACCTTCGATAATCCAAGATGGAAGGAAGCGTAAGGTCGATCGTGTTCAGCAAAAGCAGTGTGTACAACCACTGAGGAAGCAACAACAAACAAAGAGAGGAAGTACTAGTGGCAATAATTTTAGTCAGACTGTGGTATCATCACTGAAATGTTTCAAGTGTGGAAAAGATCATCTCACTAAAAATTGTCAACATAAAGGGATTATTTGTTATCGATGTGGGAAGCTTGGACATTTCTCCAAAGATTGTGATCAATTGAAGATGGATTTTTCCATTAGTGATGCACGTAATTCAAAATCTCAAGAAGAAGAAGAAGAAAGAGCTGGTGCAAGGAGTGTAGTGAGAACGTTCAAATACAAAAAACTTAAGGAGTAAGGAAATTGTGCCATAGAGGGTAATCTTGAAGCTGTACTGTATGATGCGTAAAGTAACCCAGTCTTTTGTAACCTGTGACTGTGTAAATCTTTTGGGGTTATCTGTGTTTTGTTCTTTTCATAATACTACGTCAACTTCTAAACTTGTTCTTACCACTTGAGTTTGTATAAAACTATCCTGTTATTATTTGAGTTTGAAACTCTTCTATTACTCTGGTTTGTCTATTTCTTTTTCAAATAGACTGAGTAAATCAATTTGACTCATCCGTGTCTTTGTTATAATGTGATTTGAGTATTTCTACTCTTCTTGTTAAACTTGTTGGTTATACTTAAATTTTCTAATTCTATCTTGCATCTATTGAATATCAAATCTTTTATGTTGATTTGATTCGTTTATCCAAAATCACATCTATTTAAGAGCTTGATTTTATAACTGGAGTGGTTATTTTCCAACCATATCCTACTAGATTGTTACAATGTAATCGTAGTGTTTCCTTGACCTGAAATTTTTGGATTTGAATCCAGAAAGTTCCTTTCTAAAATTATTGGACCATGTTCATTTTGAAAATCTATTAGACCATTTTAAATTCTTTGTTGGACTAATCTAGTAACTTACTGAAAAGTCTTATTACTTTTCCTTACGACCTTCATAGTGTCTTTCATGTATCTCAATTAAGAAAGAGTTATGCGTAAAACTAGTCGAATGCAAGTTCTGTTAGAAGTTCAACTTGTGAATTTAGATTGAGTGTTAAGATAAAATAGAAAGATGGTGACGTATACTTCAAGGTAGTGGAACATACATGAGAAGAATCATTCGAGTTACATATTAGAATATGCGATAGTTGTTTTGTAACAAAAATTTGAAGATATGTTCTTTCCTATAAAGTCTACCATAATTTCAAGGGTTTGAAGTACCTGTACAATCAAGAGGGGCTAGGATATAAGGAAAAGATGGTAGATAGAATTTTCAAAGGATTTGTTGAGAGCTTGTGTTCTAGAATAAGCTGGTTGTTGGGGTGAATTTCTACCATTGATAGAATTCACATACAACAATAATTTTCGTTCGAATATAGGGTACCTACCCTATGAGGCATTGTATGGGTGACGATGTAGAACATCATTGTGTTAGCATCATGATGTTGAAAGTACAGAGGTAGGACCAGAAATTGTGTAGCAGACTACTGAGAAAGTAAAGACGATCTAAGGCAAAATAAGGACAATTCAGACACGACAAAAGAGTTATGAAGATAAAAGACGAAGACCGCTTGAATTTGAAGAAGGTGACCATGTGTCTCTACGTGTGACACCTATGACAAGAGATGGACAAGAGATTAAGTCGAGGAAACCCACTCCGAAGTTTATTAGACCGTATCGAATACTCTGTTGGACATCGTACAAATGAAGGAAAATTCAACCTACGAGACGTTTCTAGTCAAGATTGAAGATCAAAGGACAAAGTAACTTCGAGATAATGAAATCGCATTGGTTACAGTGGTTTGGAACAATATACGTGGTGAAGCAACATGGGAATTAGAAGATAAGATAAGAGAGTAGTATCCATTTTTATTTCAAGTGTGTCAAGTTTCGAGGACGAAACTTATTTTAGAGGGGGAGAGTTGTAACACCCCAAATTTTAGACTATGTTGCAAGAGCTGACAGAATTACACTACTTTGTGTTTTCTGTGCATTATAAAAATAATTTGATTATTCCGATACTATTTGTGATTATTTTGTGTGATTTGCTCCCGGTCAAGAAAATAATAATTTTCGGTAGGAAATTCTTGTCTGATTATTTAGAGATGGGGGATCTTACTTAACCCGAATCTGAGTAACACAGAAAAGAATCTATTAATTTTTAGAATTTATCTGTAAAATAATTCTATTTTACTGATAAATATATGTTGCTTGATGCATAGCTGTTATTGCTATGACTTATTTTGACCCGATATAGTATAATTTGCCATAATAATCAACCGACCAAAATTATGGGATTCTAATTCGACCAAAATTCTGAATTCCCAATTCGACCAAAATTCTTGGGATAGGATCCCAACCCGACAGAAGTTCCTCAAAATTTCCTCTAACTGTTTTCATTTCAAGTCTATTTTCGACAAGTCTATTTCGACAATTCAAGATTTTTGAAGATCTTGACACGATAGAATTCTGGACAAGGTCCAAATACTTTTGAAGACATGTTTCTAACATTTTGATTCCGTCGGATTTAATTAATAAGACTACATGTAAGCATATGCTAATGGTGAGTTGAATCCGACACCTTCAGAGCATTTTCCCGACAACATCAATTGGTAGTTCGACAAAACCCAAAATACCTCAAGATCGGATGAAGATGACTCTCAATTTTTGAATCAGAGGCCTCTTCCGACCAAGACTATGTATCTCGACCAAGGTCATCTATTTCGACAAAGACTATATTCAAAAACATGGAAGATGTCGTCGGATTCGACAAAACGCTGGACGTTGCTGTTAGCAGAGAATCAGTCAATAAAAACAATCTGGTTCTCCTTTTCCCTCAATCTTGTCGGACGATTTTGTAAATCAAAATGAAGATGACTGCTATGTAATCGACCTAACTGATCATAAATAGTACTACTATTCGTTGTCGAACACTATTTTATGTCGAAGGTTGCTCATTGTTGGACAAACACTTATCGTCGAATTTTATCTTCAGACCATTTAGGACAATGTTAATATCTGTCGAATTTGATCCTCTGATCATTTAAGACAATGTCATATCCATCGAATTTGGACTTCTATCCAAATACGTCGAATTTAATCTTCTTACTATTTGGTAACATGTTAAAATTCGTCGAATTGGATCTTTTAATTATTAGGTACCAAATTAAAATCTGTCGAGTGAGATGCTAGTATCAGTGAAGTGAAAATGTCAATATCCATCGAGTAGGGATACCAATGTCCGTCGAATTTGAATGATAATGTTCGTCGAGTTATGGTGCTAATATCCGTCGAGTGAGGATGCTCATGTCTATTGAGTTAGAATGTTAATTTTCGTCGAGTGAGGATGCTAATGTCCGTCGAATTTGAATGATAATGTTCGTCGAATTATGGTGCTAACGACCGTCGAGTAAGAATTCCTGATTTCAGTAGAAAAACTTCTCTAATGTCAAAATTCGTCGAATTTGATTTTCTGACCATATAGTATTTCGTCGATTCGACAATTGGAAGATTTCTTCAACGTTAACACCCGTCCGACGAATTAGGATTCTGTTGACCTTTTAAGTTCATTCGACAATTTTGATCTTCGTTCGACAGAATTCCCATCCGAAAGAACTTGATATTTAGCCATTCTTGGAAAATAACGTTCTCCCATTTTACATCATTCTGTTAGGTTGATTTTCGTCGAAAATTACCCTAGAAACTCACGTTCATGCAGCAATTTGGAGGGGTTCTACGTCGGCCAGTAGCAGCTTGAAGGAGGTTCTACAAGGTTCTTGAACAATCTAAAAGCCTTGAAAGTCAAAAGAATGACATCAGCCACGTGCATTCAGAAGTAGATATTTTACTTCATGTAAATTCTAACTTTATTTAAGCTTATCCCAAGGCAGCAGCTGTCCTTATGCAATCAGAATTTGGATAATTACTCACGTAAAGCATTCCAAATTTCACAAGAAAATCACACGGCCAGCAGCTTTTCCCGAACGTCCTCACTCTTCACTTTTCTACTTCTCAAACATAAATTCATTTCTCTCAAAGTTCCAAAGGAAAACTCACGCCTCTCTCTTTCATTTTCTTTTCTTCCAATCGGGCACCACCTAAAACTCACACTATCCATCCTTTAAAACATTCATCTCTTGGATTTTGTTTTGATTCAAAGCCTACTCTAATCATTTCTTCTTCATAAGGTTTTGCCACAAAACCCATTCTATCTTGTTCTTCAAAGCTCAAGTTTGAAGCCTTGAAGAAGCTCTTGGTGGAGGAAGTCACTTGAAGGAGACATACAAGGAGCTTTGGAGGTTCTTCAAGAGGTAAGAGGGAGATTTAACCTCACCAACCAAGTTTTGGTGGTGTGGAGATGGTTGTGTCTAGTGAAAAACCCCTAAGGGTTTATTCACTATTGTTTAATTACTTCTTTAGTTGTGATTATGTTGTTGGTGATTTTATGTTTGTGATTGTGGTGTTTATGGTTTTGAAATTATGATTGCATGTGTGATAATATGTTTATTGTTTTGATAAATATTGGTATGTATGAAACTGAATGCATGTAAGTGTATGTGTAAATTAGGATGTGAATAATATGATGGATTAAACTGAGAATTTAGAATTTGAAAGAAAAGGAATTGAATTTGGAAGAGTCGAATACAGCAAGATGAAATGATTTTGGAGAAACAATACAGATTATGATTTTATAGGAGTAATATTGTAATTTTGTGTTTAATGGGGACATGTTGTAATTATTGATTTTTGAATGGTTATATTGTAAATATGATTTTTATAAGGGACTATTTAGTAAATATGGTTTTTGAGAGACTATTTCATAAATATAATTTGTATGAGAAACTATTTTGTAAATGTGATTTTATGAAGGACTATTTCGTCAATAGGATTTTTATGAGGGACTATGTTGTAAATTATGAATTTTATGAAAGATTATTTCGTAAAAAGGAATTTTAGGAAAAACCATTTTGTAAATATGAATTTTTGAAAGACTATTTTGTAAATATGAATTTAAAAAAAAACTATTTTGTAAATATGAATTTTTGAGAGACTATTTTGTAAATATGAATTTTTCAAGGGACTATTTCGCAAATGTGACTTTTATGAGGGACTGTTGTGAAAATATTATTTGGATGAGGATTATAATACAAATATTATGTTTTGAGGAGTTATTATGCAAATATGAAAAATGAAGTTGAGTTTTGGTGTTAACTGAGGAAACTAGTATTCTTAATTTAAAACGTGTGAAAAGTATTTTACGTGATTGAGAAATGATGAAAAATTGATACGTGATTTGAGAAAATGCAAAAAATATGGTTTCGCGATGAAATTACAGTAATAATATTGTTGGGCCTATATGAGGACCCCGAATATGAGATAAAGAAAATTGAATTGAGAAGATGAGAGAATGAATTTAACTGAGAAAGGTGCATTTGAATGTACATTGAAAAAGTCCGATGGGCTGAATAAGACTGATTGCTGAAAGAAGGAAAGAACACACCTCCTGAGTGGGTGCGATGTGCGTAGTGTAGGTCACTCGTTGACCTTGGGGGCATCGGGGTGCGGGTTGCCTACAATGGACAGAGAATAAGCTTCTGTACCGTAGGTTAGACCGATGCAACACACCGATGATCCGGACCGAGACACTATCCATAATCGAGATCTGATAAAGACTGTGATGCATATGCTAGATGTGCAAATGCTAAATGAGCAAATGATTAATGAGCAAAGAGAATGAGCACGTGGTCTGAGGCATGTTGTGCAGACAGATTCTTTTCGATCACTCTTTTCGACCTGAGTTTTAGCTCCATGGAGTAGGAAAATTGAGTCTAGGTACATGAGTCTAGATGCATATACAGAGATACTGAGGGTATTTTCATAATTATTGATTCTGATAACTGGATTATTGAATAAGTGAATATTGATAAGGACATGAACGTAATTATGAATTATGATGATAAATGATGTTGGTAGCATAATTGTAATTATGTATGATGTGTTGATATGAGATATGATGTGTGTTAGATAAATGATATTGATGATATAATTGTAATTATGTATGATGTATGGTATGAGAATTTGTATGTGTTTATCTTCATTGCTACCATACTGGTATTGGCGTAGGTGATCTCACCTCTTTGTCTGTCTATTTCTGTATTGTATTTATAATTGTAAAGAGATTGAGCAAGACGTTGAGTGACAACGCAAGGAAGATCAGATTTTCGAGAAGGAAGTTGAGTTCTAAAGAGATGGAGATGCTGAGTTTTCGTAAGGTTTATGGGAACCGGAGGCATAGTGCGTCGAACTTGCTGGAAAAATGTATTTCTCACATAAACAGTAATAGGGAGCTTACTACCGTACTCCTGGTACGGTTAGTATTGTATATTTTGTGTCAAGTTGGATTCCTCCCTGTTGAGGAGTCTGAGGAGGACCCGTCTGAGGGTTCTGCATGTTTAGAGTTACTTGGGCATTATGTAATTTAATTAAAGTGTAAATATTTTTAGAGTCCAATTTGTAAATGTTAAAGTGTGACAGTATTACGACTTATGTATATATAATGTAAAATTTTATTGTAATGATGCTATAATGTTTTAACTTCCGCTAAGTTTATCTTATTATCACTAAGAAATTTTACAACTCGTATTTATATTACAAGCACGATTCATAACGAAAGGGTGATATGATAATTGAGTAACAAGAAGTGTGACGCCCTAAGGAGTGTGTTAAATGTGAGACTAATCTCTTCGAGCATAGAGTGATATAGTTAAACCCTCTTCACAAGTGGCATCTCTAAGGCTCAAATTTTGTTCTCGCCTAGGACATAATCCACTTACCATTGTGCCTAACTCCCTGTTAGTAATGCATAAATTGTTTACAATAGCATATAGAATATATGTCTATAGAAAACCTTTTTTATTATTCTATTCTTTTTTTTTGTTACACATTTTCAAAAAGAGTTAAGGTGATCATGAACTCATGCCATATGTGATCACAATCCATTATAGGACCCTAACTTGCTTTAAACCAAGAGTGAAATAATATGACCTTTCTCTCACAAGATTTATTCATGAATCAAAAACACGTCCTATTCCTAAAAGACCCAATTCACTTTCTTTGCATCCTCTCATAATCTCATTTTCAAAAGACTCGTTTGTACTCCATATGATGAGAAATTTTGGTGCAATATGAGAGTATTACACTATTCAAATAAAAATGTGACACGTAACATTGCATAATTATACAAATCATTATATTAAAAATAAAATATTATTAAATTAAATATAACAATTACAAAACTACTAAGAATATTACTCTTGCTATATATAAGTATCTTTCATATATAATAGGTGATTGTCAATTGTGCAGGTGGGCCACCATCAGAATCTTTACAGACATTCCTAATTCTTTATTTTTTCATGAGCCCAACTAAACTAAGTTGTTATATACTCTCTTCGATTCAAAATAAGTGTCACTTTAAAAAAAAATACTTTGCTTTAATTTATCTATCATTTTAAATAATCATAAAAGTATTAATTATGTTTTTTTTTATCTTTATCTTTATCACTTAGTATCTCATAAGTATATAAATAATGAAGGAAATCAATAATAGAATTAGTATTTTAAATATTTTGATAAAAAATAATTTTGTCAAATAATTTTTTAATCCTTATGTAATACCTTAAACAATGCATATTTTAAATCAAATGTAATTCAATAACATAAAATGATAATATATAAATAGTAAATTATTTTGATTCCATTGCTATAAAACTGCAAATCTATGCTCGGTTTAGGGTTTTGATGTCTTTCCATTTATCACGCAAAGGTATTTGCCCATATTCTACATCCTTCTTTCTTTCAGTCATTACAATTTGCCACTCACCTATTGATTTCTATCCCCGTAAAATAACTGAATATATGTTGTAGGGGTGTTTTTGGATCGGTTTGGATCGGTTTTGAGGCAAAAAATCATCCGATCCAAGCAAGGTAAGTATCATCGGTTCGGTTTGGATTGGATGAATTCCAATAGTCAAACCGATCCAATCCAAACCAATTTTAATCGGTTTGGATTGGATTGGATGATTTGGTTTTTGTCTAATAACATAATAAAAATGCAATCTAAATAAGAATAATACAGAACAACAATATAATTCAAATTCTAAACTACAAACCATTCATAAAGTCATACAAGCAAATAAAATTCAGCAATAATTTCAAAGTTCAGAATTTAAACAAATAAAATTAAAATGACAATTTAACAATTATAATCTTTCTTGGAATTGAGTTAGCAATTATAACATACTAATACAGTTAACAAAGGGAAGTGAAGATTGTCTTTGTCTCACACTCACGTTTTTGCCGAAGTGGTGGGGGGGAATAGGCCATTGGGCCAATGGAGGGATAGGTTTAGTTAGGGATATTTAGGTAATTTTAAGTGTAAAATCGGTTTAGATCGGTTTTATAAAATTGAACCGAAAACTAATTTCGAACTGATCAGTTTTTCAAAAACTTCATCCAAATTAATCCAATTTATTTCGGTTTTCATCAGTTTTCGATTTTTTTATATCGATTTTCAATTTTTTTTTTTGGATTGGTTTGGATGTAAACACCCCTAATATGTTATACTTTTGACAGTCCTCTATTATTCTGATTTGATTTGTTGCTTGGACTACAAACCAATTGCATTCGTTTTTCATGACATGTGCCTAAATAGGTGTTTGTATTTAAAATAATCATCATGTTACTTCAAACATTATTTACATATTTTTGAGTAAACTATACTTACTCCCTCCAAGTTTGATGATATTACACTTAATCTCATTTTTTTAAAATAATACTCACCCTCATTAATTGATCAAGTTACATAATTATGTAAATATTATCGCTTAAAATCTATAGAGTTTTCAACATTTACGCTATTTATAAAAAAATATTTTTTTAAAAAATATCACCCTATTCTTTTTCAAAAATGATACTCACCCCTCAATTAATTGATCAAGTTACATAATCAGTATAAATATTATCGCTTAAAATTTATAAAATTTTTAGCATTCACGCTATATTTATGAAAAACTCACAGTATACTAAAAATAATCACAGATATTGAAAACCTTACAGATTTTAATTAGTAATATTTATATATAATAATATTTTTTTATAAAAAAACTTTTACAATTTTTTCTGTGTGGGTATGTAAGGAGGTTTTTGAAAAAATATATATATTTTTTAACTAAGAATGTTATCAAATTTTAATTGATAAAAAAATATAATGACATTTTAACTGCTAATATATATAGATAATAATATTTTAAAAAAATATTTTTTTCATAAATAATCAGAAAATACTAAAAATCTTACAGATTTTAACTTATAATATTTACACAATTATGTAACTTGATCAATTAATGGGGGTGAGTGTTATTTTTATAAAAGAATGAAATATGAAATGTAATATCATCAAACTTTATGAGATGAGTGTAATTCACTCTATATTTTTTAATACTATAAAATTTAGTTAATAAAATATAAATTATTAATTAATAAATATGTATAAATATTTAATTATTTTAATTTAATTTCATTAATTAATTTATATATATTATTAATTATTATTTTTATTTTTTAATTAATATTTTATGTATTTATTAATTAATTTTTATATATCATTAATTACAAATTTATATTTTATTAATTAACTTGAAATATGAGAAATAATATGATTAAAAATGGATAAAATTATCGGTTAGGATTTATTTATGCCCAGATTTTCCTATCGCAAGTCTTGTTTTTATCGGATCTTGATCTAAATTAGTTTTGTTATGGATTTGGGAAGTGAATGCTCCGCGCTTGAATCTGAAGGAGATAATGAAGGAAACCGGGAACAGTCGCCCCTTGGTGACGAAAACGGGGCTGAGAATAACGGTTCTTTTGCTAACGAGAACGTAGAGTTGACATCAGATCAAAAAGGAACAACAGATACTGAAGAACCTGTGCATCCCACAGGAGCAAGTGTTGTAGGACCAGCAACAAAAGGCTTCGGGTTGAAGAAATGGAAGAGAATTAGGAGGGATGTTGTTAAGGATCCGAATTCGTGTGTAGATTCTAGTAGAATATTGAAGCGAGGGGTGTCTGGTGGTGGTGCCAAATTAACTAAAAGTATGGGACCTTCGAGTGTGTTTAGAAATGTCGTAATTTCTGATGGCTATGCAATCCGGGGTTCCGGGTCGGTTCGGATTCTAGATATGCATTCGGATCTGTTTTTTCTGTTGGGACAGATTCTGAGAGTAGTGAAGATCGGAGTAGCAAGTCTTCAACGGCAGCTAGCTCATGTGCCAAAGTTAAGGCATGACCTGTCAGCGGTGATGGGGCATGTTCGTGAGAAAAGCCGGAATAAGAATGGGAATTTGAAGAATTTAACTAACTCGGCTCAACGGCTTCAACATGGAAAGGGACAGATTGAAAGCGGTAAGAAAGCTAGAAGTGAAAGGGTCAAAAGGGAGAAGGAAAATTCTCATTCCAGCATTGAGTCTGATTCAAGGAGCTCCAACTTTAAGCAAGGTATCTTTACTGTGACTAGTAATGGGAAACATATTGGTAGGCCAAATATTTGTGATGGTGGTAACAGTGATGAAGCTCATACTAATGAACATTTCCCGGAGGACTTTCAAGCCAGTTATTGTAACGAAAACATGGGAGAAGATGAAAATCTTCTACAAGAGAATTTAGCTGCAAATTTGTCTTGGGATGTTAAGGAAAAAAAAAGCAAGCATAATCAATCTTCAACAGCTGAGGATCCTTTAATTGAGTCTATTTGTAGCCTTCAGGCTGCGCAGGAGGCACTTGAAGAAGGTTTGTCCATTCTGTGTCTGACAAATTTGATTTTTATATGAAGCTTTTATGCTGCAAATGATATTGATAGCTCTAGTGGAAAATTCTTCTTGTCCGTTGGTACTTGTTGCTGTCAATGTTCTCTAAACGTTTAATATCCTTGATCAAATTTCTGTAACATATATTCTTTGAAATTGAATGCTGCTTGGCCAAGTTGTTACGTAGAAATACAATTTAAATATCAGTGCTGGTATTTTCTATTTTTCTAATTTCACAGAAATTGCTTATGGTATAATGATACCATTGACGACTTTGGGGATAGTAACATACTTATGATAGACATGGTTAAAAGTTAAAGCCTGAGGGAGGTTTTAATATATGGTACCCTTTGACAGCATGTGATATTTCACTAAAGAGGATCGTATGCATAAAGGAGTTTGTTTCTTGAAAGAAAAAAAAAAATACATTCTAGTTTGGGTAGCAGTTACAGGCTTCTGGTATAATTTTGGCCAATCTAATGGTAAATGTTTCACCGATACCGTGTACATGTTACCTAATTGATAATCAGCATAAGGGTTAGAGTATAGGGAGGACTACACTGGGCCCATCATAATTCTTATTATTTGTGGCGAGCCATAGTTGCATACTAGCATATATATATATACACACACACAAATGAGATTTTACATTGAAGGAAAATGATGTTCATTTTTGTTTTCTTTTCTTCTTATTCTTAGTTCAAGCTCTTGATATTTGATTAAGAAATTTTAAATTTCTTGATTTCGGAATTTTGGACTTTAAAATCTAATGGCCTAGTATAGGCACCCTTGTGAAATTCTCGATGAATCCAATAATCCAACCATATCAGATTTAAAACTGTTGTCCTGCATACTCCATGCAGGGTGATGAATAGAAAGGCATATGGAAAATGTGAACCTTGGAAAATTTATCCAGCAATTTATTGTCTCTAATATATCAAATGTTAGACAATTTAGTTGCCATTAAAGATAGATGTAATTACTGCATTTTGGATTTTGCTTGTAAGTTGTTGAGATTTTACTTAATTGAAGAAGTGCACCAGGCCAATGCTTTATGTCATACTTTGCTCTGATCAAACATCGGCACGTGGTTCTGCTCAAGTGTATTGATTTGGAGCTTATCATAATTGAAATATTGACGTTTTGTATAGCATAATCCTGAATATCGTTTTTGGTTTTTGTGAAGATAAATTTCTTCAGTTGAATCCATCTCCTTTGGGCAATTCAAGAACTTAGGTAGCTAAATGAATCAGTTAAAAACTAGGAATTTATTGCTTGCACTTTGCAGTGATCTCTTCATTCTTTCATAAACTTAGCATAATTTGACTCCTGGTTCACCATTTGCTCCCTTTATTAAAGCTTTATTTTGTTTAGTAAGACCATATAGTCTTAGTTCCATAATTTATTATTATTTTCCTGTGTTTTCTTCTTTTTGCAACATTCTTGTCGTATTGTGAGATTGTTGGTTATTTTGTTTTCCATATGCTCCAGTTATAGTTATATGATTACTTATTAAGAGATCATATAAATCCTAGATCAGCTAATTTCTCTTTGTCCCAGTTTAAGTTAGTTGGCTGACGAATCCATTTTAGAATTTGACCTGATCTGAGCCAGCAATAGGAAAAAATGGTGAGAGATTGATTGTTGACTACTTTAAGTTACTTTCTACCTGCCTAACCTGTTTGGATGGGCTATAATAATGACATTGGAACCAAATATGCTATTTCCCACTTATTATCATTATCTTAAAATAGCTTACCAAAATAAGCTGTGAACAGCTTATATGATGAGCTTTTTCTATAAGCTATTTCGAGTTTACTAGTTTATTATTGCTGAAAATAATTGATTCACATGCTTATGAAAATAAAAGAAAAAAATCATTTTTTCTTTCCCTGTAATAGTTGTCTGTAATGGAAGTATCAAGTGTGGTGAGTGCCTTTGCATTCTGTGAACTCTTATAACCAATCTATGTGTGCACTTCCAGAAATAAAAAAATTTGGGGAGATTGGTAACGAACCTCTCTCACCTGATGGTGACTCTGCAAGTGTAGCAGTGCAGCTGCTGATATCAGTGCTGTTGATCTAGGATTCCATAAGTCATGCTTATCTTGTCAGTCTGGTGTAGACGGAATTAAACAAATTGCTTCAAGTTCCTTGGAACTCAAGGTATTGAGCCTGACAGAAAATGTAAATATTTTGGAAAGCAAGTCGGAAGAATTACAGGGTATGCTTGCCCTGAAGGATTCCAGGATTGCTGAACTTGAAACAGCCCTGAGTTGGGGTAAGTTTCCTAGGGAAGAATCTGCTTGTACCATGGGTTTATCAGAGGACAAATTTAAAGAGGCGGAGTCTGAGCTTGAGAGCCTTTTTAGGCAAAAGATTGAAGCTGAGGTTGAATACCTGGCCATCACAAAGATGATGCAGAACTTGAAGGTTGCATCAGCTTTTACATTATTCAAAAAACAAGAAACACTGTCTGGCAATCAAGTGCAGGTTCTGAACAAGCTTGGAGAGGCAGACATTATGGATTCAATGTTGAAGAACAAAGCAGACGCGTTGGAAAAATATTGTGGTGACATTTTAGGAGTTGAGGAGACTTTTATGATCCAGAAAAGAGTATGTAAGCTGACATTTTGCCTTTTCGTACAGTTAGTGTTATTAATCTTTGTCTTTTGGCTTTTTGTATCACAGTTATCGCCCAATTCTGGGGTGGTTGTACCCACATAAATATACAAAATTACGTTCGTTTTGTGTATTATTAGAAGTTTCTTTGCTGCTATTTGAATGTAAATTTCATTGTCATCATATAAACTGACCCTTCTTTGTCTGGGTTGGGGGACAGCGTCCTTCTGCTCCCTTGTTTTCATATCATTTTGTGCACTGCTGTAACTCATTCATTGTAATTTTGGCTTAATAAAGACAGCTACATTAGGATTTTTTGAGATTGCTTGCCTGCTTTGAAAATACTTGATGCAGTGGTGAACCTTGACAAAGTTTTGGGGGGCAAAAATTCTAGGTCGAGCTCCAACTCTACTTTCTGTTTTCCTCATAGAAAAGTCATTAATTATTTTATACTTCACTGTAATCTTTTCATATAAAGCCATAATTAGTCTCCAGCAATAACTATAAAATAAGAATTGTACACCGATATATTTAGTCATCATTTTTTTTTCTGATTCTTGTAGTGTTAGCAATTTTAGAAGCAAGTATTACATGACACAAACATTAAAATTAAAGAAAGAGAAAGAAAACAACTTGAGTAAGTCTAGAATTAGAGCCATGAGAAATGGGACAACCCTGTTATTTTTGTCATTGCGGAGTTAAGGACTGTCATTTGGGACTACCAGATGTAGCTATAGGCTAGTTAAGAAGATGGTAAGCCGTAGACCAAAAAAAAAAGGTTAGCTGGGAGTGAAAAGGGAAGTTGAGAAAATGAGATGCCAAGGTGAATGGAAAGTGAGAAAATAATTTTAATTATTTTTATTGAAAATAATTTTTTACTTCTCAAGATAATTTTACTATATGCTATATCACTATTACATGATTTTTTTTCGCATACTCATATTTTATCTTTTTAAATTTCATTATTCCATCTTTTTTTAAAATTAATATATATTTAATGATATTATTTAATGACTCTCAGCAATTTTATTATAGAATATAGATAGCTATATATTTAATGATATTATTTAATGACTGTTTTGGACCGTAATCCGAGAATCAACAAGTTGGATCAACCCGCCCTGGCATAAGTGTAACCAGACTTCACCTTAGATGACGTGGTTAAGAACTTGAGTGTAGTCCGGATCTCGGAGCCCTACGTGCTGAATGACACCTGGCCATGATATCAAGATTTCTAAATATGAGCAGAGGATATATTCCTAAATATTCGTAACTGCCAATCATCTACTTACGATATTATAGGACTTATAACAGTCTCAGATTGATAAGTAGTCCTTATATTGAGAATTCCTAACTTATAGGGATCGATCCTAGTTATAGAAGGAAAGTAATCAGTCCCAGGATACTAATCCTAAATACCTGCATTCGATACAGATCACACAAGGATTCTATGTACGCTCTATAAATACAAGGTTAAGTATCTTCAAATAGGTATCAGTAAATTACTCAATATACTCCCCCTACTTGTTCACAGCTTGACTTGAACGTTGGAGTCCCTTTGTAGGTACCCACCCCTAGAATCGACATGTTTGATTGCTGCTGTTAAAGGAGGAATCCGCCACTCACATACCTACCTCAGGTATCCTCTGAATCCACTTCAGAACATTAGCGCCGTCTGTGGGGATCGAACCCACGACCACGTGGTAAACACAAGACAATATTCCAGGAGAAACACTGCGCAACTTCTTGCCGATCAAGAACAGGAGCCAGCAGCCCAACCTCCTCCTCGGTCACTTCCACCAGCTGTGGCTGAAGCTTCGGCCGTTGGAAACCAAGAACATATGCTTCAAGAAGGCAACGAGACTTCAATTTCTGACGAAAGTCCGCATCCTCCCCACCGGACATCCGTATTGGACAGACTTGCCCGCCCCGGAGAAGGGGCGAATAGCGCTATACCGAGACCTAGGGGCTCCGTGACGCCTAGGCCCTCGGGACAACAATAATGCTAATCGTCCTCCTAGCCAAGGTCCTGTTAATTCCGAGACAACCAGAAACCGTCTTCACTAGCTGGTGGCCCACCAGATGCGGTAACTTGATGAGCAGCACCGCCTTCTAGATGTCCAGTGGCATCGGATCGACGAGTTGGAACGGTCAGTACGCGTAGAGACTGTCCACGAAAGAAGGAATGTTGATATCCACCAAAGAAGATCTCCACGCAATGAAAACAGCCATGAAGTCGGCAATAACATCCCATTGCTTGGATTCCAATCACAACCTTTTTCAGAGGAACTAATGGGGTACAGGGTCCCACGAGGCTTTAAGCCTCCCTCCAATCTGGAACAATATGATGGCACCACAGACCCACAAGAACACCTGGATGCCTATGCCCATTCCATGCAATTCCACGGAGGTCAATTATAGGATGGGATGATTTCTCACAACGCTTCCTATCACACTACACCACTGCGAAGGAGCAACCAAAGTCAGTTGACTCCCTGTCCGCTGTTCGACAGGGAAGCAACGAATCTCTCAGAGAATATATCAAGAGATTCAGCACCGCATTAGCCCATGTGGTCAGTCCAGACGACCGAATTACTCTTCACTATGCTCGGAGCGGCCTCCGAGCTGATTCAGATTTCTTCCGGTCATTATCCAAGAAGAAGCCGGAAACGATGAACGAGTTCCATACTCGGTTGGCCAAATACATTGTGATGGAAGAAACAATCAAAGACAAGGAAACCTTGGAGAAAGGAGAGCCCATCCATCAGAAAATCAACCGGAGCGCTAATTAACCACGGAATACCACCAAAGTTGATTCATATCACTCCAAGTATGTAGATTACACTCCTCTAAATACTTCACGAGAAAATATTCTCAAAGAAGTACGTCAGACAGAGTTTCAAAATGTCAAAAGGCCACCACCACAGAAGAAAATCAAAGATCATTCCAAATACTATAAATGGCACAAAGGCCATGACCATGAGACTGAAGAATGCCAACAGCTTCGGGACATGATAGAGTCTTTTATCAAAGAAGGCCGTTTACAAAAATACATTACTGTAATCCAGAATAACAATAATCTCGGAAGACAAAGAGAAAGAAGACGTAGCCGCAGCCTTAGACGAAGCCCTACCCCTAGGCAAAGAAGAAGAACCCGCAGTCCTGTCAGGAAGTCTCGAACTTCGCCTCGCCAAGAGAATGGAAGTTGAGACCACGAAAATCAGGATATCCATAACAGGGTTAATAGAACAGATCGATTGGTTAGCACCATCTCCGGAGGATTTACTGGGGGAGGATCTTCCAGTAGCTCCCAGAAGAAAGCACTACGGACTGCGGTATTGAGCGTCTCAGGCTCTACACAGACCTCCTGCCAATGACAATGAAGAACCTATGATCTCCTTCACTGCTAAAGATTATGGTGATATCATCCGAGATCATGACGACCCACTCGTTATATCCGGAATAATATCCAACGCAGAAGTTCGCCATATCTTCGTCGATCAAGGTAGTTCAGCAGACATAATGCTTATGGACGCTTTTCAGAAATTGGAATTCGCTTTGACCGAGTTAACTCCATATGAAGGAGAACTCACGGGATTCTCTAGTGAGAAAATTGCCCCGGTAGGATACTTTGAAATGTTCCTAACTCTCGGGGATAATAGAGTCTATAGAACCATTAAGGTCAGATTTTTGGTCGTGGATTGCGCATCTGCGTATAACATCATCCTAGGACGGCCCACCCTCAACGACATCGCTGCTGTAGTATCTACTGCCCACCTAACCATGAAATTCTTAAACAAGAACAATGAGGCGGTCACGGTTAAGGGCGACCAAATTGCAGCACGCAAATGCTATAACGACAGCCTCAAAATATATAGGGTGCCCCAGAAGGCAAGAACACCTAGGGATGCCTAAGCCTTTGAACAAGTGAACATCCTCATGATTGAGCTGAATGTAAGAGAAGAAGTCCGAGTACTAGGCCTCAACAGCAAGAAGAACTACTGCCGCTCCAACTAGGTGACAAGCCAGACCAAGTCACCCAAATAGGAGTAGCCCTGGAAGAACAAGAGAAATGCCAGCTTATAGAGCTCCTCATGACTGAGCTGGATGTAAGAGAAGAAGTCCGGGTACTAGGCCTCAACCACAAGGAGAACTACTGCCCCTCCAACTAGGTGACAAGCCAGACCAAGTCACCCAAATAGGAGCAGCCCTGGAAGAACAAGAGAAATGCCAGCTTATAGAGCTCCTTCAATGCAACAAGGACCTATTCGCATGGACATCCTCTGATATGCCAGGATTGGACCCCGCCTTCATCTGCCATCATTTATCCATTAAGCAGGACGCTAAGCCGGTCTCCCAAAAGAAGAGAAAGATCGGTCCAAAAAGGCAGCAGATTGTTCAAGAGTTAGTCAAGGAACTGCTCAATGCAGTTTCATCAATGAAGTCTCCTACACCGCATGGCTTTCCAATGTGGTGCTAGTGAAAAAGTCAAACAGAAAGTGGAGAATGTGCGTGGACTATACAGACCTGAACAAGGTATGTCTGAAAGACCCATACCCCCTACCGAATGTCGACAAGTTGGTCGACAACTCATCCGATTTTTGATTATTGTCCTTCATGGATGCCTACTCGGGGTACAACCAAATTCCTATGTACCATGGTGATGAAGAAAAAACTGCCTTCATTACCAAGAAGGCAAGCTACTATTATACCGTCATGTCTTTCGGATTAAAAAATGTCGGAGCCACCTATCAACGCATGATGAACAGGGTTTTTGAAAGCCAAATAGGAAGAATGCTAGAAGTGTACATTGACGACATGATCATCAAGACCCCAGAAAGCGGATCCCATGCCTCCGACCTTGAAGAGGTGTTCGCAGAAGTCAGGAAGCACAATATGAGACTTAACCCTGAGAAATGCGCGTTCGGGGTTCGTGCTGGAAAGTTTTTAGGGTTTATGCTGACAAACCGTGGAATAGAAGCCAACCCGGATAAATATCAGGTGGTGCTTGACATGCACAGCTCCCGGAATATAAAAGAAGTCCAGTAGCTTATAGGTCGGATCGCCGCACTCACACGCTTCCTTGCTAAAGCAGCTCACAAGTCCCTTCTCCTCTTCAAATTATTAAAGAAGGGGACGAGTTTTGCATTGATCCAGGAGTGCGAGGATGCCTTCTCGTCTCTTAAAAGCTTGTTATCATCTCCCCCATATTAAATAGGCCAGAAGTCAGAGAGACGCTATATGTGTACCTCTCTGTTCATGCAGAGGCTGTTAGCTCAGTCCTAATCCGAGAAACTACCAAAGGGCAGAAGCCAGTTTATTTCGTGAGCAGGGTGCTGCTGGGACCCAAACTCCATTATCAGAAAATTAAGAAGATCGCATTTGCTTTAGTTGTCATGGCTAGGAGGCTAAGGCAGTACTTTCAGTGCCATCCGGTAGTTGTTAGGATGGATCAACCGATCCGTCAAATACTGCACAAACCAGACCTTGCAAGGAGGATGATTGCTTAGTCTATTAAGCTTTCTGAGTTTAGAATTTCATATAAACCCAGAATGGCAATCAAGGCACAAGCCCTATCAGACTTTGTAACTGAGCTCACATCGGACCTCGGCATCCGTGAATGGGCCTCTTGGTGCCGGGATAATCCTGGAAAACCCAGAAGGCATTACCGTCGAGAGCTCTCTCAAGTTCGAGTTTCCCACCTCGAACAATCAGGTGGAGTATGAAGCATGCATAGCCGGCTTAAAGATGGCTAAAGAGCTGGGCGCAAGTAAGATCACACTATGTAGTGATTCCCAACTAGTAACCTCCCAGATCTAAGGCGACTACTAAGCTAAAGAGCCCCTCTTGCAGAAATATCTGGCCAAGGTGCAAGGACTCCTAAAAGAATTCGAAACAGTAAAGGTGGAACACATCCCCTGGGAATGAAACTCAAGAGCCGACGTCCTGTCTAAGTTGGCCAATACAAAGAGCCCGGGGAATAACCGATCCGTGGTCCAAGAAACCCTAGTCCAACCATCAATCATGACGGTCTCAATTTCCCAGATTGAGGATTCAGAATCTATATGGATCACTCCCATTTTTAACTACCTACAATCCGGTATCCGACCTGAGGACCCAAAAAAAGCTACCAGGCTAATAAAGACCGCAGTTCGATATACCATCTACGACGGTCGATTATACCGACGAGGATTTTCCTCACCCCTTCTCAAATGCCTAACCCCCAAAGAAGCAGAGTAAGTCCTAGCAAAGGTCCATGAAGGGAATTGCGGACACCACTTGGGAGGCAAGGCCCTGGCACTGAAAGCCCTCAAGGCCGGTTACTACTGGCCCACCATGGAGGCAGACGCAATGGCTCACGTTCAAGTCTGTGACCAATGCCAGCGTCACTCAGATTACTACCATGCTCCACCGGAGGAACTGTCCACGATATCCGTACCCTGGCCATTCTACAGGTAGGGTATGGACATCCTAGGTCCCTTCCCCCAAGCTCCCGGGCAACTGAAATTCTTAGTGGTAGCTATGGACTACTTCACTAAATGGATAGAAGCCGAACCATTGGTCACTATCAACTTGACTAAAATCCAGAAGTTCACTTGGCACCACATCATTACCAGGTTTGGAATCCCGGAGTCCATCGTAACAGACAACGGGACACAGTTTAAAGATAAGGGATTCGAAGAACTGCTCGCTGGGTTGAAAATTAAACACCATTGTAGTGCAGTTGAGAACCCCTGAACAAATGGGCAAGCAGAAGTCGCAAACCGAGTTATTGTCCGTGGCCTTAAAAGAAGACTGGATGAGGCTAAAGGGAATTGGACCGAACAGCTAGACCACGTCCTCTGGGCCTACCGAACTACGCCCCACTCCACCACTGGTGAAACTCCCTTCAGGCTCACTTATGGGTGTGAGGCGATGATTCCGGTAGAAATAGAAGAGCCCAGTTGGCGCCTCCAACATTTCTCAGCAGATCATAACCCCAGCCTAATCAGAGAAGATTTAGATCTCCTGGAAGAAAGGAGATGCATCGCTCACATACGTGATGCCGCCATAAAACAGAGGACGGCTGTAAGCTACAACCTCAAGGTTATCCCTAGAAGATTCCAACCCGGCAACCTTGTACTCTGCCGAGCTGACGTCAGAAGGAAAAATGCCTCCCAGGGGAAGTTGGCCCCAAACTGGGAAGGCCCCTACTGCATCGTAGCTAGCACCGACAAAGGAGCTTACACCATCGAGACATTAACAGGAAAGCCGGTGAAGAACTTCTGGAATGCAGATAAGCTCTGAAAGTACTATAGCTAAAGTGCCTCTTAAGGCCTAGTCTCAATCTACTTCACGCTTAACATGCATGGCAACACTTTGTAAGGACCTTAGTCCTCCTTTTATTTAATAAAGCAAAGTGGCATTTTACTTCACTCTAAGGATGTCCTATACTGGTAGATTAACACAGTCCTCCCGAGAGCGTCTTACGCTAAAAGGTTGTGTAGTAGAAAAATCCCAAGTCTTGGAAAAATTCTCACACTAAACTATGTGCACTAAAGACCCCGGCAAGGACCAATAATGCTAAGGTCGAGCTGGCTCCGAAACACCTCAATGATTGGTGATGGACCCCAGAACCAAGCTTCACTTAAGCCAAAGTCAAGCGGGCTCTGGAACACTTCAATGAATGGTGATGGACCCCAGACAAGGCTATACACCAAAGTCAAAAGGGACTTGCAAAGCCAGGCGAATTGGAAAGTAATTCCAGACATGGTTCCTATCCAATAAGCCGTAAAAGGATTCCCAAGTCTATGAAAGACTTAGAACCCCAGGCAAAGTCTCTATTGTGAAATCCAAGTCTCTTAGGGACACCACAAGTCCACAAAGGACGTTGGACCCCGGACCACGGGTTCTAACACCCACAAATTGCCTAAAGCACAAAACAAAGGACGTTGGACCCAATGTAATCAGTCGACATACAAAACAAAACGAAGATTCATAGCGAAAATAAAATAAATTAAAAACTCCAAAAATCGGAGCAATTGTTCTTAAAAAATCCCACGTAGGGACCAATTAAATTGCCAAAGAAAAAGAGGGCAGCACCAAGTTATAGTTCAATCCCACTTCCCTCTGCTCTTTGCTGACTCTCCCCCGAGTCCTCTTCAGTCAAATCTATCACAAAGGCATTTTCAACACGGGTGGGAACATCCGGGCCACTCGCCACCCCCACGGTAACCAGATTCTCGTCCCAGAAAATCTTGTTCGGGCTAACCTCCTCCAGAGCTAGCTCTACCTCAGGGTTGAAATGCTGGACCTGGGCAATTGCATTGTTAAACTGGTCAACGCCTATGTTATTGCTAATGGCCAGCAAGTCATCACTCTCTTTTTCCAGCATTGCTACCCTGTCTTGAAGTTCAACACATTGCTTCCTTTCAGCGGCAAGTAGAGCCCGAGAGTTGGCAAGCTCCTTCTCAACCTCAACAAACTTCGCTTCTAACTCCTTTTTGCCCTTCCGGACCTCCTCCAGTTGTCATTTTCCCTCGGCTTCAGCTGCTTTCAGCTTATTCTCAGCTCTCTTTTTAAATTCGGCAACTGATCTCTCAAGAAGCCGGGCTTCAGCTGCAGTGCGGAGAGCCAAAGTTTGAAACAAAGACAGGGCCTCAGGAATTTTGCGCTTAGTGATGAGCTTCACAACATCATCACTTAAGAGAATTTCATCAATAAACTTAGAGGGGATTCTATCCCCGGTGATGAGAGGAAAAGGATTCAACCTCTGGCTGGAGTCTCCTTCCACGGCTTTTATTTTGCCTTGCCCCCCTGCCGAGGCACCTTCGATGGCCTTCCTCTTCTTCCCTTGTTGGGTTTGAGCCGCAACCTCAGCCGTCGGTTCTCGTATTACCAGGGGTCGGCCAGTGGCGGGTTGGCTGCAAAAGGTTCCAGCTTGGTTCCTCCTAGCTTTGAAAGCTTGGAGCGCCTCAATCGAATCTCCAGATTTCTTGTTGGCGGCCATATTGTCTGCAAAGGGGAGAAAGGAAATGTTAGAAGCTAGCAGATTACGAATTGCTCAATGTTATAAAAATTACACGCAGATAAAAGGCAACAAAGAAATACATATTTCACTACTAAGAATGGCCCAGAGATGTTCGTCATTTGTGATGTTTAGAATATCTCTACATTTAATAGGGTTAACTTTTGAGCCCCACTCAGTCAGAAACTCAACACATTTAGTATCCCCTTCATTAAGATCTTTCTTCTCCTTTTCAATGGATTCGATGGGGTCATCCCAGGCATACCAGTTCTAGCACAAACAAAATTTTGGTTCCCCGTTATCCTTTAAGTAGAAGGGGCGGATGCCTTTGGCAGCAGTTAACTTGAAGAACTTATACTTCCATTCTTTATAACTGTCCTAGAAGATTTCAAACTCTTTCCTCCCGGACCTTGACTTGACGGACATCCAGGACTGCTGCAAGGCCCCTCCTCCTTGAATACTCCACCACATAAAAAAGTAGAAAAAAAAGCTCTCTTAGTGCACCGGAGGCCAACTACCCTACAGAACCTCTCAAAGGCTAAAATATTACCCCAATCATTTGGGTGAATTTGGGTTGAGGCGGCTTGTAGCGTCCAAAGAACCAATGTTTAGAAATCGGTGAATGGGAGACGGAGATCGTGATCTAGGAAAAGGCCCTCATATAAGAACATGAAGTCCGGACCCTCTTCCCGTTGCATAAACACTCGGTCATCTTGTTCCGAACACAACACTTAGAAATCTCAGTCCCTTAAACCCCTTTCCGTCAACTCCAGATAACCTAAAAGCTCTCTGAGTCTCTCTTCTGAGGCGTATGTGGAAGTGTGGTTCTAAACATCGTTGGTCACCCAGGGGTAAGTGGGCCTCATCGGGGTAAGAATCAGAGGCTCTTCTTCGTTTACCCTCGGTTGCCTTACTACTCTCTTCCTTGCCATTGCTACTCTTTCTTGAAAAGCATCCAACGAGACCGTAAGCTAATATCTAAATCAAGGGTTCTTATTGATTCAGACAAGAGGAAGAAACGAGCGGACCCGATTTGGTTCCGCATTCATCTCTGAGCCCTTGAATCATAACCTCGAAGTTCACGGGGGCAGAAACCCTTCTCGGACTTCCTCGACCGCTTTTCCGACGGCGAGGTGGATGTCTCTCAAGGGGTAAATGAAGTACACACAAACAGGAACATGATAAAAGGCGTACCTTTAAAATACACAAAAGCAAGAGCCTAAGATTTGTTGGGGAAGCAAGTGAATCGCTACAAGCTACCTGGAATCGTACCACCTTGTTCACAGAGCGGGTCGACGAACAGTCTCGCAGAAGATTATTGATGCTCAGAAATAGTAAAAGAAGATATCTTTAAACCCCAATTAAAGAGATGGGATGGTTTAGGGGTACAATCGTCAAGACTGCTTTAGTTTCGAAACACGTCCATTATGGCGTGTGAAATACAAGGCACGTCTACCTTATTAACGCGCGCCACGTGTCTTTCGCAGCTATAATGGCAATCGAAAAGGCAGTTACGTCTCAGGAAACGAAACCGCCCCCTCAGGGAGCCACATTCGTAAACTTTAAACGGACCTAGGAGGTCAGATATATAACTCATTATTTCGTCATGCTGACACAGCCATAAGGTAAGCGTTGGGTGTAACATCCCGAAAGCTGTTCATTCATTTATAAAATGTCATTTTATAATATTCTTGATTTTTAGGAATTTTTCTAGAATTTTACGGAAACGTCGAATATTTTAATATATTCCTCGTTTTGCGTACACACTGGGCTGAGAATTTCTGAGATCAGTGTAACACTCCGAAAATTGATTATTTCATCACCAATAGTCATTTACTAATATTTGTGATTTATGGGAATTTTTCTGAAATTTTACGGAAATGACGAATATTTTAATATATTTTTCGTTTTACGTGAATACGGAACAGAGTCGTGAAAACGACTGTAACGTTTCAAAAACTGGAAAATAACATGACGAATAATCGTTTTACAATATTTTCAATTTTTGAGAATTTTCTGAGAATTTTCCGGAAATGACAAATATTTTAATATATTCCTCGTTTTGCGTGCGTACTGCGCGGAACTGAGAAAATGCGACATTTTCTCTGTGAATCTTGGACTATGGATAAGTCGACGGGGGATCTTACTAAACCCGAGACTTGACACAGTTTACGAGGTTTGCACCATTTTTCGAGAAATCTTAACAGATAAAATAAATTAATACAGCGAAAAATTCATCTGTCAGATTAATTAAATTTCGATTTCTATCAACTGTAACTATTATCTATGGGATAATAGTGTGTAATAAAAATCCTATCACATTATCCTAATGCAATCTACTTTATGTCTAATCCATTCACTTTAATTCAAATTTAATAGTATTTTATTCTAAGCTTTCATGACAAGCTTTGACTCAACCAATTAGCTTCCTTTGGAAGCCAAAATTCTGACCTCCCACTCACACTCTTTCTTTCACGTCTACTGCTGTTTGGAAAAGGGGAGGAATTGGTTTTAATTAACCAAATATCACATTACATCATTTATTCACCCAAAAGCCTATTTCCTTCTTCATTTACGTTCTTCCTCTTCTATTGTCTTCTTCAACATTTCTTTCTTTCTCTCCCACTCACCTCACGGCAGCCCACTTTCCCATTCCCCAACCATCACAAAAACAATACTTGATCATACTTTCTTAATCTCCTACTCATTCTCTTCAACATTTGTGCTTGGAGTTTTCAAGAAAGCTTCCATCTTCAACCTCTTTTCAAGCTTTGAAGGTATGCTTCCATGGTGGAAAAATTTCAGATTTGGACTCCATTTTCGTTTTCTATTTTCACCTTGATTTAATGGCTATCCTCTTCTTCATTTTCACACCATAACCTTGTTCTAACTCATATTGCATTTTCTAGGGTTTTTGGGGCCAAAATCCGAAAATCAAAAGGGGTTCTTGGAAGTGTTCTTGGTTCTTCTTCTTGGTAAGAGGAAGATTAATCCCCCTCAACCTCTTTAGCAACTAGGGACCTTGTATTTAATCTTTGGAAGAAAAATCACATAGTGGTTATTCTTGAATGTGCTTGTAAATTTGCTTACTTGATTGCTACCTTAGTTTAGCTTTGAGAAATGGATTGAATGGTTGTTTAATCATGTATGCTTGTGATTGGAATCCATGTTGGCTTGCTGAAAATTCTGGTTGTTGGACATGCATTGTGTGCCACGGTTTTGGGCTGTTTTGGCTTGGAAAATGCATGGTGAATGATGCTTAATTTTTGATCAATGCATGCTTAATTAAATCAAGTGGTTAATGTTGGTTTAAGTGGAACAAAATTCTGGTTGTGTGACTCCTAAGTGTGCCACGGTTTTGGCTGGAAAATGTGGGGAAATTATGTTAAAATTTTGATCAATGTAAAGCTTAATCAAGACAAGGAATTAAGGGCAAGTTAAGTGGACTACAATCTGAAAAATTTTAGCTAGAAGTCCTATGGTTCTTGGGGCTGTTTTGTGGGCTAAACTTGGATGGAATTTATGTCAAGAATGGTGCTAAGTCAAATTGATGAAAAGAAAATGATAATCTAGTAACTCTTGAGTGCCACGGTTTTGAGGACTTGAATGAGGGAAATGATGACTAAAATTGTGAGATACTAAGACTTGAGTTAATCAAGAAATTAAGTAAAGCTTAATAGAAGATAATTTGTAACATTAATTTTCATAATGAATTATGGTTAAGACTTAGGAAATAAGCAAGAATTGCAAGGTAATCATAGTGATAAAATAAATTGGATCAAGTAACACTTAAATGGGACTAATCATGTGAATATGACTTAATTGAGACCTTGGGAAGGCCACGGCCTCTAAGTGAGATTTGGGCTAAAACTTCATAACCCATAACTTGAATTACAAGTATTTAAAGAGTACAAGAAATTAAGGGTTTCATAAACCTCAATGAGCCAATGAGATAATTATTATAAGACTTGAGGTTACTAGAAGAAAAGAACAAGAGAATGTGAAACTTGGAGAGTTTGGGAAATCCATAATGAACCTAAAATGTGCTTCTTGACTTTAAATTGATGCTATTCTGATGATGGGTTCTCTTGAATGCTAATTTGCATATTTGTACTCTCTTGGCCAATTATGACATATTATGTGATGATTATCATATTTTGAATTATCATCATGACGCATAATATTTTATGCATTGAAATGTCCTATGGACTGTTGTAAGGCCAAGTTGCTTAGGAGATTGAACACACCTTTTGTGCGGGTGCGAATAGACTAGTGTAGGTCTTTAATGACCTTGGGGGCGTCAGGGTGCGGGTTCCTCGCAATAGGCGGTTGGTAGCTCTTCTGCCTATGGGGTAGACCGATGCAAACGCACCGACGATCCGGACCGAGACACTGTCCTATATCGCGATCGAGCGCGGACTGTCTGTACAATGCCATGATGTGCACGTGGAAAATATATATATGTTTATATAGCACAAGGCCTCGGCAGCCGAGATACAGTACACGTCTTCTGATCTTCCTCTCCGACTATTTTGTGTCTAGCTCCATGGAGTAGGATATTGGGCGTCCATGCATATGCATCACATTATCATACATTTATTTATTGATGCTTTTTTTGTATACTATGAATGGTTGATCGCTCTTATTATTATGGACTGGATTTAACTTGCTGGATTTAACGTCTGAATTTAACTCGCTGGATTTAACTCGTCTGGATATTATGACTTATTCATATTCCCTCGTCGATGACTGCCTTTGACTGGTTATCTGTTTAGAAATTTATTTATTGCCTTTACATGCTACGTGGGCGCTATGCGCCGTTCGGTTCTTGGTTGCTGTATTGGTATTGATGGTAGGATATCTTACCTCTTTTCTGTATTGCTATTGTGCACTATTTGTATATACCTTATATTTGTCGAAGACGACGGCAAGGAGGTCGGTGCTACTGAACCTTCGAGCGGGTGGCCGTACCTCGACTAGCATTTGCTTGGAGATGGAGGCGACACGAGATGCCGGTTCTCACCTGCCATATTCGACTACGTCTGGAGTTCTATCTACCCATTCGCGAGATGTGGGGTTCTCGTTTCCACAACCCGCGTGAAGACTCATTTGATTCTACTGCTCGGGCCCCGTCCCGTGCTTCTGTGGTTTCGATGGAAGTTTCCTCTGAGGAGGAAGATCCTGAGGAAATCCCAGAATATGATCCCGAGGAGGATCCTGTAGAGGATCTTGCTACGGTTCCTCCCCATTTGAGGGATTGACATCACTGGTAGCTACTGATGGCTGCTAGTCTTTTATTTTGGGGGCCTGATGTTATTTTTGTCTTATGGGTTGTATATTTTGTTATTCTGGAGTGGTGTTGATGTGTAAATCCATAGGCAGGTATAGTTTTGCTTTTTGGATTGATTCCAGGCTTGTAACTAAAACACCGTTATATTTAAGTATATGTATGTATGTTATTCAGGTGAAATTTCGTTTACTATTTTATTTTATGGTAATTAACATTCCGCATTGTCATCATTATTATAAGAAAAAATATATATATATATATACTTGCTATTTGTACATATTAAAGTATCGTAATTCAACCTTTAATTATTTAAACCGGTCTTAAGAGATTAATTATTTAATTTCCACATTTTATTTTATTTGACAATGTGACGTTCCTCCCGAGAAAAGGGCGTTACATCGTCGTTAATCGAGCCCCTGGTTTATGTTTTCTTTGGGTCTTGTGTGTGAGTCTGTCTTGTTTGTCTTTGTGTGAAATCTCTGTGATTGGCATTCTGAGTGAATACATTTAACTCTCTCCATATGTTTCAGCTTACATAACTTAAGAGAAAGTGAAATGGCGAGAAGTGGAGATATTGCAGCTGCAGTAGAAGCGATGCAGCGGATGGCAGAACTTATTGCGCAGCAAAATGAGCGTGCTGTTCAACAGCAAGAACAATCTGCTCAACAACATGAGGCGACTGCGGATGCGCAGAATTTAGCAGAATTTCGTCGTCACAATCCTCCGCAATTTCAGGGAGAATTTGATCCTGACAAAGCTAGTCTATGGATCAAGGAGCTGGAAAAGGTCTTTCGTGGCATGAACTGTGCCGAAGACAAGAAGGTGAATTATGCTACTTTCATGCTTACGGGCAATGCCGAAAACTGGTGGAACGGAGCTCAGAAAGCATTGGAAGCCGCAGGAACTGATATCACCTGGGAAATGTTCAAGAACAAGTTTTTGGACAAGTATTTTCCTGCAAACGCGAGACATGCAAAGGAGCTGGAATTCCTCAACTTGCGACAAGGAGGTATGACCGTCAGCGAGTATGCAGCTAAATTTGAGAACTTGGAGCAATTTTCTACACACTACCAACACCAAACCAAAGAAGTCTGGAAGTGTTGGAAATTCACCGAAGGACTGAGATATGAGGTGAAGAAAGCCGTCATCACTCTGAAGATGAAGGTATTCTCAGAATTGCTAGACACGTGCTGTGAAGTTGAAGCCTTGGAACGGGCTAAAGACTCGAGAAACAAGAACTTCGGACCTACTAGGTTCCAAAGAGGTGGAAGCAGTGGTTCAAACCGCTTTCAGAAGAAACCTTATTCCCGACCGGTGGGAAATCAGCAACAATTTGGTGGAGGTTCTACTGGGAACCGATCTGGTCAGAATATGACACGTTCTTCTAAGTGCCTGAAGTGTGGAAAAGATCATCCTACGAGGGAGTGCACCATCAAAGGAGTCATCTGTTTCCGATGTGGCAAACCAGGTCACATATCTAGAGACTGCAATCAAACGAAGGCTGAACCATCACCAATGCGACTCGAGCCAAGAAACCGCAAGCCGGAGGTCGAGTTTACACTATGAGCGGAGCCGAAGCTTCGAATCCGAAGACTTGATTCAAGGGAAGGCACCATAGGAGGTAATCTTTTAAAAGTACTTGTATGACTCTGGGGCAACCCATTCTTTCATATCTTATGACCGTGTGCTACGACTTGGCTTATCCGTGTCTCCGAACTACCTTTTGAGTTGATTTGTTTCAACCTCTACCGATAAACCCGTAGTTACTACCAAATTCTGTCTAAAATGTCCTCGATTGTTGAAGGTCGCGTCTTTTCTCGTTGATCTAATCTGCCTACCTTTATCACGCTTAGATATAATCTTGGGAATGGACTGGTTGTCTTCTAACCATGTTATGTTAGGACTGTTCCCGGAAAACCATAGTCTTTCCCGTGGATGAGAATTCTAGATACTTGACGGCCAACCAAGCGCGAGCTCTCTTGAAAGAAGGAGCTCGGGGATACATGCTTGCTATCTTCTTTGAGAATCGAGATTGGGCCGACTTGAGCACTATTCCCGTAGTGAGGGAATTCTCCGAAGTCTTTCCGGAAGAAGTGCCCGGATTACCACCAACTCGTGAGATAGAGTTTGCTATTGATCCGTGCACGGAGCTGGTCCTGTGTCTATAGCACCCTATCGGATGTCACCAACGAAACGCGAGCTTAAGAAACAGCTGGAAGAGCTTTTGGAGAAGCAGTTCGTCCGACCAAGTGTATCACCTTGGGGAGCGCCTGTGTTATTAGTTAGGAAAAAGGACGGTACTTCAAGATTATGCGTGGACTACAGGCAATTGAACAAGTTGACGATCAAGAACAAGTATCCTCTCCCGAGAATTGACGATTTGATGGACCAACTGAAGGGAGCAGTGGTATTTTCGAAGATCGATTTGAGATCTGGGTATCATCAGATAAGAGTGAAAACAGAGGATGTACCCAAGACTGCTTTTCGTACCCGATACGGTCATTACGAGTATCTTGTGATGCCGTTTTGGCGTGACGAATGCACCTGCTATCTTCATGGATTACATGAACCGCATCTTTCGTCCGTACTTGGATAGGTTTGTTGTCGTCTTCATTGATGACATCCTGATATATTCTTAGAATCAGGAGGATCATGCTGAACATCTCAGCATAGTTCTTCAAATTTTGAAGGAGAAAGAGCTGTATGCAAAACTATCGAAGTGTGAGTTTTGGCTTGACGAAGTGAAGTTTTTGGGCCATGTGATCTCAAAGGAAGGAATCACGGTAGATCCGTCAAAAGTAGAGGCAGTGTTACAATGGGAACAGCCAAAGTCTGTAACGGAGGTTCGTAGCTTCGTGGGCTTAGCTGGATATTACAGGAGATTCATTGAAGGATTTTCCAAAATTGCTTGGACCGCTCACCCGATTGACAAAGAAGAATCAGACTTTTGAATGGACTGATAGCTGCGAGCAGAGTTTCCAAGGATTGAAGGAACGACTCACTACTTCACCAGTATTGGTATTACCTGATCCGAATGAGCCATTCGAGGTGTATTGTGATGCTTCGTATCAAGGGTTGGGATCTGTCCTTATGCAACACAAAAAAGTGGTGGCCTATGCTTCGCGACAGTTGCGAGTGCACGAGAAGAACTACCCGACACACGATTTAGAGTTGGCAGCTGTGGTCTTTGCTCTAAAGATATGGAGATATTTCCTTTATGGAGCAACGTTCAACGTCTTCAGTGACCATAAGAGCTTGAAATACTTATATGATCAGAAGGAGCTGAATATGAGACAGCGGAGATGGCTAGAATTCCTGAAGGATTACGACTTTCAGTTGTTGTATCATCCTGGCAAGGCAAATGTCGTGGCTGACGCCTTAAGTAGAAAGACTATCAGTGTTTCTGCTTTGATGATCAAGGAAAAGGAACTCATCGAACAATTTAGAGATGTGTGGTCGTTTGTAGAGTTGAAACCGGGAGAAATCGCATGAATATGGTTACCATCTCAAGCGAGCGATGGAAGATATCCAGAAAAGCGAGAAAGCCGATGAATTTTTGCAAGAAGTGCGAGAGCGATAAAGCAAGGCAAAGAAACAGAGTTCAAAGAAGGAATGGATGGAATTCTAAGATTTCGGGAAAGAATTTGTATTCCTCGTGACCAAGAGCTTAGACAATATATTGTGGATCACGCTCACACGAGCAAGTGAATATGCACCCGTGCATAACAAAGATGTACCAGGATTTGAAGAAGTTGTTTTGGTGGCATGGACTGAAAAGTGACGTTACTAGATATGTATCGACTTGCCTAGTCTGTCAGAAAGCAAAAGTGGAACACCAACGACCTGCTGGATTGCTGCAACCATTGTCTATTCCTGAATGGAAATAGGACAGCATTGCAATGGATTTCGTTGTGGGGTTACCTAAGACAAGAATAGGACATGACTCGATATGGGTAATAGTTGACCGACTTACAAAGTCTGCTCATTTCCTCCCGATTAACATAAGGTACGGTTTGGAGAAACTGACCCGACTGTATATTGGAGAAATCGTCAGATTGCATGGTATACCTACGAGTATAGTTTCGGATAGAGATCTGAGGTTTACTTCAAAGTTTTGGCAGAGTTTGCAAGCATCATTGGGAACGAAATTGCGCCTAAGCTCGGCGTATCATCCGCAAATCGATGGTCAATCGGAAAGAACGATCCAATCTCTAGAAGATTTGCTTAGAGCTTGTGCCATTGAACAGACTGGAGGTTGGGATCAGATCTTACCATTAATAGAGTTCACTTATAATAACAGTTACCATTCGAGTATAGGGATGGCACCCTATGAAGCTCTATATGGAAGACGGTGTCGAACACCATTGTGTTGGTACCAAGACGGAGAGCGTCTTACGATTGGGCGATATCATTCAACAGACTAACTGAGAAAGTTAAGATGATTCAAGAAAAGATGAAGACTGCTCAGAGCCGGCAAAAGAGTTATGCCGATAAGAGAAGGAAACCTCTTGAGTTCGAAGAAGGTGAGCACGTATTCTTGAAAGTCACACCCACGACTGGGGTCGGCCGGGCTTTGAAATCTAGAAAACTCACTCCAAAGTTCCTTGGACCTTACCAAATTCTTCGCCGTGTAGGTCTAGTAGCTTACCAAATAGCCTTACCTCCCATTCTTTCAAACATACACAATGTTTTCCATGTGTCACAGATTCGTAAGTATTTGCCTGATCTAAGTCATGTGATAGCACCAGACACGTACTTTGAAAGAGAACTTAACCTATGAGGCACCTCCCGTGAGAATCGAGGATCGACGGATAAAGCAACTTCGAGGCAAGGAAATTCCATTAGTGAAGGTGATATGGAATGAAGCAACTGGTGATGCTACTTGGGAATTAGAAGACAAGATGAAGGAGCTGTTGGTGTATGCCCTAGAGGCTAATACATTTTCTGTATTTACATATATTCTATTATGCTATTTTATATATGAGGCATTTCATTTATTGTGTTCTTTTTTTGATAAACATAATAAAGTCCTTAGAATAGTAAGTTTGATGCCATAGGACATCAAGTGGATGACTTGATCGTGAGATTCTTTTGGTTACAACACTATTCTTAAATGTCCCTAGTCAAGTATTATTGTTAATTAGGACAACAATAATACATTGAGACTAGTATGTGTAGAGACTGATGACCGCATCTCACGGGTCATGGATATGAGATATCAAGTCTTCACATTGGTACATATTAGAGTAATGATGTACTTGGATGACCCACCATGAGAACGCTACATGGATCGTTACGTGAGTGTCATGCGATTCTCATAGTGATAATGGTGTTTGTGGTCCTTTGACCTCGAAATCACTACGATTCCTACATGAGGAGTTATGTGTTTTAATGCCATCAAACGTCATCTCGTAACAAGGTGATTATAAAGTTGGTTATTGGACATACCGCAAATCATGCGAGAGGATGTGAGTGACCTAGATGGAATTTGTCACTCCTACATAACAGAGCGATATCTTCGGGCCCCGATTGAGTGAGACTGCGAAATGCATGGCCATGCTCAAATGAGTCAATATGAGATATTGATCTCATTTATTGTTACAAAGTCTACTCGAGTATCGAAACGAATGATTGGACTATACAAGGGTGACGCATTCCATGCCTTGTGTTCAATCTAGATATCTTGACAAAGGGACTAAACGACACGTAAACATTAGTCACGTAAAGGTTATGTCAAATCAACGACATTCTTATTACTTGGGTAGCAGACGATGTGTTGTTAGATACACATCGCTTGTAATATTAAAATGAGATTTTAATATTACGCCAACGTAATAAGAACCTGCAGGTCGCACACTTAGAACAGACTAAATTGGAGCAATAAGGATCCAAGTTGGACTCGGATTCAATTGTGGGCCTAACTCATGACAGATGGGTTTTAGGGTTGCACACCTTACCTTTTGCTTACGCTCACACTCACTTAAGGCAGCCACTATTATAAATAGTACTGTTAAGGGGGCTGCTATAGATGTTACATCATAACCCTAGCCGCACCTAAGAAAGTGAGTGAGAGACAAAGTGAAAGGTTCTTCTCTTCTATTCACAACTAGCACCGCGAAACAGGCGTGACTCCTTTTGCAAGTCCGTTTCGTGTGGATACCGCAGAAACATCGTCGCTATTACTGTGTTGGTGATTCACCTCGCTTGTGGTTTTCACGCTTCAAGAGGTAAATTTTAAAAACTCGGATTATGGACTTTTCGCATGGATCCTGAGTGGGAATCCTATTATTCCGCTGCGAGATATTTTGATCCGCAATTCCCAACAGTGGTATCAGAGACACTTGCGAAACTATGATTCGATTTTTCTCGCTTTTCTTGTTATATGCGATAACATGATTCGTTGCTTTCCTTTCATAAAAGATATGATCTTTATATGTTATTTCTGAAATCGAAATAATGCTGTATGAAACCGTGTTCTGTTTTATTTGTTGTTTACGAAACATGTTGATGTTTTTGAAACCATGAAGATGTTCATATAATTCTACGAAAACGGTTTTGAATGCTTTCTGTTTTTGCATTTTTCTGATATCTATATATGTGATATGTATGATTCTGCGAAAACAGTTTTGAATGCTTTCTGTTCTTGCGTTTTTCTGATATCTGTATATGTGATATGTATGATTCTGTGAAAAATGATTATGAATGCGATATACACAGCAGCGCGACACAAGGTTTTGGAAACCTTGTTTTCGTTTTGCGACGGCTATGAAGCTTCCTCGTGACATGAAGTGTTCATGTCTTCATGAATTCTGGAAACCCTGTTTCTGGATAGGTGATGGCGGCTTTGAGTTACCCCTGCGGCACATGAAGCGTTCATGTGTTTGTGGGCCTTAGGGTTCAAATGTTGTTGCCCTAGCCGTCATGGAGGCAGAAGGGGTCCAACTCGAATTTTTATGCTATTTTGGTTATTTTAAATACGACCTGCGTGTCGTGCCTTTCTCTCTACATTCTGATTGTACATTCTCTTCTCATCTAACTCCCCTCGAATGTAAAAGAGGTTTCTATAATGTAATCATCATGTGGAGACAAGGAGATGGCATCAAGTGAGGACGTTGGTGGGAGACGCTTGGTGAAGCTGGCTTTTTTAAAGCTAATCTCATAGAGGCCATAACCATGTCACATTTATTATTTGCTTTATATGTATGAGATGCATGGATGATGTTTATGGTATGTTAAACAAGTTTAATAAATGGTGAGATCTAATAATAAAATTCCCTCAAAGAAAATATTAAGTCATTATGTGATGCCTTCCAATGCGTGGCACTCATCAAGACTAATATCGATTAAGTGTAGGTCTACCAAAGCAGGGTGCCTTTATCTATATTAGTAAGATGCGATGGGATAAGAGTAATATCCAAATGCCAACCATTGGGTCTGACTTAACTAGGCCATTTCAATAGGATTGAAGGCTTAAAGGCATGAAGTTGGGCTTTAGTCCATTAGATGGATTAGAATAAGTGTTATTCACCCAACTATCCAAGAGTTGCATGTGATGTAATTGGAAAGAGTTTCCTACCTAAATAACCGAATTTTGGGCGATCAGCCAAAGCTGACTCAAAGCTAGGTAAAATATGGATCTTGGCCCACTAGGAAATCTTTCGATGGGATTTTCCGAGTCAATGTTGAGGTCATTGACTTGAATAAAATAGTGGGAGGCATATTTAATTAAAAGACCTCATTAAATATGTTTATGGCATGATACTTATATTTTTGCATGTTTCTGTTAATAGATAACCATGGCAACAAACACTTCGGGTACTTTATCATTGCGATCCGTCCTTGAGAAGGACAAGTTGTCTGGAACAAATTTTCTAGACTGGTACAGGAATTTGAGGATTGTCCTCAAGCAAGAGAAAAAGCTGTATGTTTTGGAACAGTCTATTCCTGAGCCACTTGCTGCTAATGCCCCTAGAACTGAAAGAGGTGCTTATAAGAAGCATCAAGATGATGCCTTGGACATTGGATGTCTAATGCTGGCCACCATGAACTCTGAGCTCCAAAAGCAACATGAGAACATGGATGCATACGATATGATCGTACACCTTAAGAAGCTCTATCAAGAGCAGGCCGGCATGAGAGATTCGAGGTCTCTAAAGCACTGTTTCAAAGGCAAGCCGGTAGAAGGAAGCCCCGTTGGTGCTCATGTACTTAAGATGATTGGGTACATTGAAAACCTAGAGAGACTGGGTTTTCCTTTGGGCCAAGAGTTGGCCATCGACTTAGTCCTCGCAATCGTTGCTTGGAAAGTTTCACCAATTTGTCATGAACTACAACATGAATGAGATTGACAAATCACTACCAGAGTTGCTAGGCATGTTGAGAATCGCCGAGCGTAACATCAACAAAGGTAAAGGGAAGGCCATAATGATGGTCCAAAAGAATAAGGGCAAGAAACAAAGAGAAAAAGCCCAAGGACAACCGGAAGGGCAAGGGCAAAGACAAGTCCAAGCCTAGCACTTCTAGCTTGAAACCAAGGGTGGAGTGGCTAAGGAAGGTACATGCTTCCATTGCGGTCGACCGGACATTGGAAGAGGAACTGTGCCAAGTTCCCGGAGGAGCTCAAAAGAAGAAGGGAAGTGAGACTTCCACTTCGGTATTTTTGTTATTGAAGTCAATTTATCTACTTCGCATCATGGGTATTAGATACTTGGATGTGGATCTCACATTTGTGTAAATGTGCAGGATCTAAAGAGCAAGAGACCATTGACGAAGGGCGAAGTCGACCTACGAGTTGGAAATGGAGCAAAAGTTGCTGCATTAGTCGTAGGGACTTATTTATTATCTCGCCCACTTGGGCTTGTAATAGAGTTAGAGAACTGCTATTTTGTGCCCGCTATTAGTAGGAATATCATTTCTGTTTCTTGTTTGGACAAGAAAGGTTTTTCTTTATAATAAAGGACAAGTGTTGTTCTATTTATATGAATGATATTTTTTATGGTAGTGCACAATTGAGTAATGGACTTTATGTACTTGATCTCGAAACGCCCATTTATAACATAAATACAAAGAGGTTTAAATCAAACGATCTGAACCCAACTTTTCTCCGGCATTGTCGTTTGGGCCACATAAATGAGAAATGCATCTCCAAACTCCATAAAGATGGATTCTTGGACTCATTTGATTTCGAATCATATGAGATATGTGAATCTTGTTTATTAGGGAAGATGACAAAGGCCCCATTCACTTTGGACAAGGTGAAAGGGCTAGTGATCTTTTAGGCCTTATACATAGTGATGTATGTGGGCCACTAAACACAATCGCTAGAGGTGGTTTTCAATACTTCATTACATTTACTTGATGATTTCAGAGATATGGATTTGTATATCTTATGAAGCACAAATCGAATCCTTTGAAAAGTTCAAAGAGTTCAAGAATGAAGTACAAAACCAACTTAGCAAAAGAATTAAAATCCTTCGATCGATCGAGGAGGTGAATACTTAAGCCAACAGGTTTGATGATCATCCGAAAGAGTGTGGGATAATATCTCAACTCACTCCTCCCGGAACACCACAATGGAATGGTGTTTCCGAAAGGAGGAATCGACTTTGTTGGACATGGTCCGATCCATGATGAGTCATGCGGACCTTCCAGGCTCCTTCCGGGGACATGCTCATTAACAGCAGCTTTCACACTTAACCGTGTTCCATCTAAGACGGTTCAACGACACCATATGAGATATGGACCGGGAGACGGCCCAAGATGTCTTTCATGAAGATTTGGGGTTGCGAAGCTTATGTGAAACGTCAAGTTTCGATAAGCTTGGCCCTAAATCGATAAATGCTTCTTTGTGGGGTATCCAAAGGAAACCAAGGGATACTTTTTCTATAATCCTACCGAGGGCAAAGTGTTTGTCGCACGGACACCGTGTTTCTAGAAAGGAGTTTATCTCCAAAGGAACTAGTGGGAGAAAAGTAGAACTTGAAGAAGTTCAAGTTTCACAAAGCAAAGAATGAACCAATGGTGGAAATAGAGCGCCTCCACAAAATGTTGTGGAACAAGAACCTCGCTCTAGTAGCACAAGACCCGCGTAGGTCTAACAGATACGTCATCAACCAGAGAGATATGGATTTCTCATGACCCAACAAGGTGACATATTGCTCATGGATCAAGATGAGCCTGTGACTTACCAGGAAGCCATTATTGGCGCGAGACCGAGAAATGGCTTGAGGCCATGAGATCTCGAAATGGATTCCATGTATGCCAACCAGGTATGGACCTTGGTTGACCCACCAAGGGGTAAAACCCATTGGGTGCAAGTGGGTTTTCAAGAAGAAAACCGACATGGATGGTAATGTGCATACCTTTAAGGCGCGATTGGTGGCTAAAGGTTTCAAACAAATTCATGGTGTAGACTATGATGAGACTTTTTCCCCGGGCCATTGCGATGCTTAAATCCGTTCGGATCTTGCTTGTCATTGCAAAGATACCATGATTATGAAATCGGCAAATGGATGTCAAAACTGCTTTCCTTAATGGAAATCTTCTCGAAGATGTGTACATGACACAACCCGAGGGTTTTGCCACTCCGCAGGATGCTAGAAAAGTATGCAAGTTGCAACGATCTATTTATGGATTAAAGCAAGCTTCCGTAGAAGTTGGAATCTTCGTTTTGATGATACAATCAAACAGCTTTGGTTTCATCAAGAATGAAGAAGAATCTTGTGTCTACAAGAAGGTTAGTGGGAGCACAGTTGTCTTTCTAGTATTGTATGTAGATGACATACTACTAATTGGAAATGACATCCCTACCCTACAATCTGTAAAGACTTGGTTAGGGAAGTGCTTTTCTATGAAGGACTTGGGCGAAGCCACCTATGTATTAGGTATCGGGATCTATAGAGATAGATCACCGAGACTGCTTGCCTAAGTCGAGTACATACATAGACAAAGTGTTAAGACGATTTAACATGCATGAATCCAAGAAAGGACTCTTGCCTATGTCACATGGTGTAAGCTTATCTAAGGCTCAATCCCTTCCACCCGGATGAGAGGGATCGCATGAGCAAGATTCCATATGCATCCGCAATTGGATCTATCATGTATGCCATGTTATGTACTCGACCGGACATCTCGTATGCTTTGAGCATGACGAGTAGGTACCGATCGATCCCTGAAAGTCACCGGATCGTTATCAAGAACATCCTTAAGTACTTAAGAAGGACTAAGGATTCGTTCTTGGTATATGGAGGCGAAGAAGAGCTAGTCGTAAAGGTTACACCGATGCTAGCTTTCAAACCGATAAGGACGACTCCGATCGCAATCGGGTTATGTTTTTTGCCTAAATGGTGGGGTGTGAGTGGAAGAGTTCAAAGCGGGAGACGATCGCCGATTCTACCACGTAGGCCGAGTATATTGTCGCCTCCAATGCAAAGAAAGGAGGCCGTTTGGATCGGGAAGTTCATTACCGAACTTGGCACTATTCCTAGCATTGTGGACCCAATGGACCTCTATTGTGATAACAATGGAGCCATTGCACAAGCTAAGGAGCCTAGATCTCACTAGCGATCCAAACATATACTTAGGCGCTTCCATCTCATTCGAGAGATCATCGATAGAGGAGATGTGAAGATATGCAGAGTACCAACAGATGATAACATTGCTGATCCACTGACGAAGCCTCTCTTGCACATGAGAAGCATGAGGGTCACACTAGGTCTTTAGGCATTAGATATATGCCTGATTGGCTCTAGTGCAAGTGGGAGATTATTGGTGTATGCCCTAGAGGCTAATACATTTTCTGTATTTACATATATTCTATTATGCTATTTTATATATGAGGCATTTCATTTATTGTGTTCTTTTTTGATAAACATAATAAAGTCCTTAGAATAGTAAGTTTGATGCCATAGGACATCAAGTGGATGACTTGATCGTGAGATCCTTTTGGTTACAACACTATTTTTAAATGTCCTAGTCAAGTATTATTGTTAATTAAGACAACAATAATACATTGAGACTAGTATGTGTGAGACCGATGACCGCATCTCACGGGTCATGGATATGAGATATCAAGTCTTCACATTGGTACATATTAGAGTAATGATGTATTTGGGACCGACCCACCATGAGAACGCTACATGGATCGTTACGTGAGTGTCATGTTTATTCTCATAGTGATAATGGTGTTTGTGGTCCTTTGACCTGAAATCACTACGATTCCTACATGAGGAGTTATGTGTTTTAATGCCATCAAACGTCATCTGTAACAAGGTGATTATAAAGTTGGTTATTGGACATACCGCAAATCATGCAGAGGGATGTGAGTGACCTAGATGGAATTTGTCACTCCTACATAACAGGAGCGATATCTTCGGGCCCCCTGATTGAGTGAGACTGCGAAATGCATGGCCATGCTCAAATGAGTCAATATGAGATATTGATCTCATTTATTGTTACAAAGTCTACTCGAGTATCAGGAAACGAATGATTGGACTATACAAGGGTGACGCATTCCATGCCTTGTGTTCAATCTAGATATCTTGACAAAGGGACTAAACGACACAGAAACATTAGTCACAGAAAGGTTATGTCAAATCACTGACATTCTTATTACTTGGGTAGCAGCGATGTGTTGTTAGATACCGCTCACTGCTTGTAATATTAAAATGAGATTTTAATATTACTGCCAACGTAATAAGAACTTGCAGGGTCGCACACTTAGAACAGACTAAATTGGAGCAATAAGGATCCAAGTTGGACTCGGATTCAATTGTGGGCCTAACTCATGACAGATGGGTTTTAGGGTTGCACAGCTTACCTTGCTACTGCTCACACTCACTTAAGGCAGCCACTATTATAAATAGTACTGTTAAGGGGGCTGCTATAGATGTTACATCATAAACCTAGCCGCACCTAAGAAAGTGAGTGAGAGACAGTGAAAGGTTCTTCTCTTCTATTCTTAGCTAGCACCGCAAAACAGAGGTGTGACTCCTTTTGCAAGTCTGTTCGTGTGGATACCGCAGAAACATCGTCGCTATTACGGTGTTGGTGATTCACCTCGCTTGTGGTTTTCACGCTTCAAGAGGTAAATTTTAAAAACTCGGATTATGGACTTTTCGCATGGATCCTGAGTGGGAATCCTATTATTCCGCTGCGAGATATTTTGATCCGCAATTCCCAACAGGAGCAACATCCTGAATTGTTTTGAGGTATGTAAATTTCGAGGACGAAATTTCTTTTTAGTTGGGGAGTGTTGTAACATCCCGAAAACTGTTCATTCATTTATAAAATGTCATTTTATAATATTCTTGATTTTTAGGAATTTTTCTAGAATTTTACGGAAACGTCAAATATTTTAATATATTTCTCGTTTTGCGTACACACTGGGCTGAGAATTTCTGAGACCGGTGTAACACTCCGGAAATTGATTATTTCATCACCAATAGTCATTTCCTAATATTTGTGATTTATGAGAATTTTTTTGGAATTTTACGGAAATGACGAATATTTTAATATATTCTTCGTTTTGCGTGAATACGGAACAGAGTCGTGAAAACGACTGTAACGTTTCAAAAAATGGAAAATAACATGACGAATAATCGTTTTACAATATTTGCAATTTTTGAGAATTTTCTGAGAATTTTCCGGAAACGATAAATATTTTAATATATTCCTCGTTTTGCGTAAGCGTCTTGCGAATCGAGAAAATGCGACATTTTCTCAGTGAATCTTGGACTATGGATAAGTCGACGGGGATCTTACTAAACCCGAGACTTGACACAGCTTTACGAGGTTCGCACCATTTTTCGAGAAATCTTAACGGATAAAATAAATTAATACAAATGAAAAATTCATCTGTCGGATTAATTAAATTTCGATTTCTATCAACCGTAACTATTATCTATGGGATAATAGTGTGTAATAAAAATCCTATCACATTATCCTAATGCAATCTACTTTATATCTAATCCATTCACTTTAATTCAAATTTAATAGTATTTTATTCTAAGCTTTCATGACAAGCTTTGACTCAACCAATTAGCTTTCTTTGAAAGCCAAAATTCTGACCTCCCACTCACACTCTCTCTTTCACGTCTGCTGCTGTTTGGAAAAGGGGAGGAATTGGTTTTAATTAACCAAATATCACATTACATCATTTATTCACCCAAAAGCCTATTTCCTTCTTCATTTACGTTCTTCCTCTTCTATTGTCTTCTTCAACATTTCTTTCTTTCTCTCCCACTCACCTCACGGCAGCCCACTTTCCCATTCCCCAACCATCACAAAAACAATACTTGATCATACTTTCTTAATCTCCTACTCATTCTCTTCAACATTTGTGCTTGGAGTTTTCAAGAAAGCTTCCATCTTCAACCTCTTTTCAAGCTTTGAAGGTATGCTTCCATGGCTGGAAAAATTTCAGATTTGGACTCCATTTTTGTTTTCTATTTTCACCTTGATTTAATGGCTATCCTCTTCTTCATTTTCACACCATAACCTTGTTCTAACTCATATTGCATTTTCTAGGGTTTTGGGGCCAAAATCAAAATCAAAAGGGGTTCTTGGAAGTGTTCTTGGTTCTTCTTCTTGGTAAGAGGAAGATTAATCCCCCTCAACCTCTTTAGCAACTAGGGACCTTGTATTTAATCTTTGGAAGAAAAATCACATAGTGGTTATTCTTGAATGTGCTTGTAAATTTGCTTACTTGATTGCTACCTTAGTTTAGCTTTGAGAAATGGATTGAATGGTTGTTTAATCATGTATGCTTGTGATTGGAATCCATGTTGGCTTGCTGAAAATTTTGGTTGCTGGACATGCATTGTGTGCCACGGTTTTGGGCTGTTTTGGCTTGGAAAATGCATGGTGAATGATGCTTAATTTTTGATCAATGCATGCTTAATTAAATCAAGTGGTTAATGTTGGTTTAAGTGGAACAAAATTCTGGTTGTGTGACTCCTAAGTGTGCCACGGTTTTGGCTGGAAAATGTGGGGAAATTATGTTAAAATTTTGATCAATGTAAAGCTTAATCAAGACAAGGAATTAAGGGCAAGTTAAGTGGACTAAAATCTGAAAAATTTTAGCTAGAAGTCCTATGGTTCTTGGGGCTGTTTTGTGGGCTAAACTTGGATGGAATTTATGTCAAGAATGGTGCTAAGTCAAATTGATGAAAAGAAAATGGTAATCTAGTAACTCTTGAGTGCCACGGTTTTGAGGACTTGAATGAGGGAAATGATGACTAAAATTGTGAGATACTAAGACTTGAGTTAATCAAGAAATTAAGTAAAGCTTAATAGAAGATAATTTGTAACATTAATTTTCATAATGAATTATGGTTAAGACTTAGGAAATAAGCAAGAATTGCAAGGTAATCATAGTGATTAAATAAATTGGATCAAGTAACACTTAAATGGGACTAATCATGTGAATATGACTTAATTGAGACCTTGGGAAGGCCACGGCCTCTAAGTGAGATTTGGGCTAAAACTTCATAACCCATAACTTGAATTACAAGTATTTAAAGAGTACAAGAAATTAAGGGTTTCATAAACCTCAATGAGCCAATGAGATAATTATTATAAGACTTGAGGTTACTAGAAGAAAAGAACAAGAGAATGTGAAACTTGGAGAGTTTGGGAAATCCATAATGAACCTAAAATGTGCTTCTTGACTTTAAATTGATGCTATTCTGATGATGGGTTCTCTTGAATGCTAATTTGCATATTTGTACTCTCTTGGCCAATTATGGCATATTATGTGATGATTATCATATTTTGAATTATCATCATGACGCATAATATTTTATGCATTGAAATGTCCTATGGACTGTTGTAAGGCTAAGTTGCCTAGGAGATTGAACACACCTTTTGTGCGGGTGAGAATAGACTAGTGTAGGTCTTTAATGACCTTGGGGGCGTTGGGGTGCGGGTTCCTCGCAATAGGCGGTTGGTAGCTCTTCTGCCTGTGGGGTAGACCGATGCAAACGCACCGACGATCCGACCGAGACACTGTCCTATATCGCGATCGAGCGCGGACCGTCCTCATACAATGCCATGATGTGCACGTGGAAAATATATATATGTTTATATAGCACAAGGCCTCGGCAAGCAGTAGAGATACGACACGTCTCCTGATCTTCCTCTCCGAGTGTTTTGTGTCTAGCTCCATGGAGTAGGATATTGGGCGTCCATGCATATGCATCACATTATCATACATTTATTTATTGATGCTGTTTTGTATACTATGAATGGTTGACTGCTCTTATTATTATGGACTGCCTGGATTTAACTGCCTGAATTTAACTGTGTGGATATTATGACTTATTCATATTCCCTGTCGATGACTGCCTGACTGGTTATCTGTTTAGAAATTTATTTATTGCCTTTACATGCTACGTGGGCGCTATGCGCCGTTCGGTTCTTGGTTGCTGTATTGGTATTGATGGTAGGATATCTTACCTCTTTTCTGTATTGCTATTGTGCACTATTTGTATATACCTTATATTTGTTGAAGACGACGGCAAGGAGGTCGGTGCTACTGAACCTTCGAGCGGGTGGCCGTACCTCGACTAGCATTTGCTTGGAGATGGAGGCGACACGAGATGCCGGTTCTCACCTGCCATATTCGACTACGTCTGGAGTTCTATCTACCCATTCGCGAGATGTGGGGTTCTCGTTTCCACAACCCGCGTGAAGACTCGTTTGATTCTACTTGCTCGGGCCCCGTCCCGTGCTTCGTGGTTTCGATGGAAGTTTCCTCCGAGGAGGAAGATCCCGAGGAAATCCCGAGAATATGATCCCGAGGAGGATCCCGTAGAGGATCTTGCTACGGTTCCTCCCCATTTGAGGGATTGACATCACCGGTAGCTACCGATGGTCGCTAGTCTTTTATTTTGGGGGCCTCGATGTTATTTTTGTCTTATGGGTTGTATATTTTGTTATTCTCGGGTGGTGTTGATGTGTAAATCCATAGCGGTATAGTTTTGCTTTTTGGATTGATTCCAGTGCTTGTAACTAAAATACCGTTATATTTAAGTATATGTATGTATGTTATTCAGTGAAATTTCGTTTCTTCGTTTTATTTTACTTAATTAACATTCCACATTGTCATCATTATTATAAGAAAAAAATATATATACTGCTATTTTTACATATTAAAGTATCAGGTAATTCAACCTTTAATTATTTAAACCGGGTCTTAAGAGATTAATTATTTAATTTTCACATTTTATTTTATTTGACAATGTGACGTTCCCTCCAGAAAAGGGGCGTTACATTGGGCTTACCACGGGCCACGTGAGGCGGAGAGTAAGAAAGTAAAATACGATGGAAAAAAGAAACAAAATAAAGCGAACACCAGATGAAGTTCATAATCTGCTAAGTTTTTATTAATCACTTCTCATTCCATACATCATCTTACATCTACAAGAGAAAAAAAAGAAAAAATTGAAAAATGGAATGTATAATGAAAGAGCATCAGTCTCTGAGGAAAACCCCAGGAATGAAGTGGAGCAGGAACCCCATCTCTCTGAGGAAGGATCTGACACGTCCGTAAGAGAGCTTTAGGACGAGACGCCATGGCAGGAGCACCTCATCGTGCTGCCACATTCAGAGTCACATCCACAATTCTTCCATTCTCTTCCCCAGAACGGACTGAAGCCACACCAATTTCTTCTTCCCTACCTCATTCACTATGATAATAAAGACAGACCCTGGTCATCTCATCAGAGTAGGTCTAGGAAAGGAAGTCGTCTCAGGTTGCTCCAAGAGGGTTTTCCTTACCTGTGGCCCGGCATTACTGCATATCCGGTCATACTAGAAGAAGACCGGCCAGGTGCCTCCAAATGACTCAGGAAGAAGGTGGAGAAAGGAACGGTGTGCTCCGTTGAGTCCCCATGCGATGGAGGGCGGAAGCATTATTCTATCCTAACAACACATTGGATCAGACACCCCAGTGTACGCCAGGATAGAAAGGCTTCCGCCTCCCTAAATGCATGGCTACTCCACTTTACGCCAAGAAAGAAAGGCTCTTTTGAGGCAAGAAAACTATTTGATGGAAGTCAATTATTTTCAAGAATTTCGAAAGGATTAAGAGAATGACTTACAGAGGGGCAAAACTTTCCATATGAGTGCAAACGATGAAGGAAAAATCACTCTCTCAGAGAGAAACATTTTTGAACAGGGCTACCAAATGAAAGAAAGGCGATACCAACTTAGGTACACACATTCCCTATTTATGGAGAAAATGAAGCACCCTGATTGGTCCCGTGAAAGGTAATCTGATCATATGATAACATCCACGTTTAATGCTTCCAAGTTTTTGATATGTTACAGAGTATTGGGCAGTTAAGAAATAGTACGAAACAGACATCCTCTTTAAAGGGTATTTAATTCCCAATGAAATCAAAGTAACAACTTCTTATGGAATCATAGGCCGTTACATTTAGAATAATGACTGTCAAAGCAATTTTATTATAGTATATAGATAGATGCTGATTAAGATCTTGATTTACTTAAAAATGAATCCAGGTGTCATGGTATGATTTTGTACCATGAAAATGTTGGCAACTTTATGTTCCTAAAATTTCATGTAGAGCCTGCGGTCCCCAAAATTTCATGACGCAGAGCAAATGTTTTGCATTATGTATAGAAAAGAAAATGCCATTGAATTATGGGAGAGCGTAAGGACGTAAAGAATTTAAATTTTCTAAATATGTTAATTAAAGAGCCAACACAAGTCAAAAGCACGAAGGGCCAATGGCCAAATCAGTTTTTTTTTTGGGGGGGGGCTATTTAAAGAAAGAAGTTCAGATGATGACGTAAGAAAGATTTTATTGCACATAAAGTCAAAGTAATTTTTTTCTTACAACACGTTGCTTTCGGGAAGTCACGAGAATGCGTCAAGAACACAGGTGAAAGTATTCTTTCCTTTTTATGTTTCTGAAAAATGAAAACATGAAAGGATTCTTTTCTTCTCAAATGTTGAATAGCTTTTACATGTTGTGTCCACTACACACGACTTGTACCATTCCTCCCTCCCACTTGAGAGAATAAAAAAGAAAATAAATTGGCTAGTAAAGATGTTTTCCGTTTGAGTCGTATAATTCTTTTGCCAAGTAATAATATAATTTAACCTAAAATATTATCCATTGAATATGCCTTTCTCATTTCATTTCATATATTAATTAATAGGGTGATTAAACTAATATCTCCTGTAATTAGTACTTGTTACACTTTACGCTATACTAATCTAAGAAATTAAAACCAGCCTCTCTTATTTTGAGAATTGATTCAAAATAGTGTAAGAACTTTATATAAAATAAAAGAGGTATGCATTATTTTACAAATAAATAAGTGTGTGAGATGTACAAATAGTACATAAAATAAAGAATGTATGTGTAATTTTCCAAACAAGAGGAGCATTGCGTGTAATAAGTTTAGCTTTAGGATAAGTCAGTGTTATTACCCTTTCCCCTTGATTAATTTGGTATCAAACTAATTTAACTAATAATCTGTCTACAATTAACCAATAAAATGATGTATCAAAATGTAAGTAGATAATTTGTTAATAGTAAAAGTGATGATGTATCAAAATGTATGTGTGATTTTATACTATTAACAAAATGTCCTCCCTCTCTTTATCATTTTGCATAATAAAAGTGATTTACACATTCACTTAATATCTAAAGTCCAAATCTTTTGTTCCCTTTTTCCTGTTTACTAGTTGTTGGTGAAAAATAACACATTTTTTATTTATTGATTTCGAGTAAATATCAAAAGGTTACTTTGTGATTCCACAAATCTGATTAGAATCAAGGGTAACAAAGTCATCAAGATGACATTGTTCGATTTCAGAGTTGACAAGAGAAATTATTTTGATTTGTCATCGAAAGATATTAGATTATAAAATTAGTGTTAGTTTCGATTTGATAATGAAGATGTTACTTTTGATTTCATAATTAAGAATTTCAAGTGGATCATGGAGATCGATAACTTCAGCAGTTGTTGTTGCAATGGAAACTCGAAATTGACAAAATAAATCTTAATATGAAATCGAAGTCATTTTGGCTTCATATTAGCTATTGAGGTTTTGATTCAATATCGAAATCGAGATTTGAAAAGTAGCTACACTTAGCAAATTCTTGAAGAAGAATAGAAGATCTCGACTATATGAAAAATCAGAAAGTGATTGAAGATTTAAGTTTGAATTCAAAAAAGGAAATTTTTGAATTTAAATTAGAAGTTAACAGCGGTTGCAGATGTTAGATCAAGACAATACAAAGATTGATGGTTGAGATTAAGCAGTTACTTGTAGTACGAGGATTGCTGATAAGGATTTGGTGGTTATTAAACAAAGATTACCAATCATTTAGTAATTATCTTTGTTTCAGACACATGTCAAGATCTAGAGAAAATGGTAGTTACTTAGGAAGTCTATAAATACCAAGAGGATGGAAACATTTAGGGGTTGAAAATTCATTACTCAGAAACACTTGTAAATTCACGCTCTCACGTCCATTGACATTTCGAGCAAACAGCACGCAAGTCTAGTCCAGTATGTTTTCATCCACTTTCATTCTTGTACCATTTTCAGTTTTAATGCAATTTTAAATACAAAGTTCATTTTACATTTTCAGTCTTTACTTTATTTGCAAATTCTCTTCTACTCCTTATCAAGTGAGTCTTTCATGGGTCATTTGAGTTCTTTTTATTGCTTTCATTTATTTGCTTTTATTATTTTTCTGCAACTTTACTTTCTTGCAATTTATATACTTGTACGTTTACTTTTCATTACATTTACTTTAAATTCCTTTACTTTATATTGTTTATTTTAACTCTTTTACATTACTCATCATATTTATTTCAAATGCATTTCATTTTAGTCATTTACATTTAATTTATTTTCATTTCATTTGCATTAATTTCATTTTTCTCGAAAACAAAGTCTTTCTGGTTATCAAACTTATTTTTCATTTAAGTTAAACATGCGCATAAAACTTTCAATTTTAAATCTGCATAATTGTCTTGGATTCAAAATCATTAACATCATTCCTTTAAGATACTAACTTGGACTAGAATCCCAAGAGGAAGTGATTCCCTTCCCCGAATTGAGATCAAAAATTAAATTTTGTCCATTGGATAAAGGATATACCATAGTCTAATTAGCTATTTTTGAAATATTTTGGTAAACAAATTGGCAAGGCCGGTGGATCACATTAATTAAGTAAAGATCTTAAGGGATTTTGTGAAGTTTATGTGCTTAAGAAATGGTAGAATACTACTAAATATGTCTGAAAACACATCTTTAAGTGCTTAGAACCCTCAAACAGGAATAATGGAGCCAATGGTAGTAGAGACACTATTGTCTCTACAAATTTGCCACAAGCCTTGGAGCTTGTGATCAGTGAAATCACAGGGGCTCCTGTTTCGAACTTAGAAACTAGAACTCTCAGGGTAAATAGAACTGCACCCTTATATGGGCTGCCTCCTGGGTTCACTCCCCAAAATATCACGTAAAACATAGGTCTGCCTAAGCCATATATACAAGTCCTATACCTAACGTTTCACCAAGAATCCAAATGGTAAATGGTGGTGGCCAAGTTATAGGAACAAGTATCAATCGAACTAATAGGCAAAATATGGGAATACCAGTATTCTTTAACATGCCCAGAGATATGTCTTCGATTCCTTCAAGGAATACGAATACAACTTTGAATAATATCAAACAACAGAATAATGAAAGTAACTATGAGATAGTCCATATGCTGACTCAGTAGATGACTACTATAATAACTCCACTCATAGAGTCAACCAATAATACTTACACCATATTGGCTAGACAAATGGGTAGGATTGCAGATGTTTTTGGTAACTCAGAGGACTCTGTAGGTAATCAAAGGGTAAACAATTAGCCTGTTTATCAAGAAAATGCCCAGTTGGTAAATAATCTCAATGTTAATAATACAATTGAGGATAACTAACTAAGGGAAATTCCACATGGCCCATGTTAGCCATGACAACCATTACCCAAGAGAGGAGTAAATTGGGTAATTACAAATTTTAATACAACTTTGACAAATTATGTATTTTGAATAAATCAATTAATAAATGTAGCGGAATAAGTCTAATAAATGTACAACTATTAATGATTACTCAAATACAACTTGAGCTATATGATGAACTAAGTGAATAAGCTAGATATCAAGTTGTAACAATCAAAACATCAAGATATGCAATAGATAAATATATTTCACTAAATACTGAATTTAAAGAGTGTAAGGAAGAGAGAATCAAACTCAAGAATTTATCCTGGTTCAGCCACCAACCACTTGTGGCCCACATCCAGTTCCCAAGCAAAACTTGAGATTTTCTTCACTATCTCCTAGACTTCACGTGTGCTAGGAAAATCTTTGTACATACAAGAGCACTCCTCACACCTTGGGATACCTCACCCTTGTGCTAGAGCCTCCAATTCTTCAAGCTTCACAGGTGCTTGATGACCTTTACAATCAAGAGCACTCACAATACCATTGGGATACCTCACCCTTTGTGTTTGAGTCTCACTACAAGGGATACCTCACCCTTTTCTTTCTTAAGGGATACCTCACCCTCTTACAATGATTTCAAAGTGAAGAGAAAGAATAGAAACTCACACAAGAGTATATATACAACTTGAAGAACAAAGTATGGATGATAGAAAACTCTCTCAAGAGTGGATAATACAAATTGAAGAACAAAGGAATAAAAGGATTTTGTAATAAAGAGCTCAAAATATGATTTTGGTGATTTAAGAATCAAATCAAGTGTTCAAGAGGTGTATATGCTTCATACAACACTTATATATAGAGCCCAAGTGATAAAATAATTGTTGGTAGTGTTTTATAATGATTTTCTATTAAAACTAACCGTTTATAGCTGTTAGAAACGTTCCTGGGCACTTGGTAATCAATTAGAAGCTTCATGTAATAGATTACAAGCTTTCTAGGCACTTTGTAATCGATTACACACTTCCTGTAATCGATTACACGGCTTCTGTCAACGTTGTAATCGATTACAGGACTTGTGTAATCGATTACATCATTTCTAGTTTTGAAAGCTGACTTTAAAAGGTCATAACTTCTTCATTTCTTATCCGATTAAAGCGAATGACCACTCATTGGAAAGATATTTGAGTCTATTTTCAAATGAAATAAGTTTCATAACAAAAATCAAAGTATTTTGAAAGTTATGATCAAAATAATAACCAAAGGTCAGATTTTCAAAACTCAAACTTTAATTGGTCATAACTTTTTCGTTTCTTATCCATTTAAAGCAAATGACCACTCATTGAAAAGATATTTGAGTCTATTTTCATATGAAATAAGTTTCAAAATAAAACTCAAAGTATTTTAAAAGTTATGATGAAAATAGTAATCATATGTCAGTTTTGTAAAACACAAACTTGACTATTTTTCATAGATTTGAATTACCACCAAGACTAGCTTTCCAAAAAAGTTTGTTGGGCATTTAAATATGTAAAAACCATTTTTAAAGACTTAAAAACATATTTGAGCTCTTTTCTTGTAAAATCTCTATCTTTACATATGAGAAAACCTAAAAGGAAAATATACCAATTCTAGTCCTTAGGCTTCTTGATGTAATCCAAGCTTCTGAAATTTTATTCTCTTCATGTCTTGCACAAGCTTGGAACATCTTTATTATTTTCATCCTTCTTGAGTTGAGCATAGTTGTGATCTTTTTACTTTCTTGTTGCAATACTCATTCTTGGTACTTGGACTATCCTAAAAAGTATTACTCACTTAAAATAAGCATAGTTAGTCCAAATTCATAACTCAATATCTTCATATGCATGATTCATAAATGTATAACTATAGTTAGTCTAACATGCATATAAGACTTTTATAGACATATTCAAATAATATATTTATCAATTACAAATAGATATTCCTATATAGGATGCAACAAAGAACACTTTACACATTTTCATCAAAATAGAATCAAATCCAATATTAATTCAATACAACTCATATAATGCATTATTGGATATATTATATGATGAATGTTGCGTATATCTCATTGCATGATTATTAAATGAAATATAAGTAGATAAATTATATCATCATGCATGATACAATATATCTCATTAAGCACATCTATGTAACATGATCAATATTCTTTTGTGATGCATTTGACATCTATTAAGCACAACTATAAAGCATAAGCATAATTCTTTTTGTTTTGTATTTGTCATCATCAAAACTGAACATATTAAACCATTGGGGCAAACCTATTTCCACAATCTCTCCCTTTTTTATGATGTCAAATCACCAAAGAAAAATATGTTTAGCAATATATAAGAATATATATTCATGTAAGCATATCAAACAATAAGCATAAGAACATATTTTTCTTTCTAATTTTTACTCCCCCTATTTGACATCAACAAAAAGGCTTATGAAGGAAAGATAATATTTTTCCCTTTATAAATAAAACGCATGTTGTCAAAAGGAGTAGGATTTTCTCAATGAAAGAATCAAAAGATATGAAGTTTAAGAATGTTTACCTTCTTTCATTGATAGAGGGAAAGAGAATAAAACATGATCTTTGTTGACATGTTGATAGCATTAACAATAAAATACTGTATGTCGAACATGGATGTAAGCCAAGAGATATAAGCAACAATTTATGAGCTAGGCTCTCCCTCAAAATATGCATATTATCAAAATATAAAACATAATAGTTTAACATAGTCATGCATATATTTTTAGTCAATAAGGACATGAAAGAAAGATATGTAAGATAAGTAAGATAAGCTCCCCTTATTTAAGCACAAGATAGATAAAGAAAAATATGCAAGTCAAGACCATGTAAGCACATTACCATCAAAGGTCATATTCTTAATCCATTAATCAAAAATCATTTTAAAAACTTCTCCCTCTTTCAAAAAGAATTTTATAATAACACATTACATTTCCAAAAGCATTTTAGAAGGGTAGAAGGGTTTTATATTGAAACCACAAATTCCTTAAGAGTAATCAAATCCAAGTCAAAGGAACATTTAAAAGAACATCTCCTCCTTTTCTCATTAAACAAGAGTATTGAAAAGATAAAACACTTTTGAAGAACAAGGCTTATCTTTTGAAGTATTAAGATGGTCTCTATAGAACATTTCAAAAGATTTATTTGGAAACTTTCTTAAATATTCTCTCAAGATTTAATAAAATATTTCAAAGCAATGAAGAGAGTACTACATTTATAACACAAATCAAATGATTTCCAAATTTTCAAGATAATTAGGAGATGAAAATACTTTCAAGTTCTGAAGACAAGTTCAAAAGATTCTCAAGGATATGGAACTTGAAAAGCTTCTTTCAAATTTGATAAGAGATTTTGCTTTAAAAAAAACTTTTTAGTCATGTCATAAACTCTTTTCAAAACAAGAGCATGATTCTCTTAGGTGTTATACCACTAAGAAACCATAGATCAAGAGAATCATAGATAGCAAACATTCATCGTGATGAAATATGCTATATGTATAGAACTAATGTCATCCACCCCATATGCAATGACAAAACTAGCAATTTAATGTCCAATTAGGCATTTTGTCAATGCTAAGCATACTTCTTATATAAGGACAACATCTAATAATTTAAGATCAATTAATTAATAAGTATCATACAATCCATAGCATATAAAATACCACAATAGCTTAAGGATAAAGATACTTATTGAGAGAGTAATGCTTCTTTAGAATGTTCTTCATCTATTAGTCTTTTGAGTTTGAGCTTTTTTCCATTGCGTATTATTTCATTGTATTTGAAGAAAGTCTCCTCATGTCCCTTTTTATCTAACTCTTCTCTTTAACCACTTATGCTTGTATGTAAAAATTTTGATAACTATATTTGAAACACAGAGAAACTTGGAAAGCTAACTTCAAAAGTTTTTTAAATCATAAGCTATCATCAAATTCATTTAAGCCTATTTACAAGCATAATTTAAGTTGATATATAATGAAAAATCATGTATCACATTATCAACCATGCAAAGTTAGTTCTAAAGAGAACAAAAGAAGGACATATGCACTTAAATCCAAAAATATGGTTTAAGCAATTTAAGACATGATTCAAGTTTATCAAGAAACACATGATCAACATCAAAACTTATATAAGCATTTTGGGGCAAACAATGATCATGTAAGGTATGTAATATGAAGTAAGAAATTCTAGTATACACACATGCCAATCAAGAACAAAAAGTCCCTTATTGTAATGAAAGAATTGAAAAATCGTGAAATTATAACTTTTGAAACCATTCATGATTCATTTCAAGATATACTTCATTGTAAAAACCATTGAAGTTCAAATACAAGTTCAAGACACAAAATGAATCATTTACCTCTTGTTTTCAAGATATGAACATATCAAGCAATTTTAAACAAGAAGACATATGACATTTTACTTTCCAATCTCCAAATAAATATATAAGACAATTAAGCATCAAAGAGAAAGGATTAGAACTACTTATGAGCATGTGAAATTTTCATATTTGAATAAGGAGAAATGGTCACAAGCTCAAGAATAAAGATATTATCATAATATGTCATTCCAAGCAAGTTGTGTGCATATCTAGCATGTTAGCATATGTAAAGACACTTTTAAAACATAATGCTAGAAAAGCACAATTTAAGGCATGTTAAGGCATAAAACAAATATCTACTTATCCAAATATTATATGATATTCAAATTAAAGCATAAGTAAGGATAAAAGATTGATATCACCAAAAGTGTACTCTTTGAGTTTTTGTAGGTGACTCCAACTTCTATGCCTCAAGGCCCCTTGAGCATGTTGTGGTTCTTCATGTCTTTCTTTTTATGTTTTTCACCACTTTTGGAGAACTTGGACCATTTTAAGTTTTCCTAACCTCAAGTAGCATGATTGTATTTCACTTCATTTGCATGCTTGAGCTAACGGTCACCCTACAACACAATTCAAAGTAATTTCTTTGGTATCCACCAATTTTGGATCCATAGGGGTTAGTCATTAATTATTAATTCATTATGCTATCATAAAAGATTAATTTTTTCATAGTATGTAAATTGAACACAACAAATTAAACAATCAATTACCATTAAGCACATAACCAAAAGCAATGTTACTTTCATGATATATAGATAATTCAAATTATAGCAAGCATACCTAGGCATTATAGAATCTCATGTACCAAGATATATAACAAATCAATGAGCTATGGTACAACAAGAATTAATATAATCATGTGCTAAATAAAATATTCATATTTTACCAAGTACACATGATTCTATCATTTACCTAGGGCCTATAAGGAATATACCTAATATTCATTGTCTTTTTAAGTGAATGTGCATAAGAGGTAAAAACATTTGATACCTTGGCATTGGTAATTAAGGAAACTCTTTTCTTTACCTGTAACTTCTCTTTTGGTGTTTTGACCTTTGCAAGTTTCACATTTTGTACTTGAGAAGCTTTGATTGAAGTAATCTTCCTTCTTTGATCAAAACTTCTACCAATGGGCTTTGGAAGCATTCCCCTTGATGATTCCTTTTTCACTTGACCAATTTGTCCATCCTTTTGAGAAGATTTCTGCATAATTGAAACACTAAGAGGACATTTTGGTACCCACTTCATCTTGGGTCCTTGAATGCTAGTACTAGAGCCTTTAAGATTTTTAGGAACCCAAACCATGTTATTTCTCATATAAGAATTTCTTCTATAATTGCACAAATGAGAAATATGTCCTAGATGGCCACAAAAATTGTAAACAAGTGAATTTAATGATGGCTTGGTCCTTTGAAGATCATTTTTGAAAAACTTGAGCCTTTGGTTGTTATTACATTCTATGTTATTTTTGTCACAAGCCTTACTTGAATTTCCATGTGAAATAACATCAATTTCATTAACAATCATGGATTGTAAACAATTAGAATCATTTACTTTGGAAAATTTGAAAGATAAGTCCTTAACTTGATTTTCTAAATCAATGCACTTTTTAAAAGAAGTTGAGGTTTCAAATTTCAAAGGCATTTCCTCTTCAAGAAAAGCATATTCATTTTTTAAAGTCTTAATTTCATTTTCAATAGAAGAAATATTTTCCAAACAAGATGAGTTTTTCTTTTCTAAAAGCAACAAGTCATCATATAATTCATCATATGCACATTTTAATTCATCATAGGAAGGACCATAATCAAGATAGACATTATTTACCTCAAGGCTCTTTGGAGTCAAGTGGGAGGTTGTCTCAATTTCTTGCACTAATGACTCTTCAAGAGAATCACCATCTTCCTCATTGTTATACATCAAAGCTTTAAGAGTATATACCAATTGATTTTGCTTTGCCACCTCTTCAAATTGAGCATCATTTTGAGGATATTTTTCACAACAAGAAATCTTCAATGGCTTTTGCTTTTCTTGCTCTCTATGTACAACTTTATACAAAAAATCATTGTTAGCAAGATAGATATCATCAAGAGTATCCCATATATTTTTAGCACTAGAGCAACTCTTAATTTTAGCATAAGCATCATCATTTAAGCCGCTTCTCAATATTTGCATTGCTCTAATGTTTAATGAAAAGCATTTCTTATCATAGTCATTCTAAGTTTGTTTTGATTTGCATGTAAATCCATCAAACATAATATCCCACAAATCAATATCAATAGATTGCATATAAATTTCCATTCTAGCTTTCCAATAAACAAAATTCATACCATCAAAGAATGATGGTTTATTAATTTCAAAACCTTCCATTTTGAAAAGCTTGTAATGGTTGCCAAACAAACAAGGATCTTTAACTCAAAGCTGTTAAGCTTTTACTAGAGCACGAAGCTCTGATACCACTTGTTATCCATGACAACCATTACTCAAGAGAGGGGGTGAATTGGGTAATTACAAATTTTAATACAACTTTGACAAATTATGTATTTTGAATAACTCAATTAATAAATGCAGTGGAATAAGTCTAATAAATGTACAACTATTAATGATTACTCAAATACAACTTGAGATATATGATGAACTAAGTGAATAAGCTAGATATCAAGTTGTAACAATCAAAACATCAAGATATGCAATAGATAAATATATTTCACCAAATACTGAATTTAAAGAGTGTAGGGAAGAGAGAATCAAACTCAAGAATTTATCCTAGTTCAGCCACCAACCACTTGTGGCCTACATCCATTCCCTAAGCTTAACTTGAGATTTTCTTCACTATCTCCTACTAGACTTCACAGGTGCTAGGAAAACCTTTGTACATACAAGAGCACTCCTCACACCTTGGGATACCTTACCCTTGTGCTAGAGCCTCTAATTCTTCAAGCTTCACAGGTGCTTGATGACCTTTACAATCAAGAGCACTCATAACACCTTTGGAATACCTCACTCTTTGTGTTTGAGTCTCACTACAAGGGATACCTCACCCTTTTCTCTCTTAAGGGATACCTCACTCTCTTACAATAATTTCAAAGTGAAGAGAAAGAATAGAAACTCTCACAAGAGTAGATATATAACTTGAAGAATAAAGTATGAATGATAGAAAACTCTCTCAAGAGTGGATAATACAAATTGAAGAACAAAGGAATAGAAGGATTTTGTAATAAAGAGCTCAAAATATGATTTTGGTGATTTAAGAATCAAATCAAGTGTTCAAGAGGTGTATATGCTTCATACAACACTTATATATAGAGCCCAAGTGATAAAATAGTCGTTGATAGTGTTTTATAATGATTTTCTATGAAAACTAGCCATTTATAGCCGTTAGAAACGTTCCTGGGCACTTGGTAATCGATTACAAGCTTTCTGGACACTTTGTAATCGATTACACACTTCCTGTAATTGATTACACGACTTCTGTCAATGTTGTAATCGATTACAAGACTTATGTAATCGATTACATCATTTCTAGTTTTGAAACCTGACTTTAAAAGGTCATAACTTCTTCATTTCTTATCCGATTAAAGCGAATGACCACTCATTGGAAAGATATTTGAGTCTATTTTCAAATGAAATAAGTTTCATAACAAAAATCAAAGTATTTTGAAAGTTATGATCAAAATAATAACTAAAGATCAGATTTTCAAAACTCAAACTTTAATTGGTCATAACTTTTTCCTTTCTTATCCGTTTAAAGCAAATGACCACTCATTAGAAAGATATTTGAGTTTATTTTCATATGAAATAAGTTTCAAAATAAAACTCAAAATATTTTAAAAGTTACAATTAAAATAGTAATCATATGTCAGTTTTGAAAAATATAAACTTGGCTATTTTTCATAGATTTGAATTACCACCAGGACTAGCTTTCCAAAAAAGTTTGTTGGGCATTTAAACATGTAAGAACCATTTTTAAAGACTTAAAAACATATTTGAGTTCTTTTCTTGTAAAATCTCTATCTTTACATATGAGAAAACCTAAAAGGAAAATATACCAATTCTAGTCCTTAGGCTTCTTGATGTAATCCAACCTTCCGAAATTTTCTTCTCTTCATGTCTTGCACAAGCTTGGAACATCTTTATTATTTTCATCCTTCTTGAGTTGAGCATAGTTGTGATCTTTTTAATTTCTTATTGCAATGCTCACTCTTGGTACTTGGACTATCCTAAAAAGTATTACTCACTTAAAAGAAGCATAGTTGGTCCAAATTCATAACTCAATATCTTCATATGCATGATTCATAAATGTATAACTATAGTTAGTCTAACATGCATATAAGGCTTTTATAGACATATTCAAATAAGATATTTATCAATTACAAATAGATATGCATATATAGGATGCAACAAAGAACATTTTACACATTTTCATCAAAATAGAATCAAATCCAATATTAATTCAATACAACTCATATAATGCATTATTGGATATATTATATGATGAATGTTACGTATATCTCATTGCATAATTATTAAATGAAATATAATTAGATAAATTATATCATCATGCATGATACAATATTCTCATTAAGCACATCTATGTAACATGATCAATATTCTTTTGTGATGCATTTGACATCTATTAAGCACAACTATAAAGCATAAGCATCATTCTTTTTTGTTTTGTATTTGTCATCATCAAAATCGAACATGCCCAAACATAGGATTTTGAATAGTTAATCAAAATCAAGATATTGATGACCTCCTAGAAAGGATTAGGCTTAATAATATTGGGGGCCAATAGAATATTATTCAAGCAGTTGAACAAGTGCTTACCAGATATGGGTTTAATGTGGGGTATGCAAATAAACCCTATTTTGTGTTAGCTTTTCCTGAATTTAGCAATAAGCAGAACTGCCTAGAGGATGGAAAACACCTAAGATTTCTAGCAAATTTGTTGGGGAAAGTGGAGAATCCACAGTAGAACACATTGCATTATATACAATCGAGGCAGGTGATGTAGCCACAAATGAATATTTGAAAATGAAATATTTCCCTAGCTCCCTAACTAAGATTGCCTTTACTTAGTTCACAACTCTTCCACCAAATTCGATTCACTCTTGGAACTAATTGGAAAGAAATTTCCATGATCATTTCTTTAGAGGAGAGACAAAAGTAAGTCTCATAGATTTGTTTAACATTAGAAGAGGACATGAGGAGTCCATAGATGATTACTTAGCTAGGTTCAAGCAAAAGAAGGCTAGATGCTTCACCGTTACTCCTGAGTCTGAAGTAGTCAAAATGGTTGCTGGTAGTTTAGATTACTCTATTCCAAAAAAACTAATAAACTAGCAACTCCTTGATATATCTCAACTTGCTGATAAAGTAAGACAAATTGAGTAATTGAAACTCGAAAAGGAGAGACATAGGAAAATTTGAGAAAAGAAAAAAATTGCTTATATCGAAACTCTTGATAGCAAGGATAAGTATTTTAAGGAATCGAAAGATAATAAAATAGCCTATATCGAAATCGATGAAGGTGAGGATGATGAGGAAAATGAGGTTAACATAGGAAAGTTAAAATCTGGTCCTCCTTATACTTGTTCATCTTTAATACCTAATCGAACTAAGGATAATATGAAGTCCTCTACTAGGCTAATATATGCTTTTGACATTTCCAAAGATGAATTAATATTTGATGTCTTATTAAAAGATAAGCAAATCAAACTTCCTGATGGACATAAAATCCCTTCAGCAGAAGAAACAAAGGGTAAAAAATATTGTAAATATCATAATAGATATAGTCATTCGACTAATAATTGCATACATTTCAGGGATTTGATTCAGAAAAACATCATGGAAGGAAGATTGAAGTTCGAGAACAAGAAAAGCATGAAGGTGGATGCTGATCCATTCCAAGTGAATGCCACTTATATAGAACTAATTAGATTCACAGAAGTCAATACGGTAGAAGTAGGGGAATCCTCTCTTAGCCTCACTAACTGTAGCCTCGATGCATTCGAAGCCACAGAGGAGGAAGTTTTCCCTAAGGCTAGGGAAACATTAGTTGAATTCCTCCTGAGGAAGAAGGAGGAGGAAAAGGAAGTATCCTTATGCCCCAGATGCAGTGTTGTCTTCAATAGATTAGCTGCCAAGTCTTACCAGGCAGCTTTGAAGCGGAAGCAGAAGGAAAAAAACCCTTGCAGAAGCCTCGATCAATATCAATAATCAGCCAACAAACTACAATGTTGTGGTAATGTAGAGGCTAGAGAGCAACAGGAAGGGGAAGATGAGGGTCCCCCCTTCTAATGTGGCCCCTAATCAATGGGTTAGAAACAATCCACAACCTCACAAAATCCAGAACAAGCCATTCTGGCCAAAGTTCGAATATGAGATAAATCCTTGTGGTGGAAGACCAAACACCTGGTTTCGAGGAGAAGGTTCAAACTCGAACCAGGGTTTAAGCCCATATTTTTCTAAGTCTCAGTGGCGTAAGGCACAGAGACTTCGATAACAATAATTACAGCAACAGGCATTGGCCAAGCTGCAGTAGCAACAAAAGTCATATGCCTAGGTGGTCCAAGGACCACCTCTGAAAACAAAAAAACAAAAACCTCCAAGTCCAATGGATGAGGATGTTATCATAGATTCATTCGAATCTAGGTTTAAGGATGATTTAGACACCATTTTGGGTGTCAATATGGTGTCTCTTCTTCCTTATAATTTTTCCATTTTAGGTGACCAAGAAGTGGATCAAGAGGAGGATTTCGAAGACGATTCGGAAGAGACCAGTTAGTATATGGTCTAAGAGGATACAATTGAAGTAATAGAGAATTCTGCAGTTTTCAATACTCTCTCTCTCTCGAAATGAAAAGCCATCTATGCCCATTATTTATCAAAGTAACAGTAAATGGTAAATTAGTGGGTAAAGTACTGGTTGATGGGGGAGCTGCCATCAATCTCTTACCTAAAAATTTACTAGGAAAATTTGGCAAAACAGAGGCTGACTTATTGCCACACAATATGGTGGTGACTGATTTTAATGGAAGGTCCTCCACATCAGAAGGGGCTATTATTCTCAATGTCAAAGTAGCTTCAGTTATGAGGTCAACTTTGTTCATAGTTGTTCCCTCGAAGACCAGTTACAATATGCTTTTAAGGAGAGAATGGATTCATGTTGTGGGTGTTGTCCCTTCGACTGTCCATCAAAAGATGTTCCTATGGAATCAGCTTGGGGAACTCAAGATGATTGAGACTAATGACACCCTGCGTCATGTAAATCAGAACCATGCAGATCTACAAATATATATACCTGGTGTCAGACCATTCTGCATTTGGGATTCAGCAGCTCTTGATAGGAAGGGGTTGAGATGTTGGCCCTCACCCCAACAAGTTTCTCTGTCATACCAAAAGCTGATTCATTTCAGCTTTGAAATTGAAATGATTCTAACGCGTACAGACACCTATTAATATTTCAGGCTGATGTGAGCCCACTAAGGAGCATGGATCAAGGAGCACTACAAGGACTTGGTGGACCTATGACAAGAGCTAGGACCAAGAAAGCCCAAGAAGTCCTAAATAAAATGATGACAACTTTAATTGAAACAAGCCCAAATTCAGGTCTTGATGGAGTTGGGCCCAAATTGGTCACTTATCTCATCCAACTTGAAGACCCATGATGGCTTGGATGTCCACTTCTTTAAAATAGTATTTTTTTTAGTTTATTTCTATTAAATAAAGTGTAATAAACCATGAAGGATGAATAGTGCACATTTTTGGGAGGGCAACCTTTGGTTTACATACCTAAGTAACTCCTATTTTTTTAGTTAATGCTTTAATTAGCCACTTAATGGATTAGTTATTGCTTTTTATGGGGAATATGTCACATTATGATGACCACTTTGCATGCATATTCTATGCACCCCATTTTCCTATAAGTATGTGCCTAAAACATGAATGAAAGGACTTTTTTGGATGTGAATTTGGATTGAATCCATTTGTGAGAATTTCATTCTCGTTGGTTCTTGGTTGAGCCATCTTGGTTCTTATCAAAGGCTTCCTTACCTTTGTGGCGAATCTTCACTTGACTTATCACTCTCTAAGAGTGTGGCGTCTTTTTCCTCTCATTCCTTTTTCTTTTCCCATCTTTTCTATTTTTTTACTATTCATGTCACTATTCATGTCACTATTCACATCACTATTCATCAGCTACTGTTCATCGGGTACTGTTCATCGTTTCATTCTTTGAAACACTAAATCAACTCAAGGACGATCCGTAAAAATAATATGCATCCAACTTGGATCATATCACAGGCCGAGTATATTCAGCCTTAATTTGTAATAATGGAGGTTAAGAGCCACATGGCTCGAATTGTAACCTATATAGCTGAAAATTACATGAATAGTGCAATTTCGAGTCAAATGACTCGAATTTCAACCTATATGGCTGAAAAACTTGGTGTTACTGAAGATACCAACTTGGATTGTATTTATGATTACTCTTCTTTAGGATTCGAACAAGCCCCTCTGTCTTTTGATACTAAAAAGATAGAGGTATAAGATCCTTTAGAAGAGGTTAATTTAGGGGATGATGTAATATATAAACCTACATTTATAAGTAAACTAATAAATCTAAGTTTTATGTACTAGTTAGTTCATTTGCTTAAAGAATATAAAGACTATTTTGCATAGGAATATAAGGAAATGCTTGGGCTCAGTCGAGATTTGGTGGAACATAGACTACCAATTCGAGCATGACAAAGACCAATCAAGAAAGCTCCAAGAAGATTTGCACCTGAAGTGGAGTTGAAGATCAAAGAAAAAATCAAAAGGTTACTAAAGGCTAAGTTCATTCGAACCACCAGGCATGTTAATTGGATTTCTAATATTGTTCCTGTTATGAAAAAGAATGGTAAGTAAAGAGTATGCATTAATTTTGGGGATTTAAATTTTGTTACTCCTAAAGATGAATATCCTATGCCTATTGCTAACATGTTGATTGATTCAGCCTCAAGTCATGAAATTTTAAGTTTCATGGATGACTATTCTGGGTATAATCAAATTTACATTGCAGAAGAAGATGTGTCAAAAATAGCTTTTCGATGTCCTGGAGCAATTGGCACCTTCGAATGGGTAGTCATGTCATTTGGATTGAAAAATGCTAGATCCACATATCAAAGAGCTATGAATATCATTTTCCATGATGTTATTGGTAAATTCATTAAAGTTTACATTAATGATGTGGTGCTAAAATCAAGATCAGAGCAGGAACATCTCTCAAATCTGAAGTAATCATTTGAGAGAATGCGGAAACATGAATTAAAAATGAATCCTATTAAACGTGCTTTTGGTGTTTCTGCAGGAAATTTCTTGGGATTCCTAGTTCAGAAGAAATGAGTAGAGGTAGATCAGAACAAAGCTAAAGCTATTATGGAAGCATTACCTCCTTCGAATAAGAAGCAACTCTAGTCTCTACTAGGAAAAATTAATTTCAAGAGAAGGTTCATTTCAAACTTATATGGAAAAACCAAAGTCTTCTCTTCACTCTTGAAACTTAAAGCTGAAGAAGAGTTTCGATGGGAAGAAGAACATCAAGAGGCATTAGATCAAATCAAGCATTGTTTGGCTAATCCTCTAGTAATAATGCCCCCAGTGCCTGGATGCCATTTGAAGTTGTATATTTTAGCATTGAATAAAACTATTGGGTGTATGTTAGCCCAGGAAGATGAGAATAGAATCGAAAGAGCCATTTATTATCTTAGTAGAGTTTTGATAGATAGTAAAAAAAGATATAGTACAATCAAGAAATTATGTTTAGCTTTGTATTTCTCTTGCACTAAGTTAAAGTATTATGTAAAGCCACATGATGTATTTGTTATTTCAAAAAATGATATAATAAAGTATATATTATGAAAACCTATCTTGAATGATAGAGTAGGAAAATGGGCTCTTGCTTTAACAGAATTTTCTTTAAAGTATGTATCACAAAAGGCTGTAAAAGGCCAAGTGTTGGTAGACTTTTTGACTGACCACCCTTGTATTGACATCGAAGAAAAAGATATCAACTACATTGGTCTGAAACCATGGAAGTTATATTTTGATGGATCAAAACACAGTGTAGGTGATTTTGCCAAAGTATTAGGTGATTCCCAATTAGTTATTAAGCAATTAACTTAAGAATATAAATGCATTAATTAGAATTTGTTTAAGTACTTTGCTTTTTCAACAAGGTTGTTGTGTGAATTTGATGAAGTTATATTGCAACATATTCCGAGGGAAGAAAATTATGAAGCCAATGAGCTTGCCCAAATAGCTCCAAGTTACAAGATTTCGAGTTTAACTTTGGTTAAATTAATCAAAATTAGAGAAAAGTTATATCCATTCGAGAATTTAGAAGTATGCCTAATTGAGGATATGAATGATTCTGATTAGAGAAAATCAATTGTTAATTATTTACAAAACCTAAACATAGCATCCGAAAGGAAATTAAAATACAAAAATTTACATTATGTTATAATGGGAGATTCACTTTATAAAAAGTCAGTAGATGGACATTTATTGACATGTCTAAGTGAGAAAGAAGCATATACAACTTTAGAAGAATTACACGAAGGTATTTATGGTGCTCATCAAGCTGGTGAAAAGATGAAATGGGTATTGTACAGGCAAAGAGTCTGTTGGCCTACAATGGCTAAAGATTGTCATTTATATACTAAGTCCTATAAAGAATGTCTAAAGCATGGAAACGTTCAGTATCTTCCTGTGAGTGAGTTACATTCGATTATAAAACCTTGACCATTTAAAGGATGGGCCCTCGATCTGATAGGCCAGATTCATCCACCATCTTCTAAAGGGCACAAATATATATTAGTTGCCATCGACTATTTTACGAAATGAGTCGAGGCAATTCCTTTGAAGGATGTTACTCAGCAAGATATTATTAATTTTGTTGAAGAAAACATTATTTATAGATTTGGTATCTCTCAAACCTTAACTACTGACCAAGGCACTATGTTTACTGGACGTTATATTACTGAGTTTTTTAAGTCAAGGAATATCAAATTACTTACTTCGACTCCTTATTACACTCAGGCTAATGGGCAGGTCCAAGCAGCCAATAAGATTTTAATTAGTTTAATTAAGAAACATGTTGGTCGGAAGCCAAGGAGTTGGCATGAGACTTTGAGCCAAGTTTTATGGGCTTTTCAAAATTCTCCTAAGGAAGCTATTGGTACAGTGCCATATCATTTAATTTATGGTCATGATACTGTCTTACCAATCGAAATTAATCTTCAATCAATTAGGTTACAACGTCAAGATGAAATTCCTACTCAAGATTATTGGGATTTGATGTTTGATGAACTAAATCAATTAGATGAGGAAAGACTAATTGCTCTTGAAAATTTGATTCGACAAAAAGAAAGAATTGTAAAATTCTATGATCTTCGAGTCAAGAGAAAAGAGTTTGTTATTGGTGATTAGTTCTGGAAGGTTAGTTTACCTATGGAGAAAAAATTGAAGTCATTTGGGAAATGGTCCCCAAATTGGGAGGGGCCATATCGAATTGAAAAAGTTTATTATGGTAATGTTTATTTGATTACTAATGTTAATTCAAATGAAAAGATCACTTCGATAAATGGTAAATACTTAAAGATATACAGACTAACCATTCACGAAGTCAAAATTTTATTATAAAAAAAATCATAGTTTTGATTCAAGAGTAATCAAAATTTGAATTTTCATTACAAAATATACAAATATTTATTGAAGCATTGAAAACAAAGAGGCCCAAGCATCTATAATTCTATTCTTTTCCTCAAAGGTTGTTTCGAAGGATGGAGCTAAGTTCTGGATAGCTTGCTTCACTTGATTGCCTTCATTAGTCCACCATTCGAAGGTATCATTAAAAGATTGTTCTCAACTTGCACAATCCCCAACCAGGGCTCGAAGTTCACCTTGTTGTTCTTTAAGCAGTAGCAATTCTTGTTTAAGCTCAGTAATTCGTTCTTCGTTTTGATTAATATTTTGCTGAGTCAATGAAAGAACAGAAGTGAGCTTCGAGCGTTTCCTTTTTACCGTAACAACATTTACCATCAATTGATTCTTTTGTTTGAGCAATTGCTGGTTATTGGTCATGACTTGATTAATGCTAAGAAGCTTGGTTGGAAAGTCCTTTGTAAGGTCAATTAACTTCTGGACCATTGATTGGGCATTCGAATCCAGAAAGTGCTTATTTTGATTTAGTTGGTCAAGTAAGCCTAGCATTTTTTGTTTTTTCTCTTTAGTAGCCATAACTTGGTCCAGCCCAAAGCTTGAAAGATCAACCAGTTCTTTTAATAGCCAGGAGGCAGAAATACTTTGGACCTCCACTTCTGAGTAGGCTGTCGAATGATGAGACTTTAAGGATAAAGATCATTTAGATAAAATATCTTCCAGACATTTCTGGATGTCATCCCCATTGTTATCATCATCAATGCATATGGTTTCTACTTCTTCCTTGAAAGATATTTCAGTTTGAATTGATGGAATTTTGGCAGTAGAGGGTGTAGCCTTAGAAACCCGAATGGTTTTAATCGAAACTAGGATTTCGATCTCAGCAAGAATGTTTTCAGGTGTATAATTGATTTTTTTTTCTGCATCAAAGAAAATGAGCAATAAAGGTTTGCTTATGAAAATTCTAGTCTATATTTAATGATTTGAGTTTAAAAAGTAAACCTGAACGTCTGTCTCAATGAAAAGGACCTTGGAATTGGGTCCAGCTTTAGAAACTATGATTTCTTGAGAAATGTAGAGATAAGGCTAGAATAATTCGAGACAAGTAAAAGACTGAATAAATTTATTAAACATGCAAACCCCATTAAATGTGACATGATGAGAGTACGACTGAAGTCGTTTTGTCCATTATGGCTTATCATGAACTTTGTAACTCCCCAAAAAGTGGAGGAAGTTGGATAATGGGAAAGTGGCCACATGGCAACTAAAAAGGTTTGTGGAGATTTGAGGCAAAATTACTGATTTTTCCATTCGACTTTTCATTTGCATGACTCAACTGACAGGATGATTTGAAATGTGAAATCAGTTGTAATTGAAAGGCAATGCTTAAAAAGAATAAAATATTTATCTCTCTCAAGAATAAATATTAGGGGGCATCTATTGGTGAAAAATAACACCTTTTTGATTTATTGATTTCAAGTAAATATCAAAAGGTTACTTTTGTGACTCCACAAATCTAATTAGAATCAAGGGTAACAAAGTCATCAAGATGACGTTGTTTGATTTGGGAGTTGATAAGAGAAATTGTTTTGATTTGTCATCGAAAGATGTTAGATTATAAAATTAATGTTAGTTTTGATTTGATAATGAAGATGTTACTTTTGATTTCATAATTAAGAATTTTGAGTGGATTCTGGAGATCGAAAACTTTAGCAGTTGTTGTAATGGAAACTCGAAATTGACAAAATAAATCTTAATATGAAATCGAGGTCATTTTGGCTTCATATTAGGTATTGAGGTTTTTATTCAATATCGAAATCGAGATTTGAAAAGTAGCTACACTTAGCAAATTCTTGAAGAAGAATAGAAGATCTCGACTAGATGGAAAACTTGAAAGTGGTTGAAGATTCAAGTTTGAATTCAAAAAAGAAGATTTTTGAATTTAAATTAGAAGTTAACAGCAGTTGTAGATATTAGATCAAGACAACACAAGGATTGATGGTTGAGATTAAGTAGTTATTTATTGTATGAGGATTGTTGACAAGGATTTGGTGGTTATTAAACAAAGAATACTAATCATTTAGTAGTTATCTTTATTTTAGACACATGTCAAGATCTTGAGAAAAAGGTAGTTACTTAGGAAGTTTATAAATACCAAGAGGATGGAAACATTTACGGGTTAGAAATTCATTACTCATAAACACTTGTAAACTCATGCTCTTACGTCCATTGACATTTCGAGCAAACAACATGCAAGTCTAGTCTAGTATATTTCCATCCACTTTCATTCTTGTACCATTTTCAGTTTCAATGCAATTTTAAATACAAAGTTCATTTTACATTTTCAGTCTTTACTTTCTTTGCAAATTCTCTTCTACTCTTTATCAAGTGAGTCTTTCATGGGTCATTTGAGTTCCTTTTATTACTTTCATTTATTTGTTTTTGTTATTTTTCTACTTTACTTTCTTGCAATTTATATACTTGTACATTTACTTTTCATTGCATTTACTTTAAATTGCTTTTCTTTATATTGTTTACTTTAAGTCTTTTACATTACTCATCATATTTATTTCAAATGTACTTTCATTTTAGTCATTTACAATTAATTTATTTTAATTTCATGTACATTAATTTTATTTTTCTCAAAAACAAAGCCTTTCTGGTTATCAAACTTATTTTTCATTTAAGTTAAACATACAAATAAAACTTTTGATTTTAAATCTATATAATTGTCTTAAATTCAAAATCATTAACATCATTCCTTTAAGATACTAACTTGGACTAGAATCTCAAGAGGAAGTGATTCCCTTCCCCGAATTGAGATTGAGAATCAAACTTTGTCTATTGGATAAAGGGTTTACCATAGTCTAATTAGCTATTTTTGAAATATTTTGGTAAATACTAGTTAAATGTTAACAACTCAAAAGAATACATATATCTCTATTAATTGGCAATAAATTTCTCTTAGTCATCAGTTTCTTTATCTAGATTATCGACATTTGATTAAAGAAACAAACATGAGAAGTGTTGTATCTGAGATGGATTGGGCTCAAGTCCCTTAGTCTCAGGTCTCCTATTTAAAGTTTTGAGTCCAAATATGTTCAGGTGCTTGCAAGGAAGAGATGGGCAAGAAGCTCTCCAATCCTAGTTTGATACTTCAGTCATTACTAAGAATATAAGAAATAATACTTGAAAGATGAGTGAGACATAGAGAGAGAAAAAGAGAAAGAAAGAGAGAGTGAGAGAATGAGCATAATTTCTTAATGAGAGGAAGTGTGTATTAGAGGCTCTGAGTGGGTGACTGGGAGAGATGACAATCTTGGGTCATGATTAGGATAGTCGGTCATGAGGCTTTCTTTCTACTGACCCATAGAGACCTTTGTATTAGGTTTCCAACTCATGCACTACACAAGCCCCCCATTTTTACTTACCTGAGAGGCCTATGGAAATGAATGATTTGTTCTTTAGTAATCTACATGCTTTTTGTTATTTAAGGAGTTAGGGAATTAAATCCTACTTGACTATATGTTCTACGTGGGTCACCATTATTTCGTGTTGGTTTTTCATTAATGAGTTGTTCATGTGATGACCCATACACTACCTTCTAGAGGTGCGCAAACAATTTAAACTTTAGCACAAGCGAGATAATGTTTCATCCTCGAAGGGTAACCTTTCAATTCTTAATTATGTGTTTAGGTAGGTTTAGAGGTGATGCCTCATTATTTAAGTGCACTTGTCTACTTCAGTTGTCATGTGTAACGTCCCAAATACTAATACTAATAACATATCCGATTTAAGCATCAGTAAGTAGAATTAGATACATCACTTACCAATATCATCAATTTTTTAAAATAAAAGATTTGGATAGATATCAAAATATGAGCCTTTCGAGAAAGTATAATACATATATCATGAAAGAAATTTTATACAAATTGTACATCACTATACATTATCTATATAATAATGCCTGATGGCACAAAATCGAGGTAACTACCTCCAAATATCTAAACAAATAACAACTAACTCTTCATGTCAAAACTCCATCTCACTTGGCTACCTGAGTCCTGCCTGGAATCATCATAGAAAATCATAGAAGTAGGGGGTGAGAATTATGAAATTCTTAGTAGTTTATCAAAATAGTGTCATCACAATAATTCCAGCTCTTTCGGGGAAAAAATCATTTCAAATCATTATAATCTAATCAGTAGAAAGGTGGTGAAAGCCAAATCGAGTTCTTTCTCTTCCCGAAACTTATATCCTTTATCAAAAATCATTTGGATAATCAAATCAATTATCAAATCTTATCTAGATCTCAAAATCATATCAAGAGATCTCATGTCTTGAAATTCATGTCTCAAATCTCAAATAATAAATCATTTTATCAAATCTCATATCATCAAATCTTGAGTCATCAAGTTATAAATCACTTCATCACATTTCATATGAAAACTCATCTATATAATCGATTATCAAAATCATATCAAGAAATCTCATTTCTCAAGACTCATATCTCAAATCATCAAGATACATATATCACCTCAAAATCAAATGTATGAAGGGTATATTAACCTCACAATACTATTCACGTGGTAATAGCCTATTTTCATGTTGGTGCACATCAACCTATTTATGGTATCCATTTGCCACACAGAGCTACTCTTGAGTCAGAGTAACCCAAATCACAACTTATGAGGAAATTTATCTGTCCTCATTCCAAAGTTCTGAGTAGAGATGGAACACAACTTACGAGAGAATTATCCGTCCTTATTCTAGAGTTGTAAGTAGAGAGAAAATTATTCGTCTTCAACTACTTTGATAGGGAGGGTATCTTCCTTCCTCACACTATCCCCTCAACTACTTAGATAGGGAAGGTATCTTCCATCCTCACACTATCTATAATCCAGGAATACCTCAAGTAGAGAGAGAATTATACGTCATCAACTATATTTCATCCAGGGAGAGCTCAGGTAAAGAGGGAGGGAATTATTCGTCCTCAACCTCAATAACTCAGGTGGTAAGGAAATATACATCCTCAACCACCATATTGATAGTAATATATTTTATTCATTTAATGATCCTATCACTAGGTGTTTTAAGGTTCAATTTGGCTTAATTAAATTGGTTTTGTGACATTTTATGATATTGGGCCTAATTGGATCATTGTGAGAATTATTGCATGAATTGGTCTTGAATTGTCTATTGAGTAGTGTTCAGTATTTTGGCTATAATTTGAGTTTCAAGTATCTAATTGATGTGATTTTAGTCTTGTAGGAAAGCTAAGACAAAGCAATATTTGGATAATTTAAATTGAAGTTGAAGCAAGATCCAAAATGCTGATCCTGAAAGCTTGACCTCTGCGCACTCATTGACCTATTTGTTGAGTTGCAGGAATGCAATGGATATCAATCCAAGCCCAAATGAAAGCTAAAATCTAAAGAAATAACTCTTATGAAGATTCATAAGCCAAACTACGTCATTTTGGGTATGAAATTAGAGCTGGAATTTAGAGATGAGTTACTGATAAGTTAGGCTACTTAATTGAGCATAACTTGAGTTGTAGGCCTCTAATTGACATGGGTCATGGGCCCAATGATTCCTAATGAACCCAACTTTGTAACTAATAGGTTTCTAATCTTGTAAGGCCAAATTAGGGGGTAGTTATAGGGGTTAGAAGCAAAAGTCTGAGACTCAATTTTCATTCTACATTTTTCATCCTCTCTAGATCTAGATCTTTCTCTCTTATCTTCCTTCTCTCTAGATTTTTTCTTCTTTTTTTGAGTTCTTCCCTCTCATTCACGGAAAGGTAGGGCCTTTAATCAATCTAAGGGATTGAACATTCTTGATGCTTAATCTTGAGGTTCTGTTTTAATTGTTTACATTCAATTGTTAATCTAGTTTTTTTTTTCTTCTCTTTTTCTAATTCTGATTGGGTACTTAATTTGATTGAGATTTCCATTTGATAATTGCATAATTACCATGTGCTAAGAGAGGAATTCAGAGACTAAACAAGGCATTGAAGGTGTTTGATGAAATGTTTAGCTTGGTTGGATCTTGGTTTTTAAGTTAATTTAGGTTTTGGATGAATGCTTAATTTGTCTTACCTCAATTAATTGAATTATAGAAGCATTTCTAGTAGAAGATCCGTGGATCGTTGAGAGGCGTCTTGATGTGATCTAAGACAAAGGATTTGATTGATAATTGAATGGACCTATAGTGATCAATGATGGATTAAAATCAAGATTGGACAATTCTCTTAGATTGGTTATTTCTTAATTCTGATTTCTCTTCTTTAATTGCTTTTTGTTTATGTTGTTTAGTCTTGAAAAATTCTTCTCCCTATTTATTAACCTCTTAATCTGGTTTCATAATTGGAGTGATCTACGGGCTTGACCCGGTGTTATCTTATGATGCAAGTAGTTCTGGTAATTCAGTTATAAATTGATTTAAATTTGGTAGACTCGGCAATTATCAAATTTTTGGAGTCATTGCTGGGGATCATTCTGATTTTGATTAATCTTATTAGGAGTATATTTTACTACTAATCCATTGCTAATCCTTGTGTTGTGTTTTGGTGGTTTTCAGACAAAAATGAGTGATTACGAATCACTTTGCAGAATTTGGTACTAACAACAAATGTGTTAAGGAATAGGACTCTTAAGGAAATTGATGCTCCTGATGTTACTTACTAGTATTTGTGCATTCAATATCCCGATCTTAATACTGACTTTGAATTAAAATCTGGATTGATACACTTATTGCTAAGTTTTATGGTCTTGTAGGTGAGGACCCTCATAAACATCTTAAGGAGTTCTATATGGTTTGTTCAACCATGAAGCCACATGGTATTCCTTAGGAGCACGTAAAGCTCATACCATTCCCCTTCTCACTTGCTGATGTAGCCAAGGATTGGTTATTTTACTTTTCACTAGGTTCTGTCATGGGCTGGGATGACATGAAAAGGTTATTGTTGGAGAGATTCTTCCCTACATCTAGAGCTGCTGCCATTAGAAAAGACATGTGTGACATAAGACAAATGACAAGAGAGACCTTGCATGAATATTAGGAGAGATTCAAGAAGCTTTACTAGAGCTGCCTCCACCACCAAATCAATGATAAGCTTTTGATTCAATATTTCTATGAAGGCTTGCTGTCAATGGATAGAAGCATGGTGGATACTGCCTCTGGAGGTGCCCTGGTGGATAAAACCCCTGCTGTAGCAAGAGATTTGATAGCAAATATGACAGTCAATGCTTAACATTTTGGCACAAGAGCCTTACCTCAACCAGAGGAGTCAATAAAGTTCAATTGTCTCATGTTGACCAGCAAAGAATGGAACACAGACTTAATGAACTGACTTCTTTGGTAAGGCAGTTAGCAGTGGGATAGTAACCACCTATGCAGAGATGGATGCAACTGTATGTGGCATTTGCTCTTATTCATCTCTTCCCACTGATGCATGCCCTATACTTCAAGATGGTAGTTCTATTTTTCTAGATCAATCTGTTGCAGCAGTTGGTGTTTTTCTTAGTAAACCACAGTTCCAGCAGCAGCGACAAAGATATGATCCATTCTCTAACACATACAACCCTAGCTAGAGAGACCATCCGAATCTGAGATATGGAAATACAACATCACAATAGCAGTAACGATTGCAATATAAGCAGTCATTCCAGCAGCCATTCCAGTAGCTAATGAGACAACAATAGTTTTGACCTCAAGATGGACTAAGTAGGCATTTCTAGTAGCCTATGCAACAGCAATTAAGTCTAACAACCACAAAATTTGAGCCTTCCTTTGAGGACTTGGTGATACAAATGACCACAAACAATATTCAGTTCCAGTAGAGGATAGAGGCCACTATTCAAAATTTAAAAACTTAGATTAGATAATTCTAGATTGAGTCAGTTGCAGGCCCAAGGTTTTGGGCAGCTCCCTTTCCAAACAGTTCCTAATCCAAAAAAGAATGTGCATGCTATTATGCTGAGGTCTGGCAAGTCTGTTCAAGCATCACCTGAACCTCAAGTTGCAACATGCAAACCACAACCAGTAAAAGATTCTGATTATGATGAAATAACCTAATAATCTGAGGATACGAAAAAGTCAGCAATTGTGGATGGGCAGCAGTAACCTGCCATAGTTCTTCTTTTTCCACACAGATCCACACTGTTCAGAAAAATAGTAGAGGCTGGAAAAGATAAAGACTTGCTTGAGACTTTTAGGAAAGTGGAAGTCAACATTCCACTACTGGATGCAATTAAGCAGATACCAAGGTATGCTAAATTCTTGAAGGAGCTGTGCACTCATAAGAGAAAGTTGAAAGGAAATGAGAAAGTGAGCATGGGAAGAAATGTTTCTGCCTTGATGCAACCAAATATGCCTCCTAAATGCAAGGATCCTGGAACATTCACCATTCCTTGCATAATAAGCAACCAGTAATTCAATCATGCAATGTTGGACTTGGGTGCCTCAATTAATGTCATGCCCATATCAGTTTTTGAATCCATGCAGATTGGAGAGTTGAAGCCCACCAGAGTTATCATTCAGCTAGCAAATAGGAGTACAACTCATCCTGTAGGAGTGCTTGAGGATGTTTTGGTAAGGGTAAATGAGTTAATATTTCTAGCAATTTTTTATATTCTGAACAGGAAGATGAATTTGCATCTAGTCAGCTGCCATTGATTTTAGGTAGACCCTTTTTGAAAACTACCAAGACTAAGATTAATGTACATGTTGGTACCCTTTTCATGAAATTTGAGAATAACATAGTTCAATTCAATATCTTTGATGCCATGAAATATCCTTCAGAAAAGCATTCTGTTTTTCAGTTAGATGTCATTGATTTGCTTGTTGATGATATGCATGTTGATATGCTATCCAAATTCTTGAAATTGTGGAATTTTTGGATAGTGTTGATTTTCTTGGATGTTTTGGATGTGATGTTTCTGTTTGTGATAAGACTAGTATATATTCTGCATGTTTTGATATTTTTGCATATATGGGAGATGATACTGCATTTTTTGAATTTCCTTATTCTATGATATATGATCATGCTGTTTTTGGAAAATTGTACACAGATTATAGGTGATGCTGTAGTTAAATCAGTAGAATTGATTTCTTCAACTAGATTGATACCTTCAGTGCAACAACCACCTACCCTTGAGGTAAAGCATTTACCTGAGCATATGAAGTATGCATACTTGGCGGATGATGAGCAGCTTCCTGTGATCATGGCTAAGAACCTCCTTGCTGAACAGGAGGAGAGATTGCTACAAATTCCAAGAGAGCATAAGAAAACTTGGGATCTTGGTGATAGCACTTGGGTGAATCCCAAGGGAATTAAGGAGGGCCAATGGGACCCCGGTGGAAGCTCTCATGCTTCAAGCATAACTTGGTCATTATGTTTTCGCCAATGGGATCCTAGTGGAAGCTTCTCCATCTACCTCATTTGATAAGAATGTTTTTTTTCTCTCTCTCTCTTTTATTTTACTTGTCCTTGATTAATTGAGGACAATGTAAAATTTAAGTATGAAGGAGGAATTTTAGCATTCTATTTTTCTGCTATTTGTCATTTTAGTTCCACTATTTTTACTGTGTTTACTATTTTATCTATTTTAGTTTTTCCTATTTTGTAATTTGATGTTTAATTTTCTAGTTTTGGTGTTTCTATTTTATTTCTATTTTCTGTTTTTTGCATTTAAATTCGTTTCTAATGTAATGTTCGCTTTTAATTTCATTTCTATTTTTAATTTACTATTTTTGTTTCTTTTATGACGTTTCTTAATTTTTGTTTCGTTGTTTTTTCTATTGTTTCGCTTTATTTGTGTTTTCGTGCTTAATTTTGTTTCTATCTTATTTTTTTGTTTTTGTTTTTAATTTTTGCTATTGCTTTGTTTTTGTCTTTATTTGATTTCTTGTTTTTACATTTCTGCGGTTTCTATTTTCATTTTTAATTATGTATTTTGTTTTAAATTATATTTTTCTTTAAAAAATTTTGTTTTTGTTTTTAATTATTTTCCAATGATGTTTTAGAAGTGTGAAGTTTTTGAGTTTGAAGCAATTGAAATTCAAGGTTTATAGCATGATTGAATAAACTTTCTTCCTTCTTGAATTCGACATGCTTGGTTTTGGATGTTTGATTGATGGATTGAGTTTGATAAATGCATATCTTGTGAGATTTTAAGCTTATTGATGGATGGATATAGCATTTATATCATTCTCCTCTTTCTTGTGTGATTTTCACTTATGTCAATTGATCACTCTAAAACTTGCTTTGATTCTTTTTTAGGCTACATTTTCACTTGCATGTATAAATATGATTGAGGACTTTTTTCTTGAATTAGCTACTTTGGTCAAATAGCCAACCTTGCATCATTTCCCTTTGATTAACCCTCTTGAGCCTATTTACCTATCCTTTGTCTTAGCTCATTATATGTCTTAGGTGAAAAAATCATGATTTTACCTTACTTTAGGAAATGGGAGAGAATTGGTTCATTTTCATTGGAGGAGCTATTTTGCTTGTGGGTAACTAATAGTTCAAGTGTGGGAGTTGTGCATATGCAAAGTGTTTGGTAAAAAAAAGAAGAAGAAAAAAGAAAGAAAAAGAGCTAAATGAAAAGAAAAATAAATAAAAAAATAGAATGTAAAGAACAAAAAAAAAAGAAAAAGAATAAATGCAAGAAAGGTTGTGAAAGAAAAGAAATAAAAAAAAGGATTATGTAAAGAGAATGTGCATTATATGGAAGTGGGGGTAAAATTTCATGCTTATTACTTGTCATTTGAGTTCTTTCCCAATACTCTTTTATTCTCTTGGGTGTTTAACTTATCATATTCATATTGTTTCCTTCCCTTACCTTGGCCACATTACAACCTTGAATAAAGTCCTCTTAATTTGTGTGTGCATATGTTTGAGTAGTGGATAAGTAGAAGATAAGCAAGTTTATGGTAGTACAATTTTTATGAGTTGAATTAAGTGAAATACTTACTTTTCAAACACTTGAGGGATTGAGAGTGTATCTTGTGAGGATCTATCATTCTTGATTCAAGCTTTTCAAATTGAAGATACCTTGCTTATTGGTTTGAGATGTGAAGAAATGTTACCTCATGAATGTTTTGAATCCCTTGAATTTTTGGTTGATCTTCTTAATTGTAAACTTTTACATTCTTGAATATCATTGGAAATTGAGTCTTTTAGAGTTTTTGGCTTTTGAATTTGTGTTGTTTTTTCTTATTCCCAAGTTTTGGTCTTATGTGATTTGCTCAGGAGTACAAAAAGTTAAGTGTGAGAGAATTTGATAGTAATATATTTTGTTCATTTAATGATTCTCTCACTAGGTGTCTTACGGTTCAATTTGGCTTAATTAAATTAGTTTTGTCATATCTTATGATGTTGGGCCTAATTGGATCATTGTGGAAATTATTGTATGAAGTAGTCTTGAATTGTCTATTGAGTAGTGTTCAGTATTTTAGCTATAATATGAGTTTCAAGTATCTGATTGATATGATTCTAGTCTTATAGGAAATTCAAGACAAATCTCTACAAATTTCATGAAGACCTTGGGAGCTGAATCACATATTTGGATAATTTAAATTGAAGTCGAAGAAGGATCCAGAATGTTGATCCTGACAACTTGACCTCTGCGCACTCATTGGCCCATATCTTGAGTTACAAGAATGAAATGGATGTCAACCTAAGCCCAAATGAAAGTTAAGATCCATAGCAACAACTTTTATTAAAACTCATAAGCCAAACTATGTCATTTTGGGTATGAAATTGGAGCTGGAAGTTAGAGACAAGTTGTTGATGAGTTAGGCCACTTAATTGAGCATAACTTGAGTTGTAGGCCTCTAATTGACATGGGACTTAGGCTCAATGATTCTTAATGGACCCAACGTTATAAATAATAGGTTTTTAATCATGTAAGGCCAAATTAGGGGGTAGTTATAGGGGTTAGAAGTAGAAGTCTGAGACTTAGTTTTCATTCTACACGTTTCATCCTCTCTCTAGATCTAGATTTTTCTCTCTTTTATTCCTTCTCTCTATATTTTCTCTTCTTTTTATGAGTTCTTCCCTCCCATTCATGGAAGGGTAAGGCCTTTAATCAATCCAAGGAATTGAACATTCTTGATGCTTAATCTTGAGATTTTATTTTAATTGTTTACATTCAATTGTTAATCTAGTTTCTTTTCTTCTCTTTTTCTAATTCTGATTGGGTATTTAATTTGATCGGGATTTACATTTGATAATTGTGTAATTACCATGTGCTAAGATAGGAATTCAGAGACCAAACAAGGCATTGAAGGTGTTTGATGAAATGCTTAGCTTGGTTGGATCTTGGTTTTTAAGTTAATTTGAATTTTAGATGGATGCTTAATTTGTCTAACCTCAATTAATTGAATTCTGGAAGCGTTTCTAGTAGAAGATCCATGGATCATTAAGAGGTGTCTTGATGTGATCTAAGACCAAGGATTTGATTGATAATTGAATGAACCTTTAGTGATCAAGGATGGATTAAAATCAAGATTGGACAATTCTCTTGTATTGGTTATTTCTTAATTCTATTTTCTCTTCTTCAATTGCTTTCTATTTTTATTGTTTAATCTTGCAAACTTCTTTCTCCTATTTCTTAACCTCTTAATCTAGTTTCATAATTAGAGTGATCTAGGTGCTCGACCCGGCGTTATCTTATGTTACAAGTAATTTTGGTAATTCGGTTATAAATTGATTTAAATTTGGTAGCCTTGGCAATTATCACATATCCAAGTCTCACCCTAGGACCAAGGATATCCTAGAGGTTAATCATATAAATCAAATATCATTTTGAATCATTCATCTCATCCATCAATTCATGATTTCATCTCATATTATACTATCATGCATAAATATCAAATCAATTACGCATTAAAATAATCATATCTTAATGTCGTATCATGGCATAAAGCCTCAATATTTCATCAAACATGCAATAGTATGCATATGAATGTTTTTTCACATCATAGATAATCAAATCCATCATTCAATCTCATTTGATGCAATATCATCAAAGTCATTCCTCAAATCATTAATCTCACTTGATTTGATATCATCATAAAATCATTTCTTAAATTTGTTTGGATGCATAATCATATCGCATTTAATTGAATCATAATCTTCTAATCAAAAGTTTAAGGTTTGTATTTAGGTCCTAAGGGGTAAAGAACTCTGTTTCTATAATTTTAAAATCAAAATCCTCAAATTAAGGGCCTGACAATCGATTACCAGGCCTTGGTAATCGATTACCAGCTTGGCAGAACCCTGGTAATCGATTACAAGGATGTTGTAATCGATTACAACTTTTCCACAAGCTTGGTAATCAATTACAAAGGCTATGTAATCGATTACCAGCTGCCCAAAAACACATTTCACGGCTCCAAAAGCTTGGTAATCAATTATAAAGACTGTGTAATCGATTACCACGTGGAAATTTCCAGAAACCAGAGCCTTTAAGCCATTCCAACCCAAACCTAACCATTAAACATCAATTTCAACATTAGAATCATCATACTCAAGCACCCAAAACACTTTAAAAGCAAGGAATCAAATATGGGTATTAAATCCATTTTTAAGATCTCAAAACTTATCATGAATTAAATCAAAGAATCAAGTTCTCAAATCATATTCAATACAATCATTCATTCCATTTCAAAATCATCCTTCAAATCACAAGTTTTCAAAAACTTTGGAAAACAAAGGATGGAATAGAAAAGTAAAGAAACCCCATACCTCAACTCCTTTGCAAAGCTCCTTTCTTTATATCTTTGAATTTTCTTTTCTTTTGATCTTCCTTGTCTTCTTGCTCATCTTCGTTCTCCTTTCTTCCTCCTTGATTGCTTCCTTCTTCCCTCTCTCTTTTCTCTCTTTTTCCCTCTTCTTTTTCTTATGGCTAATGTGGGAGTGAGAGAAAAGTAAAAAAGAAGAGGATAAAACCAGGGAAAGGGGCGGTGGAGGAAAAGAAAGAAAGGGAAAAAGGTGAAATCCCAATGGAAACATTTTATCTGCTAACAACACTTTAATATTTCCTTAACGAATTGTCTAACCTTCATAGGCATTATTGAAAATTCTAGGATTTCTTTCATTTCCCATCTTTATATTTTGATATATCTAATATACACCTTTACCAGTTACTAAGCTTCACTATTCATCCCTAGGTTAAATTAAACCTTATGGAATTGAATTAAGAATCTTTTAAGTGTCCAAATCAATCACAAATCATTATCAAAATTATCAACTAACTTCTGTCAATATTATTGAGCTACTATTACCCTGATTAACTCCATTGGGTTAGAGAGAATGTTACAATTCTCCCCCATTTTTATAAATTTTGTGCTTAAAATTTGATTTATCTCATTCAAAAATCTCTGGATAACTCTACACCATTGTGGTTTCCAGTTCTCATGTGACATCCTCTGAGTCACCTCCATCCATGATACTTTCACTAAAGGAATATGTTTTCCTCAGAGCTCTTTTCACATCCCTATCAACTCTCGTAATAGGAGTGAGTCCGAGGAACACATGCTCTTCTTCATTGAACCCCAAGGGTATTCTTCTCTCATCAACATAACTTTCTGCCTACTTAGGGTTGTTATCATCCTATTCCTAATCATTTTAATTTGTTTTGTGGTCTGGTGTACCAAAAGCTTTTTTTCAAGGCTCCCCAAAAATCTAGAGGTGAATTTAGGATTTCTATCTATTATTAAACTAACGGTGATTCCATGTAATCTTACTGTCTCTTAGAGATACAACTGGGCTAATTTGTCTAATGGATAGTTAGCCTTTATGACTGAAAAGTGTGCAGACTATGTCAGTCTACCCACTATATCCTAAGTAGCATCATGGACTAACTAGGTACTTGGCAATCCCATCACAAATTCCACTGATATACTTTCCTATTTCTATTCGGGGATTTCCAAGGATTAAAAAAGTTTTGAAGATCTTTGGTGTTCTATTCTCACTTTTAACAAACTAAGCATTTAGATACATCTTCAGCTATATCTCCTTTCATATTTGGCCACCAAAACATCTTTTCAAGGTCTTGATACATCTTTATGGCTCCGGAATGGATGGTGTATCTACTTTTATAGGCTTTTTCAAAAATTTGCACTTTGTTTTCATTTTCTCTTGGAACACATACTCTATTTCTAAACATAAGTGTCCTGTCTTGAGCCTTGTCAAAATATTTTTTCTTTCTTGATTGGATATGTTCATCTATAAGATTTAAAGCTTCATCTTCCTCTTGAGCTTCTATAATTTGAGCCCTCAAAACGTTCTAAATTTCTAATCTCTTCAAACTTAGACCATGTGGTAACACAGCCATTAACAAACTCAAATTTCTGAAGCTCTCAAGAAGTTCCATCTCTTGTCATTTAAGACACATGCAGAAATTTTCTGCTAAGTGCATCGGCCACAACATTGGCCTTACTCGGATGATATTTTAATTCTAAATCATAGTCTTTCAAAAACTCCATCCACCTCTTTTCTCTCATATTCAACATTTTTTTATGAAACCAATATTTCAAACTCTTGTGATTATTAAAGACCTTAAACTTGACCCCATACATATAGTATCTCCAAGATTTCAAAGCAAACACAACTGCTGCTAGTTCCAGGTCATGGGTTGGGTAATTTTCTTCATGGGATCTTAATTGCCTAGAAGCATGAGTAACTATTCATCCCCTTTTGAAACAACATACAACCTAACCCATTTCTCGAAGCATCATAATAACCTCAAAGTTTTCTTGTGGATCTAGGATTACCAGCACATGTTTAGTGGTGAATTCTCTTTTAACTCTTGGAAACTATTCTTACATTTCTATGTCCACTTATGAGTGCTACCCTTTCTAGTTAACCTAGTTAAAGGTAACACTATTTGGGAAGCCCCCTCCATGAAATTTTGGTAATACTCAGCTAAACCCAAGAAACCTCTAACTTCAGTTACGGTGGTAAGTCTCTCCCCTTGTAATACTACCTCTATCGTACTAGGATCCACATATATCCCATCTTCAGATATCACATGTCCTAGAAACTGCACCTCCTTCATCCAAAATTCACATTTTGATAACTTGGCAAACATTTTCTTTTTTTTTTTCAGGATTTCTAGAACTACCCTAAGATGCTCCTCATGTTCTTCAGTTGTCTTTGAATAAATAAGAATATCATCTATAAAGACATCAACGAATTTATCAAGGTATGGTCTAGAAATACTATTCATATAATCCATAATAATAATAGGTTCATAAGTCAGACCAAAGGAGGTCACAAGGTGCTCATAATGCCTATACTTGGTCCTAAAGGTAATCTCAGGAATATCTTTTTTTCTGACCCTGATTTGAAGGTAATCTAGATCCCAAGTCAATCTTTGAAAACATTGTAACTCCTCTCAACTACTCCATCAAATCATCTATCTTAGGCAGTGGGTATTTATCCTTAATTATGACCTTATTCAATTGCCAAAAATTCACACATAAACTCATACTGTCATCTTTCTTTTTCACCAAGAGCACAGGAGCTCCCCAAAGTGAGACACTAGGTTGAATGAACTTTTCATCCAACAACCCTTTTATTTGTTTCTTAAGCTCAGAGAGTTCTATAGGGAACATCCTATTGGGTACTATGCAAATACGCCTTATTCCTGGCACTGGGTCTATAGTAAACTCAATCTCTCACACACTACGGACATTGTGGTCCTTTGTCATCCATCTTTAACTGTTTCTTTTTTCCTTATTAGTTCTTGAACCTTGAAAATTTCTTCTTAGAGTCATCATCTGTCTCATTTCTCTTTTGGAAGCCCCGAGGCTTTTTGCTCCTGTTGAGGCTGTGGTGGTCTCGAACTATCCGACTCTATTATTCTACATTGTTCACAAGAGTGTGAAAGTCCCTGTTCTCAGAGGGGCTCACTATTTTTCTCACTTCGTCCTTCAATTCAGACTGAAACTTCACGCACTTCTAGTTCTTATCTAAATTATATCAGAAGTATGAAGCGAACTTTGATAGTTCCTCAAATCTTGCCCCGTTGTCCTTCGTTCCAGCTTAAAAAATCCCAACTCTTCCTCTGCTTACAAATTCCTTGGAAAATACTTATTCAAGAAAGTCGTCTTAAATATCTTTCGAGTTATCTCTATCTCAGTTGTCTCCTTTATTTTTCTAGCATCATTCCACCAATATTCGGCAAAGATCTCATCACAACAGAGGACACCTTCTAATTTTCCATGCATCTCATCACAACAAAGATATTCTCCAACCCCCAACCATTCCTTAGCCTTAGTTGGATTATACTCTCCTTGGAATAATGGAGGGTTAGTCTTTCTGAACTCTAATGGGTCATGGAAACCTTGATTTCTCACTATTGTTTTATTTTTTAGTTACGGATGTGTGTTGCTACCCATCCTATTCAAAACTCTGTTCATGATGGATGTCTATTCCCTCATAGCTGCGGCCATCTCCCTTTTCTATCTCATGACAGCTGTTATTTCTCTGAACATCTCCATCATATCTATTGTGCTATTACTGGAAAATGCTCTATCCCCTTGCATATGCCTAGAAGATGTCATAGTCTTCTGTACACACTGAACATTACTTATTGAGTTGATCAGGCTAAATATTCATGTAACAGTGCAACAGTAACCATGAACATACATACACAAGGCCGTTGTGCAACTCCATATATGTATATATATATATATATATATATATATATATATATATGATATATGTATCTCATCATTAAGATAAGAAAAGGCATACATCAACATAACTAATCTATACATCGACTCAACAGGATGAACTGCTCTGATACCATAATGTAACGTCTCAAATACTAGTACTAATAACGTATCTGGTTTACGCATCAATAAGTAGGATTTGATACATCACTTACCAATATCATTAATTTTTTAAATAAAATATTTGGATAGATATCAAAATATGAGCCTTTCGCGGAAGCATAATACATATATCATAAAAGAAATTTTATACAAATTGTACATCACTATATATTATCTACATAAGAATGCCTCATAACATAAAATCGAGGTAACTACCTCCAAATATCTAAACAAATAACAAAAGTAACTGTTCATGTCAAAACTCCATCTTGCTTGACTGCTTGAGTCCTGCTTGAAATCATCATGGAAAATCATAGATATAAGGGGTGAGAATTATGAAATTCTCAGTAGTTTATCAAAATCGTGTCATCACAACAATTTCAGCTATTTCGGAGAAAAAGTCATTTCAAATCATTATAATCTAACTAGTACAAAGGTGGCAAAAGCCAAATCGAGTTCTTTTTTCTTCTCGAAACAGAGGTTCATTATATCTTTTATAAAAAATCATTTGGATAATCAAATCAATTATCAAATCTTATCTAGATCTCAAAATCATATCAAGACATCTCATGTCTTGAAATTCATGTCTCAAATCTCAAATCATCTCAAATCTCAAATAATAAATCATTTTATCAAATCTCATATCATCAAATCATAATTCATATCATCAAATCTCGAGTCATCAAGTCATAAATCATTTCATCATATTTCATATGAAAACTCATCTATATCATCAATTATCAAAATCATATCAAGAAATCTCATTTCTCCAAACTCATATCTCAAATCATCAGGATACATGTATCGTCTCAAAATCAAAGGTATAGAGGGTATATCAGCCTCACAATACCATTCACTTGGTAGTAGCCTGCTTTCAGGTTGGTGCACATCAACCTATTTATGGTGATCCATTTGTCACATAGAGCTACTCCGGAGTCAGAGTAACCCAAACCACAACTTATAAGGGAATTATCCGTCCCCATTCTAAAGTTACGAGTAGAGAGGGAACATAACTCATGAGGGAATTATCCGTCCTTATTCTAGAGTTATGAGTAGAGAGAGAATTATCCATTCTTAACTACTTTGATAGGAGAGTGCCTTCCTTCCACACATTATCCCCTTAACTACTTAGATAGGGAGGGTATCTTCCTTCTTCACACTATCTATAATCTAAGAATACCTCAAGTAGAGAGAGAATTATCCATCCTCAACTACATTTCATCCAGGGATAACACAGGTAAAGAGGGAGGGAATTATCCATCCTCAACCTCAATAACTCAGGTGGTAAGGAAATATCCATCCTCAATCACCATATTCAAGTCCCACATTAGGACCAAGGATATCTTAGATAACGGGTTACTCATATAAATCAAATATCATTTTGAATCATTCATCTCATCCATCAATTCATGATTTCATCTCATATTATAATATCATGCATAAATATCAAATCAATTATGCATTAAATATTTGTTTCTTTATCTCGTATCATGGCATAAAGCCTCAATATTTCTTCAAACATGCAATAGTATGCATATGAAAGTTTTTCACGTCATAGATAGTCAAATCTATCATTCAATCTCACTTGATGCAATAACATCATCAAAGTCATTTCTCAAATCATCAATCTCACTTGATTCAATATCATCATAAAATCATTTTTCAATTTTGTTTGGATGCATAATCATATCACATTTAATTGAATCATAATCTTCCAATCAAAGGTTTAAGGTTTGTATTTAGGTCCGAATGGGTAAAGAACTATGTTTCCATTATTTTCAAATCAAAATCCTCAATTTAGGGGCATGGCAATCGATTACCAGGCCTTGGTAATCGATTACCAGCTTGGCAGAAACACATTTCGCAGCTCTAGAAGCTTGGTACTCGATTACAAAGACTGTGTAATCAATTACCATGTGAAAATTTGTAGAAAACAGAGCCTTTAAGTTATTCCAACACAAACCAAACCATTAAACAACAATTTCAACATTAAAATTATCATACTCAAGCACACAAAACACTTTCAAAGAAAAGAATCAAATATGGGTATGAAACCTATTTTTAAGATCTCAAAACTCATCATGAATTAAATCAAAGAATCAAGTTCTCAAATCATATTCAATACAATCATTTTTACTATTTCAAAATCATCATTCAAATCACAATTTTTCAAAAACTTTGGAAAATAAAGGAAGGAATAGAAAAGCAAAGAAACCCCCTACCTCAACTCCTTTGCAAAGCTCTTTTCTTTCTATCTTTGAATCTTCTTTTCTCTTGATCTTTGTTGTCTCCCTGCTCATCTTGGTTTTCCTTTATTCTTCCTTGATTGCTTCCTTCTTCCCTATCTTATTTCTCTATTTTCTCTCTATTTCCCTCTTCTTTTCTAATGGCTAACGTGGGAGTGGGAGAATGTGAGAGAAAAGTAAAAAAGAAGAGGATAAAAATGAGGGAGAGGGGCAATGAGGGAAAAGAAAGAAAGGGAAAAAAGTAAAATACCAATGGAAACACTTTATCTGCTAAGAAAACTTTAACATTTCCTTAACGCATTTTTAAACCTTCATAGGTATTATTAAAAATTCTATGATTTCTTTCATTTCTCATCTTCATATTTCCATATATCTCGTATACACTTTTACCAGTTACTAAGCTTCATCCCATAGGTTAAATTAAACTTTATGGAATTGAACTAAGAAGCTTTCAAGTGTCCATTTCCATCCTTTAAAACTTAGAAATAAATGTTCCATATTTATTTCTATCTTCGTAGCTTTTAAAGCTAAATTATGAGTTTATTTGAGCTATTTCTCAATAGATTTATGTTCAAATCAATCCTAAATCATTATTAAAATTATCAATTAACTTCTATCAATATTATTGAGCTACTATAACCTTGATTAAGTCCATTAGGTTGGAGAGAATGTTACACCATGTTCTTTCCTTTGTTCAAATTATTATATGTTTCCTTGATCATTTTCAATGCATTTGTTTGGTTTTGGCTTCTTCACTTTGAGATTTTTCCTTTTTTTGGGGTGACTATGTAATTGGCTATTGACCATTGAAGAATTGTTTTGATGATAACAAACTTGAAGATGATAGCAAGATCAAGTCCAAGACCTTCAAGAATAGCTTTAGGACTTAGATCATTGCGTAAAGGTAAAAAAGGGTTCACACTTAAGCTCTAAACTTGTTTTCCAAGAACCCAAATAGCACACATGGTTTCAATGTTTAAAAATGGTTTTTGATTTCCTAAGAAATACCATTTGAGTGCTTAAAAGCTTGTTGGTTCTTTAGGAAACAATTGGCAAGTTTTAAAAGATGTTTAAAAATGATTTCAAATAGGTTTATTCGAATAAGGGTTATCTTATTTGAATAACAAAAGTCAGATAATTAAGTTTTTCTTCGGATCAAGCTTTATTCGAATAACACAAGGTGTTATTCGAGTAACAACTTAAAAATAGGTTACGCGCCTTTAGTTTTAAAAAGTTTATTCGAATAATATGTATGTTATTTAAATAACAAGGTTTTTCAAGAACTGTTTTAAAAGAGCTTTATTTGAATAACGATATGGTTATTCGAATAGCGTGTTATAGAATTAATTCATAGTGCGCTATTTGAAGTGTTATTCGAATAACATATATGTTATTCAAATAAACACGAATGCTAGAAAGAGAAATAAATAGCTAGTTGATGACATTTAATGCTTCAACCAACCCCCCAACGACTTGAAAATTTATTGGACTATAAATACAAGTTATTGGACATTAAAGTGTTTTTGACATTCCACAAGTGCACGGGTCGACAAGTAATATAGGAGAGTTAAAATATCATGTCCCAAGGAATTGACAATTAGAGGGTGCTAAAACTTAACCAATTTTCACAAAATCTTATCCAAGCAATCGAAATGTGAGAGTGGTTTGCAATTAAAATAACAACTTAAAAGAAATAAAACAAGAATACACCAAACACCAAATCCACAAGAGAAAGATGAGAATGATTAAGGCCTAGGGGTCCCTATTCACTTACTACTTCAATGAGTATTTGTAATTCACAAGCACCTATCAATGAATTGATTTTGTTAGATAAAAACAAGCAATAGATAAAAGCCTATGTCTAAGATAATTACCCATGTGAGACCTAGTTAATCCACTATGTGTCCATGTGACTTAGTATAAGAATCACTCATTGAGACCAATTATCAAACACTTGTTATGCATGACTAATGGGTATGTGTCCATCTCATTAGCTAATCAACCACTCAACCGAATAGAATGTAATTGAACATGTATTAACCATAGCATATCCACATTCACAAATCCCTATGTCTTGTTCATTTGGAACACTAAGATCATGCAATTGATGGCCAAACAATAGCAAGCATTAAGCATAGATATGGAAGAACAAAACCAATTTCATTGATAGAAACTCAACAAATCATAATATGTTCAAATTCATTGCAAGATCCTAGAGAGCCCCTAGATTAGAGTTTAGTTACACATCATGGAAGAAGAGAAAACATATGAAATCATAAAACCCATCAAATTACAAATCAAGATAGAAAAGGGGAAGAATGGACAAAAAATTGGAGAGAATCCAAGCTTGATCTTCCTCCCTTGATCTTGATTCTTCACTTGAATCACCTCTATTCTGAGTGGTTTTCTCCTCCTCTCACTTCTCTAGGAATTTTTGTCTTGGTCAAAAAATAAAACTCCTCAAAATGCCCTAAAAAGTTAGATAAAAAGGGCCAAATTTGCGAACCAGAGCTTTTCCCACGCCTAGGTGCATCTTTTACATGCCTAGGCGTGATAATGAAACACGTGCTGTCAGCTGCTGATCACGCCTAGGCATGACTTTAACACGCCTAGGCGTGGGTGTCTCTATCTGAAAATCCTGAAAACCTGAGAGTGCCATGCCTAAGCGTGGATTTTTCATGTCTAGGCGTGGTTTGGCAGCCTTTCTCCTTTCTTGCTTTGTTCCAAATTTGAGCTCCTCCTCGCTTTCCTCATCCCTTCCAAGGTCTTCCCATCTTGAATACCTACATCAAGATAATGTCAAAGTCCATCAAATCATGATCAATTCAAATTCTTTAAATAAAATCCTCAAAGATTCAATTATCAATCATTTGAGTTAACAAGCTTAAATCATCAAAGTCATGCATGAATTGAACTTTTGGCCATAAAACTTAAGGATAGCAAGCTCATATACATTCAAATTCATATGAAATAACTTCATTTCCTGAAGTTATCACACCCCAAACCTAAATATTTGCTAGTCCTCAAGAAAACTAAGTCAAGCAAGAGAAGAATGAACACAATTCAATACAAAAATCATGGAGCAAATTGAACTAGAGCATAGCCAACTTTCAATCATCATTCATACCCTCAGAAATCAATTCTCAACCTCTCAACAAGGTCCACACATACAAGAAAAATTCTAACTATCATGATTACCCTTGAATGCAATTTTTTGCACATGAATGAATTCCCAAATTTATGTGTTTAATATCCTTTCCTAATCTTGAAGAACAAGTTGGATGAATTTATAAAATACACATGCACTCTCATAAGAATGTCTTTCATCCCTTTCTCCACTAATGTAGGCAACACATAATCAAATATCATAAGGGTTTTTTAAGCTTGTAATGTGAGGTTAACGGTAATAGCTAAGAAGGAAGAGGAAGGATTTAAAATCAAATATTAAACACATAATCACACACTTCCATTAAATCAAGCCATGCATGCAAGATGCACGAAAGGATCCAATATGAAAAATCAACTCTCTTTATTCCATTTTTTTCTTTTTTTTTAGAAAAACATATGTACATGTTTATTTTCTTTGCAAAATGGGACTGCATTTTGTGCAGCTCACATATTTTTTTTTCTCTCTTTTTTTCATTTATTTATTTATTTGTAGTATTTTTTATGTTTTTATTATTATTTTGAACAAGAGTTTATTCCAAATAGATCCTAGTTTCCTAGTACCATGCAAAATAATTTGGCTCAAATCAATAAAAATGCCTAATCATGCATTCAATAGGAGACATGTAAAAAGGGTAAACTTATTTTTTTTTCACAAGTAGGGGTGAAGGGGATGGAGAAATGAGGTTTAAAGAAGGAAAAATTTAGGCCACACACATACACTAGGCTTCAAAAAGGTATTAGGGATATCATCTAGTTAATGTTAGCTTGAAAGACTCAATCAGTCCAAACAAGTGCCCTAGTCATTTCCTTAAAAATGCATCGCCTAGGATTTTGCCTCGAAAAGGAATCAGACAAGCCTCTAAGATGCAAATTAACTATACACATGCCTTTTATAAATTTTCTCTAATCATGCATTTCATTCATATTCCAAGATCCACCACACATACAATAGGGAAATACACTCACACATATTTATGATAACAAGTGTAAGCACAACATTTGGAATTTTTACATTTGATTTCCCATGCAATGAGGCACATCTTTGATCCACACAATCATCAGATACTCAAATCAATAATTTGGCATGCATAAATTCAACCTGCCTCCAAGCACACTCATCATTTTAATGCATGTTCTCAGGCAGCCCATTAATCCCAAACAAGCTCTCTCAAATCCATCAATTACATAATAGAAAATAATCACCAATATCACTGAAGCAATTAGAACATAAAAATTACTTCATCAAAATAAATTGTTCTAACATCAATGTCAAAAGTAAAGGAATGAGAGGGGAATCCATATACATCACCAGAAAATAACTCTGCACGAAACTCAAAAAGATAATAATTCCCCCCCCCCAAACTTAAGATATGTAGCGTCCCACTGTATACAAAAGAAAGAAAATAAAAAAGAAAGCACATACAGGGAAATGAAAGGAAATATAGGGAGGGAAAAATAAAGAAGAAAGGAATAAGAAAGAAAAAGGCCCTGGTGCCTCAAAATACATCAGCCTCATCAAATAGTGCATCTCCATCAGCTCTCATCGCAGTATCATTAGTATGTGGTGGAGGTGGAGGTGGAGGTGGAGGTGCAGCTTGAGGAAATGTCGGGAAGTCAGCCATCGGGTGTCCCTGACATAAGGCTACCCAGTGAATGCTCTGATAAATCGTAGTCAGCGTCACCTGTTGCTGATCTAGGTGTTGATCAATCGAAGCTGCCCAAGCAGCATCAAATACTAGAACAGGCTATGAGGCTAATTCAAGGGCTGGCTCCGGAGCTACAGCTGGGGGTTGGACTGGGGCATGCCTACGCCTCTCTTGGGCGGTCATGGTGGTTTGCACCACCCTCTCAGTCATGGGAGTTTTCAGCTTCATGCGAACTTCTGTGTCTTTCCATGACACCTTAGATTTCTGACACAGTGCACATATAAGAAAAGGAAAAAACAAAGATTTGAGCTTCTCTGTAATGCAAAGCCGGATGTGATCATATAGGATTTGCGCAGTGTCCACTGGCTAAAGAGTGTGGATTGCATACTACATATATATATGCTCCGGGTAAATCTCCAACCTATGCTCAATGGGTAACAAGGAAGAATACACGAAGTTGTTCCACGGCCGCAACTCCTTGCGCAGACTTTCCTATTTTATGAAGCGGATTGAATTATCAGTGTTTCGCTAAACTTGAACAGGAAAGTTCAAATCACATATAGCATCCATAATTATCGCAAAAGGGGTGCCGCCTTCCTTTTCCGATAGTTGCAAAGTTTTATACGCACACACTAGCGGGGGAAGGCCAAGGTGCAAGACTTGACTAATGCACTCAACAGAGTAAGTGACAATCTTCCCTCTAACTTTGGCAGTGGTAACAGAACGCTGCTCAACATAGGCGTTAGCATAAAACTCCTTCACTACTAATGCCACTGATTCCTTAGTAGGATGCTCGGCAAAATTTTTCTAATGGAGTGCATCAGTGGCGTTGGAGATGGCTGGGTAACGCACCACATTAATGCCATAGAACCCCCTCTCGGGAATGACATTAATCTTCCTCAAATGCTGCCAGAAATAGTAAAAAGCCTCCTGAGATATGAAGAAAGCTGGGTCATAGACAAGAATCTCATCAGTGTCGTTTGCATGACTTGACCCAGCATCAATAGTTTTGCATTGACACTTTGACATGATTGGGGAAGACCTGAAAAGAGATATTGCTTCTAGTTTAGTACCAGAGAAAATGCATCAGCCACAATGACAATCATCCCAAACAAAGGTCACCCCCAAAACAAACTAGAAAATATCATGCAACCAGTTCTATCCAAATCATGCAAATGCACAATAAAGAATTTAGAACACAAGCATAATCACTATTCAGCAATACAAAATTCAACCCCCAAACCAGTGCAGTATCAACAATATGGATTTCAAAAGACACCCATAATCACTATTCAACAAACATCTTCTAACTCAGCAAACATCTTCTAAATGCTGAATATACTATGCACAGCAAACCCCCAAACCAACTCAGTATCAACAATACAGAATTCAGACTCAGCACCACAGTACAGAGACTATGCTGGCATACATATTACAAAGTAAGAAATAAAGTAAGGTTAAACATATAATAAGCAAACATCATTGAATTGAAGAAAATAAAAAACTAACCTTGGGCGATTCAAACAAAACAAAGCAGGGCACCAATGTCTAAATGGCCAACAGCAGGGAAGAGGTGAGAATGGTTGAAGAGAGAGAATAGGAGAGTGGAGGCTCGGTGAAGAAATGTGGGTGAAGAATGGAAATGTAGTGGGATGGAGAAGAGAGGTAGGGGGTCGGTGGCTACGTGCAGAAGAACGGATGGTCATGGGATTAGTCACGGTGGTTACGAGGGTGGCTCTACGCAGAAGTAAGGATGGTCACAAAGGTGGTGGTGGCTAGGAGACGAGGTTGAGTTTGGAAGGGGTTGGAGAGGTTGTGAGTTGGGAGAGGAGGGCTTAGTGTAGAAGGGGAGAATGTAGAATTAGGGAGAATGAGGGCTTCGTGCGTTTTATGAAAGGGGGCTATGTTTTGTGCAGTAGCCCCCATCACGCCTAGGTGTGATAAACTTAAGCCTAGGTGTGAAACCTTAAAAAAAAATTTGAATATTTTTATTTTTTTTATTTTTTATTTTTTTTATAGATACCACGCCTAGGCGTGATACATCCACACCTAGGCTTAAGACTCTTAGAAACTTCATACTGACACGGCTGAGACATCTGCACCTAGGTGTGAAACTTTTAGGAATTTCCACCCTATTGAGGTTGAGACCTCCACGCCTAGACATGGAAAAGATGCGTTTATGTGTGGGTTACAGGACTACAAAATTGAGTAGAACAACCATCAGAACCTATTTTCATGGCTCTATCACATTCTCCTCTCTCATAAACAGTTAAGAAACAGTATCAACAATATGTACAAACAGCAAGGCATCAAAATTGAAAAGCAAACACTATCAACTTAATCCAAAAACAACTCAAAACATAAAGAAACACTCTTCAATCATGTATAAAATTGCCCTAAACTAAGAGATAGAGTTAAGAAGTTGGGTTGCCTCCCAAAAGGTGCCTTATTTATAGTATTGGCTGGACTTGTCCAGCTTTCAAGATGGAGGAACAAGGGTGAGTGAGGTTTTGTGTTTCTCCATCTCACCACCTAAGTAAGGCTTGAGCCGCTGGCCGTTGACCTTAAAGGTTGACTTTGAAACTGGGTCTTCTAAGGTTACGGCACCATGAGGAAACACTTCCACAACCAAAAATGGACCTAACCACCTGGATTTGAGCTTGCCAAGAAATAATTTCAGCTTTGAGTTAAATAAGAGAACCTGTTATCCTGGTGCAAAGCTTCTTGGAATAATATGCTTGTCACGCCACTTCTTCACATTTTCCTTGTATATCTTGGCATTTTCATAGGCATGCAAGCGGAATTCATTAAGTGCATTCAGTTGCAATAATCTTTTCTCCCCACAAGTGTCAAAATCCCAATTCAATCTTTTGATGGCCCAGTAAGCGTGGTGCTTAAGTTCAACAGGAAGATGGCAAGCCTTGCCAAAGACCAGTTAATATGGAGACATGCCAAGAAGGGTTTTGTAAGTAGTGCGGTATACCCAGAGAGCGTCATCCAACTTCTTAGACTAATCCTTCTTAGAAAGGCTCACAGTTTTTTCAAGAATCCTCTTCAACTCTCTATTAGAAACCTCTGCTTGGCCACTTGATTGTGGATGGTATGCGGTGGCTACCCTATGTGTCACCCCATATTTGGCAAGTAAAGAAGCAAAATACTGGTTGCAGAAATGTGATCCCCCATCACTTATAATAGCTCGAGGGGTGCCAAACCTTGTGAAAATATTCTTTTTAAGAAAAGTAAGGACCACCTTGGAGTCACTAGTAGGTAGGGCAGAAGCTTCCACCCACTTTGACACATAATCCACTGCTACAAGAATGTAACAGTTACCAAAAGATGATACAAAGGGCTCCATAAAGTCGATGTCCCACACATCAAATATTTCCACTTCCAAAATGGAGCTCAAGGGCATCTCATTTCTCTTTGAGATGTTTTCGGTTCTTTGACATCTATCACACTTACCTACAAATGAGTGGGCATCTCAAAATAGAGAAGGCCAATAAAAGCTGGATTGCAACACCTTAGCCGCTATTTGTTCAACCCCATAATGACCCCCATAAGGTGAAGCATGACATTGCTCGAGTATAGCACTAGTCTCCTCCACAGGAATACACCTTCTAAGCACCTTATCAGCATACTTTTTAAAGAGAAACGGCTCATCCCAAACATAGAATCTGACATCATGAAGGAATTTCTTCTTCTGATGATTAGGCAATTCTAATGGCACCAATTCACTCACAATGTAGTTGGCATAATTAGCATACCATGGATTTGAACTAGCAAACATAGCAAATAATTGTTCATATGGAAATATCTCACGAATCAAAGCTGGGTCTTGTTGATATTTCTCATTTTCTAACCTAGAAAGATGGTCATCTACCTGATTCTCAGCACCCTTTCAATCTCTAATCTCAAGGTCGAACTATTATAGTAATAAAACCCAACGAATCAACCTTGGCTTGGCATCTTTTTTGCTCACTAGATACTTGATGACCGAGTGATCCGTGAAGACAATGACTTTAGTACCAACCAAATATGTCCAAAATTTGTCAAAAGCAAAGACAACTGCAAGGAGCTCCTTCTCAATGGTGGTGTAGTTCAACTGTGCATCACTGAGTGTTCGACTTGCATAATAAATGGAATGAAAGATTTTGTTCTTCCTTTGGCCTAATACTGTTCCAATTGCATAGTCACTTGCTTCACATATTAAGCTCAAATGGTAGGGTCCAATTAGGAGTAGTGATAATAGGTGCTAAAATAAGTCTTTTCTTCAATTCCACAAAGGCTTCCATACATAATTCATCGAACTTGAAGGACACATCTTTTTCCAATAAGTTGCATAGTGGTTTGGCAAGCTTGAAAAAATCTTTGATAAACCTTTGGTAAAATCCAGCATCCCAAGGAAACTTCGAACTCTTTCCACTGAAATTAGTGCTGGAAGTTTCTCAATCACTTCAATCTTAACTTTATCCACTTCCATTCTTTTAGGTGACACTCTATATGCCCTCTTGGACCATAAAATGGCACTTCTCCCAATTAAGCACCAAGTTTGTCTCCTCACACCTTTGCAATACAAGGGTCAACTTATGAAGACACTCATCAAAGGAATCACCAAAGACAGAGAAATCATCCATGAATATCTCCAAGCAGCTTTCCACCATATCGGTGAAGATAGCCATCATACATCTCTAAAAGGTAGTCGAGGCATTGCACAACCCAAAAAGCATTCTTCTGAAAGCATAAGTACCATATGGGCAAGTGAAAGTCATTTTCTCTTGATCATCTAGGGCAATAGCTGTAACACCATTGTGGGGATGTCATATTTATGAATGCAATAAAATAAAATAAAATAAAACTCTTACCCAAGTTGCAAAACATTTGATACTTAAATAATATTTGTGGTAAATTTTGTTTTCCTTTTGTAATCATGGCATTAAATAAAATAACATGAAACACGAAATATAACAAACATAACCACACTGTATTATACATATGAGTTTTTCTTTAGTACACACGTAATTTACAACTACAAGTATTCAACAAAGCAATAAAAGACAATATAAAACTAAGATATAGTATTGCCCAAGTGCATCTCGATAGATATCTAACCCTCCGATGGATCATCCTCCAGAACCTCCAGAAAGACCATCGAAAAGTTCACATCTTGGAGATCTCACAAAGACTACTACGGACACAAGTCCGAGTCGTTGACTCGCTCGAGCTCACTAGGCGCATGGAATATTCAACGTACAAGAACGCCTAAGAGTCAAGGTAACTCTAAATGTAAATATAACATAGTAGTAAATATGACATCTCCATCATACTCTCTACATAGGGACACAGTCAAACGTCCCACATAAACAACTATTCCTCTATCTACTCGCATACGTCAGGCCTCAAAACCTCCGTGAAACTCAAGTCTCAGAAACCCGAAGAATCCTGGCAACGTCATGATCTCAAGATCAGTCTTGATGATCAGTGTGATCTACCGGCTCCTCTTCCTCGTACAGCTCGCCCGGCTGTCGCTCGTCCGGATACTGTATCTCAAGAGGCTGATCCTCTTCTTCCTTAAACTCTTTACAAAAATAATATAATAATATCGAGAAAATATATAGAGAGGTGAGATAATCTACATCACTACCCGCATGGCAATAAAGAAAACGACAATACAAAACAATTATCACAACAGTACATATCATTATATCATGCATAATATACCAAGCACTACATATTAAAGTAACACATATCATTATATCATGCATAATATATTAAAGCAATAAATCATACATTTTATCACAGATTATGGTAAGCAATAAAATGCAGATAATGCATGAACACACACTGACTCGTTCCTACTCCATGGAGCTAAACACGGATATCTGAGAGAATGATCCGAATAGAAACTAATAATACTTTATGGTTGCCCAACCAAACTATTGCACTGTCCAATCTTTGTGTCTATAGTCCACAGTCCAAACATCGTGTAGCAGTACACAGTCAATATACTGTGCACCACAGGCATAGTACTTAATAGTCCCCTCAAGATCCCGATTAAGAATAGTGTTTGTCAAGATCATTAGTGTGTTGCCTGTTACCACGGCCCAGAGGAGCAACCCACTGTCCGCATGTGGAATTTCTCCGCACACTAACGCCTCCAAGTTCATAAATGAACCACACTACGCCTATCACACCAAAACATGGTGTAATTCGCCTCATCAATCAATCACCAATTTTCAACCAAATTGGCTCAACACTCTAAACATGATCTAAGATTACAAAAATACCCTTATTATCCAAATTTTACCATAATTATAAAAAATTACTAAAATGCCCTTAGTCACAAAATACCAAAGTATAGTACGTCCCACCTGACAGTACTATACCACAACATGCCCGGGTCCACCACTTTGGCCCGACAACAAAACTCACTGTATCAATTAATCGCGTAGGAATTTTATCACGTTTTCACAATCTCGTCATTTTCACAAACGTTTATAAATCGCGTAAAGATATTTTGACATTTTTAAATATCGCAAAATATTTTTAAATTATTTTCTCAATCGCGTACGATTTTTAATTCATTTTCTTAACCGAATAGCTTAAAATTATCATTTAAATATGTGTAGACTATATCTAGTACATTTTAAAATACGTAGAGTATTTTCTTTGAGTTCTAAATATAGTATAGAATCTTTTTCATTTTAATCATCTGATTTTAGTAAATTTTGGCAGCATTTTGCCTATAAAATTAGTATAAAGTATTTTTGACATTTTTCACTAAATATGGTTTCATTTTATTTTTACCCCATAATTACGCTTTGAAACTTGCTAACGCGCTTCAAAATTTATAAAATGAGCTTTACGTTAGTATTTTTCAAGCGTCTGCTTTATTTCTTACTTAAACTAAATTCTGCTAAGTTAAAATTCTAGAGCTAAATTTATTCCTTTTATTTTCTCAATGATTCATTGGAATCGATTTGTTTAGTAAATCCATTACCTAACCTATCTTAGAAAATAAAATGGTATATTGGCCAAAATTGAAAATAAATGGCATTCAATTATACACTAAATGGCATGTTGGCCATAATTAATCAAAACCATTTTTAACTTATTATTTTACCTAGATTCATTAACTCATTGATTTAGAAAATTACTGAGAACATTTTGGTTCTCTGTTTGATATAAGACCGTGAGCCTCATTCTGTGTTCTTTGAAATACTCATGCAAATCGTTACATGTTATTCACATCCTACTTTAATAATTATACAATTATAAACACATGCAATTATATAATCACATACAATATACATACAATATATTTAAAGCCATAAACATGCATAGCAAATATAATAAAAACTATAATCATGCATAGCAAAATAAATCACAAATAGGAAAGCATTTAAACAATCACAAAAATAATAAAAATCATAAACAATCACACAAATCGAATTCTTATGGATTCTTCATACACAATCAAATCCATTTTCCCATCACTACTTAGGCTTGATGAGATTAAATCTCCCTCTTACCTCTTGAAGATAATTAATCGGTTAGTTTTTCTCCTTTCCTTCAAATTCGTGCAATCTCCTAAACAAATCCCTAAAATTCTTAAACAATTAGTAAAAACACATACAAGGTTTAATATTGAAAAACCATGGAACAATCATGGTTAGAAAAATTAGAAATCCAATTTTGAACCATAAAATCAAGACTTGCCCTTAAGAAAGTAAGCAAAAGGTTGGATTTTGGACAAGATAGAGTAGTTTTTTGGAAAAACTTTGTGAATGAAAAGTGTTTAGAATAGGATTTGGGTTTAGGAAATATGATGAGATAAAATTATAGAGGTTTGGTGGTGTGGGTAGAGAGCTTGACCGAATAGAGAGGGAAATAAAATAGAAGAAAAGTAGCTTGGGTTCTTGGTAGTTTTTGGAGAGAAAATGGATAGATTAACTAGGATAGGTGTGAAATAAAAGTGAAGAGTGTAAATAATGGGGCTGTTGCCGTGTGAGTGTTTTGGGTGAGGTTGAGTGATTGAATTTGCATGGTAAATATCCTAGAGTGTTCACATTAGTTAAGCACATGGCTTATGTCATTGGATGGTTCATGAACCTTGTAGAACCAAGCCATCCAAGCCTCCCAAGCTGCTGCCCAAACCATGTGGGTCTTCATCATTTTAGGGACTTAATTGTTTTCTAATTACATCTAATTACATACTAATTAATTAGGTAATTAGTTAGGTTAAATATCCTAACCAATCTTAATTAACATCCTAATCATATAACTAATTAGTTTAATATATATTAGCATATATTATAACCTTTAATCAATATTAAGATATCTAATTAGTATTTAGATTATAATTAATTAATAACTAAGCTAGTTCACTTAGTTTGCTAATTAGGTAATTAGATTAGTCAAATTAAGCTTAATTAACTACTAACCAAATTCAAGCCTACTATTTTTTACTTAAATCTAACCATTGATTTCAGCTTTAATTCCTAGCCATAGATTATATCTAAGGTAGATATTAATTAGTCATAAAACTAGAATTCTAATCTCACCATTGATTTGATCAACGGTTGAAATCAAAGGCTTCCTAACTAAGTCTTCATCCAACGGTCCAAATTAAAGTCTATGCTCCCATCATTGACCTATTCTTATTAGTTTAAAAAGTCAAGCCACTTTCGTTGACTTGCTCTATTTAGCTAGAATTTGTCCAGTCAGCATAGTTGACTGTTTTTCCTAAACGCGGGTCCCATGGTACTTTTAAAAATCAGTGGTCAAATCGAAGCAGATTTTTACTATTTTTGAGACAAGAGGTACTATAATATAAAATAATATTAAATAATATAAAATTATTTTATTACACAGTTAAATCCTAAAAATTACGAGATTAATATATATATATCAATCAGAATTGGGTTTAGTAAGATCCCCTAGCTCCAATTAATTAAAATAAGTTTTTTTCTGCCAGAAAATTATTATTTCCCTAGCTCGGAGCAAATCACACACAACATTCAAGTACACTCACGGAACAGTCAAATTTAATTTACTGCTCACAGAATTCACAAAACAGTACATTTTGGGACTATATTGTAATTATCTCAAAAGTTAGGGTATTACAATAGCAATCTGATTGTATCCCGAGTACCCATCAAGGAAGTAGTAAAAAACACGACATGCTAACCTATCCAGCATCTGATCAATAAATGGTAAAGAGAAATGATCATTCCAGGTTACAATGTTAAGCCTCCTATAATCCATGCATATGTGCCATCTAGTGACAGTCCTAGTGGGAATCAAGTCATTATTCTCATTAGCTACCACCATCAATCCACCTTTTTTTTGCACACATTGAACTAGGCTCACCCATTTACTGTCAGAAATAGGATATATGATGCCTGCACGCAGCCGCTTGATAATCTCCTTCTTGACAACCTCCTTCATAATGGGATTGAGGCGCCTTTGATGTTCAATGGTTAGCTTATGATCAGCTTCCAGCAATATTTTGTGCATGTAAATGGTGGGGCTAATGCCTCTGATATCAGCAATAGACCACCCCAAGGCCTGTTTGTACTCCCTGAGCACTCTGAGCAACTTAGATTCTTGTTCCTTTAACAAAGATGAGGAAATAATAACTGGCAATATAGATGACTCCCCCAAGTATGAATACCTAAAATGAACAGGTAATGGCTTGAGCTCTAACTTGGGTGGAGTGATTATGGAAGCTGGAGAATAGGCTTGTTAGAAGGTATGTTCAATGGTTCAAAGTCTGGTTTCTTGTAAAACATAGCAGACGAGTCAAGCAGTTTAATACATTCCATAACATCATCCCTATCTACATGCTCATATAAGGATATTAATGATAAAGCAAGGGGATCATTAGTAAAATTAGTATGCAATGCAGTATTGACTACTTGATCAATCATACTTAGGTAAGAACATTCTTCATGATCATTTGGAAATTTCATGGCTTTGTAAATGTTAAAAGTTACCTTCTCATCATTGACTTGCATAGTGAGCTCATCTTTTTTAACATCAATCATAGTTTTACCAGTGGCTAGGAAAGGCCTCCCAAGAATCAAAGGTACATTGTGGTCTTCCTCCATGTCTAGGATGATGAAATTAGCTAGGAAGATGAAGTTGTCCACCTCGACCAAGACATCTTCTATGACTCCCTTAAGGTACGTGAGAGAACAGTCAGCTAGTTGCAAAGTAATCGAAGTTGGCTTCACCTCCCCCAAACCTAGCCGTTGGAAGATGGATAGAGGCATCAAATTTATGCTTGCCCTTAGGTCACACAAGGCTTTTCCAAAGAATTGACTCCCGATGGTGCATGGAATGGTGAAGCTCCATGGGTCTTTTAACTTGGGAGGTAGCTTGTTTTGTAAGATGGCACTACACTCCTCTGTGAGAGCTACAGTCTCATAATCCCCAAGTTTTCTCTTCTTGGACAAGATGTCCTTCATGAACTTCACATAACTAGGCATTTGTTCTAAAGCCTCAGCAAATAGTATGTTAATGTGAAGTATCTTGAAAATCTCTAGAAATTTTTAAAATTGAGCATCAAGCTTTTGCTTAGCTAACCGACTAGGGAAAGGTGGAGGTAGGGTATACGGCTTATCCTTCTTCTTCTTATCTTCAACCTTCCCCTTTGCAATTTCCTCATTTTTCTCAACCTTTTTGCTCATAACCACTTTATCTTGTGCCACCTTAACTTCCTCTTCAAGTAGTTTAGTCTTTAGATTTCCTTCTATTTCTTTCCCACTTCTCAATGATATAGCCTTACAATGCTCATTAGAGGCACTTATAGGATTGTTGATGGTGTCACTAGGAAAACTCCCTAGGGGCCTGTTATTTAAAGCTTGAGCAAGTTAGCTAACTTGAGTCTCAAGATTCCTTAAGGAAGCTACTTGACTTTGCATCAAAGCATCATGGGAGGCTAGCCTTGAATCAGTCTTGTTCATATAGTCTTGTTGGCTAGTCATGAATTGAGTAAACATCTTCTCCAAATTAGAAGTTGAAGTTGATGTTGAAGTTTTTGCTTGAAGGGAGCTCTGTTGTTGGAAACCTGGTGGAGCACGAGGTGCTTCTCTAGGCTGATAAGAAGAATAAGAAGGGCCTTGAGCATTTCCACCCCACGAGAGATTAGGATGGTTTGCCAACTAGAGTTATAAGTATTACCAAAAAATATTGTTATGACTCGGCTGACGGAATTTACTGGCATATTACACACTCTCCAAACTAGTTGTACAATTAGCAGTTAAGTGAAGGTCCCCACAATGATCACAAATCTCAACTGAGTTATTGGGTCCACTTGCTACTAAATTAACTTCCATTGTGTCAAACTTCTTAGAGAGAGCTGCCATTTGAGCTGTGAGCGATGTGAGAGCATCAACTTCATGTATATCGGCTGCTATTTTCCTAGGATTAACCCTCTCTGCTGGCCACTGATAGTTGTTATTAGCCATTTCCTCCAAAAGGTTGTAAGCTGCATCTACAGCCTTACTCATGAGAGCCCTTCTAGCTGCAGCGTCAATTATAGATCGAATAGACATTGCCAAGCTGTTATAGAAAGTACATACCAACATCCATTTTGCTATACCATGATGTGGGCACTTCTTTAGCAACTCCTTAAATTGCTCCCATTCCTCATATAAAATCTCTTCCTCAAACTGCCTGAAGGACAAGATGTCATTCTTGTATTTCATTGCCTTCATGGGAGGAAAGAATCGGTTCAAAAACTTCTGCGCCAAATCCTCCCAAGTAGTGATGGAATACTCAGGTAAGGATTGAAGTTAGGCCTTGGCCTTATCCCTCAAAGAAAAAGAGAAGAGCCTCAAGTGAGTTGCATCATCAGTCATCTCTTAATGCTTGAAAGTATCACAAATCTCTAGAAAGTTGATTAGATGAGCATTAGGATCTTCATGGGGTAGATGCATAAATTACAAACTATTCTGAACCATCTGGATAATAGTTGGCTTGATCTCAAAAGTATGTACTTGTACAGCTGGCCTTCTGATGCTGGATCGGATGTCCCTAGCATTTGGAGTGGCATTGGTGTAGTGTGGAATATGATTAAGAATTATATCAAAAATAGTTGCCTAGTTCCACCAAAAATATAAAAACCTTACAACCAGTTGTAGTAAGCAAGGGTCGATCCAGAGAGAACTAATTCAATTGACACTATTAATCCAATTCCTAAATTAAACTCTGATGAAAAATAAACAGTAAAAAGTAAAAAAGGGGGTTTTGTTAATTAAAACTAACTAAAGAAATTAAACTTAAACCAAAATAGTAAACACAAATTGAATTACCAAGTTAAAGATATTGGTTAAGAGATGGAATCCACCACTAGATTTATATGATTATGCTAACTTACATACTCTTTATACCAACATAATCAATTATGTTCTTATGTGATTGTGAGATAAATCCCTTGTCTTCCTTAAGTTTTGCTTAATTCAGCAACCACTCAAATCAAATCCTAACCATTAGTTATTTGTAAAGCAACCGCTCTTACACCTACCTAATGATTGCATTAAGAATTAGAAAACCAATCACACTAAGATCTAATCATACACCGGGATTAAATTACTTAGATCATATGTTTCACTAGTTCTACCACTGCAACCACACATAGCAATCCTAGTTTTACCACTCTCGAAGTTTGGCAAGAATATAAAGACCTTTATATTGATTTAAGAATAGAAACATATAAATAAAAACATAATTGTATTTATATAAAGAAGTATGCAAGATTCACATAATCAAAACTAAAGTTTCATCTTCCCTTAACCAATCAAGGAGTTTAGCCACACATGGCAAGTTCAAAAACAGAAGAAGAATTAAAGAAAAACATTGTTCAGAACAAAAGAAGAAAAGAAAAACTAAAGATCAAACTAGTTTCCAAGGCTTGAGAGTGATTGATCTTTGATCGCTCGAATCTGAGTCTCCAATCCTTAATCGAATCCTTCCCCTTCTTGGTCTTTGTGTTTCTCTCAACTTTCTTGACGGCTCTCTCTGTCCAGATCTCCTTTAGGGGCTTTAAGCAACCCTATTTATAGGTTTGGATACCTAATTTCTTAATAGAATTCGAATTTAACTTTTTAGTTCGACGACACGGGCCGTGTCATATGACACGGCCTAGGCCCTGTACTTTTCTGTCAGCCCAATTCCATGTATTTCACAAGTCAAAGGAGGACATGGCCCAGGCCTTGTAATTTGACATGGGCCGTGTCATTTGACACGGCCCACCCCCTGTTAGGTGACATGGGCCCTATAATTTGACACGGCCCAAGCCCTGTAATTTGACACCTTTATTTTCAGCCTGGATTCTTTACAAATACTTTTCTTTCATTGCTTCAAGAGGTGATATTGATCTCCTTAAGCATTTATCTCTCTCCTTAAATGATCATCAAGCTCGATTCAATGCTAATGGACTCAAACACTCAAAGATATCCTGAAAAGCATAATTCATTTATGAGTGTTTATAACCACATTTAAGCATAGCTTCACAATAAACATCGAATTAATCTCTAAAGCAGAAACTTAGCTAAATATCAATAATTGAGCACATATGGAGTCCAATTAAATCAATCATAAGGCATTTAAAGTATGAAAATAATCAACAGATCAAATACCCCCACACTTAGCCTTTTGCACTCCTGGGCAAAACATAAGACTAAACCAAGGAACAGGGAAAACAAAACAAATTCAAAAACCTAACAATTTAAAGAACTCAATTTTTAATGATATTCAAGAGAGGCAAAAATTTTTAAGCAAGAAGAGCAAGAAAAGGTTTAAGGGATCAAAACGTTCAAGAGATAACAATTCTTCATATTTCCAACTAACAAGCAAGACATCTTCAATTTGAAATGCATGAATTAAGAATGATAGATCCTCACAAGATACACTCTCAATCTCTCAAGTGTTTACAAGGTAAGTATTTCACTCAATTCAACCCATGAAAAATGCACTACCATAAGTTTGCTTGTCTTCTACTTCTCCACTACTTAAACACATGCACACACAAATCAAGAGGACTTTATTCAAGGTTGTAATGGGGCCAAGGTAAAGGAAAGAAATAATATGGGTATGGTAAGATGAGCACTTAAGAGAATAAAAGAACATTGGGGAGAAACTCAATTGACAAACATGAAATTTTTATCTCCTCAAATCTATATAATGCACATTCTCTTTATATATTCCTTTCCTTTTTCTTTCTTTTCTTTTACAACCTTTCTTGAATTTTTTTCCTTTTTCTTTGCAATTTTTTTTCACCAACACCTTGCACATCAACTTGCACAACCCCCACACTTGTCCTATTAAATATTTGCAAGCAAAAGAGCTCCTCCAATGAAAATGAACCAATGCTCTCCCATTCCCTAAGGTAAGGTAAAATCATGATTTTTCACATAAGGCATATAATGAGGTAAGACAAAGAAAAGGCAAATAGGTTCAAGGAGTTAATCAAAGGGAAATAATGCAAGGTTAGCTATTTGGCCAAAGTAGTTAATCACAAAAGAATGCCTCAATCATGTTCATGTATGCAAGTGAAAATGTAGCTTCATAAAGAATCAAAGTAAGTTCTAGAGTGATCAATATGACATGAGTGAAAATCACACAAGAAAGAAGAGAATGACATAAATGCTAAATCCATCCATCAAAAGGCTAAAAATGTCACCAGGTATGCATCTATCAAACTCAATTCATTAATCAAACATCTAAAACCAAGCATGCAAATTCAAGATGAAAGAAGAAATTTATAAATCATAACCTTGAATTTCAATTGCTTCAAACTCATAAACTTCACAAATCTCAAAACATCATTAGAAATTAAATAAAAACATAATTTTTTTTCAAAAATAAAAAATAGAAATTAAAATAAAAATAGAAATAAAACAGAAAACAAAATGTCAATTCCTCCCCCACACTTAAATTCTACATTATCCTCAATGTAAACCTCAACAATAAATAATCATTAATAAATCTAGGACAAGTAAGATAAAAGAGAGGGAAGAAACATCATTATCAACTGAAGTAACAGAGGTAAATGAAGAGATTTCCACCAGGATCCCATTGGCAAAAATATAATAACCAATTTATGCTTGAAATAACATGAGAGCTTCCACCAGGGTCCCATTGGCTGAAGTGTAATGACCAAGTTAAGCTTGAGGCATGAGGGCTTCCACCGGGATCCCATTGGCCTTCCTTATTTTCCTTGGCTTCACCATTAAAAAGTAATATGTGCACTTCATCAACTTCATATGCATTGTTTCTATTGGACCATGGCCCAAAAACAAAATCCACTTCAGTAGTGTCCGTCATCTGGTGCTCTTCTCCCTTCACTAAAAACTTTTCAGTAGCTTGCAATTCCATCTCTCCTTGTATCTTAGATCCTGTAACTGCATCAAAAGCATTATTGATAGATCCTTCAACAACATTAGCTTCTATACAAACAGAATCATCAGCTCTCAAGAATGCAAAAAATTCAGCACAAACAACACATATCATGTCACCATCACAATCGGTACATGAGTTGTAATGAGTATAATTATTGAAACCAATAAAATCAAAAAATTCATCACACAACTCATCATATTGTCTCTCCACTACCTTAAGAAGGGGTTCAAGAATACTTACCTTGGGGGCCTTAGAGTTTTCCCCCTCCTCACTTACCTCTTCAGGCTTTATTTCTTTCTCTTCAATGGTTTGTGAAGGAGAGGTGGGTTCATATAACGTCTTCCCACTTTGTAGTGTGACAACACTAGCATCTTCCTTCACATTCTCTTTTGGATGTGAGGACAATCCTTCAGAAATTTGGCTCTGGAATTTGCTAAGATCTGTGGCTAACTGATCTAAAGAGTTTTGCAGGTCATTACACATGGCCTGTGTTTCTTGTTGGAACTGCATGTTATAAGTGGCCATTTGTCTTACTAGCTCCTCCAATGAAGGTTTAGGTTGCCAAGAGGCTTGAGCTTATTGCTGCACTGGAAGGAAAGATGTTTGCCTTTGCTGAAATTCTGGAAGTTCATAGTCTGGAGGTTGATTCTGAGGCTGCTGTCCATAACTCAAGTTAGGATAACCCCACCACTCTGGATAATATGTATTGGAGTAGGGGTTGTAGTTGTCGGAAGGTTCAGAACATCCCCATACTACCTCTACCTCCTTATTTGTGTTCACTAGGAAAGTAGGACATAAATCAGTAGGATGTCCAGGTGATAAGCAAATCTCACAAGCAATCATGATCAGTAGACATCAACACCTACAAGACACTTAGAAAGAAAGAATCAAAAATTAAAATAAAAACAAAAACAGAGTAAAAATAGGAAACAAATTAATAGCGTAATAGCGCAATTGGAAAATTGGTTCCCCGGCAACGGCGCCAAAATTTGGTATAGTGTAGAATACGATTAAGAATTATATCAAAAATAGTTGCTAAGTTCCACCAAAAATATAAAAACCTTGCAACTAGTTGTAGTAAGCAAGAGTCGATCCACAGAGAACTAATTCAATTGACACTATCAATCCAATTCCTAAATTAAACTCTGATGAAAAATAAACAGTAAAAAGTAAAAAGGGGGTTTTGTTAATTAAAACTAATAAAAGAAATTAACCTTAAACCAAAATAGTAAACACAAATTGAATTACCAAGTTAAAGATATTGGTTAAGAGATGGAATCCACCACTAGATTTATATGATTATGCTAACTTATATACTCTTTATACTAACATGATCAATTATGTTCTTATGTGATTGTGAGATAAATCCCTTGTCTTCTTTAAGTTTCGCTTAATTTAGCAACCGCTCAAATCAAATCCTAACTATTAGTTATTTATAAAGCAACCGCTCTTACACCTACCTAATGATTGCATTAAGAATTAGAAAATCAATCACACTAAGATCTAATCACACACCGGGATTAAATTACTTAGATCATATGTTTCACTAGTTCTACCACCGCAACCGCGCATAGCAATCCTAGTTTTACCACTCTCGAAGTTTGGCAAGAATATAAAGACCTTTATATTGATTTAAGAATAAAAACATATGAATAAAAACATAATTGTATTGATATAAAGAAGTATGCAAGATTCACATAATCAAAACTAGAGTTTCATCTTCCCTTAACCAATCAAGGAGTTTAGCCACACATGGCAAATTCAAAAACAAAAGAAAAATTAAAGAAAAACATTGTTCAGAACAAAAGAAGAAAAGAAAAACTAAAGATCAAACTAGTTTCCAAGGCTTGAGAGTGATTGATCTTTGATCGCTCGAATCCGAGTCTCTAATCCTTAATTGAATCCTTCCCCTTCTTGGTCTTTGTGTTTCTCTTAACTTTCTTGACGGCTCTCTCTGTCCAGATCTCCTTTAGAGGCTTTAAGCAACCCTATTTATAGGTTTGGATACCTAATTTCTTAATAGAATTCGAATTTAACTTTCTGGTGCGACGACACGGGTCGTGTCATATGACACGGCCCAGGCCCTGTACTTTTCTGTTAGCCCGACACGGCCCAGGCCCTGTACTTTTCTGTTAGCCCAATTCCATGTATTTCACAAGTCAGAAAAAGACACGGCCCAGGCCCTGTAATTTGACACGGGCTGTATCATTTGACACGGCCCACCCCCTGTCAGGTGACATGGGCCCTGTAATTTGACACCTCATTTTTAGCCTGGATTCTTTACAAATACTTTTCTTTCATTGCTTCAAGAGGTGATATTGATCTCCTTAAGCATTCATCTCTCTCCTTAAATGGTCATCAAGCTCGGTTGAATGCTAATGGACTCAAACACTCAAAGATATCCTGAAAAGCGTAATTCATTTATGAGTGTTTATAACCACATTTAAGCATAGTTTCACAATAAACATCGAATTAATCTCTAAAGCATAAACTTAGCTAAATATCAACAATTGAGCACATATGGAGTTCAATTAAATTAATCATAAGGCACTTAAAGTATGAAAATAATCGACAGATCAGGCATACTCTCGCAGGAGTCTTTCAACATTTACTTCTTCTACCATCTCAAATTCACTGTCCAAATTTAATGTTTGCCATTGCACTTGTTGTTCTCTTAGTAATCTACAAAAGGTCCTCTCGATCTTAGGATCGTAAGGAAATCGAGACACAATTCGAGCCTTAGTATACAAGAACCAAGTACATTAAAAACAAAAATAAACCAACAAAATTTGAAATAAGAGTTGTGAATGGATATAAGAAATAACACAAAATCTAAATTTAATCCCCGGCAGTGGCGCCAAAAGCTTATTTTTGAAATTTCGCAAGTGCATGGGTCGACAAGTAATATATGAGAGTTAAAGAATCATGTCCCAAGAGATTGACAATTAAAGGGTGCTAAAACTTAACCAATTTCCACAAAATCTTATCCAACCAATCGAAATGTGAGAGTAGTTTATAATTAAAATAACAACTTAAAAGAAATAAAACAAGAATGTACCAAACACCAAATCCACAAGAGAAAAATGAGAATGATTAAGGCCTAAGGGTCCATCTTCACTTACTACTTCAACGAGTATTTGCAATTCACAAGCACCTATCAATGAATTGATTTTTTTAGCTAAAAACAAGCAATAGATAAAATCCTATGTCTAGGATAATTACCCACATGAGACCTAGTTAATCCACTATGTGTCTATGTGAGTTAGCATAAGAATCACTCATTGAGACCAATTATCAAACACTTGGTATGCATGACTAATGGGTATGTGTCCATCCCATTAGCTAATCAACACACTCAACCCAATAGAATGTAATTGAACATGCATCAACCATACTATATCCACATTCACAAATCCCTATGTCTAGTTCATTTGGAACACTAAGATCATGCAATTGATGGCCAAACAATAGCAAGCATTAAGCATAGGTATGGAAGAACAAAACCAATTTCATTGATAGAAACTCAACAAATCATAAGATATTCAAATCCATAGCAAGATCCTAGAGAGCCCCTAGATTAGAGTTTAGTTACACATCATGGAAGAAGAGAAAACATATGAAATCATAAAACCCATCAAATTACAAATCAAGATAGAAAAGGGGAAGAATGAACAAAAAATTGGAGAGAATTCAAGCTTGATCTTCCTCCCTTGATCTTGATTCTTCACTTGAATCACCTCTATTCTGAGTGGTTTTCTCCTTTTCTCACTTCTCTAGGAATTTTTGTCTTAGTCAGAAAAACAAAACTGCTCAAAATACCCTAAAAAATCAGATAAAAAGGGCCAAATTTGTGGACCAGAGCTTTTCCCGCGCTTAGGTGCATCTTTTACACACCTAGGCGTGATAATCAAACACGTGCTGTCAGTTGCTGATCACGCCTAGGTATGGCTTTAACACGCCTAGGCGTGGGTGTCTCTGTCTGAAAATCTTGAAAACCTGAGAGTGTGACACGCCTATGCGTGGATTTTTCACGCCTAAGTGTGGTTTGGCATCCTTTCTCCTTTCTTGTTTTCTTCCAAATTTGAGTTCCTCTTTGCTTTCCTCATCCTTTCCAAGGTCTTCCTATTTTGAATACTTGCATCAAGACAATGCCAAAGTCCATCAAATCATGATCAATCCAAATTCTTTAAATAAAATCCTAAAAGATTCAATTCTCAATCATTTGAGTTAACAAGCTTAAATCATCAAAGTCATGCATGAATTAAACCTTTGGCCTATAAAACTTAAGGATAGCATGCTCATATACATTCAAATTCATATGAAATAACTTCATTTCCTGAAGTTGTCATAAAGTAAAGTTAAAAATCAATCTGAAAAGAGTTATTGAGCATTAATACGAGTTATTACAACCATCTTCATTAAATCTCTATTTTATGAGCTAAAAGTGTGATATCATTCTACCCATTGAGCTTCAACTTGTGTAATATACTCTTTTGAAAGTTTATCTTTCTTATACACTTTGATTTCCTATAAAGAAGGTGAGGTATCCCTCTAGAAAACAGGGTAAGGTAGCCATTGATTGTAAAGAGGGTGAGGTATCCCTCAATGGTTGTAAAAGGATGAGGTATCCCAGTTTTAAGGCTCAAGCACAAAGGGTGAGGCATCCCAAAGGTGTGTTGAGTGCTCTGTGTTGTAAAGGTTTTAAGCACCTATTCAAGCTTGAAGGTTTAGTAAAAAATCTCGGGTGGTTCACTTGAGGACTGGACATAGGTTATAGGGGGTGGCTGAATAGGATAAATAATTGTGTTTGCTCTTCTTAACTCTATGTCTTTACTTTGATGCTTTACTGTTATATATATACTTGAATATTATTCATCTTGACTTATTTATTTGTGAGTGAAGTAATCAATCTTTTCTATCTATTTACTTCAATCAATCAATAGCTTCAACAAAAATTGATATTCAAGTGCTTTGTGAAAATATTTTATAAACTCAATTCACCCCCTTCTTGAGTTTGAAGCCACTTGATAACAAGTGGTATCAGAGCTAGACTCTTATGTAAAGAGCTTAGTAGCTTCAAGAGAAAGTGGTGGTTTCTTCAAATGATTTTTTAGAATGTTCTTCTCTCTATAGACCTCCCTTTTTCAATGGGGATGATTATGCTTATTGGAAAGAACAAATAAAATTTTTTATTGAAGCTATTGATCTAAATGTGTGAGATACAGTTGAAAATTGTCCTTTTGTCTCCACATAAGTTGTTAATGGTGTGAGAGTTAACACACCAAGAAGTGAATGGTCCGGTGATAATAAGAAAAAGGTCCAACATAATTTGAGAACCAAAAACATCATTAGCACAACTTTGGGGTATGATGAGTTCTTTAGAGTATCAAATTGTAAATAAGCCTAAGAAATGTGAGATACTTTATAAGTAACTCATGAGGGTACTAGTGAAGTTAAAAGATCAAAGATAAATAATTTCACTCATGAGTATGAGCTTTTTAGAATGAACCAAGGTGAAAGCATTTAAGAAATGCAAAAATGATTCACACATATTATAAATTATCTTGCTTCATTAGGAAAGACTTTTCCTAATGAAGTTCTTATTAACAAAGTTTTGAGATGTTTGAGCAGGCATTGGCAACCCAAAGTGACGGCTATTACAAAGTCAAGAAATCTCTCAACCATGACTCTTGCCATAATTTTTGGCAAGCTCCAAGAACATGAATTGAAGTTGAATAGACTTGACCAAAATAAGAAGCTTGACAAGAAAAAGAAGGGAATTGCTCTCAAAGCCACCTCGTCCATAATCAATGATGATGATGATGATGATGATGATGGAGATGGAGATGGATTGGAAATAAATGAGGAGAATCTTGGTCTTCTAGTAAAGAAATTTAAAAGATTCTTCATAAAGAATGGAACTCAAAGAAAACCTCCCTTCTCCCAAAAGAATGCCTATCACAAAGGGAAAGAAATCTCATCCACTCCTAAATGCTATGAATGTGGAGAATCGGGACACATAAAGATGGAGTGACCTATCTATCAAAGGAAAGTGAAAAAATATGAGAAGAGGTCCTCAAAGGACAAGAAAGAAAGAATAGCCTATATAATTTGGGATGGTAATGACATAGAATCAACCGATAGTTCAGACAATGAGAAAACCAATCTATGTCTTATGACTAGAGGACAAGAGGAAGATGAAGATGACACGAAGGTAACATCCTTAAACTTTTACTCTTCCTGTGATGAATTGCAAGATGCATTTGAAGAATTTCATAATGAATCCATGAAGCTTGCAAAACTTGTTTCATCATCCAAGAAAATAATCTCCTCTTTGAAAAACAAAATTTCTATTTTAAATAAAGAGATTAAGGAACTCAAAAATAAAAATGAAACTCTTGGGTTGATTGATGCAAATTTTTCATGCATAACATGGTCTTCACATGAAAATGCATGTACATCATTTTCTTGCTCATCATGCAAAACTTTTGAAAAGGAAATTGAAGATTTGAAAAATACTCTTTCAAAATTTACCTTTGGAAGAGATAATTTGAACATATTGCTTAGGAAGTAAAGATGTGTTTTTCAAAAGGCTGGTTTAGGGTACAATCCCAAAAACTAACAAAAACTTTATAAGAATTTCTTTATTCCCTCAAGCACATCAACAAGTCCTTTCATAAAGCGTTTTCATTGTGGTAAGAAAGGATATAATGCATCAACTTGTAATATCAACAACAAGATAGAGACTAAAATGGTTTGGGTCCCCAAAGGCACTTTACTAAAAACTAACACACAAGGACCCAAGAAAATTTGGGTACCAAAAGTAAAAAATTGAAGTGTGTTATAAGTGTGCTTGAAGGCCAAAAGCTGACTTTGAAATCCTGAAAGTTGCTGCTACAAGCACAAGACTAGAAAATACTCTAAGTTCTCTTCCTTATCTCCAAAAAGCTTGGACTTGCAATCTTTAGATAAGTGGAGACTTGTTTTATACTTTAACTTACTTTAAAGTAATACTTTTCTTGCTTTATATCTTGAAAATGGTTCTACATGTTAATATGCTAGATAAAGTATACTCCTTGTTTGAAATGACATGGTTAATGATAATATCCTTGAACTTGACTTTTTGATCAATCATGACTTAAAATTAGTATTTATGTTAGATGGTTTTTATCTTGTTTTTATCCCTATCTAACATAATCTTTGGTTAATTTAAAATGCCTTCAAGAATTAGAATTTAGTGATCATTTCTTTCTATTCCTAATTGGTTTGGCTGTCATGAATGTATGTTAAAATGAGCTTTGCTGGTAGATTTATTTAAATAATGCAATGCTTATTTGAATAATGAGTTCCAGTAGCCCTCTAAAATCTGCTTTTAAATGCATCTTATTTGAATAAAGGAAATTCTATTCAAATAGCAGAACACAGTAGCCCTTGAATTTGTTTTCTTGAATGTTTTATTCGAATAAAAGAAATCCTTATTTGAATAATGCTTGGAAGAAGCATTTTAAAATTGTTCCTCTCTGGTTTTATTCGAATAACCAAAAGGTTATTCGAATAAGGCTTGGTAGTAAGCTAAGTGAATGGTTATTCGAATAATGCTTAGCAATAAGCCAAGTCTATGTGCTTTTATTTGAATAATGCAAACATCATTCGAATAAACATTAGTAGAAAGCCAAGTCTGTTGGTCTACCCATGAGTTTATTCGAATATAGAAACTCTTATTTGAACAAACACGGGCTGTCTTTAAAAGGCATGGCGCTCCCTCCTCCTTTATTTCCATTTTCTCACACTCTCTCATCTTGTTCGTCTTCCTTATGCAACCCCTTTTCTTAGTGTGCAGTCTCTTTGCAAACCTTAAATTTCCCTAATTCCACCATTATTGCCATTTTATCTCCACTCTACTCCTATCTCTGTGCCACACTCTCTCCTAAAACACTTTTCCCCTCCTCCAATCTTCTCTCATGCACCAATCCCTGTCCTAAACACCATCACCCACGACCCCAACCTCTTGCCATGGCTTCATCCTCCAATCCAAAGTGCCCAAGGACCAAGACCACTCCCATTAACAACCCTCTGAACCTTCGTAGACTCTCCTCTGATTTGGAAGATTTGGGTTGTTTCAAAACTCACTTTTGGGGCAAACATCTTGTGCAACCAAAGCACATATATTTGGCTTTCTTTGAAAAAGAAGGTGGGTTCGAGTTTTTGGATCTTCTGGCACATCAAGGGGTGCTAAAGCTTTGCACTTACAAGGCTGACACCTATCCTGACCTTGTCAATATGTTCTACTACAATTTGAAGATAGATGGTCAGGACCTACACTTAGACGTCAAAGATCAACACATGGTGATCACTCCACATGATTGGTTACAAATGTTTGATCTACGGGCAACTGGCCCCAACATTAAGGAAGATAGCGGGCCATTCATCAAGGACTTTAAGAGGTCAGAGGCTATTGAAGAAATAATAAAACCTGATTTGGCGATACCCAAAGCTGGGATAAAGGGTGGAATGTTGAAGAGCCAAGACAGGCTCCTATACTATGCGTACGCGCATATTCTTGCCCCTCAAAAAGGCAACTATGCCTACCTTGGTGAAGACGACATTTTCATGGTATGGTTCTTAAAGAGAAGATACTGGCTCAACTGGCCCAATTTCATCATGAAGCACATGATGAAAGCAAAAAGGGAAAGAAAGATCTAATTTGCCGTACGGCTTGCTCATCACTGCCTTTCTTCAAAAATATATATGCACATCCTGGAAACTAAGCAATCGACCAAGTTGACTCACCACAATGTCTTCATCTTCTTCATACTCAATAAAATGAAGATGATAAGGGATGAAGATAGTTGAGTGTATCAGGATGAGTTGGAGGAAGATGAGGATAAGCACAAAGGAGAACCTACTGTTGTTGCTGATGCTGCTGCTGGCCCGGTCACAAATGAACAGATCATGGCAACCATGCTCAACATGTAGGCATATGTGGAAAACAGCATGGGCGCCGTGTATAATAGGCTAGAAGCCTTAGAGCGCAGCCATACAACCATACAAGAACTCTTGATGCGTCACTTACCCCTTCCACCGCTAGAAAATTAGTTTAGAATCCTTAGTTTTTGGATGTCTGTTTTTTATGTATATGCTGTTTTTTTTTTTACCTATACCAAATATAATTGGCTAGCATAATGAATAAATGAGTTTTTGCCTTTGATCTAATATTGTATCTTGAATTTTATTGAACATTGCTATTGTGACATACTATTTGAATGCTTATTTGTTTATAAGTTTGGCACAATGTTTAGCCTTGTTCTTGACTGATAACTTTGTTGCCTTATATAAAAATAACACGATGGACTTAACTGTATATCATATTGCTTAAGCTCTACGCTTTATCTTACCCCATCTTTTTTATCATGATAAAAAGGGGAAAAAGCTTAGTTCTTTGTTTGAGAATAGATAGGTGAAACTAAAATGGATCTTGAGATTCCAAAAATAAGGAGGAGTTGCACACATCTCTGATATAAATAACCTCTTATGAAAAAGAGGGGGAGTAAGTTTCTCTAATGATTTTGTGGATTCCAATTTAATTAAACTAACTCTTTTCTCAATGTTTGTTTGTCATCATCAAAAATGGGGAGAAAGTAATTGGCTATTGGCATTGAAGAATTGTTTTGATGATAATAAATTTGAAGATGATAGCAAGATTAAGTCTAAGACCTTCAAGAATAGCCTTAGGACTTAGACCATTGTGTAAAGGTAAAAAGAGGTTCACACTTAAGCTCTAAACTTATTTTTCAAAGAACCCAAATAGCACACATGGTTTCAATATTTCAAAATAGTTTGTGATTTCCTAAGAAATAGCATTTAAGCGTTTAAAAGCTTGTTGGATCTTTAGGAAACAATTAGCAAGTTTTAAAATATGCTTAAAAATGATTTCAAATAAGTTTATTTCGAATAAGGGTTATCTTATTCGAATAACAAAAGTCAGAGAGCCAAGTTTTCCTTATGATCAAGCTTTATTTGAATAACACAAGGTGTTATTTGAATAACAACTTAAAAATAGGTTATGCGCCTTTAGTTTCAAAAGGTTTATTCGAATAACATATATGTTATTCAAATAACAAAGTTTTTCAAAAACTGTTTTAAAAGAGCTTTATTCGAATAACGATATGGTTATTCAAATAACATGTTATAGAATCAATTCACAATGCGCTATTTGAAGTGTTATTCGAATAACATATATGTTATTTGAAACACGAATGCCAGAAATAGAAATAAAGGACTAGTTGATGACATTTAATTCTCCAACCAAACCCCAATGGCTCTAAAATTTATTGAGCTATAAATACAAGTTGTTGGGCATTAAAAAAAGTTAGAAATCAATCTAAAAAGAGTTGTTGAGCATTAATATGAGTTATTACAACCATCTTCATTAAATCTCTATTTTATGAGCTAAACGTGTGAATATCCTTCTACCCATTGAGCTTCAACTTGTGTAATCTACACTTTTGAGAATTTATCTTTTTTATACACTTTGATTTCCTATATAGAGGGTGAGGTATCCCTCTAGAGAAAAGGGTAAGGTATTCTTGTTTTGAGGCTCAAGCACAAAGGGTGAGACATTCCAAAAGTATGTTGAGTGTTCTGTTTTGTAAATGTTTCAAGCACTTATTCAAGCTTGAAGGTTTAGTGAAAAATCTTGGATAGTTCACTTGAGGACTAGACGTAGGTCACAAGGGGTGGCTGAACCAGGATAAATCCTTGTATTTGCTCTTCTCAACTCTATCCTTTAATGTTTTACTGTTATATGCATACTTGAATATTATTCATCTTGACTTATTTATTTGTGAGTAAAGTGATCAATCTCATCTATCTATTTACTTCAATCAATCAATAGCTTCAACAAAAATTAATATTCAAGTACTTTGTGAAAGATTTGTAAAAGTATTTTATAAACTCAATTCACCCCCTCTTGAGTTTGAATCCACTTGGTAACAAACTATCTTCCTTGTATTTGTACCGATGTTGTCTCTTCTACGCTATTCAAACTTTAATTTTCTGTTTTTCAACTTTGGTTTCGGGCTTCCTTCGTCGTGAGGCTTAGATTGCACCTATTTTCTATATGAGGCAATAAGGCATGTATCCTATAATCGGTTTATTGCCCCTTATAGTGGCACAAACATCTTCAAACTCATTTGAGTCATGACAAACCCCATTCTCCACTGAGTCGTGGTATGGGAATCTCTAAGATCTAATACGTGGTATCATTTGTATAATTTCCTAAATGTTTTGTCGTGTGCATAGTATAAATCACACATGAAGGGCATGGCTCTTCTTGTCGAAGTTCCAAGGAGATCTACATTGTCGTCAGAGCCTTTGGGAGAGTTTCACGTACTTTGGAAAAGAGCCTGCATTCGCAGCATGTGGAATGTGAAGCTGTTTAAATTTACTGGTGCCTTGAATATCTTGAGGAACTTGTTTGAAAGTGTCAATTGAAGTCGAGTAGGAAAAATGATCTTTTGAGTTTTTAAGCCTCTCAATGCTTGTGGGCATGGGTTCTTCATCACATTGATTTAGGTATGTCTTGACGTTGAGTTAGAGGTAGGATTCAAGTGTTGAAGGTGCTAAATGTAGACATGGATGTTACTGATAAAGGGTCATGAGGGTGGAGATGCCATTACCTGGTTTGTTCCTTTAAGAATCTTGTTCTCATTTTTGTGTATGGAGACATTGTCAATCATATTTTGCAGTTTGTAATGAGCTTTGTTCCTGTTGAAATATTTTCCTCTCTAGGTCTCCTTGGCCCCGTTCTTGTGGCTATTATCTTGGAATAAGCATGAGGGCCAAGGCCTCATTGGTTGTACAAGGAGCTAATAGCTTGACTCGATTTTTAAATGCAATTGTCGTGGCCTCACTAGTTGTACGAAGCGCTAAGAGCTTTACTTGGTTTTAAATGCAAGCGCTAAGGCCTCACTGGTTGTACGAGAAGCTAAGAACTTGAGTCGATTTTTAAATGCAAGGGCCAAGGCGTTGCTTGTCATAATCAGGATTGCAACGGGATGCCAAAAAATAAAAATTAAAAATGTAGTCTCCACCAATCAATCATTTGTTGGATAATGAAAATAATTGGCAAAACCCGTTTTAAAAACTTAAACAAAAGAGGTCTTCAAAAATGGGTGAGGATGAAAATCTATTATGCATAAGGTAAGGTAGAAACTAAATCCCGCAATATCTTTGATACATCTATCTTAAGATGGTTACACTAATTTTGTCTTGCAAATTATTAATAACCATAAAAAAAATTATGTTATCCCCTTAATCAAATAAAAGCAAACATAGGAAGAGCAGATATTTACAAAGGGGAAAAATAGATTTAAAAAAAGACAATGAGATAAAATAAACAAGTAATTACACTACGTTGTATAATTAACATAATTAACCATTGCTGGGTTTAAATAATTTATTTTAAAGAATTTTATTAGAAGGGAAGGGGCAATAGGGGATTTGAATCTCCATTAAAAGAAGAGCAAAGAGCCCATCAAAAATGGGTGCGGGAGATGGTAAGATAGCTTTAATGTGGGTCTTAATTTGAGATATTACTTATTTTTTTTAATTTTATTTTTGTCCCTCCACCTTTATGAATATAGTTAATAATTCTAATATTTTTATCATAAATAGTATATATATATATATTTTATATATCATCTAATATTATTCATTATATTTATTTTTTTATTATTATTTTTTCTCAATCATATATCTTTAAAAAATATATACAATACCTACAATTTTAAAAGAAGTATAAAATCATCTTTTTCCTATAGCTAATAAAGTGAGGGACGGGGGTCAAGGAGTGGGGAAGGAGCTATATGTGAAAGGAATTTAAGGGTTCGGCCAAAAGTCAAATTGTTAAATGGGACACCAAATATATATTATGGTTTGTCCATCAAATATTATAAAATTAGAATTAATTAGAATTAAGTTTTTAAATATATCACAATATTCTAAACTTTTATTATATAGTGAAATTAGAATAGTTATTAAAATTTTTACTTCAATACAATAAAATTAGAATTCAACTTACTATTGCTTAGTAACTGTTATATTTTAATCTGGCCAACTTTAAATTGTATTCTTTTTTTTCTCTTTTTGAAAATAAGACTTTGGTAACAATTTTTAAAAGTTCAAAACAAAAATAAATCTGCCAACAAGTTTTTTTGTTTAGATATTTTAAAAACAAAAGAAATTGTTTCCAAAACAAGTAACCAAACAAGCCCATATCTTCTTTTTTTTTCTCTTTCATTCTTTTCATTTTCTCCCACAATTAAAGGATGCATAACCCACTCATTTGTTTTTAAAATTAGTGAAACTAATCCCAAGGTTTGGCCTATTGGTCGATGAGGATATGATGTGTGATAGATATATAGTCATATGTTTGAATCTTAACTAATTAAATTCTTATGGTTATAAGAAATATTTTTATTAATTTCTTAATTCTGATATAAATGATTTGTTTTTAACTAGACTAAAATAATAAATTAATCGAGATGTGCAAAATTCGACTCAAACACTACTTGATTATAATGTTAAAAAAAACGTTGTTGAAAATTTTTGTTGTAAAATAAAAGTCAGTGAAATTTTTTAATGTAAAAGAGTGTTAATTTGTGTTTTAAAATTAAAAGTAATGGAATGTATTTTTTTTCTTTTAATGAAAATATGCTTGTTGCACTTGGTGTACAAAATCTCCCGCTGGAAAGCATAAAAGTAAATTCCTCGTTTTTAAGTTTAGTTTGTAATGAAAGAGTTTATTATTTTTAAGAGAAAATTTTTTCGTAAAGCATAAAGAGTTTGTAAGTTTTTTTTCTTTTTTCTTTTTGGTACAAAATGTTTGTAAGTTATTTCATGAATGTTTTACATGACCCAAATCTGCTTGTATTTTGTAGCCCTTTTTCATTAAGAAAAAAAACTTAGTATTCATAAGTCGTATTTGATTTTGATTAATTTGAAATTAAGTCGAATTGAGTCACAAAAGTATAAAATTTTTTTAATATTAATTTTTTTTCATTCACAAAATTTAAATTCAAGATCGTATTTAAAAAAAATAAATTTCGAACTAATTGAATTAATCAAACATAATTGTAGCCGTTCTTATTTTCCCTCACTGATCAGGTCCCAAACACCTAAGCAACATAAAGGTGATTATTAAACTTTTATTTTGGTATAGATAGGAAAAAGTTTTGAGCAAGTCCAAAGAAGAAAATAGTCTGATTGGTAAGAACCTGCAATTTAAAAGTTGATATATTCAGTATCGTGCTCAACAACAAATCGTCCATTTTTGTATATAATCTTTGCCTGTTCTCACGCTTTTCTGCACTTTAATTATATCTGATAATGGATTATAGTTCTACGTCTTTATCAGTGTAACACGACTCTTTCCACTGACCCCACGATAGTGATTGTGCACAAGCAAAGTGCCCCTGGTTCAACTCTGAACAAAGCAAGTTGCTTCCAAGGATTTTCCATGTAGAGCCAGAACAATTTTCTCCATTTTCAATATCTAAATATTGTATTAGACATAAACTTCTCCATTTTTCAAAAAAAAAATTCACAATTCATTCATTATATGTGCCACTCAGAAGAGGGAAAAACACTGTAATGCAATGTTTTTTTTTTATGTAAACAAGAATGCCACTTTCGCACTAACGAATTCGAAATGAAACTAAACAAATTAATCATATGTACCACTCACAAGAGGGAAAAACACTGTAATGCAATGTTTTTTTTTTATGTAAACAAGAATGCAATTTTCGCACTAACGAATTCGAAATGAAACTAAACAAATTAATCAGGCACCATAATCAATGCAAAATGACTTAGTACATTATAAGAAAGTGACGATGGTCAAATTATTATTTAATGAAATGAAACTAAAGAACCAAGTTGCCAAATTATATTTGAAGAGTACTATTAATATATTATTTTAGATATTTTTTTTAACATTTATTTTATTATTAATTTATTTTATATATTTAAAATAATTATTAAAAAAATATTAATAACACTTATTTTTAAATTAATACTAAAATAAATATTAAAAAAAATATTCAAAAGAATTTGATGCTAATATTTTTCCCTTACATTTAAGGATAGAAGTATCATTTCTATGGCAGTGAAAGCCACACAAGAAGGCCCTTCGGATCTTTCCTTCATAGCAAGCTTGCTGCATACATCATGGTTTACATGAAGGGAGTAAACACAAAAAGACAAGAGCCCATGACCCTACCCAATAATTAAGAAACAACCAAGATGGTTCCTTATCTATCACTGTGTTTCACTACAGGAAGCTATGACTAAGACTAGACCAATTGAACAATCAGAAGCCAAAACTAGTTCTGCTGAGTATTGAATACTGATCTTTCTTAATTAATGCCCTAAAATCATCAAAGACTGAAATTTGAACTCACTAATTAGTAACTGAATTTTGGGAGAAGGAAGCAAAAGGAGACGATGCCACAACATTGGTAGGAAAAAACAAGTCTGATTGAACGCCCTCTTCCTCATCCATAGCTGGAAGCTGATTAAGATCAAAACTCAAAACCTTGGGACGATTCTGACCATTTTCCACAGGTGAGGTTGCTTGAGCTGACTGAGCTTCTGCGATGACGGTCCAATGAGATCTCTTGTGGCCCCCAAGGGCTTGACAGCCTTGACCTGTTGAGAAAGTCTTGTTGCAAATATTACACTGATGCCCACTCATGATTTCCATAGTACTACTACACCCAAGAAGACCCTCAACTACAGTTTCTGTTTCATCCCCTTGCATGCTTGTTGTCTTGGCATGATGCTCCTCCTCCTCGTCCTCTGCGGCCAACAAATCGTCTGATTCAGATTCATCCGTAATTTGAATGTTCTTTGATTTTTTATGGCTGGATAAATGACCACCAAAAGCTTGGTGACTTGGGAAAGATTTATTGCATATACTGCATCTGTACCTATTGGCTGTCCCATTATCCAACTTGTTCCCCTGCTCAGCTGTTCCTATTTCGTTTAATTTCATTTTCTTTGTCCCTTTCTTCTTCTTCTTATTGCTATTCTTGTTCCCGTTCTTCATGTTAGTGCCAACAGTGCTGCCATCAGAATTCTGAGAATCTGATTCTGAGTCTGAGTCCTCCTCTTCATAACCCATCTTGTTCAATGACTTCTCTTCAATCTTGAGTGAAACTGATGACAACTCAACCTGATCATCACCAGCAAGCTTTTTCTTCCTCTTGGACGTGTCCTCACATTCAAGCACAGTCTTGGGATCCCCATGCGCCAGCAACATGAGTTCATACACGGCTTCTTGCATTCGCTGTTCAACTTCAACCCCATATTTCAAACCAGAATCTGTGTTGCAACAAGATAGGCTTTTGCGGCCTCTCTTGGCAGTCACAGACCAACCCCACAGGGCGCGAGAGAGATCAACAGCAGAATCATCAGAGAGGGTAGAGGAGGACGTAGAATTGGAGGATGCAACCTCGTTTGGGGTGGTGGAGGAGGGGGGTTGAATTCCCCTCCACACCCTTTCAGGGTGAGACCTCATGTGGCCAAACAAGGACTTCATGGAAGGGAAGCTCTTTGTGCATAGGTAACAAGTTGGGTTTCTACCACCCACCAACACCCATGTGTTGCTGTTGTTGGGTTTTGAGACATGAGAGCCTTCTTTGGCCTTATTTTGAGCTTGCTTGCTGGAGAGGGCGTGCATTCTCATGTGTCCACCCAGAGCTTTACCTGAGCTAAAGCCTTTGTTGCAGATATGGCACAAGCGAGGATGATGCTCATTGTTGTCATGAGCTGCTCCACTAGTACCCTTGATCTTGATGCATAATCCTCCTGACCCATCATCTCCTTGGTTGGTGTTTCTGTTGCTGTTGTTGTTGCTGTTTGTGTCCCCAGCAGCCAGAGACCCTTGATCTTCCCAAGGGCTAATGTCATTGTGATCGTGATAGCCTCTCTCTGAGGGTGACTCATACTGAGCCTCTTGGTCATCTTCCATGGAAGATTCCAATCCAAAAAACTGATCTTTCTTGATTTCTTGGGTGATTAATGGAGAGAGAGTGCAATTACTAGCACCGAGCTAGAGGCTAGAGTAGAGGGCACTGAAGGGTACCAGAGACACCTGATCAACAGAAAAAGGAAATTCATATAAGGACCGGGTCAGATCAAAGATTGGGTAGCTTAGCCACCAAGAAAAGAACCAATCTCTCTCTCTCTCTCTCTAACTAACTCTGATTCTCCTTTTTGTTTTTGGTATATCACAAAGAAAAGAAAATAATCTTGGGATTTTTATTTTCTCCTCCAACAAAATTGATTTGTTCTATTGCAGGTTTTTTGAAACTGATGTTTTCCCCAGACGTTGAAGGAAATAAGAATAGAAAGAAAAGCTCTCAGGAATTAACAATGGAAAGAGCAAGATGCAGAAAAAGTAAGAGAAAAAGAAGCAGAGAAGCAAAAGAAGGCGAAAGGTTGAGGAATGACGAGTTACCTTAGAATTTCAGAACAAACAACATACATGACTTGGGATTTTGATGAGTCAAATAAAGGGTACTGTCTCTGTTCTACTGGGATTAGGAGTGTGGGCGCTCCTCTTTTTCACTTGTTTGTTGGAAAATTGGGCTGTCACGTTCTTAGGACCTTTGCCTCTTATTCTGGTCTTTCACAATGACCCACCTTCCATAAATGCAATTAAAACCAAAGCCTATGTGAGTTCAATTCAATAGAATAAAAATGACACCTATTACCCAAAAAAAAAATTTATAATACGCCACGTCGCCACTATGTACATGCACTTTCACACATCCCTGCTCTCAGATGCACCAATTAATCCTATCACTACACTCCTAATAATTACCTAATTTTAATGGTAGTATGTGCCAAAAAAATTATGTCATATTAAAATTTTCATTGAAAAAACATATTACACATGATTTTTCTATAAATTTCTTCATTAAAGGTATAATTAATAATCAAAATTTTTTATTAGTAGACCTTTTATTTTATTATTATTATTTTGAGTTGAAGTAGACCTCCTTTTGTTGTATAGAGGAAAAATATATTCTTTGAATAGAATAGGAAATCATATAAAAATACCATGTCAGTAGCTCAATTCATAAGAGATAAGGATATGTAGGGAAAATAGCAGAAATAATGGGGTTCAATTACCTCAATTGCTTTCTATTTCAATTTTTTTTACTCCTATTTCCCAACCCTTTTTTGAGCTCATTAGAGGATTACTTAGGAACCTCATTAGAAAGTCAATTTGCAAGACCCATGGAATGGTCCTAAACTTTTAAAAAAAAATCATATAGGACACCATTGAGAATATATTTATTTAGGTTTTGGATTTTAAAAGAACTCAAATTTATTCAATTTCAAAAATCTTATGATTAAAATTAATCCTGTAGAAAAACTTATTCCAATTTTTTACCAAAAAGAAAGAAAGAAAAGTTGGTTCCAATTGTATATGAAGTAGATGTCGTCTCAGTTATACACAAATAATAATACAAATATTTTATATTGTATTTAGATGACAAAGAATGAGGAGAAGGAAAAGGGAAGGAGGGAAAGGGGAATAATCTCCTTCATTTGGGAGTTTAATAATAGATAGAAAGGAAAAAGAATTTAAGGAAAACTATTTTCCTTTTCTTTCCTTCAAATATCAAATTTTTGTTCCCTTCAAAATTAGAGTAAAATGGGAAGAAATAAGTTTATAAGCTTAAAAATAAGTATTTTACATTCCATTATGATCCTTTATAATTTAACTTCTAAATAAAATAATAGAGTTTCATTTTGTTTCTTTATTAATCTTTTAAACAAAAAAAGAGGTAACTTTGTTCTGTTCCTTATCTTTCTTTTTTAGTCATTCTCTACTTGTTTCAATGTGTTCCATTAAAGAAAAAACATCTAAATATAGTGTTAAAGACAATATTCATATGTGACATTATTTTGATTGCAAAAATGATATTAACATTTTGCACTTATACGATAAAGAGTTATATTTGGACTCCCTTTTAGATTTTTCTTTTCATTTTTCTTTAATAACTGCCAATAAGCTTTTAGACCCAAATGCAATTAGTATTGACAAGCATAGGCAGCCACCGAAAAAAAAATTATCTAATAAATTTAGCACAAAAATATACTTTCTGTCTCTGTCGGGACTAGTTTAAATCACGCCAACTAAAATTTTAAACACAAAAAGTGTTGTCCTTGACATTATTTGGTTAGGAAAAATTTAAAAAATATTAAATTTGTTTTAAAAAATTTAGTTTGTGAAGCCAAAGTCAAGTTTAGGAGGTGATTATATATAAGAAATTATGAAAATTAAATCCTATTGCATCTTTATACATTCGTCATAAGACAATTATCTTAAAATCTATTATGTGAATTAAATAATTTTAAAATATTTACTTTACACCTTAAAATTATGGCAATCATAAAAAAATAATGAAAAAATAAAAAAAAAAATTACAATATTTAAAAGAAAAAAATAAAAAAAACATAAAAAATAATTAAGATATTTCCAATTCAAGAAAGCATCAACAAACACCAAAAACTAAATTATCAAATCGAACATAAAAAAATATTTATAAGTAAAATAGAAAATAAAGATAACATATGAATTAAAATATTTATAAATTAAAGAACAATAAAAATAAAGATAAAAATAAAAAACCCAAACCACCCAATAACTTTGAATTAAAATCGACATTGATCCAGATGGTTCAACAATTCCAATTTCAAGGGTCACCTACAAAAGACCCAAATTAATACTTGGCCGATTTCTTGGAGATTTGTGACATTCTAATGATGAATGGAGTTTATGAAGATGCTTAGACTTCGATTATTACTATTCTCTCTTAGGGACAAGGTGAAATCCTGATATAACTCTATGACATTGAATTCATTTAATGCATGAGAAGAACTCTCTCAAGCTCTCATGGGTAAATACTTTTCACTGGGCAAGATAGCCAAACTTTGTAATGATATTACAACATTCACTCAAAAAGAAGACGAAGCACCATATGGTTTGGTTGCCCCAATTGATGTGGTGGTGGTGGTATAAGTTGTCGACATTGGGTCGCACCTATCATCTCAGACCTCCTTTTGCTTCACAACTCTCCTAATGCCCTCTTCAAGTTCTACTTCAAATTTTACTCACTTCCAGCCATCATCTGGATTGGACGTAAAATAAGAAAGAACTCCTAGCATTCCTTGAATTGCTTCACATATTGGTCCACGGTAATATCCCCTTGCTCAGACCTTATAAATTTTCAAATTTATCTTGCCTTCCATAACTCAAGGGAATAATGCTTGTCTAGGAAAGTAGCTCTAAACACCTACCAAGTGATTCGAGTACTAACCTCTTCTAGTAACCTCTCTGCTTCATCTTAATAGCTTTCGGCTCTTCCTACTAACCCTTACGAAGCAAGGTCACCTTCTATCGATCAGTGCACGCCATGACCTCAAAGATCTCTTCTATCACACGAAGCCATCATTCGGCTCCGACTGAACCAAACTCTCCCTTTTAGTTTTAGTTGTTTACTCTCAGGTAGCCTCAACAGTAGTAACTGTCTGCTCCCGCATCGCATTAACAGTACATATTGGGGTAGCTATCAGCTCCCTCAAAGCATCTGCCATAGCCATGAAGACTCCAACCACGATCAGACCTTCATTAGCTGAATTCCTATTTCCACGGGTTCGCCTTGAAGACGCCATAGTTTCCTAGATACACAGAACAATACATATTGGGGTAGCTAATCCCAATATCATGTAACCGTGTAACAGTAGCTAAAGCAGTCATACCAAAGGCAAGTCATGCAGTTCTACACACATCTCCCACAAGAGACAAAGAAATACATAACAATCCTCATAGGAACTCCTAAATATGCCTCAACATGATTAGTCCATACCCCGACTCAATAGGATGAACTGCTCTGATACCATAATGTAACATCCTAATACTAGTAACCTAGTATATTGCACATATACCTGGATAAACAGTATTAACTATGTCACTTCTAATCTAACACAACAAACTAAACTCATATCATTCACTGTACATAAATAAATATGGAGAACCTGAACAACAAAAAGTCATATATATATATATCATTAGCCTCTCGAAGGCATATTATAATACATAACTTTTACAAACTCCAGGTAGCAGGAAATAAAAGTACAACATATTTATTGCAAGAAACAAAATAAACTACGCTAGTTCTTCTGCTCCTACTGCTTCCCTTACCTGTACCTGGATTTACATGGAAACACAATGGGGTGAGAAATCACAATTTCTTAGTATATGAAATTCTAAAACCAGCAGTTAATCATTTACCAACAAATAACCAACTAAGCGCATAAGATTAAGCCTGCAACAAATAATTGAGCCCCTACTCAAACACTATCAGAATATATTCACACCCTATGTAACATTTGTTGGGAATCACGGATATATCACGTAACGAAAAATAGAATTCCCACCAAGGATCCATGCGAAAAAGCCATAATCTGAGTTTTTAAAATTGTTTACCTCTTGAAATGTGTACAAAAGGAAGTGACGTGAATCACCAACACCGTAACAGCGACGATGTCTCTGCGGTATGCACACGAACAGACTCACGAATGTCCAACGTCCACAAATAGGTGTCTCACATCTCTCACACAGTGCTAGCTGCGAAGAGAAGAGAAGAACATGTCACTCTCTCACTCACTGTTTCTGTCAAGAGTGGTTAGGGTTTTTAATTCGTGCCTTAATAGCCCCCTTAGCAGTACTATTTATAATAGCGACTGCCTTAAGTGAGTGTGAGTAGTAGTAGGGTAAGCTGTGTAACCCTAGACTCATCTGTTATGAGTCTGACCCACATTTAAATCAGAGTCCAACTTGGATATATTGCTCTAATTTAGCCTGCTCTATGTGTGTGACCCTGTAGGTTCTCATAACGTTGGCAGTAATATTAAAATCTCATTTTAATATTACAAGCAGTGAGCGGTATCTATCAACACATTGCTGCTCCCCAAGTAATGAGAATGTCAGTGATTTGACATAACCTTTTTGTGACCAATGTTTCCGTGTCATTTAGTCCCTTTGTTAAGATATCTAAATTGAACACAAGGCATGGAATGTGTCACCCTTGTATAGTCCAATCCTTTGTTTCCTAATACTCGTGTAGACTTTGTAACAACAAATAAAATCAATATCTCATATTGACTCATTTGAGCATGGTCATGCATTTCGCAGTCTCACTCAATTAGGAGGCCCGAAGATATCGCTCCTGTTATGTAGGAGTGACAAATTCCATTTAGGTCACTCACATCCCTCTGTATGATTCGCCGTATGTCCAATAACTAACTTTATAATCACCTTGTTACATATGACGTTTGACGGCATTAAAACATGCAACTCCTCATGTAGGAATCATAGTGATTTCAGGTCAAAGGACCACAAACACCATTGTCACTATAAGAATCGCTTATGACACTCACGTAACAATCTATGTAGCGTTCTCATGGCGGGTCAATCCAGTACATCATTACTCTAATATGTACCCAGGTGAAGACTTGATATCTCATCTCCATGACCCGTGAGATGTGGTCATTAGTCTACGCACAGACTAATCTCGATGCATTATTGTTATCCTAATTAACAATAATACTTGACTAGGGACATTTAAGAATAGTGTTCTAACTTTATCCAATAGGATCTTACGATTAAGTCAACCACTTCATGTCCTATGGCATCAAACTTACTATTCTAAGGGCATTATTATGTTTATTAAAAAGAACACAATAAATGAAATGACTCATATATTAAAATTAGCATAATAGAATGTATGTAAATACAGACAAAATGTATCAGCCTCTAGGGCATACACCAACAACATTCACAAGGCAAGCTATAATCCTATCTTACGTTATTATCGAATAATCAATGATATCAGACAATCGCCCATACAATAGTGAGATATCATCGAGCAAGCAACCAACAAGCAAATCTATTAAACCATGACAATTGCACATACAAGTGTCAACCATGCAATGCTTTATGTTATGAAATATGATTATACTCAAACAAAGTCCACGTATTATGGATGTGCAATGCCAATGCAAGTTTTAAAGTTGAAAACAAAAGCTATTTACTTATTTTCTTCTAGGAACCGCGTTCCTTGTATATACTCAGTAGGATAGGCATCCTGCCCTGACACTACCTACTGATGTGTGGATAGGTTTCCTTTACAAAAGTAAGAGTAACGACACTAACTCCATACATCGGTATCCCTGACCATACAAGCAATCTCACAAGGAGAATTCGGATCCAACACCTCATTCTCAGGTCATATGGTTATGCACACCATCTAAGGTTACAATACATAGGAAAACAAGCAAATATCAGGTTTGAAAATAAGATATGCAACGTGTTTCGCAAATACAAACAATTATCACTAGGTCCTTTCTAACCAAGTGACTCTGGAAAACTAGCAGACTTCCCAACCAAGCTCCATTACCGCTTAAGGAGCAATGTCACGTTTCTAGTACTTCCTATACCTCAACCTCATCTCACAAGGGAGTAGAATGTCATTCATGCATCTCTGGATTTACTTTCCACACAAGGAAGCAACCTATGCACGATAATATAACCAACAAGCTAAGTACACTTAGCTTACAATACCTAATACCTCACTTCATCACTTCACAAGTGATTCACATGGAAACCACCTGTTACTCAAGGTTATAGGTATTGACCTATGGCATTCTACTTCTCAAAGGATGCTTAGGGTTTCTCAAATCCTATCACAAGGTTCACTTTAACCAAGTGAAAGACCCTAACTCGAATACATGCTCTTTTGGTTCAACTCTATCACATAAAGGAACCACTCTATGTCTCTAGCAAAACTAACACTCTTGTGTCTAGAATCCTACATCATCACTTCACAAGTGATTCCAAAGTCAACCTCATGTTGAACAAGTTTCTAAACACTACCTTATCGCATTCCATCCCACTTAGATGCTTAAGGTTTCCAAGATTATCCTATGGCATTCCATCACACAATGGAAGCCTAAGGTGTCCAAACATAGTACCCTTTGACACTCCGCCTCACTTTGGTTGTCTAGGGTCCCACATTTCTATCTTAAGGCATTTCCCATACTTAGGTCACCCATAGGTTCCCCAACCTCATCCGAAGGAAAATCCCATCACTTTGGGTACCTATGGGTTTTCCGAACTCCTCATATATACTAGGTGGTCATTCTCTCCAAGAATTATCTCCATTAGTGCCTCAACACACTTTAAAAGGCATACAAGAGTGATCTCAACACTTAAGGAAGTCCAAAACATCAAGAATACAATTCTTGCAAAATTCTGGAACTCATGCCTAGGCTTGGTTTTACCACGCCTAAGCGTGGTGCTCTCTGTTTGCTCAGGACTGAAAACTGATCTGTCCATACCTAGGTGTGTCCAGGCTGCGCCTAGGCGCGACCATTCCGCAGAAAATTCTGCAAAACACGAATCACTGTTGCAATGGCCCCAATTCTATTTCCAATCATACAAACATAGATTTTAAGTGTTTTCTAACTCCAATCATGGTCTCTAAACACGTTAGAGTCTTTAAACACTAAACTCAACTCATCAATCTCACATTGACCTTTCAAACCTCAATTAAGCATCAAGAATCAAAACCCCTCTCCCAAATACATATTTCTCACTTTCCACCACAAAGCATTACATAGATATTCTTAGGGATCAATTCAGCCACCATGCTTAATCTAACTCATTACAAGTTTTAATCCAAATTCCCAAGGTGTTCAACCAACTCAAACCCTCAAGAAATTCATAAAACCCCATTTTCACCTATTTTAAGCATACCCCAAGTATGATAAGATAAAAGCAAAGATGGGAGTTGGGAGATGAGAGCAAGAACCCCTAGCTCTTGTAGCTGAGATGAAGATCTTGAAAATGGCCAAGGATAGATCCAAGCTTTCCTCTTGGTTCCTCCTCCTTCTTCCTCTTCCTCCTCCTTTCTCCTTTGGTTTTCCTACTCTGTTTTCTGTTCTTTCTTTTTATTTGGTAGTAGCACTTGCTGCCTTTTAAAGAGAGAGAACCGTGAGAGGCTTGGTCACTTAAGTAACTAAGCTGCATCACTCAATCTGTTAAGAACACTTAGATTCCACCAAATCCAGGTTCCTAACTTCCAACAGACTTAAAATAAATCATAAGATTCATTAAAAATGTTATTTTACCATTGTCACATTTTTCGATATCTGTGACTAGTCAATTCAGTATTAAAACACACACCTTGTATGCTTAAAAATACTAAACTAACTCTGATTATCCTCAGATTTTAACTGTAGCATAGTTCACACATTTGTAACCTAGAAATAAAATCTCCACATTTATTTCTACTAACTCTGAGACTAATCACAACTATTTCTTATAAATAGTATTACAACAAAGTGACTAAACATGCTCAGAATGTCACAAAATTAAATAAGCATATTAAGCAGGTATTAGGCTACCTCTGTATCCATATACAAGCTTAACTTGTTTTCTAGGGTGTTACATTTCTCCCCTCTATTTTAAGAAATTTGCCCTCAAAATTCAGATTACCACATATCAGAAATGATATCACACTTGAAAAGATCACATCTTTCCTTAGTAATACCTTACTGAACTTAAAAACAAACTAACAACTCAGTTTGCATTCGACCTACAAGATTCTTCTGATGAGTTCTTAACAAATGGCAAACACAAAAGAATACCTTGCATATGGTAGGAAGATAAAGCCTCTGCTATCCTGACTAGAGTGTACACCCTTCCTGGAGCTCGCAGCCTTAGGTCAGGCATAACTCCTTGCCTTTGTGAACACTTCCTAGCATAATGCTCCGGTCGACCACTCACAAAGCAAACCACACAAGGTCTAACGCCACATGGCCTTCCACACACTAGGCACTTAGGCTCTAAGGTTTCCATTTGAACTTGATCATTATCATCGCCTTCTGAAGAACTAGATGTAGAAACACTTTCCTCATCTTCGTCTTCATCTTGTGGACAGTTGGATGCAGAAACACATTCCTCATACCCATTATCCGTTCGTATCAAACCCTTTAGGATCCCCTAAAAGATTTAATCACTTATATCCTTAAGAGTCTCATCTTCCTTTTTGAGCTTATAGAATCTGAGTCCTCAAGTCACCCACCATGTCCACTTGACTCACACTGAGACTATGTGGCAACACAGTTACTAAAAGGCTCATATCCCCAAAACTCTCAAGAAGTGCACTTTCCTGGATCTTTATCTAGGACACATGTAGGAATTTCCTACTTACTACATCAGCTATCACATCGGCCTTGCCCAAATGATACTATAACTCCATATAAGAAATGTCTCCAAACTTTTAGGATAAACACTACCGCCACTAACTCCAGATCATGAGTAGGGCCGTTCTCCTCAAAAGGCCTCACTGCCTTGATGCATAGGCAACAACCCTCTTATATTGCATCAGACAACAACCTTAACCCATCCTTGAAGTATCACAATATACCTCAAAGCTCTCCGAAAGACCTGGAATTACCAACACTAGTGTAGTAGTTAACCTCAAAAACAACTCTTGAAAACTATTCTTATAAACCAAAGTCCACTCAAAAGTACTACATTTCCTACTCAAAATAGGCAAGGGTAGTGCTACTTGAGAAAAACCCTATATGAACCTTCTATAGTACCTCACTAGGCCTATGAAGCTTCTGATCTCGGTCACAGTGGTGGGTTTCTCCCACTGCAACACTACATCAGCTATGCTTGGATCCATAGAAATCCCACCCTAAGATATCACATGTCCTAAACACCGCACCTGCAAAAGCCAGAACTCACATTTAGATAGCTTGACAAATAACTCATTCTCCTTAAGGGTCTTCAACACTATCCTCAGATGTGGTCCATGCTCCTTCATTAACTAAGAATAGATTTAGAATATCATCGATAAGTACCACAACAAACTGATCCAAGTAGGGTCTAAAGATCTTATTCACGTATTACATGAACACTACCGATGCATCTGTCAACCCAAAAGATATCATAAAACACTCATAATGTCCATCCCTAATTTTGAAAGCAGTTTTAGGGATAACATCTTCCCTGACCCTTATTTGATGATACTCGGACCTAAGATCAATCTTTGAGAAAACCTCAGCTCCTCTCAGCTGATCCATTAGATCACCTATCCTAGCTAATGAATACTTATTTTTGATAGTCACCATATTTAGCTGTCTGTAATCCACATAGAGCCTTATGGTACCATCACTTTTTCTTCACTAGAACACAGGTGTTCCCCATAGAAAAACACACAGCCTAATGAATCATTAATCCAACAAATCCTCGATTTGGTTTTTGAGTTACACTAACTCCAGTGGTGCCATCTAATAAGGTACTATAGAGATAGGTCTCGTTCTAGGCCCTAAGTCTATAGAAAATCTATTTCTCGCTCGATGGCAGTTCTACTTCCTCTTTTGAAGGTCCAATGATCTTCGCTCCTCTTGAGACTTACCATCACAGCCCTCAACGATTCTGCATTCCTTCACCAAGGCTGCAAAACCCTGGATTTCAAAAGACTGGATCACTCTTTGAATGTCTTCTCTCAATCCCTTCTCAAAATTAACACACTTCCATTGCGCCACTCTGATACAAGATGAGAACTTCAACAATTCATTTAGCTTGGCCATAACTAACCAATAGACATCTAGCCTTGGTCCAACCTCAGAAATTCTATTTCCTTGCATTCTGTAGATTTTGTGGAAAACACTTCTCAGAAACGTCTTCTTGAAGATCCCCACGTAACAAGAATCCCCAATACCTCAAAAGATCTCTAGATGGCCAACCACCAATCCTTTGCTTCTCCCTCCAACATGAAAGAAGTAAAAAGCACTCATTACCTATTTGAGCAAACCATAACAGTGAAGATCTCCTCTATCTCTTTTAGCTAACTCTTAGCTCTCACTGGGTCATACTTCCCCTTGAAGGATGATGGATCAATCTCCCTAAACTCCGAGAGGTCTTAGAAGTTCTAATTCTCCCCACTAGCACCTCTTGGTTTGGTTGCCCCAATTGAGATGATGGTGGTATAAGTTGTTGATGCTAGGTCGCACCCATCATCTCAAACCTCTTTTTACTTCACAACTCTTTTAATGCCCTCTTCAAGTTCTACTTCAAATTTTACTCACTTCTAGCCTTCATCTAGATTGGATGTAAAAAAAGAAAAGAACTCTCGACATTCTTTGAATTGCTCCACATATTAGTCTACGGTAATATCCTCTTGCTCAGACCTTAGAAATTTCCAATTTTATCTTGCCTTTCATAACTCAAGGGAATAATACTTGTCTAGGAAATAACTCTAAACACCTATTAGGTGATTTGAGTACTAACCTCTTCTAGTAACCTCTCTGCTTCATCTTAACAGCTTTTGGTTCTTCCTATTAACCCTTACGAAGCAAGGTCACCTTCTATCCATTAGCGCACGCCATGACCTCAAAGATCTCTTCTATCACATGAAGTCATCGTTTGGTTCCGACTGAACCAAACTCTCCCTTGTAGTTGTAGTTGTTTACTCTCAGGTAGCCTCAATAGTAGCGACTGTCTGCTCCCGCATTGCATCAGCAGTACCAGTTATCAACTCGCTCAAAGCATCAGCCATAGCCATGAAGACTCCAACCATGATCCGACTTTCATTAGCTGAATTCCTATTTCCACGAGTTCGCCTTGAAGACGCCATAATTTCCTATACCCACAGAACAATACATATTGGGGTAGCTAATCCAATATCATGTAACTGTGTAGCAATAGCTAAAGCAATCATACTAAAGGCAAGTCATGCAGTTCTATCACATATCTCCCACAAGAGACAAAGAAATGCATAACAACCCTCATAGGAACTCCTAAACATGCCTTAGCATGATCAATCTATACCCCGTCTCAACAGGATGAACTGCTCTGATACCATAATGTAATATCCTAATACCGGTAACCTAGTATATTGCACATATACCTAGATAAACAATATTATCTATGTCACTTTTGATCTACCACAACAAACTAAACCCATATCATTCATTGACCATAAATAAATATGGAGAGCCTGAACAACAAAAAGTCATATATATACATCATTAGCCTCTCGAAGGCATATTGTAATACATAACTTTTACAAACTCCATGTAGTAGGAAATAAATATACAGCATATTTATTGCAAGAAATAAAATAAACTACGCTAGTTCTTCAGCTCCTACTGCTTTCCTTATATACCTGGATTTACATGAAAACACAACGGGATGAGAAATCACAATTTCTTAGTATACGAAATTCCAAAACCAGCAGTTAATCATTTACCAACAAATAACCAACTGAGCCCATAAGATTAAGCTTGCAACAGATAATTGAGCCCCTGCTCAAACACTATCAGAATACATACATACCCTATGTAACATTCACAAGGTAAGTTATAATCCTATCTCATGTTATTATCGAATAATTAATGATATCAGACAACCGCCCATACAATCATGAGATATCATCAAGTAAGTAACCAATAAGCAAATCGATTAAATCATGACAATTGCTCATACAAATGTCAACCATGCAATATTTTATGTTATGAAGTATGATTATGCTCAAACAAAGTCCACATATTATGGATGTGCAATGTCAATGCAGGTTTTAAAGTAGAAAACACAAGCTATTTACTTATTTTCCTCCAAAAACCGCATTCCTTGTATATTCTTAGTAGGATAGGCATCATGCCTTGACACTACCTGGTGATGTGTGGACAGGTTTCCCTTACAAAAGTAAGAGTAACGACATTAACTCCATACACTGGTAATCCTGACAAAACAAGCAATCCCGCAAGGAGAATTTGGATCCAACATCTCATTCTCAAGTTATATGGTGGTGCACACCATCTAAGGTTACAATATATAGGAAAACAAGCAAATATCAGGTTTGAAAATAAGATATGCAACGTGTTTCGTAAATACAAACAATTATCATTAGGTCCTTTCTAACCAAGTGACTAAGGAAAACTAGCAAACTTCCCAACTAAGCTCACTTACCGCTTAAGGAGCAAAGTCACGTTTCTAGTACTTCTTATACCTCAATCTCGTCTCACAAGGGAGTAAAATGTCATTCATGCATCTCTGACTCTACTTTCCACACAAGGAAGCAACCTATGCATGATAATATAACCAACAAGCCAAGTACACGTAGCTTACAATACCTAATACCTCACTTCATTACTTCACGAGTGATTCATAAGGCAACCTTCTGTTGCTCAAGGTTATAGGTATTGACCTATGGCATTCTACTTCTCAAAGGATGCCTAGGGTTTCTCAAATCTTATCACAAGATTCACTTTAACCAAGTGAAAGACCCTAACTACAACACATGCTCTCTTGGTTCAACTCTATCACATAAAGGAACCACTCCATGTCTCTAGCAAAACTAACACTCGTGTCTAGAATCCTACACCATCACTTCACAAGTGATTCCAAAGTCAACCTCATGTTGAACAAGGTTCTAAATACTACCTTATCGCATTCCATCCCACTTAGATGCTTAAGGTTTCCAAGATTATCCTATGGCATTCCATCACACAATGGAAGCCTAAGGTGTCCAAACATAGTACCCTTTGACACTCCACCTCACTTTGGTTGTCTAGGGTCCTACATTTCTATCTTAAGGCATTTCCCATACTTAGGTCGCCCATAGGTTCTCCAACCTCATCCTAAGGAAAATCTCATCACTTTGGGTACCTAAGGGTTTTTCAAACTCCTCATATATGCTAGGTGGTCATTCTCTCCAAGAATTATCTCCATTGGTGCCTCAACACACTTTAAAAGGCATACATGAGTGATCTCAACACTTAAGAAAGTCCAAAACATCAAGAATACAATTCTTGCAAAATTCTGGAACTCATGCCTAGGCTTGGTTTTACCACGCCTAGGCATGGTGCTCTCTGTTTGCTCAAGACTGAAAACTGATCAATCCATGCCTAGGCGTGTCCAAGCTACGCCTAAGCGTGACCATTCTGTAGAAAATTATGTAGAATAAGAATCACTGTTGCAATGGCCCCAAATCTGTTTCCAATCATACAAACATGAATTTTAAGTGTTTTCTAACTCCAATCATGGTCTCTAAACATGTTAGAGTCATTAAACACTAAACTCAACTCATCAATCTCACATTGACCTTTCAAACCTCAATTAAGCATCAAGAATCAAAACCCCTCTCCCAAATACATATTTCTCACTTTCCACCACAAAGCATTACATAGATATTCTTAGGGATCAATTCAGCCACCATGCTTAATCTAACTCATTACAAGTTCTAATCCAAATTCCCAAGGTGTTCAACTAACTCAAACCCTCAAGAAACTCATAAAACCCCATTTTCACCTATTTCAAGCATACTCCAAGTATGGCAAGATAAAAGCAAAGATGGGCGTTAGGAGATGAGAGCAAGAACCCCTAGCTCTTGTAGCTGAGATGAAGATATTGAAGATGGCCAAGGATAGATCCAAGCTTTCCTCTTGGTTCCTTCTCCTTCTTCCTCTTCCTCCTCCTTTCTCCTTCGGTTTTCCTACTCTATTTTCTGTTCTTTCTTTTTATTTAGCAGCAGCACTTGCTGCCTTTTAAAGAGAGAGAACCGTGAGAGGCTTGGTCACTTAAGTGACCAAGCTGCAACACTCGATCTGTTAAGAACACTTAGATTCCACTGAATCCAGGTTCCTAGCTTCCAACAGACTTAAAATAAATCATGACATTCATGAAAAATGTTGTTTCACCATTGTCACATTTTTTCATATCTGTGACTAGTCAATCTAGTATTAAAACACACACCCTATATGCTTAAAAATATCAAACTAACTCTGATTATCCTCAAATTTTAACTGTAGCACAGTTCATACATTTGTGACCTAGAAATAAAGTCTCCACATTTATTTCCACTAACTGTGTTGTTTAAGTCATTTCTGGGGCTAATAACAACTATTTCTCTCAAATAGTGTTACAGCAAAGTGACTAAATAAGCTTAGAAAGTCACAAAATTAAATAAACATGTTAAGCATGTATTAGGCTACCTCTGTATCCATATACAAGCCTAACTTGTTTTCTAGGCTGTTACACTATCGACCTTTTCTCTTTCTGCTCAGTTTAGATAATTTATAGCCCTAAGCATGTGACTATCTATATTCCTAGCTAAATCTAAAATTAATTTTTTTAATTAATTTGGATCAATTTCTATTAATTTTGTCCCAACTTACCACAATTAAGTTTCAAATATGTAATTTAGGTCTTTCAAATCTTATCATTAATGAGCATTTTTTTTCTATAATAGATGTCAATCAATACCAGATTACCTATATATTTAACTTTGAACTAGAATGAATCCTCCATTAAATACTTAATTAGAATCAATTAAGGTTAATCTGCACAATCAGAATGAATGTATCATTCATGTCTCAAAATCAAGCCCAATGAGGTATTAATTTTGATATTTAAGGATTCTTTCCTATTTATTAGATTTTTTCTTGCTTGTTAATTTTCAGGAAATTGGACTTATGGCTAAACAATGAGTTCTATTCAATAAATGTCTCTATGTGCTATACATTTTTCTCTTTTTTTTTTCTAGACTATACAAAATTGGGTGCTGATTGGCCCTTAATTTTTTTTTAAGATTTTACTTTTGTCCAAAATCTTTTCCCAACTCACTAAATTTATCCTAATTACAAACACTTTTGGAAATGTTAGCCAAACATACTAGCATAACATCTTATGTGGATATAAGTGGATACATTATTTTACAAATTTTCTCACAAATATATTTGTTCTAAAGAAAAGTAAATTTTAAAGTTTATATTAACTAAAAAAATGATAAAATACAAGTTAATAAATAAATAAATAAAGTATGTGCCAATGAGTTTATAATTCAATTGGCTTTTATTTTTGGTATTGCGGTTAAGTAGTGTTTGAGCTAGCTTGCACACACCTCGACTAATCTACCTCCCCAAGTCGATCAAAGGCAAGTGTGATAATGATGCCATAAATAAATAAATAATTGAATTGCATATAAAAAAGAAATGTAATCCTTAATCAAAAGGAATATTATGTACATCTAATAGCTTATGTCATGACATTAACATGAAAGAGAAAATTAAAATAATAAACAAATACGTGCTTAAATAGCTCATTTCATTGTCATGTCTATATTTTACTCTTTTAGGAACATTATGGACGAAATCTTGCCCTTATTTATATAAGTAATGATGAAAATAATTATGAATCAGATGGAATTTGATAATTTTTTTAGGAGAGTGACCTGCTAAAATTACCAACTAAACTCTCTTCTTCATGATCAGTGAGAATTAAACACTTGTCTTTAATACACAATCACAATAGTTATTTTATATATTATATATAAGAACATTTTGTTCCTCTGATTTGCTCATAAGTGGTGATGTCAAATTAATGATGTAGTGTTTTTTTTTCGAAGTGTTATATATATATATATATATTCTCCATTTAGTGCTATGTTGCAAAAATGCTACTAAATGAATGTCGCCTCATTCCTTGCTCTTGTAAATGAATGAACAACTTTGTTAACCAAAGAAAAAAGTTTGTTTTCCTTACTCATCAGCAAAGGGTCCTTTTGGGAGGCTAGTTTCCTTTACATTTATATTATGAGAAAATTACACTTGATATCACTAAGGTTTCAAGAAATTATAGATGATACCCTCCTTGTTTGTATCCATACACCGTGTTGATAACTCCATGAATTGGAGTTATCTAGCTCTCATTTAGTCCATATTTGCATGCTAAGTTCTTCTTTATCTAAGTGAATCACTTTGAGTTAAGAAAATATTTTTGGGTTTAGTTTTGACTCCTTCTTGGGAGTTCTTGTTCATAATGCTTTGATTTAATTAAGACAAATTTCAATTATTGTCACTAGATTCTCATTTGGGATTGTTAACATTGACGCTTGAGCTAAAGAGTGTCCCAAATAGATACCAAGGAGGAAGAAAATGATCTAAAAAAAATAAATCAAGAGGAAATGTTTTCAGCAAGGCTGCTGTGGCTTCAAAATGCCAGTGTGACAGCACATTGCTTGTATGAACATTCAGATTTCAAGACCGAGGCACCTGAGCTGTGGCTTCATATTGTCTAAGGCACGACCTTGATGGAGCAACTCAGTGTATACTATGTGAAGTCCACGCCATGGCTCACAACTACTGAAGGTCGTGGCATGAAAGCATGATTTAGGCCAAATTTTAGCTTTCATTCAAATTTCTTAAGAGATTGAAGGAAGGGACTTTTTGTTTTTGAATTTTTAGAGAGAGGGTTTTTGACCTACGACTTGTAGTTTAGAGAGAGGAAGATCATCATGATGGTGGAAGATCAATCTCTCAATTCCATATCAAGTTCCTTCTTCCCTTGTTTTCTTTGATTTTTTGAATTGAGATGTATCTTTACCTTATTTTAGTGTTTTTTCTAGTTATAGAATTCTAAACTCCTTACTAGGGGTTCTTTGGAACTTGTCATGTGAATTTATACTTATGTAGTTCCTTTACTTTTATTAATGAATTTGGATTTTATTCACATTTATTCTTAATACACTTAATTGATTGGCCACCAATTATGTGATTTGGAAAACTTATTTGAACTAGACATAAAGATTAGGATGTTTGACCTTTAATGTGAATAATGTATGTTCAACTAGCACTTAAGTATGTAGGTGGGTTGTTTAGCCAATGGGATAGATATATATCCATTGGCCTTGCATAGCCAATGTTTGAGACTTGGCTTTAATGAGTGGAACTTGGATTAATTCACATGGACACATAGTGTTATAAACAAGGGAAACATGATTATATGACCTAGACATAGGTTTATAATTAGTTGAGTGTGTAACATCTTCTCTTATGCTTATTTCTGAAGAAAAAAAATTAAATAGGAAATTTATGAAAATTAGAGTTTGAATTTATTTGGATTAGAGTAAAATTGTAATTCTTATAGGCACAGAGCATAGATGAAAATTTCATAAATTTAGGCTAGGCATGTAACATGTGCCTAAAAGCAAAATACAATAATAATAATAATAATATTGTCTTGAAGATTAAGTTAGAAAATTCTAGAAAATTAGAATTTACCTCTAGTAATTAGTAACTCAAGGTTTAGAGAAAGCGAATTTATAACTTACGTATCTATGACCTAGGTGTGACACACACACACACACACACACACATACATGTCTGTGTGTGCATGTGCGTATGTCTGTGTGTGTGGGGGGGGGAAGTCAATTACTTTAATAAAACAAAACTCACTAAGTTTTTCTAATTAGCATATAAGTGACATATTACATCAGCCACTAAGTGAAAGAATAAAAAAAATAATATAAACCTAAATATCTAAGCCAGTGGCCAATGGATGAAGAGGAGGTAACTTAACCTACACTCCCTTTTTCTTTATATAACCCGTGGTACTTCACCCCCGTCCCCCATACACACACCATTTTGTTTCATTTCACTTGAGCAAACTTAGAGTGTTCTTCAGAGTGCGAAAGAGAGAGTGAAAGAGAGAAGCCTGAGGCATAGAGAGGAGAAAAAGAAGGGTCTTGAAGTGGCTTGGAGCTAAGGAAGATTATTTTTGGAGTTTGGAAGCAACCCACCAACATCCTCACCCCTTTCCAAGTTGAACTGCAAGCTACACTAGAGATGGAGGAGAAATCCTTGAACTTTCTTCTCATAGGTTGGGGGTATTATTTTATCCAGGTGACAGAACTAAGAGGGCGGGTCAATTGGATCTATATGGTTCAATAACATAAAATTTAAATAATTTTAACAACAATTGTAATGTACTAACAAGTAAAATTGAAAGTAAAGAAGAAATGGTTAAGAGAAATGCATAAATGATTTTTATACTAGTTCAGCTACAACTCGCAACCTATATCCAATCCCCAAGCATAAGCTCGAGATTTTCTTCACTTGTCGAATTTTCACTTACAAGGACTCCGACGAACCTTTCTTTACCTTAACCTCAAGGCAGAGTTACAATAATTTCTTTCACCAAAGATACCACCAAACCTCCCTTTACTTCTACTTGAAGAAGAGTAACCTTATAATAGTTTCTTTCACCTTTATGCTCTTATAAAATGAGCTGCACTGGATTTCAAAAGCAGTCTCTCTCTATAGAGTGGATACACAAGTGTAGAACTAACTAGGAGGAGGAAGATAGATATAACAAACTTTCAGCAATTCCTCACTTTTGATTTGAGCAAGTTGTTATTTTTTATCCTTTCCAAGGCCTTCAATATATAGTGAGAGGCTTCCCTTAACATTTGCTAGCTATTGAAGGTTGCAAAAAATTAGATAAGAGACTTTAAAATATATAGGATATGCAGCTCATATGTTTTTTAAGTAGTTACTATTTTAGCTCCCAGTAGTTGCTAGTTCGCCTAGTAGGTGTTGTTCTAGTTGCTATTCTTTTATGGTTTTTGTCTGACTAGCATTTTTCAATCTTTTAGCCGTTGGAACCAAAGAGCTCTCCTAAAAACTTGATTGATCATTGGAGATGAATATGTAAAGTCATTTAATCCTAATAAAATTCAATCAAATCATTATACATATTTGAAAAAAGATATTTGCTCTTTAAATGGAAAGAGTTTTTACTCATAATCAATCTCATATCAACAAATAAATAGAGGGGTAAATCAAATTCAAAAACTTTCCTTCTATACTCAAATCAATTAACCCAACAAATTTCCTACAAAAATCTTTCATCATTAAAACTTAAACCTAACATTCTCTCCCTTTTTGATGATGACACAATTATGAAACATAATCAATAATTTGAGCATGGTAAAGGAATGTAGAAATCAATAATTATTTCATATATCACATGTTTAATAATAATCAGAGTTGACATCAATAATATAGGTGTCAAATATATTAAAAAGAGACAGTGTAGAAAAGGTTCCCCCTTAATTCATGAGCTCCCCCTTAATCTTTGGAGGCTTTCTATGTTCCCCCTTAAGTTCATGCTCCAAATTAATAACATGTCATTTCTCCTCCTTCAGCATCAAAAAAGTCAAGTGTAATGCAAAGATAGTCCAAAAACTCATAGCAAGAAAAACAATAAAGATAGTCATAATATAATTCCAAAAGTAAAGTTCTTGTAAGTGCTATTGGTTCTCCACAGAGTTAGCTAAAACTTTTCAACTTATCCTTTGAATGAATCACCTATTTTCCTCATCACTTGGGATCTCAATAAGAAACATAGAGGATCTTAGTAAAAAATTTCATATGTCATTGTTGCTCTATTTCATATATACTAAAATATTTGCATCATCCAATCCTCATACCGTCAACAATTTTAGTTTAGATGTCACTTGCTGCAAGCTTCACAACAGAATAAATTATCTAGGGATTACAAACATCAAAGCTTATGACAAATAGCTAATAGTTTGAATAGAGGATTTTTACTAATAGTTTAAAGCATAGCAAAAAACTATTCATAAAAGCAATTAAAGACCTGAAGTCATTATTGAGAATAGAGTCAATTTGGGATTTAGCACAAGCAATAGATCATATAACTATTTTAAACATACACAAAAACTAGACCAAAGTATCACATATACCTTTACCAAGAAGATGCCACAACCAGAAAAGCATATTAATAAAGTTTCAGAGTGTGAGCATCAATCACTTATAATGGAAATAGTAGAGCAGACCAAATTACTCTATCATGCGTAATCAACCAAAAAATAATACCCAAACCTTGAGGATCCGTGGTTGTGAAGAGTAAGTCTAGATCAAATACCAATAAAAAAAATACCCCACAGAAAGTAAATCATCTTATTTAACCAGTGGTGGTATGACCAAGGTGGACCACGAACTATCAGTGGCAGCAGCGGCGTGGTGTGGCATCGTGAACCAGCAAGGCGTGACATATATCATGAACTGGAGCTGGTGGCACCGGAATAGAAGCTTGCATTGTCAGAAATGGCACAGGCACCGGAATAAGACCGAGTTTGGGGCTTCAAAACAAGAACACCAGGAGATTATGCATATTTTGTATGTGGGTGAGAGATTTGTGAGTTAAAATCATGGTTAGTGCATGGATTGGAAGAGGAAAGCAAGAGATTTTATGAGTTTGGGCTTTTAGGGATTTGAAAGTAAAGTCTGGAGAAGAAGAACAAATTACGAGGGAGAGAAAAGAAGATGTCGTGAGGAAGGGGAGAGAAAAAGATTTTTTTTTTATAAAAAGAAAAGACAATGTGATGTGAATCCTCATGCCTTGCGGATCTATCTAGGGTGGATTTCACGAAATTGATCTCACAAAGGATGTCTTGTTTAAAAACGCTTGTATCTCACGCTATGCTACTCGGAATTGAGCGATTCCAAACCGAGGTGAAAGAGGACGTTTTGAATCACGAATTTGACTCATGAATCACCAGAAAACAATTTGTAAATTGCGAGATATGAACCAGAGAAGATAATGTAGAAATTCGGATATATCCTTGAGTGACAAAACAAAATTCGAAGAAGAAGAAAACAATCAAATGGATAAGATAAGGAATGGAATGGTAGGCGCCACAATTCCAAGGGAAATTGATAAGCCAAGGTGAGGATCGCCACATGGGTCTTAGACTCTTGATAAGATCAAAGAGGTTAGTTCAATGAAGAACATAAGAGAGGCTAAACACTCTCATAATTGGAGCAAATCCAAATTGAACATCCAAATTGTTTTCATTCATCATAGATGTGTACATATATAGAGTTTAAGGGCTGCATACATCATGCTAACAAAAGGTCACCATAAAGTGACTTAAAATACCTCATAAAAGAAATAACTATTCCTTAAGTGGCTAATAAAAGCATGAACCATTCCACTAAGTAGCTAAATAAATTGAACCAAAAGAAACTCTAGGAATTTGGAACATTAAAGACACTCTAGGCTTGAAAATAACAAAACATAAAAGAAACATAATAGAAAGCCCAAAATACAAGTAAAATTCCGTCCAAGAATTCGTCTTAAATTTTCATCCCATTTTTCACCATGATAGAGGCCGATTCTGGTCAAGAAGCTTGAAATACAATTTGTAGATAATTTCCTTAGCTTTCCAACGAACTAAAGAATACACTAATCCGAGTTTTGTAGTGCAAGATAAAGCCAAAACAAGTTAACAAATTCCTCACTAATGAAAATAAAATTTTCATCAAAAATCAATTTGGCCTTAAATTGAACATCATTCTTGGTTTGTATCATTCCCTCCCTCTTGAAGAAAATTCGACCTCGAATTTATTACCTTCGGGAATCGTCTTCACCCTCCGGGTTCAAACACAACTCTTTTGAATCCATGGGGTACCTCTCTTGGAATTGCTTCTTCAACTTCCTTATTTTCTTTTATAGGAAGACTCTCTATTTTTCTTTCAACTTTTGCCTCTTCAAAGAATGCTTTTTCGACCTCATTTTTGTTCATAAAGAGACTCTCTACTTTTTCCTCAATATCCTCCTTTGGAGTCATTTCAATATTTTCCTGCAACATTGAATCAACACTACTAGAAATAGCAAAAGTGTTAGAAACATAAGAATTTAAGCAAGATTTCTTGCGCTCTCTTCTTTCACTCTCGACTTCTTCTTCATTATCCTCCCTTTTCCCTTTTTCAAATTCTTTCTTTTTTTCTTTTTCTAACTCTTTCTCTTTTTGTTTTTCTAACTCTTTCTCTTTTTCTTTTCTCTCTAGTTCATTTTTCTCTTTTTCACTCATTTCTCTTAATTTTCTTTGAACCTCACACACCTTTATTGGAGACAAGGGTACAAGGGTGGTCTTGCAACCATTATGCATAAAAGAAAGCTTATCGGTAAAACCATCTTGATTGGCCTTCTTTTCCTTGCATCTTCTTGAGTTAGATAACCTCTCCTCAAGTCGATCAAACTTCTTGTGAATTGCCTCAGTTTGTTCCTTCAACAACCTTTGAAAATTTTGGGTTAATGCCTCTAATAGCCACTTATTGGTTGCAGCCCCTTGAGAGGAAGTCTCCTCTTTAGAACCTGTCATATCACACTTGTAGGCAGCCTCAAATCCTCCCTAGAACTGAGCTTTGATACCAACTGATGTGAATCCTCATGCCTTGCGGATCTATCTAGGGTGGATTTCACGAAATTGATCTCACAAAGGATGTCTTGTTTAAAAACGCTTGTATCTCGCGCTATGCTACTCGGAATTGAGCGATTCCAAACCGAGGTGAAAGAGGACGTTTTGAATCACGAATTTGACTCATGAATCACCAGAAAATAATTTGTAAATTACGAGATATGAACTGGAGAAGATAATGTAGAAATTCGGATATATCCTTGAGTGACAAAACAAAATTCGAAGAAGAAGAAAACAATCAAATGGATAAGATAAGGAATGGAATGGTAGGCGCCACAATTCCAAGGGAAATTGATAAGCCAAGGTGAGGATCGCCACAAGGGTCTTGGACTCTTGATAAGATCAAAGGGGTTAGTTTAATGAAGAACATAAGAGAGGCTAAACACTCTCACAATTGGAACAAATCCAAATTGAACATCCAAGTTGTTTTCATTCATCATAGATGTGTACATATATAGAGTTTAGGGGCTGCATACATCATGCTAACAAAAGGTCACCATAAAGTGACTTAAAATCCCTCATAAAAGAAATAACTATTCCTTAAGTGGCTAATAAAAGCATTAACCATTCCACTAAGTAGCTAAATAAATTGAACCAAAAGAAACTCTAGGAATTTGGAACATTAAAGACACTCTAGGCTTGAAAATAACAAAATATAAAAGAAACATAATAGAAAGCCCAAAATACAAGTAAAATTCTGTCCAAGAATTCGTCTTAAATTTCCATCCCATTTTTCACCATGATAGAGGCCGATTCTGGTCAAGAAGCTTGAAATACAATTTGTAGATAATTTCCTTAGCTTTCCAACGAACTAAAGAATACACTAATCCGAGTTCTGTAGTGCAAGATAAAGCCAAAACAAGTTAACAAATTCCTCACTAATGAAAATAAAATTTTCATCAAAAATCAATTTGGCCTTAAATTGAACATCATTCTTGGTTTGTATCACAATGAGAAAAGGCAAAAGTGTCCTTAAAAAAAATTCTAAAAGGCTAGCATGCCCTTGTGTATTTGATGACACAAAATGAACCCCATACAAAAATTTGAAAAGAGTAGCAACTACAAATAGTAACTACCCTATAGTTTCTATTTTGCCCAGTAGTTGCTACTTTGGATAGCAGAAACAAAACTTAAAAAATTTGTGAAAAAAACTTATGAAAGACTTGGACATGGTTCCAATTACTCAAAACTGACATCATTATCATATAATGTCATCATCCCATGAACTCTAACATACAAAACATAATATGCATAGAATTATCATGAAGCACATATGAGATTAACATAAAGCACATTAAAGATTATTATGAATCATAAGATCTAAAGCCATTCAATTTTTTAATTTTATAATTAAGTGACAATACTGTGACCATTCAACTTAACCAAAAAACCACAAAGAGGTCATTCAAGGCTAGTTAAATTCCTTATACAACAACTTACTCACATAATATGTTTCAAATATATATTTAATTGAGTAAAAGTAACAAAGAATCATAGTTGATACTAGTTTTATGAATTCTAATACTTATCTTTTCTCATTGTCTCCAATGTGATAGTTCTTCCTTGTTTAAGGTTGTGGAAGATGAAATTGACTAACTTTTGAGCATCCAACATCAATGAATCATTGTTCCTTAATGCTTGTCTTCAAGCACACCTTCAATATAGATTTCACATTTGCTACCCAAATTCTCTTGGGCCCTTAGGGGTTAGAGCTTGAAGAATCAGCCTTAGTGACTTTAAGAACCCACATCATCATAGAAACATTTTTCTTCATAGCACATGTATATGATATGTGTTTTTTTTGTCCACAATAGTTACATGTCACATATGGAGTTGTAGAAACACTTGCTTTCACCCAAAAATTCATGTAATATTTTTCACTTTTATAATCATTAAATCCAATTCCAACTTTATCAAAAGAACATTTTTATTTTCCTAAAAGAATATCCAAAAAAATTTTCCTTTTACAAATTTTGCAAGATCTTTAGAAAACTCATCAACCTTTTTATTCAATAGAATATTTTCAGCAATCAATTGTTCATTTTCATTTGAAACATTTTCTAACTTCAAAAGCTCAATTTCTTTTCTTAACTTCTCAAGTTCAACAAGAGCATCATCATACTTAGATTTTAAAGCAAAATATGATTTAGATAGCATAATAAAATCCTTTAACAATTGTTCAAACTCATCATTTAATTCATCATAAGAAGTAGGATGGTCAAAGTCATTTACCTCATCATATTCATCATCTTGTTCACTTTTTGCCATGAAACACATCTGAGCCATCTCATTTTTATCTTCTTGCTCACTTTCTGATGAAGAGTTATCACAATCACTCCAAGTTGAGCTTGCTATCATTGCTTTTTTTTTCTTAGGATTCTTTTGAAATTTCATCTTTGTGAAATGATAATCAGATTGGTAGTGACCAACATTTCTACATCCATAGCACACAATTTGATCTTCTTTTGAGTTATTTCTTTTGAATTTATACCTCTTCTTTGAACCAAACTTTTGCTTGTTAAGTTTGTAGAGTCTCTTGGTTAGGAGTGCTATCTCTTCATCATTACTTATTTGAGTTCCTTCATCGTCTTTCTCTTAGTATAAGGTTGATGTGACTTTAAAAGCAACTCATTTCCTTGTTATGTTTTCTTCCTGTAATATGTTAAGAAAAGTTGATTCATAAGTTATGAGATTACCTCTTAATTCATCATAGGAAACGGTGTTAAGGTCTCGTCCTTTTTGAATTGCAGCCACCTTTGATTGCCATTCTTTAGTGAGACTTCTTAGTATCTTTCTTACTAATTCTCTATCCATATAGACTTTCCCAAGAGCATCAAGGGTGTTGACTATGTTTGAGAACCTCTCGAACATCTCATCAATCTTTTTTTCTTCCTTTATGTTAAACAACTCGTACTTATGAACAAGCATGTCAATCTTCACTTCTTTTACTTGGCTTGTTCCTTCATATGTGACCTATAACTTATCCCACATTTGCTTGGCCATTTTGTGTAACACCCCAAATTTTAGGCTATGTTGCAAATAGAGAGTTTTGGCTTACACTACTTGTGTTTTTGCATTATAAAAATAATTTGATTATTTCGATACTATTTGTGATTATTTTGTGTGATTTGCTCCTAGTTAAGAAAATAATAATTTTTAAGTTTGTGTTCTTGTCCGATTATTTAGAGACGGGGATCTTACTTAACCCGAATAAGTGAGTAACACATCTATTAATTTTTAGAATTTATCTCAGTAAAATAATTCTATTTTACTTGATAAATATATGTTAAGCTTGATGCATAGTTTGACTTATTTTGACCAAGGTGTAGTTTAATTTGCCATTATACTCAACCGACCAAAATTCAAATTCTAATTCAACCAAAATTGAAATCCCAATCCGACAAGTTCCTCAACATTTTCCCAAATGGTTTTCATTTCAAAACCTGTTTCGACAAACCGAATTCGACAATTTCTTTTGAGAATAGATTCTTGTCGATACTGACTTCATTTCAAGCCCATTCCGACAAACAAAGCTCGACAGTTTTATGAATATACTCCTATCGATAGACTCGGTCTTTCTCAAGCCTTATAGGGATCCAAAAGATCAATCTCACGTAACTCATTCGACAATCCAAGATTTTTGAAGATCTTGACACCGACAGAATTCGGACAAGGTCCAAATACTTTGAAGACATGTTTCTAACATTTTGATCCCGTCGGATATAATTAATAAGACTACATGTAAGCATATGCTAATGGTGAGTTGAATCCGACACCTTCAGAGCATTTTCCCGACAACATCAATCGGTAGTTCGACAAAACCCAAAATACCTCAAGACTGGATGAAACTGATTCTCAATTCTTGAATCGAAATCAAAGATTTTGGCTATTATGGTCTCTCTTCCGACAAAGACCATCTATTCCGACCAAGACCATCTTTCCGACAAAGACCATCTATTCAAAACATGGGAGAAGTCCTCGGGTTCGACAAAGCGATGGACGTTCATGCAAAGAATCGCTTAAGAACAATATGGTTCTCCTTTTCCCTTAATCTTGTCGGACGATTTTGTAAATCAAAATGAAGATGACTTGCTATGTAATCGACCTAACGATCATAAATAGTACTACTATTCATTGTTTCACTATTTTATGTCGAAGGTTGCTCATTGTTGGACAAACACTTATCGTCGAATTTTATCTTCGACCATTTAGGACAATGTTAATATCTCATTTAATTTGATCCTCGATCATTTAAGACAATGTCATATCCATCGAATTTGGACTTCTATCCAAATACGTCGAATTTTATCTTTTAATCACTATTTGGTACCATGTTAAAATCCGTCGAATTAGATCTTTTAATTATTAGGTACCAAGTTAAAATCAACGAGTGAGATGCTAGTATCAGTTAAGTGAAAATGTCAATATCCGTCGAGTAGGGATACCAATGTCTCGAATTTGATGATAATGTTCGTCGAGTTATGGTGTTAATATCCGTCGAGTGAGGATGCTAGTATCAGTTAAGTGAAAATGTCAATATTCGTCGAGTGAGGATGCTCATGTCTGTTGAGTTAGAATGTCAATTTTCGTCGAGTGGGGATACCAATGTCACGTCGAATTTGAATTAATGTTCGTTGAATTATGGTGCTAACGACCGTCGAGTAAGAATTCACGATTTCAGAGAAAAACTTCTCTAATGTCAAAATCCGTCGAATTTGATCTTCGACCATATAGTATTTCGTCGATTCGACAATTGGAAGATTTCTTCAACGTTAACACCCGTCCGAATTTGAATTAGGATTCGTTGACCTTTTAAGTTCATTCGACAATTTTGATCTTCGTTTTAATTATAAATTTTTCCGAAAACTTGATATTTAGCCATTCTTGGAAAATAACGTTCTCCCATTTTACATCATTCTCACAAAGTTGATTTTCGTAAAAATTACCCTTGAAACTCACCGCCATGCAAATAGAGATTGGAGGAGGTTCTACAAGGTTCTTGAACAATCCAATAACCTTGAAAGTCAAATAAATGACATCGTAACGTGCATTCAGAATAAGATATTTTACTTCATGTAAATCCTAAACTTTATTTATGCTTATCCCACTACGAACATTGAAAAATTTCACTCTCTCACAATTTCATTTTCTCTCACATCAAACAAGATTCATCTTTTTCTCAAATCCCACGAACCTGAAAGCATGATATTTTCTTCCTTTTCTCTCCATTTCATCTTCACAAATTCACCTTCTCTCACCCAAAGACTTCACTCCATTTTCTCTCAAAATGGTTTACGACCATGCATAGTCAAATTCTTTATCTTTCTTCAAAATTCTCCAAATAGCAAAAAGCTCTCAAATTTCCTCCTTCTTTTCTTCTCCATCCTCACGGCCTTCCACCCTCTTTCCATCAATCACTCTTCTATAATTCTAAACTACCTTATTTCTTATTTTCCTACTTCATTTCAAGACATTTTGTAGTTAAAACCTAAGCCTAAATCATCTATTTTTTTATCTTGTTCTTTAAAGCTCAAGTTTGAAGCCTTGAAGGTAGGATTCTTTAATCTTCATAATTCTCTTCATTTCAAAGTTCTAATCATGATTTTAATCCATGATTATTTTAGTTTAGAGTCTTAGGTATTAATATTGCATGTTTTCTTTGGTTTCCAAGAAGCTCTTGGTGGAGGGAGTTTGCTTGAAGGAGACATACAAGGAGCTTTGGAGGTTTTTCAAGAGGTAAGAGGGAGATTTAACCTCACCAACCAAGTTTTGGTGGTGTGGAGATGGTTGTGTCTGGTGAAAAATCCCTAAGGGTTTATTCACTTATTTTTTAATTACTTCTTTAGTTGTGATTGTGTTGTTGGTGATTTTATGTTTGTGATTGTGGTGTTTATGGCTTTGAAATTATGATTGCATGTGTGATAATATGTTTATTATTTTGATAAATATTAGTATGTATGAAACTGAATGCATGTAAGTGTATGTGTAAATTAGGATGTGAATAATATGATGGATTAAACTGAGAATTTAGAATTTGAAAGAAAAGGAAATTGAATTTGGAAGAGTTGAATACAAAGAAGATGAAATGATTTTGGAGAAACAATACAGATTATGATTTTATAGGAGCAATATTGTAATTTTTGTGTTTAATGGGAAGACAAACTTTGTGTTACATGTTGTAACTATTGATTTTTGAATGGTTATATTGTAAATATGATTTTTATAAGGGACTATTTAGTAAATATGGTTTTTGAGCGACTATTTCATAAATATAATTTGTATGAGAAACTATTTCGTAAATGTGATTTTATGAAGGACTATTTAAATCAATAGGATTTTTATGAGGGACTATGTTGTAAATATGAATTTTATGAGGGATGATTTATAATAAAATATGAATTTTTCAAGGGACTATTTCGTAAGTGTGACTTTTATGAGGGATTTGTTGTGAAAATATTATTTGGATGAGGATTATAATGCAAATATTATGTTTTGAGGAGTTATTATGCAAATATGAAAAATGAAGTTGAGTTTTGGTGTTAATCTGAGGAAACTAGTATTCTTGATTTAAAACGTGTGAAAGAGTATTTTACGTGATTGAGAAATGATGAAAAATTGATACGTGATTTGAGAAAATGCGAAAAATATGGTTTCGCGATGAAATTACAAGATAATAATATTGTTGGGCCTATATGAGGACCCCGAATATGAGATAAAGAAAATTGAATTGAGAAGATGAGAGAATGAATTTAAGCGAGAAAGGTGCATTTGAATGTACATTGAAAAAGTCCGATGGGGTTGAATAAAAGACTATTATTAAAGAAGGAAAGAACACACCTCTGAGTGGGTGCGATGTGCGTAGTGTAGGTCACTCGTTGACCTTGGGGGCATCGGGGTGCGGGTTGCCTACAATGGAAGAGAAATAAAGCTTTTGTACCGTAGGTTAGACCGATGCAACACACCGATGATCCTGGACCGAGACACTATCCATAATCGAGATCGATAAAAGTCTATGATGCATATCCTAGATGTGCAAATGCTAAATGAGCAAATGCTAAATGAGCAAAGAGAATGAGCACGTGGTCAGGCATGTTGTGCAGACAGATTCTCTTCGATCACTCTTTCCGACCTGAGTTTTAGCTCCATGGAGTAGGAAAATTGAGTCTAGGTAGATGAGTCTAGATGCATATACAGAGATACTGAGGGTATTTTCATAATTATTGATTTTGATAACTGAATTATTGAATAAGTGAATATTGATAAGGACATGGACGTAATTATGAATTATGATGATAAATGATGTTGGTAGCATAATTGTAATTATATATGATGTGTTGATATGAGAATTTGTATGTGTTTATCTTCATTGCTACCATACTGGTATTGGCGTATGTGATCTCACCTCTTTGTCTGTCTATTTATGTATTATATTTATAATTGTAAAGAGATTGAGCAAGACGTTGAGTGAGAACGCAAGGAAGATCAGATTTTCGAGAAGGAAGTTGAGTTCTAAAGAGATGGAGATCTTTAAGTTTTCGTAAGGTTTATGGGAACCTAAGAGAGCATATTCCAAGCTTGTTGGAAAATGTATTTCTCATAAAAGTAATGGGGAGCTTACTACCGTACTCAGTATGGTTAGTATTGTATATATTTGTGTCAAATTGGATTCCTCCCTATTGAGGAGTTCGAGGAGGACCCGTCTGACGGTTCTGCATGTTTAGAGTTACTTGGGCATTATGTAATTTAATTAATGTGTAAATATTTTTAGAGTCCAATTTGTAAATATTAAAGTGTGACAAGTTACGATTTATGTATATAAATGTAAAATTTTATTGTAATGATGCTGTAATGTTTTAATTTCCGCTGAGTTTATCTTACTATCACCAAGAAATTTTACAACTCGTATTTATATTACAAGCACGATTTATAACGAAGGGGTGATATGATAATTGAGTAACACGAAGTGTGACGCCCTAAGGAGGGTGTTACATTTTGCACCTTGAGATTTTTCTAAAATTATTCGGATTTACGGCACAATAGAAAATGTTTTTGGCTTTCGACTTTTTATTCCATCTTCTTCATGTCTTCATTATTGAATTCCTCTTCAGTCTTCTCTACCTCTTTGCCATCTACCACTTTCTTTGGAATGGATGGTCCATTTTTTATCATGAGCCAATGTTGGTAGTCGACGGACTGAATGAATATCTTCATGCGCTCCTTCCAATAAGTGTAGTTTGACCCATCAAAGTATGGCGGCCTTAAGATGGATTGCCTTTCAATGACATTTGAGTTCATCAAGTTTCCTGTCATTGAACCTGCAAGGATCAACTTCTCAAGCGGTTAAGCTTTCCAGAGAATTAAGCTCTAGTACCAATTGACAGGACCAAGATGGGGTGAATTGGTTCTGTATGGTTCAATAATAGAAAATTTAAATAATTTCAATAATAATTGCAATGTAATGACAAGTAAAATTGAAAGTAAAGAGGAAAGGGTTAAGGGAAATACACAAACAATTTTTATACTGGTTTGGCCATAAGCCGCGACCTATATCCAGTCCCCAAGCATAAGCTTAAGATTTTCTTCACTTGTCAAATTTTCTCTTACAAGGACTCCGATGAATCTTCCTCTACCTTAACCTCAAGACAAAGTTATAATGGTTTCTTTCACCAAGGATATCACCAAACCTCCCTCTACTTCTGCCAGAAGAAGAGTAACCTTACAATAGTTTCTTTCATCTTTATGCTATTATAAAATGAGTTACAATAGATTCCAAAATCAAACTCTCTTTATAAAGTGAATACATAAGTGTAGAACTAACTAGGAGGAGGAAGACAGATATAACAAACTTTCAGTAATTTCTCACTTCTGATTTGAGCAAGTGGTTATTTTTTATCCTTTATAAGGCCTCCAATATATAGTGAGAGGCTTCCCTCAACATTTGTTAGCCGTTGGAGGTTACAAAAAATTAGCTAAGAGACTTCAAAATATATGGGATATGCAACTCAGGTTTTTAAATTGTTGTTGTTTTAGCTACCAGTAGTTGCTAGTTCACCCAGTAGGTGCTGTTCTAATTGCTATTCTTCTATGGTTTTTGTTTGACTAGCATTTTTCAATCTTTTAGTTGTTGGAACCAAATGACTCTCCTAAAAACTTGCTTGACCGTTAGAGATAAATATGTAAAGTCATTTAATCCTAATAAAACCCAACCAAATTATTATACATATTTGAAAAGAGATATTTGCCCTTTAAATGGAAAGAGTTTTTACTTATAATCAATCTCATATCAACAAATAAATAGAGGGTTAAATCAAATTCAAAAACTTTCCTTCTATACTCAAATCAATTAACCCAACAAATTTCCTACAAAAATCTTTCATCATCAAAACTTAAACCTAACACAAGGGAAAGCATAATTTTTTGGAGTAAAGGGATAGTATTCGTGGTGAAAAATAATTGCACGTGGTTTTATGCTAAGTTGGTATACCTATAGGTACTATTTTATTACTTTACATGCATGATATGTTAGTTTAAGGCTTGAATCCAAGATTGATGTAGTGATGCTTGAGTTAAGATTGCTCATTCTTCTTAGTTCATGATTTACCTATTGAAAGATGACTTGATGGTTAGTAAATTTGAGAAAAATCACCTTGTTTCCTCAATGGCATGTTTTCGGCATTGACTTGAAAAATAAAGAATTAATCATTTTATCATGTATATTGGTGATTTGCTTTAGTTTTAGATTGTTGTAAATAATGGAATTAGTTTTATCTTGGTTGTTTGGAACCTTGGTTTTCAGTGTTGAGAAGGAAAGTAAGTTGCATTGTTTTGACGTTAAAATTTGATCTAGAAAGAGGATTTCAGTTGAGATTAATAAGGGGAGAATGATTATTCCCTTTATTTGAACTTAGACATATTAATTATAAATGAATTTTGAAAGATTATTGTTAGTGTATGCTTGGAAAAGACAGAAAAAGAAGATAGAAAACTTGAATCAAGAGGAAAGAAAATAAAATACCCACCCAAGCAAGGGGTTAGTGTTGTATAACTCGGACTAGAGATTGACCCAGTAAGAAAGCTAGGTTACTGGGACGATGGTCCAAAGTCAAATAGTTGAACAGAAAAACTCGGACAAAGAAGGAAATATATATATATATATATATATATATATATATATATATATATATATATATATATATATATATATATTATATGAAAACTACTTGATATAAGAATATTATATTAAAAAATACTAAAAAATACTATGAAAAAAATACTTTCAAACAAGCGATGATAATAACCTGTTAGTTAGATAATAATATAAATTAAGAAATTGAGAATAATACTAAATAGGAGCATATGGTCTAGTGGTAGAATACACTTCATTATAAGGACTTTTAGGTACTATGATCGAATTCTAAAATATTTTTGAAGATTCAATTCTAAAAAAAAAACCAAAAAGTCAAGTCAACCCATTGGGCCGGGCACTAGGTCACTTGGGTTTGATCGGGTTGGTGGGAAAAATAATCTAATTGGTTGACCAGATCGACATGGAACCTAGGTCACAAGTTTCCCAGGCAAAATGACCTGGCTGGTCTAGTCCGTACAACTATGGTCGGCCAAGAAGAAAAAATAAAAAAGGGGGATGCCTTTTCATTTTCTAATTAAAACTAAATTACTTAATTAGATAAAATAAATAATTAGTATAATGGGATTAACTTGAATTCATGACTAATGAATGATGCAAATACATAGGTTGTAAGAAAAGTAGAGTAGGAGAGAGAAGAAGCATGATTTTGAAACTAAAACAAACTAGTCAGTTGAACTGGCTAAACTAGAAATTGGCTAGTATATTGGTCTGGTTACCATACAAAAATTGTCTTAGTCAAAAACTAGTTAACCGATCTCAAATCGACCAAACTGGTTGGCCCATGACCGGTCCAAACAAACAAATGGTTCAAACTTTTTTCAAAAACAATTTTAAACTCAGCCCAACAGAAAAAGTTATGCTAGACAAAGACCCGTTAAACGTTAGCTACCAAGCAACTATAGTGGATCCTACCACTATTAAAAGAATTTATAACTTATGGGCTTGTGGCCTCACTGCTCACGTATCAATGTGAGGTTAGAATAGACAAGAACAAGTAAGCCTCTTGAGTTTTATAAGTGTTGTGTATTTGGATGTTTTAATCAATATATGATGTGGGATTTGAGACTTGTAAACATTAAGCAACTTTTTAGCTTTACTCACAGTTCGATACAAGCACAAACATTGGAAATTTTTCTTTAACTTTAACATTGAATAAAAATTTTAATTAATACTTAAAGTCCAAAATATGAATCCATTACTAGCAAAGCTAAAAATTATTGAACAGATAAGTAATATCAAATCTAGGCCATATAAATTGTTGAGACCATGGCTTGCTAGAACACATGGGATGCAACATGCAACTTAGTTCTTGGATTAAAGGTGTGAATTTTACACTTTATATCTTTATTTCTTTAGTTATCTTTATTGATTATATATATAATTACATTCTGGTTCAACTACGGCTCAACCACAGTTGAACCATTGAACCTTGAATCAGTCCCTCGACCGGTTCAATGACTAGTTTTAGAACCTTGAGAAGGAGCAATAAATGAAAAGTAACTTTTTGAACGCCACCAATAGGAAGCCACTTAGGTAGCACAAAAACAATCATTATCTCCCTCTCCTCTATGATCCATAAGCCACCCAACAAGGAAGGAGAAGAGAAGCATGAGTTCTATACTTTTGTGAACCTAACTAATAAGATTAAAAGCTAGAGATCCCTAAAATCAAAATTTAATTAATTTGAATTTCTTATGTTGATAAACCTTAAATAAAACTGTTATATAGGTGTTAGTAGAGCAAAGGCCATTCGGCCATGATCATTCAAAGGAGCCTTATAAAATTAATTAAGTGTAAAAGTTACTCATAAATAAAACATAGGTTACCATAGAATTAGGCCATTCGGCGATACCTAGGTTTTTAGGGAAAAAATGTGATTTTAATTCATTGTATGAAATTTTTTATCTTGGATATGACTTTAAATTTATTCACATGGTTTATTATGTGTATATGGATGATATTGATGCCAATGGTCTATGATTGAATGCCAAGAGAAGCTTGCATTGCTTTTACATGAATCATTTAGCCATGACATGCTAAAGATAATGAAAATGTGATCTTTACGATTATGGTCATGTGGCATTACACACATATTAGGAGGATGTCTTATCATCTTTCATTGTTTTATTCTCTTCATAATTATGATTTTTACAATGAAAATTAGTAATGAGTCCTAATATGGCATTACACACATATTGGGATGAAAATCAGTGAGTCCCATTTTCTGAACTAGAACAACACATTACACACATATTTGGAGACAAAGCAGTGAGGGGTTTGCACTTTTTTAACATGTCATTAATGTTAATCCTGTTAAGAATAATGGTCCAGACAAAAGATTTGACCTTTTGGGGAGTTTTGGATTTCTATATGGGTTTATCCAAAAGGAATCTTTCTCTATTAGATATTTAATTAGGAACTGAAAATAAGATTTACAAGAAAAGACTTCTGAAGAATCAAGAGACCAAATTCTTTTATCATTGTCAAAAGAAAATTAGGCAAATTCAAGCAAAACCAAAAGGGACTCTAATTTAATAATTTCTCTATCAAGCAAATTCCTAAGAAAGAGGAACATTTCCAAGCCAAGTATCTTACCAGAATTTGATATGAGCACCATCCCCTAAAGTAAAATTGACATACAAGAGCATTATGAAGAGAAGAAAGATAAAATAGCCTTAGAAACGCCTTGGAAAGAGGAACATTTCCAAGCTAAGTATCTTACCAGAATTTGATATGAGCACCATCCCCTAAAGTCAAGGATAAAAGAGGTCTAAAAGAGGAGTATCCCTGAGAAATAAATTTCCAAGGACTCACATAAGTAGCTCGGTTTGCAGAGTTAACATCCCACCCATTCGAATGCAAATCATATTTTCTTCTAATAACTTTATGCCATAAAGAAGAAGTCTAAAGAAGAAAATGCTAATGCCACTTAGTTGCTAAAGTGATATTCTTGGACACCAAATTACCAAGACTCAATCCCTCTTTGTTATTAAGTCTACAACACACCTCCCAACTAACAAGATGGTCCCTACTCGATTCTCCAACCCTTGGCCAAAGGAAATATTACATAACTCTCTTTATTCACTGGACAATAGCCACCCAAGATATAAAAAAGGGAGAGAAAGTATAAATGAATGCTCGAAAGACAGGATTATATAAGAGTAATCCAACCTCCCAATGAGAAAAAAACATCTTTCCAACTTATTAGTCATGGCAAACATCACCCAAGAGGGGGGGTGAATTCGGTGATTACAAATTTTTACAACATAAAGAAATTATGCATTTTAATAAATTCAATCACCACATACAACGGAATAAGTCTAACTATTATAGATTACTCAAAAAAATTTGGGGTTATGGGATAAATTAAGCAAATAAGCTAAATGTCAAATTCAACTCAAGCATATATAATTAAAGCATAAATGCAAAGGAGATAGAAACTCTTTGAAAACTTTCATCAAACACTTGAAAAATAATTTTCTTTAAAGCTATTTATCAATTAAAATAAACGAATAGAGAAGATAGAAAAATACACTTGTAAATGAACAACCCACACAGAAAGTATTCAATCAAATAAATGAAATTAAAACATAAATATAAAGGAGTTTGAGTTTAGAGAAGCAAACACAGAATTTATCATGGTTCAGCCACCAACCACTTGTGGCTTATGTCCAGTCCTCAAATAAATCACCAGAGATTTTTCACTGTCACTTCAAGCTTGAATAGATGCTTGAAACCTTTACACAATAGAGCACTCACCACACCTTGAGATACCTCACCCTTTATGCTTGAGCCTCGATAGTCAGGGATACCTCACTCTTACAATTTATTTGAGGGATGCCTCACCCTCTTTACAATAAAACAAAATATAGAAGAAGAGAAACTCTCATGAGAGTAGATGATACAATTTGAAACTCTATGAAGCTCTCTAAGGATATCTCAAATTTTGATGAAAAAGAGCACAAAAATTTAGTAAAATATGAATAACAAATTAAAGTAAGAAAGATTTGTTTCAGATAGTTGGGTGTTGCTAAAAGATGACCCAAAAAACATGTATTTATAGTGTTCTAAGAAAAAGAGCCATTGGGTATCATTTATTTCAACATTAAATGCATAGAAAATAGCTGTTATGTGTTTCTGCTAGTGTTTATTCAAATAACCTTTGTGTTATTCGAATAAATCCTTTCAAAAGTTACGTTCCTTAACGCCTCTATTCAAATAACAAATTTGTTATTCGATTAAACCTTCAAAAACATGTTCAGGAATGTTTTTTGGGTCGTGTTATTCGAATAACACATTTATTATTCGAATAAATCTTTAAAAACACGTTCTGGAACGTTTTCTAGGGTGTGTTATTCGAATAACACACCCCTTATTCGAATAAATCACTCTAATTTTGAAAATTGACTTTAAATGATCACAACTTCTTCATTTCTCATTCGTTTAAAGCGAATGACCACTCATTAGAAAGATCTTTGAGTCTATTTTCAAATGAAGAAGTTTCAGAACAAAACTCAAAGTATTTTGAAAGTTATGATCAAAAGAGTAACTAAAGGTCAGTTTTACAAAACTCAAACTTGGCTATTTTTCATAGTTTTGAACTACCACCATAACTAGCTTTTCAAAAACTTGTTTGCTAGGTATTTTAGCATGTAAAAACTATTTTTAAAGATTTGAAAACATATTTGAGATATCCATAAGGCTTCTTACATAAAGACCCTAAGTCCTATAAGTTATACCATTTAATATTTCTTTAGACTTGGTCTTTGACATGACTTTGATGTTATCAATACCTTCATTAAATAGGCATTCACATTCTCCTTGTGTTGAGCTTAATTGAGATCTTTTACTTTCTTGTTGCAGTGCTCACTCTTAGTACTTGAACTATCCTACAAAGTATTACTCACTTAAACAAGCATAGTTAATCCAAATTCATAATTCAATATCTTCATATGCATGATTCATAAATGTATAACTCTAGTTAGTTTAACATGCATATAAGACTTTCATAGACACATCTAAATAAGATATTTATCAATTACTAATGGATATGCTCTATATAGGATGTAACAAAGAATATATGCAAAGTGTTCTTTTTGTCTTGTATTTGTCATCATCAAAACTTAATATTTTAAACCATTTGGGACAAAGTTATTTCCACAATCTCCCCATTTTTGATGATGACAAATCACCAAAGAAAAATATATTAAGTAATATACAAGAATGAATATTCATGTAAGCATATCAAATAATAAGTACAAGAACATATTTTTTTTTCTAATTTTCACTCCCCCTATTTGCCATCAACAAAAAGGCTTAAAAAGGAAAAAATAATATTTTCTCCTTCTTATAGATTCTACATATGATTCAAGAATAGAGAAATGAAACAATCATGCTTTCAAGATATAGAAGATTATTCATGCAATGCTTGTCATATTTTTGTATGTCAACATTTCGCATATGATAACAATAAAACACTTTATGTAATTAAACAAGGATGTAAGACAAGAGATATAAACAAATTAAGAGCTAGGCTCCCCCTCGTTGAAACACAAGATGGATAGGGTGAAATATGTATGCTAAGACCATGTAAGCACACTACCACAAAGTAAAGCAAGGCAAAATATTTTTATTCTTAATCCATCAATCAAAAACATTTTAAAAAACTTCTCCTCCTTTCAAAAAGAATTTTATAAGTGCACATTACATTTTCAAAAGCATTTTAAGACATGATTCAAGTTTATCAAGAAACACATGATCATCATTAAAACTTATATAGGCATTTTGGGCAAACAATGATCATGTTAGGCATATTAAGGTATAACACAACTCTCTACTTCTCCAAATATCATATGATATCAAATTTAAAGCATAAATAAGGATAATAGATTGATATCACTAAAAGTGTACTCTTTGAGTTTTTGTAAATGACTCCCAGTTCCACCAACTTCCAAGCTTCAAGCTTTCATGAGGGAATAAAAATTCTTTGCACCCCTTTTAAAAGTTGAATCCTTTTAAACTTTACTATCCTCAAGTTGAATAAACTTATTCCATTTAAATGCTTGCTTGAGGTAGTTATCACCTTATAATACAGTTCAAAGTATTTTCTTTGGTATCCATTAATTTTGGATTCATAGAGGTTAGTCATTATGCAAAACTCATAAGCAAATAAGCAATCAAAATAATAAAACAACAAATGAGTTCACAAGGACAAAAAATATTTCATTTCATCGATCAATTTAGCTAAGTACATATAATCATCAAAAGAATAGCCAATTACATTTGATTAAGCATTTACATTTTTAGTCCAATTATAAAGAATTTAGCATGTACAACAAATTCTTGAGAAATGAAGCAACAGAACCTTTCATGCAGATCGTGTTTATTTGAATAAAATGGGTTTTTATTCAAATAAACTTGTGGAAACCAAATAGTCTTGGCTTTCTATCAAGCATTATTCGAATAACAGTGCTGTTATTCGAATAACACAACACATGCAGCATAATTATTCGAATAAACTAGGTTTTATTCGAATAAGGCAGAAGGCAAAAGCTGTGAGAAACTGATTTAGATATCAGTTTATTCGAATACAATTTGTTTTATTCGAATAGCACAGATATAAAACACACAGACTGTAGTTGCTTGATTCAGGTTATTCAAATAAATTGAGTTTTATTTGAATAACACAGATGTGTAACACATTTCTTTGAGCAGCTGACTTTGTTTATTCGAATAGCCACAAGGTTATTCGAATAAAATTATCAGAAAAACAATAATAGGCGCATACAGGGATACAATTAGAGAGAATGAAACATACCCAAAGATAAGATACCTGCAAAACAAGTTTTGGGATACCTCCAATACTCAAGTCAGTAATAATTCAAGAGTAATAAATCAATGATAAAGCAATAAACACAAGTATTCAATTATATGTATGATTGATAAAAAAACTCAAGCTCAAGATATTATCATCAAACATGTCATTTCAAACAATGAGCATACTTTATCTAGCATATTAACATGTAGAAATATTTTCAAGACTTAAAGTTAAAAAAACATAAAACAAGTTTTCACTTATCCAAAGATTGCAAGTCCAAGCTTCATGGAGACAAGGAAGAGAGCTTGAAATTATTTCTGGTCTTCATACTTGGAGCAACCACTTTCAAAATGCCAAAGTCAGCTCTTGGCCTTGAAGTACACCTACAACACAATTCAATTTTTGACTTTTGGTACCCACTTCATTTTGGGTCCTTGAATGTTAGTACCAGGGCCTTTAAGATCTTTAGGAACTCATATCATACTATTTCTCATACAAGGATTTCTTCTATAGTTGCGTAAATGAGAAATATGTCCTAGATGATTACAAAAATTGTAAACAATTGAATTTAATGATGACTTGATCCTTTGAATATCATTTTGGAAAAACTTAAGCCTTTTGATGTTTTTATATTCTAAATTATTTTTGCCATAAGCCTTGCTTGAATTTTCACATGGAATAACACTAATTTCATTAACAAGCATGAAATGTAAGCAATTAGAATCATTAGCTTTGGCGAATTTGGAATATAACCCCAACTTGATTTCTTAAATCAATGTACTTTTCACAAGAAGTTGAGGTTTTACATTTTAAAGACATTTTCTCATCAAGAAAAGCATATTCATTTTCCAAAGTTTCAATTTCATTTTCAATAAAGGAAATCTTTTCCAAACATGATAAGTTTTTCTTTTTTAAATTCAACAAACTATCATACAATTCATTATATGCACATTGTAACTCATCATAGGAAAGACTATAATCTAGTTTAGAATTATTTATCTCAAAGTCCTTTTTAGCCATATAGGAAGTAGTCTCAATTTTTAGCATACTTGGCTCTTTAAGGGAATCACCATGCTCTTCATCAATTTTATTTTGCTTTGCCTCTTCTTTAAATTGAGCACCATCGTCATCAAGAGGCATTTGGCTCCCTTTAATTGTTTGAACGTCTCTTTGAGGATGTGTTTCATGACAAGCTTCCTTCAATGACTTTTGCTCTTCTTACTTTCTATATACAACTTTATGCACAAAATCATTGTTAGCAAGATAGATAGCATCAAGAGCATCCCATATATCTTTAGCACTAGAGCAACTCTTAATTTTAGCATAAGCTTCATCATTCAAACTACTTCTCAAAATTTGCATAGCTCTAATGTTTAAGGAAAAACATTTCTTATCATAATTATTCCAAGTTTGTTTTGATTTGTAAGTAAATCCATTTAGCACAACATTCCATAAATCTAGATCAATAGATTATATATAAAATTCTATTCTAGCTTTCCAATAAACAAAATGCACACCATCAAAGAATGGTGGTTTATCAATTTCAAAACTTTCTATATTAAAAAGCTTTCAATGATTGCCAACAAACAAGGATCTTTAACTCTAAGCGATTAAGCTTTTAACGGAGCATGAAACTCTGATACCACTTGTTAGTCATGACAACCATCACCCAAGAGGGGGCTGAATTAGGTGATTACAAATTTTTACAACATAAAGAAATTATGCATTTTGATAAATTCAATCACCACATGCAGCGGAATAAGTTTAACTATTATAGATTACTCAAAAAAACTTGGGGTTATGGGATAAATTAAGCAAATAAGCTAAATGTCAAATTCAACTCAAGCATATATAATTAAAGCATAAATGCAAAAGAAATAGAAACTCTTTGAAAACTTTTATCAAACACTTGAAAAATAATTTTCTTTAAAGCTATTTATCAATTAAAATGAATGAATAGAGAAGATAGAAAAATACATTTGTAAATGAACAACCCACATAGAAAGTATTCAAGCAAATAAATAAAATTAAAACATAAATATAAAAGGAGTTTGAGTTTAGAGAAGCAAACACAGAATTTGTCCTGATTCAGCCACTAACCACTTATGGCCTACGTCTAGTGTTCAAGTAAATCACCCGAGATTTTTCACTATCACTTTAAACTTGAACAAGTACTTGAAACCTTTACACAATAGAGCACTCACCATACATTGGGATATCTCACCCTTTGTGCTTGAGCCTCGATAGTCAGGGATACCTCACCCTTACAATTTCTTTAAGTGATACCTCACCCTCTTTACAATAAAACAGAATATAGAAGAAGAGAAACTCTCACGAGAGTAAATGATACAATTTGAAACTCTATGAAGCTCTCTAAGGATATCTCAAATTTTGGTGAAAAAAAGCATAAAAATTTGGTAAAATATAAATCACAAATTAAAGTAAGAAAGAATTGTTTCAGATAGTTAGGTGTTACTAAAAGATGATCCAAAAATATGTATTTATAGTGTTCTAAGAAAAAGAGCCATTGGGTATCATTTATTTCAACATTAAATGCATAGAAAATAGTCGTTATGTGTTTCTGCTCGTGTTTATTCAAATAACTTGTGTGTTATTCGAATAAATCCTTTCAAAAGTTACGTTCCTTAACGTCTCTATTCGAATAACAAATTTGTTATTTGATTAAACCTTCAAAAACATGTTTGGAAATGTTTTTTGGGTCGTGTTATTCGAATAACACAGTTGTTATTCGAATAAATTTTTAAAAACACGTTATGGAATGTTTTCTAGGGTGTGTTATTCAAATAACACATCCCTTATTCGAATAAATCACTCTAGTTTCAAAAACTGACTTTAAATGATCATAATTTTTTCATTTCTCATCCGTTTAAAGCGAATGACCACTCATTAGAAAGATATTTGAGTCTATTTTCAAATGAAAAAGTTTCAGAACAAAATAATATTTTGAAAGTTATGATCAAGAGAGTAACCAAAGTTCAGTTTTGCAAAACTCAAACTTGTCTATTTTTCATAGTTTTGAACTACCACCATAACTAACTTTTCAAAAACTTGTTTGTTGGGTATTTTAGCATGTAAAACCCATTTTTAAAGATTTAAAAACATATTTGAGATATCCATAAGGCTTCTTACATAAAGACCCTAAGTCCTATAAGCTATACCATTTAATCTTCTTTTGGACTTAGTCTTTGAGATAACTTTGATGTTATCAATACCTTCATGAAATAGACATTCACATTCTCCTTGTGTTGAGCTTAATTGAGATCTTTTGCTTTCTTGTTGCAGTACTCACTCTTGGTACTTGGACTATCCTACACAATATTACTCACTTAAACAAGCATAGTTAGTCCAAATTCATAATTCAATATCTTCATATGCATGATTCATAAATGTATAACTCTAGTTAGTGTAACATGCATATAAGACTTTTGTAGATACATCCAAATAAGATATTTATCAATTACTAATGGATATGCTCTATATAGGATGCAACAAAGACCATATGCAAAGTGTTCTTTTTGTCTTGTATTTGTCATCATCAAAACTTAACATATTAAACAACACAACTATCTAAATGCTCATATATCTTGGACACCACCGGATCCCAAAAGGACAAGGCTCGGGGATTACCTCTTACAGGGATACCAAATAAGTAAGAGGCCATTAAAGAGATTGATAGCTTACCAAAGTAGCAAAAATGGTTAAAATCTAACTATCTACATTCACATATACTAAACCACTTTTGGCCAGGTTAATTTTGAGCCTAGAAATGATCTTAAAAAAATCATAAGATAGACAAAATATTAATAAATAATCAATATCAGGCTCCAAAAAGAAGACAATGTCATTAGCAAAGTGAAGATGAGATATTAAAACCCCTTCCATACTAACCTTCAACCCCTTAACCAATCTATTATTAACAGCTCTAGACACCAACTGGCTAAGAACATCAACAACAATAATAAAGAGAAATGAAGACAAACAATAGCCTTGCTTCACACCCCTATGCCCCTTAAATCAAGATTTAGGCTCATCATTCATTATCACTGTAAAAATGGAAGAGGACAAACACCCCGGAATCCAATTTTTCCACCTAGACCCAAACCTTTCCTCTCTAATACTTTATCTAGAAAACCCAAGCTAACACAATCATACGCTTTCTCAAAATCAAACTTAAAAACAAGACCTAGTTTCCTCCAGGTTCTCACATCATCCACTATAACACTCCAAAACTATTACTACTAGTATATCTAGATTTATAAAAAAAGTAATTGGGATTAGGCACGTCACTACTTGACTAACAACATTCTTTTATTAATAACTATAATATATATATATATGAGCCTTGTGAGGGAAAAGTAATATACACATAAATGGAAAGTCTGCTCCGTATAAACTAGTACACTAGTGTACAAATAATACAACTAAGCCTTTTCAGGCATAAGTTCATAGAAAATATTTACAAAACCACTACATAACTATAATAATAATAATAAAAAGCAATGGTCAAAACTAGTAAATAATTCTAAGCCACATCAATATTCGCACTTCTACTCTTTGGGATGGTCCCACTCTAGAGTTATCATGGAAAAAAAAAAGACTAAGAATTCTAAAATCATCAATAGATATACATATAACATGTCATCATAATAACTCTAGCTACTTCGAAGAAAATTAAATCATATTTGCAAATCATATATAGAAAGGTGGTTAAAGCCAAAAGGGTTCCATTTCTTTTCCTGAGGTGAAAATTCCATTATTATCATTAAACAGTAAATTCACTATCAACCATTATATCCAAACCCAACACATCATCAATAGATCATAGATTATATCAACAATATATCAAATATGAGTCATAACTCAATATCACTAGAATATTCAAATTCTCACATAATGCAAACATTCAATAATGATTCCATGATCTATATAACTAACATTCTCACAATGATATGATAGTGTTCAATCATGTGTAAGTCTTTTACTAATGCTCATTTATAATCATCTTTCAAAGCATATTCACCGGAACTCGGTTCCTTATATCACTTAGCAGGGAGGGAATGTGACCTCCTCACACTACCGGTAACCCTGGCCACATATGATGAGGAAACCAATGAGAAATCTCACAATAGGAATTTAGGATCACCTTTTCCATTGAGGTTCATCTCCTCAAATTCACATTAGTGATAAGGAAACTAACGAGAAATCTCATACTAAGAATTTATGATCATCTTCCATATCGATGTTCATCTCTGAAAATTCACTAGCCAAAAGATTGTGCACATCTTAATAAGGTCACAATACTAGGGAATAACAAATATGGATCACCTCTATTCAAGGGTCTTTCTAATATCTTTTAAGTTTAGCACATTCATATTAATTCAATTCTAGCTCAACTTCAACAAATTAAAGGAGCAATTCATCATTCAATGTTCAACACTAACTCAACTTTACTTTGTAAAGGAGCAAAACACTCCTAGCATACCTCATAGTCAAGCAAGTGCACCAATAAATCAAGTGCATTATATCATCATCATACATATACACTAAATGCACAATTATACCATTTCTCAAATACACAAAGTGCACATTCATAGTATAAGTCACTTTATTTAATGAACTTAATCAAAACTCTTCATATTGTACAATATGGAACACTATTTCTCAAAATAGGGGACTGGTAATCATCTACCATGTTTAGAAATCAATTATTACAAGCCATTCTCTTAAAATAAGGACTTGGTACATTTCTATCTTTAGGTGATTAATCGCCTACAAACTCATCGATTAATCACCCAATATTAGCAGAAAACCCTCTGTTTTTGCTGTTATTTACCGATTAATAGGTCATTTTTTGATCGATTAATCACCCAACAACAGAATACTCAGAAATAGCCTCTATGAACTGGTAATCGATTACTGACTTCCATAATCAAATATTAGATGGTTTCAACACTAGAAAATGGCTCCTAAACATGATAATCTCGTATATAACCTCAAGGTTGTGAAACAAATCAAAACTTTTATCAAAAATATCATTTCCAACCAAACTAACTCAAAGTCTTAACTTGTCATCATATCAAGTTCCATTAAGACCAATATCATCAATTTAACATACCATCCGAATTTCCAAATCAAGTTACTAATACAAGTTTATGGAAACAAAAAGAGGAAGGATAAAGAAGCATAAACCCCCACCTAAGTGCCTGGCAAAGGCTCCAATCTGAGCTCCAAAACAACATACAAAGCCCAATCCATACACATACAAACATAATTAACTATATTTCATACTTGATTTAGGAATCAAACTCAAGATGAACCCCTTACCCACTAATCCCATCTTAGCCCCAAAGAGAGAAATAAGCAAGAACACCTTAGAATCATCATGCATGCACATAGCTAGGATAAAAGAAATGTGAGGAAGAAGAGAAAAAAAGACAAGCAACCCCTACCTTATCTCCCTAGTTGATGGTGTTCTTTTTCCTTTTCTTGTTTTTCCTTTGTTTCTATCTTATTCTTTTTTCTTTTATTTCTCTTTTTTCTACTGCAAGTGTCGTGTGAAGGATGAGAAAATGAAATGAGAAATGATCAAAGTTAATGACGGTGGAGGAATGGAATAAGATAAGAACGTTGAACTTTTATGGCTATTTGGAAATGTTGCATCCCTTAAGGATATTTTGATCTTTCATTGATGAGTTTTCTATTTTCCTTAAATGTTAGGAAAAATTCTAGGACTTCTTCCAATTTTCATACTCTTCATTTAATGATTATCTTTATACATTGTTAACAGCCATTAAGCTATATTACTCTTCCTGTATGGTTAAAAATGCTAAACTAATTCTGTTGATTCTCAAAAATTTATCACGTCTCATTCTAAGTATTTGTGAACTAGAAATAAAGTTTTCATATTTAATTCTATTATCTAAGCACTTTAGGCTAAGTTCTAAGCTAATATGTGCTATTTTTCACATCCGATGTTATAACATTATACTTAAATTAGCTCAGAAAATTACCATAATTAACAAGTAACTCATACAAGTGTTATTGAGCTTTTATAACATTAATTAAGGCTAATAGGTTAAGGAGGATGTTACAATTCTCCTCTCTTTTTTAAAATTTTATCCTCAAAATTTAGTTACGTGATATGAAAAGTTTCAGATAGTCTTGCATCATGCTAGACTTCAATTCCCAAGTGGCCTCCTCTGAGTCAATCCCACCCCATATCACCTTCACTAGTAGACTGCGCTTCCCTCTGAGTTCTTTGATTCCTCTATCCATGATCCTTATAAGTTTTATCACATATGTTAAATCATTTCTTAATTGTATTGATTCATTCTTCAAGATGTGTGAAGGATCTGGATTATATTTTCTGAGTTGTGAGACATGAAAGGCATTGTAAAAGTTGGACTAACTCGGTGGAAGGGGTATTTAATAAGCAACTAGTCCAATTCTTCAAAGAAATCAAGGGTTTAACTTTTGAGTTTTCAAAGCTCTATCAACCCCTGTGGTAGGAGTGACTCTCAGAAATACATGTTCTCCATCCTCAAATTCTAGAGGTCTCATTCTTTTGTCCGCATAACTCTTTTGCCTACTTTGAGCAGTTATCAACCTTTCCTTGATCATATTAATTTGTTCTATGGTCTGTTGCACTACTTATGGACCTAGGATAGTTCTTTCTCCTATGTCATGCCAACATTGATACAAACCAAGAATGATGTCCAATTTAAGGCCAAATTGATTTTTGATGAAAATTTTATTTTCATTAGTGAGGAATTTGTTAACTTGTTTTGGCTTTATCTTGCACTACAGAACTCGGATTAGTGTATTCTTTAGTTCATTGGAAAGCTAAGGAAATTATCTACAAATCGTATTTCAAGCTTCTTGACCAGAATCGGCCTCTATCATGGTGAAAAATGGGATGGAAATTTAAGACGAATTCTTAGATAGAATTTTACTTGTATTTTGGGCTTTCTATTATGTTTCTTTTATATTTTATTATTTTCAAGCCTAGAATGTCTTTAATGTTCCAAATTCCTAGAGTTTCTTTTGGTTCAATTTATTTAGCTACTTAGTGGAATGGTTAATGCTTTTATTAGCCACTTAAGGAATAGTAATTTCTTTCATGAGGGATTTTAAGTCACTTTATGGTGACCTTTTGTTAGCATGATGTATGCAGTTCCTAAACTCTATATATGTACACATCTATGATGAATGAAAACAACTTGGATGTTCAATTTGGATTTGTTCCAATTGTGAGAGTGTTTAGCCTCTCTTAGGTTCTTCATTGAACTAACCCCTTTGATCTTATCAAGAGTCCAAGACCCTTGTGGCGATCCTCACCTTGGCTTATCAATTTCCCTTGGAATTGTGGCGCCTACCATTCCATTCCTTATCTTGTCCATTTGATTGTTTTCTTCTTCTTCGAATTTTGTTTTTGTCACTCAAGGATATATCCGAATTTCTACATTATCTTCTCCGGTTCATATCTCGCATTTTACAAATTGTTTTCTAGTGATTCATGAGCCAAATTCGTGATTCAAAACGTCCTCTTTCACCTCGATTTGGAATCGCTCAATTCCGAGTAGCGTAGCACGAGATACAAGCGTTTTTAAACAAGACGTCCTTTGTGAGATCAATTTCGTGAAATCCACCCTAGATAGATCCGCAAGGCATGAGGATTCACATCATTTGGTATCAAAGCTCAGTCCTAGGGAGGATTTGAGGCTGCCTACAAGTATGATATGGCAGGTTCTAAAGAGGAGACTTCCTTTCAAGGGGCTGCAACCAATAAGTGGCTATTGGAGGCATTAACCCAAAATTTTCAAAGGTTTTTGAAGGAACAAACTGAGGCAATTCACAAGAAGTTTGATCGACTTGAGGAGAGGTTATCTAACTCAAGAAGATGCAAGGAAAAGAAGGCCAATCAAGATGGTTTTACCGATAAGCTTTCTTTTATGCATAATGGTTGCAAGACCACCCTTATACCCTTGTCTCCAATAAAGGTGTGTGAGGTTCAAAGAAAATTAAGAGAAATGAGTGAAAAAGAGAGAAATGAACTAGAGAGAAAAGAAAAAGAAAGAGTTAGAAAAAGAAAAAGAGAAAGAGTTAGAAAAAAAAAAAGAGAAAGAATTTGAAAAAGGAAAAAAGAGGACAATGAAGAAGAAGTCGAGAGTGAAAGAAGAGAGAGCGCAAGAAATCTTGCTTGAATTCTTATGTTTCTAACACTTTTGCTATTTCCAGTAGTGTTGATTCAATGTTGTAGGAAAATATTGAAATGACTCTAAAGGAGGATATTGAGGAAAAAGTAGAGAGTCTCTTTATGAACAAAAGTGAGGTGGAAAAAGCATTCTTTGAAGAGGCAAAAGTTGAAAGAAATTACTATTCCTTAAGTGGCTAATAAAAGCATTAACCATTCCACTAAGTAGCTAAATAAATTGAACCAAAAGAAACTCTAGGAATTTGGAACATTAAAGACACTCTAGGCTTGAAAATAACAAAATATAAAAGAAACATAATAAAAAGCCCAAAATACAAGTAAAATTCCGTCCAAGAATTCGTCTTAAATTTCCATCCCATTTTTCACCATGATAGAGGCCGATTCTGGTCAAGAAGCTTGAAATACGATTTGTAGATAATTTCCTTAGCTTTCCAACGAACAAAGAATACACTAATCCAAGTTCTGTAGTGCAAGATAAAGCCAAAACAAGTTAACAAATTCCTCACTAATGAAAATAAAATTTTCATCAAAAATCAATTTGGCCTTAAATTGGACATCATTCTTGGTTTATATCAAACATAGAGGCGGTATGCATTTTCTACCATATAAAGTCTCATAAGATGCCATTCCTTTATTGGTGTGATAGCTGTTGTTGTAAGCAAATTCCACTAGAGGTAGAAATCTATTCCAACTACCCATGTTGTTCAAGTACACATGCTCTAAGCATATCCTCTAGGATTTGGATAGTCCTCTTAATTTGTTCATCAATCTACGGATGCTAACTTACGCTAAAGCTTAACTTAGTTCCAAAGGCTTTTTGCAAAGCTCCCCGAAATCTAGAAGTGAATCTAAGGTCTCTATCAGATACTATGCTTGAGGGAATTCCATGTAATCTGATAATCTCTTGTAAAATCAACTGAGCTAATTTGTCTAATGCATAATTAGCTCTTATTGGCAAAAGGTGGGCAGATTTAGTTCATCTATCTATTATGACCCATATGGTATCATATCCTAATTGGGTTCTAAGTAATCCAATTACAAAAATCATTGAAATATTTTCCCATTTCCATTTAGGAATTTCTAATAGTTGTAAAGGTCCAGAAGGTTTCTGATGTTCTATCTTGAACTTTTGGCAAACTAAGCAATTTGACACATATTTAGCTATGTCTTCCTTCATCTCAGGCCACCAAAACAATTCCCTAAGGTCTTGATACATCTTTGTTGCACCTGGATGCATTGTGTATCTACTCTTATGGGGCCTCTTCCAAAATTCCCTCTTCGATTCCATTTTCCTTTAGGATGCAAAGTCTATTCTTGAACATAATTATTCTATCATTAGCTCTAATAAATTTCTTTTGCTTTCCTATCAAGATTTGTTCACTTATTTCTTTGAAGGCATAATCTCTTTCTTGAGCTTCTCTAATTTTAGTCTTCAAATCACTAGTTATGTCTAATTTACTCATACAGAGACTATGTGGTGACATAGTCACTGCCAGAGTTAAGTTCCTAAAACTCTCTTGAAGCTCCATCTCTTGAACCTTCATTTGGGACACATGTAGAAGTTTTCTACTAAGTACATCAACCACTACATTGGCTTACGGAAATGATATTTCAATTCAAAGTCATAATCCTTCAAAAATTTCATCCATTTTCTTTGTCTCATATTCAATTCGTTTTAGTCAAACAAATACTTCAAGCTCTTATGGTTACTAAACACTTCAAACTTAACTCCATATAAATAGTGTCTCCAAATTTCAAGGCTAACACAATAGAAGCATAGGCAAATACCCCTATGTTCTGCATTAGAACACATCCCAATCCTTTCCTTGAAGTATCATAGTAAACTTCAAGATTCTCCTAGGGGTTTGGAATTACTAAAACAGGTGCTGTGGTCAACTTCTATTTCAACTCTAGAAAACTATCTTCACATTCCGGTGTCCAATCAAATGAGCTACCTTTCCTAGTTAGTCTAGTCAAAGGTAAAGCTATATGGGAAAATCCTTTTATAAACCTTTTGTAATACCCAACCAATCCTAAGAAACTTCTAATCTCTGTTATAGTGGTAGGTCTTTCCCATCTCACCACTGCTTCTACCTTGCTAGGATCCATTGATACCCCTCTTTGGGATACCACATGACTTAAAAATTGTACTTCCTTCATCCAAAACTCACATTTTGCCAATTTGGAAAACAATTGTTTCTCCTTTAGGATTTCTAAAACTATCCTAAGGTGTAGTTCATGTTCTTCAGTTGTCTTTGAATAGATAATAATGTCATCTATAAAGACAACTACAAACTTGTCTAGGTAAGGTCTAAAGATTCTATTCATGTATTCTATGAACACTACAGGTGCATTGGTCAAACCAAAGGATATCACAAGATACTCACAATGTCTATACCTAGTCCTAAAAGTAGTTTTAGGGACATCATCCTCTTCCCTAACTCTAATATGATGGTATCCAAATCTTAGATCAATTTTTGAGAAAACTGTGGCTCCTCTCAATTGATCCATCAAATAATCTATTCTTGGTAGAGGGTACTTATTCTTGATAGTCACTTTATTTAGCTATCTATAGTCCGCACACAACCTTATGCTACCATCCTTCTTGTTTACCAAGAGCACTGGTGCTCCCCAAGGTGATACACTAGGTCCAATGAATTTCTTATCTAATAATTCTTCTATTTGCCTTTTGAGTTTTGTTAACTCTAATGTTGATATTCTATAGGGTGCTATAAATATAGGTCTTGTTCCTGGTACCAAATCTATAACGAACTTTGTTTCTCACTCAAGTGGTAACTCACTTATCTTATTTAGGAATACTTTTTATTACTCTCTCACCACAAGTATACTTTCTAAGTTCTGCTCAACTTTAGAATTTAAGGAGAAAAGGAGAACATATCTTTGACTCCCCTCTACTAAATAGTTGATAACTTGATTGACATTAGACTCAGAAAAAACAATCATGGAAGAGGTATCTGACATAAACATCAAAGTCTTATCTGAACAGTTCAAGATAACTTGATTTTCAGATAACCAATCCATACCCAAAATGATATCAATATCGACAAGAGGCAAACAAAATAACATTTATAAAGAAAATCCTATCTTCTAATTATAGACAACATTTTAGGCAAACATGGGAAGTTGTTACTTGTTTTCTTGTTAGTGTAGAAATAGAAAAATCATAGGGAAGCTTAGACATAGGTAAATCTAACATCTTTACACAATCATAGGAAATAAAGGAGTGAGATGCTCTTGAATCATACAATACAGGTAAGAAATTATCTTTAATTATACATTTACCTTGTATAAGAGTGGGAGATTGAGTCACCTCTTTTCCACTTAGAGTAAAAACTCTTCCCTTGGTTTGGGGTCTAGGGTGTCAGGAATCGCAAATACATCATGCAGTGAAAAACAAAATTCCCACCAAGGATCCATGCGAAAAAGTCATAATCCAAGTTTTTAAAATTGTTTACCTTTTGAAGCGTGAACAAAAGGAAGTGACGTGAATCACCAACATCGTAACAGCGATGATGTCTTTGCGGTATCCACACAAACAGACTCACAAACATCCAACGTCCATAAAAAAGAGTCCCACGTCTCTCACACAGTGTTAGTTGCGAAGAGAAGAGAAGAACCTATCACTCTCTCACTCACTATTTCTGTCAAGTGCGGCTAGGGTTTGTAATTCGTGCCTTAGTAGCCCCCTTAGCAATACTATTTATAATAGTGACTGCTTTAAGTGAATGTAAGAAGCAGCAAGATAAGTTGTGTAACCCTAGACTCATCTATTATGAGTCTGACCCACATTTGAATCCGAGTCCAACTTGGATATATTGCTCCAATTTAGTCTGTTCTATGTGTGTGATCCTGCAAGTTCTCATAACGTTGACAGTAATATTAAAATATCATTTTAATATTACAAGTAGTGAATGGTATCTAGCAACACATCGCTGCTACCTAAGTAATGAGAATGTCAGTGATTTGATATAACCTTTCCGTGACTAATGTTTCTGTGTCATGTAGTCCCTTTATCAAGATATCCAGATTAAACACAAGACATGGAATGCATCACCCTTGTATAGTCTAATTCTTTGTTTCCTGATACTCGAGTAGACTTTGTAATAACAAAATGAAATCAATATCTCATATTGACTCATTTGAGCATGGCCATGCATTTCGCAGTCTCACTCAATCAGGGAGCCCGAAGATATCGCTCCTATTATGTAGGAGTGACAAATCCCATTTAGGTCACTCACATCCCTTTACATGATTCACGGTATGTCCAATAACTAACTTTATAATCACATTATTATAGATGACGTTTGATGGCATTAAAACACGCAACTCCTCATGTAGGAATCGTAGTGATTTTAGGTCAAAGGACCACAGACACCATTGTCACTATGAGAATCACTTATGACACTCACATAATAATCCATGTAGCGTTCTCATGGTGGCTCAGTCCAGTACATCATTACTCTAATATGTACCCATGTGAAGACTTGATATTTCATATCCATGACCCGTGAGATTTGGTCATCGGTCTACGCACATACTAGTCCCGATGCATTATTATTATCCTAATTAACAATAATACTTGACTAGGGACATTTAAGAATAGTATTCTAACTTTATCCAATAGGATCTCACGATCAAGTCAGCCACTTGATGTCCTATAGCATCAAACTTACTATTCTAAGGATTTTATTATGTTTATTAAAAAGAACACAATAAATAAAATGCCTTATATTTTAAAATTAGCATAATAGAATGTATGTAAATACAGACAAAATGTATCAGCCTCTAGGGCATACACCAACATAGGGTTAGGTATTGCTCCTTATCTCTATGGGCAATTCCTGGCATAATGCCCTGGTTTGCCACAAGTAAAACACAACATCTGTTCTATCATACAAGGTTTGTTACCATGATTCCTCACACATTTAGTACACTTTGGCCCCCAAGATTCTCGCTGAACCTGCTTTCCCTTGTCTTATGGGTACTTAGGTTGAAACACACCTCTTTTGAATCTATCATCCATCATCTTCCTCTTTTGGAAGTTTTGTGGCCTTTGGTCCTATGGAGGCTTAAAGTTATAAGCCTCTATAATCTTATATTTACTGACCAAGGTAGGGAAATCTCTAATCTCCATGTGTCCTATGGCTCTTTTTATGTCTTCCCTCAATCTTGCTTCAAACTTCACACACTTCCACTCTTCATCAGAATTAAACCTAAAGTAAAAAAAGAACTCAAAACTCCTCAAATTTGGCCACATATTGGCCCAAAGACATACTCCCTCGTTCTAATTTTAGGAACTCTATCTCTTTTGCATTTTACAAATTTTTGGGAAATTATTTATCTAAAAAGGTAGTTCTAAATACTTCCTAAGAAATTTGGGTCCTAGTTGCCTCCATCAATCTCTTGGCACCAGTTCACTAACTTTCTGCCTCTCTTACTAGCATATAAGAGCCAAAAGTAATCATTTGCTCATCCATGCAACCCATCACAGTAAAAAATTTCTCCATTTCCTTCAACCATCTCTCAACCTTTATTGGGTTATACTCTCCTCTAAAAGATGAAGGATTTGCCTTTCTAAATTCAGAAAGGTCATAGAAGTTTTGGTTCCTTACCAATGCTGCATTATCTATCGACGGTGGAGGTGGATTGGTTCCCATTCTTTCTAATACCCTATTTGTGATAGAAGTCTGCTCCCTCATCTCTGTAGCCATCTCCCTGAGCAGTCCTGTCATCTCTGTTGTATCCTCATTGGCAGACTCTCTATTTCCTCGAGTTTACCTAGCTGATGTTATAATTTCCTATACACACAGAATAATACATATTGAGTTAATTAGTTTCAATATCATGTAAAAGTTCTATAATAACTATTAACATTTATACCTAAGGCTGTCATACAATTCTATCATATATCTCACCATCAAGATAAGAAAATGTATGACATAAAATAAAAACATCTAAACATGACAAAAGCAAAGTTAGTCCATACCCAAGCTCTACAATATGAACTTCTCTGATACCATAATGTAATACCCCAAAACTATTACTACTAGTATATCTAGATTTATCAATCAGGATTAGGCATGTCACTACTTGACTAACCATATTCTTTGATAAACAATTATAACATATATACATATGAGCCTTATGAGGGAAAAGTAATATACACATAAATGTAAAGTATATTCCGTATGAACTAGTATACCAGTGAACAAATAATACAACTAAGCCTTTTCAGGCATAAGTATATATAACATATTTACAAAACCACTGCATAACTATAATAACAAAGCAATGGTTAAAACTAGTAAATAATTCTAAGATACATCAATATCTGCACTTCTACTCTTTGGGATGGCCTCGCTCTAGAATTATCATGGTAATAAAAGGGTGAGAATTCTAAAATCCTTAGTAGATATACATATAACATGTCATCATAATAACTCCAACTATTTCAAGGAAAATTAATCATATTTGCAAATCACATATAAAAAGGTGGTTAAAGCCAAAATGGTTTTCTTTCTCTTCCCGAGGCAGAAATTCTATTATTATCATTAAATAATAAATTCATTATCAACAATTATATCCAAATCCAATACATCATCAATAGACCATAGATTATATCAACAATATATAAAATGTGAGTCATAACTCAATATCACTAAAATATTCACATTCTTTCATAATGCAAACATTCAATAACAATTCCATGATCTATGTAACTAACATTTTCACAATGATATGATAATGTTAAATCATGTGTAAATCTTTTACTAGTGCTCATTTATCATCTTCTTTCAAAGCTTATTACCAGGACCCCGGTTCCTAATATCACTTAGTAGGGAAGGAATGTGACGACCTCACACTATTGGTAACCCTGACCATATATGATGAGGAAACCAATGAGAAATATCACACTAGAAATTTAGGATCACTTTCCCCATCAAGATTCATCTCCTCAAACTCACGTCTATGATAAGGAAACTAGTGAGAAATCTCATACTAAGAATTTAGGATCACCTTCCTTATCGAGATCCATCTCTTTAAATTCACTATCCAAAAGATTGTGCACATCTTAATAAGGTTACAATACTAGGGAATAGCAAGCATGAATCATCTCTATTTAAGGGTCTTTCCAATATCTTTTAATTTGAGCACATTTATATCAATTCAATTCTAGTTCAACTTCAACAAATGAAAAGAGTAATTCATCATTCAAAATTCAACACTAGCTCAACTTTACTTTATAAAGGAGCAAACCATTCCTAGCACACCTCATAGTCAAGCAAGTGTACCAATAAATCAAGTGCACAATATCATTACTTTCAAATAAACCAAATGCACTATATCATCATCATATATATACATTAAGTGCACAATTATATCATTTCTCAAGTACACAAAATGCACATTCATAGTATAAGTCACTTCATTTAGTGAACTTAATCAAAACTTTTCTTATTGTACAATATGGAACACTGTTTTCTCAAACCAGGGGACTGGTAAATCATTTACCATGCTTAGAAATTAATTACTGCAAGCCATTCTCTTAAAATAAGGGCTTGGTAAGTTTCTGTCTTTGGGCGATTAATCACCCAAAAACTCACTAATTAATTGCCCAACATTAGCAAAAAACCCTCTGTTTTTGTTGTCATTGACTGATTGATTGGTTACTTTTGGAGCGATTAATCGCTCAAGCCATTTTCATTTTTGCTAGTGACTGATTAATCGGTCATTTTTTGATTGATTAATCGCCTAGCAACAGACTACTCAGAAATAGACTCTATGAATTGCTAATTGATTACTTACTTCCATAATCGATTATTAGATGGTTTCAACACTAAAAAAATGGCCCCTAAACATGATAAACTCACATATAACCTCAAGGTTGTGAAACAAATCAAAACTTTTATCAAAACTATCATTTCTAATCAAACTAACTCAAAGTCTTGACTTGTCATCAAATCAACTTCCATTACGATCAATATCATCAATTTGACATACCATCCAAATTTCCAAATCAAGTTAGTAATACAAGTTTTTGGAAACAAAAAGGGGAAGGATAAACTCCCACCTAAGTGCTTGGCCAAGGCTCCAATTTGAGCTCCAAAACTACATATAAAACTCAATCCATACACACACAAACATAATCAAGTATAATTTATACTTGATTTAGGAATCAAACTCAAGATGAACCCTTTGCCCACTAATCCCATCTCATCCCCAAAGAGAGAAATAAGCAGAACACCTTAGAATCATCATGCATGCATATGGCTAGGATAGAAGAAAGGTGAGGAAGAAGAGAAAACAAGACAAGCAACTCCTACCTTATCTCCCTAGTTGATGGTGTTCTTTTTTCTTTTCTTGTTTTCCCTTTGTTTCTATCTTCTTCATTTTTCTTTTCTTTATCCTTTTTCTGCTGCAAGTGTCATGTGAAGGGTGAGAAAATGAAATGAAAAATGATCAAAGTTAATGATGGTGGAGAAATGGAATAAGATAAGAACATTGGACTTTCATGGCTATTTGGAAATCTTGTATCTCTTAAGGATATTTTGGTCTTCCATTGATGAATTTTCTATTTTCCTTAAGTGTTAGGAATAATTCTAGGACTTCTTCTAATTTCCATACTCATCATTTAATGATTATCTTTATATAACATTAACAATCACTAAGCTATATTACTCTTTCTGCATAGTTAAAAATACCAAACTAATTCAGTTGATGCTAAAAAATTCACCACATCTCATTCTATGTTGCAGTGAACTAGAAATAAAGTTTTCATATTTAATTCTATCATATAAGCACTTTAGGCTAAGTTCTGAGCTAATACGTTCTATTTTTCACATTTGATGTTATAACATTATACTTAAACTAACTCAAATAATCAGCAGAATTAACAGATAACTCATACAAGTGTTATTGAGCTTCTACAACATTAATTACGGCTAATAGGTTAAGGATGATGTTGCATCGACCACCTCATTAGCTATGAGGGCAATATCAAGAATTTGTCTACCCAGAAGAAAAGCATACTGATTCTCAGAAATGGTATCCAAAAGGAGCTCACTCAGCCTAGAAGCAAGAAGTTTTGTAATTATCTTATAGACACTAGTAACCAGATTAATAAGGCAAAAATCCCTAACTTTGACCGACCTATCCTTTTTAGGAACAAGAATGATAAAAGCAGAGTTCATACAAAATCAAATTTTACCATTTTTGAAAAATTCCACAAAAACCTTAAGGAGGTCAACTTTGACAACATCTCAACATTTTTGATCGAAAGCAAAAGTAACCATCTCGGCCAAGAGCTTTCTCTTTCCCTATGCTAAAAACAACCTTTCAAATTTCCTCTTCCTCAAAAGACATTTCCAACTAACAAGCTTTATGATTAGAAATGGGACACCACTCCAAATCCTCAATGAAAGGTCTATTAGGAATTTCCTCAGTATAAAGATCAAAATAGAACTTAGTAATTTCATGAGCAATTACCCCTACATCCCTAATGACACTACCACCCTCAAGTTCCAATTCTTTTGTAAGGCTCTTCCTACATCTCCCAAAGGCCATTATATGAAACAACTTTGAATTAGCATCCTATCCTTAACCCAAAGGATTCTCAACTTTTGTCTTTGACTTTTTTCCTCCCTAAAATGAACCTCTTCGAATTCAAGGCTCAAACTCTATTTCTTGGCGCATAGATCGTCAATGACATTTCCCTTTAAATCCAATTTATCTAATAAGTCCAACTCTTTCAATATATCTTCTTTCCTAACCCAGATATCCCCAAAAACAAACTTATTCCATTCTTTCAAATTTTCTTTTAAAACCTTTAATTTTTTCTAGAATTTATAACTTTCCCAACCATCAATGAAGGTTGAACCCTAAACTTCCTTAATAAAAGGAATAAAAGAATGATGGGTGAGCCACATATTTTCAAACCTAAAAGGAGTTGGACCATATTTCACCTTGCTAGATTCCAAAACAATAGAAAACTGGTTAGAAACTAGTCGGTGAAGCTCTCTTAAGATAGATCAAGAAATGTCCTCCCAGGTATTAGTAAAAAAGAATCTATCCAACCAAGAAGTAATAGTATAATTCCTTTTAGCTGACTAAGTGAAACGGGCATTAGATAGGAGAATATCTCTAAGACCGCATACTCTAATAAAAATATCAAAACCCCTCATAGTAGCAGTAAGATGACCACCACCCAATTTTTCTGCAAGAGTTCTAATAGCATTAAAATCCCTTCCTAAGCACCAGTTAGGACCACAAAAGACTAACATAAAACCTAATTCCTTCTAGAAGATAAAACTTTGCTACGACTTTTCCAACCATAGACTGAACTAATACACGAAAGACCTCTCCCTATAACATCCAATAAAACTAAAACAAAGAAGTTACCCTAGATGAAATCGACTTTTGAGGTAAACCTGGCATCCCAAATCATCATCATTCCTCTCGAGGCTCCTAGAGAAGTGAAGCATTCCCAATCTTTAAATCTAGAATCCCAAAGGTCCTTAATGATCAAAGCATGAATATTCTCAAGTTTAGTTTCTTGGAGCATAACCACATTAGGACTTACTTTACAGGTCATCTCTTTAACTCTCTTTTGCTTGGCCTAACTACCCAACCCTCTTACATTCTAACTAAATATATTTATTAAGAGACTTATTCTCCCACCTATCACTCTTGCCACTGTAATTAATTATTGAAATCAAATGATCCAGCTTTCTCAACAACTTCTTTTTTGAAAGTGAGTTGATGATGAGTCGACTAAAGATGACATTCCCTTAGAGTTGGCAACCTTAAACCGTAACTCCTAAACCAGGGAATGAGAGCTCAAATTGTCCTTAACACTCTCTAGATAACTAGAAGCTTTGGCAGTTTCCTCAACATTCTCCCCTTCAGCACTATTCTTTAAAGAAGAAGACATTGTTGGCATCGAAATAGGGAGAAGAACATTTCCTTTAACACAACCCTCCCTTTTATTACCTAAAAAAATAACAAGAGGTGGGACACAAAAGTAATAAGAGGATTAATTGGAGTGAAGGGATCAACTTTAGAAGAACATAAAGAAAAGTGAGAGGATAGATTTTGACGAACACTCCCTGAGTTAGTCATTTCTTGATTCTAGACATTATTAACTTTAAGAGGGTTAACCCAACTTTAAGATAAGAAGGAGAACCCTCAGTTGCCAAACCCTCTTATTGTTGAAACAATTCGGGAACCCCTGACAAATCTTTATAAAGTTCAACTGCAACATTGTCATCTTTAGATAAAACTAGTTTCAGCTACTACAAAGTATCAATAAACAACCCACCGTCCTCAGATTCTTCAAAATCAAAATCAGAATCAAACTCTTCACCTTCATCCTATGAAAAAGTTTCTATTTCAAAATCAGTATCATTGACCAGCAAAGGAGATTTTGTAGTGGGTAGAGAGCATAGACACCCAGCCATCAGATTCAGCTCTATAGCATTTATGAAGGTGATTTAATCTTACCATATGCCTCCTTGGTGGAAGTTTCCATTAAAAAGGGGGGATGCCTTGTCATCTTCCCAATTAAAACTAAATTACTTAATTAGATTAAATAAATAACTAGTATGATAGGCTTGACTTGAATCCATAACTAATGATTGGTGCAAATGCATAGGTTGTAAGAAAAGTAGAGTAGTAGAGAGAAGAAGCAGTAAATGTTAAGTAGCTTTTTGAACCCCACTAATAGGAAGCCACTTGGGTAGCACAAATACAATCATTATCTCCTTCTCCCTTATGATCCATGCACTGCCCAACAAGGAAAGGGAGGAGAAGCATGAGTTCCATACTTTTGTGAACCTAGATAATAAGAATATAAGTTAGAGATCCATCAAATTAAAATTTAATTAATTTGAATTTCATGTGTTGATAAACCTTAAATAAAATTATTATATAGGTGTTAGTAGAGTGAGGGCCATTCATCCATGACTGTAACACCCCAACTTTTGGGTTAAGTACGATATTGTCCTAAATATACTATTTTGTAATTTCTGTGAGTTATAAATTGAATTTGACTGTTTCATGAGTGTATTTGACTGTTATGTGTGATTTGCTCCGAGCCAAGAAAATAATAATTTTTTGGCCGAAAAAATCTTATTTTAATTATTCAGAGTTGGGGGATCTTACTAAACCCAATTTCGAGTGATATATATATTAATCTTTTAATTTTTAGGATTTAATTGTGTAATAAAATAATTTTATATTATTATAATATTATTTTATTTGACAGTACCTACTATCTCAAAAACAGTAGAAATCTGCTCCAAAATGACCATAGACCCGAAAAAGTCTGTGAGACCCACATTTAGAAAAGCAGTCAATGTTTCTGAATTGACTAAATTCTAAACCAATAGGAATTGGTCAAATAAAGTGGCATGGACTTTATTGTGGACCATTGGATGAAAAGCTTGATTAAGATGTCTTTGATCATAACCATTGATCAAATCAATGGTGTGAGAACAATCTTAATAAAATTACTAAGTGATATCCACCTTAGATTAAATCAATAGATAGGAAACAAAGTTAAATTTAATAGTTAGGATTGAGTCAATAATAGTGGCTTGACTATTTAGCAAGTAGCAAATTAAACCTAATTTAGTTAGCTTAATTGCCTAATTAGGAAACTAAGTGAACTAACCAAATTACTAATTGGTTCTAATCTAGTTACTAATTAGATATCCTAATTCTATCTAGAAGCCATGACTAAGCATGACATATGCAATTAATTAATTAGCTATGTAATTAGAATGTTAATTAAGTGTAATTAGCAAACCTAACCTAATTAACTAGCTGTCTAATTAGCATGTAATTAAGTTAAATTGAAGTCAAGCCAAGTCCCTAATCTCCCTAGAGTCCCACGGCCAAGACTCCAATTTCTACCAAGTTCCATAAGATTCTAGGTCCATCCAAGTGACCATTGCATGACCAAGTGTGACATAGGTCATGTGCTTTCAAGTGGGAACCCAATTGTGATATTTAACTATCAAAGTCTATCCTTTAATCTCTCCTACACTCACCTCATGGCTGCACCCTCCACTTTTACTCTCATTATTCACTTTTACACTCATCTGAAAAGCTTAGTTTATTTTCTCTCAAAAATTTCAAGAACACAAAGAACCTTTTCCCTTCCATTTTCTCTCTCAAGTTTCGGCCCCCTCACCCAAATCCACTACCCATCTTCTACAATTTTATCTCTATACATTTCCTAAACTAAACCACCTCCTAAACACTTTTCATTTAGAAGGTTTTGCCAAAATCCTACTCCTTCTACTTCAAAATCCAAGTTCTATCTTACTTACCTAAAGGTAAACTTTTGATTCTTTGGTTTAAAATTTAATTTTTGATTTTCTAAACCATGATTATTCCATGGTTCTTCAATATAAAGCCTTATATATGATTTTGCTAATTGTTTAAGAATTTTAGTGATTTATTTTGAATCCACACGAAAATCAAAGAGGAGAAGGAGACTTCAGGATCTTGTCTTCAAGAGGTAAGAGGGAGATTTAATCTCATCAACCTTGTGTGGTGATGAGAAAATGGATTGTATGTGTGTGAAGAATCCATAAGGATTCATTTGTGTGGTTGTTTAATGCTTTCCTATTTGTGGTTCATTTTATTTGCAAGCATGTCTATAGTTTAAAAATATATTGCATGTGTTTATAAATGTATGATTATTATTGTAAGATGTGAATAACATGTAAAGATTGCATGAGTGTTCCAAAGAACACAAAGGAGGCTCACGGCTTCTCCAAGAAAAAAAGAACCAAAATGTTCTCAACCATTTTCTAAAACAATGATTAATGAATTTAGGTAAAACAATGAATTTGGAAATAATTTAGAAGTTAGGAAATGATTTAATGATTAGTTGTAAAGGATAGGTTGATTTTGGCCAACATGCCATTTAATGTACATTTGAATTCCAAAGTTATTTTCTAAGGTAGGATAAGTAGCTAATTAGAATCCTAAATTAGAAGAATTTGTTATAAGTAAGAAATAAAGAGAACACTTGAAAAATACTAACGTAGAGCTCACTCTCTGAGTTTTGAAGCGCGTTAGCAAGTTTCAAGGTATAAATAATGGTTAAGGTTAAAATGAGCAGTATTTAGAGAAAAACATAGGAAATACCATTTAATGATTTTCTAGGCAAAATGCTGTCAAAATTTACTAAAATCAGACAAATAGAAAGAAAAGGTTCCATAATATGTTTATAACATATGAAAAATATTCTACGTAATTTAAAAGTACTAGAAATAGCTTACACATATTTGAAATAATGATTTTTAAGCTATGTGGTCAAGAAAATGATTTAAAAATCTTACGCGATTGAGAAAATGATTTAAAAACATTACGCGATGTTCAAAAACATCAAAATATATTTACGCGATTTAAGAATGTTTGTAAAAGTGACGCAATTGTGAAAATGCGATAAAATTTCTACGCGACTAAATGGAACAGTGAGTTTTACTCTCGGGCCAAAGTGGTGGACCCAGACATGTTGAGAGATAGTACTGTCAAGTGGAGACATACGATATTTTGGAATATTGAGACTGAAGGAATTTTTGTAAATATGGTAGTATATCAAGACTAAGGGTATTTTTGTAATTATGATTCTAAACATGCATAGAGAGTTGTGTCAATTTGGTTGAAAATTAGTGATTGATTGACGAGATGAATTACACCATATTATGGTGTGATAGGCGTAGTGTGGTTCATTAATTGAACTTGGAGGCGTTAGTGTGCAGAGAATTCCACATGTGAACAGTTGGTAGCTCCTATGAGCCGTGGTAACAAGCAACACACTAATTATCTCGACAAGTATTATTCTTAATCAAGATCTTGTGGAGACTATTTGGTACAATGCCTGTAGTGCACAATGTATTTGGACTGTGTACTACTACACGATGTGTTGGACTGTGGGCTATAGACACGACGTTGGATAGTGTAATAGTTTGGTTGGGCAGCCTGAGGTGTTGATAGTTCTTTTCGGATCATTCTCTCTGATGTCTGTATTTAGCTCCATGGAGTAGGAACGAGTCGGTGCGCATTAGCATTCATGTTATCCATTTTAATGTTTACTATAATCTGTGATAGAATGTATGATGTATGAATTTGAGGTACTGTATATGATATGATCGTATGTATTATTGTGATATTTGTTTGTATTATCGTTTTCTTTATTGCCATGCTGGTAATGATGTAGATTGTCTCACCTCTCTATATGCTTTTCTCTATATTATTATTATATTCTGTAAAGAGTTTGAGGAAGAGGAAGAGGAACAGTCTCTTGATATTCAGTATCTTGAGGAGCGCCAGTCGAGTGAGCAGTGCGAGGATGGCGAGCCGTTAGATCACCCCTACCATCTGGATTGATCTTGTGATCATGGCATTGCCTGGATTCTTTGGTTTCGTGAGACTTGATTTTCATGAAGGCTCGAAAGCCTGGCGACTGCGTGAGGATAGAGGATCGGTAGTCTACGTGGGACGTCTGACTGTGTCTCTGTGTAGAGAGTTTGACGGGGAGATTATTTTTACTACTACTCTGTATTTACATCTTGAGTTGCCTTTGACTCTTAGGCGTTATTGGGGAGGGATTTTCCATGCGCCTAGCGATCTTAATAGTGAGTCGACAGCACGGACTCATGTTCGTAGAGCTACGAGGCATCCGGGATTTCTGCTATCCGATGATATCTCTGAGAGTGATCCTTCGGAGGGTTAGAAATATTTGATGTGCACTTGGGCATGTTATGTTTTTAGTATTATGCTGACTTTTTACCGTTTTGTTAAATAGTTGTAGTTGTAAATTATTTGTATTCTTAAGACAAATTCATATGTATATTATGGTGTATGATTATGTTTTGTTTTATTTTGTATTCCGTGTTATTTTATTTAACGTTATCAAGTATAAAAGGAAAAAATTTTACAACCCATATTATTAAGTATCAAATGTGTTAGTCATGGCAACCATCACCCAAGAGGGGGGTGAATTGGGTGATTGCAAATTTTTATAACAACTTTGAGAAATTATGCATTTTGATAAATTCAATCAATATATGCAGCGGAATAAGTCTAACTATTGTAGATTACTCAAAAATAACTTGGGTTATAGGATAAATTAAGCAAATAAATTAGATATCAAATTTAACTTAAACATATATAATTAAAATACTTGAAAAATAATTTTCTTTAAAGCTATTTATCGATTAAAAAGAATGAATAGAAAAGATAGAAAAATGCACTTGTAAATGAATAACCCACACAGAAAGTATTCAAGCAAATATATGAAATTAAAACATAAATATAAAGGAGGTTGAGTTTAGAAGAGCAAACACAAAATTTATCCTGGTTCAGCTACCAACCACTTGAGGCCTACGTCCAATCCTCAAGTAAATCACCCAAGATTTTCCACTATCACTTCAAGCTTGAACAGGTGCTTAAAACCTTTACACAATAGAGCACTCACCACACCTTGGGATACCTCATCCTTTGTGCTTGAGCCTCGACAGTTAAGGATACCTCACCCTTACAATTTCTTTGAGGGATACCTCACCCTCTTTACAATAAAACAAAATATAGAAGAAGAGAAACTCTCACAAAGAGTAGATGATACAATTTGAAGCTCTATGAAGCTCTCTAAGGATATCTCAAATTTTTGATGAAAAAGAATACAGAAAATTAGTAAAATATGTATCACAAAAAAACGCAAGAAAGAGTTGTTTCAGATAATTGGGTGTCACTAAAAGATGACCTAAAAATATGTATTTATAGTGTTCTAAGCAAAAGAGCCATTGGGTATCATTTATTTCAACATTAAAGCCTCTGAAAATAGCCATTGCATGATTCTGGGCATGTTTATTCGAATACGCCAAGTATTATTCGAATAAATCCTTCAAAAGATACGTTCATTAACGTCTCTATTCGAATAACAAGTTTGTTATTCGAATAAACCTTCAAAAATAAGTTTTGGAATGTTTTCTGGGGCATGTTATTTGAATAACACATTTTTTATTTGAATACATCTTTAAAACCACGTTCTGGTATGTTTTCTGGGGTGTGTTATTCGAATACCATATCCTTTATTCGAATAAACCACTCTGATTTCAAAAATTGACTTTAAATGGTCATAACTTCTTCATTTCTTATTCGTTTAAAGCAAATGACCAGTCATTGAAAAGATCTTTGAGTCTATTTTCAAATGAAATAAGTTTCAAAATAAAACTCAAAGTATTTTAAATGATATGATCAAAAGAGTAACCAAAAGTCAGTTTTACAAAACTCAAACTTGACTATTTTTCATAAATTTGAATTATTACCATAACTAGCTTTTCAAAACTTGTTTGTTGGACATTTTAGCATATGAAAGCCTTTTGTAAAGATTTGAAAAATATATTTGAGATATCCATAAGGCTTCTTACATAAAGACCCTAAGTTCTATAAGCTATACCATTTAATCTTCCTTTGGACTTGGTCTTTGACATGGCTTTGATGTTTTATCAATAACTTCATGAAATAAGCATTCACATTCTTCTTATGTTGAGCTTAATTGAGATCTTTTGCTTCCTTATTGCAATGTTCACTCTTGGTACTTGGACTATCCTACAAAGTATTGCTCACTTAAACAAACATAGTTAGTCCAAATTCATAATTCAATATCTTCATATGCATGATTCATAAATGTATAGCTCTAGTTTGTTTAACATGCATATAAGACTTTCATAGACACATCCAAATAAGATATTTATCAATTACTAATAGGTATGCTCTATATAGGATGCAACAAAGAACATATGCAAAGTGTTCTTTTTGTCTTGTATTTGTCATCATCAAAACTTAACATATTAAACCATTTAGAGCAAACTTATTTCCACAATCTCCCCCTTTTTGATGATGACAAATCACCAAAGAAAAATATATAGAGCAATATACAAGAATGGATATTCATGCAAGCATATCAAACAATAAACACAAGAATATATTAAGCAATATACAAGAATGGATATTCATTAAGCATATCAAATAATAAACACAAGAACATATTTCTCTTTCCAATTTTCACTCCCCCTATTTGACATCAACAAAAAGGCTTAAAAATAAAAAAAAATATTTTCTCCCCCTTATTGATTCTACATATATTCTTCATATTTTTGTATGTCGACATTTAGCATATGATAGCAATAAAATACTTTATGTAATCAAACAAGGATGTAAGGCAAGAGATATAAACAACTTAAGAGTTAAGCTCCCCCTCAAAATATGCATATTATCAAAATAATAGTTTAACATAGTCATGCATATATTTTTAGTCAATAAGGACATAGAAGAAAGATATGTAAGATAAGTAAAATAAGCTCCCCCTTATTGAAGCACAAGATAGATAAAGGAAATATGTATGCCAAGACCATGTAAGCACATTACCTTAAAGAAAAGTAAGACAAAGATACATCTTCTTAATCCATCAATCAAAAAATATTTTAAAACTTCTCCCTTTTTCAAAAAGAATTTTACAAGAGTACATTATATTTTCAAAAACATTTCAGAAGGGTAAAGTGTTTTATATTAAAAAATACATATTCATTGAGACAGAAGTCAAAAGAACATAAGTACATCTCCTTGATGAGATGTACTCCAACGTATGTTATACAGCCAGATGAAGTGCAACTGAAGGATAATTTGACGTATAAAACACTTCCTGTTAAGATTGAAGATAGGAGAGTGAAGCAGCTTCGAGGGAAGATGATTGAGCTGGTAAAGGTAATATGGAATGATGTCACGGGAGATGCTACATGGGAGCTAGAAGATAAGATGAGGGAGCAATACCCTCAACTATTCTAAGGTACGACGAATTTTGGGGACGAAATTCTTATTAGTAGGGGCGAGTTGTAACACCCCAACTTTTGGGTTAAGTACAATATTGTCCTAAATGTACTATTTTGTAATTTCTGTGAGTTATAAATTGAATTTGTCTGTTTCGTGAGTGCATTTGACTGTTGTGAGTGATTTGCTCTGAGTCAAGAAAATAATAATTTTTTGACTGAAAAAATCTTATTTTAATTATTTAGAGCTGGAGGATCTTACTAAACTCAATTCCGAGTGATATATATATTAATCTTTTAATTTTTAGGATTTAACTGTGCTATAAAATAATTTTATATTATTATAATATTATTTTATTTGACAAGATCCTACCTTGTCTTAAAAATAAATAGAAATCTACTCCAAAATGACCATGGACCCGGAAAAGTCTGTGGGACCCGCGTTTAGAAAAGCAATCAACGTTTCTGACTTAACTAAATTCTAAACCAATAGGAATTGGTCAAATAAAGTGGCATGAACTTTATAGTGGACCATTGGATGAAAAGCTTGATTAAGATATCTTTGATCATAACCATTGATCAAATCAATGGTGTGAGAACAATCCTAATAAAATCACTAAGTGATATCCACCTTAGATTAAATCAATGGATAGGAAACAAAGTTAAATTTAATGGTTAGGATTGAGTCAATAATAGTGGCTTGACTATTCAGCAAGTAGCAAATTAAACCTAATTTAGTTAGCTTAATTGCCTAATTAGGAAACTAAGTGAACTAACCTAATTACTAATTGGTTCTAATCTAGTTACTAATTAGATATCCTAATTCTATCTAGAAGCCATGACTAAGCATGACATCTGCAATGACCTAGTTAATTAATTAGCTATGTAATTAGAATGTTAATTAAGTGTAATTAGGAAACCTAACCTAATTAACTAGCTATCTAATTAGCATGTAATTAAGTTAAATTGAAGTCAAACCAAGTTCCTAATCTCCCTAGAGTCCCACGGCCAAGAGGCCAATTTCTACTAAGTTCCATAAGCTTCTAGGTCCATCCAAGCGACCATTGCATGACCAAGTGTGACATAGGCCATGTGCTTTCAAGTGTGAACCCAATTATGATATTTTACTATCAAAGTCTATCCTTTAATCTCTCCTACACTCACCTCACGGCTGCACCCTCCACTTTTACTCTCATTATTCACTTTTACACTCATCTAAAAAGCTTAGTTTATTTTCTCTCAAAAATTCCAAGAACACAAAGAACCTTTTCCCTTCCATTTTCTCTCTCAAGTTTCGGCCCCCTCACCCAAATCCACTACCCATCTTCTACAATTTTATCTCTATACATTTCCTAAACCTAAACCACCTCCTAAACACTTTTCATTTAGAAGGTTTTGCCAAAATGCTATTCTTTCTACTTCAAAATCCAAGTTCTATCTTAGTTCCCTAAAGGTAAACTTTTGATTCTTTGGTTTAAAATTTAATTTTTGATTTTTTAAACCATGATTGTTCCATGGTTCTTCAATATAAAGTTGTGTATGTGATTTTGCTAATTGTTTAAGAATTTTAGGGATTTGTTTTGAGTTCACACGAAAATCAAAGAGGAGAAGGAGACTTGAGGATCTTGTCTTCAAGAGGTAAGAGGGAGATTTAATCTCATCAACCTTGTGTGGTGATGAGAAAATGGATTGTATGTGTGTGAAGAATCCATAAGGATTCATTTGTGAGGTTGTTTAATGTTTTCCTATTTGTGGTTGATTTTTTTTGCAAGCATGTCTATAGTTTAAAAATATATTGCATGTGTTTATAAATGTATGATTATTGTTGTAGGATATGAATAAGATGTAAGGATTACATGAGTGTTCCAAAGAACACAAAGGAGGCTCACGACTTCTCCAAGAAAAAGAGAACCAAAATGTTCTCAACCATTTTCTAAAACAATGATTAATGAATTTAGGTAAAACAATGAATTTGGAAATAATTTAGAAGTTAGGAAATGATTTAATGATTAGTTGTAAAGGATAGGTTGATTTTGGCCAACATGCCATTTAATGTACATTTGAATTCCAAAGTTATTTTCTAAGGTAAGATAAGTAGTTAATTAAAATCCTAAATTAGAAGAATTTGTTATAAGTAAGAAATAAAGAGAACACTTGAAAAATACTAACGTAGAGCTCACTCTCTAAGTTTTGAAGCGCGTTAGCAAGTTTCAAGGTGTAAATAATGGTTAAGGTTAAAATGAGTAGTATTTAGAGAAAAACGTAGGAAATACCATTTAATGTTTTTCTAGGCAAAATGCTGCCAAAATTTACTAAAATCAAACAAATAAAAAGAAAAGGTTCCATAATATGTTTATAACGTATGAAAAATATTCTACGTAATTTAAAAGTACTAGAAATAGCTTACACATATTTGAAATAATGATTTTTAAGCTATGTGGTCAAGAAAATGATTTAAAAATCTTACGCGATTGAGAAAATGATTTAAAAACATTACGCGATGTTCAAATATATCAAAATATATTTACGTGATTTAAGAACATTTGTAAAAGTGACGCGATTATGAAAATGCGATAAAATTTCTACGCGACTAAATGGAACAATGAGTTTTACTATCAGGCCAAAGTGGTGGATCCGGACATGTTGAGAGATAGTACTGTCAAGTAGAGACATACTATATTTTGGATTATTGAGACTGATGGTATTTTCGTAAATATGGTCATATATCGAGACTAAGGGTATTTTTGTAATTGTGATTCTAAATCATGCATAGAGAGTTGTGTCAATTTGGTTGAAATTTGGTGATTGATTGACAAGACGAATTACACCATGTTATGGTGTGATAGGCGTAGTGTGGTTCATTAATTGAACTTGGAGGCGTTAGTGTGTGGAGAATTTCACATGCGGACAGTTGGTAGCTCCTTTGGGCCGTGGTAACGGGCAACACACTAATGATCTCGACAAGTACTATTCTTAATCAAGATCTTGTGGAGACTATTTGGTACAATGCCTGTAGTGCACAATGTATTTGGACTGTGTACTACTACACGATGTTTTGGATTGTGGGCTATAGACACGACGTTGGACAGTGTAATTGTTTGGTTGGGCAGCCTGAGGTGCTGATAGTTCTTTTCGGATCATTCTCTCTGATGTCTGTATTTAGCTCCATGGAGTAGGAACGAGTCGGTGTGCATTAGCATTCATGTTATGCATTTTAATGTTTACTATAATCTATGATAGAATGTATGATGTATTAATTTGAGGTATTATATATGATATGATGGTATGTATTATTGTGATATTTGTTTGTATTGTCATTTTCTTTATTGCCATGCTGGTAATGATGTAGATTGTCTCACCTCTTTATATGCTTTTCTCTATATTATTATTATATTCTGCAAAAAGAGTTTGAGGAAGAGGAAAAGGAACAGCCTCTTGATATTCAGTATCCTGAGGAGCGCCAGCCGAGTGAGCACTGCGAAGACAACGAGCCGTTAGATCACCCCTACCATCTGGATTGATCTTGTGATCATGGCGTTGCCTGGATTCTTTGGTTTCGTGAGACTTGATTTTCATGGAGGCTCAAAATCCTGGCAACTACGTGAGGATAAAGGATCGGTAGTCTACGTGGGACGTCTGACTGTGTCTCTGTGTAGAGAGTTTAACGGGGAGATTACTTTTATTACTACTCTGTATTTACATCTTGAGTTGCCTTTGACTCTTAGGCGTTATTGGGGAGGGATTTTCCATGCGCCTAGCGAGCTTAGTAGTGAGTCGACAGCACGAACTCATGTCCGTAGAGCTACGAGGCATCCGAGATTTCTACTATCCGATGATCTCTCTGAGAGTGATCCTTCGGAGGGTTAGAAATCTTTGATATGCACTTGGGCATGTTATGTTTTTAGTATTATGCTGACTTTTTATCGTTTTGTTAAATATTTGTAGTTGTAAATTATTTGTATAATTAAGACAAATTCATATGTACATTATGGTGTGTGATTATGTTTTGTTTTATTTTGTATTTCGTGTTATTTTATTTAACGTTATCAAGTATAGAAAGAAAAAATTTTACAACTCATATTATTAAGTATTAAATGTTTTATAACTTGGGTAAGGTTTTATTTTCTTGCATTAAAAATGTGACATCCCCACAAGGGTGTTACATTGACAATTCAAAGGAGTCTTATAAAATTAATTAAGTGTTAGTTACTCAAAAATTAAACATAAGTTTCCATAGAATTAGGCCATTCAGCCATACCTAGGTGATTTTAATTCATTGTATGAATTTTTATCTTGAATATGACTCTAAATGTATTCACATAGTTTATTATATGTATATGGATGACATTGATGCCATGATCTATGAATGAATGTCATGAGAAGTTTGCATTGTTTTTACATGCATCAATTGGCCATGACCTGCTAAAGATGATGAAAATGTGATTTTTATGATTACGGTTGTGATGCACCCTACCCGATGGAGTCCTCATTACGCTTCTCAAGGTGAACCAGATAGGATAGAGTTCTAATAAATACAATTTTTATATATTATTTAACCATCATATTTAGTCTCTTAGACCTCTTATATACTTAATTGATTAGTTTTGGCTATATTTTATAAGTTTGGGTTCAAATTAGGCTTAACTGTATTTTTCAGCATTATTTGAAATTTTACATTGTTTCTGTATTTTAGGCATAACTTGAGTTCTAAATATATAAAATTATGAATTTTATCTTGTAGGAAAGGTAAGAGAGAGCTATACAACTTTGATGCAGAGCTCGAAGGCTGAATCGGATGTCTAGTAGGTCAGATTGGGCCACGAAATTAGAACAGAGATGTTATCACTGGAACCTAGATGATGTGCAAAGATTAGGCTATAATTTGGGCTGTAGGTGTGATATGGACCTGAAATTAGTGGCATTTGAAATCTAGGACATATATATTCATTTCTTATGAGATCACTTATCAAAACTGTGATGTTTTGATGGTGTTTTCACCCTTTGAAGTCGGTTGATGGGTTCAGAGAGCTGTTAAGAATGTTTTGGGCATAACTTTCTCATCCTAAGCCCAAATTATGCGAATTAGGTGTCTAATTAAAGCTAAGAGGAAGAGGATTAATCATAAGTTGAGGGAAAACTTAGATTTTTAATTTTAGAGATAGTTATTAAAGTAGAAACTGCAATCACGAAACTCAACCCTAATTTTTTCTTAGCCGCTCTTGCTTGCACTTCCTCTCTTCATCTTTCTTCCTCTCATTTCTTTCTAGTTTTATTTCTTTTATGTTTTTTCCTTCCATCCATTGAGGGCTAGGCCCTTTTAAATCAATCATAGGGATTGACAATCTTGATGTTTAATCATGAGATTTTGTTTTGATTGTTTTACATTAAATTGCTCATCAAGTTTGTCTTTTACTTGTTGATCAAGTTTATCTTTTACTTTCTAATCAAGTTTCGCTTTGATTTTGTTAAATATGAATTAAATTGCTAAATTTGATTTGGATGTTAATGTGATAGTTGTATAATTACCACATGTTTAATGAGGATTATAGAGACTAAACAATGCATCAAAGGCTTCTTAGACATTGTTTGTTAAACTTGGTTGAATTCTGTGTTTTAGATTAATTTAGGATTAGATGAGTGCTTAATTCGTTTAACCTTGACTAATTAAATTTGGATGCTTATCTAGTAGAGAATTCATGGATCATCTTAAGGCTTCTTGATTTGATCTAATACCAAGATTTTGATTAGCAATTGAATAGATTTTTAGTGATCAATGATGGATTAATTCAAGATTAGTTAATTTCCTTGGATTAGTTGTTTACTTAATTTTATTTACAATTTTTAATTACTTTCTATTAATTAATTTTGCAACTTTTTTCCCCTCTATTATCCTCTTAATTTGATTGCTTGATTAAAGTGATCTAAGGGTTCAACCCGGTTGTGCCTTATACTACAAGTATTTTGGTGAATTGGTTTATAAATTGATTTAATTTGATAATCTCGACAGCTATAAAGTTCACAACGATTTCTATTTCTAAGTTCCTATACCATTTTACTTACGATCCTTGCTTATTTTAACCATCTTTTACTTCACCTTTATTTGATCCTTTACATGGTTCATCGGATTATCTTAACTCTTAACATTCAATTTATCTTATTTGTAGGTTCTTTAGTTCTCAAGGTGAGCTGGGTCATGGAGTCTTCGATAAGCGTGTAATGAAAATCAGTTCTATTGAGTGTTCTTACTATCTCAAAGTGAGTCCTTACTATTAGAACTCTAACTCTAACATCAATAAATATACATACAGGCATAAACATTCATAATAACCCTTAGTGTGTTCAAACTATACATCATCATAGTATTATCATACATACGTTAGCAAAATCTAAACATAGGCCTCAGTACCTATGTGCACAGTCCTCTAGAAATCTCTACTAGTTAGATAGTCCATGCAAATATGTACATATATTTTCAGAAAAAGATAGGCATCTACATGTAGAAATATCAAAACAAGTACAAAACTATACACAATTAAAATAAGATCTCTAGATGCCTATCTACCACTTCTACCCTACAACTTCTTGCTCTACATCACAAACCCTCTAGGTCATCTCCAGGGGCACTTGGAGTGTACATAATGTAAACTCCAATCAGTCCCAGAAAGGAATAGGTGTTAGTCTCAAATGAGTGCACCCACTTTCCTTCCATAGACTCAAAGAAGACACTAAACAGAGGCATGATTTGGGTTTAGAATATCATGGAAAACAATAGCGAGTGAGAATTGTAAGAATTCTTAGTAAACTACATGATAATGTCATCATAACAATTCTAGCTACCTTGGATTGAAAATCAATTAACACTTATAACTTGAAACATATAATTATTTATCACGAGGCAGAGGTTCATGTTTGGCTAGTTATCTTCATATGATAAAAATTATATAATATCAGTAATAAATAAAATAATGTCTATGCAGTATGTAATGTGTAACATCCTCCCTAACCTATTAGTTTTAATTTGGTTATAGAAATGCAATAATATGAGTTAAAGTAATAGAATGGCAGAATGGCAGTTTTGGTAAATGTTAAACACTAAAATATCTTAAGAAGTGTAACATTTTCAAAGTTACTTCAAAGTCAAAGAGATATTATCTAAATCTTCTTTCTTTCCACCTCTTTGACTCAAGCATGTATATTTCTCATTTTCTCCCATTTCATATGGTGGTAACAGCAGAAAAGAGAGAAAAAGTTAGCGATAGAAACAAAAAGAGAAAACAGAGAAGAAAGAAAAGAAATAGAAAAGAAAAAGTTGAATCAAAAGAAGGAAGAAGTAAGAACTAAGAGCAGAACAAGAGAATAGAATCAAACTTCAATCCATAGAAAACTGAGGTAAAGGGTTGTTGTGATTGATTTATGTTTTTATTATTCTTTGTTTATGAGAAATGGCAAAGTATGGACATATATGTATGAACACTACTACCAGAATTTGTAGGTTATGGTTTCCAATATTTTTCTACATGAGCTATGTTTATAGTAGATAATTGTAGTAAAAAGAGATTGGTAGAGAGATGAAAAGAATAGGAAAGTTGTTATTCTGATGTTTCAGAATGTCTTTCTTTAGTGTTCTATTCGAATAGGTCAAGGGGTTACTCAAATAGAATATCTTTCTATAGTGTTATTTTTGAATTAGACCAAAGAGGCAATTTGAATAGGATATTACAGATAGTTATGGATTTTTGAAGTATCGGCTAGTCAAATTTGCATGATTTCAAAGATAATTTGAGTTGATAAAGTGAGCAATTCGAATGACATGATTTTAAGGCTAATTGAAATAGACTAGGAGAGCTATTCGATCGGCACTAATTCAAAAAGATATACTACTAGAGTTAATCGGGTAAACTAAGTGTCCTATTCGATTTAGTGAGATCTTGATGTTAATCAAAATAGAATGTCAGTTATTAGAACAACAATTTAGAATGGCATACTTTCGAGTTTGATTGAATAGATTAAGAGAGCTATTCAAATAGACCATTCTAGAATGGTAAAGTTGAGGCTAACCGAGTAGACTAAGTGCGTTGTTCAATTGGTAGAATTTCAAGACTATTTGAATATACTACGAGTTATTCGACTAGTAAGTTTTCGATTATGTTCGAAACAAGCAAGATGTATAGACAAAGCTATTCTATAGGCATGTTTTCGATAATAATCGAATATACTAAGAGTTATTCGACTACCATATTTTCGATTACGATAATAATAAAAAAACAAAGTAAGCTATTTTAAAAGAATAACCTAAAAGGGGTATTTCAGATGCTAATCAAAAAGGCTAGAGATGCTGCTTGAATAACAAAAATTCATAATATCATTAACATATCATAATCATCAGTGCATGGCTAAAAAGAGAGAAGCACTTAGCCTAGGTCAAAGGAGCAAGAAAAGCCTTTTGTCAAAATCACTAGAGGAGTGAGAAAAGCACTCTACCAAGAGTAAAGGAGCGAGAAAATCATTTTATTAAGGTCAAAGGAGTAAGAAAAACTCTTTGTTAAGGACATGACATTGTATAAGCATCAACATTAACATTTATCATCTCGTATACATCAACATAATACATTGCATCATCATTAACATTTATCATTTCGATGAGCATCCACGTATACTTCTACTCAAAATGTTATCTTGTGTATTTACTATCGAGTTATATTTCGAATGTTTCTGTCTGATGTTATGCTACTAAGAATTTTTGAATTCTCACTATTTCGTTATTTGTTTGTTTATTCCTTTGACATTTATATATCAAAATCAAGACCATTCCAAGAAGGGGAAAAGTAGTTTCGAGTAGGGTTTATTTTGATTTGTATATGTTGTATATATGCCGTGAAGGCCTTGTTGTATTCGAAATACTTATGTACAAATTATTTAATTTTCCATATTTCAGTAATGAATAAAATGTTTTCAGTTATGATTATGATGGATAGTTTCAAGTACTTTTCTTTGATTACCTTCTTTTCGAGGCTCTATTTTCGATTGTGTGTATACCTTCGAAATGTATAGTTTGAAAGGATTTTACGTTTAAAATCTAGTAGTAATGACCTAATCCTATTCACAAATGTATATTTCTAAGTATACTGCTGTAAATCGAACTAGGACGTTATATAATGCAATGCTTATGTGTAACAACTCGATATTTGCTATCCAATTATATCGTCATATAAAAGAATAACCCAATATTAGACCTGCTACTTCTAACATACATCAACAACTATCCTATATCATTCATACATAATGAGTAAATATAGGGAGCCACAATAACAAAAGTTATATATACATCACTGCCTCCAAGGCATATTGTAATGCATAATCTTTTACAACAACAAAACTAGCATATTATACAAGCTTTTTAATACAAAAGTATATAACTATATTAATCTTCATTCATCTTCTCCTTCCCTTTTGAGGAACTAGCACCTGGATTTACATAGCAATACAATCAGGTTGAGAAAATATATCTCAGTAGAAGCATTCCAATACTAGTATATAAACATATGCAAACAAATAATATACTCAATTATCAACTAAACACTTCAGTCATAGAAGTAAACAACATCTCCATCTCAGAGACACAAACACAACATATCCACCTCAGAGACACACAATTGCCCCTACAACTATAATGCATGAATATGTCATGATAGCAACCGCCCATACAATTACCATACTATGCTAATTTTTATGACTAATGCCAACGCCTATGCAATAATCCTAAAAATGAAATGCAAAATGTATAAAATCATTTACAAGAACCTAGTTCTCTGGTAATGTCATGAAATGCATGAGCCTTGAACGAAACAAAGGAATCCGGATCCATAAGCTCTGAACAAGCACTGGAAACCCAACTCCAGCTATTCCACGGGGTGTGAGGGAAAGACCATCCTCAACTCATTACTATGATCGGGAAGGTATGTTACTTCTTCACTTACAATCATGTATGATCACCCTTTCTGGGTAGTGAAGTCTCATCAACTACACGGTCTTCAGCAACAATCATATTTGATCAAGACAATGATCTTTGTGATGGAAGAATTGGTTACTTACTTTTTCAAAATCACATTAGACCATCTACAATGAGGATTCACCCTCATCAACATAGTTAAGGAACAACAATAATGCCAATTACTATAATAACTAGCATGTCAATTGATTTATATTCCTAACTACCAACATGAAAAACAATGATGTTAAATACCACAATAATTAACATACCAATTGATTTACTTTCACCACACAACCACTTCTGATGCAAACCAAGAATGATGTCCAATTTAAGGCCAATTTGATTTTTTATGAAAATTTTATTTTCATTAGTAATAAACCTGTTGACTTTTTTTGGCTATATCTTGCGCTACAGATCTCCGATTGGTGCATTCTTTGATGCGTTGGAAAGATAAGGAAATTATCTACAACTCATATTTCAAGCTTCTTGACCAGAATCGGCCTCTATCATGGTGAAAAATGGGATGGAAATTTAAGACGAATTCTTGGACGGAATTTTACTTGTATTTTGGGCTTTCTATTATGTTTCTTTTATATTTTGTTATTTTCAAGCCTAGAGTGTCTTTAATGTTCCAAATTCTGAGAGTTTCTTTTGGTTCAATTTATTTAGCTATTTAGTGGAATGGTTAATGCTTTTATTAGCCACTTAGGGAATAGTTATTTAGCTCACATCAATACCAATTAGTGGAGGCATTAATGTAAGCATTAGTGGTCTAGGGTTAGGAGAGTCACCTTAGGCTAATTTGTGGTGACCTTTGGTTAGCACTACTACTCCCTAAACTCTATATATGTACACATCTATGATGAATGAAAAACAACTTGGATGTTCAATTTGGATTTGTTCCAATTGTGAGAGTGTTTAGCCTCTCTTAGGTTCTTGAATGAGCCATAGATCTTATCAAGAGTTTCTCTTGTGGCGATCACCAACTTTGGTTTATCAATCAATCCATGATTGTGGCACCAATCCATTTCTTATTTTCATCTCTCGTCTTAACCATTTTCCTTTGTTATTTTCGCTTTTCCTTTGTATCCATTCTGTTACAAACATCAATTTGCAAGAATCTCTAATTTAACAATTTTCTCATTTTCGCCTGCTCAAATTTCTCATACTCATATCTCAAGTTATACGTACTATTTTTCAGTGATTCTTGAGTCTAAATCATTTTTCAGAAAGAGTTCTTTCACCTCGTTTTGGAATCACTCAATTCTGATCTCTATAGCGTGAGATATGGATGCTTCCTAATCTTGTGCGAATTTCACTCAAGGAAAGATCCGAAAATCTTATGTTCCATTTTTGGATCATATCATTTGGTATCAGAGCCATCCTTCCTAGAGTGATTTTATATATTGTTCTAAGATTATTTTTTTTCCCAAAAAAAAAAAAATTCTTCTTCCCACCACATATCATGACAACACTATTCCTTGAAATGGAAAGATTGCAAAGAGGAATGGAGGAGTTCAATAAGATGCTTGAAAAGCTAGGAGAAATAAAAAGGAGGAGGCATGGAGGAAGGAGATATGAGAGAAGAGATAGAGAAATTGAAAGGGAGAAAAAGGAGAACAAAAAAAAGGGTGAGCAAAGAGGAGAAAATGAAAAGACAAATAGAAAGTTTTGAAGCACATGTGAAGAAAATGGTTGAAGACTCCAAAATAGAAAGTGAGGTAAACAAAATAAACGTGAATGATTGTTTTGATGCTATTCCTAATTCTTTGCCTAGTTGTGTTGATTCTCTTGTGAAGGAGATTGAGCTTGTTCCTCCAAAGGAAGCTTCCAAGACATGCACTCATTCCTCCAAAGGAAGCTTGCACAATCAATGAAATTCCAAAGGAAGAATGTAAACCATTAATTGGAGTTGAATTGCAAGAGGAAGATAAGGAGATGAAGACGACTAGAGAGTGGCTTGCACTTAAAGCTGAGAATAAGTCTTCAAATTCACTTAGAAAGTCATGGTAATCTATTACTCTAATAACTACTTCTAGATTAGCTTGTGGAATCAAATGTTGGGATTCTTCTACTTTGATTCATTTGTCTAACATTTCTCCCCTAGGTCATGAAGAAAAGAATAGTGAAGGCCAAACCAACAAAAGCAAAGAGAGAGAGAAAAATAGGGAGAAGAAAGAGAATGAAAAAGATATTGAGGAAAAAGTAGAGAGTCTCTTTATGAACAAAAGTGAGGTGGAAAAAGCATTATTTGAAGAGGCAAAGGTTGACAGAAAGATTGAGAGTCTTCCTATAAAAGAAAATAAGGAAGTTGAAGAAACAATTCTAAGAAAGGTGTCCCATGGATTCAAAAGAGTTGTGTTTGAACCTGGAGGATGAAGACAATTCCCAAAGGCAATAAATTCGAGGTCGAATTCTCTTCAAGGGGGAGGGAATGATGCAAACCAAGAATGATGTCCAATTTAAGGCCAATTTGATTTTTTATGAAAATTTTATTTTCATTAGTAATAAACCTGTTGACTTTTTTTGGCTATATCTTGCGCTACAGATCTCCGATTGGTGCATTCTTTGATGCGTTGGAAAGATAAGGAAATTATCTACAACTCATATTTCAAGCTTCTTGACCAGAATCGGCCTCTATCATGGTGAAAAATGGGATGGAAATTTAAGACGAATTCTTGGACAGAATTTTACTTGTATTTTGGGCTTTCTATTATGTTTCTTTTATATTTTGTTATTTTCAAGCCTAGAGTGTCTTTAATGTTCCAAATTCTGAGAGTTTCTTTTGGTTCAATTTATTTAGCTATTTAGTGGAATGGTTAATGCTTTTATTAGCCACTTAGGGAATAGTTATTTAGCTTACATCAATACCAATTAGTGGAGGCATTAATGTAAGCATTAGTGGGGCTGCTAGGGTTAGGAGAGTCACCTTAGGCTAATTTGTGGTGACCTTTGGTTAGCACTACTACTCCCTAAACTCTATATATGTACACATCTATGATGAATGAAAAACAACTTGGATGTTCAATTTGGATTTGTTCCAATTGTGAGAGTGTTTATCCTCTCTTAGGTTCTTGAATGAGTCATAGATCTTATCAAGAGTTTCTCTTGTGGCGATCACCAACTTTGGTTTATCAATCAATCCATGATTGTGGCACCAATCCATTTCTTATTTTCATCTCTCGTCTTAACCATTTTCCTTTGTTATTTTCGCTTTCCTTTGTATCCATTCTCTATTCAAACATCAATTTGCAAGAATCTCTAATTTAACAATTTTCTCGGTTTTCGTCTCAAATTTCTCATACTCATATCTTAAGTTATACGTGACTGTTTTTCAGTGATTCTTGAGTCTAAATCATTTTTCAGAAAGAGTTCTTTCACCTCGTTTTGGAATCACTCAATTCTGATCTCTATAGCGTGAGATATGGATGCTTCCTAATCTTGTGCGAATTTCACTCAAGGAAAGATTCGAAAATCTTATGTTCCATTTTTGGATCATATCAACTTCATTAAATACTCCTATTAGAGTCATTATACTCAAAAAGAAGCATAAATGAAGAAACTACACCATTGAAATAATCCTGAACATCAAATATAACTCATAATTGTTCTCTGGCACCAACACCACGGCATTCCCTGTTCCACGTTGCGGTGCCCAAGTCTCAGGTTTAAGTACTGGCAGGAAAAACTGCTAACATTGCGGCATTCACATGTAATGCCGTGACCTTCATCCTTTGATCTTCCCAACGTTACAGGGTTCAAAGTCCAACTTTGCGGCGTCAACAGCCGAACTCAGAATCTACATAATTCTGCGGATACGAGTTACTGTTCCATTGCAACTAAACCCTCTTCTAATCACTCAAAATCCATTTTCAAGTGATTTCTAACCTCTAACTAGATTCAGCTACACATAACAACACTCAAACAACTTCAATTTCAATTAATTCAACACTTATGAATCAAAATCTCAAACTTGACCTAAACCCCCAATAAAGACCTAAAGTGGGAATTAAGGTTCCAAATGATGAAAACTTCATCCTAACACATCAATAAATCTGTTCCTAACTCAACTAATCTATCCACATCAAGATTTAACTCTTAAATTAGCAAATCACTCATTAACCTCATTTCCTCTTCAAGCTTTTCTTGAACCAAAAGAAAAGAATGAAAACAAGCATCAAAAACATATTTCCCCTACCCAAAGTCTTGAAGATGAAGTCAATATTCACTTGATTCCTCTTCCTTGATTGTTGATCCTCCTCTTTAGTCCATTTCCTCTATTTTCTTCTCCTCTTTGGCTCTTTTTTTTCCTTTCTCCTTATTAGCTCTCTTTCTTTTGTTTTCTCCCCTTTTCAGCCGTGGAACTATATATATAGAGGAGCCAATTTTGGCTTCTCACAAAAAGCACCAAAACTTCGATCTGCTAAGAACATTTAGATTTCATCAAATCCGATTTCGTAGCTTCCAACAGATTCAAAATAAATCCTAAGATTCATTAAAAATTTTGTTTCACTAAAAATTGATATTTCTATATCAGTTGTGGGTTAATCCGGCACTAAAACATACAACTAGTATGCTTTAAAATGCCAAACTAACTCTGATAATTCTCAAACTTTAACCACTATTACTCCCATATATTTGTGACCTAGAAACAAGTTCTCCACATTTATCTCCATTAACTGAGCAGTTTAAGTCAAAAACGGGGCTGAAAACAGCTATATTTAGCACATAGAGTTACAGTAAAGTGACTAAACGTGCTCAGATGATCACTAAACTTCACAGACATGATAATCAGGTATTAGGCTACCTCTGTAACCTTAGACAAGTCTATCATGTTTTCATGGATGTTACATTACTCCCCTCCTTTTTAAAATTTTATCCCCAAAATTTGGTTTACCTATGGTAAAAAAACCCCAAACAACCCACACACAACAACAGGTACAACCAAACCTTAAGAAAACAAAATTACACAACAAGTACAACCATGTACTCACCTTTTCCTGAGCTATAAGCTGGTAAAGCCTTCACATTTGGTATATTATAGACTCTCTCCGGTCTTTCCTCTAACTTTGTCTCCTTTCTTGGGTGACAATTCCTTGCAAAATGGCCTAGCTGGCCACACTTATAACATGTTACCTGATCAGCTACACAAGCTTTGCCTCTGTGGTGCCTACCACATCTAGCACACAATTTCTTACTACTATCCTTCTGATCTTGCTTCCCTCTATCTTTCTGATCTCTATGCTGTGGAGCACTCCCCTCTGATCTACCTTCTGAACTCTTCATCTTATGTGACTCTTGCGATTGATGCTCATGCTGTGGTCTATAGCTCAAGGGTTCAACAACCCTACACTTGTTGACCAAGGATGGGTAATCCCTGATCTCAAAAGGTTTCACCAACCTCCTCATGCTTTCTCTTAGCCCAATTTCAAACTTCACACACTTCCATCTATCATCTGGATTGTACTGGAGTGAAGAAGAAAACTTTGATAACTCCTCAAATTTTGCCACGTACTGACCAATCGTCATGTTTCCTTGCTGCAACTGTAGAAACTTTACCTCTCTTTCTTCTTACATAAGTTGTGGAAAGTATTTCTCCAAAAAGACAACTTTAAATACCTCCCATGAAACCTGGGTCCCAGCTACTCCCTTTAGCATATACACTGCAAAAGACATCTTCTGCTCCTCTGAACATCTCATAGCTGTGAAAATCTTCTCTAACTCAGTTATCCATTCCTCAGCCCTTTCTGGATCATAATCTCCTTTGAACGATGGTGGATTCGCCTTTCAAAATTTAGAAAGGTCATGAAAATCCTAATTCCTCTCTTCTTATACCTCAAGCCCAGGTGGTGGTACCGGTGGTGGCATAGGCTGTGTTTGATTGGCCTCCAGCCTCTCAAGCACCCTAGCAGTTGCAGCTGCCTGCTCCCTCATTGTTGTGACATTCGCAGTTATTTGCACATGCATCGCTTTGGCCATTGCCATCATGGCCTCAGCCATCCCCAAACCCTTATTCTCAAGATTCTGGTTCCTGCTTCCACGCGGTCGTCCCTTTGCTGCCAGTTGCCCTCGTGCTGCCATAGTTTTCTGTAAACATGGAATAATTCATATTGAGTTAGCTAGGCTCAATATTATGTAATCGTGTCACAATAGCTAAAGCAAACATGTCAAAGGCAAACATGCAATTCCACTCAAACAATCACATATAAGAGACAAGAAATGCATAACCAACACAAAACATGCCAAAGCATAACCAGTCCATACCCCAGCTCATTAGGATGAACGACTCTGATACCAAAATGTAATAGCCCGATATTTGCCATCTAATTATATCGTCATATAAAAGAATAACCCAATACTGGACTTGCTACTTCTAACATACATCAACAACTATCCCGTATCATTCATACATATTGACTAAATATGGGGAGCCATGATAACAAAAGTTATATATACATCACTGCCTCTAAGGTATATTGTAATACATAATCTTTTACAACAACGAAACTAACATAATATACAAGCTTTTTAATCAAAAAGTATATAACTATACTAATTTTCATTCATCTTCTCCTTCCCTTTTGAAGAACTAGTACTTGGATTTACATGGTAATACAATCGGGGTGAGAAAACATATCTCAGCAAAAGCATTCCAATACTAGTATATAAACATATACAAACAAACAATATACTCAATTATTAACTAAACACTTCAGTCATAGAAATAAACAACATCTCCATCTCAGAGACACAAACACAACATCTTCATCTCAGAGACACACAATTGCCCATACAACTGCATTGCATGAATATGTAATGATAGCAACCACCCATACAATTGCCATGCTATACTAATTTTTATAACTAATGCCAATACCTATGCAATAATCCTAAACATGAAATGCAAAATGTATAAAACCATTTATAAGAACCCAGTTTTTTGGTAATGTCATGAAATGCATGAGCCTTAAACAAAACAAAGGAACCCGGTTCCATAAGCTCTAAACAAGCACTGGAAACCCAGCTCTAGCTATTCCATGGGGTGTGAGGGAAAGACCATCCTCAACTCATTACTATGATCAGGAAGGTATGTTACCTCTTCACTTATAATCATGTATGATCACCCTCTCCGGTTAGTGAAGTCTCATCAACTACACGGTCTTCAGTAACAATTATATTTGATCAGGACAATGATCTTTGTGATGGGAAGGATTGGTTACCTACTTGTTCAAAATCACATTAGACCATCTACAATGAGGATTCACCCTCATCAACATAGTTAAGGAATAACAATAATGCCAATTACTATAATAACTAGCATGTCAATTGATTTACATTCCTAACTACTAACATGAAAAACAATGATGTTAAATACCACAATAATTAACATACCAATTAATTTACTTTCACCACACAACCACTTCATTAAATACTCCTATTAGAGTCTTTATACTAAAAAAGAAGCATAAATGAAGAAATTACACCATTGAAATGATCCCGAACATCAAATACAACTCATAGTTGTTCTCTGGCACCAACACCGCGGTATTCTCGGTTCCACATTGCGACGCCCAAGTCTCGGGTTTAAGTACTGGCAGGAAAAACTGCCAACGTTGTGACATTCACATGCAACACTGCGGCATTCATCCTCCGTTCTTCCCAACGTTGTAGCGTTCAAAGTCCAACGTTGCTGCGTCAATAGCCAAACTCAAAATCTATATAATTCTGCAGATACGGGTTACTGTTCCATTGCAACTAAACCTTCTTCCAATCACTCAAAATCTATTTTCAAGTGATTTCCAACCTCTAACTAGATCCAACTACACATAACAACACTCAAACAACTTCAATTTTAATTAATTCAACACTTATGAATCAAAATCTCAAACTTGACCTAAACCCCTAATAAAGACCTAAAGTGAGAATTAAGGCTCCAAATGATGAAAACTTTATCCTAACATATCAATAAATCAGTTCCTAACTCAACTAATCTATCCACATTAAGATTTAACTCATAAATCACCAAATCACTCATCAACCTTATTTCCTCTTCAAGCTTTTCTTGAACCAAAAGAAAAGAATGAAAACAAGCATCAAAAAGAGATTTCCCCCTACCTCAAAGTCTTGAAGATGAAGTCAATATCCACTTGATTCCTCTTCCTCGATTGTTGATCCTCCTCTTTGGTCTCTTTCCTCCCTTTTCTTCTCCTCCTTAGCTCTCTTTTTCCTTTCTCCTTTTTGGCTTTCTTTCTTTTGTTTTCTCCCCCTTTCAACTGTGGAACTATATATATAGAGGAGCCAATTTTGGCTTCTCACAAAAAGCACCAAAACCTCGATCTGCTAAGAACACTCAGATTTCACCAAATCCGATTTCATAACTTCCAACAGATTCAAAATAAATCTTAAGATTCATTAAAAATTCTGTTTCACCAAAAATTGATATTTCCATATCAGCTGTGGGTCAATCTGGCACTAAAACATATAACCAGTATGCTTTAAAATGTCAAACTAACTTCGATAATTTTCAAACTTTAACCACTACTACTCCTATATATTTTTGACCTAGAAACAAGTTCTCCACACTTATCTCCATTAACTGAGCAATTTAAGTCAAAAACGGAGCTGAAAATAGCTATATTAAACACATAGAGTTGCAGCAAAGTGACTAAACATGCTTAGATGATCACCAAACTTCACAGACATGATAATCAGGTATTAGGCTACCTTTGTAACCTTATACAAGTCTATCACATTTTCACGGATGTTACATTATGAGTCTGACCATTTAATTAACTTTTTCCCTTTTTTTCTCTTTCTTGTGAGGCAAACTTTGTCCTTTGAGGGGAGAATGGCCCACCTCTATAAGATAGTCTACTTGTTAGACATGAGCTAGCCCATTCTCAATAGTCGTACGTGCTACAGAGAACCTATCCTTAACAAGGTGAATTCCTTTCCTTACTCTCTATGGTAAGGTAAACCTTACTCTCTTATTAGGAAAGCATACTTTATATAAGCAGTTGTATAATGCACATCATTTCATAGTTCATAATCATAATTGCTACTCAAAGTATCATATGGCATTGACAATAATTCTCAGTTCATCAAAACAATGCAATAGCCAGTATAGAGTATACATAAACGTTTAAAATAATTACAAATCACCAATATGCAACTTTATGCACGTAATCAATGACTCGCTTAGTTAACTTAGTGACCAAGTAACCTATCATTATTAACCCTTAACTCATAAAAATCGCATCATCATATAATCCCTTCGAGGTCATAACCTTAAGGATTAACTCGGCAATCATTTCTTAGTAGTCCTAGAACCAACCATCAGTAATTAAATGTATGAAACTTATCATTTATCATTAAGAGTCTAGTTAATGTTTAATGTATCTAATTCCTCATCTTAGGTTGTGGCCAACCCCAGTAATCGAGTGCAACTAGGGTCACCCAATCACCTAGCCAGTTTAAGACAAAAGGCCACTAAGCCTTGGTTGTGGCCTCCACCCTTAACCTTTTCTTAATTTCATCATATGATGGCGTTCCTTGGCTACTACCACCCTTCACCATTATGGCTAGCCACATCTAGGTGGTTGCCACCAGCCATAAAACCCAAACAAATCAATGCCATCATAATCAAACTCTTATGAAACCCATCTTGTGGTGGCTATCCACAACCACCACCCTTTATTCACCATGGTTGGCCACCTCTAGGTGGCAGCCACCATGTTCGAAACCCCAACAACTCAAAGCAACCTTCAAACCCCAAGTCTAGGACCTTGTGGTTACCACCTCAAGGCCATCACCGCCTCCAATCACCAAGGATGGCCACCTATAGGTGGCAGCTACCACCAACACAACACCAATCTCACCTCAACCACTTCCTCCTTGTAAAATTAGTCACCTCATGGCCAAAAGAATAACCATGGCCATGGCTGAGGCCTTCATGGCCTTTCCCTTGGCCAAATGGCCACCAACATAACCCAAGATCATCAACAACTTCAATCAATGTAAAGACAAGGAGGGAAAAGGATCAACAACCCCTACCTTTTTTCTTAAGCTTGCTGTGATGCTGGATCGTGGCAGATGATAGTGAAATTGAAGGGAAGATGATGGTGATGAGGTGGGGAACACATCCCTAGTTTGGTGATGGCTAAAACTGCCAGTATCCATTGCATGCAATTCCTTCCCCTCCTTTGGTTGTCGTTCCTCCTTCTCTCACTAACTCTATATCCTTCTCTCTTTCTTTCTCAAAGCCGTTAGTGTATAAGTGCTGCAGAGAGGCTGAGTGTTAGTTAAGGTTTAGGAGAGGGGAGAGGTGGTAAGGATGTGTGTGTGTGTCACTGTGTGGGTGAATGGCCATGGAAGGTGGCCTAGGTAGCTTAGGCACTAAGTTATTGCCCTAGGGACTAGTTCAGGAGTGTATTGGGTAGTTCAGGGTTGTAGGTAGTGTTTTAGGTAGAGTTTATCTATCTTAGGATAAGTTATTTAAGACTTGTACTTACCCTAGATTGCATTAGGGTTCTCTAAAAATTCCATGCAAACCATATAACCCTCATGCGCTAATTCTAACTACTAAAAATTGCACCGACGAGTTCTGTGATATTCCTGTTGCAGGCAATTTAATAAATTTAGTTTCAAATCACTTTTAAACGTCATTATTACTCAAAAAATCCCTAAGCCACTAGAAATAGAGTTTAGTGCTTATTGGCCTTGTATGAAAGTCTAATGGTCATTTCACAATCATTACCTTAATATAAAATAATATAATATTATATCTAATTAATCCTTAGTTAACCTAGTGATATCATTGATCTTATTTAATCTAATAAATATTCTATTCACTTTAATTAATTATTCTATTAATTAATTAGTATAATCACTAATTAACCTCTAATGTGCTTAATTTAAATTTTATCTAATTTTTATCCTTCATAAAATTCTAATTTATATCACATTAATTATAAACAATTTATGTATAATTATTTTAGCTCATTTTCTTAACTTGAATAACAAAAATATTTAATATAAATTTATTCTCACTTATTTACTAATTTCCTAGAATTATTCTAATTAATTTTCATAGGTTTCTTATTCGTTAAGTTATCTGCCTACATGCATATACAACAGAGACATACACATACAAACATACAATTACATCAAACAGGAGCTTACGGCCTATATTAGCCATATAAGCAGGCTGGAAGGGAGGATATTACAATTCTCCCATCCTTTTAAAAGCTTTGTTGTCAAAATTAAGTTACCTAATGCAAATAATTCTGGATAATCCTGCTTTGTACTGGTCTCTAATTCCCACATAGCTTCTTCAGAGTTCATTAATTCCCAAATCACCTTGACTAGAGGAATGTTGATAGCTATCGAGACTATCAAATTATATCAATTTATAAACTGATTCACCAAAATACTTGTAGTATAAGGCACAATTGGGTCGAGTCCTTAGATCACTCTAATTAAGTAATCAGATTAAGAAGTTAATAAAGAGTAGAAAAAGGTTACAGAATTAATTAATAGAAAGTAATTAAAAATTATAAACATAATTAATTAAATAATCAATCTAAGGAAATCAACTATTCTTAAGTTTAATCTATCCTTGATCACTTTTAGTAGTGAGAGACTAAATTTTTGAGGACAAAATTTTTAAAAAGAAGGGGAGAATGCAACATCCTCCCTAACTAGTTAGTCTTAACTAAGGTTATGGAAGTTTAATAACTCTGGTATGAGTTATTTGTTAACTTTGGTAATCTTTTTAAAATAGATAGGCTATTTTGATATAACACTGAATGTGAGAAATAGTTGTTAATAGCCCAGAAAGTAGCATAAACTGCTTAAGGTGATAGAAATAAACAAGGAGGATTTATTTCTAGATCCCAAGTTTATAGTAAGTGATGTGGTTAATTTTGGAGAATTAACTGAGTTAGTTTAGTAATTCTTATAACACTGAGTGAGTGTTTAAGAGCCATATTAAATAGGCAGATATCTTGAAAAATTGTGAGAATTTCTGTAGATATCAAGTAAATGATGAAGAATTTGCTAGTAATGAGAACAAGTTAAGGTAGATTTTTGTAAGCTCATTAGCTTATTTCCTTAGGTTTAATGTAACTTAAGGAAAAGTAATAGAACTTCAGTGATAGTTTTAAGTTTATGAAAGATTATGAAATGATGAGAATATGATTGAGATGAATCCAAGGATTTTTCATAACATCTTTGGAAGTTAGGAAATTACGATTAGCAAGATAAAAGTATTCCTAAGAGATATAAAGTTTTCAGTAAATATCTAAGTCACTTTATGATTCACGGTTCCTATCCCTTAAGCCACTTTCTTTGAATTTTGATTCTTTCAGTCTCCAATCTCACGTTCAAACCAACAGAAAGCAAAGAAAAACAAAAAGAGAAAAGAATAGAAGAAACGAAGAAGGAAGAAGAGGAAAGGAAGAGGAAGGTTAAAGGGAAAGCTAAAGCTTGAGGATCAATCACACAAGTGAGGTAGGGGTGTTTGTTTCCTTAAACTCATCTTTCTCGACCAACTTCTTGTTGATGCTTGTTTGTGGAAATAGAGGAAATAAGGGTTTTAAGACAAAATATGATCTCTTTGTTTGGTTCTTGTTTTCAAGGACTGAATTTAGTTTGCTTTTAGCTTAATCTATGCATAGTTGTTGATTGTGGACTTAGAGAAACTCATTTGAATGCTTGAGTGAAAAGTTGAGAAATAGGTTTTTGGATCTTTGAGTCTTGTTCATGATTCCATGTTAGATGGATTAAGAGAGTGTTTGATGATTCTAACATGTTTAGAAACCATGTTTGGGTTTGATAATCACTTAGAACCTATGATTTAAGGGTTGGTTTCTGGTTTGAAGCTAATAGAACAGTGTTTGGAGCTTCTGGTGCACAAGCGCCAGCTAGTGGCCGCCCAAATGCCCACTACCCAGAAAACTCTAGTAGGATTTCATTGCATAGGCACCTAGGCGCCAGAAAGTGAATGCCCAATGGGCAAAAACTTTCTGCCATTTGAGCACCTAAGCATTCAGAGTAAGTGCCTGAGCACCAAATAGCAGGAGAAACAGGACAGGTATTCTGCCACTCGAGCGCCTGAGCACCCAGCTTGGAGCACCTGAGCGCCCAAAGGCCATAAGATAGAAGAATGGTTTTTGGTGCCAACGCGCTTAAGCGCAGGAAAGCTAGCGCTTTAGCACCCAGAATAGAACACTCTATGTGTTCCTTATGAAGGGAATAAAGTTCCCTATTAGTGGGAATCTTTTATGCATGCCTTTTGGTGTAAGTTAAGACATTATTAGGGATATTTTAAGAAGGAAATATCTACCTAGTACATGTGTAAAAGAATAGAACCTTGTACATCTAATAGTAGTGGATTGACATAGGTAAGGTTTAAGGTGCTAATCATTGAAGAACAATGATGTTGCTAGTGATACTTACTAATTCCTATGTAGAGTAATCTTAGTTTATGTGCACAATCATTTGGCCAAGGAAAGTAGATATGTCAAAGGATTCTTTGAATGATGACTAGATTTGAAACTCTCAGAGTGTACAGGCTCATAGGGCTAGGGTTACTAGTTATATGTAGTGGAATCAGTACTCTCACTATTATGAGTAGGAACCAGTCCACTCATTACCAAGTAGTTTGAAGAGTTAGTCTTCTTATCTACAATTTTAAAGAGAATGTCGAATATGCAAGTGACACAAACACAAATCTACACAATCACATAGTATTTCACAAGCATTATTCTAAGACATTGCATAATCATGAGCATATCACATGCATATCCATTTGCAATTCTTTGACAATTGTATGTGAGATTGTCTTATCTTTGAATGAGATTAGTTAAGGATTATGGATTGGCTTAGTGAATGTTTACATAGTAGTGAAATGTGAATATTCTAGTGGTATAGAGTAGAACTCTTTCTACTTGTTACAAATCCTAATCCAAAGTTAGTAGGTTTATTCATAGTAAACGGTTATTTGTGTAGTACTTATAACATGTTTATGAATAAATAAGTTATGATATTTTACAATTATATGACAGTTGTTATATCATAGGAAAGATGAACTTACATATATAAATTATGTATTTTCCTAATGAACTTTTACATAAGGAGAATATACGAATGTTCTATGGATAATGATGCTTGGTTCTTAAATGAGCCATGATAATGAAAGTAGCTTGGTAGCCTTTGATGGGCCATGAAAATGACTTTATCTTGGTTCTTTATTGATCCATGAATGTTTATTTTAGCTTGGCTCCTTTAGTTACTAAAGATGAGTCAAGGAAGAGCTTTTAAAGCACATCTTACTCTTTATTTGTTAAGATTATGTTTATAATGTTATGTATGTGCGATTTTGGAATAATTTTACTATTAATTATAAATTCTCGCCCCACATTGCTTTCATATAAATCCAGGTCATGACCTTTCTAAGGGAAAGAAGAATAAGCAGATAGACTAGAGTAATTTTTACTGCTTTTAGAATAAAGCTTGTATATTAATGTTATATTTGCTTTGGTTTGTACAAAAATTTTATATATTACAATATGTCTTTTTGAGACTGAGGTTGTATTTATATAATCTTTCTTTTCTGTAAGGCTCTTTATAATAACGTGTATGGTTATTATGGATATAGTATAATGTTATTAGTTTAGAAGTGACATGACTAATACTAATTATCCGATTATATCCAGATATACTATGATACTGGTATTAAGATGTTATAGTAATTCTGTAATTATCACATTAACATCCAAATCAAATTCAGTAATTCAATTCAAATTTAACAAAATCAAAAGAGGTAAAGAGAAACTTGATTAACAAGTAAAAGCAAAACTTGATTAACAAATAAATGTAAAACAATCAAAACAAGATCTTAGAATTAAATATCAAGATTATCAATCCCTACGATAGATTAAAAGGTTCTTCCATCTCATTCCTATGATAGATTGAAAGAGAAACATAAAAGAAAAGAAACCTAGAGAGAAGGGAGAGGAAGAGAGAAAGTGCAGGCAAGAGCGGCTAGGAGAAAATTAAGGTTAAGTTTCCTGGTTGCGACTGCTGCTTAAATAATTATCTCTAAAATTAAAAAGATCAAGTTTTTCCTTAGCTTAAGGTTAATCCTCTTCCTCTTAACTTTAATTGGACACCTAATTTGCATAATTTGGACTTAGGATGAGATAGTTATGCCCAAAACATTCTTAACAGCTTTCTGAACCCATCAGCTGACTTCAAAGGGTCGAAACACCATTAAAACGTCGCAGTTTTGATAAGTGGTCTTCATAAGTGGAAACATCATCAAAACTGTTGGTGTATGCCCTAGTGGCCAATATATTTTGTTTGTATTGACATACATTATATTATGCTATTTTATATATGAGGCATTTCATTTATTGTGTTCTTTTTGATAAACATAATAAAGTCCTTAGAATAGTAAGTTTGATGCCATAGGACATCAAGTGGATGACTTGATCGTGAGATCCTTTTGGTTACAACACTATTCTTAAATGTCCCTAGTCAAGTATTATTGTTAATTAGGACAACAATAATACATTGAGACTAGTATGTGTAGAGACTGATGACCGCATCTCACGGGTCATGGATATGAGATATCAAGTCTTCACATTGGTACATATTAGAGTAATGATGTACTGGACTGACCCACCATGAGAACGCTACATGGATCATTACGTGAGTGTCATAAGCGATTCTCATAGTGACAATGGTGTTTGTGGTCCTTTGACCTGAAATCACTACGATTCCTACATGAGGAGTTGTGTGTTTTAATGCCATCAAACGTCATCTGTAACAAGGTGATTATAAAGTTGGTTATTGGACATACCGCAAATCATGCGAGAGGATGTGAGTGACCTAGATGGAATTTGTCACTCCTACATAACAGAGCGATATCTTCGGGCCCCCGATTGAGTGAGATCTTGCATGGCCATGCTCAAATGAGTCAATATGAGATATTGATCTCATTTGTTGTTACAAAGTCTACTTGAGTATCGTGAAACGAATGATTGGACTATACAAGGGTGACGCATTCCATGCCTTGTGTTCAATCTAGATATCTTGACAAAGGGACTAAACTACACTAAAACATTGATCACGAGATAGGTTATGTCAAATCACCGACATTCTCATTACTTGGGTAGCGTGATGTGTTGCTAGATACACTCATCGTTTGTAATATTAAAATGAGATTTTAATATTACTACCAACGTCATGAGAACCTGCGGGTCGCACACTTAGAACAGACTAAATTGATAATAAGAATCCAAGTTGGACTCGGATTCAATTGTGGGCCTAACTCATGACAGAGATGGGTTTTAGGGTTGCCATTTAACCTTCTATCTCACACTCACTTAAGGCATTACACACTATTATAAATAGTACTCGTTACATCACAACCCTACCGCACCTAAGAAAGTGAGTGAGAGACAATGAAAGGTTCTTCTCTTCTATTCGCAGCTAGCACCGCGAAAAGCATTCGTCGCTATTACGGTGTTGGTGATTCACCTCGCTTGTGTTTATCACGCTTCAAGAGGTAATTTTTAAAAAACTCGGATTATGGACTTTTCGCATGGATCCTGTGTGGGAATCCTATTATTCCGCTGCGAGATATTTTGATCCGCAATTCCCAACAAAAACATTACAATTTTAGCTCCAAATGACACCTACAACTCAAATTATGGCTCAATCTTTGCACATCGTCTAGGTTCTAGCAACAACATCTCTGTTCTAGTTTATGGCCCAATCTGACCCCCTAGACATCCGATTCGGCCTTCGAGATCTTCATCAAAGTTGTAGAGCTCTCCCTCATCTTTCCTATAAGGTAAAATTCATAATTTTTTAGATGTCTATAACTCAAGTTATGCTCAAAATATAGAAATAGTGAAAAATTCTCAATAATGCTAAAAAATATAATTAAGTACAATTTGAACCCAACCATATAAAATGTGACTAAAACTAATCAATTAAGCATATAAGAGATCTAAGAGACTAAATATGAGGGTTAACTAATATATAAAAATTGTGTCCATTGTAACATTCTCCAAAACCAAATAAACTAAATCAGATTATAGAAGCTCAATAAAATTTGGTAGAAGTATTTGATGATTTTGGATCGAATTAAGCATAAATCCATGATACTGAACGTGAGAAATATCCCCTGTAAATTTGGATCTTAATTAAATAAGCTGAGAAAATTAGAAATAAATAAGGAATATTTATTTCTAAGCTAAGAATAAATAGAATGGACATCTGAAAGCTTCTTGATTCGATTACATGGGTATAATTTAAACCTAGGAAAGACTATTGAAACTTAAGAGACTGATATAGTAGTATAAGAAAAATGGTGGAATAGTAATATAGAGAAAAAAAATGAAATCCTAGAATTTTTTACGATACCTATGAAGGTTAAAAAAATTCATTTTAGAGAAACTAAAGTGTTCCTAGTAGATAAAAGGGTATCAGTTGGAAATCAAATTTTTTAAACTCTTCCCACGCTTTCCTTACTGTAGCTTTCTACTAAAAGCTACCTAATGTAGGATATTTTCCTACCTCCCCACCCATTTTCTCCACTTCCTCATATTTTCTCTTCTTCTCGTTCTCATCTCTTACTTTTCACTCCCATTCACTCTCCATTCTTACGTTCTCATGCTGCTAGCAGAAAGAGGAAGAGAAACAAGGACCAACAAGAACCATAAAGGGAAGAAAAGGCAAGAAGAAGAAGAGGGAAAGAAAGACAATAGAGGAAAGAAGAAGGTGTCAAGCTAGGTAGGGGTTTTCTTAACCATGCTCGTCTTTCCTTCCTTTTAAGAATGATGGATTGATGTTCTTTCTTGTTAAGATTTGAGTTGATAAGTGAAAGTGATGCTTTTATATGTGATTATAAACTCTAGGTTCAAACTTTGATTATGATTCATGGAAACTTTGAGATTGGAAAAATGGGTTTGAAACTCATATTGAGATTTGTTATTTTATTGGGTGTTTGAAAACGTATCATTACATATGCTAAAGTTGATGATTTCTTATTGTCTTCTTGCTTGTTTTAAAGTATGATTATATGTTGATAGAAAGATATTTGTTTGGAATGAAGAAAATGGGGGAAACAGCAAGAAAGCGATGCAGAAATCTAATTTTGTATCTTGTTATTCAAATAACAAGCCTATTACTCAAATAAAGAGAGCCTTATTCAAATGACACGCTATCGAGAGCACAAAAATAAGCTGTTATTTGAATAACAGCACATGTTATTCGAATAACAAAGCCTTGTTTTCATAATTTGAGCCTTTTTAAGAGTATTAAATGACGTGTTTTCAAATGTTCTCATTATTATTAATGATTTCTGTTATGAATGGACACCTTGTGTCAAGATTATGTATTGATAAAATTATGAAATTCAAGATTATGAAATGATATGATGAATGACTCTTTTGCATGCTTGATTTGATATGGATGCATTAAGCTATGTTATTAGATTGATTGATGAATTTGATTACTTTTGATGAGAAAAACTATGATCTACATATTACTTCATGTTGATGAAATGTGAGGCCTTGCGCCATGATATAATATGATGAGATAAATATCATAGTGTATAATTGATTTGATCATTATTCATGATATCATCATATAAGATTGATGATTGAAATAATGATTGAAATTCATGAGTAACCCATTACCTAGGATATCTTTGGACTTAGGGGGTGACTTGGAAACAGTGGTTGAGGATGGACATTCCCTTACCACTTGAGTAATGGGGTTGAGGATAGACACTCTCTCCCTCTTTACTTGAGTTCCCCATGGTTTATGTGTAGTTGAGGATGGACATTCCCTCTCTACACTTGAGGCATTCCTAGTTGAAGGATAGTGTAAGGACTGATGATGCCCTCCCTATTAATAGTAGTTGAGGATGAATATTCCCTCTCTACTCACAACTATAATGAGGATGAACATTCCTTAATGTTGTGGCTGATTTGGGTTACTCAGAGTAGTTCTCTATAGTGAGAAAGACCGCTATAAATGTGTTGCTGTACACTAACCTGAAAGTAGGCTACTACCAAGTGATTGGTATTGTGAGGATGGACATTCCTTCCATACCATTTGATGAAAGATGAATAATGAATATTAATGATTGACAAATGTTGATGATTGATAAATGATCATATGAGATGGCCTATTTTACAAGTCTATCATGATTGGATTTTTTATGGATATTAAGATTATAAAGACATTTGATGATTTCTTGATTTCAAATGATTTTGATAAATAAGATAAAATGAACCTCTGTTTCGGGAAGAGGAAGAACTCGATTTAGCTTTGGCTACATTCTTACTGATTATATATTAATGATTTAAACTGATTTTCCCCAAAACAGCTGGAATGATTAGGATGACACATTTTTATAACTACTATTGAGAATTGTAAGATTCTCACCCCATTTGTTTATTTTTCATAATGATTCCAAGATGTCCTTGTGCAAATCTCAGAGGCAATGAAGGATTTGATCTTATGGATCTTTTTGTTCCATTTATTTTGACATTTGTACTTATTTGTGTATCATTTTTGGTGTCTTAGTGGCCTATGATGTATTTAATATACCTTGGTGTACTCTTTGTATATGACTCAGTTCTATAAATATGTATTACATACTTCCACTTTAGGCTCACATCTTGTATATTATATATGTACTTTTTCAAAAAATTTGATATTGATTTAAGTGACATATTCTAATACGATTGTTAATGCATAATTCCGAATATGTCATTAGCTTAAGTATTAGGATGTTATATTTATCAAATTCCTCCACACTCATTCTTCCACACTTAGCTTTTGCACTCCCAAGTAAACCTAGAAATTCAACATAGGAAATAAGGATCAACAGCACAAACTCAAAAGTTAAAAATTCTAAAAGACTCACTTTCCAATGATGTTCAATAATGCAAAAGTTTATAACCAAGAAAAGTAAACAAAGCTTCAAGGAATTACAACATTTGTGAAGTAACATTTCTTTTTATCTCAAATCAATAAGTAAGGTAACTTCAATTGAAAAGTATAAATCAAGAATGGTAGAATCTCACAAGATACACTCTCAATCCCTTAAGTATGTAGAATGTAAGTGTTTCACTCAATTCAACCCATGAAAATTTGCACTACCATAAGCTTGCTTATCTTCTACTTCTTCACTATTCAAAACACATGCACATACAAATCAAGAGAACTTTATGCAAGGTTGTAATGGGGTCAAGGTAAGGAAAGAAAATAATATGAAGATAATAAGTTAAATACCACATAGAACAAAAGAACATTGGGGATGAGTTCAAATAACAAGCATGAAAGTTTATCCTAACTCCATGTATGCAAATTCTCTTTACATATTCTTTTTCTCTTTCATTTTTTTTACAACCATGTCTTTTTTTTTCAATTTTCTTCTCTTTTTTTTTCAATTGGCCAATCTTTCCTTTTCACCAACACTTTGCACACTAATTAGCACACCCCCTCACTTGTTCAAGAACTATTCCAATAACAATGTCAATACTCTCCTATTCCCTTAGGTAAAAACATGATTTTTCATTTAAGGCATCTAATGAGCTAAAAATAAGGAATGATCAAATAAGTTCAAAGGGGTTAATTAAGGAAAAATATATAAGGTTGACTATTTGACTAAAGTAGCTAATTCAAAAATAAAATCTCAACCATGTTCATGTATGCATATTAAAATATAGCCTAAAAAAGAATTAAAGCAAGTTCTAGAGTAACAAATTGCATGAGTGAAAATCACACAAGAAAGAAGAGAATGTCACAAATGCTCAATCCTTTCATTGAAAGACTCAAAGTCTCACAAGGTATACTTCTATCAAACTCAACCTACCAATTTAATTTCCATTACCAAACTAATTAATCTCAAGATGAAAGACAATTTATTCACTTATGTTGTAAACATTTAACTTCAATTGATACATGCTCACAACTTTTACAAATCTCAAAATTCCATTGGAAAGTAATTAGAAACACAACTTCTTATGTATATCTTTCTTTTTTTTTTCAAAACAGAAGAACATAATTTTTTTTAAAATAAAATAGAAACAAAATTTGAAAACAGAAAATAACAACAACAAAAATAAAACAAAATTAGTAAAACAGAAAAATAGAAAAATAGAATTTTAAATAGAAATAGTAAACAAAATGTAAATTCCTCCCTTAAACTTAAATTCTACATTGTCTTCAATGTAAAACTTAAAAATTATTAAATCATCAATATCTCATAAATATCATCAATAATTCTAGGACAAGTAAAATAAATGAGAGATGGAAGAAACATACTTATCAAGTGATGTAAATGGCCGCTTATTCTTACACTTGAAGACCCCAATTGTGTTAAAACAAGGGTTAGTAGCTAATTATACTCTTAATATAATTTATTAAACTTAGAATGATTCCTGGCAACGGCGACAAAATTTGATAACTATCGAGACTATCAAATTATATCAATTTATAAACTGACTCACTAAAATACTTGTAGTATAAGGCATAACCGGGTTGAGCCCTTGGATCACTCTAATTAAGCAATTAGATTAAGAAGTTAACAAAGAGGAAAAAGGTTACGTAATTAATTAATAGAAAATAATTAAAAATTATAAACATAATTAAGTAAATAATCAATCTAAAGAAATCAACTATTCTTGAGTGTAATTCATCCTTAATCACTAAGAATCCATTTAATTGCTAACTAGATTCTTGGTCTTAGATCACATGAAGCAGACTTAAGATGATCCATGAATTCTCTACTAAATAAGCATTTAGAATTTAATTAATCAAGGTTAAATGAATTAAGCACCCATCTAATCCTAAATTAATTTAAAACTTAGAATTCAATCAAGCTTAACAAATTACATCCAAGAAGTCTTTGATGCATTGTTTAGTCTCTTTAATCCTCATTAACACGTGGTAATTATATAATTATCACATTAACATCCAAATCAAATTAAGAAATTCAATTTAAATTTAAAAAAATCAAAAGAGGTAAAGAGCAACTTGATTAACGAGTAAAAGTGAAACTTGATTAACAAGTAAAGAGAAACTTGATCAACAATTAAATGTAAAATAATCAAAACAAGATCTAAGAATTAAACATCAAGATTGTTAATCCTTAAGATTTATTAAAAGGTTCTTCCCTCTCATCCATGGATGAGAGGGAAGAGAAACATAAAAGAAAAGAAACCTAGAGATAAGGGAGGGAAAGAGAGAGTGCAAGCAAGAGCGACTAGGAGAAAATTAGGATTTAGTTTTGTGGCTATAGCTGCTACTTAAATAAATATATATAGAGTTAAAAATCCAAGTCTGCCCTCAGCTTAGGGTTAATCTTCTTCCTCTTAACTTTAATTGGATACCTAATTTTTAAAATTTGGGCTTAGGATGAGAAAGTTATGCCCACAACACTCTTAACAATTCTTTGAACCCATGAACCGACTTCAAAAGGTGGAAACTGTATCATCCTCTTTTTAGCATGTTAGGATATCTTATGGTTACCAAGGTAGCATAACAATTGCTTGACATGTCTGCTTAGTTTTGTGATAAACTGAGTTAGTTTATGCACTTTGCTGCAACACAGAAGGTGAAAAGTAGCTTAAAATGACTCAAATGATAGCATAAATTGCTTAGATGAGGGAAATAAATATGGATAATTTATTTTTATGTCACAAATATATGTATGAGGATGTAGTTAAAGTTTCAAGATAAATTGAGCTAGTTTGGTATTTTTAAGTACACTAGTTGTGCTTTTTAATATTGGTTTAACTTGGTACAGATATGAAAAATCATGTAAATGATGAAATGAGATTTTAGATAAATCTTAGAATTTATTCTAATATCTTTGAATGTTAGGAAACTTGATTTGGTTAAATCAAATTTTTTTTAACAGATATAATGTTCCAGCTAGATATTTAAGTCACTTTGTGACTCAACATTCTAGTAGTTTCTTTTCTTGACTTTTCTCTCTTCTCCCATGTGAAAAGGCAGCTAGAGCTGCATAAAGGAAAGAAAATAGAAACAGAAAGAAAGAAGACAAGAGCGAAGGAAAAATAGAAGGGAAAAATAAGGAAGAAAAAGAAAGTTTAAGGAGTAAAGCTAGGACTTGGAGTTCATCTTCTTAGCTTCAAGAGGTAGGGGTGTATGCTATCTTGCTCCCTCATCTTCTACTCCTTTCTTCATGTACGATACATGTGGGTTTAGGATAGAAAATAGGTTTAGATGAGTTTCTTAGGGTGTTAGTTAAAATAACTCATTGGAAACTTAAGCCAAGATGGTATTAGAGTTAGCCTATGCATGGTTGGTGGTTTGAATCCTAGAAGTATCCATGAAACACCTTGAGTTAAGAGTTGAGATATGGGTATTTGATCTAAAACCATGATTAGATAACCAAAGATTATACATAAGACGTATGTGATGTTTAAAGAGGACTAGAGATCATGTTTAGGATTGAAAACCTTTTAGAATCCATGAGTTGATGGAAAGAATGGATTGAGGCAGTAATATACCTTATTTTCTAGTGCATTTTTGCTCCAAATAATTGGTTATTGAATCCCAATAGCAAGTTATTAGGTCTAGGCAGAGGGCTGTGTAATTCTGAATAACAAGTTATTGAATCCTAATAATTAATTATCAGAAACATGTAACAGGTCATTAAATAGTGATAACAGGTTATTGGAAATGAATAACAGGTTATTGGAAATGAATAAAATGTTATTTGAACTTGATAGAATGTGTCTTTAGAGGCCATAATAGACCATAACCAATTAGCAAGTTTCATAACCGGTTATGGGTAAGTTAAAAGTTAGATTTTGGCTTGTCATAGTCAACTTATCAAGAGGGATAAGGGTTAAGGATTTAAGAAAGGATAGTCTATCATTCTTGGGCTTCATGTAAAGCTTGTTTAAGCTAGGTAATGAATACCCATGATTGAATAGAAGCTCTTATGTATATATTTAGTATGTATAGGAAATACATAAACCTTAGAGCATCCAATATTTATGGTTTGCCCTAGGTAAGTATCGAGCATCTTAGACAACTTAGTATTACATCAAATATCACTTAAGATTTGATGATGTGGCATATTAGATGCAAGTATACTAAGATAGATTAGTAGTATTCACTCTAGTATGTATGTGAAAGGTATGAAACTTAGGTTATCCAAAAGCAAGGGATTACCTTGGAAAGGTACCTAGGAGCTTAAGCAACAAAGTGTTGCCCTTTCTAACCACTCTTGCACTAGATTCACTTGAGTAGAAATAGAGTTATGTATTTAGTCCCTAAGTGAGGGGATGATTTATGCATTAAGTTCTCTAGGCCAGTGGAATCTTGTGCATTATTATATACACAATAAGATGAATTATGACTAGTAAGCTTGTCATATTCTTGAAGTGTAGTAGAAATATGCATTAACTCCTTTATTAGTAAAGTTGAGTTATTTTTGCATGACAAATGGGGTTTACTTCCTTAAATGTGAAGCTAAGTATAGAAATTTAGTCCTTAAACATTCCATAAGTTAGGAATTGCTAAGATGGGTATCTGAGATCTTGAGCACTTTAGTGTAGCATAGGTTACTACTAGTGGTGTGATAATAAGGACAACTAGATACAGCCAAGATAAGTATATTGTACCTATCCAAATGCATGAATTACTCACTTGCGGTTAAAGTTGAGTTAAGTATGCAAAGTTCCAGAGAAATGCTCATTTATCTCCTTAAATTGGATTAAAATGAAGCATTGGTTATGGTAGGCTCTTTCACTAAGTTGAGTTGAGTCTATAGGAAAGGTTTATGGTGGTTTTGTATGAGTTAAACATAATGCCATATAGTTTCCTGTTACTTGCTAATTCGCAAGTCAATTAATTTTTAATGATATGCACAATCATGTGGCCAAAGGAAAGAATAGGAAAGTCCAAAAGTCTCTTTGAGTGAGGATTTAGCCCTAGTTTCTCAGAGTGCTAGGATTCCTAGTTTTTATGTAGTGGAATAAGTACTCTCACTAGGGCGAGTAGGAACTAATCCACTCATTACTAGATAGTTTGAAAAGTCAATCTTCTTAACTACAATTTTAAAGGAAAATGTGGAATATGCAAGTGACACACACACAACTCTACACTTACACAATCACATTGCATTTCATAATCATCATCCTCGAACATTGCATACGCAAGAGCATACTGCATACATATTCATTTTCCTGTTCCTTGACAGTTGTATGGGAAATTGTCTGTTACTATTGATCTTTACAATTGTATGGCCAATTTTTTAGTATTGATAGTAGTTGGTTTCATTTTAAACCACACTATAGGAAAGTGTGCAATTATGAGAAACAGTGGAGTAAACTCCCATGTTAATTATTATAGATTGTTTGTATAATGTTATAACTAACTGGTATTTGAATTGCTTTTACTGAGAATTATAATTCTCACTCATTTTGTATTTTTATGTAAATCTAGGTCAAGACCCTTCAAAGGGAAAGAAGACGAAGCATGAAGACTCGTTTAGTTTTATTGCTTCCTAGACAAAGCTTATGTATATAGTTTATATTTGCTTTGTAATATTTTATAGAGTTATGTATTACAATATGCCTTTTGTGGCTAGTATTGTGTATATATATATGTGTGTGTGTGTGTGTGTGTGTGTGTGTGTGTGTGTGTGTGTGTATGTGTGTTTTTATGTTTTCGGCATTCTCTCAAGGCTCTCTATAATGACTTGATTGTGATTATGGATATATATTATTATGTATTGTGTAGAAAGTGACGTATCTAGTGTTGTATATCTCGGATATATTGAGATATCTATATTAGGACATTACAGAAATACCATCAAAATGTCTCAATTTTGATAAGTGGTTTTCATAAGAATTGAAGATCTATATCTCAGCTTTTAAATGGAACTAGTTTCAACTCCAGATGACACCTACAACCCAAATTATGACCGAGTCTTTGCACATCGTCTAGGGTGTGACAACATCTCTGTTCTATCTTCATGGCTCAATCTGACCCCCTAGACATCCAATTTGGCCTTCAAGATCTGCATCAAATTTGTAGTTCTCTCTCCTACAAGGTAAAATTCATAATTTTTAGATGTTTATAACTCAAGTTATGCCCAAAATATAGAAATAATGTAAAATTCTCAATAATGCTAAAAAAAATACAATTAAGTTCAATTTGAATCCAAACTTATAAAATGTAGCTCAAACCAATCAATTAAGCATATAAGATGTCTATGAAACTAAATATGAGGGTACACTAATATATATAAATTGTGTTTATCAAATGTGTCTTCCTTTAAGTTCTTTAACTCACTTATCCATAATCCATACTATTTTTATTTTATAAGTCAAATAATCTCTTAATTGTGTTGATTCATTCTCTAGAATATGTGAAGGATCATGGTTATACTTTCTAAGTTAAGATACATGGAAAACATTATGAAAATTTGATAGACTTGGTGGAAGAGTTATTTGTTAAGCTATAGGTCCAATTCTTTTGAGAATTTGAAATGGACCTAAGAAACTAGGACTTAATTTTCTAGTTTTTAAGACTCTGCCAATCCTAGTTATAGGAGTGACTCTCAAGAATGCATGTTCTCCTTCTTAAAACTCAAAGGGTTTCCTTCTTTTGTCTACATAACATTTTTTGCCTAGATTGGTAATCACTAGTCTTTCCTTATTCAATTTGATATGTTTTGTGGTCTTTTGTACCAATTCTGGCCCTAGGATGTTTTTCTCTCTAACTTCAAAACACAGAGATGATCTACACTTTCTACTATACAGAGCTTCATAGGGTGATATTCCTATGCTAGAGTGATAATTATTATTATAAGTAAATTTTGCCAATGGCAAATATCTATCCTAGCTACCTTATTGCTCTATCACATAAGCTCTGAGCATGTCCTCTAAAGTTTATGTAGTTCGCTCAGTTTGGCTATCTATTTATGGGTGATAGGATGTACTGAGACACAACTTTGTCCCGAAAGCTTTCTGTAAAGCTCCCAAAATCTAGATGAATTCTAGTGTCTCTGTTGGAGATAATGTTGGAGGGTACTCCATGTAGCCTCACTATCTCTTAGATATACAACTGAGCTAACTTGTCCAGTGGAGAATAGCTCTGATGGAAGAAATGGGTAGACTTAGTCAGTTTATCCATAATAACCTATATCGAGTCATAACCTGATTTTGTTCTAGGCAAACCCATGACAAAGTCCATAGATATGCTATCCCAATTCCATGTTGGGATTTCCAAAGGTTGTAAAGGTCCAGATGGCTTCTAATGCTCTATTTTCACTCTCTAACACACAAGACATTTTTCCACATGTTGGGTAATGTTAGTTTTCAATCTTAACCACCAAAACATGGTATTTAGGTCTTGGTAAATATTTGTTGCACCAGGATGGACGGTGTAACTACTATTATGGGCTTCTTTCAGGATTTTAGTTCTCAAGTCTGCATCCTCTAAGTCGCATACTCTACCTCGAAACATAATAGTTCCATCAGCTACCTTATTGTAGTCCTTTCATTTTCCTTGTAAGGTTTGTTCTTTTAAGGATGGTAAGGCTTGGCCTTTCTCTTGTGCTTCTCTAATTTGAGTCCTAAGGTCACATTCTATTCTCAGTTCATTCATACAGAGACTATGTGGTAACACAATCAATTTCAGGTTCAAATTTTTGAAACTTTCTAGGAGATTCATTTCTTGTATCATCATATGGGACACATGTAGAGACTTTCAACTAAGTGCATCATCCACTATATTGGCTTTACTCATACGATACTTTAACTCAAAGTCATAATCTTTTATGAATTCCATCCATTTTCTTTGCCTCAAATTTAGTTCCTTTTGGTCAAATAGATACTTTAGATTCTTATGGTCACTAAGTACCTCAAACTGAACTCCATAGAGGTAATGCCTCCATATTTTTAAGGCAAAGACCACTGTTGCCAACTCTAGGTCATGGGTAGGGTAGTTTTCTTCATGAAATCTTAATTTTCCAGAGGCATAGGCAACTACTCCTTTATTTTGCATCAGTACGTAACCTAATTCTTTCTTTGAAGCATCACAATATACCTCAAAGTGTGCTTAAGGGTCTGGGGTTACTAACACAGGTGTGGTAATTAGTCTATGTTTCAACTCCTGAAAGCTATTTTCACACCCTTGTGTCCAATCAAATGGATAACCCTTCTGGGTAAATTTGGTCAAAGGCAACGTCAGTTAAGAAACTCCCTTGATGAACCTTCGGTAATATCCTGCCAGTCCTAAGAAACTTTGGATCTCTAAAACAATCTTAGCTTTTTCCCATTGTATAATTGCTTCTATTTTATTAGGATCTATAGATACACCTCCTTGGGATACTACATGGCCTAAGAATTCCACTTCACACATCCAAAACTCACATTTTGCCAAGTTGGCAAATAACTACTTCAGAATCTGCAACACCATTCTGAGGTGTTTTTCATGTTCTTGTTATGTTTTGGAATAGATGAGAATGTCATCTATGAAGACCACTACAAATTAGTTAAGGTATGGTCTAAAGATCTTGTTCAAGTAATCCATGAACACTGCAGGAGCATTGGTAAGACCAAAGGGCATCACAAGATACTCATAATGCCTATACCTAGTTCGAAAGTCTGTCTTAGGGATGTCTTCAGTTCTTAGCCTAATTTGATGGTATATTGATCTCAGATCTATCTTAAAAAAGATTGTGGCTCCTTTTAGTTAGTCCATCAGATAATCTATCCTAGGGAGAGAATACTTGTCCTTAATTGTCACCTTATTAAGTTATCTGTAATCCATACACAGCCTCAGACTTCCACCTTTCTTTTTCACCAAGAGCATCGGTGCTTCCCAAGGTGATGATGCACTTGGTCTAATGAATTGCTTAGTCAGTAATTCCTCTATATGCCTCTTAAGTTCACTTAGTTCTAGGGGACACGTTCTATAGGGTGCTATAGATACAAGTCCTATCCCTGACACTAGTTCTATTGTAGACTCAATCTCACTTTCTGGGGGTAGGTTATTAATATCCTTAGGGAAAACCTTTGGCTATTCCCTTACCACAAGAATGTTATCTAGGCTTGGTTTAACTTCATATTCTAAAGAAAATAGGAGAACATAACCTTCAGCCTCTTCCAAAAGACTGATTAACCTGTGATGTGAATGATGTATCGCAAACTCAAGTGCAGGTTGTTTCAAGTAATAAATTCTCAGGATTTTGAGGTCAATCCACAAGGAATTAATGAAGAAAAATTATTTGAGATAAGGAAAGGATTTGTCACAATAATAAATGTGATAAAACTTGTTCACAATTAAAAAAGATTTACTTGGGTTAGGAGATCCACTCTTGGTATATATATTAAGGTCAAGATTATTTATTTTTATAACTCAATTAGAACCCATGCATAACGGAGGTTCCAATCGAAAAATACAACATTCAAAGTTCTTTCAAAGTTATATATATAGTTATATTACGGTTCATTTAATTATCCTTTAACGCCAATACTTGTAGATAGGTTCAAGCATTTATTGTGTCAATCTTTTGTCTACAGCAAATCAAGATCTCCAATTTACAAGGAGGGTTAATAATGCCAACACTTGTAAATGGGTTCAAGCATTCATTGTGCCAATCTCTTATCTACTGATGAACTTGCAAAAATTCATATTTTTACGGTTCAAAGTCTTGGGTTTTCATTCTCTTTTAATCTTTTTGATTGAGTTTGTTCTCAAGTTTATTTTGTTTTTAATTATTTTAAATTATGTTTTAATTATGTGTTTTTATATGTTTTTGTTAGGTATTTGCATATGGAAAAGACTAGACACTTGAATGATGAAGAAAAGCTGAAAAATCAAGTCAAGAGCTCGTTGAGCGCCTGAGCACTAGAATCCCACTGCCTGAGCTCTAGTTGAGCGCCTGAGTGCTAGACAGTTAGCGCTTGAGCGCTAGAGCGCCTAAGTGCTGGATAATGAGCACTTAAGTGCTGGACGCGTAACAACAGCGTGAATTTCTTATAAAAAAGAAACTTTTGCCAAACTCTTCACAAATTTTTACACTTTTATACTTTTTACACTCTTAGACACTTTGAGAAAAGGCAGTAAACGTCAAGAGGCACAAACCTTAATGTGGTGTGGACGCGATTAGGATTGAAGATTAAGGATTTTCTTCAACCTTTCCACTTTTCTACAATAGAGTTTGTCATATTCTTCCCTTTGTGTTCTTCTTTTTCCATGTGCAACTAATTTTCCATTGTTAGGGGGATGATGGATCTTGTTCTTGGATGATGTAACTTCTTTTATGAGTTTAATTTATGCTTCTATTTCATGATTTACGTATTTATCTCTATTTTTAATGCTTTTCTAAACCTGATCAATTTGGGAATGATCTTTTGGGTTGATGTATGATTTGGAAAAATTTGCATGAACCTAGAACATTTGATAAACTCCATAATTTCTGCAATCGCTAGGAATAGATGTTGTGGGTTATGTTGTTTTTCTTTTAATTCCCTCGTTCTTGATAATGCCTTTCTAATTGGGGTTAGACTAAGGGATTAGTTAATTCTAATCAACGTAAGAGGATTAATATACCAAGGGATTATGTATTAATTAATTTTGGGAATTGACCATAAATCATTGAAATAGAACATAATTAAATCAATATTTGAGTGTGCATCTAAAGAGTTCAAGTGAAATCTGAACCTTAACGCTTTAACATCATTATTTTTCACCCCTTTGATTTATTATTTGCTGATTTTTATTTTTCTTTTTATTTTAATTTTCAACAACTCTCTTTTCGTTAGCTTGAATAATGTTGATTTGATGAATTTTGTAATTAATAATATAATCCTCGTGGGAAGGATACTTTACTCACTCTTTATTACTTATGTCGATTTGGTGCACTTTCCAATATCTGCAACAAGTTTTTGGCACCGCTGTTCTTAGTGGATTATTGTTATTAATATTAAATAATAGTTGAAAAGACACTAATTTAAGCATTTTTTTCTTTGTTTAATTTTTTTTAATTGTTTATTTTAATTTTTAATTTTTAATTTTCTTTAAATTTTCTTTTTAATTTGTTTCTTTATTTATTTTCTTGGTTTATTTTTATTAGTCATTTATTTTTATTTTATTTTTTTAATTTCCTTCTTTACTTCACTCTGGTTTATTTGTTTGTTTATGCAAAATTCTCAAGAGTCAGAATAATTACTTTTTGATCCAAAGATAGAGAGAACAGCTAGAGCAAACAGAAAAGTAGCTAGGGAAAGGAAGAAACTTGAAGAAGTAGAAGAAAAGATGGCAGAAATACTTGTAACTGCAGAGCAAAGACGCACATTGGCTGACTATGCTACTCCATCTGCTGAAAATATTTTTACCAGTATTGTGCGCCTTGTTATTTAGGCTAATAACTTTGAGATTAAACCAGCACTTCTACAGATGGTGTAGCAGAATCAGTTTGGGGGAGGTTAAGCAGAAGATCCAAATTTGCACATTGCCAATTTCTTGCAACTCTGCGATACTATTAAGTATAATGGCATTACTGATGATGCCATTAGATTACGATTGTTTCCATTTTCTCTCAGAGACAAAGCAAAGAGTTGGCTACAAGCCCAGCCATAAGGGAGCATTTCTACTTGGGAGAATTTGGTTGGCAAATTTCTCACTCGGTATTTCCCCTCATCACTATTTGTAAAGATGAGGGGTGAAATAGCTTGTTTCATTCAAAATCAAGGGGAGTCATTATATGAATCTTGGGAGAGATTTAAGGAGCTTTTAAGGAGATGTCCTCACCATGTATTTAAGGTTTGGTAGCAGGTGCAAATTTTTTATAATGGTTTGAATCATTCCACAAGTCTCATGGTGGATGCATCTGCAGATGGATCTTTAAATACAAAAACTCCTGAAGAGGCTCAAGAATTATTTGAGATAATGGCTACTAATGAGTCTCAGGTTCCTAGTGGAAGAGCTATAGTCAAACAGGGAATGTTGGAGCTTGGTGTTGTTGATACTATGCTTGCACAGAATCAGACTATGATGTAACACATTATCAACCTTACTAAGCAAGTTGGAAATTTATAGGTAAATGCAGTTAATCATCAAGGTCTGACTTGCGATTTTTGTGGAGGCAACCATGTCAATGGTCAATGTGAGGCAGGGAATTTAGGTGTCAACATTCCAGATTAGGTGAACTATATAGGAAACATTTCAAGGCCACAAGGTAATCCTTATTCTAGTACTTACAATCCAAGCTGGAGGAATCATCCCAATTTCTCTTAGAAGAATCAAGTTGTACCATTGAATGCTCAGCCCGAGCAGAAGTCTCCTATTGAGATTGCAATGGAGAAACTTTCTCTGCAGACCTCTATTTTTGTGCAACAGACTTCAGCTTTTATAGAGGAATCAAGAACTAATTTCAAGAATCATAAGGCTGCTATTAGAAGTCTTGACAATCAAGTGGGGCAGATAGCGAAACAACTTCAAGAAAGACCTCCATGTACTTTACCGAGTGATACTGTTGTCAATCCAAAGGAGCAATATCATGCAATTACACTGAGAAGTGGTAAGACTTTGGAAAGATAAATGAAAGAAGCACCTGATTCAGCAGGAAGTGAAAAAATTGATGTTCTTGTTGTGGATGTCTCAACTCAAGAGTGCTGAATTGAAGAAGCTAAAGAGGAACAATCAAGAGTGTAGAGAAAAAAAAAAACTTGGAGCTGAAGAAAATAATTGATCCTTCACTCTATGCTAAACTTTCGTATCCTCAAAGATTTAGGAAAGAGATTCAAGAAAAGCAATTTTCCAAGTTCTTAGAAGTTTTCAAAAAGCTGCAGATTAACATTCCTTTAGCTGAGGCACTTGAGCAGATGCCCTCTTATGTAAGGTTCATGAAAGATTTGCTCTTGAAGAAGAGGAAAATTAAGGAAGATGAGACTGTGGCACTTACTGAGGAGTGCAGTGCTATAATTTAGAGGAAATTGCCACCTAAATTGAAATATTCAGGTTGTTTCACTATTCCTTGCACCATTGGCAAGCTGACTATTGAAAAAGCTCTATGTGATTTAGGAGCTAGCATCAATTTAATGTCATTGTCAATTCTTCGCAAGCTTGGGATTGATAAAGTGAAGCTAACTACAATGTCTCTTCAACTAGCTGATCGGTCAATTAAACATCTATATGGTATAGTGGAAGATGTGCTAGTGAAGGTTGACAAGTTTATTTTCCCAGCTGATTTTGTGATTTTGGATATGGATGAGGATGTTGATATTCCTCTGATTCTTGAAAAATCGTTCTTGGCTACTTTTGGAGCGTTGATTGATGTTCCTAGAGGTGAGCTTATTTTGAGGGTGGATGGAGATCAGGTGACCATCAATGTTTTTGATAAATCTGCATCAATATCAGATCTCTATGCCCCTGTCAAATGCATTCAAGACAAGTCTCTACAAGATTTGGCTAGTAAGAGCTCTTCGTCATCAATCAATGCTGATTTTCCCACTCCCAAGATGGTTGACGAAAAAGAGAAAGGACCTCATCTTTTTAAAAGTGCTGCAATTGAAAAAGATCCTCCAGCTTCCACTAATTTATTGCAGATTGATTCTAAAAGCAGTGACAGAGTCTGGAGGCAAAGAACTGATAAGAGAAAAATGTCATCCTATTTCTCTTGCTTCAAGCCACCATGACTAGTTTAAAAGGCAACGTCGAGCTAATGACGTTAAACAAGCGCTTTTTGGGAGGCAACCTAAATTTTCTCTCTTTTTATCTTTTATTTTTTTTTATTTTGTTATTTGTTATTTTACTGACTAACATTTTTTCTTGTTTTTGTTTTGAAGGTAGTGTTGAGTCGTTTTAAGTGCCTTCTTGAGTTCAGAACCTTTGTAGGGGGATGTATATAGTTGTCGGCCACCAAAAAGAGTTTTTCTTTTCCTTTCTTGCATTTAATTCATTTTGTTATTTGTTTTTATTGATTTTATTTTGTCATTTTCACCCATTTTGTGTTTTGAGTCTTTGTGTTGTTACTATGCATGCCGATGTGTTGAATTGAATATCCAATGATTGTTCAAATTGTGGATTGATCTAATTTTTCTTGGGATAGCAAATGAGAATTTATGAGTTGCATTTATCTCTATTGTTTCAATTGTGTATGGATGTTCTTCCCATCTTTATGATTGATAGACCTTGGATTATGCATGCATGTCAAGCTTAGAGAAAGTTTATGGGATTGTATGTGTGTGGATGATTTGCATCTAGGAGTTGTTTGATTCTCTCTTGAGGCGAAATCCTAGGCAGTGTATGATTAAGGAAATGATAAGGGCCTTCTTTGGACCGTTTGAGCCTTTCAAGCTAACTTGTATACACAGTTTATCCTTAGGTCCCTTTTGCGGATTTGTTATTGTTTGGCCTCTTTTTCTTTTCTTTTACCCACATTTTCCTTTTTCCATACCCACATGAAAAAAAAATTCCCTTTTACATAACCTTTGTTGAGTGCATATCTTGTATTATTTTATTATTCAAGTCTTTATTATTTTTGTGCATGAAGTTTTGTGAAGCTGAAAAATTTCAAAAAAAAAAAGATTTGAAATAAAAAGAAGAGAAAGTCCACCCAAAGTATTGCAAAGAAATAAGTTTAGGAGTGGAGGTTGCTGAAAAGAAAAGAAAAGAAAAGAAAAGAAAGAAAGAAAGAAAAAAATGAATGTTGTGTTGATTCTTTTGCTCCGTTTTGCACTTGTTCAGTATTTTAAGGCTTGAATTGTGAAATTTGCATGATTTTGTATCTCAACTTTTACTTTCATTATCCTACCACTTTTTTCTTAACCCATACCCTTGGCCTTACATTACAAGCTTTTAAAGACCTTTTTGATCTTTGATTGTGTGTTATTTACATTAGTGGAGAGAGAAATGAAAAACAATCCTATGGATGTGGGTTTGATGTGCATTTGTAATTTTATGAACTTATCTGAGTTTGTACTTTATGAGGAGATTGGGTTTTTCATTCATGTTTTTGGGAAGTCATTTGTGTATGAGAGTTGCATGTGAGAGACGATGTGGCAATTGGATTATTCATATGTGACACTTTGAAATTAGATTGTGAAGCAATTTCTGAGGATATAAATGATTTTTAATGCCCTGTATTGCCATGTTTGAGTCTGTTTTTAGTTTCAAATTGTTTTATTTTGTTTTGTTTTTCTTTTACTTAAGGACAAGCAAAAACTTAAGTTTGAGGGAGTGATGAACCTGCAAAAATTCATATTTTTACAGTTCAAAGTCTTGTGTTTTTATTTTCTTTTAATCTTTTTGATTGAGTATGTTCTTTTTTTTTTCTTTTAGTTATTTAAATTATGTTTTAATTGTGTGTTTTTATGTGTTTTTGTTAGGTATTTGCATATGGAAAAGACTGGACACTTGAATGATGAAGAAAAGCTGAAAAATCAAGTCAAGAGCTCATTGAGCGCCGAGCGCTGGAATCCCACCGCCTAAGCACTCGTTGAGCGCCTGAGCGCTAGACAATGAGAGCTTGAGCACTAGAGCGCCTAAGCGCTGGAGAATGAGTGCTTGAGCACTGGACGCGTAACAGCAGCGTGAATTTCTTATAAAAAAGAAAGTTTTACTAAATTCTTTACAAATTTTTACATTTTTTATACTTTTTACACTCTTAAACACTTGGAGAGAAAGCAGTAGATGTCAAGAGGCACAAACTCTAATGTGGTGTGGGCACAATTAGGATTGAAGATTAGGGATTTTCTTCAACCTTTCCACCTTTCTACAATGGAGTTTGTCATATTCTTTCCCTTTGTGTTCTTCCTTTTCCATGTGTAACTAATTTCTCATTGTTATGGGGATAATGGATCTTATTCTTGGATGATGTAACTTCTTTTATAAGTTTAATTTATACTTCTATTTCATGATTTACGCGTTTATCTCTATTCTTAATGTTTTTCTAAACTTGATTAATTTGGGAATGATCTTTTGGGTTAATGTATGAATTGGGAAAATTTGCATGAACCTAGAACATTTGATAAACTCCATAATTTTTGCAATCGCTAGGAATAGATGTTGTGAATTATGTGGTCTTTCTTTTAATTCCCTCGTTCTTGATAATGCATTTCTAATTGGGGTTAGACTAAGGGATTAGTTAATTCCAATCAGCGTAAGAGAATTAATATACCAAGGGATTGGGTATTAATTAATTTTGAGAATTGACCATAAATCATTGAAATAGAGCATAGTTAAACAAATATTTGAGTGTGTATCTGAAGAGTTCAAGTGAAATCTGAACTCTAATACTTTAACATCATTGTTTTTCATCTCTTTGATTTATTGTTTACTGATTTTTATTTTTCTTTTTAATTTAATTTTCAACAACTCTCTTTTCGTTAGCTTGAATAGTCATAATTTGATGAATTTAGTAATTGATAACATAATCCTCGTGGGAAGGATACTTTACTCACTCTTTATTACTTTTGTCGATTTGGTGCACTTGCCAATATCGGCAACATCTACAATAAATCAAGATCTCCACTTTACAAGGAGGGTTTCTAAATTGATTGTAAATAAAATACAACACTATAATGATCACTTTGTAACATATTATTAAAGCACAAGAAAGAGATTAATCTAACCTTATTTCATTAAAGAAGAAGAAGAAGAAGAAGAAGAAGAAGAAGAACATTATTTCTATTTAGAACAAAAGAAAACTACAATAAGATAAACAAATAATACACGAACAATATCTTAATCTCTAAACCAAGATGCCTCTAATGAGCAAGTAATGTAGCATTTTATAGAGCATGAAAAGTACAAAATGACAATAGAATTATTTAATGAGTAGTTGGTTGAGTGGGTGGATGAATGAAAAATGATAATAGAGTTGTTTAATGAGTGGTTAGATGATTGGTGGTTGAGTGGAAGATGGCAATGAAGTTATTTAATGAGTAGGTGGATGATGGGTGATTGAGTGGAAGATGACAATAGAGTTGTTTAATGAGTGGATGGATGATGGGCGGTTGAGTGGAAGATGATGGAAAATTATTGCCATGCTTGTCTTTCCACTTGCACCAACCAGTTCAACTGTCTTCACATGACTATAACTCTATCATAACATCATCATCTTGAAAAGTAGTCTTCATAAGAGTTGAAGGGTTTTGTCTTAGCTTTCCAATAACACTAGTTTTAGTTCAATCATACTCCTACAGCCTAACTTATGGCCCAATTTGTGCACATTATTCAGGTTCTAGTAATAGCACTTGTGTTTTGACTTCTAATCCTAATCTGACCCACTAGACATTTGAATATACTCTTATGTTCTTCATAAAAGTTGTAGATTTGGGTCTTAGCTTTCATTTGGACTTAGTTTGGCATCAATTGAACTCCTATAGCTCAAGAAATGGGCTGATGAGAGGATCAGCATTCTAGCTCTTACTTCCACTTCAATTTAAACTATCCAAACATATGATTATGTTCTTGAGGTCTTCATGAAAGTTGTAGATAATTATCTTAGCTTTCTTACAAGAGTAGAATCACATCAATGAAATATTTTTAAATTAAATTATAGCCAATTTACTAAACATTGCCAAATAAATAAATTAAGGTCAATTCATGCAATAATTCCTTCAATGATCCAATTAAGCTTAATATCATAAAATATGACAAAACTAACTTAATTAAACCCAATTGAACCTTAAGAAGCCCAATGAAAGGATTATTAAATGAATAAAATATGTCGCTATCAAATTCTCCCACACTTAACTTTTGCACTCCCAAGCAAAACACATAAGACCGAAGGTTGGGAATAAGGGAAAACAATACAAACTCAAAAGCTAAAAACACTAAAAGACTCAATTTTCAATGATATTCAAGAATGTAAAAGTTCATAAGAAAGAAGAGCAACCAAAAATTCAAGGAATCAAAATATTTATGAGGTAATGTTTCTTCATATCTCAAATCAACACGCAAAGAAACTTCAATTGAAAAGCTTGAGTGAATAATGATAGATCCTCACAAGATTCACTCTCAATTCCTCATGTGTTCGAAAGGTAAGTATTTCCCTCAATTAAACCCATGAAAAATTGTACTACCATAAGCTTGCTTATCTTCTACTTCTCCACTACTTAAAACACATGCACACACAAATCAAGAAGACTTTATTCAAGGTTGTAATGGGATCAAGGTAAAAGAGGGGGTAATATGGATATGACAGGTTAAATACTAAAGAGAATAAAAGAGCATTAAGGTTGAGTTCAAATAAAAAGGAAGAAAGTTTATCCTAACTCTACCTAATGCAAATTCCCTTTACATATTCTTTTCGCTTCCCCTTTTTACCTTGTTAACCTTTTTTTACACTTTTTTTTTTCTAAAGATGGCTACTCTTTCCTTTTTCACCAACCGTTTTGCATATACACCCTCACACTTATTCAAGAACTCATCTAATATCAATGCTCTCTTATTCTCTAAGATTAGGTAAGAACATGTTTTTTTTTAAGGTATGTAATGAGTTAAAAATAAAGAATGGTCAAATAAGCTCAAAGAGGTTAAACAAGGGAAAATATGCAAGGTTGGCTATTTGGTTAAAGTAGCTATTTCAAGAAAAATATCTCAATCATGTTTATGTATGCATGTAAAAATGTAGCCTCAAATAGAGTCAAAATAAGTTCTAGAGTAACAATTCCATGAGTGAAAATCACACAAGAAAGAAGAGAATAGTACAAATGTTTAATCCATTCATCAATAGGCTTAAAATCTCACAAGGCATGCATCTATCATTCTTAATCCACCAATTCAACATCCATAACCAAGCATGTGAATTTTAGGAAAGAATACAATTTATTCAATCATGCTATCTTTCCTAAACTTGAATTGCTACTTCAACACAAAATAGTTATTTCCCTAATTTAGATGCGTCTCAAGAGTAAAATTACTTCAAGAGTAAAATTTGTTGCTTACTTAACCATACTTAAGATGTGTCTCAAGAGCAAAATTACTTCAACAGTAAAATTTACTCCTTACTCTATCATACTTAACTAGTTTTGCTGTTAATAAATTACTGACAATCATATTAATAAACATAGTTCCCCAATTTTTTTTGTGTGTCAACTATCCTTTCCCCCAACCATATTACAACATTATCCCCAATGTCTAAATATAGATGAGTAAAGGATAGAAGATATTACCTGTTGTGGCAATTATTGAAAAGAGAAACCTGACACAAATTTAAACAGAAATAAAGTACGATGAATAAAACCAAAGGTAAAGAAAAGTTATAGATGGAGTGTCAGATTAAACCCACATTCCTTGCTGCTTACTTCTGACTAATATATCTGGGTTATTACTAGGTCAGGTTCATAAACAAAAGCTTGTAATTTATCAATTAACTCGTTGACAGTGGAAGCAGAAGCAATGAGTCGTCTTGCCGAAGGTGTGATGAAGTTCTATTCCACAGTATAGTCAAGAAAAGATAACAAACCATCAAAGAAATTATTAACATTCAACAAATCTATGGGTTTATGGTGGATGTTCAGTTAGGCCCTAGAGACAATTTGAAAAATTTCTGTCAAAGTACCATAGCCACCTGGTAAGGCAATGAATGCATCAGAATTTTCAAGTATTTTTCTCATTTGTCCATGCATAGATAGTACTTATAATTCCTCCCCAATTGTTTTGCCAATGATGTTCCTTTTAAGTTAAGGCTCTAGGAATGATACCTAAAAATAAATTATCTCCTAGATGTGTAGTGATTGATACAACCCCCATTAACCCAATGTTATCTCTCCCATATACTACACGAATTTTCCTCGCAGCAATCGCTCGACCAAGAGTGCCTGCTGCTTCTACAAACTATGTGCCCTTCCCAAAACTTGACTCATAAAATACACAAATATTTATAAATCGATGAGCAGAAGCTCCCTCCATTTCTACACTTACCTCCCTTTGAATGGTTATGAGTTGGATGAAAATGAAAAAATTTGAGTGTTTAAATAGGGAAAAGAATGGAAAATGCAATGATAGTACTTATATGGGCAGGCTAGCTGTTGTCAGAAAAGTTTAAAATTAAGAAACACTGATTTTTTTATTTTATTATTATTATTATTATATTTTTTATTTATTTTTTTATTTTTTTATTTCTTTGAAAGAAAACGAGAGTTGGAACCAGTCTAAAACTAGAGGCTAGACTCCCACGCCCGTTTATTCAACAAGGATGACATATCTTTATATTGCGTGTCATCAGTACAGTAGGTGGCATATCTTTGAGTTGCGTGTTACCAGTGCAACATAAGAACTCCACAAGGATTAGGAACACCTTGCCAAAGCAGGCCACAAAAACCTTTGAGCTCTTTTTGTCTCGCTTACGGAATAATAGCCTATCTTTCTGCAAACCTAATAAAAGGTCTGTATTCTAAGAAGATGGTATTCTGTCGCAGCTAGTCAGAACTTGCCATAAAGGCCTACTAATTAAAGTAAGTATATGGCTTAATGACAGTTTCATGTGCATTGTAAAGATGGGACGCTTCTATCTATCCATCAATCGTCCAAAGCTTAGGAAAATCATGGGAATGGACAATGCGACAAAGCATGGCATATGAACATTATTTATGGACCGGTGCACGAAAGTCCACCCGATTCAATGATGGGTCTGCCACTAGCAGGGGCTCCACACTCAATTAAGAGCATGGTACTCTTTCGATCGCCCTTTTTTTTAGATTAACAAGATAATAACATACATGTTGTTGTGATTGTGGCTCATATCTTCCTTTGGTTTTATGTCTAGTAACGCTTAAATGCATTCTATGAGTCGAGAATATGCTTCCCATCCAATTTTCTTATACATTGGCAAACAAGGTCTTTTAGAGTCAGATTCCCAAGACTGTAACGTTTATGTTCATCTCTGAAGAGATTCCAAAAATTAAGAAGTTCACGATGCATAACTCTATAAGAATGCGTCTCAAGAGTCAGTAAGATATCATCTAATGACTCCTTACTCAGTCCATTCTTAATAAAATATATTTTATCTTCTCGATTTGTAGAAACTATCCCCAAAGAACGACATCACTTGTTACAATTCCATTGCACACATTTATGACAAACTTGTATTCTTTTCGCTCTTTTCCTTTTAGAATATGAACTTTTACCGAGACCTAGCATGTATGAGGTAAATGGATTTGAAGATTCACTTGCTAAATAGACCTTTACTTCGACTATCTAGTGTATATCTTCCGAGATGCCCTTGTGCATTAACATTCTCAATCTTTCACACCTAACTTTGTAGAATTTTGTTAGAGTATTTTGAAGAATAGAAGGAAAATATTTTTTTTTAATTCGAGAGAATGGTATCCATTTTAAAGGAGAATGAATTAGTTATTAAGAGAAACTGAAAAATAAACCGACTTGAGAGCCACGGAATACCGTTATCCGCCATTTAACCGGTGCCACAAAGATTGTAAAAAGAAAGTAACAAACTTAAAATAAATTCTTCTCATAACAAGGATTAGAAAAGGAGATGGATTCTACCTCAACAACTTGGGTTTCCAGAAATGGTTCAAGTCTTTGTCCATTGAATTTAAACACATTACTATTCGTAGGATTCTCAATGTCTATGGCCCCATGTGGATACTCATGTTTGACAACAAAAGGGTCACTCCACCTAGATCTCAATTTTTCAGGGAATATATGAATACGAGAATTATAAAGCAGAACTTTTTCACCAATTTCAAAATATTTTCTCAAAATTGATTTGTCATGAAAAGCCTTTGTTCTAGCTTTATAAAATTTTGAGTTTTCATATGCATCATTTCTCAATTCATCAAGTTCATTTAATTACAATTTGTGTACTTTGCAAGTATCATCAAGGTTTAGATTAAAAGCTTTAATGGCCCAAAATGCTTTATGCTCCAACTCTTAAGCAAGTGACAAAGTTTTTCATAGACTAACCGATAAGGTAACATGCCTAAAGATATTTTGAAAGCAGTATGGTAAGCCCAAAGTGCATCGTTTAGTCTTAAAGACTAATCTTTACGATTTGGGTTAACCATTTTTTCCAAAATTTGTTTAATCTTCCTATTTGCTTATTCTACTTGTCCACTTATCTGAGGGCGATAAGGGGCGACAATTTTGTGGGCAATGCCATATTAAAAATTCAAATAGTTTTTTGTAAAAATGTGTTCCCCCATCACTAATGATAGCTTGAGGGATTCCAAATTGACTCAAGACATTTTCTTTTAAAAATTTAAGAACAATTTTATGATCATTGTGTCAACATGAAATCGCCTCAATCCATTTTGAGACATAATCAACTGCAACCAAAATATACACAAATCCAAATGATGGTGAAAATGGACCCATGAAATCAATTCTCCGATAATAAAAAATTTCAATGACAATGATAGGATTCAGAGGCATCATGCTTCGTTTAGAAATAGAACTCAATTTCTGACAATTTTCATAACTTTTACAGAATGTATAGCTGTCCTTAAATAAAATGAGCCAATAAAATCCACACTGCAAGATTTTCATAGTTGTTTTCTTTAAAGAAAAGTGACCTCCACATGCTTCTGAGTGACAAAATTTAATGACATTACCTACTTCATTGTCGGGGCACACATCTCTGAATGATTTAAGCAGGATAATACTTGAACAAATATAGGCCATCCCAATAAAAACTTTTCACCTCAGTCAAAAATTTCCTTCCATCTTGGTGCGTCCATTGAGGCCGCATCTTTCCAGTTATAAGAAAATTGATTATATTAGAAAACCAAGGCATGAAATTGATAGAAAATAAAAGTTCATTGGGAAAAGAATCATTGATAAGTGTGATATCAAAAGGTGAGCCTGTCGAAGTTTGGACAAATGATCTGCAACCATATTTTTAGCTCATTTTTTATCTTTTATTGTGATGTTGAATTCTTGAAGCAACAAGATCCACCGTATTAACCTTGGTTTGACATCTTGCTTAGACATTAAATACCTAACAATAGTATGATCGGTGAAAACAATAATAGAAGAACCAATTAAAAAAGCTCAAAATTTGTCCAATACGAAAATTATAACAAGTAGTTCTTTTTTAGTAGTAGTGTAATTCATTTGTGCACTATTCAAAGTTCGACTGCGTAATAAATTACATGAGGATTACCTTCCTTTCTTTGGCCTAAAACAGCGCCAACAGCAAAATCACTAGCATCATACATCAACTCAAAAGGCAAAGACTAGTCATGGGGTTACATGATAGGAGCAAATGTTAGAAGACTAAATAATTTTTCAAAATATTTTTTACATTCTTGAGTTCAATCAAATGGTGCTTCTTTTATCAGAAGATTACATAATAGTCTAGATATGACACTAAAGTCCTTAATGAATTTTCTATAAAATCTTGTATATCCTAAAAATGAACAAACTTCCCTAATTATTTTTTGTGAAGGCAAATGGGCAATTAATTCAACTTTGGTCTTATCAACTTCAATTTCTTTAGAAGATATCATATGACTTAACACTATTCCTGAGGTAACCATGTAATGACATTTTTTCCAGTTTAACGCAAGTCCTTTTTTTTCACATCTTTTAAGAACTTTTTTCCAAATTATCAAGACAAATTTCAAATGAATTTTTAAAAACTGTTAAGTCATCCATGAAAACCTCTAAATAATGCTCAACCATGTCACTAAAAATACTTAACATGCATCTTTGGAATGTTGCTGAAGCATTACAAAGGCTAAAAGACATTCTTGTATATGCAAAAGTGCCAAATGGGCATGTAATAGTGGTCTTTTCTTGATCCTCTAATGCAATGGGTATTTGATAATAGCCCGAATAACCATCAAGAAAATAGTAGTAGGGATGTCCTGCTACCCTTTCCAGAATTTGTTCAAGAAATGGAAAGGGGAAATGATCTTTCTTAGTAGCAGCATTTAATTTTCTAAAATCAATACACATATGCCAATTGGATGAGACTCGCGTAGGTATTAATTCACCTTTTTTCATTTTTAATCATTGTTATTCCAGATTTCTTAGGCATAACATGTATAGGGCTGACTATTGGCTATCAGAGATAGGATAGATAATTCCAACATCAAGTAATTTGAGAATTTCAGCTCTAACTACCTCTTTCATGTGTGAATTTAATATTCTTTGAGGTTATTGAGATATTTTAGCATTATCTTCTAAGTGTATTTTATGTGTAAAAATTAATGGTTTAATGCCTTTTATGTCCTTTAATGTCCATCCAAGTGCACTTTTATGTATTTTAAGTACTTCTATTAACATACCTTCTTGTTCTCTAGTAAAGGTTGAAGAAATGACCACTGGAAAACTTTGTTCTTCTCCTAACAATGTGTACTTCAACCCAGTAGTTAATGGCTTTAGTTCCAGTGTGGGTACTTCTTCATAGGTTTTAGCTCTTCGAATCTCGGCTTTCATCCTTTGTATTATATTACTTGTGCACAATCAAGCAAAGATCATATTTTAGAAATATCATAATCTAATTGCATACCTGAATCAAATGAATTGATTAAATAAATTTTTAATGGGTCAGAAGAACTTCTAGTTTGAAGATGATCATCTATAATGGCCTCAATCCCTTTAACTTCCTCCTTTTCATCATAGACTTCCTATGGTTGCTTGCACATGTTGAAAACATTAAGCTCTAGTGTCATATTTCCAAATGTTAGTTTCACCACTCCATTTCTGTAATTTATCAAAGCATTAGATATTGCTAAAAATGGGTGACCTAAAATAACAATAATTGACTTGTAACTATTAATCATAGTTCAGTTTCCAAGATAATAAAATTATAAGATATATGAATTTATCAACTTGTACTAACACATCTTTCACTATTCCTTTTAGAATTTTAACTAATTTATCGGCAAGTAGAAGAGTTACAGAAGTCAGTTTTAACTCACCCAGGTTGAGTTGCTGATAAACTTAATATGGAAGCAAATTAACACTAACATCAAGATCAAGTAAAGCTCGTTCAATTTTATGTTCTCCAATAATGCATGAAATTGTAGGACAACCAGAGTTTTTATATTTTAACGCATTATTATTCTGAAGAATGGAGCTCACCTGTTCAGCCAAAAAAGACTTTCTTTTTCACATTTAGTTTCCTTTTAATAGTGCATAAGTCCTTAAAAAATGTGGTATAAGAAGGAACCTATTTGATAACATCTAACAGAGGAATATTGACCTTCACTTGTTTAAAATTTTCAAAATTTTAGTGTTGTGGTTCAATTTACTTGAATTGTTTAATGCTTGAGAAAATCAGGGTGAAGGCGAGAGTTTGATCTCTTTTTGGCCAGGTGGCTTATCAGTTCCTTCCTTATCTTGGGGAATTGATTCATCATCTTTCTCATAGGGTTCAAGAATTTATTTTTCAATAACCTTTCCACTCCTAAGAGTTATCACTGACTTGACTTGATCTATTTGTTGGCTTTCTGAACTACACTCATTTAGACTGTACTGACCATTGGGATTCGGTTGAGGTTGAGAAGAAAATTTTCCTTTCTTGTGAATGGTGAGTGTAGAAGAAAGTTTAGCAAGAGTATTTTTTGTGTCAATCATGGCTTGAGTGTTTTGATTATTAATGGCCTCTTGCTTTTCCATGAATGCATGCAATGTTACTTCAAGATTTTTCCTATATGGTGGGACATAAGAAGCAAAACCTTGAGAAATTTGAGAGTCCTGTTGTGCTTGAGGAGGCGGTGGCTGCATAAATTGTGCATGATTATCATTCCTCCAGCTGAAGTTCGGGTGATTTCTCCATCCTGGATTGCATGAATCTGAAAAAGAAGAGGTAAATGACTTTTTAAAATTATTTATTATATTTATTTGCTCATGCACAATTTCTTTGAAAACATGAATTTTTAGACATTCATTTGTTGAGTGTCCTAAGTCATCACAAATGTCATAAATTTCTTCATTTTGCACAGATTTAATTTTTTTTACTTTTCCTGATTCCATGGCTTCAATCTTTCTAATCAAACTGGAAAACCTAGCATTTAGATCTTCTTCTTGACTAAGGTGATATTTTCCATTACTAGTACTTGTAAGTTTAGATCTAATTGAATTTTCAGAAGGATTAGTATCATGCCAAGATTGAGAATTCTCAGCCAAATGGTCTAAATATTCTAAAGCTTCTTTAGGTTATTTATCAAGAAACTCGTCATTGCACATTGTTTACACAAATTGTTTGGTTTCAAGTATTAACCCTTCATAAAAAGAAGCTTATAGCATGCAATTTTTCAAAACCATCATGTGGGTAAGAATTTAACAAATCTTTAAAACATTCCCAACATTGAAAATATGCTTCATTTGAAGTTTGGAAAAAAATTTGGATTTATCTTTTCAAAGCATTGGTTTTATGTGTTGGAAATTTTTTTTTTAAGAACTCACTTTGCATTTCTTGTCATATGCCAATTGATCTTGGTTTCAAAGCGTTAAGCCAAGTTTTTGCTTTATCTTTCAAAGAAAAATTAAACAATTTAAGCTTAACAATCTCTTCTGTGTAATTTTGATCATTGAAAGTGATACATACTTCTTCAAATTCTTTTGGATGTAAATATGGGCTTCAGATTCTAAACAATGAAAATTAGAAAGTAATGAAATCATACCTAGCTTAAATCTAAAATTGTTAGCATTGAGTAGAAAGATAAAACATGATGGATTAGAATTTCGAGGTGGTTGCAAATATTCACGCATGGCTCGCAATGGTTAATTTTCATGTTCATCATGTACACTTTCATTTTTAGCCATTGTGTTTAATGTGTGTGGTTGTGATTCAAATAGATCAATATATAAAGTACCAAGATTAGTTTTAACCAAACGACCAAAATTTGAATCACAATACCTATTAAACATAAATTAGTGACTTAAAATAAGAAAAAAATTAAAAATAAAAATATATACAGAGCTCAACCTTCCATAATAATAAAAAAATATATTAACAAGTAGGAGGTAAACCTGCCATGGTAAAAAAAATTAACAGATAAAAAATTAAAAGAGTAGGAAAAGAATATATCAGATGGTGAAGTTTACTTAAAGAAAGAAAGCTTCAATAAATTTATGCTTTAAATCAAGTCCCCGATAACGACGCTAAAAACTTAATACGAATGATATGTTGCATACCCAAGTGCAGATTGTCTCAAGTAATAAATTCTCGGAAGTCCGAGATCGATCTACAGTGAATTGATGAAGAAAAATTCTTTGAGGTAAGGAAATGATTTGTGACAACAATAAAGGTGATAAAACTTGTTCACAATTAAAAAGGATTTGTCTGGGCTAGGAGATCTACTCTTGGTATATAATAGGTCAAGATTATTTTTTTATAACTCAATTAGAATCTACGCATAACGAAGGTTCCAATCGAAAAATACAACATTCAAAGTTCTTTTAAAGTTATATATGTAGTTATATTATAGTTCCTTTAATTATCCACTAACGCCAACATTTGTAAATGGGTTCAAGCATTTATTGTGCTAATCTTTTGTCTACAACAAATCAAGATCTCCATTTTATAAGGAGGGTTAATAATGCCAACACTTGTAAATGGGTTCAAGCATTCATTGTGTTAATTTATTGTTTACAACAAATCAAGAACTCCATTTTACATGGAGAGTTTCTAAATTGATTGGAAACAAAATACAACACATATAATGATCACTTGATAATATATCATTCATGCACAAGAAAGAGATTAATCTAACCTTATTATATTACTAAAAGCTTCACCCTTTCACCCAAGCAAAATGAGAATTAGTTACTCATAAACAAGAAGAAAGAGAAAGAGAAGAAGAAGATGATGATGATGATGATGATGAAGATAATTTCTATTTAGAACAAAAGAAAACTACAACAAGAGAAACAAATAACACAAGAACAATATCTTGATCTCTAAACCAAGATGCCTTTAATGAGCAACTAATGTAGCTTTTTATAGAGCATGAAAATACAAAATGAAAATAGAATTGTTTAATGAGTAGGTAGATGAGTGAAAAATAATAATATAGTTGTTTAATGAGTGGTTGGATGAGTGGGTGGATGAGTGAAAAATGACAATAGAGTTGTTTAATGAGTAGATGGATGATGGGTGGTTGAGTAGAAGATGAAAATGGAGTTATTTAATGAGTCGATGGATGATGGGTGGTTGAGTGGAAGATGACAATAGAGTTGTTTAATTAGTGGATGGATGATGGGTGGTTGAGTGAAAGATGATGGAAAACTATTGTCATGCTTGTCTTTCCACTTGCACCAAACAATTAAACTGTCTTCACATGACTATAACTCTGTCATAACGTCATCATCTTGAAAAGTGGTCTTTATAAGAGTTGAAGGGTTTTGCCTTAGCTTTCCAATGCCATAATTTTAGTCCAATCCAACTCCTACAGCCCAACTTATGGCCCAATTTGTGCACATTGTTCAGGTTCCAGTAACAACACCTGTGTTCTGACTTCTAATGCTAATCTGACCTACTAAACATCTGAATCTACTCTTGTGTTCTTCATAAAACTTGTATATTTGACTCTTAGCTTTCATTTGGCCTTAGTTTGGTGTCAATTTAACTCCTATAGCTTAAGAAATGGCTGATGAGTGTGTTAAGTCAAACTGTCAAGATCAACATTCTGGCTCTTGCTTCCATTTCAATTTAAATTATCCAAACGTATGAATCTCTTGAGGTCTCATGAAAGTTGTAGAGAGTTGTATTAGCTTTCCTACAAGACCAGAATCACATCAATCAAATATTTATAACTCAGATTATAGCAATTTACTGAACGTTGCCAAATAGACAAATTAAAGTCAATTCATACAATAATTCCTTCAATAATCCAATTAAGCTTAATATTATAAAATGTGACAAAGCTAACTTAATTAAGCCCAATTGAACCTTAAGAAGCTAAGTGAAAGGATTATTCAATGAATAAAATTTATTGCATCAACCTGGGTGGCACTCAAGTATATAGATTCAGAGTATTTTAAAACAATTGAAGATTCTGATAAGAAGATAAGAGATTTATCGAAACAATTTAAAACAACATGGTTCATGGACAACTAATCCATATTAATTCCACAAAGAGGTAAACAAATAAGATTGACATTAAAAGTCCTATATTTTACAATCCAAATTTGCATGTTAGGTTATTACTGGCTTTCCTGCTGGTGCAGACATAGATATATCATAGGGAAGTATTGACATAGGCAGGTTCAATTTCTTCACACATTTAATAGAAATAAAGGAGTGTGAGGCTCCTAAATCATATTGTGTAGTTAAGTAATCATTACCAATTAAGCACTTACCTTGTATCAGATCAGGAGATTGAGTTGTATCTTCTCCACTTAGAGTAAACACTTTCCCCTTAGTCTGTGGTTTGGGGTTAGGTTTCATTCCTTCCTTTTAATTACATTCCTGGTACTTGTGCCTCGAATTTCCACAACCATAGCATACATCTATTCCCAGCAAACATGGCCTAGTACCATAATTCCTTCCACACTTAACATAAGTTGGTCCTTTGGGTTCTATCTAAGCTTGTTTCCCTTTTTCCTGGTTGTACTTGGGTCTGAATAGACCTCGTTGGTGTCTGTCATCTAGTCTCTTACTTTTTTAGGAACTTTGACCACTCACTATAAATGGCCCTTGAACACCATACCCTTATATGATTCTACACTTATTCACTAGGGGTAGGAAAATCCCTAATCTCCAAAAGACCTACTACTCTTAGCAAGTCCTCTATCAGTCCTACCTCAAACTTGATACACTTCCATTGGTCATCAGGGTTATATCTAAAGTAAGAAGAAAACTTAGACAGTCCTTCAAACTTAACTACATACTAGCCCAGGATAGCTACCGAGGCTACTAAATTAGATGAGATTTATTAACCGATTCACTAAGCACTTATAGTATATGGTGCAACCAAGTCGAGCCCTAGGATCATTGCAGTTAATCAATTATATTAAGGAGTTAGCAATGGAGGGGGGGTTTAGTTGCAGGAGTAATTAAACAAAGCAATTAAAAGACTATAAACAAGGTTAAGTAAATAACTATTCTAAGGGAATCAACAACTCTTGAGTTTAATCCATCATTGACCACTAAGGATTCATTCATTGGCTAACCAAATTCTTGGTTTTAGTTCACATTAAGAAACCTTAAGATGACCCATAAATTCTCTACTAGATAAGCATCTAGCATTTGGTTAATTAAAGTCAGATGAGGTTAGCAACCATCCAACCCTAAACCAACTTAAAACTCACAATTCAATCAAGTTAGACAATTCATCAAACACCTTTGATGCATTATCTAGTCTTTATGAAATCCTCATCCAACATGAACTCTCTACTAGGTAAGCACCTAGGAGTTGGTCAATCAATGAAAAATGGATGAAGCATCCATTTAACCTTAAATCAACCCAATTTTCCAAAGTTTATGTGAGCTAGACAATCCATCAAACACCTTTGATGCATTTTCTAGTTTATGCAATTCCCATTAAACACATGATAGTTATGCAGCCATCATATGAACACTAAGACCAAGTTAAGCACTAAACCAAGGAGTAGAGAGGAGAGGAGGGAACAAGAGAGAAGATACAAAAAACTAAAAATGAGAAGTGTCTCTGCATACTAGCCTCAAATCTGGCTCCCAATCCAAAATAACAAACACCAAAAGTGAAAATACAAGTGTACCCCTTGCTTAGGACATTTCCTCTTCTAATTAGATTTAATTGGACACCTAATTTGCAAGATTTGGACACCTAATGAAGGAGTTATGGCCAAAACACGATTAACAGCACCTGGATCCTATCATCTCCCTTCAGACGTTACAAACCCTATCAAAAAGTAACCATTTTGATATATAGTCTTCATAAAAGTTAATGGTTTTGTCTCAGCTTTCCAATGGAATCAGTTTCAGCCTATTCTGACTCCTACAGCCCAAGATACGACCTAATATTTGCACATTATTTAGGTTCCAATGACAGCATCTCTATTCTGACTTTCAGGGCTAATAAGACACACTAGACATCTGAATCAGCTCTGAAGCTCTTCATCAAAGTTTTAGAGATTTCTCTCAGCTTTCCTACAAGGTATAGTTCATAAATTTTAGATGTATATAATTCAAGTTATACCCAAAGTGTAAAATTACCACAATGCTGAAAAATACAATTAAGCCCAATTTGAATTCAAACTTATAAAAAAATGGCCAAAACCATTCAATTATGCACATAAGAAGTCTAAAATGCTGAATATGAGAGTTAACTAATATATAAAATTGTGTATATCAAATTTTTCCATAATTAGCCTTTTGCATTCCCTGGCAATAGTAGAAATCCACTATTAGGGGATAAAGGAAAAACAATACAAACTTGAAAGTTAAAAACTCAAGAACAACTCACTTTCCAATGATGTTCAAGAATGCAAAAGGAGAACAACAAAAAATTCAAGGAATTAAAACATTCATGAAGTAACATTTCTTTACATCTCAAACTAACAAGCATAGTAACTTCATTTGAAAAGCATAAATCAAGAATGATAGAACCTCACAAAATTTACTATCAATCTCTCAGGAGTTTAGAAGGTGAGTGTTTCACTCAATTCAACTCATGAAAATATGCACTACCATAAGCACACTTATCTTCTACTTCTCTACTATTCAAAACATATGCACACACAAATCAAGAGGATTTTATTCAAGGTTATAATGAGGTTAAGGTAAAGGAGGGGAATAATATGGATATGACAAGTTGAAGACTAAAAAGAATAAAAGAGCATTACAGTTGAGTCCAAATAACCAGCATGAACTCTACGTAATGCAAATTCCCTTTACATAATTTTTTTTCTTTTGCCTTATTGACTTTTCTTTACACAATTTTTTTTCAATTGGCCACTCTTTCCTTTTTTACCAACATTTTTGCATACCAATTAGCACACCCCCACACTTGTTCAAAAATTCATCCAATAATAATGCCAATGCTCTCTTATTCCCTAAGGTTGGGTAAGAACATTATTTTTCATTTAAGGTATGTAATGAGCTAAAAATAAGGAATGATCAAATAAGCTCAAAGGGATTTATCAAGGGAAAATATGCAAGGTTGACTATTTGGCTAAAGTGGCTAATTCAAGAAGGATGCCTCAATCATATTCATGTGTGCATATGAAAATGTAGCCTAAAAAAGAATTAAAGAAAGTCCTAGAGTAACAAATTCCATGAGGGCAAATCACACAAGAAAGAATAGAATGGTACAAATGTTTAACCCATTCATTAAAAGGCTCAAAGTCTCACAAGGTATGTTTCTATCAAACTTACTCTACTAATTCAATTTCATGATCGAACTAGTTATTCTCAAGATGAGAGACAATTTATTCACTTATGTTATCTCAATTTATACATGCTCATAACTTTCACAAACTCAAAGTTTCATTGGAAAGCAATAAAAAGCACACTTTGTTATGATTTTTTTTCTTTTAAAAACAGAAAAATAAAATTTAGAACAAAATTTAAAACAGTTTAAAACAAAAAAATAGAAATAGAAAACTAAAACAGTAACAGTAACAATAACAAAAAATAGAAAATAGAAACAACAGAAAATAGTAAAAACAAAGCAACAAGAAAAAAACATAATAGAAACAATAGAATTACCAACTTAAAAATAGGAAATCAATAAACAACAAATATCAAACATAAATAGTAAAATAACAGAACAAAACAGAAATGTAAATTCCTTCCCCTCACTTAAATTTTACATTGTCCTCAATGTAAATCTCAAAGATAATTAAATCATTAATATCATTAATAAATCTAGGACAAGTAAAATAAAAGAGAAAGAGATGAAACATTGTAATATCCTCTCCAACCAATTAGTCTTAATCAGGGTTATAGGACTTCAATAACTCTTGTAAGAGTTACTTGTTAGCTTTATTAACCTTTTTAAGTTAGTTGGATTATTTTGCTATAACACTGAGTGTAGAAAGTAGCCCAGAAAGTAGCATAAACTGCTTAAGGTGATGGAAATAAATATGGAGGATTTATTTCAAGGTCACAAGTAAATAGAAAAGTGATGTGATTAATTTTGGAGAATTAACTGAGATAGTTTAGTATTTTTAGTAACAGTGAGTAAATGTTTAAAGATCAAATAAAATAGGCAAATATTTTGATAAATTATGAGGATTTGAGAAGATATCAAGTAAAGAATGTAGAATTTTCTAGTAATGAGAACAAATCAAGGTAGATACATGTAAGCTCATTAGCTTATTTCCTTAGGTTTAATGTAACTTAAGGAAAAAAAATAAAATTTCAGTGATAGTTTTAGGTGCGTGAAAGAATATGAAGAGATGGAAATATGATTGAGATGAATCTTCTTATTTTTTATAATGCCTATGGAAGTTAGGAAACTATGATTGGTTAGATAAAAATATTCCTAAGAGATATAAAGTTTCTAGCTAAATATATAGTCCATCCTTATCCCTCCATCGTTCTTATCTCTCTTCTTTGACTTTTCCACTCATTTTCTCTTATCTCTCACGATGGAACTAGCAGAAAGGAAGAGAAAAGGAAAAAAAAAAAAAGGAAAGAAGGGAAAGATGAAGGAGGAGGAAGAGGAGCAAGAACCAAGGAAAGGCAAGAAGACCAAGTTCAAGCATCAACCTTAGAGACTTGAGGCAAGGGGTGTTTGATTTTCTAGTTCAATCCTTTTCTACACTTTCTTGTACATGGAGTATGCTTAATTAGTTAGAAAATGTGTTTTGAGGTATTTCTCAAGGATTTCAGTTGGATGAACTTATTAGAAACATGAGATATGATTTGTATTGAGTTAATACATGTATGGTTATGCCTTAGAGCATGCGAGCATCTGTAGAACTCCATTAACATATGTTTGAGCAAAATGAGTTTTTGGATGAAAATTTAGCATACTTATTATTGTATCACTAGTTGAGTGATTTGAGAATGCATATGAGAGTTTTAATATGTTTAGAGACCTTGTGTGAGGTTAAAAACCATCTAAGACTTGTGTTTGGAAGTCAAGGATTAGTTAGAAACTCAAAGGAATAGAGCATCTGAGTTTGGTGTTAGGCGCAAAAAGGGAGTGCTTAAACGCCTAAGTCCAGAAAGCAAAAACATGATGGGCATTTAAGCACTCAAGAGTGGAGTGCCTAAGCACCCAAGACCAAAGAAGAAAATGGGTTGAGTGCCTAAGCACTCAAGAAGTGAGCGCCTAAACGCGCTAGTTCAAAAAGTTCAGGAGCTGAGCGATTAAGCGCTCAGAAGCTGGGCGCTCATTGATAGAAGAAACATGGGAAGTTTGTTGTCATGGAACGCCTAAGCGCAGAGAAAGTGAGTGCTTGAGTGCTCATATACAGAACTTTCTAGGCTTTTTATGTTGAGGAATTGGAGTTCCTTACTTGTAGAGATCATTTATGCATGCTTTTTAGTGTGAGTTGATTGCCCTTCTGCATATAATGTTATTCTGGGCCGCCCCTCACTCAACACCTTTGGGGCCATGATTTCCACACCCCACTTGGCTATGAAGTTTCAGGACCACTAGGACAGAGTCATGAAAGCTAAATGAGATTGAGTCATGGCGAGGAAGTGCTACAACGAGAGCCTAAAGATCACTAAAAGACCTCAAACTGTGGATCGACATAGCAATTCTACTCTGGTCACTATGGACTTCATCAACGTCCTTTTAACCAAGTTGGACGTGCCTAAAGAGATCCACAGTACACGTCCCCAACCTGATGGAGAGCTTCAACTCCTTCAACTTAGTGCTAAGCTAGATCAAGTAACCAAGATTGGGGGAAAACTCAATTAGGAGGAAAAAGTTGGTTATCCAAGTTCTTGCTAAAAAATAAGGATCTATTCTCCTGGACGTCAGTAGACATGCCAGGCCTAGACCCAGACTTCATCTGCCATTAACTTTCCATTAAAGCTTATGCAAAATCGGTGAGCGTAAAAGGAAGGTGGGCCTGAAAAGGCAAGAGGTAATCCAAAAACAAGTGAAGGAGCTCCTAGACGCCAAGTTCATCAGAGAAGTCTTATATACCACATGACTTTTTAACGTGGACTTAATCAAGAAAGCCATTGGGAAATGGCGCATGTGCGTTAATTACACCAATTTCAATAAGGAGTGTCTAAAAGACCCCTACCCACTTCCCAACATTAACAAGATGGTGGATAATTCATCAGGTTTTAGGCTACTCTCCTTCCTGGATGCCTATTTCAGATACAACTAGATCCCCATGAACCCAGAAGATGAAGACAAGACTACTTTCATAATTGAGAGAGGGAGTTACTGTTACCGGGTTATGCCATTTGGGCTCAAAAATGCAAGAGCAACTTATCAGCATATGATGAGCAAGGTCTTTGAGGGATAAATTGGTAAAATACTGGAAGTATACATTAATAATATGATAGTCAATATAGCTAACACTGGTGACCATATTAAAGACTTGGATGAGGTATTCGCCGAGGTTTAGAAGCACAACATGTGATTGAATCTAGATAAATGCGCCTTTGGAGTACAGACTAGCAAATTTCTAGCAAATTTCTTTGAAACCTCAAAGAAAAAGGTTGAGGGTTTTGAAGTTCTTATCAAGGCTTCCTTACCGACAAACCGCAAGGTATTGAGCCTTTAATCAAAGACAGAAAGGGTTTCTATGCACCCCATTTTCCCTATAAGATGTGCCTAAAGAGAGAACAAATTTACCGACAAACCGAGGTATTGAGGCCAACCCAGAGAAATATTGAGCCATGCTCGACATGCGCAGTCCCCATTCCATTAAGGAAGTGCAACAGCTCACAAGATGGATCGTGGCCCTCACACATTTCCTAGCCAGGGCCGCTCAAAAATCTCTTCCCATCTTCAAAACTTTGAAGAAGGGGAAGAACTTTGAGTGGACCTCGGAGTGCGAAGCTACCTTCTAAGAGATGAAGAGGATATTATCTACACCACCCATCCTGATGAGACCAGACCTTGGTGAGACACTCTACACTTACCTCTCTATCAGCAATGAAGCAATCATCTCAGTTTTGGTAAGGGAGACAAATAAGGGTCAGAGGCCTAAAGTCCTGCAAGGCCCCGAGATCTGTTAACAAAAAATTGAGAAGCTAACTCTAGCATTGGTAATCACTGCAAGAAGGCTAAGACAATACTTCCAATGTCACCCTATAGTTGTGAGAACTGACTAACCCATTAGGCAAGTACTACACAAACCAGATCTCATGAGGAGAATGATTGCCTGGTTAGTAGAACATTCCGAGTTCAGAATCGCTTATGAGCCAAGGCCAACTATAAAAGCTCAGGTATTATCCGACTTTTTGGTTGAGCTCACACTAGACTTTGACCATCCTAGAGCATATTCTTGAACTATCTATGTCAATGAATCTTTGAATCCCAAAGGGAGTGGTGCCAGGGTCATGTTAGAAAATGAAGCCGGCCTCGTGCTAGAACACTCAATAAGGTTCGAGTTTCCTACCTCAAACAACCAAGCAAATACGAGGCATGTATATTAAGCATTAATATGGTGAAAGAAATGGGACTTACAAACATAATTCGATGCAGTGACTCCCAACTAGCGACCTCTCAAATTCGAGGGGAATATCAGGGTAAGAAACCTTTGTTGCAAAAGTACTTAGCCAGGGTCAAAAAGCTGATGGAGAGTTTTGACAGTGTTAAGGTGGAGTACATTCTAAGATAACAAAATTCTAGAGCTGACATCCTATCAAAATTCTCTAATACTTGAACAATTCCCATATGTGATCAAGCATAAGAAGGTAGGTAAGGCCAACATAGTGAGCCCCGACAATAACATGGTCGACTTTAGACATGTGATCCAGATATCTTACCTTCTCCCAGCATCACAGACAATGAAGTCCTTCTTTTAGAAGATGGGAAAACTTGGATGACACCCTTATTAGCCTGCCTCTATAGTGGCTCACTACCTGAGGATCAGAAAGAAGCCCTAAAGATAGTACGAACAGCGGCCTGGTACACTATTTATAACAACTGGTTGTATCATCGTGGTTTCTCTTCCCCCCTCTTCAAGTGTCTTGACCCAAAAGAGGTAGAATATGTCTTGGGCGAGATTCACGAAGGAAGCTTAGGGCACCATCTCGAGGGCAAGTATTTTGCATGAAAGGCATTAAGTGTTAATCCATAAGCGCACGGGTCAACAAGTAATATATGAGAGTTAGAGTATCGTGTCCCAAGGGATTGACAACTAGAGAAATGTTAAACTTAACCAATATCCACAAAATCTTATCCAAGCAAACGAAATGTGAGAGAGGTTTGTAATTAAAATAACAACTTAAAAGAATTAAAACAAGAGAGCACCAAACGCTAAATTCACAAGAGAAAGATGAGAAAGATAAAGGCCTAGGAGTCCCTATTCACTTGCTACTTTAATGAATAACTTGCAATTCACAAGCATCTAACAATGAATTGGTTTTGTTAGCTAAAACAAGCAATAGATAAAAGCCTGTCTAGGACAATTACCTATGTGAAACTTAGTTAATTCACTATGTGTCCATGTGAGTTAGCATAAGAATCACTCATTGAGACCAATTATCAAACACTTGCTATGCATGACTAATGGGTATGTGTCTATCCCATTAGCTAATTAACACACTCAACCTAAAATAATGTACTTGAACATACATTAACCATACCATATCCATATTCACAACACCCTATTTCTAGTTCAATTGGAATATTAAAATCATGCAATTGATGGCCAATCAATAACAAGCATTAAGCATAGATATGGAACAACAAAACCAATTTCATTGAAAGAATACTAAACCAATTTACAAGATATTCAAATTCATAGCAAGATCCTAGAGAGCCCCTAGAATAGAATTTAGTTACACATCATGAAAGAGAAAACTAATGGAGTCATGAAACTCATCAAATTACAAATCAAGAGAGAAAAGGGGAATAATGAATAAGAATGATGAGTATCCAATGCTTGATCTTCCTCCTTGATCTTGATTCTTCACTTGAATCACTTCAATATTCCAAGGTATTCTCCTCCTCACCCTTTCTTTATGAAGTTCGTGCTTAGTGTCAATCCAGAATCCCCTTCCAATCCCCAAAATCAGATATTAAAAAGTAATTTTCGTGTATCACGATTTTTCCCACGCCTAGGCTTGGCTTTTCCATGCCTAGGCATGGTTATGAAGCACATGGTGTCAGGTGCTGGTCACGCCTAGGCGTGACTTTTACATGACTAGGCGTGGACCTTTCTGCCTGGGAATCCTGAAATACTGCAAGGGCCACGCCTAGGCGTGGGTTGGCTGCCCTTGCTTCTCTCTTGCATCCTTCTTCATTTTAGCTCTTCTTTGCTTCTTTATCCCTTCCAAGGTCTTCCCATCTTGAATACCTGTATCAAGACAATGCCAAAGTCTATCTGATCATGATCAATCCAAATTATTTAAATAAATTCCTTAAAGATTCAATTCTCAATTATAAGCTTAAATCATCAAAGTCCTAGTTGAATTGATCATTTGGCCTATAAAACTTAAGGATAGCATGCTCATATACATTCAAATTCAAGTGAAATAACTTCATTTTCAGAAGTTATCACACCCCCAAACCTAGAGATTTGCTAATCCTCGAGCAAACTAAACCAAGCAAGAGAAGAAGGAATACACACCAATACAAAGAACAGAAAACATAGGGCAAATTGAATTAGAGCATATCCAACTTCCAATCATCATTCATTCCCTCAGAAATCACATCTCAACCTCACACAAGGTTCACGCATACAACAAATTTCCCAATTATCGTGATTACCCTTGAATGCAAATTTTTTGCACATGAAGAACAAGCTGGATGAATTTATAAAATACACATGCACTCTCATAAAAATGTCTTTCATCCCTATCTCCACTAATGTAGGCAACACATGATCAAGAATCATAAGGGTCTTTTAAGCTTGTAATGTGAGGCTAAGGGTAATGGCTAAGAAGGAAGGGGAAGGATTTAAAATAAAATATCAAACACACAATCACACATTTTCATTGAATTAAGCCAATCCTGCAATATATACAAAAAGATCCACTATGAAAAATTAACTCTCTTTATTCCATTTTTTTATGTACACATTCTTTTTCTTTGCAAAAGAGGTTGCCTTTTGTACAGCTCACACATTTTTATTTTTCTTTTTTTTAATTTATTTATACTTTTTTTTTTTTTTTCTCTTTTTTTTACTTACTTTTTTATTTTGATTTTTAACAAGAGTTTGTTCCAAAAAGATCCTGATTTTCTATTACTATGCAAAAATTGATTTGGCTCAACTCAACAAAAATATTTGATCATGCATTCAACAAGGGATATGTAATCAAGGGTAAAATGATTTTTCACATGCAGGGGTAACAGGGTGGGAAAATGAGGTTTGAAGAAGGAAAAAATAGGCCGCACACACGCACACTAAGCTTCAAAGGGGGTACTAGGTAACTCATTCAATCAATATTGGCTTGAAAGGCCCAATCGGTCCAAAGAATTGCCCTAGTCATTTCCTTGAAAACACATCACCTAGGATTTCGCCTTGAAAGGGAATCAGACAAGCTTCTAAGATGCAGATTGACTATACACATGCCTTTTATAAATTTTCTCCAATCATGCATTTCATTTATATTCCAAGATCTACCACACATGCGACAGGGAAATACACTCATACACAAATATAACAAAAAGTGTAAGGACAACATTTAAATTTTTTACATGTGATTTCCCAAGCAATGAGGCATATCTGTGATCCACACAATCATCGGATAATCAAATCAAAATTCCAACATGCAAAAGTTTAACTTGCCTCTCAACACACTCATCAATTTAGCACATATTTTCAGGCAGCTCAATAATCCTAATCAAGCTCACTTAGATCTGCAAATTGAAAATTAACTAAGATTTAAAGCTTCAACAAAATGAATTGTTCTAACTTCAATGCAAAAGCAAAGGAATGAAACGGAAGTCCATATATATCATTAAAAACTGATTCAGCAAGTAACAAAAAATAATAATAATTCCCCCCCAAACCTAAGTCATGCAGTGTCCCACAGTATACAAAAGAAGGAAAGTATCTAATAAGTACATATAGTGAACTAAAAGTAAAGATAGAAAAACAAAGCAGAAAAGAGCATGAAAGCAATAGGCCCTGGTGCCTCAAGGTAAATCGGCCTCATCAGACAAGTCAGCATCCTCATCAGTGCCCATCTCAGTATCATCAACAGGTGGTGGAGGTGAAGCTGAAACTGGTGGAGCAGCAACTGGTGGCAATACTGGAAAGTCATCCATTGGGCGTCCCTGACCCAAAGCTAACCAGTGGATGCTCTGATAGATAGTAGCCAACATCGCTTGCTGCTGATCCAGGCACTGATCAACTGAAGCCGCCCAAGCAGCATCAAACACTGGGGTAGGTGGTGGGATAGGTGCAGGGGTATGCTCAGGAGCCGGTGCAGGGGCAAGTGCTGGAGCTGCAACTGGAGGCTGGGCTGGACTATGCTTGCGCTTTTCTTGGGCAGTCATGATAGTGTGCACTGTCCTCTCCATCATGGGAGTCTTTAACTTAACTCGGACTTCAGTGTTTTTCCAAGCCACCTTCGCTTGTGCACATAGCTGACATATAAGGAAAGGAAAAAATAATGATTTGAGCTTTGAGGTGATGCACAACCGAATTTGATCATAAAGTATTTGAGCAGTGTCCACTTATAGAAGATTATGGATCACATAAAGCATGTACGCACGCTCGGGATAGATTTCTGACCTATGCTCAATGGGGAGCAAACAGGAACACACGAAGTGATTCCAAGGGCGCAGCTCACGTTGCAAACTTTCTTGCTTGATAAATCTGATTGAAGTATCATTGTTCCTTTGAACCTGAATAAGAAAGGCAGAGTCACAGATATTGTCCATCACAGTGCTAAAGGGGATGCCCCCTTGCTCCTCAGGTAACTGCAACTCATGGTACGAACACACTAGTGGAGGGGGGGCCAAGGTCCATGACTTGCCGGATACACTCAACTGAGTAATCAACTGTCTATCTTCTAACTCTAGCAGTTGTAGAAGATCGTTGCTCAGCTTGGGCATTGGCATAGAACTCTTTACCCACTGTAGCTATTAGTTCGTCAGTGGAATGTTCAGCAAAAGTTGGCTAATGGAACATAGCTGTGGCGCGTGATATGGCCGGATAATGCACCACATTCAAGTCATGGAACCCCCTTTCTGGTATGATGTTTTTCTTCCTCAAGTGTTTCCAAAAATGGTCAAAGGCTTTCTGATAAATGAAAGTAGTTAGGTCATACATGCAAATCGCCTCACTGTCATCATCCTAACTTGGCCCACTGTCAACATATTTTCTTTAATGCTTTGACATGGTTGGTAAAAACCTGAAAAGAAGATGGTGCTAGTTAGTATCATTAAAACAGATAATGAAAAATGCTTCCAACTAAATCATTCAAACTAAATGAGAAGAAAATTTAATGCAATCATGCAACAGAGTCATAATGAGAAGCATTGAGAATGAAGCTTATTCTAGTAGAAAACTCAAATCAAGGCCACCCCCAAACTTAGCTAGAAAATAGTATGCCTTAGTAAGCAACCAAATACCAGAGAAAACAAGTCATGAGGAAACAAAATAGCAATTCAAACATACACAGGTTCAAATAGAACAAGTATGATACCAGTAAGCCTCAGTTATTATGCCCATTAAAACCCCCAAACCTACTTATGGTTCATTTAAAGCCTAGCCAAATCACAGCACAATCAATGCACAACTCAATCAGTTCACAACCATCCTAACCAATTAACACAGGTTAACCAAAATAATCCAGTTTAATCAGAACACGTCATAATCAAAGCAAGCAAACGTGTAAATATAGAGAAATGGAGAGAAAAGAATACTAACCTTGGACGAAGCACAAATTCAAATAGGCACCCAAAAGACCACTGACCAGAGCAAAAAAAAAATACAAATTGAAATGGAGGAAGATAAGGGGTGGTAGATGAATTGACAAACTTGTAAGGAGGGATTGTGGAGGAGGGAGTGGTTGGGTTTTGGTGGCAGCGGGTATGGAGTGATGGCTACGGGTTGGGTGTGGTATGGTAGAGAGGCCGTGTGGTGGGGTTTGTGGAATAAAGAAGAAAAAGTGAGAAAGATGAAGAAATGAAGAGAAAGGGAATTAGGTGTGTGTGGGCTCATAAATAGTGAAGCTCGTGAATGAAGAAGAAAATATGGGTGAAGGAAAAATGGTGAAGAAAAAAGAGAAGGAATTAGTTGGGTTTTGATGATAGTGTGGAGTTCGTAGAGGAGAAGAAAATATGGGTGAGGGGGTTAGAGAAGGAGATTGTAAGGAAAAAGAAAGAGAGGAAAGGATTGATGAGGGAGAAATGGTGTCTGTGGAAGAAGAGAGAATGGGGGGGGAATTTTGGATTTAGGGATTTAGTGCTGTCACTAGGAAAACTTGAAAAACTCTTGGATTGTTGATGGTGTCACTAGGAAAACCCCCTTGAGGCCTATTACTTAAGGCTTGGGCAAGTTAGCTAACTTAAGTATCAAGATTCCTCAAGAAAGCCGCTTGACTTTGCATCAAAGCATCATAGGAAGCAAGCCTTGAGTCAGTCTTAGTCATATACTCTTGTTGGCTAGTCATGAACTGAGCAAACATCTTCTCCAAATTAGAAGTTGAAGTTAAACCTTGGGATTGAGGGGAGCTCTATTGTTAGAAACCTAAAGGAGCACGGGGGGCTTCTCTAGTCTGATAAGAAGAGGAAGAAGGACCTTGAACTTTTCCACCCCATAAGAGATTAGGATGGTTCTTCCAACTAGGATTATAAGTATTACCCAAAACATTGTTGTGAATTGGCTGACGGAATTGATTTACATATTGTACACTTTCCAGGCTAGTTGTATAATTAGCAGTTGAATGAAGGTCCCCACAATGATCACAAATTTTGGCTGAGTTACTGGCTCCACTTGCTACAGAATTGACTCCCATGGTGTCCAACTTCTTAAAAAGAGCTGTCACTTGAGCTGTAAGCGATGTAAGAGCATCAACTTCATGAATACCTACTGCTAATCTCTTGGGAGTAACTCTCTTAACTGGCCACTGTTAATTGTTGTTAGCCATCTCCTCCAAAAGGTTGTAGGCTGTATCCACAGTCTTGCTCATGAGAGCCCCTCCAGCTGCTGCATCAATTATAGATCGAGTGGAGGTTGTCAAGCTATTGTAGAAAGTATGAACCAATATCCATTTTACTATGCCATGGTAGGGGCACTTCCTTAGTAACTATTTAAATCGCTCCCATGCTTCATATAAGGTCTCTCCTTCAAACTACCTAAAGGACAAAATGTCATTCTTGTACTTCATTGCCTTCATGGGAGGAAAGAATCGGTCCAAAAACTTCTGAGCTAGCTCTTCTCAAGTAGTGATAGAATGTTCAAGTAATTATTGAAGCTATGCCCTAGCCCTATCTCTCAAGAAGAAAGAGAAAAGCCTCAATCGAGCTGCATCATCAGTCATTCCTTGGTGCTTGAAAGTATCACAAATCTCCAGAAAGTTGGCTAGATGAGCATTGGGATCTTCATGGGGAAGATCCACAAATTGAAAATTATTTTGAACCATCTAGTTAATAGCAGGCTTGATCTCAAAAGTCTGTGCCTGTACAGCTGGCCTTCTAATGCTAGATCGAATGTCCCTAGCATTTGGAGTGGCATACTCCCTCAAGAGTCTTTTAGTATTCACTTCTTCCGCCTCTCTGATTCACTGTCCAAATTTAGTGTTTGCCCTTGCACTCGTTGTTCTCTTAGCAATATACGAAAGGTCTTCTCGATCTCAGGATCGTAAGGAAATCAAGATACACTTTGAGTCCTTCGCATACAAGAGCTAAGTACCTGAAAAACAAAACAAACAAATAAAACTTGAAATAAGAGTTATGAATTGAATAAAGAAATAACACAAAATCTAAATTCAATCACTAGCAATGGCACCAAAAACTTGTTTGTGTGTAATCCACAAGCGCACGAGTCAACAAGTAATATATGAGAGTTATAGTATCGTGTCCCAAGGGATTAACAATTAGAGAAATGCTAAACTTAACCAATATCCACAAAATCTTATCCAAGCAAACGAAATGTGAGAGAGGTTTGTAATTAAAATAACAACTTAAAAGAATTAAAACAAGAGAGCACCAAACGCTAAATTCACAAGAGAAAAATGAGAATGATAAAGGCCTAGGAATCCCTATTCACTTGCTACTTCAATGAATAACTTGCAATTCACAAGCATCTAACTATGAGTTGGTTTTGTTAGCTAAAACAAGCAATAAATAAAAGCCTATGTCTAGGACAAATACCCATGTGAAACTTAGTTAATCCACTATGTGTCCATGTGAGTTAGCATAAGGATCAGTCATTGAGACTAATTATCAAATACTTGCTATGCATGACTAATGGGTATGTGTCTATCCCATTAGCTAATCAACACACTCAACCCAAAAGAATGTACTTGAACATACATCAACCATACCATATTCATATTCACAACACCCTATTTCTAGTTCAATTGGAATACTAAAATCATGCAATTGATGGCCAATCAATAACAAGCATTAAGCATAGATATGGAAGAACAAAACCAATTTCATTGAAAGAATACTCAACCAGTTTACAAGATATTCAAATTGATAGCAAGATCCTAGAGAGCCCCTAGATTAGGATTTAGTTACACATCATGAAAAAAGAGAAAACTAATGGAGTTATGAAACTCATCAAATTACAAATCAAGAGAGAATAGGGAAAGAATGAACAAGAATGATGAGTATCCAATGCTTGATCTTCCTCCTTGATCTTGATTCTTCACTTAAATCTCTTCAATCTTCCAAGGTATTCTCCTCTACTCCATTTCTCTATGAAGTTCATGCTTAGTGTCAATCTAGATTCCCCTTCCAATCCCCAAAATCAGATATTAAAAGGTAATTTTCGTGGATCATGATTTTTCCCAAGCCTAGGCTTGGCTTTTCCAAGCCTAGGCATGGTTATGAAGCACATGGTGTCAGGTGCTAGTCACGCCTAGGCTTGACTTTTACACACCTAGGCGTGGACCTCTCTGCCTGGGAATCCTGAAATACTGCAAGGGCCACGCCTAGGCTTGAGTTTGCCACACCTAGGCATGGGTTGGCTGCCCTTGCTTCTCTCTTGCACCCTTCTTCATTTTAGCTCTTCTTTGCTTCTTTATCCCTTCCAAGGTCTTCCCATCTTGAATACTTGCATCAAGACAATACCAAAGTCCATCTAATCATGATCAATCCAAATTATTTAAATAAAATCCTCAAAGATTCAATTCTCAATTACAAGCTTAAATCATTAAAGTCCTACATGAATTGATCATTTGGCCTATAAAACTTAAGGATAATATACTCATATACATTCAAATTCAAGTGAAATAACTTCATTGCCAGAAGTTATCACACCCCTAAACCTAAAGATTTGCTAGTCCTCGAGCAAACTAAACCAAGCAAGGGAAGAAGAAATACACTCCAATACAAAGAACAGAAAACATGGGGCAAATTGAACTAGAGCATATCCAGCTTCCAATCATCATTCATACCCTCAGAAATCACATCTTAACTCACATAAGGTTCAGACATGCAACAAATTTCCCAATTATCATGATTACCCTTGAATGCAATTTTTTTGCACATGAATGAATAATTTCCCCAATTCATGCGTTTAAGATCCTTTCCTAATCATGAAGAATAAGCTGGATGAATTTATAAAATACACATGCACTCTCTTAAGAATGTCTTTCATCCTTATCTCCACTAATGTAGGCAACACATGATCAAGAATCATAAAGGTCTTTTAAGCTTGTAATGTGAGGCTAAGGGTAATAGCTAAGAAGGAAAGGGAAGGATTTAAAATCAAATATCAAACACACAATCACACACTTCTATTGAATCTAGCCAATCATGTAATATGTACTCAAAGATCCACTATGAAAAATCAACTCTCTTTATTCCATTTTTTTTTATGTACACATTCTTTTTCTTTGCAAAAGAGGCTGCCTTTTGTATAGCTCACATTTTTATTTTTCTTTTTTTATTTATTTATACTTTTTTTCTTTTTTTATTTCTCTTTTTTTACTTACTTTTTTTTATTTTGATTTTTAATAAGAGTTTGTTCCAAAAATATCCTAATTTTCTATTACCATGCAAAAATTGATTTGGCTCAACTCAACAAAAATGCCTGATCATGCATTGAACAAGGGACATGTAATTAAGGGTAAAAGGATTTTTCACATGCAGGGGTAATAGGGTGAAAAAATGAGGTTTAAAGAAGGAAAAAATAGGCCGCACACATGCACACTAGGCTTCAAAGGGGGTACTAGGTAACTCATTCAGTCAAGGTTAGCTTGAAAGGCCCAATCGATCCAAAGAATTGTCCTAGTCATTTCCTTGAAAACACATCACCTAAGATTTCGCCTTGAAAGGGAATTAGATAAGCTTCTAAGATGCAGATTGACTATGCACATGCCTTTTATAAATTTTCTTTAATCATACATTTCATTTATATTCCAAGATCTACCACACATATGATAGGGAAATACACTCATACACAAATATAGCAAAAAGTGTAAGCACAAAATTTGAATTTTTTACATGTGATTTCCCAAGCAATGAGGCATATTTGTGATCCACACAATCATCGGATAGTCAAATCAAAATTCCAGCATGCACAAGTTCAACTTGCCTCTCAACACACTCATCAATTTAGCACATATTTTCAGGCAGCTCACTAATCCTAATCAAGCTCACTTAGATCTGCAAATTGAAAATTAACTAAGATTTAAAGTTTCAACAAAATGAATTATTCTAACTTCAATGCAAAAGCAAAAGAACGAGAGGGAAGTCCATATATATCGTCAAAAATGGATTCAACAAGTAACAGAAAAAAATAATAATTCTCCCCCAAACCTAAGTCATGCAGTGTCCCACTGTATACAAAAGAAGGAAAGTATCCAATAAGTACATACAGTGAACTGAAAGAAAAGACAGAAAAATAAAGCAGAAAAGAGCATGAAAGCAATAGGCCCTGGTTCCTCAAAGTAAATTGGCCTCATCAAACAAGTCAGCATCCTCATCAGCGCCCATCTCAGTATCATCAGTAGGTGGTGGAGGTGAAGCTGAAACTAGTGGAGCAGCAACTGGTGGCAACACTGGAAAGTCATCCATTAGATGTCCCTGACCCAAAGCTAACCAGTGGATGCTCTGATAGATAGTAGCCAGCATCGCTTACTACTGATCCAGGCGCTGATAAACTTAAGCCGCCCAAGAAGCATCAAACACTGGGGTAGGTGGTGGGACAGGTGTTGGGGTAAGCTCGGGAGCTGGTGCAGAGGCAGGTGCTGGAGTTGTAACTGGAGGCTGGGCTGGACCATGCCTGCGCTTTTCCTGGGCAGTCATGATAGTGTGCACTGCCCTCTCCGTCGTGGGAGTCTTTAACTTAACTCAGACTTCAATGTCCTTCCAAGCCACCTTCGCTTGCGCACATAGCTGACATATAAGGAAAGGAAAAAATAATGACTTGAGCTTTGAGGTGATGCACAGCCGGATTTGATCATGAAGTATTTCAGCAGTGTCCACTTGTAGAAGATTATGGATCACATACAGCAAGTAAGCACGCTCGGGATAGATTTCTGACTTATGCTCAGTGGGGAGCAAACAGGAACACACGAAGTTATTCCAAGGGCGCAGCTCACGGTGCAAACTTTCCTGCTTGATAAATCTGATTGAAGTATCAGTTTCCTCTGAACCTGAACAGGAAAGGCAGAGTCACAGATACTGTCCATCACAGTGCTAAAGGGGGTGTCCCTTTGCTCCTCAGGTAATTACAACTCACGGTACGAACACACTAGTGGAGGGGGGCCAAGGTCCATGATTTACCGGATACGCTCAACTGAGTAATCAACTGTCTGTCTTCTAACTTTAGCAGTTGTAGAAGATCGTTGCTCAGTGATGCACAATTTTTAGTTTCAAACAAGTCTACAAACTTGATACGGGATTAATTGTTGCATTGCGAACCCAAGTGCAGGTTGTCTCAAGTAATAAATTTCTCGGGAGTCCGAGGTCGATCCACAAGGAATTGTTGAAGATTAATTAAGGTGAAGTAAATATTTTGTGACTACAGTAAAAATTATTTACTTGGGTTAAAAGATCCACTCTTGGTAAATAAAGTGAAGGTAAGATTAATTCTTTTATAACTCAATTAGAATCCTCGCAACATAGAGGTTCTAATCGAAAAATACAACATTAAAAGTCCATTTAAAATAATATACGTAATTATATTATGTTTCCTAAAAATATTACTACCACTTATAAATGGGTTAAAGTATTCATTGTGCCAATATTTTGTCTACAACAAATCAAGAACTCCTCTTTACAAAGATGGTTTCTAAATTATAAGAAACAAATTATAATACGTATAATGGTCACTAGAAAATATAAATCATTTAAGCACAAGAGAAGAATAAATCTAACCTTACTTTATTACCAAGAGCTTCACCCTTTCACCTAAGTAAAATGAAACTTAGTTACTCATAGATAAGAAGAAAGAAAGAGAGAAGAAGAAGAAGAAGAACATGACTTTAATTTAGAACAAAGGAAAATTACTACAAGAAAACCTAGTAACAAAATGTCATTATTTTGGTAACTAACACCTAGCACCCTTCAATGATCTGCCAAGGACCCCTTTTATAGAAGATTAGAGATACAAAATGATAAGTAGGCTGAGTCATTAGTGGGTGGATGAATGGAAAATGAGTGAAAAATGCCAAATGACTTTTGGTGAGTGGAAAATTATGGAGATTCATTGTATCTGAAATCATGCAACTCTGAAGTCATTACATTCATCATTTTTGAACCAAATGGTCTTCATGAAAGTTTTAGGCCTGAATCTTAGCTTTCAAATGGCTTTGGTTTGAGTCCAATATCGTTTCTATAACTCCAGATACGTTCAAATTACTGCACACTGCCCAGGCCCAGTCACAACTCCTCTGTTCTGACTTCCAAGCCTAATATCACCTTCAAGGAGTCCGATTCTGGAAAAGTGTTCAACATGAAAGTTGTAGATATGGGTCTTAACTATTCAGCATCCAAATTTCAGCCATTTGACAACTTATAGCCTGAAAAATGTGATGAACAGTACACATAGGTTAAGCTGTCAGGAAAAGTACTCTGGTTCTTGCTTCAACCCCAATTTGAGTTATCTACTCGTGTGATTGGGCCTTTGAGGTCTTCATGAAAATTATAGAGCTCTCTCTTATCTTTACAATGCCATCAGATTCACCTCATTTGACCACCTACATCCCAAGATATAGCCCAAATACAGAAATAACGTAAGACGTAAATTATGCTGAAAAATTCAATTAAGTCCAATTTGAGTCCAAACTTACAAAACATAATCAAAATCAATCAATTAAGTACATGAAGAGTGTAAATAACTAAAAATGAAAGCTTATTAATGTATCAAATATGTGATCATCAAATTTTCCCACACTTAGCTTTTTGCACTCCTAGACAAAACATAAGACCAAAACTAAAAAAAACGAAACAGACTCAAAAGTTAAACACTTTAAAAGACTTAATTTAAAAAAATGAAGAGCAACCAATCATTCAAGTAATCAAAACATTCATAGGTAATATATCTTCACATCTCAAATCAATAAGTAAGGATATTTCAATTGAAAAGCATGAGTCAAGAATGATAGATTTTCACAAGATTCACTCTCAATCCCTCAAGTGTTTAAAAGGTAGGTATTTCACTCAATTCAACCCATGAAAATTTTTGTACTACCATAAGCTTGCTTATTTTCTACTTCTCCACTACTCAGAACACATGCACATATAAATCATGAGGACTTTATTCAAGGTTGTAATGGGGTCAAGGTAAAGGAGAAGGTAATATAGATATGACAAGTTAAATACCAAAGAGAATAAAAGAGCATGAAAGCTGAGTTCAATTAACAAGCGTGAAAGTTCATCCCAACTCCACCTAATACAAATTTCCTTTACATATTCTTTTCCTTTCCTTTATTACCTTGTTGACCCTCTTCTTTTTACATTTTTTATTGATATTTTTTTATTTTATTTTATATTTTTTTTTTACAAAAAGAACATTATATATACATTTTTTTAACCATTCTGCACACACACCCCCACACTTGTTCAAGAACTCATCGAATGACAAAACCAATGTTCTCTTATTCCCTAAGGTCAAGTAAGAACATGATTTTTCATTTAAGGCACATAATGAGTTCGAAATAAAGAATAATCAAATAAGCTCAAAGGGGTTAAGTAATGGGAAATAGGTCATTTCTAATGCTTTATGTTGGCATGAATCAGAGAATTTCCAAGAAGTCATAAGAGTGCTTGATATCATATTGAAACAACATGCTGCTAAGCAAGGCTGGCTATTTGATTAAAGTAGCTATTTCAAGAAAAATGCCTCAATCATATTCATGTATGCATATGAAAATGTAGTCTAAAAAAAAATCAAAGCAAGTTCTAGAGCAACAATTCCATTAGTGAAATTCACACGAGAAAGAAGAGAATGGTACAAATGTTCAATCCATTCATCAATAGGCTCAAAATCTCACATGGTATAATTCTATCATTCTCAGTTTACCAATTCAACATCCATAACCAAGCATGTAATTTTTAAGAAAGAAGACAATTAACCCAATCATGCAAATTTCCTTGAATTTGAGTTGCTACTTCCATACAAACTAGTTACCTATCCCAACTAAGATACGTCTTAAGAGTAAAATTTACTCCTGACTCTGCCATCCTTAACTGGTTTAGTAAGTTACTGACAAACATATAAACACAATAAACATATTAATACACACACTTCCTAATTTTTATTTTTTTGGTTTTTTTACATAACTATCCTTCCCCCCAACCAGATCACAACATTGTCCTCAATGTTAACAAATAAATCCAGACTGAAGAAATAATCATCAATATACATCAAAGAAATTATTGGGACAAAATTAAACAAAGTAATGGGGAGAAGTCACATACCCGAAATGCTTAGACGAGAAGAGAATAACTACATCTTGCTTGACAATGGTTAGTAATGACAAAAAAAAAGTAAAATGAAATAAACAAGCATGCAGCCATTTTTTTTTTAGTTCTTTTGTTTTATATTTTTTTTTGCCGACACTATTTACATCCCCATACAAAGGCTCCGAAATTTGGGAGGCACTTAAGCCGACTCAATAAAAATAAGAAATACTAAAAACTTACCTCTGCTTTGGTAGATAGGATCGTCTACCAAAGTCTCTGGTATATTTGGATCCTTCAACTCAAGTTATAGCTTCAACTGCTGACCATTTACCTTCTTCCAAATTAATTTTATAAGAACAGACCAAGGGACGAACACCTTTTTTTATCAGCAATGCTCCAACCTTTCTTAGGAAACTCCTTAAACATTGGTTGCCATGATCCTGAGTTCTATTAAAAATAGTAGAAATATCAACTACATCAGATAGATTATTGATAGAATCAAACTCAGAATTGACAAGAAAATTCTCAAGGGGATCAAAATCATGGGTTATAGAAACTTCCCTATCCATGATTGAGTCAATCATGTATATCTGGTGGCCCTCGTCATCATTTTCTGACTTAACAAGACTTTTTGTCACCTCAGGTTCCTTGGGTAGCTCAGCATTACTACTATCTTGATTCTTTTCTACATCTTCTAGCTCATTCACACTCAAGGAGTTCATCACTTTGGACACTTGGCCCTTTATCTCCTTACTTTCTTCAACAACCTTTCCATTCTTAAGGGTTATCACTGACTTGACTTGATCTATTTATTGGTTTTCTGAATTACCATCATTTAGACTGTATTAACCCTTGGGATTTAGTTGAGGTTGAGAAGGAAATTTTTCTTTCTCGTGAATGGTGAGTGCAGAAGAAAGTTTAGCAAGAGTGTCTTTTATGTCAATCATGATTTAAGTGTTTTGATTAAAAATGACATCTTGCTTTTCCATGAATGCATGCAATGTTTCTTCAAGGTTATTCCTGTAAGGTGGGACAAAAAGTGCATATCCTTCAGAATTTTGAGAGCCCTGTTGTGCCTGAGGAGGTGGTGGTTGCATGAATTGTGCCTGATTGTTGGTCCTCCAACTGAAGTTCGGGTGATTTCTCTATCCCAGATTGTATGTATCTGAAAAAGAAGAAGTGAATGGCTTTTTAAAATTATTCATTGCATTTACTTGCTCATGCACAACTTCTTTAAAAATAAGAATTTTTGGACATTCATTTGTTGAGTATCCCAATTCATCACAAATGCTACAAATTTCTTCATTTTGCACAGATTTGATTTCTTTTACTTTCCCTGATTCCATAGCTTCAACCTTTCTAGCCAAGCTGGCGAACCTAGCATTTAGATCTTCTTCTTGACTAAGGTAATATTTTCCTTTACTAGCATTTGCAAGGTTTGATTTAATTGAATTTTCAGAAGGATTAGTACCGTGCCAAGATTGAGAATTTTCAGCCAAAAGGTCTAAATAGTCTAAAGCTTCTTCAGGTTCTTCATCAAGAAACTCACCATTGCACATTGTTTCCACAAATTGTTTAGTTTCGGGTGTTAACCCTTCATAAAAGAAGCTTATAGTGTGCCATTTTTCAAAACCATGATGTGGGCAAGAATTTAACAAATCTTTAAAACGTTCCCAACTTTGAAAATATGCTTCATTTGAATTTTGGAAAAAAATTTGGATTTGTCTTTTCAAAGCATTGGTTTTATGTGTTGGAAAAAATTTGTTTAAAAACTCACCTTGTATTTCTTGCCACGTGCCAATTGATCTTAGTTTCAAAGTGTTAAGCTAAGTTTTTGCTTTATCTTTCAAAAAAAAAAAGGAAAAAATTTAAACTTAACAATCTCTTCAATGCAAGTTTGATCATGAAAAGCAGTACATACTTCCTCAAATTCTTTTAAATGTAAATGGCTTTCAGATTCTAAACCATGGAAATTAGGAAGTAAAGAAATCATACTTGGCTTGAATCTAAAATTGTTAGCATTGAGTGGAAAGATAAAACATGATGGACTAGAATTTTGAGATGGTTGCAAATACTCACGCATAATTCGCAACGGTTGATTTTCATATTCATCATGCACACTTTCATTTTCAGTCATTGTGTTTGATGTGTGTGATTGTGATTCAGACAAATCAATATGTAAAGTACTAAGATTAACTTTAACCAAACGACCAGTATTTGAATCACGATATCAATTAAGCATATATAAGTAACTTAAAATAGAAAAAAAAATATACAAGCTAGCAGTATAAATCGCCTATTAAATATTAACAAAGGTGTGGTATAAACCAACTTCCAAATAAGTTAATAAGTAGAAAAATTAAAAAATTAGTATGCGGATAAATTAAATTGTTAGAAGCAAGTAAATTAAAATTTTAGAAGCAGATAAAGTAAAAAGTTAGATAACTGATAAAGTAAGAAGTTAGATAGTTAATAAGAGAGTTAGTAAGTTAGTAAACAAAAAAAATGACAGAAAATAAATAACAAAAAATAAATGATAGAAGATAAAATACGAGAAAATAAAGTGTGAAAAATAAATTTCAAAACATAAATAAATAAATAAATAAATAAAAGGAGAGTTTCCCCCTAAGTTAGTATGTACAGAAAAAAATAAAAGGGAGAGGTTCCCCCACTAAGTTAGTGTGTAAAATAAAATGGAGAGTTTCCCCCACTAAATTAGTATATACAGAAAATAAAAGGGAGAGTTTCTCCCACTAAGTTAATATGTACAGAAATTAAAAGGGAGAATTACCCAAACTAAGTTAATATGTACAAAGAAAATAAAAGGGAGAGGTTCCCCCACTAAGTTAGTAAGTTAGTATGTACAAAAGAAAAAAAAATTAAAAGAGTAGAAAATATATACAAAATATTTACACCAGAAATTTGTTCTTCAAATCAAGTCCCCGGCAACGGCGCCAAAAACTTGATGCACAATTTTTAATTTCAAACAAGTCTACAAACTTGATGCGGGATTAATTGTTGCATTGCGAACCCAAGTGCAGGTTGTCTCAAGTAATAAATTTCTCGAGAGTCCGAGGTCGATCCACAGAGAATTATTGAAGATTAATTAAGGTGAAGTAAATATTTTGTTACTATAGTAAAAATTATTTACTTGAGTTAAAAGATCCACTCTTGGTAAATAAAGTGAAGGTAAAATTAATTTTTTTTATAACTCAATTAGAATCCTCGCAACATGGAGGTTATAATTGGAAAATACAACATTAAAAGTCCATTTAAAATAATATACGTAATTATATTATGTTTCCTAAAAATATCACCACCACTTATAAATGGGTTAAAGCATTTATTGTGCTAATATTTTGTCTACAACAAACCAAGAACTCCTCTTTACAAAGATGGTTTCTAAATTATAAGAAACAAATTATAATACGTATAATGGTTACTAGAAAATATAAATCATTTAAGCACAAGAGAAGAATAAATCTAACCTTACTTTATTACCAAGAGCTTCACCCTTTCACCCAAGTAAAATGAAACTTAGTTACTCATAGATAAAAAGAAAGAAAGAAAGAAAAGAAGAAGAAGAAGAAGAAGAAGAAGAAGAAGAAGAAGAAGAAGAACATGACTTTAATTTAGAACAAAGGAAAATTACTACAAGAAAACCTAGTAATAAAATGTCATCATTTTGGTAACTAATACTTAGCACCCCTCAATGATCTGCCAAGGACCCTTTTTATAGAGGATTAGAGATACAAAATGATAAGTGGGCTGAGTCATTAGTGGGTGGATGAATGGAAAATGAGTGGAAAATGCCAAATGACTTTTGGTGAGTGAAAAATTATGGAGATTCCTTGTCTCTGAAATCATGTAGCTCTGAAGTCATTGGATTCATCTTTTTTGAACCAAATGGTTTTCATGAAAGTTATAGGCCTGAATCTTAGCTTTCAAATGGCTTTGGTTTGAGTCCAATATCATTTCTATAACTCCAGATACGTTTAAATTACTGCACACTGCCCAGGCCCAGTCACAGCTCCTCTGTTCTGACTTCCAAGCCCAATATCACCTTCAAGGAGTCCAATTCTGGAAAAGTGTTCAACATAAAAGTTGTAGATATAGGTCTTAGCTATTCAGAAGCCAAATTTCAGCTCATTTGACAACTTCTAGCCTGAAAATTGTGATGAACAGTACACGCAGGTTAAGCTGTCAGAAAAAGCACTCTGGTTCTTACTTCAATCCCAATTTGAGTTATCTAATCGTGTGATTGGGCCTTTGAGGTCTTCATAAAAGTTATAGAGCTCTCTCTTATCTTTAAAATGTCATTAGATTCACCTCATTTGACCACCTACATCCCAAGATATAGCCCAAATACAGAAACAACGTAAGACTTAAATTATGTTAAAAAATTCAATTAAGTCCAATTTGAGTCCAAACTTACAAAACATAATCAAAATCAATCAATTAAGTACATAGAGAGCGTAAATGACTAAAAATGAAGGTTTATTAATGTATCAAATATGTGATCATCACTTAGCATGGGCCTTGGCATAGAACTCTTTAACCACTGTAGCTATTGGTTCATCAGTGGGATGTTCAGCAAAAGTTGTCCAATAGAACGCAGCTGTGGCGCATGATATGGCATGATAACGCACCACATTCAAGTCATGGAACCCCCTTTCTAGTATGATGTTTATCTTCCTCAAGTGTTTCAAGAAATGGTCAAAGGCTTTCTGAGAAATGAAAGTGGCTGGGTCATACACGGGAATCGCCTCACTGTCATCCTCCTGACTTGGCCCACTTTCAACAAATTTTCTTTGACGCTTTGACATGGTTAGTAAAAACCTGAAAAGAAGATGGTACTAGTTAGTATCATTGAAACAGATAATGAAAAATGCTTCCAACTAAATCATTCAAACTAAATGAGAACAAAATTTAATGCAATCATGCAACCCAATGAAGAACAAGTGTCAACTAAAGCAAAGTCACAATTGAGAAGCATTGAAAATGAAGCTTATTCTAGCAGAAAACTCAAATCAAGGCCACCCCCAAAACCTAGCTAGAAAGTAGCATGCCTCAGTAAGCAACCAAATACCAGAGAAAACAAGTCATGAGGAAACAAAATAGCAATTCAAACATACACAAGTTCAAACAGAACAAGTATGACACCAGTAAGCCTCAGTTATTATGCCCATTAAAACCCCCAAACCTACTCATGGTTCATTTAAATCCTAGTCAAATCACAGCCCAACCAATGCATAACTCAATCAATTCACAACCATCTTAACCAATTAACACAGGTTAACCAAAATAATCCAATTTAATCAGAACACGTCATAATCAAAGCAAGCAAACGTGTAAGTATAGAGAAATGGAGAGAAAAGAATACTAACCTCAGACGATGCACAAATTGAAATGGACACCTAAAAGACCACTGAGCAGAGCAAAAAAAAACACAAATTGAAATGGAAGAAGATGAGGGGTGGTAGATGGATTGACAAACTTGTAGGAGGGATTGTGGAAGAGGGAATGGTTGGGTTTTAGTGGCAGCGGGTATAGAGTGATGGCTACGGGTTGGGTGTGGTATGGTAGAGAGGCCATATGGTGGGGTTTTTAGAATAAAGAAGAAAAGGTGAGAAAGATAAAGAAATGAAAAGGAAAGGAATAAGGTGTGTGGGGGCTCGTGAATGGTGGGGCTCGTGAATGAAGAAGAAAATGTGGGTGAGGGAGAAATGGTGAAGAAGAAGGAGAAGGAATTGGTTGGGTTTTGATGATAGTGTGGAATTCGTGGAGGAGAAGAAAATATGGGTGAGAGAGGTTAGAGAAGGAGATTGTGGGGAAGAAGAAGGAGAGGAAAGGATTGATGAGGGAGAAATAGTGTTTGTGGACGAAGGAGAGAATGGGGGAATTAGGATTTAGTGCTAACACTTGGAAAACTTGGAAAACTCTTGGATTGTTGATGGTGTCACTTGGAAAACTCCCTTGAGGCCTATTACTTAAGGCTTGGGCATATTGGCCAACTTGAGTCTCAAGATTCCTCAAGGAAGCCTCTTGACTTTGCATCAAAGCATCATGGGAAGCAAGCCTTGAGTCAGTCTTAGTTATATACTCTTGTTGGCTAGTTATGAACTGAGCAAACATTATCTCCAAATTGAAAGTTGAAGTTGAACCTTGGGATTGAGGGGAGCTCTATTGTTGGAAACCTGGAAGAGCACGGGGCGCTTCTCTAGTCTAATAAGAAGAGGAAGAAGGACCTTGAACTTTCCACCCCATGAGAGATTAGGATGGTTCTTCCAACTAGGATTATAAGTATTACCCAAAACATTGTTGTGAATTGGCCGACGGAATTGATTTGTATATTGTACACTTTCCAGGCTAGCTGTACAATTAGCAGTTGAATGAAGGTCCCCACAATGATCATAAATTTCAACTGAGTTACTAGCTCCACTTACTACAGAATTGACTCCCATGGTGTCCAACTTCTTAGAAAGAGCTGCCACTTGAGCTGTAAGCGATGTAAGAGCATCAACTTCATGAATACCTGCTACTAATCTCTTGGGAGTAACTCTCATAGCTGGCCACTGATAATTGTTGTTAGCCATCTCCTCCAAATGGTTGTAGGCTATATCCACGGTCTTGCTCATGAGAGCCCCTCCAGCTGCTGCATCAATTATAGATCGAATGGAGGTTGTCAAGCTGTTGTAGAAAGTATGAACCAATATCCATTTTGCTATGCCATGGTAGGGGCACTTCCTTAGTAACTCTTTAAATCACTCCCATGCTTCATATAAGGTCTCTCCTTCAAACTACCTGAAGGACAAAATGTCATTCCTGTACTTCATTGCCTTCATAGGAGGAAAGAATCGGTCCAAAAACTTCTGAGCTAGCTCTTCTCAAGTAGTGATGAAATGTTCAGGTAATTATTGAAGCCATGTCATGGCCCTATCTCTCAAGAAAAAAGAGAAAAGCCTCAATCGAGCTGCATCATTAGTCATTCCTTGGTGCTTGAAAGTATCACAAATCTCCAGAAAGTTGGCTAGATGAGCATTGGGATCTTCATGGGGAAGATCCACAAATTGCAAATTATTTTGAACCATCTAGATAATAGCAGGCTTAATCTCAAAAGTCTGTGCCTGTACAGCTGACCTTCTAATGCTAGATCGAATGTCCCTAGCATTTGGAGTGGCATACTCCCTCAAGAGTCTTTCAGTATTCACTTCTTCCACCATCTCTGATTCACTGTCCAAATTTAGTGTTTGCCCTTGCACTCGTTGTTCTCTTAGCAATCTACGAAAGGTCTTCTCGATCTCAGGATCGTAAGGAAATCAAGATACACTTTGAGTCCTTCGCATACAAGAGCTAAGTACTTGAAAAACAAAACAAACAAATAAAACTTAAAATAAGAGTTGTGAATTGAATTAAGAAATAACACAAAATCTAAATTCAATCCCTGGCAACGGCGCCAAAAACTTGTTTGTGTCTAATCCATAAGCGCACGAGTCAACAAGTAATATATGAGAGTTAGAGTATCGTGTCCCAAGGGATTGACAACTAGGGAAATGATAAACTTGACTAATTTCCACAAAATTTTATCCAAGCAAACGAAATGTGAGAGAGGTTTGTAATTAAAATAATAACTTAAAAGAATTAAAAGAATAGAGCACCAAATGCTAAATTCACAAGAGAAAGATGAGAATGATAAAGGCCTAGGAGTCCCTATTCACTTGCTACTTCAATGAATAACTTGTAATTCACAAGCATCTAACTATGAGTTAGTTTTGTTAGCTAAAACAAGCAATAGATAAAAGCCTATGTCAAGGACAATTACCCATGTGAAACTTAGTTAATCCACTATGTGTCCATGTGAGTTAGCATAAGAATCACTCATTGAGACCAATTATCAAACACTTGCTATGCATGACTAATGGGTATGTGTCCATCCCATTAGCTAATCAACACACTCAACCCAAAAGAATGTACTTGAACATACATCAACCATACTATATCCATATTCACAACACCTTATTTCTAGTTCAATTGGAATACTTAAATCGTGCAATTGATGTCCAATCAATAACAAGCATTAAGCATAGATACGGAAGAATAAAACTAATTTCATTGAAAGAATACTAAACTAATTTATAAGATATTCAAATTGATAGCAAGACCCTAGAGAGCCCCTAGATTAGGATTTAGTTACACATCATAAAAGAAGAGAAAACTAATGGAGTCATGAAACTCATCAAATTACAAATCAAGAGAAAAAATGGGAAGAATGAACAAGAATGATGAGTATCCAATGCTTGATCTTCCTCCTTGATCTTGATTCTTCACTAGAATTACTTCAATCTTCCAAGGTATTCTCCTCCTTTCCTTTTCTCTACGAAGTTCGTACTTAGTGTCAATCCAGAATCCCCTTCTAATCCCCAAAATTAGATATTAAAAGGTAATTTTCATGGATCAGGATTTTTCCCACACCTAGGCTTGGCTTTTCCATGCCTACGTGTGGTTATGAAGCACGTGGTGTCAGGTGCAGGTCACGCCTAGGCATGACTTTTACACGCCTTGGTGTGGACCTCTCTGCCTGGGAATCCTGAAATACTGCAAGGGCCATGCCTAGGCGTGAGTTTGCCACGCCTAGGCGTGGGTTGGTTGCCCTTGCTTCTCTCTTGCATCCTTCTTCATTTTAGCTCTTCTTTGCTTCTTTATCCCTTCCAAGGTTTTCCCATCTTGAATACCTGCATCAAGACAATGTCAAAGTCCATCAAATCTTGATCAATCCAAATTCTTTAAATAAAATCCTTAAAGATTCAATTCTCAATTACAAGCTTAAATCATCAAAATCCTACATGAGTTGATCATTTGGCCTATAAAACTTAAGGATAGCATGCTCATATACATTCAAATTCAAGTGAAATAACTTCATTTCTAGAAGTTATCAAGCATTGGATACTATTGGTCCATCATAGAAGTTGATAGCATAGACCATGTGCAGAAGTGCGACCAATGTCAGCGCCACTCAAATGTCTATGTGGCTCCAAGTAAAGAATTGTCAACAATGTCCGTCCCCTGACCATGTTACCAATGAGGAATGGACATCTTTAGTCCCTTTTTCCCAAGCACCAGGGCAAGTAAAATATTTTGTAGTGACCATTAATTAATTCACCAAGTGGATTGAGGCACAACTGTTGGCCATAATTACCTTTATGCGAATCTAAAAGTTCACTTATAAGAACATCATCGCTAGATTTAGAATCCCAGAATCAATTATTACAGAGAACGGAACTCAGTTCACCAATCAAAAATTCAAAAAGCTCTTGGATGGGCTCAAAATTAAATAACATTTTACCTCGGTAGAGCATCCGAGAACCAACGGGCAAGCTGAAGTTGCCAACCGAGTTATACTTAGGGGGGATAAAAAAGAGACTTGATGACGCAAAAGGAGATTGGGTGGAATAACTTGACCATGTCCTATGGGTATATCGGACCACGCCACACTCCTCTACGAGAGAAACCCACTTCAAACTGACCTACCGTTATGAGGGCATGATCCTGGTGGAGATAGGAGAGCCAAGCTGGAGGAAGTAAAACTTCTCTGAAGAAACTAACCCGAAACGAGTGATAAAAAGAAAATGAGTGTTCGTCAAACTATATGAACCCAACTGCCGAAATCGAGCATTGGACTCATCTTAGGGGGCTAAACGAGTGTTCACCAAACTGCACGAACCCAACCACTAAGATTGAGCTTTAGACTCATCTCAACTGGCAAAACGAGTGTTCATAAGACTAAACGAACTTGACCTCTGAGTTCGAGCTTTAGACTCATCTCGACCAGGCAAAGCGAGCATTCATTAAAGACAAATATCGAGACCCAGTGTGGGACCTATCTCAGAGTCATGAAAGAAAAATAAAGAACTGCCAAAATCAAGCAAGACATGGAGTGAATATCCAGAAAAGTAAGTTTTTATTATTCACATTCCAAACATCATTAGGTTTACAAGAAAGACCTATAAACTACGCTCGTCTGAAAGTGCCCACTTAAAGGAAGCCAAGAAGGTAGCCTAGTAAGATGATGATGATGATCAAGCATTGACCATGATTACCTTAATAGTCCCTCAAGATGCACTCATCTCTTCCCTCTTGATCAACATCAGGAAGAGGCTTCCCGATCTCACAACTCCAAAACACTCCTACACACCCAAGGCATGGCAAGCACGATGGAAGATAGTCAGGGGAGCAAAGGAGAGATATTGGTGAAACCCCTCCATGCTTCACAAGAATTAGGGTAGAAGTTGTAGGCCTTTCTAGTGCGAGCAAGATTTCATTCTTATGTTGTGTATGCTTAGAAAGAAAGGCTTCTGCTGCTTGGAGGCATGTTAATCAAGCCACATAGAGCAGTTACTTGGCCCTCATCGTGTTGTTACGCTTGGAAAGAAAAGCCTCCACCAGAAGAACATGAGGGGAAAAAAGGAATACTTTAAGGAATTTGTGAAAAAAATGAAAGATGATTCTAGCAAGAGACATGGCTCTTAACACACCCACAAGAAGCAAAAATGGGACACCCTCTAGGAAGGACCCAGTCACGAATGAAAGCTAGAAAGCAAAAGAAAAATAAGTGACAACCCTACTACAAATCTCCCCTATTTATAAAGGAAAATTAGTTGCACCATGTTTAATTGTTCCTCCCTTGTGATTGGCCACGAGGGCAGCGGGTAGTTGGGAAATAGTAAAAAACTTAAAGTAGTTTTAATTCCTAATAAATGCAAAGTAAAAGTTCTCGAGTGTGCACAGACTGCGATAAATTGACGCAACGTTAGAAGTAAAGCTCCTATTTCCTTTCGAGTAGCAATTAATGCTAAAATTATGAAGGAATGTGCTGGATATTGACCTCTAACCTAGATCCTGGACCTTCAAAGAGATTCCACGGTATAACAACACCATAGATCTTGATCTAAATATGAGGTACATTCATAATAGACCCCACAAACTACACACGGGGGCAACCTACTATATATCCCAGACAACGGTATGATGACTTAAGTAGAGTGATGTATCATGGATCCCAGCCTTACACATTAATCTTGGAAGCCTACTATGATAAATCACATACCTCGGCCTTTTGGGAAAAACATCACGAGATATGATGCTAGCACTACGACTTGAATTCCTTTGTCCACCGCGTGTCGTGTACTCCAGTTGAACTTGTATCTTGACATTTAGTTGTCCCATCAAAGTGCCAAGTTGGGGCAACTATTCTAGACTAGGTTAAGGGTCCATGAATCTGGAGTAACCTGACCCGCCAGGCTAGCACCCTAACGTTACTGTGCGCGTGAAAAAACTTATGTCCAAGGCGTAACCCCCTCAATAGAAATAAACTCTCATTATGCCCTGCATAAAGAGGAGGATCATGACAAGGAATAATGGTTTCTATGACCTGGGGGGACAACATTTAATACGCACTGAATTCTCAGATATTTCACACCCTAAAATGCTCATATATAAAGGTATTTAGCAAGAGGACAAAGGTATGACCTAATTCATAAAAAAGAATATACCCTCCTTGCGCACCTATTGACTTGAGCATCGGAGTGCCTTTTTGCAAGTACCCACCCTTTCGCTCGTTACTGTTGTGGTTGTGTCACGGAGGAAACCACCATTTACCTTATCAAGTAATCCTTAGAACCTAATTTTGAACAAATTTTAATTTTAATTTTTTATAATTCAGTGCACAAGTCTTAGTTGGTATTTAGACTAGCTTATTTTGTGTTTGAAAACTCCTAGAGAGAAGAACTTTTGAAAAATAAATGATTATTTTCCCTAAGATTAGTTAAATCAAACATGCCTCCAATGTAATCTAGTCTAAGCTGTCTAATTGATTAATTCCAATGCTACAAGAAAAAAATATATTAATTGAAAATGAAAATAGAAAACAAACCAACATCATTTTAGTCCAGTTAAATATAGGCCATTTACATCAGGACTAGAGGATTTACAATAATATTCATTATGACCTAACCCCAAGAAATTGACATAGTTAGAATTCAAATTTGTTGTTGTACATTGACCTACACATTATTATATGCTCGTTTATCGATAATCAGATTCATTGAAGTTACAATATTATTTTGGACCATGATCCAAGATCCTGTCTCGTAGGTCAACTCGGCACGCAGAACACTGGAGTCTGACATAAACGACCTCTGTAGAAATTTGGTTATGGTATGCAAATGAGATCTCAACTATATGTCTATCGGACCACGACATGGGGAAGCAACGACTTTGTCGTGAGATCTGCACAATGGATCAATCTTAATTATATCTGTTATTGCCAATCATGATCTTATGGAATAATAACACCCATAACTGCCCTGATCTCAGTATCAATATTCAGATAATATAGGAATCCTTAGCAACTAACATGGGAACATATCTCTTCTTGCTACTATTATGGGAACATATCTCTCCAACCTTTATAAATATCAAGCTTATTCACCTCCTCAGATAACTTATCAGTCATTGCATAACCCTACCTGTGCACAGCCTGACTTGAGCAGTGAAGTCCCTTTGCAGGTACCAACCCCCTCGTCTGGACACGCTCTATTGCTGCTAAGCAAGAAGAAAACCACCGTGACGTACCTATCTCAGGTACCCTTCTGAATCTACTTCAGAACAAATATGAAAATATTATCTTATTATTAATATTATGATTTTGTGTTTAATTAAGATTTTGATTACATTTGAAATGCCCTATACCTATTATTCGAACTTGTTTTGGACAAGTATTATTCAAAATTTGAGTGGTTAATAAAATTAAAGTATTGCTATATGGCACTGGTGCAAGCGAGCATGAATTGTCTTGGTTAATTGAAAATTTTGATGTGGGTTCCACATGCAAATGGGATCCACTAGAGTCGTTAAAATGAGTCAAGCCCCACTAGTCCGAATAACCTAACAAAATGAATGGGTTGAGTGATAATCATATATTTTATATATTAATAAACCCTCATTTTTAGTTATTTACACTCTCCATGTACTTAATTGATTGAGCTTGGTTATGTTTTGTAAGTTTGAACTCAAATTGTACTTGATTGATTTTTTCAGCATGATTTACGTCTTACACTGTTTCTGTATTGTGGTCATATCTTAAGTTTTAGATGTCTAATAATTATATATTTTACCTTATAGAAAAGTAAGAGAGAGCTCTACAACTTTCATGAAGAACACTAGGTCAAATTCGGACATCTAGTGGAACTAATTAGGCTTGGAAGTCAGAACACAGGTTTTGTAATTGGAACCTGAATAGTGTGTAGTAATCAGAGTATAACTTGGGCTGTAAGAACTAAATTGGGCTAAAATTTTGGCACCTACAAGTTAAGACCCATATCTACAACTTTCATGAAGAGCATAAGACTCAATTCGGACTGCTTAGAGGCCATATTGGGCTTGCACGTCAGAACAGAGGAGCTATAGCTGGGTCTGAGCAGTATGCAGTGTTTGGACCATATCTTGAGCTGTAGGAATGCTTTTGGGCTGAAACTAATGGCATTTGAAAACTAAGACAAACATATACAACTTTCATTAAGACCACTTGCTGAGGAAATGACAAATATAATGAGTTCAATACTAAATGATTTTGGAGACAAAGAATCTCAATAATTTTTCACTCATCAAAAGCCATTTGGCATTTTCCACTCATTCACCCACTCATCCACTCACTCATTAATTAGCCTATTGTCATTCTGTATTTCTAATCTTCTATAAAAGGCACCATTGGCTGCTCATTTAGGAATCTTGGTGTTAGATATCAAGATCATGCTATTTTGTTATTTGATTATCGTGTTGTAGTTTTCTTTTATTCTAAATTGAAGTTATGTTCTTGTTTTTCTTCTTCTCTCTTTCTTTCTTCTTGTCTATGAGTAACTAATTTTTATTTTACTTAGGTGAAAGGGTGAAGCTTTTGGTAATAAGTTAAGATTAGATTAATTTCTTTCTTGTACTTAAATGATATATTTTCAAGTGGTCATTATACGTGTTGTATTTTATTTTCAATCAATTTAGAAACCCTCCTTGTAAAGTGGAGATCTTGATTCATTGTAGACAAGAGGTTGGTACAATGAATGCTTGAGCCCATTTATAAGTGGTGGTGTTAATAGATGATTAAATGAATCATAATATAATTACATATATAATTTTTAATGAACTTTGAATATTATATTTTTCGATTGGAACCTCAATTATGTGTGAATTCTAATTGAGTTATTAAAAAAATTAATTTTATCCTTAATTTATTTACTCAGAGTAGATCTCCTAACTCAAGTAAGCTTTTTTTATTTGTGACTAAGTTTTATCACTTTTATTGTTGTGACAAAATATTTACTTTACGTCAAAGAGTTTTTCTTCATCAATTCCCTGTGGATCGACCTCGAACCCCTGAGAATTTATTACTTGAAATAACCTATACTTGGGTTTGTAACTTTTAACTCGCATCAAGTTTTTGGCGCCGTTGCTAAGACTTGATTTGAAGAATAAATTTATTTTGTATATATTTTGTATATATTTTGTGTGTGTATATATATATATATATATATCCTCGTGGATCTTGTATATATATATATATATATATATATATATATATATATATATATATATATATATTTTTACTCTTTTAATTTTTTTTATACTTTCTAACATACCAACTTGGTGAGAGAAACTCTCCCTTCTCCCTTCTCCCTTTCTCCTCTGTAATCTTTAATTATTAATTAAATTATCTTTCTTCTTCTCTTCTCTCTCGCTGGAAAAAAAATTGGCTTGCTAGTTCTCTGAGTTTTACTTTATGTTCTAATAATATCTCTATCTTGGCTTTTCTCTTCTTCCTCCTTCGCCGCCTCGGTGGGCCTCTGTCTTTCTTCAGTTTTCATATTTTAAATTTACTTTCTGCACTTTATTTTTTGTATTTTACTTTGTGCACTTTATTTTCTGTACTTTATTTTACGTATTTTACTTTCTCGTATTTTATTTCTAACTTACTAACCTACTAACCTTTTAATTTTCTTCTTACTATCTATCTAACTCTCTTATTAACTATTTAACTTTTTACTTTATTAGCTATCTAACTTTTTACTTTACCTCGCTTACTAACTTTTTAATTTATTAGCTTATTAACTTATTTGGTGGTTAGTTTATACCACACCCTTGTCAATATATATTTGGTAGTCAATTTATACCATATCCTTGTTATGTTAATATTTATTAGGTGACTAGTTTATATCACATCCTTATTAATATTTAATGGCAAGTTTACCGCCTACTTGTTAATATTTTTTATTTTTACCATGGCAAGTTTATCGCCTACTTGTTAATTTTTTTTGTGGAAGGTTGAGCTCTGTATATATTTTTATTTTATTCTTCCTATTTCTTCTTCTCTTTTGTCATGTGTAGTTAAATTTGTGTGTTTCTAAGGTGAAGATGTAACTTGATTCAATCGACATGTATTAAGATTGAAATTTTAATTAATTTCTTTTTTATTCAATTTGAGTGTTTATTATGATTCTTAATGCTTTTATAAATTGACCACTCATAAATTGATTTAGTGAGGTGTATGTAGAATCGGAAGGTTTGCATATGACTTAGACCATAAATAATAAGTGTTATGATGTATAATCATCTAAGAATAGAGATTATAGGTTGTGTAGGAGAATTGTGGTATTTTCCATAAGAATCCATAAAGCAAAGGTCATGCCTTTAAGAGTTAGAGTTTAGACCAAGGAATTGAGTTTTAATTAATTAAAAGATTCTCCCCATCAATTGAATGATTAGAAATTAATTAGAATGAAAGTCACAAAGCTACTCTATTGTCTATGATAGATTGTTAAATTAAGTGAAGTCAGATCCCTAGTGTTTTTAATTTTATGTGTTTACATTTTTAATGTGTTTTGCATTCATGTGCTTTGTTATTTTTTCCCTCTTAATTTCATGCATTTTAGTGTGTTTTTCCCTCTTAATCGTCAACTTTATTACTTTGACAATTCGATGCACTTATCGATTTTCTCAACAAGTTTTTGCAAACCTAGGTTGATACGGTGGATTTTGTTGCTTCAAGAATTCAACATCACAATAAAAGATAAGAAAGAAGCCGAAAATGTTATTGCAGATCATTTGTCCATACTTACAACAGGCTCACCTTTTGATATCACACCTATCAATGATTCTTTTCCCAATTAATTTTTATTTTCTTTCAATTCCAAGCCTTGGTTTGCTAATATAATCAAATTTCTTGCAACATGAAAGATCTTGCCTCAATTATCCTGATCAAATCATTTGGAGATGTGTGCCCAATAGTGAGGTAGGTAATGTCATTAAATTTTGTCACTCAAAAGCATGTGGAGGTTACTTTTTTTCAAAGAAAATAGCTGCAAAAATCTTGCAGTGTGGATTTTATTGGCCTACTTTATTTAAAGACAGCTATATATTTTGAAAAGGTTATGAAAACTGTCAAAAATAGGATTCCATTTCTAAGCGAAACAGGATGCCTCTAAATCCTATCATTATCATTGAAATTTTTTATTGTTAAGAAATTGAGAAATGATGCATATGAAAACACAAAGATTTATAAAGTTACAGTAAAAGCTTTTCATGACAAATCAATTTTAAGAAAAACTATTTAAATTGGTCAAAAAAATTTGCTTTATAATTCTTATATTCACCTATTCACTGAAAAATTGAGATTTAGGTGACGTGACCCTTTTATTGTCAAACATATGTATTCTTATGGGGCATTAGACATTGAGAATCCTAGGAATGATAGTGTATTTAAGGTCAATGGATAAAGACTCAAACCATTTCTAGAAAACTAAGTTGTTGAGTTCTTTGTGTTTCCAGTTAAGTGGCAAATAACGGTACTCCGTGACTCTCAAGTTGGTTTGTTTTTCAGTTTCTCATAATAACTGATTCCTTCTCCTTTTAAAATGGATTCCATTCTCTCGAATTTAAGAAAGTATTTTCCTTCTCTCCCTAAAAATGCTCTAAGAAAAATCTACAAGGCTAAGTGTGAAAGACTGTGATTGTTAATGTACAAGGGCATCCCAGAAGATATACACTGGATAATCAAAGCAAATGTTCGTTTAGCTAGTGAATCTTCAGATTCATTTGTCCTATATATGCCGAGTCTCGGTAAAAGTTCATATTCTAAAAAAAGAAGAGCAAAAAGAATGCAAGTTTGTTACAAATGTGCGGGATGGAATTGCAATACGCAATGCCATTCTTTAGGAATGGTTTCTGCAAACCGAGAAGATAAAATATTCTTCATTAAGAATAGACTAAGTAAGGAGTCATTAAATGATATTTTATTGACTCTTGAGACGCATTCTTGCAGAGTTGTGCATCGTGAACTTCTTAATTTATGGAATCTTTTCAGGGACGAGCAAGAGCGTTACAGTCTTGGGAATCTAACTCAAAAAGACCCTGTATGCCAATTTATAAGAAAATTGGATGGGAAGCTTATCCTCGACTCATAGAAGGCGTTTAAGCTATTACTAGACGTAAAACTAGAGGAAGATGTGAGCCACAATCACAATAATATGTATATATTATCTTGTACATCTTAAAAAAAAGTAAAAATAAAAAATAAAAAAAGGGCGAAACTTCGGTTGTACTTGGTTTTTGATTAGATTAGAAGCCCCTGTCAGTGGCAGACCTGTCATTGACTCGGGTGGACCTTCGCATGTCGGTCCGTAAATAAAGTTCGTGTGCCATGCTCTATAGAGAGCCGCGTAAGCATCACCAAGTTTTAACCATAGGCTCTGCTTGCTGATGGACAGATAAAAGCATCCCATGTTTGCATTCTCGCCTAACAATGCCTCTAACCTCAATTCCTAGTATTAATTTATTGGGTTCTTGAGCGTAGCTCCACTGGCTGTGGTCACTGGTCGTCATATTCAGATTTACTCTTTTTAACTAGAGGGACGATGCATAGGCTGGGATATCTCACAAGCGGGAGGAGTGCCTTAAGTCTGAAATTCCTTAAGGGAATTCAGTGTCTCTTTTAAGGGGTGATAAGATTGTGAAGGCTACTGTACTCATGACACGCAGTATAAAGATACATAATGAAAACTGTACATAAAGGTTTGCCATCATTTATTGTTATAATTTTATCTTTGTATGATTTTGTTGTATTTTGGTTTTGGATAGACGATCCTTTGAGCGGGTTCTTTTAGGGGTTTTTAGGTTTCTTTACCCTGATAGTTTTCTTGAAGTTAAAAAAAATAAAAAATAAAAAAATAAAAAAATTGTGCTTCTTATTTTCAAACTTTTTTGACAGCAGCCAACCTACCTATATATGTGCTATCATTACCTTTTTTCATTCTCTTCCCTATTTAAACACTTCATTTTCTTCGCTTTCCTCTAACTCATAATCATTCAAAGGGTGTGTGAGTGTAGAAATGGAGGGATCTTCTTCTTCTGTTCATAGACTTACCAGTATCTGTGTATTTTATGGGACAAGTTATGGGAAAAGTTTAGAGTTTGTAAACGCAGCAAGCACTGTTAGTAGAACACTTGCTGCGAGAAATATTCGTGTAGTATATGAGGGAGGTAGCATTAGGTTAATGGAGGCTGTATCACTTTCTGCACATCTAAGAGGTGGTCAAGTTTTGGGTGTCATTCCTGAACTTTTAACTCGAAGGAACATCATTGGAAAAATAATTGGGTTAGAACTTCAAGTATCATCTATACATGGACGAATGAGGACAATGCTTGAAAACTCTGATGCATTCATTGCCTTACCGATTGGTTTTGGTATTTTGGAAGAACTTTTTTAAATTATCTTTTGGGCCCAACTGAACATCTAACATAAACCCATAGGTTTGTTGAATGTTAATAATTTTTTTTTATAATTTGTTATCTTTTGTTGACCATGCTATGGAACAGAACTTTATCACACTTTCGGCAAGATGACTCCTTATTTATGCTTCTACTATTGATGAATTAATTAATAAATTACAAACTTTTGTTTATGAACCTGAACCAGTTATAGCTCAGATAGATTAGTCAGAAGGCAGCAGCAAGGGAGGCAGCAAGGAACAAGAGTGTGATCTGACACTTCATCTATAACTTTTCTTTATCTTTGGTTTTATTTATCGTACTTTGTTTCTGTTTAAATTTGTGTAAGATTTTTCTTTTTAGTAATTGCAGCAACAGGTAATATCTTCTATCTTTTACCTATCTATGTTTTGACATTGAGGACAATGTTGTGATTTGGTTGGGGAGAAGGATTGTTGTGAAAAAAAAACTAAAAAAACCAAAAAAATATATTAAAAAGTGTGTTTATTAATATGTTTGTTGTGTTTATATGTTTGTCAGTAATTTATTAACAACAAAAGTAATTAGGGATGACAAAGTAAGGAGTCAATTTATTTACTCTTGAGACGCATCAAAATCGGTGGCAAAGTAAGGAGTAATTAGGCAGATAATTAGTCTGTGTGGAAGTAGCAATTCAAATCCAGAGAAATTTGCATGATTGAGTAAATTGTCTTCTTTCTTAAAAATCACATGCTTGTTTATGGATGTTGAAATTGGTGGACTGAGAATGATAGAATTATGCATTGTGAGATTTTGAGCCTATTGATTAATGTATTGAACATTTGTACCATTATTTTCTTTCTTATGTGATTTTCACTTATGGAATTATTACTCTAGAACTTGTTTTGATTCTTTTTTAGACTACATTTTCACATGCATACATAAACATGATTGGGGCATTTTTCTTGAAATAGCTACTTTAACCAAATAGCCAGCCTTACTTAGCAGCTTATTGTCTCAATATGATATCAAGTACTCTTATAACTTATTAGAAATTCTCTGATTCCTGCTAACGTAAGGCATTGGAAATGGCCTATTTTCCGTTGCTTAATCCTTTGTAGCTTATTTGACCATTCTTTATTTTGAGCTCATTATGTGCCTTAAAGGAAAAATCATGTTCTTACTCGGCCTTAAGGAATAAGAGAATATTAGCTTTGTCATTGGATGAGTTCTTGAACAAGTGAGGGGGTGTGTGTGTAGAATGGTTAAAAAAGTGTTTACTTAAAAAATGTATATATTATGTTCTTAAATAAAAAAATTTAAAAAAAATATGTAAATAAGGGCCAACAAGGCAATAAAAGAAAAGAAAAGAATATGTAAAGGGAATTTGTATTAGGTAGAGTTAGGATGAACTTTCATGCTTGTTAATTGAACTCAGCTCTTATGCTTTTTTATTCTCTTTAGTATTTAACTTGTTATATCCATATTACCTCTTCCTTTACCTTGACTCCATTACAACCTTGAATAAAGTCCTCATGATTTGTATGTATATGTGTTCTGAGTAGTGGAAAGGTAGAAGATAAGCAAACTTATGGAAGTGCAATTTTTATGGGTTGAATTGAGTGAAATACCTACCTTTTAAATACTTGAGAGATTGAGAGTGAATCCTGTGAAGATCTACCATTCTTGACTCATGCATTTCAATTGAAATTTCCTTACTTGTTAGTTTGAGATATGAAAAAACGTTACCTTATAAATGTTTTGATCCCTTGAATGATTGGTTGCTCTTCATTCTTAAATATTATTAGAAATTGAGTCTTTTAGAGTGTTTAGCTTTTGAGTCTGTGTCGTTTTTTTTCCTAGTTTTAGTCTTGTGTGTTTTACCCAGGAGTGCAAAAAGTTAAGTGTGAAGGAATTTGATAATCACATATTTTATACATTAATAAACCCTCATTTTTAGTCATTTACACTGTCCATGTACTTAATTGATTGAGCTTGATTATGTTTTGTAAGTTTGAACTCAAATTGAACTTAATTGATTTTTTTCAGCATGATTTACGTCATACACTGTTTCTATATTTTGGTCATATCTTGAGTTTTAGATATCTAATAATTATGTATTTTATCTTGTAGGAAAGATAAGAGAGAGCTCTACAACTTTCATGAGAGTTCTAGGTTAAATTCAGATATCTAGTGGAACTAATTGAGCTTGAAAGTCAGAACATGGGTTTTGTGATTGGAACCTAAATAGTGTGTAGTAATCAGACCATAACTTAGGCTGTAAGAACTTAATTGAGCTGAACTTTTGGCATCTATAAGTTAAGACCTATATCTACAACTTTTATGAAGAACACAAGACTCAATTCGGACTGCTTAGAGGCCATATTGGGCTTGCAAATCAGAATAGAGGAGCTATAGCTGGACTTGAGCAGTATGCAGTGTTTGGACCATATCTTGAGCTGTAGGAATGCTTTTGGGCTAAAACTAATGACATTTGAAAGATAAGACAAAAGTATACAACTTTCATTAAGACCACTTGCTGAAGAAATGATGAATGCAATGAGTTCAATACTAAATGATTTCAGAGACAAAGAATCTCAATAATTTTTCACTCATCAAAAGTCATTTGACATTTTTCATTCATTCACCCACTCATCCACTCACTCATTAATCAGCTCCTTTGTCATTTTGTATCCCTAATCCTCTATAAAAGGCACCATTGGCTGCTCATTTAGGAGTCTTGGTATTAGATATCAAGATCATGCTATTTTGTTGTTTGATTATCTTGTTGTAGTTTTCTTTTGTTCTAAATTGAAGTTATATTCTTCTTATTCTTCTTCTTCTCTCTTTCTTTCTTCTTATCTATGAGTAACTAATTTTCATTTTACTTGGATGAAAGGGTGGAGCTTTTGGTAATAAGTTAAGGTTAGATTAATTTCTTTCTTATGCTTAAATGATATATTTTTTAAGTGGTCATTATACGTGTTATATTTTGTTTTCAATCATTTTAGAAACCCTCCTTATAAAGTGGATATCTTGATTCATTGTAGACAAGAAGTTGGCACAATGAATGCTTAAACCCATTTATAAGTGGTGGTGTTAATAGATGATTAAAGGAATCATAATATAATTACGTATATAATTTTTAATAAACTTTGAATGTTATATTTTCCCATTGGAACCTCCATTATGTGTGGATTCTAATTGAGTTATCAAAAGAATTAATTTTGTCCTTAATTTATTTACCAAGAGTGGATCTCCTAACCCAAGTAATTTTTTTTATTTGTGACCAAATTTTATCACTTTTATTATTATGACAAAATATTTACTTTACGTCGAAGAATTTTTCTTCATCAATTCCCTATGGATCGACCTCGGACTGCTGAGAATTTATTACTTGAAACAACCTGTACTTGAGTTTGTAACTTTTAATCCGCATCATTGGGCTAGTAAAAATGTACATAAAAAAATATTACTCGATAAAAGCCCGACTTGAATTAACTCGGCCTGATTTCGGGCTGGCCCACTTCGGGCCGGGCCAGCCTGACTGTAACACCCCTTGATGTAGCAACCGGAGCGTGATCGTCATTACACCACAGTTACTAAATCCAAGTGTGTCACAGTCATGATAATAGTAATTTAGATTCCCAAGAGTCTATATATATTTTTTTTTGACAATTTGCATAAGTAGAAAATATGAGTCTCGAATGAAATATAAACATATATAACCCATAATACAACCACTGAAATAAAATCATATTCCTTATATATATATTTTATAGTCAATTTACACAAATCACTGATGACATAGAATATAACAATTACAGAGTGCAATAAAAATACAGCAGGGATAAAACACTAAAGGGGGAAAACTAGTAACCCAGGGATGGGTACTACTAGTAGACAAAGCCGCAACCCCATATGTACATGACGCACGGCGTCCCAGTTGACACGACGGGCATCAATGCCTCCACGCGGCTGCACTCTTACGTAGTCGAAGAAATCTTGTCCAGACGCTTAAGCCAATCAACCAAGGTATAGTCTCTCTTTATCTTCCTCACGATCTTTTATCAAATATAAATATAAAATAGAAATGCACAAATATAGGAAAGAGGTGAGACACCCATCTTTCATTACCACTATTGGTAGTAAGAAAACAGCATGGCGCAAAGTGCCCACTAAGCATTTTTGACAGCAATAATGGTAATAAACATTTAGCAGTAGTTATAATCAACCAAATAGTTCCAAGTAGTTATTTATAAATATATATATATATATATATATATATATATATATATCGATAATACCACAGTCCCAATATAATAACAATAAATGCCAGATAATTCATGGACTCACTATGCATATGCATTCAATAGTCAAAATCCTACTCCATGGAGCTAGACACAAAACAGTCAGAGAGAATGATCAGGGAGACATGCCAGTATCTCGTCAGCCATAAAACAAGTGCTTTCCAAAAAATAATCAGTCATTTTGCACAACAAGGCTTTATACAGTGGCATTCTCACAAGATCTCGATATAGGACTATGGCCAGTCAGGATCATCGGTGCGTTTGCATCGGTTTGTCCCACAGTCCAGAGGGGCTACCACTACCCTCTGTGAGACACTCGCGCCTCGACGTCCTCAAGGCCAACTACAGGACCCCACTTGTCTATTCGCACCCGCATTAAGGTGTGATCATCTCCTAGGTAACTCAGCCTTAACAAAGTCCAACAGACGTTCTTTTTCTTTTTGTGCAATGCATGACTCAATCATGCTCCTCATGACAACTAGGTCAATCATGCTTCAAATGCATGTCATATGATTTAACAACAAGGTTTGATCCCATTCACGAATCCACATCAAGCCAATAGCACATTTTAAGGATAACCACAATCCCATTCAGAGTCAAAATAAAAGTCAATCATTAGGTTCATTATGTTCCTCACGGCCTCACCCATACTCATGTTTTTCCTTTATTCAAAATTCTCACTAGTTGTAACGCATGCTCACGTTCCTTGTTTTTCCCTGTTTATGAATCCCTAATTAGTTTCTAGTCATCTAATTATTTACGATTAATATGCTTTTATTAGTTCAAAAGTCTTGAGTTCAGGAAGGTACACGGCTAGAATCACCAGCAATACCACTAGTTTAATTTCTAGGTGTTGGGTGATAACTTACACTCTTGAATTCGACAGAGGCAATGTATCTAATATAAAATTGAAGCTATCTTTCGACGAAAATTAACATGGCTGATTGATAAGAGATGTGAGTCATAAGGTGAGTTATTGACGGAAGGGCTGCGTTACAATTTTGACAAGAATGGTTAAAAATCAATTTCTGTCGAATGAAGGTTTTGTCGAATGGGGATCAAAAACTGTCGAATATACTAGAAAATTAGCAGAAACCCTATTTTCGACGGATGGGTGTTGACGTTGGAGAAATCTTCCAAGTGTGGAACCGACGAAAACACAAAATGATCAGAAGTCCAAATTCGACGGATATTGACATTGGAGAAGTTTCTATTCAATGGTCATAATTTTAACTCGACGGATATTGGCATTGTACTTGATGGTCAGAAGTCTCAACTTGATGGATTTGGTCAGAAGATCAAATTTGACGGATATGGTTAGGAGTCTAAACTCGACGGATTTGGTCAGGAGATCAAATTCGACGGATATGGTCAGAAGATCAAATTCGACGGATTTGGCATTCTAACTCGACGGATTTTGACATTGTGCTTAATGGTCGGAAGTCCAAACTCGACGAATTTGGTCAGAAAAATCAAATTCGACGGATATGATCAGAAGTCTAAACTCGACGGGTTTTAACATTCTACTAAATGGTCAAAAGTTCAAATTATTACAATTATTCACAAAGGACCCCAAAGTTTAGGCTCTAAACCGTGGCCATCAATGAGTCTTCAATGTCCAATCTTTCCTTCTCTTTTAGGTATTAACTTCTTGTTATTAATTCACTTAAGTTTTTAGTTCATTAAAATCAATCCAAGTGCCCAAGATTCAATGCCAAAACCGTGGCTTCATGATGTCCATTATCCAATTTTTCTTTCCACTTTTATGCATTAGTTTTCTTAACACTAATTCACTTAAATTTAGTTCATCAAAATTAATCCATTTGTCTCTATACCAAGACCAAAATCGTGGCACCCCTCTTGGGTATTAAACTCTCAAGGTCCTCTATTCATTTGTGTTAATACTATCATTCAACCTTTGATTACATAAGTCTTATTTCCCTTGTATACAAAACCAATTTTCACCCCTAACTTCTAGTCAAAATCGTGGCACCATGTTGAGGTAGGAAACTCCAAATTTTCCATTTAGCAACCCCAACATGATCAAGCACAATTAATATATCAAACATATTCAAGAGCATAATCAAATATCAATCAAATTCAAGAATACTAAATCATACAAAATTTATAATTCAAGCAAGCATACAAAGAGCATACAAGGATGGATTTCTCCATCAACACACATACAAAGTCTCCTCACCACCATAAGTGGTTGAAGTGAGTAGTCTCCCTCTTACCTAGAGGAGACAATGCAAGAAAACAACTCATTGGTTCCTTGATTTGTAAATTTCGGATTCCACCTTCAAGAGAACCATAAAGTGGTCAAATTCTCATATTTACAAACTGAAGCTTGAAAAGAATGATCCTTGGTCACATAGGTAACCAAGGAAAATGAAATTGATAGGTGAATTGGAAGAACTTTACCTAAAGCCTTAAGCTTGAACTCCTTGAGATTCTTTTTTTTGGTGATTTTCGGATTCCACTCTCCCAAGAACCCTAGAGTGTTCAAAATCACTCAAATCACTCATCAATGCTCAAAAAGAGAAGCCCTTGGTCACATAGCAACCAAGGAAAATGAAAATGAGAAGAAAATGGAGAGAAATCAAGAATCTTTACTTTGGAAGACAATGGAGACAAGGTTGAATTTTGAGCAAACCTTCCAAATGAGATTTGTAGAGAAGATGAAGATGAGTGTATAAATGTGTTTAGTGGAGAGAAAAATCAAAAAGCTTGGCCATCCATGGAGGAGTGATTTTCGGATTTGAAGAAGGAGGGGTAGAAAGGATGGATTTTTGAAGAGATTTTCTAAAGAGAAAGTGTAAAAGAGGTTGAGAGAAGTCTAGAAATGGTGTTTATGAAGAGAAAAGTGAAGAGAAGACTCTCTAATGGTGGCTGGAAATTTCGGATCTAAGAGGAGGAAGAAGAGAAGAGGTGGAGAGAAAATGGAGGTAGAAATGGAAAATGGAGAAACTTTCTACACAAAGAAGGTAGAGGAAGTGAGTGCAAGTGTGGAAATGGGCTTAGAGAGGAGAAAAGATGAGCAAAAATGGAGGAGGAGGGGCTACCATTTTTGTGCTCATGGTGGAGGTAGAGAGAAGGAGGAGAAAAAGATGAAGAAGATGAAGTGAAGAGAGAGAAAGTGATTGGTAAAGTGAATTAGGGTTTGATGGATTTAGGTTTAGTGTGCAAGTCACAATTTTGCCCTCCTTGGCTAGTGTGGGCTGCTGAATAGAGGAGAGAGTGAGGGGAAAATTTTGGCTTCTCATGCAAGTCAAGGGTAATTGGGTCATTTGGTGGTCAAAGCTTCTTAAAGAAACTTTGAAAAAGTACACAAATTTGAATTAAAGTAGATTTGATTTGATATAAAGTGGATTGCATTAGGATAGGGTGATAGGATTTCTAATGCATGCTATTATCCAATGGATAATAGTTACTGTGAACACCCAATTTTGACTGGACTAAAAGAAAAATAATAAAAAGAAACAAAAAAGAGAAAAGTCAAAAAAATCAAAAAAAATTTGATTATCCTTTTTTAACCCATCTTTTTTAACCCAAATACATAAGCCCAAAATATAATAGAAAATGAAAAATAAAAAAGTAAAAAAAAATGAAAGAAAAAGAAAAAAAATAAAAAAGAATTAAAAAAAAAAGATTTATTTTCGTTGGGATAAAAATCATTTTTTCTTTAGCCATGCAGCATCACCACTGCAGCAGGGGACAAGCACGTTTGCCTCCCATTCTCTTTTTCCACAGTGCACAGTTTTTGCTCCCCATTTAGTTTCCCACTTGCACTACTGAACAAAGAGATTCCCTCACTAATTGCACCTACTCCCTCACTGATTCAACCACTCCATTATCACCTGGCTGCTAGCAACTAATAAGAGAGGACCAACTTCAAGACCTAAAGGGGGAGATCTCTCCAGAGGGGCAGCTGATATTCAACTTTCAACCCCCATCATCCTGGATAACCTCTCCTCACTATCTCCACGCCCTCTTCCTCTCTCTCAGGAGGACACCATTTTGCTGCCAACTTTAACACCTCACCACCCCAAATCGTAACTACCACGAGCTCAAGCCTCTTCCCCTTTACCCCCTCATTTCGACAACCCCACAAACCAACCTCTACCAAAAGCCGAATTTGATCCCACCTCCACTTTCAATCTCATTTCCACGTCCAACCTTCACTATTCACCTTCTCCAATCTCCCATACCACCGCGAACCCCTTCACTAAAACCAACGGAACCCGCAACCGACCGTCGAATCGTCCTCTCAACCGACCGTCGAACCTCTTCCATCTCTCACCACATCACCTACTTCCATCACATCCGACCGTCGAATACCATATTCCTAAACCGACCGTCGAACTCAAAACCACCAACCGACCGTCGGACCCCCCAAACTCCATCCTATTCGACTGTCGAACCACCCAAGAACAGAAACCAGACGCGTCGAATACCATATCCCTAAACCGACCGTCGAACTCAAAACCCCAAATCCTCTCCCATCCGACCGTCGGACCCCAAGCTCCACCCTATTCGACTGTCGGACCACAGAAACTAGTTCTCGAACCTCAGAGGCCAGTTCTCGACCGTCGGACCGCGGGAACCAGTTCTCGACCGTCAGAGGCAATTCCCGACCGTCGAACCTCAGAGGCCAGCTCTCGACCGTCGGACCACAGGAACCAGTTCTCGACCGTCAGAGGCAATTCCCGACCGTCGAACCTCGAGGCCGCTCTCGACCGTCGGACCACAGGAACTAGTTCTCGACCTTCGAGGCAATTCCCGACCGTCGAATATCGAATCGCCTCCCGACAGGTCGATCTCGGGGTCCAAACCCCTCCCCAAACGTCCCCGGTGCGTCTTTGTTAGTGTTGTCAAATTCTCCAAATTTTTTATCTCTTTAAATCGAATTGTGATTGTCTTTTGGGTGTGTGAGGTTGAATCACGTGACCGTCCATAATGATGTATTTTGATAAGAAGGGAGAAGGGTAAAAAAGGTTAAAAATAAAAAATAAAAAATAATAATAATAATAAAATAAAGAAATAATTAAAATTTTTTAAAAAGGAATAAAAATGGGTTACCTGAGTTGCGACAGCTTGCTAACCCTTATATTTTGTAAACATCTGAGTTGCGACAGCTTGATGATTTACAATCTTAAATAAAAATTTCGTAACAAACTTGATAATCAATGGGTGACGTCTCTAGCGTGACGCGAGCTTCACCTATTTAATCCTTAATTTGAATAACTGAGCCGCGACGGCTTGTTAATTCAAATTCCAAAAATCATTTTAAATAAAATCAACCAACCCACACTTATTTTATAGAGAACTACGTAACTTTGAGTTCCCCATTGCACCAGGGGATACGTAGGAGCAGAATTTCATTTCTGATCAAGCCAAATTTAAATTTTCACAATTTTGTGGTTTCGTTTTTTTAGTTACAATGTTTGCAAAAGGGTAAAATAAATATTTTCAAGGATTGTCAATAATTTGCACAATTAATCTAAGGTACGAATCTTAGGATCGGGTGCGTTAGGGGTGCAATGGGATTAAGTTTCCACCCTTCCCTAAGCATAACCGACTCCCGAATCCAATCTGGTTCTAAAGACCATTTCCAAATAAAAGGTTTTCCAATTTTTCCAAATTCAAATAAAATTGGTGGCGACTCTTAAAATTAAAATAATTTAATTTAAGTTGCTATTTCATGCGATTAATTTTACGGTCGCATAGCATTACTATCGATTTAAGTCGGTATTAATTTATCTGACAGATGAAATTTACACAGCGTTTTATTATTCCGACTACTAAATTTCTCAAAAATGTGAAACCTCGTAAATTGTGTCCAGCCTCGAGTTTAGTAAGATCCCCTGTCGACAAGTCCACAGTTCAAGGTTCTCGGAGAAAACATCTCATTTTTTCGGCTTCGCTCAATGTGTACGTAAAACGAAAAATATATTAAAATATTCGACGTTTCTGGAAAAATCCCAAAAAATTCTCAAAAATTACAAATATTATAAAATGACTATTCGTCTTATCATTTTCCAATTTTTTTGAAGCATTACAGTCGTTTTCCTGACTCTGCTCAATATGAATGCAAAACGAAGAATATATTAAAATATTCGTCGTTTCCGAAAAATTCTGAAAGAATTCACATAAATCACAAATATTAGAAAATAACTATTCGTAATAAAATTTTTCAACTTTGGGAGCGTTACAATCATTTTGTCAACTCTGCCTAGTGTGCACATAAAGCGAGGAATAATATTAAAATATTTCACATTTTCAGAAAAATCCAGAAAATCCCAAATATTGTAAAATGATCATTTATCCTAAAATTATTAATTTTTGGGATGTTACACCGACAACCTGACAGACTTTTTTTTTATTGATCAGCAGTCTGCTATAGCATTTAATGCAACACGAAAAAGAAAAAGTAAAGAAATGAAAAGAAAGAAAAGAAAGTGATGGGATGGGAATTGGTAGACGTACACGTTTTGGCTTCAATTTCTCCCTCTATCTCTCATTCCTTTCTGAGGAGGCATGTGGTTTTCAAAGGGTAGTGGAACAAGGACAATGGAGGAACATTTGTGGGGTTTGGCGACAAAGAGGTGAACTGTGGGTGCCTGTGGTGAAGGTTCACAGAGGTTGGGATTATGGTGGGCGGTGGCCATGGGATTTGAGTTATGGTGATTGTTTGGGGTGGTAAACGACTGTGTTTTCTTAGGGACCACACTGCAGCTGCAACTTCACCTCCCCTCCCATCTTCCCTTTGCCTTCGCCTCCACAGCTCCACCCACCATTGCCACCTTGCCACCACTCTGCCGACGATCACCACACGCGCTGGTGCTGGTGTGCCCTCTCTCCTTTCTTCCCCTCGCTCAACCAACACCGACCCACAGTCCGACGACCACTCATTTCCACAGCCACCCACACTCGCCGGAAAACGCGACCCCACCATAACCACTCGTTCCCAATTGCTACCAATGTTACGCAACGCTACTCAAGTTAAGGGTCTAAACTAAAGTTTTCTTCCAACAACTCCTCTACAACCATTTCTCTTCAATTTCTCTACATGGTGGTGTGCGAGTGGGTCCTACGCGTTTCATTTGTTGAGGACCACTGCATTTTATTGTGTTTCATGCTAGAATGGAACTGAACGATCTGGTTCTATGGACTATGCGACGAATAGATTTGGCTGTAAATTGATCAATATGCAATTTCTCTTTATTTATTTATTTATTATTTAAAAAAAGATTTGTTTCTTCTTAAATATATATATATATATATAGTAAGCTAAATGAGCTAATCCATAGCTTGCATAGAACTGGGTTGGACTAACCAAATCTTAATCTGAATTCGTAACCCAATCTGGCCCAATTTAAAATAACCCGGCCCAATTTGATGTGCCGTTCTGACAGCTATAGGATCCACAATCATAAATTCACCATGTTATGAAAAGTCCAGGAGTTTCAGGATAAAAAACTCCGACCTGTATAATATTTTCCATTACAATATGTTTGGATGATAGGTAATGAGGGGAACGAAAAGAAAATGAGAGAAACAGAAATAACTTCCCTTGTTTGGGAGTTTTAAAATACATGGGAATGGAACGAAACACATGGGAAATCATTTTCATCTTTTCCCTTCAAATGTCTAACTTTTGTTCCCTCCAAAATTGAGGTGGAATGAGAAGAACACATGAGTAATTGCGTTCTGTTCCATTTTATTAATGAAACTTCTAAACAAAGAGCATAAAAATTATGTTCTATTCCATTCCTTTTCTTTTCGTTCCATTTCTACGTATTCTATTTCGTTCCTTTAATGAAATAACATCCAAATACTGGTTAAATTAAATTATCGGATGATATTGGATCCCGATATTTCCGTGTGTTTTGGAATTGATAGTTGGAGCCCAAGGGATCCTCGTTCTTTTTCGTTACCCATTCTACATCACTTCCACTCTAGTCTACGTGGAACGCCTTTCTCCTACACGCTCTCCAACCTCGCTGACCGAAGCACCCAAAAGAATCAAGGCGATGCTGTTGAGAAAACTATGCGAATCGGTGTCATCGAAGCAATCCACTTCCAACACCAACTCCTCCGAACGCGCGTGCTCTGCCAGTGCGAATTCACCTCTGCCTCTTGGTGCATTCGACCCTCTCCCTCCGGATATACTGATGCAAATCCTGCGACTCTTGGGCCCAAAACAAGCTGCGAAACTCAGCGTCGTTTGCAAGTCCTGGCGATCCCTTGTCTCCGACAACGCACTTTGGGCTCACTTCCTTCAGACCCACCACCCCGAACCATGGGACTCCCTTCTCTTCGCCGAGGCCACTTTGAGCTCTGGCTACCCCCTTCCGTAAATAATTAAAAGCACCACTTTGATGTACCAAAAAAGAAAAAAAGAAAAAGAATGGGCGGTGCTAATTAATTGAGGTCCAAATTGCAGGACCTTCGGTGCTCAGATGCCTCTTGTGTCGTTCAGACATGTTTATGCCCATCGTGCACGACTTCCTGGTTCTGTTATCATCGATGGTTAGTGCTTGGAGAAATGTTATTTGCACATCTTTTTACTACATCAAACCTTTACACCTTTCTTTTTGGGAAAAGTAAAAGAAAAAGAGAATAGGGGATGGAAAATGTGTTTCCCTTTTGTTTACTCAAAGAAGATGTAATATTTTGATGTGTTAAAAAAGTGCAAATAACACAACTCTTAGTGCTTGTGTGCTTATTTTCGTTCTCTCTGTTATGATGTTTACTGTGGTTAGTTAGTTAGTTAGTTTTCCTCTTTTTTCTTCTCTAGGTGGTTCTGGCTATTGCAAATTTGGTTTGAGCAATTACGCTATTCCATCAGGGCGATCCGCGACCTTTTTGGTAAGGCTGTCCGTGACCTTTATTGTGAAAAGTGGCAAACTATTTCACTCCAACCGAAAACAATACTTGTTTCTTTTTTTTTTTTATTTCCTTGGGAATTTGATGTGCAGGAATTTGGTAATGTGGAAATGCCTATATACACTAGACTTTGACATTTTTTTGCGACTATCTATAATAGGTGATCCCTTCTTGTTGGTGCAACAGTTTACTGCTGAAAATCATTTAATCCAAGTGTACATAGATTATTAGTACACTACCCGAGCAACCAAGTTGTGGAAAGGGCAGTTGTTTTAATTTATTACTTAATTATTATCGAGATAGAAATATTCCTACTTGTCTTGAGTAAATTCCATGCCTAATATTATTAATACATTGGTTGCTTTCTCTGTAGGATGCAGGTGAAAGCAAGTTCTCAACCAGTTGTTGTTTCTATACCAATATGCCACTATGACAATTACATTTTATCATTTTACTCCAGTGGTTAGAATGAGAAAAGAAATAGGAGAACACTGAGAACTCCAAACATAATATGTCGCTGTTTGATACTTTTATATTTGAAAACTAATATTGCTTGCATTATGTATGGATGAATATTTTACTGAAGTACAAGCCATGGTTATCAGGTTTCAATTCATTGATTGAAAATCAATTTGGATATCATTTTGAGTAACTTTGATTAAATACCTTTCGGGGTGCCAAATCTTAACCATTTGCAATAAGCTTCCTAGTGTATATGCTTGGACAAGCAAAGGTGTCATCGGTGAAAATGGAAAATGCTTGGTCTGTTTACTTGTGTAACAGCAATAATGAAAATATACCATTTAGTCACTGGCCTATAATTGAGATCTAATAATTCTAGTGGCTGTGTGAAATCACATAGTTTGTGCAGTGATGGTGTGCTAAGAAGGGAGAAGCCCACGTATTAATCTCCAAATCTTGCTTGAACTATGTCACCTTATACAGAACTTCCCATACATGTTGTCTTCATGTAAATGAAATATAGATGATTTAAGTTACTAGTACCTAGTTTCTTATATATATGATTCTCCAACAGTGTAACGTTCTCTTTCCTCATAGATACTGAATCAGCCAAAGCTTCAAGACGGCAGCTTAAAGAAGCAATCTATTCTGCCTTGTTTGGCATGAATGTTCCTGCTGTTTGTGCTCTCAACCAGGTAACATTTAAAAAAAAAAAAAGAACTAGATCAGTTCCAGGTACCATTTTACTTATTATTGAGAAAATTTAATGAGAAGATGCTGAATGTGATTTGTTGATTTCGAGAGTTGGACTTGAGGATCCATTTTATTCCTCATTTAACTTCTTAGTTATTCAAAGAGACATAAAAGGATTTAGGTACTTGCACCTGTTTAATGAGTATAAGTGTATAACCTCATCTCCTTTTCTTTGAATATTTATAACCTCTTTCAAGTGCTTATATGTAATTACTCCTATCTTTATATTTCTGTCCCTTTCAATAAAGAGAACATATATGTCCTTTCTCTTGATCTCTTGTAGAAAAATAAGTTTGTAGCCTAGCTCTATTTTCCACTTTTTTAATTGAATTCATGATGGTCAATCACACTCTTTACCCCCCACATGTGGATTCTAGATGCTTGTCCTTTTCATATTGTTGATGATGGTATCCTGATGCCAATGCGGTCTAGAATACCATCTCTAACTCTAACTGGAGTGTGATGTAGTACATGCTTAATTGGTAATCTTTTAACTGAAGTTTACTTTCTAGTTCATTCTCATGAAAATTGACAATGTTTATCCTGGTTGTTAATGTAATAAACAATTCTTTTAAATGGGTTTGTGGTTAACTGGCTGTCTTTGATCACTTATAATAAAGAATAAAGCAGGATGTCCCAGATTTTAAAAGTTAGTTTACTTTTTAAAATGAGGAGTGCTAAATCCTATGAAACGAAAAATTTCACGAATAACATGAACCAATCACAGCAGTTATTTATCTAAACTTTAGGCAATAAATGTTAGAAAAGAAAGAAACAATAACGGTGCAACACAATAAACGCAAATTCGTGTGTGGTTTCACGAAAAACCTTTCATGAGAAATAACATTTCTCTTTTAAAATCTGTAAGGAGTTTTCCTTAAGATTTGTTCTAGTAATAAATAAATTGCCATATTTCTTGAAGATCATTGTTAGTCATAGTAGGCCCCCAATTAAGAAAACCTATGTACGAAGGCAGCCAAGGTAAATGGGTTGGGCTGACTTAGACTAGTCAGTTACTATTGTAACAAGTAGAACCAGGTGTTAGCTTAGGAACAGCTGGACGGTTATTTTATAAATAGAGGGAAGAGAGGGAAAGTCTGATATTCTGTTAGTTTGTTGGAAGGTGGTTAGGGAGCGAGTCAAGCTATCGAATTCTTGACAGGGCAGTTACCATTTCTTTCTCTAGTTCTTTCACTCTCTGATTCTTGTATCATAACTCTGGTAGGGATCATTTTCCCTCAGAGATTCATCAATAATACAGAAGTATTCAGTGAAATTGTTCATAAGTTCTACCAGTTCTATCAATCTTATTCAAGTCAGATAACAAATTTCTAATAAATAGATTGCATCAGAAAAGGTAAGATTTACATAAATATAAGTGCTCTCAGTGCAAAGAGGTGCCTTTAACCATCAAACCTGTGTTATCAAAGGTTTGCCTCAAGAATGAGGTGAGGCAAGTTTTTGGGCTAGTGCTTTATTGTTGAAGGGGCGACCATGCCTTTTACTTGAGGCAAGATGAAGTGTGAAGTACCAACCTAGTGATTAAATAGGAAGAAGTGGAAAATTTTGCAACCTTAACTTTTGAAATTGATCATAAAATTTTGATGAGGCTAGCACTGGTGATTCTGTTGACTATGTTCTTTAGAGGAAAACAAATTAAGCTAGTCTCTTTGTTGAATTTTACTTGTATGACTGTAGGAAGCTGTTCTTTTATTTTTGGTTAAAAATGACTATTAGAATAGTTTAGAATATTTTAAATATAGCAGTATATTTTGTATATATGCTATGATCAATTAGGATCAATTAGGATTGTAACATATCAGGATTGTATCACTATGATTAATTTTAATTAATATTAACATCTATATATAGAGATCATGTGTGGTCTGATTAGACACACAATTCACAATAATCCCTTTTTTTTCAAGTTGGTATCAAAGTTGGTTTCAACCTGCCTCTGTCTAAATCCTAACCTGTTGCGCCCACTGCTCAGCGGCAAATTTCCCTCTCGCCGTGCTCAATTTTGGTGAGCCCTCATTGCCATGCCTTTTTTCGGTAGATTTTTCGGCGACCGTCCAACTTGCAAATCTGGGTGCGAAACCTCCTGCATTAGAATCGCACCACCTCGATCGTCTAGATCTTGAAACTGTGCCACCATCTGCCTTACCACTTGCCGCCGCAAGCCGCTACACCAGAATCCACGCACCGGCATCGTTCTTCCACAGACTTGGACGAAATTCACTGTAGAAGATGTCCCAAGCCTTTTTGAGTCTCATCTTGGCCGTTTCTGTGGTGTTTCAGATTGTGGGTGCCTAGGCCACCGTATTTTTGGGCTTTTTGCTACGTTCCTTTGCTGCATTTTGTTGATTCCAGACCTGCCTAGTCCTTTTTGGACCTATTCCAGGTGTTTTCTTTATTTTTTAGTCATCTTACTTTGATTTCTCACAATGGGCGATGCTGTCTGAAGTGTTTCAGGAAACTCATCTACTTCTTTTGATTCCAAAAGCCCCGTCGTGTTGACCAACATCAGTGTCCCATCAATTATAACTAAAAAATTGACCATGTTAGCCAGTTATAAGTCTTGGGCGACTTCAATAAAGGTTTGGTTTGCAAGACAGGGACAATCAAAGTATGTTACCATGAAACTTGCAGATGTCCCAAAGGTTGATCTTTTTGAATGGAAGAAGCTTGATGCATAACTTCTAAGTTTCCTCTGGTAGTCCATTGATCTTGAGATAGTGGATCTTTTCCAATCATTCGAAACTTGCTATGAGGTGTGGAAAGAAGTCCAAGGCTGCTACATTAATGACATACAACGTCTTTACTCTATTGTCTCTACTATGATAAGCTTGCGCAAGCAATAGGATACTCGTATGGAATCCTTCCTTGGCAAGGCACGCTCATTGATGCAAGAATTTGCTACCATGATGCCTCACACTAAGGATTAGTCGGAGCACAAGAAGCAACAGGAACAATTCATTATGGTTTTTATCTTCTCTACCCTTCCACCAGAATTGGAGAATGTTGTCAATAAATCTTAACTAGTGCTGATAGTCCCACATTGTCTCAGACCTTTCAATGATTGTTGAATGTCTCTGATATAGCACCACTAGCACCTACTTCCGCAACCATACGAGAGTATGCTGCTCTTGTCTCCTAAGTTAATAACACTGGTAGTGGTCGTGGTGGCAACAGCAAGCCACGTTGCTCTTTTTGTAACAAGTTGGGACATTTGGAGGAACGCTGTTGGGTGAAACATGGTAAACCAGCATCCGCCAATTTTGCTCAGATTGAATTATCATCATCCACCTCTAGTACGACCATTCCTACTACAAATTATGAGGCCTTCCTCCGTTTTAAGGCATCTTCACAGATTTTGGTTAAACAGATTGGTAATCCCACTGCCTGTTTATCTTAGTCATCTCTTGGGCCATGGATAACTGACTCTGGTGCTTCTGACCACCTCTATGGTAATAAGGATCTTCTCACCTCTCTTACCTACTCCACTAATTGTCCCCTGTTACTCTTGCTAATGGAACCAAAACTGTTGTCACCGGTATTGGCCAAGCTCGGCTATGTCCCTTTCTACCCTTAACATCTGTTCTTTATGTACTTGGTTGTCATTTCAATTTGATATTTGTTAGTAAGTTAGTTCATGCCCTTAACTGTTCCATTACCTTCACTAAACACTCTGTTCTTGTGCAGGATTAGGGTATAGGGAGGACGATTGGAGTCGGTCGTGAGTCACGAGAACTTTACCATCTTATTGTGCCTAGTTCTCCAGTGGCATGTACCATGACAGATTCTCCTAACCTCATTCACAGTCGTCTTGGATATCTAAGTCTTTCTAAGCTCTAGAAGATAGTTCCTCACTTGTCTAGTTTATAGTCTTTAGATTGTGAGTTTTGTCAAAAAGGGAAGCACACCCGTGCATCCTTTAGTGATCGAGTTAATAAAAGAGCTGATTTAGCCTTCTCCTTTGTTCATTCATATATATGGGGACCTAGTCGTGTCAGTTCTAGTTTAGGATTTCAATACTTTGTAACCTTTATTGATGATTATTCCCATTGCACTTAGGTCTTTTTAATGAAGAATCGTTCTGAATTATTTTTAATATTTCAAAAGTTTTGTGTTGAAATTCGTACTCAATTTGGAAAAACTATCCATATTCCGTGTAGTGACAATGCATACAAATATCTGTCTTCTAATTTTCAGGAATTCATGGCTAAACAGGGTATCTTGCATCAAACAACTTGTCCTCATACTCCACAACAAAATGGAGTGGCTGAATGCAAAAACTGACATTTAATTGAAATAGTCAGGACTTTACTCTTACATATGAATGTTCCAATCCGTTTTTAGGGGATGTTGTTCTCACATCTTGTTATTTGATAAACTGAATGCCTTCCTATGTTCTACATGACCAATTCCCGCACACTATATTATTTCCTAATACATCTGTTTATCCTGTGTCTCCTTATGTGTTTAGCTATACCTGTTTTGTCCACAATGTTTCTCCAGGAAAGGACAAGCTCACTGCCAAAGCCTTCAAGTGCCTTTTCCTTGGATACTCTCGTCTTCAGAAAGGGTATTGCTGCTACTATCCCGATTTAGGTCGCTATGTTGTGTTTGCTGATGTCAACTTTTTCGACCAGTAACCCTTTTCTTCTTTCTTTACCTACAGATACTTCCCAGGTAAACACAATACTTCATGTTCTTATCTACAGTCCTCCTGTTAATTCTAGCAGTAATACTACTCCTGTTCTTGCTCCGGTGCCTGCCCATGTTCCTCGTCGACTAGTTACTTTTCAACGTTGACCACGATCGCTTACTGGAGCCAACCCTATTCTAGAGGAAGTTCCGGATGATTCACCACCTTCACCAGTCATTCCCTCTTCGCCTTGGTTCCTGCATCAGACAACTCACCTATCGCTCTTCAGAAAGGTAAATGTTCTACTCGTAACTCTCATCCACTTTATGCATTTCTTAGTTATGACCGCCTTTCTTCATAACATTACACCTTTGTTTCAAGTTTGTCTTCTGTTTCCATTCCTAAAACCACAGGTGAAGCACTATCTCATTTAGGTTGGTGCCAGACGATGATGGATGAGATGTCTGCCTTATATTCTAATGGCACATGGGAGCTAGTTCCTAAACCAGCAGGCAAATCTATTGTTAGCTGTAGATGAGTGTTTATTGTTGAAATTGGTCCAGATGGTTCCATTGATCGATTGATGGCTCATTTAGTCACCAAAGGTTACATTTAGATCTTTGGTCTTGATTATAGCGACACCTTCTCTCCAGTTGCTAAGATTTGCCTCTGTACGTCTTTTCCTCGCCATGGCTACTGTTCACCATTGGTCTCTCTACCAGCTAGACATAAAGAATGCCTTCTTACATGGTGATTTACAGGAGAAGGTTTATATGGAGCAACTTCCTGGCTTTGTTGCTTAGGGGGAGTTTGAATTGGTGTGCAAACTTTGCAAGTCCTTGTATGGCCTAAAACAGTCCCCTCAGGCTTGGTTTAGCCGATTCAGCGCAGTTGTTTAGTCCTTTGGCATGATTCTCAGTGAAGCCGATCATTCTGTTTTCTATCGGCATCAATCTCTCAATCAATGCATGTACCTTATGGTTTATGTGGAAGACATTGTCATTATTGGGAACGACCGAGTTGGCATTGAACAATTAGAACAACATTTATTCACTCATTTTCAAATCAAAGACCTTGGTAAGCTCCATTATTTCCTAGGTATCGAGGTGGCATAGTCTAGACATGCCATTTCTATCTCCTAGAGGAAATATGCCTAGGGTATTATGGAAGAAACTGATATGTTAGGGTGCAAACCTGTTGATACACCCATGGATCCTAATGTCAAGCTTCTACTAGGACAAGGGGAGCCGCAAGCGGATCCTGGACGTTATTGGAGGCTGGTTGGAAAATTGAATTATCTCACAGTAACAAGACCAAGTATCTCTTTTACTATGAGTGTGGTAAGCCAATTCCTTGATTCTCCATGTGACTCTCACTGGGATGCTATTATTCAGATACTCTGATACATTAAAGGAGTACCAGGAAGAGGCTTACTATATGAAGATAAGGGGCATATGGAAATTTGTGGTTATACAGATGTTGATTGGGTAGGCTTTTCCTTAGATAGACTCTCTACTTCAGGGGACTACATTCTTTTTGGGGGAAATTTGATATCTTGGAAATGTAAGAAGCAAACTGTAGCCGCCAAGTCAAGTGTGGAAGTTGAATATCGAGCGATGGGCATTGCTTGTGAACTCATTTGGTTTAGGCAGTTACTTAAAGAGTTGAAAATATGTGAATCACAACGAATGAAACTTGTATGTGACAATCGAGATGCACTACATATATCCTCAAATCCTATCTTTCATGAGAGAACTAAGCACTTTGAGATTGATTGCCATTTTGTTAAGGAGAAAATTCAGTCTGGTGAAATTGCTACTGCATTTGTGAATTTGAATGACCAGCTTGCAGACATTTTTATTAAGGCTCTTAGAGGTCTATAGGTTTAACTACATATGTAACAAGCTTGGTGCACATGATATATACACACCAGCTTGAGGGGAAGTGTTAGAATAGTTTAGAATATTTTAAATATAGCAGTATATCGTGTATATATGCCATATCATGATTGTATCACTGTGATTAATTGTAATTAATATTAACATCTATAGAGATCATGTGTGGTCTGATTAGACACACAATTCAGCAATAATCCCTTTTTCTTCAAGTATGGCTATCAGAAGCATTATTACACAAGAATAGGAATTTGGAGGCTACTTTTATTTTCTATACATTTTGTTAGAATATTAGGATTCTTAGTGTTTTAGAAGTCTTAGTAGTACTTGTACTTGACCTACATTATTAGTATAAATAGGTGATATTGCTTTGTATTATGACGCACATCAATATTTTTTGGGCTTGGTGGAGGGGGTGGGGAATAGGGGAAGGGAAAGTGGGATAGAGAGCATTTGCGAGAATCGTACCTTGCTACCTTTCCTACATGTCCCCAATTCTCACCAACTGAGCTACCAACACGGGACATCAATATTTTTGTTTTTCATTTTTCACCTAAACCCTATAATTTCAACATGGCATCAAAGCAGTACTACCCTCCGTGTCATACTCTCATCTCTATTCTAGTGTGAGTTCCCATATTTGGAGCTTCTTTGTTTGGAGTCAAGTGTTTTCACCTTCTTGTAGTTTCTAGTGGATGGCTCACCCTTTCTAGCAGCTTTCCAGCCCCTCACTGGCGTGTCCAACAACTTTTCTGGACAAAACCACTCCAGGTTGGCTCACACATTCCAGTCAAGTGCAAGCCTGTTTCCTCCCCTTTCTCGCCAGTTTCTTTGCCAGAAAAGTCATCCACGGTTGCTGTTGCAATTTCATCCTTTTCTGGTCACTTTTTCACAAAACAGGCATTGCTGTCTCATTTGGAGCCCACTGATTATGTAGAGGACAGAAGATTGTTGCTGGAAACTCTGGTGACTTTTCTAGCCACTCACTAGTGTGTGATGTTGTGTTTGTGGCCACGTTCATCGGCAATCACCACAGGCACATCCTCACGTGCTTCATCGCTGTCCACTTCCTTGCCATCCTCACTGCCTTTCACCTTGATTCCAGCGCTCAAAGCTGCTCTTTGGCTTGGATATCCCTGTGTGTGTACCCTTTTCTCACTGTTATCCTTTGGTTACTTGGTTTGCCACTGTCTAGTTGGGTCAGCCACTGTTAGGACTGTTTGGCTACTGTTCCTGCATGGAATACTATATTTTGGCTGCTGTTTGGCTCTATTTCTGTTTGATTGGTTGTTCCTCTCTGTTTGGCTATGTTCACTTCCAGCTACAGGTCGATTTGAGCCACTCTTAAACTAGATTCTATTTTTCAAGGTTTGTGGGTCTCCTGAATTCAATTTTAAGGTTATTCTTGATGTTTGAAGCTTCTAAATGTTGTGTTTTTAATGAATTTGGAGAAGCGTGGGCCTTGTAAATGCTTGATGAGAAATTTTCCTGCGCATCATTTCAGTAATTTGTCTTCGTTCTTGACCATGCAACACTCCAACCAGCTCCGCTGGCTATGCGTCATTCCAGCCATCCTCTTGTAGTGTCATTCCAGTGTTTGTGATACTATGTTTTCTATTCTGAAATGTTGTGGTTTATAGAGCCCACCTTATGCGTTTAAGTTAGTTTTCCTTTGGCAAGTGTTGGAATATTAGGATTCTTAGTGCTTTAGGAGTTTTGTTGTCTTCATAGTCTTATTGGGCTGGGCTTGTTCTAGTAGTAACACACTTGAGCTTGACCTAGATTATTAGTGTTGAAAGAGAGAAAAGAGAGAGACATATGAAGAAAACCATGTGTCTGAATTACACAACGGAGGCTGAATTATATAGTTATTGTAATAAATACAAAGATTACAAAAGATCCTATTTATCATAATTACATGATTTGGTTATGATTTAGTTAGCCTATACAATGAATCTAGACACTATTTCAACACTCTCCCTCAAGCTATAGCATATAGGTCATATGCACCAAGCTTGTTACAAATATAACTTAGCTGAGGATCTCTCAAAGACTTAGTGAAAATATCTGCCAATTGATCATTTGAATTGATGAAGCTAGTGGTGATGTCTCCAGATAGGATATTTTCTCTAATAAAATGGCAGTCTATCTCATTATATTTGGTCCTCTCATGAAACACTGGATTAGAGGCGATATGCAATGTAGCTTGATTGTTACAAATGAGTGTCATTTGCATAATCTCTCCAAATCGAAGCTCTTTAAGTAGTTGTTTTAATAGTGAGGTAGTTAAGTTTTCCAACTAATCTTCTTTATTTTCTTGGATTTGAGAATGGCTCCCCCTGATTTGGTAGAAGTTTAGCATTTGGATCCATAGGAGTGTCAACAGGCTTTGCATTCAACAAATCTGTTTCCTTAAGAATGTCCATGACATACTTCCTCTGTGAAATTACTATACCATCATTGGATTGTGCCACCTCTATTCCCTAAAAGTATCGAAGTTTTCCAAGGTCTTTGGTCTGAAAGTGATGACCAAGATATTGTTTTACCTGAATTATGCCATGGTGATCACTACCATTGATAACAATGTCGTCGACATACACAATTAAATAGATACACTCTTGAGCTGAATGACGATAGAAGACAGAGTGGTCAGCCTCACTTCATGTCATATCGAACTACTGAACTACAGTACTAAATCGATCAAACCAAGCCCTAGGAGACTGTTTAAAGCCATACAGAGATTTGTGAAGACGATAAACTAGTCTAGAAGACTCCCCTTGAGCAACAAACTCTGGTGGTTACTCCATGTAAACCTCTTCTTATAGATCACCATGGAGAAAAACATTCTTGATGTTCAGTTGATGAAGGGGCCAGTGGCGAATAGCGGCCAAAGACAGAAAAAGTCAAACCGAAGCCATCTTCGCCACGGGCGAGAAAGTGTCCTCATAATCCAAGCCAAAATCTGGGTATATCCTTTTGCCACCAGACGAGCCTTGAGACGATCAATCTTGCCATCATGGCCAACCTTGACCGTATAAATCCACCAACAACCTTCAACAGACTTCCTGGGAGGAAGAGGAACAAGTTTCCAAGTACCACTGCTTTGAAGGGTACACATCTCATTGATCATAGCTTGTCTCCACCCAAGATGAGATAAAGCGTCACCTGGAGAGTTAGGAATAGACACAGAAGACAAGGAAGAAAGACAAGCATAATGCGAAGAAGATAGGCATTGTAAACCAAAGTAACATAGTGAGGAGAAGGGTTACGAGTAAACCGTATACCTTGTCAGAGAGCAATGGGAAGGTTAGGCTCAGGAGGCAGTGCCAGAGTTGGTAAAGGAATTAGTGCCGAAGGAGAGTCCACATTGACCTCTGCAACTTTTGGTGGAGGTAGGGGTGGTGGAGGTAGTTGTGGCTGACGATGATAAACCTGGAAGGGGCGAATAGTAGTGGTGGGTTGCTCGACATGGGGCGTCGGAGATGTATCTGACTCAATAGTGATAAGAGGAAGAGGGGCGGGTAAGACCTCAGAGATAGGCTCAAGAGTCAATGTAGGAGACTGGAAGAAGGGAACAAACTCAAAGAAGGTAACATCGGCCAAGACAAGGTAACGTCGAAGACTAGGGAAAAAATAACAATAACCTTTTTGGGACCGGGTGTAACCAAGAAAAACACTTAATAGATCAGGCAAAAAATTTATCAATACTAGGAATTATGAACAAAATAGGTAGACTCAAATATACGAGGTGATAGAGAATGCAGAGGTTGGTGGGGATATAAAATTGAGTAAGGGACCTGGTGATCAAGCACAGAGGAGGGCATGCGGTTAATCAGATAACAAGCAGTAAGAACTACATCACCCCAGAAATGGAAAGGAACATTACCATGAAGTAAAAGGGTCCGAGTTATTTTTACGAGATGTCTGTTTTTACATTTAGCGACCCCATTTTATTGAGGGGTATGTGCACAAGAGGTTTGGTGAAGAATGCCATGAGAAGCCATAAAGAATTGAAATGGTTGAAACAAATACTCACAGGCATTATCACTATGAAAACTACATATACGAACACTAAATTGAGTTTTAATTTCATGATAAAAGTTTTGAAATATTGAAACAACTCAAATTGATTTTGCATAAAAAATAACCAAGTGCAGCGACAGTAATCATCAATGAAAGTGACAAAATATCTGGGCCCTAGAGTAAAAATAGTACGACTAGGATTCCAAACATCAGAATGTACTAAAGCAAAAGGAGATGACGCTCGACTGCTGACTTTACCGGGAAACGGACTACAAGTGTGTTTTCCTAGTTGAGATGACTCACAAGGGAGACTCGATAACTTACAGAGGCTGGGCACCAATTTTTGTAGTTTAGGAAGGTTAGGATGACCAAACTATGCATGGATGGTGAGAAGGGAATCCTTGACAGCGCAAACACGAGAGGGGTTGGAGAGCTGGTAGAGACCATGAGACTCACATTTAGTGCTAAGTATCTGACCCGAACTCCGGTCTTGTAGAATCACAGAATCTTTAGTAAAGGTAATCATACAATCAAGAGACCTAGTCAAACGACTAATGGAAAGCAAATTAAAAGGAGACCCAACAAAGTCTACTGAAAGGAAAGAGAGGGGATGGGTAGTGTCGATCCCGTGGGATTGGTTCTTGGAACCATTTGCTAAAGTGACAGTAGGCAAATAACCATTATGAGAAAGGTTGGAGAAAAGAGTCTTATTACCAGAAATATGGTCAGTCGCACCAAAATCAAGAACCAAGTACCAATGGATGGGGAATGAGAGAGACAACCAAATGAAATACCAATATGTGCAACAGAGGCAGTGGAACTAGAGGTCTGACATTGCTTAAACCACCTCAGAATGTCGGCATAGGCAACCGTTGGAGCAGAGGAATCAGAGGATTTACGTTATGCAAACCATTGTAAAAAATCTGCGTACTTAGCCATTGTGGTGGCCTTAGAGCTATTTGAGGAGGTAGAACTAGCCATAGATCAGTAAACAACAAGCCAAAAAACACAACCAAATAGTACCCAAATGCACCGCTTCAAAAGGGGGTTGCGACAAACAGTTACGAGCAAAAAAGGCGAGGGAAGATTCAGAAAGAGGAGAGAAGGGCGAGCTCAGTGTTGAAAACGGTGGCCGGAAGAGGTGGCCCATGCTCTGCCACGCGCCGGTGAAAGGGCGGCCTGTGGAGCTGCGCGTAGGGACATTTGGACAGCTTGTGTAGGCGCGTGTGAGGGAATCTCAGGCTGGCCTTTTGGGTTCTGGCCGAATAGGGAGAGGTGATTTCAATGGTGGGGTCACTAGCTGGAAAGGTCGCCGGTCGTCAGAAAGTTGGACGGAGGTGGCAGACTACAGTTGTCAATGATGGGCAGCGGCAGACAACAACAAAGGAGATGAGTCTGTTAGAAAGAGGACACAGTAGGAGGAGAAAGGCCGACAAACCGGAGTGGAAATATGGTTTTGCTGGAAAAAAATTTCCAACGGAGAGCAGTGGGCTCACCGGTCGTACACAGTTCTAGGATTGCCTCTCTTTAGGCTCTGATACCATGTGAGATTCTAACCTAAAACCAATTGGCATTAAATGGAGTGACTCAACAGATATATAAATCGCACCCGAAAGATTGAAGCAGACGATGTGGGACTCTTAACACCCCCCTCTATAGATGCCTGGACGAAACAGACGAGCCTAGCTAAGTAGGCAGGAGAAGCCTAGCGAAGTAGGTGATGGAGATGGGATTTTGCTCTGATACCATGTTGAAAGAGAGAAAAGAGAGAGACATATGAAGAAAATCGTGTGTCTGAATTATACAACGGAGGCTGAATTATATAGAGTTATTGTAATAAATACAAAGATTATAAAAGATCCTAATTATCGTAATTATATGATTTAGTTATGATTTAGTTAGCTTATACAATGAATCTTTGACACTATTTCAACAATTAGTATAAATAGTTATTAGTGCTTTGAATTATGACACACATCAATAATATTGTTTCTCTCCATTTTCACCTAAACCCTATAATTTCAACACATTGGATATACCTGTAATTTTTTTCTGCTATTGAGTATTAAATTGATAGTTGATTAGGATTTGGCCGTCATCTTTTATGTACTTGGTTCTTCTGTTGAAGTTGTTAGGTTGTAGGTGAGAGTGCCAAAACACTGGATTAAGTGGAGTACAATCATTGTTCTCTGGCAACTCAATAGCCTAGACCTAGGTACAAAGGATTAGTTATCCAAATCAATATAAGATGAACTACAATTAATCATGGGTAGATTTTTATAAGTTTCGTGTACTTTGTACATGAATATAATTGTGTATGTCTTTTGCACAATAAGTATGGGTGCTTCTGTTCTTTCAATCACTTTTTTTTTTTTTACCTTTTACTTGTTTTTACCATATTTACTTATTTATTTTCGATTTCTTAAATGTAGGCAACTCTAGCTCTGTATGCTGCAAAACGAACTTCTGGAATAGCTGTTAATATAGGTTTTCAAGTCACATCTGTAGTTCCAAGTATGCTCTACAATTTTATTCTCTCCCTCTCTCTCATAATTTATGCATAACCATAAATTTCTTGCATGAAGTACCTTAACAATCTGCTATCTTAGTGGGGTTCAGAGGAAGTCAATGCTTAAACATCACCTCTTGTGTTCTAATGTATAAATTGTTCCCTTATTTGTCTGAAGAAAATGAGTTTATTGTCAATTTCTTCTATTTTTCTCCCCGGGTGTGAATGTATCTGCATTGTTGTTTTACAGTTTTAACTGGTAAAGTGATGCGTAAGGTGGGTGTGGAGGTTGTGGGGCTGGGAGCACTAAAACTTACAAGATTTCTTAAAGAGCAAATGCAACAGAACAACATAAGATTTGAATCTTTGTACACTGTTCGCACACTGAAAGAGGTATTGTTATTGTCCTTTCTGGTCTGAAATATACCGAAGAGATTTTACTTATATTTGGTGCCATGGTGCCACCTGAGAGGACAGAAGTGGACCCCTTCATTACTTTTGAGATGTAGTCTATATAAAACATCTCTTATTCTAGTCACAATATATGCTTTCTTTTAAGCTCTCCTTTGTCAAAGAGTGATGTAAATATAGACTTGGGTTTACGGTGAACCTTATACACGACAGCATATCTACCATTTAGAATATATTTTAAAATTCAAAATATATGCATATTATGAAGTCTAATGGTAGATATGCTGCAACACATAAGGTTTATCGTGAACCCAAGTCTATATTAATATCACTCTTTGTCAAATTTGATTCCAAATTTTCAAATATTTGACTACGCTTGAAGCCTAGTTCATTGGCAAATAGATAAATTTCTGATACTTTGTTGTCTCTTTCTTTCTCTCTTGTGCTGTCTTTGTTCACCAAGATAAAAAAGGCAGCTTCATATGTCCTAATTCCTCATATACAATATTTTGCTAGATAGAAGCTTTTAAGTTGATTTAGTTGACACAATTCATCATTTTACCGGTATTTTCTTTTTAGTTGTTGTTAAGGAGTTACCTCAGCTGATGGGAGGCTCTAGGAATTCATGTTACCAAGTGGCTTCAAACTCAAGAGTGGGGTGAATTGAGTTTGTAAAAGATTTTTTGCAAACTTTTCCAAAATCACTTGTTTATCAATTTTTGTTGAAGCTATTAGATGTTAGAGATGAGTAGATAGATGAGAATGAACACTTCTCATACCAATAAACCAATCAAGATGTAAAATATTCAAGAAAACATAATACAAGTAAAACTCAAATGTAAAGATAGAGTAAAGAGAAGCAAACTCAAGATTTATACTGGTCTAGCCACTTCTTGTCACCTACGTCCAATCCTCAAGTGATTCACCTGAGATTTATTCACTAAACTTCAAGTTTCAACAGGTGCTTGCAACCTTTACAATCAAGAGCACCCACAACACCTTTGGGATACCTCACTTTTTGTGTTTGAGACTCACTACAAGGGATACTTCACCCTTTTTTCTCTTGAAGGATACCTCACACTCTTACAAAGGAAATAAGATGAATAAAAGATTGAAAGCTCTCACAAGAGTAGATTATACTAATTGAAGCTCAAGAGGCATAAAGATGATTGCACTTTAGCTCAAAACCAGAGTAAAAAGATTGAGGGTAGTTCAAGTTCACAATAAATGCTCAAAAATCTCTTTCAGATTGATATCCAACTTCACTTGAGTCCCCAATGACTTGTATTTAAAGCCCAAGTCATTAAAGAGCCGTTGGGAGTGAGTTGGTAGCATTTAATGCGAGTTACTAGCCATTATTACTGCTTTTGGAAAACCAGATAATCGATTATTGGAATTCGATAATCGATTATTTGTAAGATAGCACAAAAGAAACATGTTTTTGAAACTAAATAATCGATTATTCATGAGGAATAATCGATTATTCATGAGGAATAATCGATTATTCATGAGGAATAATCGATTATTCATGAGGAATAATCGATTATTGTCATTTAATCAAAGAGGTGCGAAATGAACTTTTTAACTCAATAATCGATTATTGTTGTGCAATAATTGATTATTGCTTGAAAGATAAAAAATTATAGCATTCTGACTTTTGCTAATCGATTATGGTAATCTTATAATCGATTATTTGACTTAAAACCCAAAACAAGACATTCTGTTGAGCTCAGATAATCAATTATGGCAAGCTCATAATCGATTATTTGGCTTCAAGCAGCTTTGAAAAACTTAGCCATTTTAAGCCAAATGTCTCTATAGAAAGAAGGAATGTCAGAATGTATGAATATTATTCCTTGAATCATTGTGTACAGGGAAGGTTACAATATATAGGCTAATGCTATTAATTGTTATCCTAAAAATAAGGGAGAAAAATCAGCCCTAATAAAAACAAGAATAAAATCATATTTGTACATATCTAATATTAATGATGATATATTACAACACTCCCCATCAAGCTGGTGAGTGAATATCTAATATTCCCAGCTTGCAAGTAAGACTTTGAAGTCGCTCTGTGGGAAGGCCCTTGGTGAAAACATCTGCTAATTGGTGCTTTGAAGGGACGTACTCTGTAGTTATAAGGCCATCATCTAATTTTTCCTTGATAAAATGGTGATCAATCTCTATATGCTTTGTCCGATCATGTTGAACTGGGTTGTGAGCAATGCTGATTGCTGACTTGTTATCACATAGTAACCTCATAGGAGCTTCATACTTTATTCTGAGATCATCGAGTATGATTCTCATCCATAACAGTTCACAAATTCCTTGTGCCATAGCTCGAAATTCAGCCTCTGCACTTGACCTTGCAACCACATTTTGTTTCTTACTTCTCCAAGTCACCAAATTTCCTCCTAAAAACATGCAGTAACCTGAGGTAGACCGCCTATCGACAACTGACCCGGCATAATCTGCATCTGTATAAGTTTCAATGGTCAATGTTTGTTCTTTCCGAAATAAAAGTCCTCTTCCCGGGCTTGTCTTCAAATACTGGAGAATTCTATTCACAGCTAGCATATGTCTCTCACGAGGATCATGCATGAACTGGCTAACCACACTGACAGCATAGGCTATGTCTGGTCTGGTGTGAGACAAATATATCAATTTTCCCACAAGTCTCTGATATTGTGCCTTATCCACCTTTGGGCTCTCCTCATTGTTTCCAATCCTGTGATTTTGTTCAATAGGTGCCCCTGTGGTTTTGCAACCTAGCTTACTTGTTTCCTTAAGAAGATCTAGGACATATTTCCTTTGGGAAATAAAGATGCATTGTTTGGAATAGGCAACCTCTATCCCAAGGAAGTACTTCAGCTTCCCCAAGTCCTTCATTTCAAATTGTGCAGCTAGTTTTTCTTTTAGGACCTGTTTCTCAACCTCATTGTCATCGGCAATGATCATGTCATCAACATAAACCAGAAGAAGTGTAAGCTTGCCTTCTTTGGAACGTTTATAAAGAGGGTATGATCTCCCTGGCTCTGCCTATAACCTAAGGACACCATAGCATTAGTGAACCTCCCAAACCAAGCACGAGGAGACTGCTTGAGTCCATATAAGGCCTTCCTTAACTTGCATACCATATTCCCTCCACCGGTAGGTCCATATCCTGGTGGGATGTCCATATATACTTCCTCTTCCAAATTCCCATGGAGAAAAGCATTTTTAACATCAAATTGATGCAAGTCCCATCCAAAGTGTGCTGCCAAGGAGAGAATGATCTTGACTGTGTTCATCTTTACTACTGGGGCAAATGTTTCCTCATAATCAATCCCATATGTCTGAGTGTACCCTTTTACAACTAGCCTTGCTTTGTACCGGTCTAGCGTACCATCAGACCGATATTTCACTGTGTAAATCCATCTGCACCCAACTATCCTTTTGTCTTTCGGCTTCTCAACAAGTTTCCAGGTCTCATTCTTCTTTAAAGCACTCATTTCTTCATGCATGGCTTGAACCCAATTCTTATCCATTAATGCTTCTTGTACTGAAGTGGGGACTCTGGTAGAATCAATTGCTGAAATAAAACTCTGATGCTATACTGATAGGTTTTTAGTGGACACAAACTGAGATATAGGGTATTTTGCACAAGTTCTTTTGGCTTTTCTTCAGGCTATTGGCAAGTCATCAGGGTTAGGTTCACAAATATCATGTAAAGAACTATTCAACGGCTTAGAATCAGGAATGCTTACCTCTGGTTTGGACGACTGAAGCTGCTGTTGGACCAGGTTGGGTTTTTTCCGATAATACACCTGCTTGTATCGATCTATAGGAACAGATACTGATTCTTTAGATGTCTCTGAAGTACCAGAAGATGATGCCACATCCTTTATCAGAGAAGGGACAGATGACTCAATAGATTCAGCCAGAAGAGGAACAAAAGATGACTCAAGAGACTCAGCTTCTTGACCACTCTCCCCCTAAAGCTGAGGACGGAGGTGAAAAGACTCGGATTCATGAAAAGTGACATCCATGGAGACATAGACACGACGACTTTGAGGATGATAACATTTGTACCCCTTTTTGTCTGGTGTGTACCCAATGAAGATACATTTGACAGCCCTAGGATCCAACTTACCACGATATTGACTATGGATATGAACAAAGGCAACACAACCAAAGACATGACACTGGAGATTCTTCATGGTAGGAACGAAATGGAAGAAGGAAGTCATGAGTTGCACAGGACTAAGACCATCCAAGACACAGGAGGGCAATCTGTTTATCAAGTATGCGGCAGTTAAGACAGCTTCCCCCCAATAAGACTTAGGGACAGACATTTGGAATAGAAGAGCTCGTGCAATTTCTAGGAGATGACGGTTCTTCCTTTTTGCAACCCCATTTTGTTGGGGGGTATCAACACAAGTTAACTCATGTAACACACCATGTTCTTTATGGAATTTTGTGAAATATTGATTCACATATTCCTTGCCATTATCAGATCGTAACCTTTTTATAGATTTTCCAAACTGAGTTTGAACCATGCGATAGAAATTCAGGAATATTTGAAATACTTTAGATTTATCTTTCATAAGAAATATCCATGTGACCCTAGTGCAGTCAACAATAAAAGAAACAAACCATTTTGCACCAGATATATTAGAATTAGAGGAAGGTCCTCACACATCAGAATGAATAAGATCAAAAGGTTCAATACTTTTATTATTACTTGGAGAAAAAGTTGTGCGATGGTGTTTCGCAAACTGACAAACATCACAAAGAAAAGACTCAACAGACTCATTTGTAAACAAATGTGGAAATAACGACCTAAGAAGACTGAAAAGACTAAGGAGGATGACCAAGGCGTTTGTGGTGAAGCCATATCTGAGATGCAGCAGAATCTGAACTTGTCACATGACTGGATGTGGACACCGTCTGACTGGTACTACCATGAGTCCGATGTAGAACATATAACCCTCCCTGTTCCTTAGCAACCCCAATCGTCCTCCCTATGGTAAGATCCTGAAACACACAATGAGAGGGAAAGAAGGTCACTATACAGTTTAAATCTTTGGTAAGCTTTTGAATAGAAATAAGGTTATTAGACAAATGAGGGACATGAAGCACATTATGTAAAGGAAGGGAAGGTTGAAGTGAAATAGTACCACATCCTGAAACAGGGACATGGGATCCACTAGCAACCGTGATGTGATGCTTACCAGATAATCTAGAGTAAGTGGAAAAATATGAGGGATGAGGGGTCATATGATCAGTAGTACCAGAGTCAATAATCTAGAGATCCTCAGATACAGTACTATAAACATTAAAGGAAAAAGAACTTCAATTCTTACCAGTCATGGTTAGAGAACAAGTGCCAGAAGGCTTACTCATAGAATCCAAGAGAGTGCGCAAACGATCCAACTCGGCTTTACTAAGCGTCGGAATTGCCTCCCTAGATGGTGGTGCAGATACCTATTCACCCTCAAGAACCAAGTCGGATATTGTTTAGTTAACCTGCCGTTGTTGATTACCTTTAAAACCCCCAGAGCGTCCAAGAACCTTGTCTCCGCCATGGAGTTTAAAACAAGTGTCTTTAGTGTGACCAGACTTCTTGCAAAAAGGACACCAGCGCTCGTCACGTTTGGTGGACGACTCCCAAAAGGATGAACCAGGCCTTTCAGATGATAACCCACCAATATGACCTTTGCTGGTGGCCAAAGCAGAACCATCACTTGAATTACCAGTATTCAATATGACAGCCCGACGACTCTCTTCCCCCCTAACTGTGTAGAAAACCTCGGAGAGAGAAGGAAGCTTGTCCTTACCTAAAATCTGAACCCGAATAGGATCATACTCAGAATTCAACCCAGAGAGAAACTTAAAGACCCATCCACGCTTAATAAACTTGGTTAAAGTAGCAGAATCCTCAGTGCATTTCATCTTTAAGTCCTGGTTTTGATCAAGCTCAATCCATAAACCATTCAGAGTACCATAATAATCAGTGACAGAAAGAGATCCTTGCTTGGTATTAAAAATTATGTTTTCTAATTCATAACACGCAACAATAGCTTGTTTCATAGAATAGGTTTGACTCAAATTATCCCAAATTTCACGTGCAGAAGTAAAAAACATACAATTCTTACTGATATCTGGTGTCATAGAGTTCCATAGCCAAGTCATAATCAAAGAATCTTCATCATCCCAAATTTCAAACTGTGGGTCATCGGCCTTCGGAGGATCCCCGACAATGTGTGACAACTTCCGACGACCCTTGAGAGTGGTGCGAATAACCTGGGCCCATTGGAGATAATTCTTACCATTGAGGTGATAAGAAGAGTGTAAAACCGGAAGATCATGCGGATTCAGTGCTGCAACGGCAACAGGAGGCGTCGGAGTGACGGTGGAGGACTGGGTGTCTACTGTAGACATTCCGGTTGGACCCGAAAATAGGCAGAAAGGAACGGGGAGGCGCCGACGAGCAGAACAGCGGTGGTCGCATGGTGAATGGTGGCGTGGAGGGCGGCGCTTGGCTCTCACGCGCGTACACTGATCTTGGCGCGTGCGGCGATGGTTATTGTGGGTGGCGCGTGGCTGGTCGATTTGGGGTGGGCTTTTCTGAGCTGGCCGAAAAAACGCCGACAAGCGGGGCGGTGAGGCCAAAAACGGTGGCGACAGGTGGCGGGTGGAGATTTGAATACTCAGGCAGAATAAAGGTGTTTGACGCAATGGGAGACAAAGAATAAGGTCAACTCCGAAGAAAAAACCAAGGCAAGCCCTAGGAATGCCCTAGGCTGCTGATACCATATAGAAAGAAGGAATATCAGAATGTATGAATATTATTCCTTGAATCATTGTGTACAGGGAATGTTACAATATATAGACTAATGTTATTAATTGCTATCCTAAAAATAAGGGAGAAAAATCAGTCTTAATAAAAACAAGAATAAAATCATATCTGTACATATCTAATATTAATGATGATATATTACAACAGTCTCCAATTGTTCTAACATACTTTCAAGTACTTAAAAGTCATTTCTCTTAATTTTAAAAACATTTTTAACAACTTGAAAACACTTTGATTCTTTGAATGTTATCTTGGGTTTTTAAAAACGGGTTTAGAACTCAAGTGTGAACCCTTTTTACCATTACATAAGATCTAAGTCTTATAACTAGTCTTGAAGATTCTTGGATTTGATCTTGCAAACATCTTCTTGTATATGATCATCAAACCATTGCCGATTGCTAAATACATTCTTCCCATTTTTGATGATGACAAAACAACCATTAAGAAAAGAGTTAGTTTTTAAATGTGAATTCACAAATAGTGTTAGAGAGTCTTACTTCCCCTCTATATCGTAAGAGGTGATTAAATCAGAGACGCGCAGCTCTCCCTTAATTTTGAAATCTCAAAATCATTTTTGTTTTAATTTTAAATTTACCTTTCTTTTCTCAATACCAAAAACTAAAAGCCTTTCTCCCTCTTTTGTCATAATAAAAAAGATGTGCAAGAAAAAGCATAAAACCATTGCCAATAAGATAGATGACATGATATATTCATTCAAAAAACAAGATATGCAATTCAAAAGTATAAGTAATTCCAAATTAAAGTAAATAACTATGCAATTCCAAAAGCCCAACTACATATAATCATTAGAGTTCAAATATAAGTAAAATAAATGACTAAAACAGAGTTAGATAACATCAAGTTCAAACTAATCATCCAAGACTAAGCCCCATGGTCCTCCGATGGTGGTGGTGGAGGTGGAAGGCGGCGCTCAATAGCATCAAGGCGGTCATATATAGCTCCAAAGCTATGCTCCGCATAACCCTGAAAATTCGTAAGCTGGACTTGAAGACTAGCAATGGCGGCCAGAATCCATGTTATTGAGCAACCAGCATGTCCACATCAACAGGGGCAACCTCATCCTCTCCCAAAGCAGCCTCAACTTCATCCTCCGCTTCAACCTCTTCATCGCCATATGTCCATACTCCATGTTCCTTCTTCATGTGCATATGGTTGAGAGTGCTTAAACCGAATTTCTTGTGGCCGATGATGACCTTTATTGCTTCCTCAATTTCCACAATGACAAGATATTTTTTAAGAATTTTGGAAATGAGAAAAGCATAAAGGAGATCCATATTGACTCCACTTTGCACCTTCATCATGTGGTGCATGATAAAATAGGGCCAGTTTATATGCAACCTCTGTTTAATTGCCCATAGAATGAAATTATCATCTTCGCCCAAATAAGCATAATTGCCGCCTCGTGGAGTAAGACTGCGCGCATAAGCATAGTGCAAGAAGTGGTCTTGTACTGTAAGCTTGCTGAATGAACCTCCAGGGACTACGTAACCCGGTTTGAGCATTGATCGGATCACTGTGGTAAGGTTGTAGCCGTCCCAAACTTTGTAGCTATTCTCTGAGCATCTCTTCCCAATGTAGTGCAGCCCAAACAAATCCAACCAGTCACAAGACTTCACCACAATCTTGTGCCCATTTATCTCAGACACCAAATCATCATCAACAATTCCCAAGTTGCAATAAAATACCTTGATTAAGTCTGGGTAGAACCTTTGATGATGAATGCAAAACTGCAAAACCCATTGGTGCTCAAGGAGTTGGATGAACTGAAACCCTTCCCTGTTGAAGAAATCAAGGCCCATTTATTTGGATTAGACCAAGTTTCTCATCAAGAAATGGTTCATCTGAGTGTTGTTGAAGATCAGCCTCTTAGGATCCAAGGGATGGTTGGGATTGACATCCCTGGGAACGTTCTTGGTGCGGGCTCGCTTTAAGTTAGAGCTTGAAGCCATGGATGGAGCTCGGGGTCACGGGTTGGTGAGGGAGAGGGGTTTTTGGGTTGAAAATTATGGAAATTTGGAGAGGGAAGAGGGAGATTGGTCGTGGTTTACACAGGGGAGGAGTGTGGGTGGTTAATTTGGGGTGTTTGATGGAGGATTGTGGTGGTTTGAGGGTAGAGGGAGTTAGGGTTTAGAGAGAGGAAGGAGAAGAAGAGTGAAGAGAGAGTGCAGGGTTTGAAATGAAGAGGAATGCGCTGCAACTATTTATATATCTGCGTCAATAATCGATTATTTGTGTGCTCCTCTGAATCTGAAAACTAAGACAACCGATTATGACCATCTTACAATCGATTATCCTTGAACAAAAAGGACTCTGCCACACGAAGATAATCGATTATAGCCTTTCTATAATCGATTATGGTTGAACAAAAAACACGTCTTAGCTCTCTACCACGATAATAATTGATTATCTACCCAAGATAATTGATTATTCTCAGTTAAAAAACATAAAATTGAATTATTGTGACACTGATAATCGAATATCTTCTTCCTTTAATCGATTATTGAGCTCCAAAAATATCAGAAACTAATATGTAGCAGGTGCAATTGATCATTTTGAGATTGGGGGACTTAGTCAAGGATCAAGTACCTACAAAATAAATTTGAGGATACCTCCGACGCTCAAGTTAGTAATGAATTTAAATGAATAACTCAAAGAAAATGCATCAAGTACAAACATTCACTCAAATGCATTATTGGTCAATTATTTCTAGTTCTCTTATATAAAAAAAACTTTCTTTTGCTAAAGGTTTTGTAAAGATGTCAGCCAATTGTTTTGATGTTTCTACAAATATAAGTACACAATCTCCCTTTTGTACATGGTCTCTTATAATGGTGTCAAATCTCAATATGCTTAGTCCTAGAATGCAAGATCGGGTTTTTAGTTAAATTGATAACACTAATATTATCACATCTTATAGGGATGTGATCAAGCTGGAGTCCATAATCCAAAAGTTGTTTCATTCAAAGAATTTGAGCACAACAACTTCCTGTTGCAACATACTCAGCTTCAGCTATAAACAATGTCACATTATTTTGTTTCTTGCTATGCCAAGAAACTAAAGAGCTTCTAAGCAAGTGGCATGTCCCGCTAGTACTTTTCTTATACACTTTGCATCCAGCAAAGTCAGAATCAGAATAACCAATTAAACTACATGAGACATCCTTGGGGTACCACAAGCCATTTGTGTAGTGCCAACAAGATATTTCATTATTCTTTTTCCAGTACTTAGATGATTTTCTCTAGGACAAGTTTGATATCTAGCACACATGCACATACTAAACATTATATCCGGTCTACTAGCGGTAAGATGAAGGAGTGAGCCAATCATACCTCTATATTTAGTGATTTCTACGAGTTTACCTCCTTCATCCTTGTCTAAGTAGCAAGAGGTGTTCATTGGTGTAGCCATTTGTTTAGCATTGTCCATCCTAAACTTCTTGAGCAACTCCTTACAATACTTAGTTTGACTAATGAAAGTTCCATCCATAGTTTGTTTGATTTGTAGTCCAAGAAAAAAGTTAAGCTCACCTATCATAGACATTTCAAACTCACTTTGCATAGTGCTAGCAAACACCTTACACAAAGATTCATTAGTAGCACTAAATATAATATACAACAACAACCAAGCCTTTTCCCACTAGGTAGGGTCGACTACATGGATTAAACGACGCCATTGTGCCTTATCATAAATTAAGTCTTTAGAAATGCCATACAAATCTTTTTTTTTTAATCATTTCACCTATAGTCTTTCTTATTCTCTCTCTATCTCTAGTTGTTGGGCTATCCTCCACCTGATCTACTCTTCTTACAGGGGCTTCTAAGGGTATTCTCTTTATATGTCCAAACCACCTCAGGCGATATTTTCTCATTTTTTTCACAATAGGTGTTACCCCTACTTTCTCTCTAATGCATTCATTCCTAATCCTATCTTGTCTTGTATGACCACACATTCAGCGCAACATCCTCATCTCAGCGACACTAATCTTATGCTCTTGTTGCTGTTCACCGCCCAACATTCAGTACCATACAACATCATGGGTTTTATAGCTGTGTAGTAAAATTTACCCTTAAGTTTGAGAGACACTTTTTTATCACAAATAACTCCTGAAGCACTCTTCCATTTCATCCATCCAGCTTGAATCCTATGATTTACATCTCTCTCTATCTCTCCATTATTTTGTATGATAGATCCAATATACTTAAACCTTGTGACTTGTGGTATGGTAAGATCTCTAATTTTCACCACTAAGCTAGTATTAACACGCTTCTTATTGAACTTACATTCCATATACTTCGCCTTATTCCTGCTTAGAGCGGAAGCCATGTTCTTCCAAAACTCGTCTTCATAGCTCTAGCTTTCCATTTGTTTCCTCTCTTGATTCTCCAACTAAGATTATATCATCTGTAAAAAGTATACATTGTGGCACCAGCTCTTGGATATGCGCAGTAAGTACATGCAAGACCAAAGTAAAAAGATAAGGACTCAAAGTTGACCCTTAGTACAATCCTATAGTTATAGGAAAATCTTCTGTGACCCTACTCACCTTGTATTCTCACACTAGTTTTAGCCCCATCGTACATATCTTGGATTGCTCGAATATAAGCGATACAAACTCCTTTCTTCTTTAGAGCCTTCCACAAGACCTTTCTCAGTACCCTATCGTAGGCTTTTTCCAGATCAATGAAAACCAAGTGTAGGTCTTTTTGCTTCCTCCTATACCTCTCCATCAATCTTCATAGAAGATAGATTGCTTCCATGGTTGAACTTCCAAGCATAAAACCAAATTGATTCTCTGAAATATGAGTCTCTTGTCTTAATCTCCGTTCAATTACTCTGTCTCATAACTTCATAGTATGACTCATGAGCTTAATCTTTCTATAATTTGCACAGTTTTGTAGTTCTCCCATTGTTCTTATAAATAGAGATTAAAGTACTTCTCTTCCATTCTTTTGACATTTTCTTAGACCTCATTATCTCGTTAAACAACTTTGTGAGCCAGCTTATACCTTTCTCTCCTAGGCACTTCCATACCTCAATAGGTATATTATCCGGTCTGATCACTTTTTCATTATCCATCCTCTTCAAAGCTTCTTTTATCTCAAACTCCATAATTCTATGATAAAATGTTTTATTTTTGTCATCCTCTCTAGTGTTTAGAATGTCCGAGTCCCCTAACGTCACATGTCCCTCATTAAATAACTTGTGAAAATAACTCTTCTATCGATCCTTGATGTCTTGTTCCGTAACCAAGACTTTACCCTCTTCATCCTTAATGCATTTCACTTGATCCAAGTCTCTTGTCTTCCTTTCCCTACTTTTAGCAAGCCTGTAAATATTCCTTTCTCCGTCTTTGGTGCCCAAAGATTGATATAATCCGTTGAATACTTTATCTTTCGCCTCGTTCACCGCCTTCTTAGTATCTTTTTTAGCTTTTTTATATTTTTCTCAATTTTCATCATTTTTAGCTTTATAACATTCCCTTTTAACTTTAACTTTATCTTGTACAGTTGCATCCTACCACCAAGATTCTTTATCCTTGGGTCCAAAGCCTCTTGATTCACCGAGCGTTTCTTTTGCTACCTTCCTAATCCCTTTAGCCATCTCATCCTATATATAATTAGCACTCCCTTGTACCTCCCAAATCTCTTCCTCCATAATCCTCCTCTGAAAGAGCATTTGTTTTCCTCCCTTTAGTTGCCACCATTTGATCCTTGAGACTCTATCTTGACAATTTCTCCATACACTCATATTAACTCACACATCCATAAACCAAAACCTTGTATTGAGTAGTCAAGCTCTCTCTAGGGATGACTTTGCAATCCATGCAAATCTTTCTATCATATTTTCTTATTAGAAAAAAGTCAATTTGGGAGTAAGAATCCTCGCTTCTATATGTGATAAGATGCTCTTCCCACTTTCTAAAACAAGTGTTAGCTATTGTAAAATCAAAAGCTACCAAAAAATCTAGAATCACTTTGCCCTCTGCATTAGCTACTCTGAGACCATACCCCCTATGCAAACCCTCGTACCCCCTAGATTCGCTCCCTACATGACCATTTATGTCCCATCGTAGAAAAATCTTCTCACCTAATGGTATTCCCTGAACTAAACCTTCTATGTCCTCCCAAAATTTTATCTTGTAGTGCTCGTCTAACCCTACTTGGGGTGCATACGCACTGATAACATTAAAAATTTCCTGTTCCACAACAAACTGCAAAGCTATGATCCTATCTCCGAGCCTTCTCACATCCACAATATTATTCTTCCTATTTTTATCTGCTATTATGTCTACCCCATTTGTAGATTTTACCTTGCCAGTGTACCAAAGCTTAAAATCTGAAATGTCGAGTTCCTTTGCCTTTTCTCCAACTCATTTAGTTTCTTGTAGGCACATAAAATTTATCCTCCTCCTAATCATGGTGTCAACTATTTCCATTGATTTTCTTGTAAGTGTACCTATATTCCAAGCTCCAAAACGCATCCTACTCTTGTGAACTAACTTCTTTACCCACACCCGTTCACGAAAATGTGGGAACCCTTATTTTTCACTACACCTAGGCCGCGATGTAGTGACTCTTGCTCATTTGACACCGTACTCGAGCCATACAGTGCGTTGCTTAGGGGAAACGACCTAGCATTAACGCAATCACATGGTTTGTCCATGTTATAGAGATTTGACATGTTTTACGTTGGCTGTCGACTACCTAACACAACCCTCTTTTATTCGGGTTTGGGATCGACTATGTAAAGATTTGCAATAAGGCTTAACATACGCAGAGTTAGCACAAAATATAATATTATCAGCATAAATTTGTACAAGGATATGTCAAATTCAAAAACGTGTAGGCCAAATAACTGTCTTCTCCTACTGGAGAATTCTCATATAAATAGTATTTAATTACAAGCTGTCAAGCTGATTCTCAGCCCAAAATATTAGCTAACTGACATATATACATTTATCCTAATTAAGGAGAGAATAACAGTTACACCTACAACTGTGATATCCTATTTATGGAGAGAATAACAGTTACCAAATGTATAAATGCATAGCTGTTTTAATGACCAGAGATTTTGCCATTAATTCCATTGACATCCCCTCTTTATATTGATGCTGGTAAGTCTACAAGCATCAATTTGCCAACTAGGAAATTATGGCATTGACGTGTCAACGGTTAGGTGAAAATGTCAGCAACTTGAACAAATGTTGAGATATGAGGTAGAGTGATTGTTCTTCGGTCATAGGCTTCTCGGATTGAATGACAATCAACCTCGATGTGCTTTGTGCGTTCATGGTAAACTGGATTTGCTGCAATTTGAATGGCACTTATGTTGTCAGCATGCAACGAAGTGGATTATTCTTGAGGGAATCCAAGCTCTGTAAGAAGACCACGCAACCATATTATTTTAGAGCATGCAGCAGACATGGCGTGATACTCAGCTTCAGTGGATGACTTTGAGATTGAATCTTGCTTCTTGCATTTCGATGAAATTGGAGCATTACCCAAAAACATACACCAGCCTGTAGTCGATTTCCTTGTATCGGGACATCCAGCCCAATCAGCATCACTATAAGCTTGTAGTTGGAGAGATGAACCTGCTGGGAAAAATAAACCTCGTTTGGAGGTGCTAAGGAGGTATCGAATGATTCGGTGCACCGCTGAAAGGTGGAAATGTCGAGGAGATTGCATGAACTTACTAATAGTGTGGACAGCAAAGGAAATATCTGGGTGAATGATGGTTACATATATCAGACTACCAACTAGCTTACGATATAAAGTGGGGTCGTCTAGAAGGTCACCTTCATCGCGACTAAATTTAACATTAACTTCCATGGGAGTGTCAACAGAGGCTGCATTTGCAAGGCCAGCTAATTGGACTAGATATTGAATATACTTGTGTTGATTTAAAAATATGCCTTCAGATTGATAATGCACCTCTAACCCCAAGAAGTAAGTGAGGAGGCCAAGGTCTTTCATGTGGAAAGTTGAATGCAGCAACTGTTTGATGTTACAAATAGCCTCTTGATCGGAACCGGTCACCACTATGTCATCCACATAAACAAGAAGCACCACGATGCCTTTAGAAGTCCTTTGTAGGAAAAAAGATGGATCATACTGACTTTGTGTGAATGAAAAACCAAGTAGTGTGGATTAAAACTTTTCAAACCATATTCTCGGTACCTGTTTCAAGCCATATAAAGAGCATTTTAGCTTGCACACATTATTAGGTGAAGGTTGGGGCATACCATTAGGAAGTTTGATGTAAACTTCCTCCTTGAGGTCACCATGGAGAAATGCATTTTTGACATCCATTTGATGTAATGGCCATGATTGTGATGCAGCAAGGGCAAGAATTGTTCGCATAGTAGTCATCTTGGCAACCGGAGCAAAGGTCTCGTCATAGTCAAGTCCATATTCTTGCTTATTACCGAGCACAACCAAACGAGCCTTGTAACAGTCAATGGATCCATCCGAACGAAGCTTTATAGAGAAGACAAACTTGCTTCCAAGATGTTTTACTGATGGTGGACATGGCACAACATCCCATGTTTGATTTTCCTCTAGTGCTAGGAGTTCTACTTCAATAACTTTCTGCCAACATTCATGCTCCATTGGGGGTTTACGAGGAATAGGAATAGAAGATAATGTTGCTGTCAAGGACAAAGGAGAGGTAAAATCATACTTTTTTGGGGGTTTACAAGCACGAGAACTTCATCGTAAAGGAGCTGGTTCTGGTGCTTGTACCGAATCAGCAGCCAAGGAATGATTGTGAGGGGGCCCATGGGTTTCGGATGACGGATGTTGAATGGCATGACTTCGTCGTTAGTATGTCAAGAGAGGTGTAGATGAAGGCTACCCTATAGGAGAGCTAGAAAACAATGGCAAAACAGATATTTGAGAAGAGTGAGGATCATGATTTGTTGAAAAAAATATTTATTTTCTTGAAAAATGACATTTCTTGAGACCCGAATCTGACGAAGGTTAGGATCATAACATAGAAAGCCCTTTTCGTGAGGAGAATACCCAAGAAAAGCACATTGAACAAATTGTGCAGTTATGTACATCTTGTGGAGGAAGATGTACATAACACACACAACCAAAGGTACGAAGAGTGGAATAATTGGGTAGACGACCAAATAAGCGAGTGAAAGGAGTCTCATTATTCAATGATGGAGATGGCAAGCGGTTTATAAGATGAACAGCAGTAGAAAGAGCTTCACACCAGAATTTTAATGGCACATAAGATTCCAACAAAAGGGTGCGGACAACATCAAGCAAATGGCGATTTTTTCTTTCTGCTACCCCGTTTTGTTGGAGAGTTGAGGGACATGTCCGTTGAGAAATAATGCCATTAGTTTACAAAAAATCTTGAAATGAATGAGATGTGTACTCCCCCCCATTATCTGATCGAAGAATTTTAATTTGTGAAGAAAATTGAGTCTGAACATAAGCATGAAAAAATTTGAATGCAGAGAATACCTCATCTTTAGAGCGCAGAAAATAGACCCAAGTGAAACGACTATAGTCGTCAATAAAAGTGACAAAGTATTTGTAATTAGCATGAGATATAATAGGTGCCACCCCCCATACATCACTGTGAATCATATCAAAAGGTTTTCCTACATTTGATTGATGTGTTGGAAAAGGTAGAGTTTTACTTTTGCCAAGTTTACAAGGAATGCAATCAAAGTGAACAGCATGAAGAGGTGGGGAATTTTTATTTCCAAGAAAACCAGATTTTAGTATCTCATGAAGTACATTTGAACTTGGATGTCCTAGACGCTTATGCCACACTTGGTAATCGACATCAGCAGAATTACAAGAAACAAAAGGAAAGGGAAGACTTGGAGACAAGGAGGAATGGAGTGGGAAAAAACGTCCAACTTTAGGCCCCTTCGCGATTATCGTCCCTGAGTGTTGATCCTGCACAAGATAACCAGATTTTGAGAACTCTATTCGATAATCATTGTCAACTAACTGACCCACAGAAATGAGATTACTAGTGAGGCTAGGAGAGACAAAAACATCAGTTAAAGATGAGGAAATATCATCGGTTGTTGTGATAGGCAAATGATTTCCATCAGCAGTATGGATCTTGAGATTTCTAGAATATTTGGTGATATTAGTGAGGAAGTGGGCATTGTTGGTCATATGATTGGAAGCCCCAGAATCAAAGTACCAAGGTGAAGATATAAAAAAGGATTTACCTGAGAATCCCAAAGCAGAAAAGGCTGAAATAATCATTTGTTGAACCATTTTAGGAGTCAAAGTTTGAACAGGAATAGGAGCAATGTGTTGGGCAGCTGCTGTATTGTCAGAACTGCTAGGAATGGAGGAACCAACCACGGTTGTAAAAGCTATTGCAGATCGCGTTGGTGGTCTTGTTGGGCATTCTTTAATAATATGCCCATCCTTCTTGTAGTAATTATAGAATTTTTTTGGACAGTTTGAAGCATAATGTCCAAATACTTTGCAACAGAAACATTGAACAACACTTATGTCGCGGCTTCTTGGCTTACCTTGTGCTGCGTACGCCACTGGAACAGCAACTGATTTTTATTGTGCAATGGTGGACTGTGTGAAAAGACGTTGTTCTTCACGCAACAGCTCATTCAGGCATGCATCCAAGGATGGTACAGGGTCTCTATTCATGAGGTTGGACCTAATACCTTCAAAATCAGATCTCAATTTCATAAGAAATTGATCTCGTTTTGTAGTGTCATGAACTAATTGCACTGAATAAAGGCCTTCAAAAGTCAGTTTTTCATAAACTATATCAGTGTATTCAGCCCATAAATTCATGAAATGAGAATAAAAATCAGAGATAGAGAGACTATCCTGTTGAAAAATGGTTGTCATGTTCAAGCTGAAATCTTCGAGCAATATTGTTTTGACTAGAGTTTCTTCAAGTAGGCCCACTTCTCTGCTGTCGTCTTGAAAGGTCGAAGGTTTAGAACGAGGTTGGGATCAATAGAACCTATGATCCACGCCATGACTTGAGCATCTTTGACGTCCCATTTGGCGTGTTCATCCTTCTGTTTGTCTTTGTCAGGGGCAGAAGCACTACCATCAATGTGACCCCAAAGATCTTTTCCTTTGACAAATATCTGGAATTGAAATACCTAGGCCCAGTAGTTTTTGCCATTAAGGCGAACCAATAAGACATCATATTTTTCAGAAGACATGACGAAGAAGTAAATCTGGACTAGGAAAAAAATAGGCAAGGAGAGCTAGATATGAACTACGACAGAACCGAGACAGAGTGGCAAGAATTGTGAAATATGGAACTAGGCTGAAAACCAAGAGAGAAAAATATGACTAGGCTAGGACCGTAAGTCAGACTGATACCATGTCAAATTCAGAAATGTGTAGGCCAGATAACTGTTTTCTCCTACTGGAGGACTGTCATATAAATAGTATTTAATTACAAGCTGTCAAGCTGATTCTCAGCCCAAAATATTAGCTAACTGACATATATACATTTATCCTAATTAAGGAGAGAATAACAATTACACCTACAGCTGTGATATCTTATTTATGGAGAGAATAATAGTTACAAAATGTACAATTGCACAATTTGTTTTAATGACTAGAGATTTTGCCATTAATTCCATTGACAGGAGAATGTCATGCTTTTTGTTTTTAATGATGAGTATTGTATCAACCTTGCCCTTTGAAAAATCTTTTTCTAAAAGAAACTTACTTAACTTTTCATACCAAACTCTAGGAGCTTGTTTTAAGCCATATAAGACCTTTTTCAATTTAAAAACATAGTTGGACAGCTCTTAACTTTCAAAACCAAGAGGTTGTTCTACATATACTTCCTCTTGAATAAAGCCATTTAAAAAGTACTTTTTACATCTATTTGGTAAAGCTTGAAATCTATGATGCAAGCAAATGCAAGTAATATTCTAATAGCTTCTAATCTAGCAATGAGTGCATATGTTTCTTCATAATCAATTCCTTCTTATTGATTATAACCTTTAGTGATGGAGACCAAGGAAGCTCAAGTGAAACCCCAATGGGTCCAATGCCCAAAGAAGCACTGCGAGGACTTGGAGGCCCAATGACAAGGTCAAGAGCTAAGAAGGCTAAGGAGGATTTGGACAAAGCAGTCAACCACTTTCTTTCACTGAAGCCCATTCTAGAAGAAGAAGCACTCAAGATGGTCCAAATGATCCAAGTTGATGAAGGGCCCAAATGTGGGGACATGATTTCTTCTTAGTCAATTTTATTTAATTATGTATTTGAACCTTTTAATTTTCTTAGTTTTGGTTCTTATTTTCTTTTTGGGTTAATTTTATAATAAGGGCCTATTGTTTAGGCTTAAGTTGTATAATAGAGTTAGGGTTTCCAATTGGGCCTAGGCCACATTTGCACTAGGATTAGGTTTTAAAATGTGCTAGCTTGCTGCCTCCTTTAGCTAGACCTAGCTACATACCTAATGCCTATAAATAGGCTTATGTTTACTGTATTTGGCACTTTTGACTTAGAGAATAATATTGCACTCCTTTGTGGGTTTTGAGAGCTTAGTTCTCTTGGGTTCTTGGTAGAACCATCTTGGTTCTTATCAAAGGTTTCCTTACCTTTGTGGCAAATCTTCGCTTGACTTATCACTCTCCAAGAGTGTGACGTCTTCTTCCTTTCATTCCTTTTCCTTTCCATCTTTTTTTCCCATTTTTTACTATTCACGTTACTGTTCACGTCTTGTTCATGTTACTGTTCATGTCACTATTCATCCTTTTATTGTTTAATTCTTTGAAACCCAAAATCAACTCAAGAACGATTCGTAAAAATAATATGCATCCAACTTGGATCATATCATGTGGTATCTAGAGCCCAGATTCTTTAGTTGATAGAGTTCTTGTTTTATTTTTTGTACTTGTTCTTTATTGCTTTCCAAACATCAAGCACCATTGCTTGAATGTCATAATTATACACAATCCTGATCATCATTGATCTCTGCCATTTCTAAGAATTGGCAACATTCTTTACTTTCCGTTCTTTACTTTTTGTCATTTAAATTCCAGTCTTTTTATTTTCTGCCTTTAATTTTTGTTCTTTAATTTCTACGCAATATTTACAGTTTTGATCTTATCAACTCTTTATCCATTACTGTTATATGTTTTATAGCACCTTAACTTGAAAGGAAACTCCTAAATACACAATTGGGCATAACATTTGGAATTAAAATTGTAAGAATCACATTTTTTATGTGCAAAAAGAGAACAAGGGCGTGAAAAATAGTATTAAAAAAAAGAAGAAAAAAAATGAAAAAAAAGAGACTGCCCTTGCACTTAAGCAAGATTAAGTTTGAATGCCTTGTGAATTTCATTAAGCGGTGCTATTCTACATACCTTGCGCATTTCTTTTTCTTCTTATTTCTTTTGAGTTCTACCTTTCTTTTTAATTAGCTTTTCTTGCTTGTCTTTTAAATTCATTTGAGTTTTGTCTAGAGTTTCATCCTTTCTTCAACTTCTGAGTGCTTACTCTTGCGAAGACCGCTACCTTTGTAAGAGCTTTTGGTAATTGAAACGCGAGAGGGTTCATTTAAGAACTTGAAAAGAGAACTTGAGTGGTAAAAGGCAAGAGCGTTTTCATTAAACAAAAGGCTAATTGTGTGAAACACGAGTGGAATCAATCTAAGAGTGTATACACGTGAGAAGAGTGAGTGAGGACCTTGTTTTATTGTGTTCACTAACTTTTTGATTTTGTACAATGTCTAAGGAAGGAGACCCAAGTGGAAGTCCCCCTCCTTCCCCAAGGACAGCCGCAATGACATTACAAATGCAAGCCCTAACAAGACATTTGGAAAGGCTTCTTCAAAGACAAAGTGATGAAATCCATGAGAGGATTGATAGGTTAGAGAGGGATAGAACTTCCAACCATGATCAAGAATCCCAGGAATCTGAAAGAGAAAGGAGAGATGATAGGAGGCAAGGAGGAAGAAGGAGACATGAGAGGAGAGATAGAGAAAATGAGAGGAGAGATAGAGAAAATAAGAGGCTTGGGGGTGTGAATATCAAAATACCTTCCTTCCAAGGGAGGAATGATCCGGAAGCATATCTTGAGTGAGAGATGAAAATTGAGCAAATCTTCTCATGCCATGACTACAATGAAGAGAAGAAAGTGAGGGTGGCTGCACTTGAGTTCACAGATTATGCTTTGATTTGGTGGGATCAAGCTAAAAAAGAAAGGGCAAGATATAGAGAGCATCCTATCATTACTTGGGATGAAATGAAGACTTTGATGAGGAGGAGATTTGTACCTTCTTTTTATCATAGGGAGCTACATAATAAGTTACAAATGCTCTCTCAAGGGAGTACGAGTGTGGATGAGTACTTCAAAGAGATGGAGGTTGCCTTGATAAGAGCCAACATTGTTGAAGAAAGGGAGGCAACCATGGCTCGGTTTCTTCATGGTCTCAACCGAGACATTAGTGATATTGTGGAGTTGCAACATTATGTTGAGCTTGAAGACTTAGTGCATCAAGCCATGAAGGTGGAGCAACAACTCAAGAGGAAGGGTACTTTGAAGAAGGCTTCTTCCAACTTCAACACAACAAGTTGGAAGGACAAGCAAAAGAAGGAGGGATCCTCTTTCGGTCTAAAGGAACCCGTGGCTGCCCCTAAGGCCACCTTGCCTACTACTTCCACTTCATCTTCAACTTCTAAAAATAAGGACATTAAATGCTTTAAGTGTTTGGGAAGGGGACACATAGCTTCTCAATGCCCAAATAAGAAAATAATGGTGATAAGGGACAATGGGAGCATCACTAGTGAATCTTCTTCTATTTCATCAAGTGAGGAGGAAAGTGATTGTGAGGTTATTCCACAAGAGGGAGACTTATTGATGGTAAGAAGATTGTTGGGAAGTCAAGCTAAAGAGAAGGATGAAGGCCAAAGAGAGAACATTTTCCATACAAGATGTCTCATTCAAGGGAAGGTATGCTCTTTGATTATTGATGGGGGAAGTTGCACCAATGTGGCAAGCACTCGCTTGGTAAGAAAACTTGACCTTAAAACTACTCTTCACCCCCGACCATACAAGCTTCAATGGCTAAGTGAGAATGGTGAGTTGATAGTGAATCAACAAGTGATGGTAAGTTTATCAATTGGTAAGTATAAAGATGATATTTTATGTGATGTTGTTCCTATGGAGGCCGGCCATATTTTGCTTGGGAGGCCTTGGCAATTTGATAAGCATGCTATTCATGATGGTTTCACTAACAAATACTCTTTTGTTCATAATTCATTAAAGGTAACCCTTGTACCCCTTACTCCCAAACAGGTTTGTGAAGACCAAGTGGCCTTGAAGCTAAGAAGGGAGCAAGAGAAGGAAGACATAAAAATAAAATCAATGGGGGAAGCGAAGAATAGGGACCAAGAACTTGTAAATGAAAAAAAAATGAATGTTTAATTGCTAGGGAGAGTGAGATTAAGAGGGCTTTCTTTGCAAAGCAAGAGATGTACATTTGCGTATACAAGGACTTGTATTTAAATTCTTACTCTAACCCTCTGCCTAGTGAAGTTGATTCTCTTTTGCAGGACTTTGAAGATGTCTTTCCAAAGAGTGTCCCTCCCGGACTACCACCCTTGAGAGGGATTGAACATCAAATGGACTTCATCCCGAGAGCCTCTTTGCCTAATAGGCCCTCCTATAGGACAAATCCTGAGGAAACTAAGGAAATTCAAAAACAAGTGGAGGATTTGATGCAAAAAGGATGGGTGAGGGAAAGTTTAAGTCCTTGTGCCGTGCCTGTCATACTCGTCCCCAAAAAGGACGGCACTTGGAGAATGTGTACTGATTGTAGGGCTGTAAATAATATAACTGTAAAATATAGGCATCCCATCCCTAGGCTAGATGATTTGCTTGAAGTATTGCATGGTGCATGTTACTTTTCTAAAGTGGATTTAAAAAGTGGGTACCATCAAATTAGGATAAGGGAAGGGGATGAGTGGAAGACAGCCTTTAAGACTAAGTATGTACTGTATGAGTGGTTGGTGATGCCTTTTGGGCTTACAAATGCGCCTAGCACCTTTATGAGGTTGATGAACCATGTGTTGAGAGAGTTTCTAGGCAAGTTTGTAGTAGTATACTTTGATGACATCTTGATCTACAGCATAACCTTAGAAGAGCACCTAGAACACCTTAAGGCTGTAATTAGTGTGCTTAGAAAAGAAAAGTTTTATGCTAATTTAGAGAAGTGTGTCTTTTGTACCGACCATGTAGTGTTCCTAGGCTTTGTTGTGAGTGCTAAGGGAGTGCAAGTAGATGAAGAAAAGATAAAAGCTATTAGGGACTGGCCTACCCCTAAGTCTTTGAGTGAGGTAAGAAGCTTTCATGGGTTAGCTAGCTTCTATAGAAGGTTTGTAAAAGATTTCAAAGACCATAGCCGCCCTTTAAATGAAGTTGTTAAGAAAAATGTGAGTTTTAGGTGGGGGGAGGATCAAGAGACAAGTTTCAACACACTTAAAGATAGGCTCACTCATGCACCCATACTTGCATTGCCTAATTTCTCTAAGTCTTTTGAACTTGTGTGTGATGCATCAAATGTTGGGATTGGGGCTGTTTTATTACAAGAGGGTCACCCCATTGCATACTTTAGTGAAAAATTGCATGGAGCTGTTTTAAATTACTCCACCTATGATAAAGAATTAGGATTGAGACTCCTGGCGGAGAGAAACTCAACAAAAAGCAAAAATAGAATGTATGCACTTATAAGGGCTTTACACACTTGGCAAAGACTACCTTTTGCCAAAAGAGTTTGTAATTCACACGGTGATCATGAGTCACTAAAATATTTAACAGGGCAAGGTAAGCTTAATAAGAGGCATGCTAAGTGGGTGGAATACCTTGAACAATTTCCCTATGTGATCAAACACAAGCAAGGGAAGGTAAACATAGTAGGTGATGCGCTTTCCGGAGGTATACCTTATTAGCTACTCTTGAAACAAAAATGCTTAGTTTTGAACACATAAAAGAGTTGTATGTGCATGATGATGATTTCTCCAAGATGTATGCTTTGCATGTGAAAAAGGGGCACATAAGGGGTTCTTTAGGCAAGATGGGTATTTATTCAAAGAAAAACGTTTGTGTGTGCCTAAGAGCTCATTGCGTGAATTATTGATTAGGGAAGCTCATGAGGGGGGATTAATGGGTCACTTTGGGATCCAAAAGACTTTAGATGTGTTGCATGAGCACTTTTATTGCCTGGCATGAAGCATGATGTGCATAAAATATGTGATAGGTGCATTGTTTGTAAAAGAGCCAAATCAAAGGTAATGCCTCATGGACTCTATACCCCCTACCTATTCCTGATTCCCCTTGGACTGACTTGTCTATGGATTTTGTGCTAGGTTTGCCCCGTTCAAAAAAAGGAAGAGACTCCATTTTTGTGGTGGTGGACAGATTCTCCAAGATAGCCCACTTCATCCCTTGCCATAAGGTGGATGACGCCATTCATGTGGTGGACTTGTTCTTTAAAGAAGTAGTAAGGCTTCATGGAATGCCCAAAAGCATAGTCTTAGATAGGGACTCAAAATTCTTGAGCTATTTTTGGAGGACCCTTTGGAACAAGCTTGGGACTAAGCTACTCTTCTCTACCACTTGCCACCCACAAACCGATGGGCAAACTGAGGTGGTGAATAGGACCCTATCGACCTTGCTGCGATTAATCATCAAGAGGAACATCAAAACTTGGGAAGAATGTAGGAAGGAGACAAGTTATTTTTGAACCCGGAGATTGGGTGTGGGTGCACATGCGAAAAGAAAGGTTTCCTTTGCAAAGGAAATCTAAGCTCTTACCTAGAGGAGATGGACCCTTCCAAATCTTAGAAAGAATCAATGACAATGCCTACAAAGTTGACCTACCAGGTAAATATGGGGTTAGTGCAACATTTAATGTGGCTGACTTATGTCCTTTTGATGTAGGTGATGAAGGATTAAATTCGAGGACGAATTCTTTCGAAGGGGGAGGGCATGATGGAGACCAAGGAAGCTCAAGTGAAACCCCAATGGGCCCAATGCCCAAAGAAGCACTGCGAGGACTTGGAGGCCTATTGACAAGGTCAAGAGCTAAGAAGGCTAAGGAGGATTTGGACAAAGCAGTCAACCACTTTCTTTCACTGAAGCCCATTCTAGAAGAAGAAGCACTCAAGATGGTCCAAATGATCCAAGTTGATGAAGGGCCTAAATGGACTAAAACCACAAGAAAGATAAGCTGGTGCCCCTCTGAGGTATACCTTATTATGTGGGGATATGATTTCTTCTTAGTCAATTTTATTTAATTAAGTATTTGAACCTTTTAATTTTCTTAGTTTTGGTTCTTATTTTCTTTTTGGGTTAATTTTATAATAAGGGCCTATTGTTTGGGCTTAAGTTGCGCATAATAGAGTTAGGGTTTCCAATTGGGCCTAGGCCACATTTGCACTAGGATTAGGTTTTAAAATGTGCTAGCTTGCTGCCTCCTTTAGCTAGACCTAGCTGCATACCTAATGCCTATAAATAGGCTTATGTTTACTGTATTTGACACTTTTGACTTAGAGAATAATATTGCACTCCTTTGTGGGTTTTGAGAGCTTAGTTCTCTTGGGTTCTTGGTAGAACCATCTTGGTTCTTATCAAAGGTTTCCTTACCTTTGTGGCGAATCTTAACTTGACTTATCACTCTCCAAGAGTGTGGCGTCTTCTTCCTTCCATTCCTTTTCCTTTTCCATCTTTTTTCCCATTTTTTACTATTCACATTCTGTTCACGTTCACGTTACTGTTCACATTACTATTCATCCTTTTATTGTTTAATTCTTTGAAACCCAAAATTAACTCAAGAACGATCCGTAAAAATAATATGCATCCAACTTGGATCATATCATTTAGCAACAAACCTAACTTTATTTCTTATTATTATGCCCATTTCATCAAGTTTATTCTTTAAAACCCATTTTGTGCTAATTATTGGATGATCATTGGGTTTTAGAACAAGTTCCCAAACTTGATTCCTTTCAAATTGATTTATTTTTTCTTGCATGACCAAGATTCAATGTTCTTCAATAATAACTTCATTTAGGTCTTTAGGTTCAATTTGAGAAACAAAATCTATATGGTTACATACATCTCTAAGAGAGTTTCGCGTAGTTAACCCTTTTGATACATCACTAATCATTTTGTCAAGAGGATGATATCTTGAAGTCCTCCATTCCTTGGGAAGATCCATGACTTGTGATGCCTCTTGTCTTGAGGGATCAACTTGACTTTCTTCTTGCTTCTTTGCTTCTTTCTCCTTGTCCTCCAAGTGTGTTTTGACCAAAATTTCTGCAACATCATCAACAAATTCCTTTCTCGGTCCATTTGGATTAAGTTTCATCAAAAGCAACATGTATGGATTCTTCTATGGTCATAGTGTTGTAGACTCTAAAAGCTTTACTACGACTAGAATAGCCAAGAAATATACCCTCATCCGATTTTGCATCAAATTTACCTAATTTATCTTTTCCATTATTTAAAAAAAAACTTGCATCCAAAGACATAAAGGTGAGAGATATTTGGTTTCCTTTCTTTATATAATTCATAGAGAGTTTTCTTTAAAATTGACCTTATTAGGGTCTTATTCATTACATAGCAAGCAATACTTACCGCATCTGCCTAAAAATATTTAGGAAGGTTAGATTCACTTGAAAATAAGGAACAACTGTAAAACAACTAATTATGGCTGAATTGCTTGAGTGAATTTCACTCAGCATACAAGTGTTTATATACATGAGAAATTAATTACAACTTTTATTTACAAGAAGAATAATTAAAGACTTAAACCATTCCCCATGACACTATTGTTTCCAAAGCTAACTATCATATTTCCCATGCTAACTAATTCAATATTCAAATCTCCCCTTCAAGCTGGAGCATATAAATCATATGCACTAAGCTTGTTACATATGAACTGTACCCGAGGACCCCTAAGAAATTTGGTGAAAATATCTGCAAGCTGATTATTTGAGTTGACAAAGGCAGTCATTACTTCTCCACTTTGTATCGTCTCTATCACAAAATGATAATCAATTTCTTTATGTTTAGTTCTCTCATGAAACACCGGGTTAGAAGCGATATGTAGGGTTGCCTGATTATCACATATAAGCTCCATTTTACCTGGTTCACACAATTTGAGTTCATTGATTAATTGTTTCAGCCATATTAGCTCACATGTTGCAAGTGCCATAGCACGATGCTCTGTTTTTGCACTCGATCTTGCCACAACATTTTGTTTCTTACTTTTCTAAGATATTAGGTTTCCACCAAAAAGAACACAATAACCTGATGTAGAACGTCTATCGAATAGAGAACTTACCCAATCTGTATCTGTGTATCCCACAATCTAAGTATGTCCTTTATCTTCATACAATAGGCCTTTTCTTGGAGCCCCTTTGATATATCTAAGAACTCTAATGGTTGCATCCTAATGTCCTTCACATGGTGAGTCAAGAAATTGAGGATGCTCATAGCAAAGGATATATCTGGTCGAGTAACAATCAAATAATTTAATCGGTCGATCAACTTGCGATATTTGGCTAGATCAGATAATGGTTCTCCTTGATCTAGACCGAGTTTGGCATTGGGATCCATTGGTGTATCTATTGGCCTGGAATCCAACATTCCAGTTTCCTTGAGAATGTCTAATGCATATTTTCTCTGTGAGATACAAATCCTTGCATTAGATTGTGCCACTTCTATTCCTAGGAAATATTTCAACCTTCTAAGATCCTTAGTCTGAAAGTGATCAAATAGGTGTTGTTTTAACTTCAGAATTCCTTCTTGATCATCTCCAGCGATAACAATATCATTGACATAAACAATCAGATATATGAAAGTTCCAGAGGAGGAATGATGATAGAAAATTGAGTGATCGGCCTCACTACGAACCATACCAAAATCTGATATAACAGTACTGTATGTACCAAACTAAGTTCGAGGAGACTGTTTCAAGCCATATAAAGATTTGCACAAACGATCAAACTAAGCCAAACTCCCCCTGAGCAACAAATCCCGGAGGTTGCTCCATGTACACTTCTTCTTGGAGATCACCATGTAAGAATGCATTCTTAATATCAAGTTGATAAAGTGGCCAGTGGCGGATGGCTGCCATGGAAAGGAGAAGACGAATTGACGCCATCTTTGCAACCGAAGAGAAAGTATCACTATAATCAAGGCAAAAATTTTGAGTGAAACCTTTAGCAATAAGATGAACTTTCAATCGATCAACAACTCCATCAGGTCCCACCTTAATTGTGTAAATCCATCGACAACCCACAATAGATTTGTCAGATGGCAATGGAACAAGTTCCCAAGTACCATTGGCATGTAATGCAGACATTTCTTCTAACATTGCTTGGCGCCAGTCTGGATAGGAGATGGCTTTGGCTGTTGTTTTTGGTATAATCACAGAAGACAAAGAAGAGATAAAAGCATAATAGGAAGAAGACAAGCGATGGCAACTCAAAAAATTATAAATGGGATGAGGGCGAGTAGAATGAGTACCTTTTCAAATAGCAATGGGAGGACTAGAGATAACATCCGGAGGAGGATCTAAGGAGGGTTCAGCCATTGGTTCTGGTTATGAATCAACAAGGATTGCATCTGGATCATTAGCTGTACGAGGTCGACAATGATAAACTTGGAGAAGTTTATCTGCAAGGACAAACTGGGTAGTGGCAGGAGTAGTGACAAGAGGTCTATCTAAGTAAGGAACAGGTAAAACCTCAGTGACATAATGAGAGATAATATCATATGTAGAGAAAAAAAGAGTATTTTCAAGAAATGTAACATCTGCAGACATAATAAAATGGTTAAGTTTAGTGGAAAAACATCGATATTCTTTTTGGAATCTAATATATCCTAAGAAGACACACTTAATAGAACAAACAGTTAACTTATCTTTCCCTGGTGTAAGATCATGGACAAAACAAGTACAGCCAAATATGCGTAGTGGAAGAGAGAAAATAGGCTTGTGAGGAAATAAAATCGAATTAGGGATTTGATTTTGCAAGACAGAGGAGGACATATGATTAATAAGGTAGCACGCAGTAATGATATCTTCACTCCAAAACTGAAGGGGAACATTAGTATGAATAAGCAGAGTGCGAGCGGTTTCTAGTAAGTGGCGGTGTTTGCGAACTCCATTTTGTTGTGGAGTGTGTGGACAAGAAGACTGATGGAGAATACCCTGCAAAGTCATAAAAGATGAAAAAGATGCAGAAAAATATTCACGAGCATTATCACTACCCAAAATTTTAATAGAAGTACTGAACTGTGTACGAATTTCAGAACAAAAGGATTTGAATATAGAAAACAATTCAGATTTTTATTTCATTAAATATAACCAAGTACAACGAGAATAGTCATCACTAAAGGTAACAAAGTAACGAAAACCTTGACAAGAGGGAACATGACTTGAACCTCAAACATCTGAATGAATAATGGCAAATGGAGATGCAACTCTCTTATTGACACAATTAGAAAAAGAAGTGCGAACATGTTTTCCTAATTGACAGGACTCACACTCTAAGTTATTAAGACTTGATAGACTAGAAACCATGGTTTCTAGCTTGGATAGGCTGGGATGTCCCAAGCGACAATGAATCAATTTTGGAGACTCAACAGCGGCACAAGATATTGATGAACTTGGTATGGTCAGTTGATACAATCCTTGAGATTCACATCCAGTACCAATCGTCTGTCTCGTTCCCCGATCCTACACAATAACGGAATTGAAAAAAAAAGGTAACAGAACAATTAAGTGAATGAGTAAGTTGGCTAACAAAAATTAAATTAAAAGGAGAGTTAGGCATATAGAGAATAAATTTTAAAGGTAATGTGGGAAGAGGATTAGCTTGACTTATCCCTTTAGCACAAATCTTAGAACCATCAGCCAAAGTAATGGATGGAAGAAAAACAAGTTGTTCAAGTTTAGAAAGGAAAGAAGAAGTACTAGAAATGTGATCAGAAACACCTGAATCAAGGACCCATGGTCCAAGAGAGGAAGAATAAGAAATACAGGCAACAGGATTACCAGAATGTGCAATCGAAGCAACGGGAGTAGAAGCCTGCTTAGATGCTTGGTATTTAAGAAACTCATTATAGTCATTTCTGGAAACATAAATACCATGTGATTCTGTCATGCTGGTATAGGAATAAAGAGGCTAGGTAAAAGTTTAGAAAGGCCAAACACAACAAACCCAAGAGGGTCAAACAGGGCCAACCCAAGAAATGGCATGGCCAAACAGAGCATGGGGCTTCAGATACGAAACAGAGGGCCAAACAAGGCCAAATAGGGCCAAACAGGTCGTGGAGGAGGCCGGTGAGGACTGGGCTTCACCGAAAAATGGCACGGCGAGTTGGCCGGTGGAAGCAGTTGTCGGAAAAAGTGTCTCATGCGCTCCCACATGTAAAAAACTGAAGGTGGGCAGATTCTGGCCACCGGTGCGTCGGAGCTCCGGCAGCAGCTTGGTTCCGGTGGTAGGCCGAGCGGAAGATGGTGAACAAGGTGGTGTGGTCGGCCGGAGGAAAAATGGAGCACAGAGGTGCAGATTGAGAAGACAGCCGCGGGAGGAGAGACAAAATGGACATGCGGTGGGGAAAAATGGTAAGAACTGACACGGCTGAAAGTGGTTCAACCGGAAGGAAGGAAAAACTAGAGCCGGGTTGGAACCCGTTTTGATACCAACTTGAAAATAAGGAACAACTGTAAAACAACTGATTATGGCTGAATTGCTTGAGTGAATTTCACTCAGCATACAAGTATTTATATACATGAGAAATTAATTACAACTTTTATTTACAAGAAGAATAATTAAAGACTTAAACCATTCCCCATGACACTATTGGTTCCAAAACTAACTATCATATTTCTCATGCTAACTAATTCAATATTCAACAGATTCATTGAGCATAGTTCTAGCCATTTCTTCCAAAGATCTATTTTTCCTTTCTATAATTCCATTTTGTTGTGGAGCTCTAGGGGCTGAAAAATTATGCTCAATGTCATTTTCATTACAAAAGGTTTCAAACTCTTGATTTTCAAACTCACCATCATGATCACTTCTAATAGTTGCAATGTTAAAACTCTTTTCATTTTGAATAACTTCGATAAGTTTTCTAAAAGTTTGAAAAGCATCATTTTTATGAAATAAAAATGTTGACCACTGTCCACTTTCATTCATGCATAGTCTACCGTCCACATTAACTTAGGAAGTAATTCTAGATTCATGATTTTTCTAGTTCATGTACTTAGGGAATATCTATCTCATTTATTTGCCTTGTAAATACAAGTTGTAAATTAATATTCCAAGTGTATAAAAGGAAGCATCATTTGTTGTGTGAGAATAACACAAGCAATTGAGAAAAAAACTCTTTGTTCTTTCGATTTTGTATCAAAGCTCCCGACCCTAGGAGTCTCTGTATTTTCTTTTCTTTTCCGCTGCCTCAGCCTTCGTTGCTGAGTATCCTCAAGTGCCTTGCCTTCATTACAGGACCTATTTTTTTTCACTTGCCTTCATTGCCAGTTCAGCATTAACTGTACCATACCTTCCTTTTTTGCCCAACCTTCAGAGCAATTTTTTTACCGAAAGACCACCCACCATCCTTTTCAGAAACCTCTGACCAGCTAAACCCAGAAGACCCACACCCAGAAACCACCACATGCGCCTCCACTCGCGCCTGCCCCTACCGATGCGTGATCTCCATGCGCTACCTTTCGGGCCACCATTCGCCATCGTGCCACATCCAACCTGACCGTCGGCCTTTCCTTTCCTTGTTTCATCCATCAGAATCTTCAGCCACTGCCTTAATAGTGATGCATCCTAAAACCTCTTCTTTCTTACCTCTGTTCTACTGAAATCATATCTGAGACTGAGTCCACTATCTCCCACAACAATACAATCCAGCCTTCAATCCTGAACCCAAATGACCTTCCTCCTTTACAGTCTTCCTATCGACTCAACGGAAAAAATTATTTACAATGGACACATTCGAACAACCCTCAAAGGTCGACGAAAATTGAACCACATTGAAAAAAGTGACCCACTGTTTGAGGCTTGGGATGATGAGGATTCTCTCATTATGACTTGGCTTTGGAATTCCATGACTTCGGAAATTAGCCAGAATTGTATGTTATTTTCTTCATCCTGGGAAATTTGGGAGAATCTTTGCAAAACATTTTCAATGAAACAGGACATTGCTGCCTGCTATGAGTTGAAGACTAAAATCTTCAACACCAAACAAGGAACTTTATCTGTGATGGATTATTATGGAACTTTAAATGGTTTGTGGATTGAGTTGGATCAACACCAAAACTTGAAGATTGAATGTAGTAAAGACTCAACCACCTTGGCGGAATTTATTAAGAAAGATAGGATATTTGAATTCCTCTTAAGTTTGAATCCTGAATATGATCTTATTCGGGTACAAATCTTGGGAAAAGAAAAGTTATCCACTCTATCTAAAGTGTTTCTATACAATCTATGGGGAAGAAAGCCGGAGAGCATTCATGCTTGATGAAAAGCCAACTGATGGGTTAGCATTAAAATCTGTCAAAACAAGACCTTATTCATCCTCATCTAAATCTAATCGTTGGTGCTCCCATTGCAAGAGGTCTGGTCATACCAAGGAGAACTGTTTTAAACTCCATGGGAAGGACCAGGTCCTAAGTCGCATAACGGGATTTAAAAATGTTGCCTGAGGACAGGCACACTTCACTTCCATAGATTCTGAGTCAGAGGTGGAGGCCAAACAGGTGAAAGATGATATCCCTGCCCTTAGCAAGGAGGAACTGGAACATTTAAGGTCTCTTATGGCTTCCCTTAGTAAGCCTTCCGACTCTTGCTCTCTAGTCATGAATGATAAGATACTGTGTTCTTTATTCTTCTATGCTTCTGGTACTGTTCCTGAGGATTCTTGGATTATTGATTCTGGTGCTACTAATCACATGACATTTTGTTCTTCCCATTTTTCATCATACAAAAATCCCACGGGTAATTATCACATAACTGTAGCTGGTGGCTCTCATACATCAGTTGCTGGTCTTGGTAATGTTAAACTTAGTCCATTTCTAAATTTGAAAAATATGCTTCATGTTCCTAAACTTTCATCTAACCTTCTCTCTATACATAAACTTACCAAAGATCTTAATTGTGCTGTAACCTTTTTCCAATCTCATTGTGTATTTCAGGATCTTATCACGGGGAGGACGATTGGGGTTGCTAAAGAATAGGAAGGGTTGTACTACCTTGAGATAAAAGCGGTAGGTGGCTCTAGTCAAAAGTTGCAACATTCCAATCATCAATCTAGTATCAAGTCCTGTGCCTCCCAATTTTGGCTCCACCATAGATGATGAGGTTTTCCTTAAGGCTCTTGATTTCGGACCTATTAGGACTAGAACAATCAGAATTTGGAAGATGAGATTGGAAGAAAGAATAAGAAGGGAAAGAACAAATTTTTGTCCGTTTTAGGAAAATTCCATATCTCACGCTATAGACATCGGAATTGCATGATTCTAAAACGAGATGAAAGATCTCTTTTTGAATCACGAATTAGACTCAAGAAACACCGAAAAACAGTACGTAAAGCTTGAGATATGAATGCGAGAAATTTGTGACAAAAATTAAAAAAAAATACGAAATTGAAAGGAAGAACTAGAAACGAAATTGATGAAAAGAAAAGATAAGAATGGCGCCACAAACCTAGTTTGATAAGCCAAGGAAGATCGCCACAAGAATTGGTTAATTCTTGATAAGATCAAATGATGCAAGGAAGAACCCTAGCAGAGCAAAACTCTCAGTTTTGTATATTCCAAAATGTGTGTCTATCTCTTCTCTAACGATCTCCAAATGTTTTAGTACAATTCAGTTTAGAGGTTTGCCCATTTAGGACTTAACAAAAATAAAAACAAAACCCCTAAGCATAAGCATCACTGATATGTTCCAGTGGTTAAGTATTCACTTCAAGTGCTTGGGTTCTAATCCCGTCATTGTGGACAAAATACATTTTTTTAATACAACCATACACCAAATAGGCTCTTCTCCTTTCATTCCAAGTGGGCTATGCATGTGTAAATCCTAGGCTCCACATGTTGGGCTTCAATCTGATCTTGGGCCTCTAATAAGTTGTTCACAATCTTTTTAAGTTCTTCTTGGGCCCTTTTAACTCTTGCTCTTGTCATGGGCCCTCCAACCTTGTATCTTCTTTCTCTGACTTGGGTCTGGGCTTGGGCTTCTCCCATGAAGTCCTCATCAATAGACGTCGTGGACACCCCCCATTTACTTTACTTAAATCCATGTTTCCTGCTTTGTTTTTAAATGAGTCAGTTGAGTCCTTTAATTGTGATATTTGTGAGTTTTCCAAACACCATCGAGTGAGTTTTCCTTCACATGGTAATAAAAGCAGTGAACCTTTTTCTCTTATCCATATTGATGTTTGGGGTCTTGCATCCATTCCTAATATTTTTGGTGCAAAATGGTTTTTGTCATTATTGATGATTGCACTCGTGTCACTTGGATTTTCCTAATGAAAGATAAATCAGACGTGTACAAATTATTCATCTAGTTTTATCATATGATTAAAACTCAATTTGATAAAACAATTAAACGTTTGAGGTCTGATAATGGTAGAGAATATGTGAATCAAAATTTCTCCACCTTTCTTAAACAACATGGTATTATTCATGAATTTACATGTGTTAATACCCCCCAACATAATGGGGTTGCTGAAAGGAAAAATCGACACTTGAAATTACTAGAGCTTTATTGTTTCAAATGTCTGTTCCAAACTTATACTGGGGGGACGCTGTTTTGACTGCTGCTTATTTAATAAATCGGTTACCCTCTAGAGTCCTCGGTGGTGTGAGTCTTGTTCATGTTATGAAATCATTTTTTCTCTCTGCTCCTATTATGTAAAGTCTTGAGTCTCATGTTTTTGGCTGTGTTGCTTTTGTTCATATCCATCATCAACATCGAGGCAAACTTGACCCTCGTGCTATTAAATGCATTTTCATTGGTTATGCTCCTGAAAAGAAGGGATACAAATGTTATCACCCTTCCTCTCGTCGAGTGTTTGTTTCCATGGATGTCAGTTTTCAAGAAAATCAACCATTCTTCATTTCCTCTCAGCTTCAGGGGGAGAATGCTACTGATTCAGAAGCTGAGATTTTTTCTCCAGACATTAACATTCCCTTGTTTCCATCTTCTGATATGCCTTCTAATACATAGGAATTAGCTCCTTCTGACATTCACCCACTTGAACCTGAAAGAATTGCTCGGACTAAAGCAAGCTCGCCAAAATGGTGTATCAAAGGAGAAAACAACCCGAATTGGTCCAGCCTCAACCCCAAGTGTCTGAATCGGTGGTGAGTACTGAAAACACTAATCCCATTACTTCTGAACCTATTTCTTTGTATAATTGTGATCCTAACATTGATGATGACTTACCCATTGCCTTAAGAAAAGGGAAAAGGTCTTACGCTAAGTACCCTATTTCCCAATTTGTCTCCTCCAAAAACTTTTCTTTGCAGCACCAAAGTTTTATTGTAGCCATTGACTCTATCAGAATCCCTAAGACAGTACAGGAAGCATTGAAGGATAAGAATTGGGTTCAAGCCATGAATGAGGAGATGCGAGCTCTGGAAAGGAATGGAACATGGGAAATTGTTGAGAGACCAAAGGAAACGAGATCAGTTCGGTGTAGATGGATATACACTGTGAAATATCGATCTGATGGTACACTAGACAGGTAAAAAGTAAAGCTGGTTGCAAAAGGGTATACACAAACCTATGGGATATATTATGAGGAAACATTTGCCCCTGTGGAAAAAATGAACACAGTTAGAATTCTGCTCTCTCTTGCTGCACACTTCCAATGGAAACTTCATCAGTTTGATGTGAAGAATGCCTTTCTTCATGGTGAATTAGAGGAAGAAGTTTATATGGAGATCCCTCCTGGGTATGACTCCTATGGTGAAGGGAATAAAGTGTGTAAATTGAAGAAGGCCTTATATGGTTTGAAACAATCACCCTGTGCTTGGTTTGGAAGATTCACGAAGACTATGGTGTCTCTTAGATATAGACAAAGTCAAGATGATCATACCCTCTTTATCAAACACTCACCTGAAGGTAAATTGACTATCCTACTTGTGTACGTAGATGATATCATTATATCAGGGGATGATGTTGTTGAGAAATCTTTCTTAAAGGAGAAACTGACTACTGAGTTTGAAATGAAGGACCTTGGGAGATTGAAATATTTCCTTGGAATTGAAGTTGCCTACTCTAAACAAGGTATCTTCATTTCTCAATGGAAATATGTCCTTGACCTTCTCAAGGAGACTGGGAAACTTGGATGTAAAACTTCTGGAGTACCGATTGAGCAAAATCATAGAATGGGTAATGAGGAAGAAAGTCTCAAGGTTGATAAAGCTCAGTATCAAAGGTTGGTAGGAAAATCGATATATCTGGCACATACCAGACCAGATTTAGCCTATGCTGTGAGCATGGTAAGCCAATTCATGCATGACCCAAGAAGAAAACATATGCAAGCCGTTGATCGTATTTTACAGTATCTCAAGGCTTCTCTAGGAAGACTATTGTTGTTTAAAAGGGGTAGAAATCTATCTATGGAGGTCTATACTGATGCTGACTATGCCGGGTCAATTACTGACAGGAGGTCAACAACTGGCTACTGCATGTTTCTTGGAGGGAATCTTGTGACATGGAGAAGTAAAAAACAGAATGTAGTTGCAAGATCAAGTGCAGAAGTAGAGTTCCGAGCTATGGCTCAAGGAGTTTATGAATTGTTATGGATGAAAATCATTCTTGATGATCTGAAGATTAAGTATGAAGTTCCAGTGAAGCTGTTTTGTGATAACAAGTCAGCATTAACATTGCTCACAATCCAATTCAGCATGATAGGACCAAACATATAGAGATTGACCGGCACTTTGTTAAAGAGAAACTTGATAGTGGGTTGATTGCCACTGGTGTGGTGTGGAATACGATTAAAAATTAAAATTAAATATCAAAAACAGTTGCCAAGTCCACCAAAAATATAAAAACCTTGCAACCAGTTATAGTTAACAAGGGTCGATCCACAGAGAACTAATTCAATTAACACTATCAATCTAATTCCTAAATTAATCTCTGATGAAAAGTAAATAGTAAAAGTAAAAAGGGGGGTTTTGTTAATTAAAACTAACAAAAGGAATTAAACTTAAACCAGAACAGTAAACACAAATTGAATTATCAAGTAAAGAAATTGGTTAAGAGATGGAATCCACCACTAGATTTATATGATTATGCTAACTTACATACTCTTTATACCAACGTGATCAGTTATGTTCTTATGTAATTGTGAGATAAATCCCTTGTTGATGGAGACCAACGAAGCTCAAGTGAAACCCCAATGGGCCCAATGCCCAAAGAAGCACTGCGAGGACTTGGAGGCCCAATGACAAGGTCAAGAGCTAAGAAGGCTAAGGAGGATTTGGACAAAGCAGTCAATCACTTTCTTTCACTGAAGCCCATTCTAGAAGAAGAAGCACTCAAGATGGTCCAAATGATCCAAGTTGATGAAGGGCCCAAATGTGGGGACATGATTTCTTCTTAGTCAATTTTATTTAATTATGTATTTGAACCTTTTAATTTTCTTAGTTTTGGTTCTTATTTTCTTTTTGGGTTAATTTTATAATAAGGGCCTATTGTTTGGGCTTAAGTTGCGCATAATAGAGTTAGGGTTTCCAATTGGTCCTAGGCTACATTTGCACTAGGATTAGGTTTTAAAATGTGCCAGCTTGCTGCCTCCTTTAGCTAGACCTAGCTGCATACCTAATGCCTATAAATAGGCTTATGTTTACTGTATTTGACACTTTTGACTTAGAGAATAATATTGCACTCCTTTGTGGGTTTAGAGAGCTTAGTTCTCTTGGGTTCTTGGTAGAACCATCTTAGTTCTTATCAAAGGTTTCCTTACCTTTGTGGCGAATCTTCACTTGACTTATCACTCTCCAAGAGTGTGGCGTCTTCTTCCTTCCATTCCTTTTCCTTTTCCATCTTTTTTTCCCATTTTTTACTATTCATGTTACTGTTCATGTTTCATTGTTCACGTCACTATTTATCCTTTTATTATTTAATTCTTTGAAACCCAAAATCAACTCAAGAACGATCCGTAAAAATAATATGCATCCAACTTGGATCATATCATGTGGTATCTAGAGCCCGATTCTTTAGTTGATAGAGTTCTTTATTTTGGTTTTTGTACTTGTTCTTTATTGCTTTCCAAACATCAAGCACCATTGCTTGAATGTCATAATTATACACAATCCTGATCATCATTGATCTCTGCCATTTCTAAGAATTGGCAACATTCTTTACTTTCCGTTCTTTACTTTTTGTCATTTAAATTCCAATCTTTTTATTTTCTGCCTTTAATTTCTGTTCTTTAATTTCTACGCAATATTTACAGCTTTGATCTTATCAACTCTATATCCATTGCTGTTATATGTTTTATAGCACCTTAACTTGAAAGGAAACTCCTAAATACACAATTGGGCATAACATTTGGAATTAAAATTGCAAGAATCATATTTTTTATGTGCAAAAAGAGAACAAGGGCATGAAAAATAGTATTAAAAAAAAGAAAAAAAAATGAAAAAAAAGAGACTGCCCTTACACTTAAGCAAGATTAAGTTTGAATGCCTTGTGAATTTCATTAAGCGGTGCTATTCTACATACCTTACCCATTTCTTTTTTTTTCTTATTTCTTTTGAGTTCTACCTTTCTTTTTAATTAGCTTTTCTTGCTTGTCTTTTAAATTCATTTGAGTTTTGTCTAGAGTTTCATCCTTTCTTCAGCTTCTGAGTGCTTACTCTTGTGAGGACCCCTACCTTTGTAAGAGCTTTTGGTAATTGAAACACAAGAGGGTTCATTTAAGAACTTGAAAAGAGAACTTGAGTGGTAAAAGGCAAGAGCGTTTTCATTAAACAAAAGCCTAATTGTGTGAAACACGAGTGGAATCAATCTAAGAGTGTATACATGTGAGAAGAGTGAGTGAGGACCTTGTTTTATTGTGTTCACTAACTTTTTGATTTTGTACAATGTCAAAGGAATGAGACCCAAGTGGAAGTCCCCCTCCTTCCCCAAGGACAGCCGCAATGACATTACAAATGCAAGCCCTAACAAGACATTTGGAAAGGCTTCTTCAAAGACAAAGTGATGAAATCCATGAGAGGATTGATAGGTTAAAGAGGGATAGAACTTCCAACCATGATGAAGAATCCCAGGAATCCGAAAGAGAAAGGAGAGATGATAGGAGGCAAGGAGGAAGAAGGAGACATGAGAGGAGAGATAGAGAAAATGAGAGGAGAGATAGAGAAAATGAGAGGCTTGGGGGTGTGAATATCAAAATACCTTCCTTCCAAGGGAGGAATGATCCGGAAGCATATCTTGAGTGGGAGATGAAAATTGAGCAAATCTTCTCATGCCATGACTACAATGAAGAGAAGAAAGTGAAGGTGGCTGCACTTGAGTTCACAGATTATGCTTTGATTTGGTGGGATCAAGCTCAAAAAGAAAGGGCAAGATATAGAGAGCATTCTATCATTACTTGGGATGAAATGAAGACTTTGATGAGGAGGAGATTTGTAACTTCTTTTTATCATAGGGAGCTAAATAATAAGTTACAAAGGCTCTCTCAAGGGAGTAGGAGTGTGGATGAGTACTTCAAAGAGATGGAGGTTGCCTTGATAAGAGCCAACATTGTTGAAGAAAGGGAGGCAACCATGGCTCGGTTTCTTCATGGTCTCAACCGAGACATTAGTGATATTGTGGAGTTGCAACATTATGTTGAGCTTGAAGACTTAGTGCATCAAGCCATGAAGGTGGAGCAACAACTCAAGAGGAAGGGTACTTTGAAGAAGGCTTCTTCCAACTTCAACACAACAAGTTAGAAGGACAAGTAAAAGAAGGAGGGATCCTCTTTCGGTCCAAAGGAACCCGTGGCTGCCCCTAAGGCCACCTTGCCTACTACTTCCACTTCATCTTCTACTTTTAAAAATAAGGACATTAAATGCTTCAAGTGTTTGGGAAGGGGACACATAGCTTCTCAATGCCCAAATAAGAAAACAATGGTGATAAGGGACAATGGGAGCATCACTAGTGAATCTTCTTCTATTTCATCAAGTGAGGAGGAAATTGATTGTGAGGTTATTCCACAAGAGGGAGACTTATTGATGGTAAGAAGATTGTTGGGAAGTCAAGCTAAAGAGAAGGATGAAGGCCAAAGAGAGAACATTTTCCATACAAGATGCCTCATTCAAGGGAAGGTATGATCTTTGATTATTGATGGGGGAAGTTGCACCAATGTGGCAAGCACTCGCTTGGTAAGAAAACTTGACCTTAAAACTACTCCTCACCCCCGACCATACAAGCTTCAATGGCTAAGTGAGAATGGTGAGTTGATAGTGAATCAACAAGTGATGGTAAGTTTATCAATTGGTAAGTATAAAGATGATATTTTATGTGATGTTGTTCCTATGGAGGCCGACCATATTTTGCTTGGGAGGCCTTGGCAATTTGATAAGCATGCTATTCATGATGGTTTCACTAACAAATACTCTTTTGTTCATAATTCATTAAAGGTAACCCTTGTACCCCTTACTCCCAAACAGGTTTGTGAAGACCAAGTGGCCTTAAAGCTAAGAAGGGAGCAAGAGAAGGAAGATATAAAAATAAAATCAAAGGGGGAAGCGAAGAATAGGGACCAAGAACTTGTAAATGAAAAAAAAAAAAAGAATGTTTAATTGCTAGGGAGAGTGAGATTAAGAGGGCTTTCTTTGCAAAGCAAGAGATGTACATTTGCATATACAAGGACTTGTACTTAAATTGTAACTCTAACCCTCTGCCTAGTGAAGTTGATTCTCTTTTGCAGGACTTTGAAGATGTCTTTCCAAAGAGTGTCCCTCCCGGACTACCACCCTTGAGGGGGATTGAACATCAAATGGACTTCATCCCGGGAGCCTCTTTGCCCAATAGGCCCGCCTATAGGACAAATCCTGAGGAAACTAAGGAAATTCAAAAACAAGTGGAGGATTTGATGCAAAAAGGATGGGTGAGGGAAAGTTTAAGTCCTTGTGCCGTGCCTGTCATACTTGTCCCCAAAAAGGACGGCACTTGGAGAATGTGTACTGATTGTAGGGCTGTAAATAATATAACTGTAAAATATAGGCATCCCATCCCTAGGCTAGATGATTTGCTTGATGAATTGCATGGTGCATGTTACTTTTCTAAAGTGGATTTAAAAAGTGGGTACCATCAAATTAGGATAAGGGAAGGGGATGAGTGGAAGACACCTTTAAGACTAAGTATGGATCAGATGAGTGGTTGGTGATGCCTTTTGGGCTTACAAATGCGCCTAGCACCTTTATGAGGTTGATGAACCATGTGTTGAGAGAGTTTCTAGGCAAGTTTGTAGTAGTATACTTTGATGACATCTTGATCTATAGCATAACCTTAGAAGAGCACCTAGAACACCTTAAGGCTGTAATGAGTGTGCTTAGAAAAGAAAAGTTGTATGCTAATTTAGAGAAGTGAGTCTTTTGTACCGACCATGTAGTGTTCCTAGGCTTTGTTGTGAGTGCTAAGGGAGTGCAAGTAGATGAAGAAAAGATAAAAGCTATTAGGGAGTGGCCTACTCCTAAGTCTTTGAGTGAGGTAAGAAGCTTTCATGGGTTAGCTAGCTTCTATAGATGGTTTGTAAAAGATTTCAGCACTATAGCCGCCCCTTTAAATGAAGTTGTTAAGAAAAATGTGAGTTTTAGGTGGGGGGAGGATCAAGAGACAAGTTTCAACACACTCAAAGATAGGCTCACTCATGCACCCATACTTGCATTGCCTAATTTCTCTAAGTCTTTTGAACTTGAGTGTGATGCATCAAATGTTGGGATTGGGGTTGTTTTATTACAAGAGGGTCACCCCATTGCATACTTTAGTGAAAAATTGCATGGAGCTATTTTAAATTACTCCACCTATGATAAAGAATTGTATGCACTTATAAGGGCTTTACACACTTGGCAGCACTACCTTTTGCCAAAAGAGTTTGTAATTCACAGTGATCATGAGTCACTAAAATATTTAGAAGGGCAAGGTAAGCTTAATAAGAGGCATGCTAAGTGGGTGGAATACCTTGAACAATTTCCCTATGTGATCAAACACAAGCAAGGGAAGGTAAACATAGTAGCTGATGCGCTTTCCAGGAGGTATACCTTATTAGCTACTCTTGAAACAAAAATGCTTGGTTTTGAACACATAAAAGAGTTGTATGTGCATGATGATGATTTCTCCAAGATGTATGCTGCATGCATGTGAAAAAGGGGCACATAAGGGGTTCTTTAGGCAAGATGGGTATTTATTCAAAGAAAAACGTTTGTGTGTGCCTAAGAGCTCATTGCGTGAATTATTGCTTAGGGAAGCTCATGAGGGGGGATTAATGGGTCACTTTGGGATCCAAAAGACTTTAGGTGTGTTGCATGAGCATTTTTATTGGCCTGGCATGAAGCATGATGTGCATAAAATATGTGATAGGTGCATTGTTTGTAAAAGAGCCAAATCAAAGGTAATGCCTCATGGACTCTATACCCCCTACCTATTCCTGATTCCCTTGGGTGACTTGTCTATGGATTTTGTGCTAGGTTTGCCCCGCTCAAAAAAAAAGGAAGAGACTCCATTTTTGTGGTGGTGGACGATTCTCCAAGATGGCCCACTTCATCCCTTGCCATAAGGTGGATGACGCCATTCATGTGGCGGACTTGTTCTTTAAAGAAGTAGTGAGGCTTCATGGAATGCCCAAAAGCATAGTCTCAGATAGGGACTCAAAATTCTTGAGCTATTTTTGGAGGACCCTTTGGAACAAGCTTGGGACTAAGCTACTCTTCTCTACCACTTGCCACCCACAAATCGATAGGCAAACTGAGGTGGTGAATAGGACCCTATCGACCTTGCTGCGATTAATCATCAAGAGGAACATCAAAACCTAGGAAGAATGCTTACCTTTTGTTGAATTTGCTTATAATAGGGCTGTGCATGCTACTACTAGTTTTTCTCCTTTTAAGATTGTATATGGTTTTAATCCCCTCACCACCCTTGATTTACTACCTCTACCTAATGTTTCTTCTTTAATTCATAGGGATGGACATGCAAAAGCTGAATATATGAGGAAGCTCCATGAACAAGTCAAGACTCAAATTAAAAGGAAGATGGAACAATATGCTAAGCAAGCAAATAAGGGAAGGAGACAAGTTGTTTTTGAACCCGGAGATTGGGTGTGGGTGCACATGCGAAAAGAAAGGTTTCCTTTGCAAAGGAAATCTAAGCTCTTACCTAGAGGAGATGGACCCTTCCAAATCTTAGAAAGAATCAATGACAATGCCTACAAAGTTGACCTACTAGGTAAATATGGGGTTAGTGCAACATTTAATGTGGCTGACTTAAGTCCTTTTGATGTAGGTGATGAAGGATTAAATTCGAGGACGAATTCTTTCAAAGGGGGAGGGCATGATGGAGACCAAGGAAGCTCAAGTGAAACCACAATGGGCCCAATGCCCAAAGAAGCACTTCTGCGAGGACTTGGAGGCCCAATGACAAGGTCAAGAGCTAAGAAGGCTAAGGAGGATTTGGACAAAGCAAATCAACCACTTTCTTTCACTGAAGCCCATTCTAGAAGAAGAAGCACTCAAGATGGTCCAAATGATCCAAGTTGATGAAGGGCCCAAATGTGGGGACATGATTTCTTCTTAGTCAATTTTATTTAATTATGTATTTGAACCTTTTAATTTTCTTAGTTTTGGTTCTTATTTTCTTTTTGGGTTAATTTTATAATAAGGGCCTATTGTTTGGGCTTAAGTTGCGCATAATAGAGTTAGGGTTTCCAATTGGGCCTAGGCCACATTTGCACTAGGATTAGGTTTTAAAATGTGCTAGCTTGCTGCCTCCTTTAGCTAGACCTAGCTGCATACCTAATGCCTATAAATAGGCTTATGTTTACTGTATTTGGCACTTTTGACTTAGAGAATAATATTGCACTCCTTTGTGGGTTTTGAGAGCTTAGTTCTCTTGGGTTCTTGGTAGAACCATCTTGGTTCTTATCAAAGGTTTCCTTACCTTTGTGGCGAATCTTCGCTTGACTTATCACTCTCCAAGAGTGTGGCGTCTTCTTCCTTCCATTCCTTTTCCTTTTCCATCTTTTTTTTTCCCAATTTTTTACAATTCACGTTACTGTTCACGTTACTGTTCATGTCATTATTCATACTTTTATTGTTTAATTCTTTGAAACCCAAAATCAACTCAAGAATGATCCGTAAAAATAATATGCATCCAACTTGGATCATATCACTTGTTTTCCTTAAGTTTCGCTTAATTCAGCAACCGCTCAAATCAAACCCTAACCATTAGTTATTTGTAAAGCAACCGTTCTTACACCTACCTAATGATTGCATTAAGAGTTAGAAAACCAATCACACTAAGATCTAATCACACACCAGGATTAAACTACTTAGATCATATGTTTCACTAGTTTTACCACCGCAACCGCACATAGCAATCCTAGTTTTACCACTCTCGAAATTTGGCAAGAATATAAAGACCTTTATATTGATTTAAAAATAGAAACATATGAATAAAAACATAATTGTATTGATATTAAGAAATATGCAAGATTCACATAATCAAAACTAGAGTTTCATCTTCCCTTAACCAATCAAAAAGTTTAGCCACACATGGGAAATTCAAAATCACAAGAAAAATTAAAGAAAAACATTGTTCAGAACAAAAGAAGAAAAGAAAAACTAAGGATCAAACTAGTTTCCAAAGCTTGAGGGTGATTGATCTTTGATCGCTCGAATCCGAGTCTCCAATCCTCAACCAAATCTTTCCCCTTCTTGGTCTTTGTGTTTCTCTCAGTTTTCTTGACGGCTCTCTCTTCCAGCTTTCCTTTAGGGACTCTAAGCAACCCTATTTATAGGTTTGGGAACCTAATTTAGCATTAAAACATGAAATTAAACTTCTGGGCCGATGATACAGGCCGTGTCATATTACACGGTCCAACCCGTGTCTGATTCTGATGACAGATTTCCAGCTTTTCCAAAGTCGGAGAAGAACACGGCCCACCCCGTGTCATTTGACACGGGCCGTGTTCTCGGTCAAGGCTTGAAATTGATTCTTCCTCGTGAAGTCAGAGAAGTACACGGCCTACCCCGTGTCATTTGACATGGGCCGTGTTATATGACATGGCCCGTGTTGTCCAAAAATAGGATTTGACCCATCTTGAAATAGTCAGATGAGTACACGGCCCACCCCGTGTCATATCACACGGGCCGTGTCACTCACTTTCTTCAAATGCGACCTTGATTCTTCATAAATGTCCTTCTTCCTTTACTTCTAAGGGTAAAACTGATCTTCTTAAGTATTCATCTCTCTCCTCAAATGGTCATCAAGCTTGGTTTAATGCTAATGGACTCAAACACTCAAAGATATCCTGAAAAGCATAATTCATTTATGAGTGTTTATAACCACATTTAAGCATAGTTTCACAATAAATATCCAATTAAGCTCTAAAGCAGAAACTTAACTAAATATCAACAATTGAGCACATATGGAGTCTAATTAAATCAATCATAAGGCATTTAAAGTATGAAAATAATCGACAGATCAAATACCCCCACACTTAGCCTTTTGCACTCCTGGACAAAACATAAGACCAAACCAAGGAACAGGGAAAACAAAACAAATTCAAAACCTAAAAATTTAAAGAACTCAATTTCCAATGATATTCAAGAGAGGCAAAAGATTGTAAGCAAGAAGAGCAAGAAAAGATTTAAGGGATCACAACATTCAAGAGATAACAATTCTTCACATCTCAAACTAGCATGCAAAGTATCTTCAATTTGAAAAATATGAATTAAGAATGATAGATCCTCACATGATACACTCTCAATCTCTCAAGTGTTTACAAGGTAAGTATTTCACTCAATTCAGCCCATGAAAAATGCACTACCATAAGCTTGCTTATCTTCTACTTCTCCACTACTCAAACACATGCACACACAAATCAAGAGGACTTTATTTAAGGTTGTAATGGGGCCAAGGTAAGGGAAGGAAATAATATGGATATGGTAAGATGAGCACCCAAGAGAATAAAAGAACATTGAGGAGGAACTCAATTGATAAACATGAAATTTTTATCCCCTCAAATCTATATAATGCACATTCTCTTTACATATTTCTTTCCTTTTTCTTTCTTTTCTTTTACAACCTTTCTTGAATTATTTTATTCTTTGCTTTTTTTTTTCACCAACACCTTGCATATTACACATCAACTTGCATAACCCCCACACTTATCTTATTAAATACTTGCAAGCAAAAGAGCTCCCCCAATGAAAATGAACCAATGCTCTCCCATTCCCTAAGGTAAGGTAAAATCATGGTTTTTCACATAAAGCATATAATGAGGTAAGACAAAGAATAAGCAAATAGGCTCAAGGGGTTAATCAAGGGAAATAATGCAAGGTTGGCTATTTGGTCAAAGTAGTTAATCACAAAAGAATGCCTCAATCATGTTCATGTATGCAAGTGAAAATGTAGCCTCAAAAAAAATTAAAGCAAGTTCTAGAGTGATTAATATGACATGAGTGAAAATCACACAAGAAAGAAGAGAATGACATAAATGCTAAATCCATCCATCAAAAGGCTCAAAATCTCACCAGGTATGTATCTATCAAACTCAATTCATCAATCAAACATCCAAAACCAAGTATGTCAAATTCAAGATGGCAGAAGAAATTTATAAACCATAACCTTGAATCCTTACCATTCTTTGTCCGAGGTAGTCCTACAACAAAATCCATTAACAAATCTATCTAAGGAAAATCAAGAATAGGCAAAGGAGTATAAAGTCCATGAGGAATCACTTTAGATTTAGACTTTTTACGAATAATGCATTTTTTACAAAACTTTTGCACATCATGTTTCATGTGTGGCCAATGAAAATGTTCGTGCAACATGTCTAAAGTCTTTTCAACCCCAAAATGCCCCATAAGTCCCCCTTCATGCGCCTCCCTCATAAGCAACTCTTTTATGGAACTTTTGGGCACACATAATCTCTTTTCTTTAAACAAAAACCCTTGGTGCCTAAAATACCCATTTTGAGCCCAATGCAAATAATTAGCATAGATATGGGAAAAATCTTTATCATACTCATACAATTCTTTAATGCATTCAAGCCCAAACAATTTTGTTTCAGGGGTTGAGAGAAAGGTATACCTTCTTGAAAGTGCATTCGCCACTATGTTGGCCTTACCTTTCTTATGCTTGATCACATATGGGAATTGCTCAAGAAACTCAACCCACTTGGCATGCCTCTTATTTAACTTTCCCTATCCTTTCAAGTACTTTAAGGACTCATGATCACTATGGATAACAAACTCTTTGGGCAAAAGATAATGTTGCCATTTTTGCAAAGCCCTCACCAAGGCATACAATTCCTTATCATAGGTGGGGATAATTAAGGATAGCACTGCTTAATTTTTCACTAAAGTAAGCAATTGGATGCCCTTCTTGCATTAAACAGCTCCAACACCAACATTAGAAGCATCACATTCAATTTCAAAAGATTTAGAAAAATTAGGCAAAGCAAGTATTGGTGCATGAGTAATTCTTTCCTTAAGCTCATTAAATGCATGCACTTGTTTCTCCCCCCATTTAAACACAACATTTTTCTTAACAACTTCATTAAGAGGTGCAGCCAATGTACTAAAGTCTTTAACAAACCTCCTATAGAAACTAGTCAAGCCATGAAAGCTTCTCACTTCACTCACATAAGCTTCTCACTTCACTCACATTTTTGGGGGGTTGGCCACTCTTGAATGGCCTTAATTTTCTCTTTGTCAACATGAACCCCTTTTGAATTTACAACAAAACCAAGGAAGATCACATGATCCGTACAAAAAGTATATTTTTCCAAATTAGCATACAATTTTTTTTTCTTAACACATGCAAAATGGCCCTTAAGTGTTCATGATGTTCATCTACGCTTTTGCTATATACTAAGATATAATCAAAATACACAACAACAAACTGGCCTAGAAAATCCCTTAAGACATGGTTCATAAGTCTCATGAAAGTGCTAGGTGCATTTGTTAAACCAAAAGGCATTACCAACCATTCATACAATCCATATTTAGTTTTAAAGGCAGTTTTCCATTCATCCCTTTCCCTTATCCTAAGATGTCTATACTTAATTGTGATGTTGTTCACAGCCCTACAATCTGTGCACATCCTCTAACTTCCATCCTTTTTAGGCACAAGGATAACCGGGACAGCACATGGACTTAAGCTTTCTTGCACCCATCCTTTTTGCATCAACTTTTCCACTTGCTTTTGTATTTCTTTGGTCTCTTGAGGATTACTCCTATAGGCTAGCCTATTGGGTAATGATGCACCCGAAATGGGGTCAATGTGGTGTTCTATCCCCCTTGAAGGAGATAGGTCGTGAGGCACTTCTTTTGGAAACACATCACCAAGTTCTTGCAAAAGAGTTTTAACACCACTAGGCAAAGAGAGTTCATTAGGAGCATTAGCATTCAAATAGAATTCTTTACAATAAAGCATATATTGGGGCTGCCTTGAAATCAAAGCCCTCTTCACCTCACTTTTTATTGCCAAATAACTCTCTTTTCTCTCACTTTTTTTATTCTTTTTCACTTTGTCATCACTCTTCTTTTCACTCCCTCTTTCTTTTTGCTCTTGCTCTTTCTTTTCTCTCATCCTAAGTTGGTCCTCACTTACTTCTTTTGGGGACAAGGGCGAAAGAGTGACCTTTCGGTCATGATGTACAAAAGTGAATTTGTTGGTGAATCCATCATGGTTGGCCTTTCTATCAAATTGCTAAGGCCTCCCAAGTAACATATGACTTGCCTCCATGGGTACCACACCACATAGAACACTATCATCATACTTTCCAATAGAGAAACAAACTTCAACTTGGTTGTTCACGGTCCACTCACCAACTTCACTAAGCCATTGAAGTCTATATGGCCGTGGGTGTGGCTTAGTCACAAGATTCAATTTAGAAATCATTCTAGTACTAGCAACATTAGTACAACTCCCACCATCAATAATTAAATAACATACCTTCCCTTGGATCATGCATCTAGTACGAAAGATATTTTCTCTTTGGCTCTCATCATGCTCCTTGACTTGGCTTCCTAAAAGTCTCCTCACCATGAGCAAATCTCCTCCTTCCGGAACTACTTCTCCCCCACTTTCTTCTTCACTAGAAGCCTCGGATTGTGTGACAACTTCTCTATTTCTTGATACCATTGTCCTTTTAGTTGGACATTGAGATACAATATATCCATGACCCAAGCACTTGAAACACTTCACATCACAGTTTCTAAGAGATGCTTCCATAGGCTTCTTTCCATGAGATGTAGGCACGACCTCCTTTGAAGATGAAGTACCCTCCTTCTTTGATTTGTCCTTCCAACTTGAAGATAAAAACTTAGAAGAAGAAGAAAATTTAGACTTCTTCCTCTTGAGTTGTTGCTCCACCTTTATGGCTTGTTGGACCAAATCTTCAAGCTTCACATAGTTTTGAAGCTCTACTATGTCTTGATTCAACCCATGTAAGAACCGAGCCATAGTTGCCTCCCTATCTTCATTAATGTTGGACCTAAGCAAGGCCAACTCCATCTCCTTGTGGTACTCATCAACACTTTTGGATCCTTGGGTCAATCTTTGCAATTTGTTGTGAAGATCCCTATGGTAGTGATTTGGAACAAATCTCTTTCTCATGACTTGTTTCATTTCTGCCCAAGTCTCAATAGGCTCCTCCTCATACCTTCTTCTCTCCTTTTGCATTTGATCCCACCAAACAAGTGCATAGTCTTTGAATTCAAGAGCGGCTACCTTCATTTTCTTTCTTTCATTGAAATTGTTGCAATCAAACACTTGCTCCATCTTCATTTCCCACTCCAAGTAGGCTTCGGGATAACTCTTCCCATGAAAGGTAGGAACTTTGATTTTGACTCCTTCAATTCTATCCTCTCTATCACGCCTCCTTCCTCTACGTGGTTCATGTCTAGGTCTGTCCTCACTCTCATAACCACTTCCATGATTTGATTCTTCTCGATTTTGGAGGTTGGCAAGTTGTTCATTGAAGTTTGCATTCATTTGCTCCATTTGCCATGCAAGGATTTGCATTTTAGTAGTCATCCTAGCATGAAGAAACGTGGACCTTGGAGAAAGAGGTGGACTATCACCTTGGGCTGCCATCACTTGAAACACAGAATATAAAAAATAACAACATAGTAAGAATCCTCATCACACTCCCTCACGTGTGCACACAATGTGTATTTCACTTAAATAGGCTTTTTCCACACAAGATGTAATTTTCACTCTTGTCTCTTTCCACTCAAATTCTCTTTGTAAGTTCTTAAATGAACCCTCTCACGTTTCAATTACCAAAAGCTCTTACAAAGGTAGCGGTCCTCATAAGAGTAAGCTCTCAGAAGTTGAAGAAAGGATGAAACTCTAGAAAAAACTCAAAGGAATTTAAAAGACAAGCAAGAAAAGCTAATTAAAAAGAAAGGTAGAACTCAAAAGAAATAAGAAGAAAAAGAAATGCACAAGGTATGTAGAATAGCGCCGCTTAATTGAAATTCACAAGGCATTCAAACTTAATCTTGCTTAAGTGCAGTAACAGTCTCTTTTTTCTTCTTTTTTTTAATACTATTTTCATGCCCTTGTTCTCTTTTTGCACTTAAAAAAATTGGTCTTGCAATTTTTGTTCTAATTGTTATGCCTAATTGTGTATTTAGGAGTTTCCTTTCAAATGAAGGTGCTATAAAATATATAACAGCAATGGATATAGAGTTGATAAGATCAAAGCTGTAAATATTACATAAAAATTAAAGAACAGAAACTAAAGGTAGAAAATAAAAGGATTGGAATTTAAATGGCAAAAAGTAAAGAACAGAAAGTAAAGAATGTTGCCAATTCTTAGAAATGGCAGAGATCAATGATGATCAAGATTGTGTATAATTATGATATTTATGTAATGGTGCTTGATGTTTGGAAAGCAATAAGAACAAGTATTAAAAAAAATACAAGAACTATATTAACTCAAGAATCCGAGCTCTAGATACCACATAATATGATCCAAGTTAGATGCATATTATTTTTACGGATCGTCCTTGAGTTGATTTCGTGTTTTAAAGAATAAAACAATGAAATATGAATAGTAACACAAATAGTGATGTGAACTGTACCGTGAACATTGTCATGAACAGTAAAAAATGGAAACAGAAAAGAAATGGGAGGAAGAAGACGACACACTCTTAGAGAGTGATAAGTCAAGCGAAGATTCTCCATAAAGGTAAGGAAACCTTTGATAAGAACCAAGATGGCTCAACCAAGAACCAAAGAGAACGAAATTCTCACAAATGGATTTAACCCAAATTCAACATCCAAGAGTCCTTTCATTCATGTTTTAGGCACATACTTATAGGAAAATAGGATGCATAGAATATGCATACAAAATGGTCATCATAATGTGACAAATTCCCCATAAAAAGTAATGACTAATCCATTAAGTGGCTAATTAAAGCATTAACTAGAAAATAGGCATTACCTAGGCATGCAAACCATAGGTTGCCTTCCCAAAAATGTGCACCATCCATACACACATAGTTTATTACACTTTATTTAATAGAAATAAACTAGAAAATGCTACTTTAGAGAAGTGGACGTCCAAGCTATCATGGGTCTTCAAGTAGGATGAGATAAGTGACCAATTTGGGCTCAACTCCATCAAGACTTGAATTTGGGCTTGCTTCAATTAAAGTTGTCACCATTTGATTTAGGACTTCTTGGGCTTTCTTGGTCCTAGCTCTTGTCATAGGTCCACTAAGTCCTTGTAGTGCTCCTTGATCCATGCTCCTTAGTGGGCTTACATCAGAAGATCAACATGGAATAGAGGCTACACCAAAATGGGTCTCTTTTCTACAACTTGAAGATGATTTGAACCCAACTTGAAGACAATTACTTGAAGAGCCAAATAAAGCCCAAGTCACATTACTTAAGAAGCATTCATGGGCTGCAATCTCTTTCGTTATTAGGTCAATTAGTAGGGGTCGGATTAGTTTTTTTTTAATATTTTCGTATTTAATTTTGATGCAATAAGTTGATGAGTCCTTTAGTTTCCCCATGTCAGTTTTGAAGTCATTATGATGACTAGTGAGATTTTATTACTATATTTATGCTTATTTACTAGGTGAAAATTGATGAGGACTTCATGGGAGAAGCCCAAGCCCAGACCCAAGTCCAGAAAGAAGTCCAAAATCCAATACAAGGTCTAGGAGGGCCCATGACAAGAGCAAGAGTTAAAAGGGCCCAAGAAGAACTTAAAAAGATTGTGAACAACTTATTAGAGGCCCAACATCAGATTGAAGCCCAACATGTGGAGCCTAGGATTTACACATGCATAGCCCACTTGGAATGAAAGGAGAAGAGCCTCTATTTGGTGTATGGTTGTATTAAAAAAATGTATTTTGTCCACAAAGAGATTAGAACCCAAGCACTTGAAGTGAATATGTCTCCTTAACCACTGGAACATATCGTTGATGCTTATGCTTAGGGTTTTGTTTTTATTTTTGTTAAGTCCTAAATGGGCAAACCTCTAAACTTGAATTGTACTAAAACATTTGGAGATCGTTAGAAAAAGATAGACACACATTTTGGAATATACAAAATCGAGAGTTTTGCTCTTAGGGTTCTTCCTTGCATCATTTGATCTTATCAAGAATTAACCAATTCTTGTGGCGATCTTCCTTGGCTTATCAAACTAGGTTTGTGGCGCCATTCTTATCTTTTCTTTTCATCAATTTCGTTTCTAGTTCTTCCTTTCAATTTCGTATTTTTTTCTCAATTTTCGTCACAAATTTCTCGCGTTCATATCTCAAGCTTTACGTACTGTTTTTTGGTGTTTCTTGAGTCTAATTCGTGATTCAAAAAGAGATCTTTCATCTCGTTTTGGAATCATGCAATTCTGATGTCTATAGCATGAGATATGGAATTTTCCTAAAACAGACAAAAAATTGTTCTTTCCCTTCTTATTCTTTCTTTCAATCTCATCTTCCAAATTCTGATTGTTCTAGTCCTAATAGGTTCGAAATCAAGAGCCTTAAGGAAAAGCTCATCATTTGGTATCAAAGCTAGTCATTAGGGCTAGTGTTTGGGTGTGAATTAGAGCCAAAGGAGGGCTGTTTGGGCTTATCGTTCATATATTGTGTTTTACATATCCAAATTCGATGATTTTTGAGTCAAAATTGTGTCCCGAACGTGAACTTTCACCTGTGGGAAACACCCAAATCCGAAGTTCTGTAGCACGAGATATAGTGGCTATTTGGAGGTGCCGAATTGGGGTTTGGAGGATCAATTTGGTGGCTGCAAAACCTGCCTATTTGGTAAAGTCAACATCTAATTTCTGATTGAGAGAATTTCTAAATTTCAGGAAAAAAAAATAGAGTGAAATTACTCTTAATTGTTTGGTAATTTTTCCTTATTTGGTTGTAGACCTTATGATTTAGAAGTCTGCAGTGTATTCACTTTCCAAAAAAAAAAATTGTAGTATTTGGACCATAGAGGACTTAAATTCGTGATTCTAAGTTTCTTCCTAGTTTCATTTTTTTTTATATGTCTTTGTACTTCTAAATTGTGTTAGTATCCATACATCATAATCCTTTGTTGTTTTGTTACATTGCTGTCCAAAAAAAAAAAGTGTCTTGGTTATCCTATTTCTTGATAATCATTCATGTTTCTATCTTTCTTGAGTGTTAGTAGTAAAATTGTGCTTTGCTACTTGTGTTATTTCTACAAATTCTGATCGCCTTGAAAAAGTGGTTCTTGAAATAGATTGTTTGATTCTAGTAAGAACTTTAAGCAAGAGAAAGAGTGGAAAAAGGCAAGAGAGATACATTAGCTTAAAAGCCAAATTTGTGTGAAACACTTTGAGTGAAATAGTTTTGGAGAGAACTTCTTTACCTCAAATCTATCTATGGGCAAAGAGAGGGACCCCCATCCCCTACTAGGGAGCATAGGTTGTTGTTAGATGCCTTAACTCAAAGAATGAATGAGGTGCTGAGGAAGCATACGGAGGGAATTTATGAGAGGCTTGAAACTTTAGAAAACGAAAACCAGATTGGGGAGAATGACCAACATAGAGATAGGAGGAGACATGAGAGGCATGAAAGGAGAGAACATGAGGGAGAACAAAGGAGAAACCGAGAGAAGGTTGTGAAAGTTACCATACCGCCAAATAGAGGCTCTTCTCCTTTCATTCCAAGTGGGCTATGCATGTGTAAATCCTAGGCTCCACATGTTGGGCTTCAATCTGATGTTGGGCCTCTAATAAGTTGTTCACAATCTTTTTAAGTTCTTCTTGGGCCCTTTTAACTCTTGCTCTTGTCATGGGCCCTCCTAGACCTTGTATTGGATTTTAGACTTCTTTCTCGGACTTGGGTGTAGGCTTGGGCTTCTCCCATGAAGTCCTCATCATTCCCTCCTTCTTGAGAAGCATTTGTCCTCAAATCTATTAAATCATCACTGCATCATAAAAGGACAAATCAGCCACATTAAAGGTAGCACTCACACCATACTCACCGGCAAGTCAATCTTATATGCATTGTCATTGATTTTAGCCAATACTATGAAAAGGTCCATCTCCTCTTGGCATAAGCTTAGACTTCCTTTGAGATGGAAATCTTTCCTTCCTGAAGTGTACCCATACCCAATCACCTGGTTCAAATGTTACCTTCTTCCTTCCTTTGTTTGCATGCTGGCTTACCATTCCATTTTCTTCTCAATTTGGGCCTTAACCTTCTCATGCAATTTCTTGACATAATCAACTTTAACCTGCCCAGACTTATCTTGCAATTGAGAAATGTTAGGTAAAGACAATAAATCTAAAGGAGTCAAAGGATTAAAACCATATACAATTTCAAAAGGTGAAAACTGAGTAGTACTATGTATAGCCCTATTATAAGCAAACTCAACATGTGGCAAACATTCCTTCCAAGACTTAAGATTTTTCTTTAGAACAGCTCTAAGGAGAGTAGATAAGGTCCTATTTACAACCTCTGTTTGCCCATCAGTTTGGGGATGGCAAGTAGTAGAAAACAATAATTTTGTGCCTATCTTTCCCCACAAGGTCCTCCAAAAATGACTAAGGAATTTAGAGTCCTGATCACTTACAATACTCTTAGGCAAACCATGCAGTCTTACCACATCTTTGAAGAATAAATCAGCTACATGACATGCATCATCCACCTTCTTGCATGGTATGAAGTGAGTCATCTTTGAGAACCTGTCAACCACCACAAAAATAGAATCCTTCCCTCCCTTAGACCGAGGCAAACCTAGAACAAAATTCATAGAAATATCAATCTAAGGGTGTTCAGGAACAGGCAATGGAGTATATAATCCAAGCGGCAAGACCCTAGACTTAGCCTTTTTACAAACAAGACACTTATCACACAACTTATGCACATTATGCTTCATGTGTGGCCAGTAAAAATGCTCATGCAAGATGTCATATGTCTTTTGCACCCCAAAGTGTTCCATTAAGCCCCCTTCATGTGCCTCTTGAACAAGCAATTCCCTAATTGAACCTTTAGGCACACAAAGTCTCTTGTCCTTTATTAAGTAACCATCATGCTTGAAATACCCATCAGATATAGTATGAGAACATGTTTGATAAATATGAGAAAAATCAGCATCATGTTCATACAGCTTCCTTAATATATTCAAAACCAAGAAATTTAGTTTCAAGAGTAGTCATTAAAGCATACCAACGTGACAAAGCATCAAAGAACCACATTGGACTTACCTTTCTTGTGCTTGATCACATAGGGGAATTGTTCAAGAAACTCCACCCACTGGCATGTCTCTTGTTCAACTTTCCCCTGTCCTTTCAAATACTTTAGAGACTCATGATCACTATGAATAATAAACTCCTTAGGCAAAGATAGTGTTGCCAAGTTTGCAAAGCCCTAACTAAAGCATACAATTCCTTATCATATGTAGGGTAGTTAAGGGCAGCCCCATTCATTTTCTCACTAAAATAAGCAATGGGATGTCCCTCTTGCATTAAAACAACACCTATGCCTACCCCGGATGCATCACATTCAAGCTCAAAGGATTTAGCAAAGTTAGGCAAAGCAAGTATGGGTGCATGTGTTAATTTCTCCTTTAGGACAAAAAATGCTTTCTCTTGTTTCTCTCCCCATTTAAATCCCACATGCTTCTTGACTAGTTCATTTAGAGGTGCAAAATGGTACTAAAATCCTTAACAAACCTCCTATAGAAACTAGCAAGGCATGGAAACTTCTTACCTCACTCACACTCTTAGGAGTTGGCCATTCTTGGATTGCTTTTATTTTCTCTTTATCTACATGCACTCCACTAGAATTAACCACAAATCCTAAGAACACAACATGGTCCTTACAAAACGTGCACTTTTCCAAGTTAGCATATAATCTTTCTTTTCTAAGCACATATAAAACAGATTGCAAATGATGCAAATGCTCATCCAAATTTTTACTATATACAAGAATATCATCAAAATAAACAACCACAAATTTCCCTAGAAACTCTCTCAAAACATGGTTCATCAATCTCATGAAAGTACTAGGGGCATTTGTCAATCCAAATGGCATTACTTTCCACTCATACAAACCATACTTGGTTTTAAAAGTCATTTTTCCACTCATCACCTTCTCTAATTCTAATCTGATTATATCCACTTTTCAAATCAATCTTAGAGAAATAACAAGAGCCATACAACTCATCCAACAAATCATCTAACCTGGGAATGGGATGCTCAGTACTTGATGGTGATGTTGTTGACGCCCGCATGAAAACACATCCTCCAACTTCCATCTTTCTTTGGCACCAATATAACCGGTATAGCACAAGATTTCAAGCTCTCCTCAACCCATCCTTTGCTCATCAATTCAAAGAACTTGTCTTTGAATTTCCTGGGTCTCTTGAGGATTACTCTGTAAGTCGGCCTATTAGGCAACACAGACCCACGGCACCAAATCAATTTGGTGTTCAATACCTCTCAATGGTGGAAGTCCTGGTGGTATATCTTTGGGAAAAACATCTTGAAATTCCCAAAATAGATTTAACTCCACTAGGAAGTTCAAGGTCATAATCAAGTGCGAATCTCCTTATTATAGAGTATATACATAGACTTCCTTGCCATTAAAGCTCTCCTCACCTCTCCACTCTTCACAAACAAAGCATTCTTTCTCTCTTTCTTTTTGCTCTCATTTTCATTTTCTTTCCTTTCTTTTCTCTCTTGCTTTCTTTTTTTCTCTCATGATATTTTGATCATCACATACCTCTTTTGGAGACAATGGAACTAATGTAACCTTGCGGTTTTCATGGTGAAAAGTGTATTTATTTGTGTGACCATCATGGTGAGCTTTTCTATCAAAATGCCATGGTCTCCCAAGAAGCAAATGACTAGCTTCCATTGGAACCACATCACACAAAATTTTATCTCTATATTTTCCAATAGAAAACTCAATCTCCACTTGCTTATCCACCCTCAATTCTCCCTCCTCACTCAACCATTGTAACTTGTATGGTCTAAGATGGGGTCTAGTTTCCAAATTCATTTTTGTCACCAACCTAGTACTTGCTACATTGGTACAACTCCCTCCATCAATGATTAAGGAACACAGTTTGCCTTGGATAAGACATCTAGTATGGAAAATATTTTCTCTTTGACTTTCCACACCCTCTTTGGCTATTCCTCCTAACATTCTCCTCACAATGAACAAATCTCCTTTAGGAATCTCCTCCTCTTCCTCTCTCTCTTCCTCACTTGAGGATTCAGTTTGGTAACTCTCATTAGTGATTTCTCCATTATCTTTTAACACCATAACCTTCTTGGTTGGGCATTCAGATGCAATGTGCCCCCTACCCAAACATTTGAAACACTTTATGTCTCTAGACCGAGACTTGTTTACCATTTCTTTGCCCTTGTTTTGGGTTGGGTTTGGGGCTATCGTGGAGATCCTAGAAGATGAGGTACCCTCCTTCTTGAACCTATCCTTCCATCTAGAGTTATCATAGTTTGATACACTCTTTCTCACACTTTTTCTTTTTAGTTGTTGTTCCACTTTCATGGCATGGTGAACTAAGTCCTCCATTTCTATATAATTTTGAAGCTCAACAACATCTCTTATATCTCCATTCAGCCCATCAAGGAATCTAGCCATGGTAACCTCCCTTTCCTCCTCTACATTGGCTCTGGATCATGGCTATTTCAAGGTCTTTGTAGAACTCATCTACACTCTTACTCCTTGGGTCATTCTTTGGAGTTTATTGACAAGCTCTCTATGGTAGTGGGATGGAACATACCTCCTTCTCAACACTCTTTTTAACTCCTCCCAACTCCCTAACATAGGCTCTCCATACCTCCTCCTCTCCTTTTGGAATTGATCCCACCAAACTAAGGCATAGTCAAGAATTCTAAGGTAGCTAGCTTGACCTTCCTCTCCTCATTTAGGTTGTGGCATGAGAAAATTTGTTCTACCTTCATCTCCCACTCAATATAGGCTTCAGGATCACTTTTTCCTTTAAATGGCGGTATGGTAACTTTCACAACCTCCTCTCGGTTTCTCCTTTGTTCTCCCTCATGTTCTCTCCTTTCATGCCTCTCATGTCTCCTCCTATCTCTATGTTGGTCATTCTCCCCAATCTGGTTTTCGTTTTCTAAAGTTTCAAGCCTCTCATAAATTCCTCCGTATGCTCCCTCAAGACACCTCATTCATTCTTTGAGTTAAGGCATCTAACAACAACCTATGCTCCCTAGTAGGGGATGGGGTCCCTCTCTTGCAGCCATAGATAGATTTGAGGTAAAGAAGTTCTCTCCAAAACTATTTCACTCAAAGTGTTTCACACAAATTTGGCTTTTAAGCTATTGTATCTCTCTTGCCTTTTTCCACTCTTTTCTTGTTGCTTAAAGTTCTTACTAGAATCAAACAATCTATTTCAAGAACCACTTTTTCAAGGCGATCAAATTTGTAGAAATAACACAAGTAGCAAAGCACAATTTTACTACTAACACTCAAGAAAGACAGAAACATGAATGATTATCAAGAAATAGGATAACCAAGACACTTTTTTTTTTTTTTTGGACAAAGAAATGTAACAAAACAACAAAGGATTATGATGTATGGATACTAACACAATTTAGAAGTACAAAGACATATAAAAAAAAATGAAACTAGGAAGAAACTTAGAATCATGAATTTAAGTCCTCTATGGTCCAAATACTACAATTTTTTTTTTTGGAAAGTGAGTATGGTGTGAGTGCTACCTTTAATGTGGCTGATTTGTTCTTTTATGATGCAGGTGATGATTTAATAGATTTGAGGACAAATGCTTCTCAAGAAGGAGGGAATGATGAGGACTTCATGGGAGAAGCCCAAGCCTGCACCCAAGTCCATAAAGAAGTCCAAAATCCAATACAAGGTCTAGGAGGGCCCATGACAAGAGCAAGAGTTAAAAGGGCCCAAGAAGAACTTAAAAAGATTGTGAACAACTTATTAGAGGCCCAACATCGATTGAAGCCCAACATGTGGAGCCTAGGATTTACACATGCATAGCCCACTTGGAATGAAAGGAGAAGAGCCTCTATTTGGTGTATGGTTGTATTAAAAAAAATGTATTTTGTCCACAAGAGATTAGAACCCAAGCACTTGAAGTCAATATGTCTCCTTAACCACTGGAACATATCGGTGATGCTTATGCTTAGGGTTTTGTTTTTATTTTTGTTAAGTCCTAAATGGGCAAACCTCTAAACCGAATTGTACTAAAACATTTGGAGATCGTTAGAGAAAAGATAGACACACATTTTGGAATATACAAAATCGAGAGTTTTGCTCGCTAGGGTTCTTCCTTGCATCATTTGATCTTATCAAGAATTAACCAATTCTTGTGGCGATCTTCCTTGGCTTATCAAACTAGGTTTGTGGCGCCATTCTTATCTTTTCTTTTCATCAATTTCGTTTCTAGTTCTTCCTTTCAATTTCGTATTTTTTTCTCAATTTTCATCACAAATTTCTCGCGTTCATATCTCAAGCTTTACGTACTGTTTTTCGGTGTTTCTTAAGTCTAATTCGTGATTCAAAAAGAGATCTTTCATCTCATCTCGTTTTGGAATCATGCAATTCTGATGTCTATAGCGTGAGATATGGAATTTTCCTAAAACGGACAAAAATTTGTTCTTTCCCTTCTTATTCTTTCTTTCAATCTCATCTTCCAAATTCTGATTGTTCTAGTCCTAATAGGTCCGAAATCAAGAGCCTTAAGGAAAACCTCATAAAAAATGTCCTTTGGTAACCAACATCTTTTTTATTTTAGTAATTGCATGATAATGGGAATTTAAGTCTTGTATTCCAAGGGGTTACAAATAACTTCTAGCTTAGCTTATAAATAGGAAACTCATGTACTCAACAAGGAAGTTTTTTAATATTAATGAAATTTGAGTGTTTCTCTATTGTGACAGCTTCCCTTTTGTTCTTAGGTTAAGAACAAAATCTATAGTGGAGGTTCTACCGACAGGTTGCGACTAGGGTCACGCTTCACTTGATAACTTTGGTTCTACCGGCAGGTCGCGATAAGAGCTTAGTTCTCTTTGGTTCTTGGAAGAGCCATCTTGGTTCTTATCAAAGATTTGATATGATCCAAGTTGGATACATATAATTTTTACGGATCATCCTTGAGTTGATTTCGTGTTTTCAAGAATAAAACAATGAAGGATAAATAGTAATATGAATAGTAATGTGAACAATACGTGAACAGTGCCATGAACAGTAAAAAAAGAAGGAAAAAGAAAAGGAATGGGAGAAAGAAGACGCCACACTCTTAGAGAGTAATAAGTCAAGCGAAGATTCACCACAAAGGTAAGGAAACCTTTGATAAGAACCAAGATGGCTCAAACAAGAACCAAAGAGAACAAAATTCTGACAAATGGATTTAATCCAAATTCAACATCCAAGAGTCCTTTCATTCATGTTTTAGGCACATACTTATAGGAAAATGAGATGCATAGAATATGCATACAAAATGGTCATCATAATGTGACAAATTCCCCATAAAAAGTAATAACCAATCGATTAAGTGGTTAATTAAAGCATTAACTAAAAAATAGGAGTTACCTAGGCATGCAAGCCAAAGGTTGCCCTCCTAAGAAGCTTAAAAAAACGTGCACCATCCACACACACATAGTTTATTACACTTTATTTAATAGAAATAAACGAGAAAATGCTACTTTAGAGAAGTGGACATCCAAGCCATCATGGGTCTTCAAGTTGGATGAGATAAGTGACAAATTTGGGCTCTACTCCATCAAGATTTGAATTTGGGCTTGCTTCAATTAAAGTTGTCATCATTTGATTTAGGACTTCTTGAGCTTTCTTGGTCCTAGCTCTTGTCATAGGTCCACCAAGTCCTTGTAGTGCTCCTTGATCCATGCTCCTTAGTGGGCTCACATCAACAACATCACAATCAAGTATAGACATCCTATCCCTAGACTTGATGATTTGCTTGATAAATTTATAATGCTTGTTTATTTTCTAAAATTGATTTGAAAAGTGGGTACCATCAAATTAGGATAAGGGAAGGGGATGAATGAAAAACTGCCTTTAAAACTAAATATGGATTGTATGAATGGTTGGTAATGCCTTTTGGTTTAACAAATGCACCTAGCACTTTCAAGAGACTTATGAACCATGTCTTAAGGGATTTTCTAGGCAAGTTTGTTGTTGTATATTTTGATGATATGTTGATATATAGCAAAAGCCTAGATGAACATCATGGACACTTAAGGGCTGTTTTGCATGTGTTAAGAAAAGAAAAGTTGTATGCTAATTTGGAAAAATATACTTTTTGTACGAATCATGTAATCTTCCTTGGTTTTATTGTAAATCCAAAAGGGGTTCATGTTGACAAAGAGAAAATTAAGGTCATTCAAGAGTGACCAACCCCCAAAAATGTGAGTGAAGTGAGGAGCTTTCATGGCTTGGCTAGTTTCTATAGGAGGTTTGTTAAAGACTTTAGTACATTGGCTGCACCTCTTAATGAAATTGTCAAGAAAAATGTTGTGTTTCGATAGGGGGAGAAACAAGAGCATACATTTAATGAGCTTAAGGAGAGACTTACTCATACACCAATACTTGCTTTGCCTAATTTTGCTAAATCTTTTGAAATTGAATGTGATGCTTCTAATGTTGGTGTTGGAGCTGTTTAAATGCAAGAAGGGCATCCAATTGCTTATTTTAGTGAGAAATTAAGTGGTGCTACCCTTAATTATCCCACCTATGATAAGGAATTGTATGCCTTGATGAGGGCTTTGCAAACATGGCAACATTATCTTTTGTCCAAAGAGTTTGTTATCCATAGTGATCATGAGTCCTTAAAGTACTTAAAAGGACAAGGAAAGTTGAATAAGAGGCATGCTAAGTGGGTTGAGTTTCTTGAACAATTCCCATATGTGATCAAGCATAAGAATGGTAAGGCCATAATAATGGCAAATGCACTTTCAAGAAGGTATACCTTACTCTCTACCCTTGAATCAAAATTGTTTGGACTTGAATGCATTAAAGAATTGTATGAGCATGATGAAGGTTTTTCCCATATCTATGCTAATTGTTAGCATTAAGCTCAAAATGGGTATTTTAGGCACCAAGGGTTTTTGTTTAAAGAAAAGAGATTATGTGTGTCCAAAAGTTCCATAAGAGAGTTGCTTGTGAGGGAGGCGCATGAAGGGGGATTAATGGGGCATTTTGGGGTTCAAAAGACTTTAGACTTGTTGCACGAACATTTTCATTGGCCACACATGAAACATGATGTGCAAAAGTTTTGTGAAAATTGCATTATTTGTAAAAAATCTAAATCTAAAGTAATGCTTCATGGACTTTATACTCCTTTGCCTATTCCTGATTTTCCTTGGATAGATTTGTCAATGGATTTTGTTGTAGGGCTGCCCCGGACAAAGAAGGGTAAGGATTCAAATTTTGTGGTGGTGGATAAGTTTTCTAAAATGGCACATTTTATACCATGTAAAAAAGTTGATGATGCTTGTCATGTTGCTAAATTGTTCTTCAAAGAAGTGGTAAGGCTTCATGGCCTTCCAAGAAGTATTGTTTCAGATCGTGACATAATGTTCTTAAGTCACTTTTGGAGGACTTTGTGGGGTAAGCTGAGTACAAAGCTTCTTTTCTCCACTACTTGCCATCCCCAAATGGATGGGCAAACTGAGGTAGTTAATAGGACACTTTCTTCCCTTCTTAGGGCTGTAATAAAGAAGAACATTAAGTCTTGGGAGGAGTGTTTGTCTCATGTGGAATTTGCTTATAATAGGGCTGTTCATAGTACTACTCAATATTCTCCTTTTGAGGTTGTTTATGGATTTCTTCCTCTAACTCCTCTTGATTTATTGCCATTGCCTAATTCTTCAATTTTAAAGTATAAAGATGGTAGGGCTAAAGCTGAATTTGTGAAGAAGTTACACGAACAAGTCAAGGCTCAAATTGAGAAGAAGACTGAAAGCTATGTTAGGCAAGGCAACAAAGGGAGGAGGAATGTGGTGTTTGAACCTGGAGATTGGGTTTGGGTGCACATGAGAAAAGAGAGATTTCCTTCACAAAGGAAATCCAAGCTTCAACCAAGAGGAGATGGGTCGTTCCAAGTGTTGGCCAAGATCAATGATAATGCCAACTAGATAGACCTTCCAAGTGAGTATGGTGTTAGTGCAACTTTCAATGTGGCTGATTTGTGTCCTTTTGATGTAAGTGATGAAGATTTCAATTCGAGGTCGAATTCACTTAAAGAAAGAGGGGATGATGTGAACCCACTAAGGAGCATGGATCAAGGAGAACTACAAGGACTTGGTGGACCTTGTGACGCCCCTTTTTCCCAAGGGAACGTCTCACTTTCAATTACAATGCAGAAATAAAATTTATGTGAGTTAAGACCCGGTTCATTTTAATAATATATATATTTACTCGATTATAGTTGGGTAATTAAATTGGGGAGTATATTTTTTTTTCTTTTTGTTACATTAACATTAACGATAATCAATATCCACGGTGACGAAACATACATGGGAAATTAACATTTCATATATATATATATAATTATCAAACTGTTTAGTTACAAAGCCTGGCATATCAAAAAGCAAAACTATACCTGCCCCCAAAGGATTATACATACATATTCCTACGGTATCAGAATAGATAGCCCACTATAGACAAAACATCATGCCCCTAAAATAAAAATACTAGGTAGCCCTCAGTAGCTACAAGTAAGGTCAGTCCCTCAAGTGAGGAGGAATCGAGTCAGGGTCCTCTTCAGGATCCTCTTTGGGGTCGTCCTCAGGAACTTCTTCGGGATCTTCCTCAGGATCTTCTTCGTCAGAGGAAATCACCATAGGAATCGCAGAGTCACGGGACGGGGCCCGAGCTGTGGAACGAAAAGAGTCTTCCCGCGGAGTGAAATAACGGTCACCCCACATCTCGCGTATCGGTAGTTGAAACTCCAAACGTAAACTAATACAGCAGGTGAAGACAGGCGGCTCGTGACGTCTCTAGGCTAGAGATAATGACACATCCCCCGTATAGACGCAACGCTCAGAACCATAGTTGATGTACCAGCACTCTGGCCCTCCCAAGAAAGTCAGGCGCACATCTCCCAAAAATCTTTGCGTGCGTGGCTCCATATTCTTCTGCAGTCGTTCAGTCGAGATGAGGCCAAAAACTAGGGAAGTCGGGAGCTTTCGGTTCCTTGCAACAGTTATCTTCTATGGAATGCAGTATACGAACAAAACAGAAGTGGAGAGACAGAGAAGAGGTAAGACATCCTACCATCATTACCAATCATAGCATCGAGAAACCAAATGGCGCAAAGTGCCCGCATAGCATTTATGACAGCAATAATGGTAATAAACATTCAATAGCAATTATGATCAACCAAACAGTTCTAGGCAGTCATATACATATAGATATATCAGAAGTATAACAGTTCCAATTATAATAACAATGTATGCCAGATGATTCATGGACTCACTATGCACACATGCCCTCAATAACCAAAATCCTACTCCATGGAGCTAGACACAAAATAGTCGGAGAGAACGATCAGGAGGTATGTCTGTATTCTTGGCTGCCCAGGCCCTCAAGTGCTAAAATTCTCAAATTATCATTGTGTACATCATGGCATTTTACAAGACATTCTACACAAATCTCGATATAGGACAACGTCTCGGTCCGGATCGTCAGTGTGTTTGCATCGGTCTGCCCCACGGACAGAGAGCTACCAGCTGCCCATTGTGAGGTACCCGCACCCTGATGCCCCCAAGGTCAACAAGTAACCTACACTTGTCTATTCGCACCCGCACAAAGGTGTAAGTTCAACTCCTAGGCTACCGGCCTTAACCAAGTCCAACGGACAATCTCTTTCTTTTTGTTCAATGCATGACACAATCATACTCTTCATGACCAACTAGGTCCATCATGCTTCAAATGCATGTCATATCATTTATCAACAAGATCTGATCCCATTCACGGGTCCACAACAAGCCAATAGTACATTTTAAGGATATCCACAATTTTCATTCATAGTCATGATAGAAGTCAACCATTAAATTCATTATGTACCTCAAAAGCTCACCCATACTCATGTTCTTCCCTGTTTATGAATCCCTACTTAATCTCTAGTCATCCAATCATTTATGATTTATGTGCTTTTATTAATCCAAGGGTTTTGAATCCAAGAAGATACATGGCCAGAATCACCAACAACGTCACAGATTTAATTGTTAGGTATTGGGTGATAAACCATAGTTATGAATTCAACAGAGACAATGCATTTAGTGGAAAATTGAGGCTGCCATTCGACGAAAAATAACATGACAGAAGGATGAAAGATGGGAGAACATTTTATAACAAGATTGGATAAAAATCAATTTCTGTCGGATGGAGGTTCTGTCGAACAGAGATCAAAACTGTCGAATTTTTCCAGAAGGTCAATAGAAGTCCTATTTCGACGGATGTGGGTGTCGACGTTGGAGAAATCTCCCAAGTGTCGAACCGACGAAAAACACTATGGTTAGAAACTCTAATTCGACGGATCTTGACATTCTACTCTACGAATATTAACTTTGGGAAGCTTCTATTAAATGGACAGGCAATCTACTCGACGGGTATGTCTCTCGATGGGTATTGGCATTCTAACTCGACGAATATGTCACTCGATGGATGTGGTCATTCCAATTCGATGGATTTAGCATTGGAGGAGTTTCTCTCCTAAGTGGTCAGAAACTCTAATTCGACGGGTTTGGCCTGAAGATTAATTTCGACGGACATGGTCAGGAGTTCATACTCGACGGATTTTGACATTGCACTAAATGACCAGGAATCAAATTCGACGGGCATGGCCAGGGGTTCATACTCGATGGATTTTAACCTTTCTCTAGATGATTAGGATATCATATTCGACGGGTTTGGCCAGGAGTTCATACTCGACGGATTTTAACATTTGACTAAACGATCAAGACATCAAATTCGACGAGTTTGGCCAGGAGTTCACACTCGACGGATTTTAACCTTTCTCTAGATGATTAGGATATCATATTCGATGGGTTTGGCCACGAGTTCATACTTGACGAATTTTAACATTTGACTAAGCGATCAAGACATCAAATTCGACGGGTTTGGCCAGGAGTTCACACTCGACGGATTTTAACATTTTACTAAGTGATCAAGACATAAAATTCGACGGGTTTGGCCAGGAGTTCACACTCGACGGATTCGAACATTTGACTAAGTGATCAAGACATCACATTCGACGGGTTTGGCCAGGGGTTCATACACGACAGATTTTGACATTACACTTAATGGTCAGAAACTCAAGTTATTACCATTTATCACCAAGAATCCCAAAATTTTAGTCTCAAGGCGTGGCCATCCGAGAGCCAGCCCGATGGCGTTCCTTTTAGATTATATGTTCCAGTACACATAAATATATCAAAACACACAAAACAATCAACAAGCATATATACATCACCAACATCATACAAACAAAGATGACTCTCAGTACCAATCACAAACGACATCCTTAAATGCTAAAAGAGGTTGAGGAGGAGTGTCTTCCTCTTACCTTGAAGAAGCACAAAGAAAGGCTGCTCCTTTTGGTCAGGATTTACGTTTTCAGCTTCCAGGAGAATCCTTAAACATTTAAACGTGCAAAATCAGAACCCAATATTGAAATGAATACCCATGGTCATCAAAATGATAGTGGGTTATGAAAATGAGAGGGGAGTAAGAAAAAGCTAAGAGCTTTACCTTAAAGCTCCAACCTTTAAACTTCAAAGTAGAAGAAAATGAAGATGGAGAAAATGACAGAACTTTGAAGATGATTTCCTCAATGATGGTGGTCCTCCAAACATGAAATGGTGCTAGGATTGTGACGGTTTGAAGAACAAAATGGAGGTGTGGGTGGATGGTGTTGCTGTTGTGGGGTGAAAGAGAAGAGAGAAAGATGAGTGAATAGTGAGTCGCGTATTGGGAGGAGGGGAAATGTCAGGAAGAAAATGAATTACACCCCTTAATTCAAACGTGCTGCACAAATTAGGAGGAGAGAGAAATGATAAAAATAATGGTTGGAGGAAGCTTCCTTGAGAAGCTTCGCGCGCTCCTCGATAAAGCACATAGTAAGCTTGTCTCCAAATTAAATACATCTGACAGATGATTAATTACACTGTGAAATTATTTTCTCGATGAATAAAATTTACAATTGATGAAAATAATATTTTATTATTCATCAGATAATTTTATGATATCGCAATTTTATTTAAAAGATAAAATCTTGAAAAATGCAAATCTCTCAAACTATGCTCGGCCTCGGGTTTAGTAAGATCTCCCATTGACACGTTGACAGTTCAAAGTTTACCAGCCTCAGGGAAAATATTCTAGTTTCCCTGGCTCCGCTCAGTGTACACGCAAAACGAAGAATATATTAAAATATTCATCATTTTTAGAAAAATCCACAAAAATTCTTAAAAATCATAAATATTATAAAATGATCGTTTATAATGAAATAAAGAATTTTCGGGATGTTACAGACCTATGACAAGAGTTAGAACTAAGAAAGCCCAAGAAGTCCTAAATCAAATGGTGACAACTTTAATTGAAGCAAGCCCAAATTCAAGTCTTGATGGAGTAGAGCCCAAATTGGTCACTTATCTCATCCAACTTGAAGACTCATGATGGCTTGGACATCTACTTCTCTAAAGTAGCATTTTTTAGTTTATTTCTATTAAATAAAGTGTAATAAACTATGTATGTGTGGACGGTGCACGTTTTTTAAGCTTCTTGGGAGGGCAACCTTTGGTTTGCATGCCTAGGTAACTCCTTTTATTATGCCTAAGTTGATGTGAATCCTCATGCCTTGGTTTCACTTTTTACGGATCTATCTAGGGTGGATTTCACGAAATTGATCTCACAAAGGACGTCTTGTTTAAAAACACTTGTATCTCGCGCTATGCTCTACTCGAAATTGAGCGATTCCAAACCGAGGTGAAAAAGGACGTTTTGAATCACGAATTTGGCTCATCAATCACCAGAAAATGATTTGTAAAAGGCGAGATATGAACCGGAGAAGATAATGTAGAAATTCGGATATATCCTTGAGTGACAAAAACAAAATTCGAAGAAGAAGAAAACAATCAAATGGACAAGATAAGGAATGGAATGGTAGGCGCCACAATTCCAAGGGAAATTGATAAGCCAAGGTGAGGATCGCCACAAGTGTCTTGGACTCTTGATAAGATCAAAGGGGTTAGTTCAATGAAGAACCTAAGAGAGGCTAAACACTCTCACAATTGGAACAAATCCAAATTGAACATCCAAGTTGTTTTCATTCATCATAGATGTGTACATATATAGAGTTTAGGGGCTGCATACATCATGCTAACAAAAGGTTACCATAAAGTGACTTAAAATCCCTCATGAAAGAAATCATTATTCCTTAAGTGGCTAATAAAAGCATTAACCATTCCACTAAGTAGATAAATAAATTGAACCAAAAGAAACTCTAGGAATTTGGAACATTAAAGACACTCTAGGCTTGAAAATAACAAAATATAAAAGAAACATAATAGAAAGCCCAAAATACAAGTAAAATTCCGTCCAAGAATTCGTCTTAAATTTCCATCCCATTTTTCACCATGATAGAGGCCGATTTTGGTCAAGAAGCTTGAAATACGATTTGTAGATAATTTCCTTAGCTTTCTAACGAATGAAAGAATACACTAATCCGAGTTCTATAGTGCAAGATAAAGCCAAAACAAGTTAACAAATTCCTCACAAGTGAAAATAAAATTTTCATCAAAAATCAATTTGGCCTTAAATTGGACATCATTCTTGGTTTGTATCATAAGTAACTCCTGTTTTCTAGTTAATGCTTTAATTAGCCACCTAATGGATTAGTTATTACTTTTTATTGGGAATTTGTCACATTATGATAGCCATTTTGTATGCATATTCTATGCACCCTATTTTCCTATATGTATGCGCCTAAAACATGAATGGAGGGACTCTTGGATGTTGAATTTGGATTGAATCCATTTGTGAGAATTTTGTTCTCTTTGGTTCTTGGTTGAGCCACCCTTGTTCTTATCAAGAATCCAATATTCTTGTGGCGAACATCACTTGGCATATCAAACCCCCTTGGTTTGTGGCGCCATCCATCTCTAATCTTCACCCATCATTTTCTTTATTTTTCCTATCTTGAAATGAACACAAAATGTTTAACCTAAGCATGCTAGAAACTTAACAAAGTGTTCATTAAAATTCAACCAAAGATCATAAAAAAAGGTAACCTATCCATTTGGTTGTCATCATACTGAAAGGAGAAGAAGAAATGAATCAAAAGGAGTCAATCATTTGGGTTGTATTAAGATGACAATCCCTGCATTCCAAGGAAGAAATGATCCTGAATTGTACTTGGTCATGAGGTTTTCCTTATGCCTCTTGAATTCGGACCTAACTAGGACTAGAACAAACATAATTTGGAAGATGAAATTGAAAGGAAGAATAAAGAAAGAAAAGAATTGATTTTGTCCATTTTTAGGAAGCATCCATATCTCATGCTATAGACATCAGAATTGAGTGATTCCAAAACAAGGTGAAAGATCTTTTTCTGAAACATAATTTAGACTCAAGAAACACCGAAAAGGAGTACGTATAACTTGAGATATGAGTGCGAGAAATTTGAGACAAAAACTGAGAAAATTGTGAAATTTGAAGGAAGAACTAGATACAAAATTGATGAAAAGAAATAAGATAAGAATAGCGTCACAAACCTAGTTTGATAAGCCAAGAAGGATCGCCACAAGAATTCTTGATAAGATCAAATGATGCAAGAAAGAACCCTAACAGAGCAAAACTCTCAGTTTTATATATTCCCAAATGTGTATCCCCTCTCTAATGATCTCCAAATGTTTTAGTACAATTCAGTTTAGAGGTTTGCCCATTTAGGACTTAACAAAAATAAAAACAACTCACTTAGCATAAGCATCACTGATATGTTCCAGTGGTTAAGGAGACATATTCAGCTTCAAGTGCCTGGGTTCTAATCCTGCTGTGGACAAAATATATTTTTTTTAACATAGCCATATACCAAATAGAACCAGAATGCAATAGAAAATAAAAATAAAAATAGTCCCAAAAATATATAAAGGTCTTGAAAGTTCAGATTGACTCTTTTGGCTCTTCTCCTTTCATTCCAAGTGGGATATGCATGTGTAAACCCTAGGCTCCACGTGTTGGGCTTTAATCTGATGTTGGGCCTCTAATAAGTTGTTCACCATCTTTTTAAGTTCTTCTTGGCGATGCAAACTAAGAATGATGTCCAATTTAAGGCCAATTTGATTTTTGATGAAAATTTTATTTTTATTGGTGATGAACCTGTTGACTTGTTTTAGCTATATCTTGCACTACAGATATCCGATTGGTGCATTATTCAGTGCATTAGAAAGATAAGGAACCTATCTACAAATCTTATTTCTAGCTTCTTGACCAGATTCAGCTTCTATCAAGGTGAAAAATGGTCTGGAAGTTGAAGACGAATTTTTTGCCAGAATTTTCTAGTTTATTTCTATTAAATAAAGTGTAATAAACTTTGTGTGTGAACGGTGTACATTTTTATTAAGCTTCTTGGGAGGACAACCTTTGGCTTGCATGCCTAGGTAACTCCTTTTTAGAAGTCATGAACCACTTTTATTATCCACTTAATTATCATTAGTTGCTTTAATTAGTCACTTAGTGGATTAGTTATTGCTTTTATGGGGAATTTGTCACAATTATCCACCTTTTGTATGAATATTCTATGCAGCCCCTAAACTCTATATATGTACACATCTATGATGAATGGAAAGAAAAGGAAAACCTTTGGATGTTCAATTTGGATTTGTTCCAATTGTGAGAGTGTTTAGTCTCTCTTAGGTTCTTCATTGAACCAACCCCTTTGATCTTATCAAGAGTCCAAGACCCTTGTGGCGATCCTCACCTTGGCTTATCAATTCCCCTTGGAATTGTGGCGCCTACCATTCCATTCCTTATCTTGTCCATTTGATTATTTTCTTCTTCGAATTGTGGTTGGTCACTCAAGGATAGATCCAAAAATCTTATGTTCCATTTTTTAGATCATATCATGTGGTATCTAGAGTCATCCTTCCTAGAGTGATATTTTATCTTGTTCTTCGATTTTTCTTCCCAAACAAAAAAATCTCTTCTTCCCACCACATATCATGATAACATTATTCATTGAAATGAAAAGATTGCAAAGACGAATGGAGGAATTCAATGAGATGCTTGAAAACCTAGGAGAAATAAAAAGGAGGAGGCATGGAGGAAGAAGATATGAGAGAAAAGATAGAGAAATTGAAAAGGAGAAAAAGGAGAACAAAAAAAGGGTGAGCAAAGAGGAGAGAATGAAAAGACAAATAGAAAGTTTTGAAGCACATGTGAAGAAAATGGTTGAAGACTCCAAAAAAGAAAGTGAGGTAAACAAAACAAATTTGAATGCTTGTTTTGATGCTATTCCTAATTCTTTGCCTAGTTGTGTTGATTCTCTTGTGAAGGAGATTGAGCTTGTTGCTCCAAAGGAAGCTTGCAAGACATTCAATGAAATTGAAGATGTTCCTCCAAAGGAAGCTTGCACGACAGTCAATGAAATTGAAAATGAGATTCCAAAATAAGCTTGCACAATCAATGAAATTCCAAAGGAAGAATGCAAACCATCAATTGAAGTTGAATTGCAAGAGGAATATAAGGGGATGAAGACGACTAGAGAGTGGCTTACACTTAAAGCTGAGAATAAGTCTTCAAATTCACTTGGAAAGTCATGACAATCTATTACTCTAATACCTACTTCTAGATTAGCTTGTGGAATCAAATGTTGGGATTCTTCTACTTTGGTTCATTTGTCTAACATTTCTCCCCTAGGTTATGAAGAAAAGAATAGTGAAGGCCAAACCAACAAAAGCAAAGAGCAAGAGAAAAATAGTGAGAAGAAAGAGAATGAAAAAGATATTGTGGAAAAAGTAGAGAGTCTCTTTATGAACAAAAGTGATGTGAGCCCACTAAGGAGCATGGATCAAGGAGCACTACAAGGACTTGGTGGACCTATGACAAGAGCTAGGACCAAGAAAGCCCAAGAAGTCCTAAATAAAATGATGACAACTTTAATTGAAACAAGCCCAAATTCAGGTCTTGATGGAGTTGGGCCCAAATTGGTCACTTATCTCATCCAACTTGCAGACCCATGATGGCTTGGATGTCCACTTCTTTAAAATAGTATTTTTTTAGTTTATTTCTATTAAATAAAGTGTAATAAACCATGAAGAATGAATAGTGCACATTTTTGGGAGGGCAACCTTTGGTTTACATACCTAAGTAACTCCTATTTTTTTAGTTAATGCTTTAATTAGCCACTTAATGGTTTAGTTATTGCTTTTTATGGGGAATATGTCACATTATGATGACCACTTTGCATGCATATTTTATGCACCCCATTTTCCTATAAGTATGTGCCTAAAACATAAATGAAAGGACTTTTGGATGTGAATTTGGATTGAATCCATTTGTGAGAATTTCATTCTCTTTGGTTCTTGGTTGAGCCATCTTGGTTCTTATCAAAGGCTTCCTTACCTTTGTGGCGAATCTTCACTTGACTTATCACTCTTTAAGAGTGTGGCGTCTTCTTCCTCTCATTCCTTTTCCTTTTCCCATCTTTTCTATTTTTTTACTATTCATGTCACTATTCATGTCACTATTCATCAACTACTGTTCATCGGGTACTGTTCATCGTTTCATTCTTTGAAACACTAAATCAACTCAAGGACGATTCGTAAAAATAATATGCATCCAACTTGGATCATATCATGTGGTATCAGAGCCCGGATTCTAGAGTTGATAGAGTTTTTACATGTTCTTTTGTTCTTGTTCTTATTGCTTTCCAAACATCAAGCATTATTGCTTGGATGTCATAATTATACACAATCTTGATCATCATTGATCCCTGCCATTTCTAAGAATTGGCAACATTCTTTACTTTCCGTTCTTTACTTTTTGCCATTTAAATTCTAGTCCTTCTATTTTCTCGCCTTTAATTTCTTGTTCTTTATTTTTTACGCAATATTCTGACTTTGATCTTGTCAATTCTATATTCGTTGTTTGTTATATATTTTATAGCACCTTAATTTGAAAGGAAACTCCTAAATACACAATTGGGCATAACAATTGGAACAAAATTGCAAGAATCAATTTTTTTTTTTGTGCAACAAGAGAACAAGGGCGTGAAAAATAATATTAAAAAAAAAAAAAAAAAAGAGATCCGCCTTTGCACTTAAGCAAGATTCAAGTTTGAATGCCTTGTGAATTTCAATTAAGCGGTGCTATTCTACATACCTTGTGCATTTCTTTTTCTTCTTATTTCTTTTGAGTTCTACTTTTCTTTTTAATTCACTTTTCTTGCTTGTCTTTTAAATTCCTTTGAGTTTTGTCTAGAGTTTCATCTTTTCTTCAACTTCTGAGTGCTTACTCTTGTGAGGACCGCTACTTTTGTAAGAGCTTTTGGTAATTCAAACATGAAAGGATTCATTTAAGAACTTGCAAAGAGAATTTGAGTGGAAAGAGGCAAGAGTGAAAATTACATCTTGTGTGGAAAAAGCCTATTTGAGTGAAATACACATTGTGTGCACACGTGAGGGAGTGTGGTGAGGATTTATACTATCTTGTTATTTTGATATTGTGTGTTTCAAGTGATGGCAGCCCAAGGTGATAGTCCACCTCTTTCTCCAAGGTCCGCGGTTCTTCATGCTACGATGAATACTCAAATGCAAATCCTTCAAAGGCAAATGGAGCAAATGAATGCAAACTTCAATGAACAACTTGCCAACCTCCGAAATCGAGAAGAATCAAATCAAGGAAGTGGTTATAAGAGTGAGGACAGACCTAGACATGGACCACGTAGAGGAAGGAGGCGTGATAGAGAGGATAGAATTGAAGGGGTCAAAATCAAAGTTCCTACCTTTCATGGGAAGAGTGATCCCGAAGCCTACTTGGAGTGGGAAATGAAGATCGAGCAAGTGTTTGATTGCAACAATTTCAATGAAAGAAAGAAAGTGAAGGTAGCCGCTCTTGAATTCAAAGACTATGCACTTGTTTGGTGGGATCAATTGCAAAAGGAGAGAAGAAGGTATGAGGAGGAGCCTATTGAGACTTGGGCGAAAAATGAAACAAGTCATGAGAAAAGATTTGTTCCAAATCACTACCATAGGGATCTTCACAACAAATTGCAAAGATTGACCCAAGGATCCAAAAGTGTTGATGAGTACCACAAAGAGATGGAGTTGGCCTTGCTTAGGTCCAACATTAATGAAGATAGGGAGGCAACTATGGCTCGGTTCTTACATGGGTTGAATCAAGACATTCAAGACATAGTGGAGCTTCAAAACTATGTGGAGCTTGAAGATTTGGTCCAACAAGTCATAAAGGTGGAGCAACAACTCAAGAGGAAGAAGTCCAAATTTCCTTCTTCTTCTAAGTTTTCATCTTCAAGTTGGAAGGACAAATCAAAGAAGGAGGGTACTTCATCTTCAAAGGAGGTTGTGCCTACATCTCATGGAAAGAAGCCTATAGAAGCATCTCCTAGAAACCGTGATGTGAAGTGTTTCAAGTGCTTGGGCCATGGACATATTGCATCTCAATGTCTAACTAAAAGAACAATGGTATCAAGAAATGGAGAAGTGGTCACACAATCTGAGGCTTCTAGTGAAGAAGAAAGTGGGGGAGAAGTAAGTCCAGAAGGAGGAGATTTGCTCATGGTGAGGAGACTTTTGGGAAGCCAAGCTAAGGAGCATGATGAGAGCCAAAGAGAAAATATCTTCCATACTAGATGCATGATCCAAGGGAAGGTATGTTCTTTAATTATTGATGGTGGGAGTTGTACTAATGTTGCTAGTACTAGTATGGTTTCCAAATTGAATCTTGTGACTAAGCCACACCCACGACCATATAGACTTCAATGGCTTAGTGAAGTTGGTGAGTTGACCGTGAACAAGCAAGTTGAAGTTTGTTTCTCCATTGGAAAGTATCATGATAATGTTCTATGTGATGTGGTACCCATGGAGGCAAGTCATATGTTACTTGGGAGGCCTTGGCAATTTGATAGGAAGGCCAACCATGATGGATTCCTTAACAAATTCACTTTTGTGCATCATGACCGAAAGGTCACTCTTTCACCCTTGTCCCCAAAAGAAGTTAGTGAGGACTAACTAAAGATGAGAGAAAAGAAAGAGCAAGAGCAAAAAGAAAGAGGGAGTGAAAAGAAGAGTGATGACAAAGAGAAAAAGAATAAAAATAGTGAGAGAAAAGAGAGTTATTTGGCAACAAAAAGTGAGGTGAAAATGGCTTTGATTTCAAGGCAGCCCCTATATATGCTTTATTGTAAAGAATTCTGTTTGAATGCTAATGCTCCTAATGAACTCTCTTTGCCTAGTGGTGTTAAAACTCTTTTGCAGGAATTTGGTGATGTGTTTCCAAAAGAAGTGCCTCACGGCCTACCTCCTTTAAGGGGGATAGAACACCACATTGACCTCATTCCGGGTGCATCATTACCCAATAGGCCAGCCTATAGGAGTAATCCTCAAGAGACCAAAGAAATACAAAAGCAAGTGGAGGAGTTGATGCAAAAAGGATGGGTGCAAGAAAGCTTAAGTCCATGTGCTGTATTGGTTATCTTAGTGCCTAAAAAGGATGGAAGTTGGAGGATGTGCACAGATTGTAGGGCTGTGAACAACATCACAATCAAGTACAGACATCCTATCCCTAGACTTGATGATTTGCTTGATGAATTATATGGTGCTTGTTTGTTTTCTAAAATTGATTTGAAAAGTGGGTACCATCAAATTAGAATAAGGGAAGGGGATGAATGGTTGGTAATACCTTTTGGTTTAACAAATGCACCTAGCACTTTCATGAGGCTTATGAACCATGTCTTAAGGGATTTTCTAGGCCAGTTTGTTGTTGTATATTTTGATGATATCTTGATATATAGCAAAAGCCTAGATGAACATCATGAACACTTAAGAGCTGTTTTGCATGTGTTGAGAAAAGAAAAGTTGTATGCTAATTTGGAAAAATGTACTTTTTGTACGGATCATGTGATCTTCCTTGGTTTCGTTGTAAATTCAAAAGGGGTTCATGTTGACACAGAGAAAATTAAGGCCATTCAAGAGTGGCCAACCCCCAAAAATGTGGGTGAAGTGAGGAGCTTTCATGGCTTGGCTAGTTTCTATAGGAGGTTTGTTAAAGACTTTAGTACATTGGCTGCACCTCTTAATGAAATTATCAAGAAAAATGGTGTGTTTAGATGGGGGGAGAAACAAGAGCATGCATTTAATGAGCTTAAGGAAAGACTTACTCATGCACCAATACTTGCTTTGCCTAATTTTGCTAAATCTTTTCAAATTGAATGTGATGCTTCTAATGTTGGTGTTGGAGCTGTTTTAATGCAAGAAGGGCATCCAATTGCTTACTTTAGTGAGAAATTAAGTGGTGTTGTCCTTAATTATCCCACCTATGATAAGGAATTGTATGCCTTGGTGAGGGCTTTACAAACATGGCAACATTATCTTTTGCCCAAAGAGTTTGTTATCCATAGTGATCATGAGTCCTTAAAGTTCTTGAAAGGACAAGGAAAGTTGAATAAGAGGCATGCCAAGTGGGTTGAGTTTCTTGAACAATTCCCATATGTGATCAAGCATAAGAAAGGTAAGGCCAACATAGTGGCAGATGCACTTTCAAGAAGGTATACCTTACTCTCTACCCTTGAAACAAAATTATTTGGGCTTGAATGCATCAAAGAATTGTATGAGCATGATAAAGATTTTTCCCATATCTATGCTAATTGTTTGCATTGGGCTCAAAATGGGTATTTTAAGCACCAAGGGTTTTTGTTTAAAGAAAAGAGATTATATGTGCCCAAAAGTTCTATAAGAGAGTTGCTTGTGAGGGAAGCGCATGAAGGGGGACTAATGGGGCATTTTGGGGTTCAAAAGACTTTAGACAGGTTGCACGAACATTTTCATTGGCCACACATGAAACTGTTGGTGTATGCCCTAGAGGCTAATACATTTTCTGTATTTGCATATTTTCTATTATGCTATTTTATATATGAGGCATTTCATTTATTGTGTTCTTTTTTTGATAAACATAATAAAGTCCTTAGAATAGTAAGTTTGATACCATAGGACATCAAGTGGATGACTTAATCGTGAGATCCTTTTGGTTACAACACTATTCTTAAATGTCCCTAGTCAAGTATTATTGTTAATTAGGACAACAATAATACATTGAGACTAGTATGTGTAGAGACTGATGACCGCATCTCACGGGTCATGGATATGAGATATCAAGTCTTCACATTGGTACATATTAGAGTAATGATGTACTGGACTGACCCACCATGAGAACGCTACATGGATCGTTACGTGAGTGTCATAAGCGATTCTCATAGTGATAATGGTGTTTGTGGTCCTTTGACCTGAAATCACTACGATTCCTACATGAGGAGTTGTGTGTTTTAATGCCATCAAACGTCATCTCAACAAAGGTGATTATAAAGTTAGTTATTGGACATACCGCAAATCATGCAGAGGGATGTGAGTGACCTAGATGGAATTCGTCACTCCTACATAACAGAGCGATATCTTCGGGCCCCACGATTGAGTGAGATGCGAAATGCATGGCCATGCTCAAATGAGTCAATATGAGATATTGATCTCATTTATTGTTACAAAGTCTATTCGAGTATCGGAAACGAATGATTGGACTATACAAGGGTGACGCATTCCATGCCTTGTGTTCAATCTAGATATCTTGACAAAGGGACTAAACTACACGGAAACATTGATCACGGATAGGTTATGTCAAATCACCGACATTCTCATTACTTGGGTAGCGTGATGTGTTGCTAGATACCGCTCACTTGTTTGTAATATTAAAATGAGATTTTAATATTACTACCAACGTCATGAGAACCTGCGGAGGTCGCACACTTAGAACAGACTAAATTGGAGCAATAAGGATCCAAGTTGGACTAGGATTCAATTGTGGGCCTAACTCATGACAGATGGGTTTTAGGGTTGCACAGACTTACCTTGCTACTGCTCACACTCACTTAAGACAGCCACTATTATAAATAGTACTGTTAAGGGGGCTGCTATAGATGTTACATCACAACCCTAGCCGCACCTAAGAAAGTGAGTGAGAGACAAGTGAAAGGTTCTTCTCTTCTATTCGCAGCTAGCACCGCGAAACGCATGAGCGTGACTCCTTTTGCAAGTCTGTTCGTGTGGATACCGCAGAAACATCGTCGCTATTACGGTGTTGGTGATTCACCTCGCTTGTGTTTATCACGCTTCAAGAGGTAAATTTTAAAAACTCGGATTATGGACTTTTCGCATGGATCCTGTGTGGGAATCCTATTATTCCGTTGCGAGATATTTTGATCCGCAATTCCCAACAGAAACATGATGTGCAAAAGTTTTGTGAAAAATGCATTGTTTGTAAAAAGTCTAAATCTAAAGTGATGCCTCATGGACTTTATACTCCTTTGCCTATTCCTGATTTTCCTTGGATTGATTTGTCAATGGATTTTGTTGTAGGACTACCCCGGACAAAGAATGGTAAGGATTCAATTTTTGTGGTGGTGGATAGGTGATATGATCCAAGTTGGATGCATATTATTTTTACGGATCGTTCTTGAGTTGATTATGGGTTTCAAAGAATTAAACAATAAAAGGATGAATAGTGACGTGAACAGTAGCGTGAACAGTACGTGAACAGTAACGTGAATAGTGAAAAAATGGAAAAAGATGGAAAAGGAAAAGGAATGGAAGGAAGAAGACGCCACACTCTTGGAGAGTGATAAGTCAAGCGAAGATTCGCCACAAAGGTAAAGAAACCTTTGATAAGAACCAAGATGGCTCTACCAAGAACCCAAGAGAACTAAGCTCTCAAAACCCACAAAGGAGTGTAATATTATTCTCTAAGTCAAGAGTGCCAAATACAGTAAACATAAGCCTATTTATAGGCATTAGGTATGCACTAGGTCTAGCTAAAGGAGGCTGCAAAGCTAGCACATTTTAAAACCTAATCCTAGTGCAAATGTGGCCTAGGCCCAATTGAAAACCCTAACTCTATTATACGCAACTTAAGCCCAAACAATAGGCCCTTATTATAAAATTAACCCAAAAAGAAAATAAGAACCAAAACTAAGAAAATTAAAAGGTTCAAATACATAATTAAATAAAATTGACTAAGAAGAAATCATGTCCCTACATTTGGGCTCTTCATCAACTTGGATCATTTGGACCATCTTGAGTGCTTCTTCTTCTTCTAGAATGGGCTTCAGTGAAAGAAAGTGGTTGACTGCTTTGTCCAAATCCTCCTTAGCCCTCTTAGCTCTTGACCTTGTCATTGGGCCTCCAAGTCCTCGCAGTGCTTCCTTGGCATTGGACCCATTGGGGTTCCACTTGAGCTTCCTTGGTCTCCATCAATAGGTTTTCTAAAATGGCACATTTTATACCATGTAAAAAAGTTGATGATGCTTGTCATGTTGCTGAATTGTTCTTCAAAGAAGTGGTAAGGCTTCATGGCCTTCCAAGAAGTATTGTTTCAGATCGTGACACAAAGTTCTTAAGTCACTTTTGGAGGACTTTGTGGGGTAAGTGGGTACAAAGTCTTTTTCTCCACTACACCGCCATCCCCAAACGGATGAGCAAGCGAGGTAGTTAATAGGACACTTTCTTCCCTTCTTAGGGCTGTAATAAAGAAGAACATTAAGTCTTGGGAGGAGTGTTTGCCTCATGTGGAATTTGCTTATAATAGAGTAATGTCCATAGTACTATTCAATATTCTCCTTTTGAGGTTGTTTATGGATTTAATCCTCTCACTCCTCTTGATTTATTGTCATTGCCTAACTCTTCAATTTTAAAGCATAAAGATGGCAGGGCTAAAGCTGAATTTGTGAGGAAGTTACACGAACAAGTCAAGACCCAAATTGAGAAGAAGACTGAAAGCTATGTTAGGCAAGCCAACAAAGGGAGGAGGAAGGTGGTGTTTGAACCTGGAGATTGGGTCTGGGTGCACATGAGAAAAGAGAGATTTCCTTCACAAAGGAAATCCAAGCTTCAACCAAGAGGAGATGGGCCATTCCAAGTGTTGGCCAAGATTAATGATAATGCTTACAAGATAGACCTTCCAGGTGAGTATGGTGTTAGTGCAACTTTCAATGTGGCTGATTTGTCTCCTTTTGATGTAGGTGATGAAGATTTCAATTCGAGGTCGAATTCACTTCAAGAATGAGGGGATAATGTGAGCCCACTAAGGAGCATGGATCAAGGAGCACTACAAGGACTTGGTGGACCTATGACAAGAGCTAGGACCAAGAAAGCCCAAGAAGTCCTAAATAAAATGATGACAACTTTAATTGAAACAAGCCCAAATTCAGGTCTTGATGGAGTTGGGCCCAAATTAGTCACTTATCTCATCTAACTTGAAGACCCATGATGACTTGGATGTCCACTTCTTTAAAATAGTATTTTTTTAGTTTATTTCTATTAAATAAAGTGTAATAAACCATGAAGGATGAATAGTGCACATTTTTGGGAGGGCAACCTTTGGTTTACATACCTAAGTAACTCCTATTTTTTTAGTTAATACTTTAATTAGCCACTTAATGGTTTAGTTATTGCTTTTTATGGGGAATATGTCACATTATGATGACCACTTTGCATGCATATTCTATGCACCCCATTTTCCTATAAGTATGTGCCTAAAACATGAATGAAAGGACTTTTGGATGTGAATTTGGATTGAATCCATTTGTGAGAATTTCATTCTCTTTGGTTCTTGGTTGAGCCATCCTGGTTCTTATCAAAGGCTTCCTTACCTTTGTGACGAATCTTCACTTGACTTATCACTCTCTAAGAGTGTGGCATCTTCTTCCTCTCATTCCTTTTCCTTTTTCCATCTTTTCTATTTTTTTACTATTCATGTCACTATTCACATTACTATTCACATCACTATTCATCAACTACTGTTCATCGGGTACTGTTCATCGTTTCATTCTTTGAAACACTAAATCAACTCAAGGACGATCCGTAAAAACAATATGCATCCAACTTGGATCATATCAAAAAGTGAGGTGGAAAAAGCATTATTTGAAGAGGCAAAGGTTGAAAGAAAAATTGAGAGTCTTCCTATAAAAGAAAATAAGGAAGTTGAAGAAACAATTTCAAGAGAGGTGTCCCATGGATTCAAAAGAGTTGTGTTTGAACCCGGAGGATGAAGACAATACCCAAAGGCAATAAATTCGAGGTCAAATTCTTTTCAAGGGGGAGGGAATGATGCAAACCAAGAATGATGTCCAATTTTAGGCCAATTTGATTTTTGATGAAAATTTATTTTCATTGGTGATGAACCTGTTGACTTGTTTTAGCTATATCTTGCACTACAGATCTCAGATTGGTGTATTATTTATGTATTAGAAAGATAAGGAACTTATCTACAAATCTTATTTCTAGCTTCTTGACCAGATTCGGCTTCTATCATGGTGAAAAATGGTCGGGAAGTTGAAGACGAATTTTTGGCCAGAATTTTCTAGTTTATTTCTATTAAATAAAGTGTAATAAACTTTGTGTGTGAACGGTGCACATTTTTATAAAGCTTCTTGGGATGACAACCTTTAGCTTGCATGCCTAGGTAACTCCTTTTTAGAAGTCATGAACCACTTTTATTATCCACTTAATTGTCATTACTTGCTTTAATTAGCCACTTAGTGGATTAGTTATTGTTTTTATGGGGAATTTGTCACAATTATGGTGACCTTTTGTATGAATATTCTATGCAGCCCCTAAACTCTATATATGTACACATCTATGATGAATGGAAAGAAAAGGAAAACCTTTGGATGTTCAATTTGGATTTGTTCCAATTGTGAGAGTGTTTAGCCTCTCTTAGGTTCTTCATTGAACCAACCCCTTTGATCTTATCAAGAGTCCAAGACCCTTGTGGCGATCCTCACCTTGGCTTATCAATTCCCCTTGGAATTGTGGCACCTGCCATTCCATTTCTTATCTTGTCCATTTGATTATTATCTTCTTCTTCGAATTGTGGTTGGTCACTCAAGGATATCCGAAAATCTTATGTTCCATTTTTTGGATCATATCATGTGGTATCTAGAGCCATCCTTCCTAGAGTGATATTTTATCTTGTTCTTCGATCTTTTTTCCCAAAAAAAAAATCTCTTCTTCCTACCACATATCATGACAACACTATTCCTTGAAATGGAAAGATTGCAAAGACGAATGGAGGAGTTCAATGAGATGCTTGAAAAGCTAGGAGAAATAAAAAGGAGGAGGCATGCAGGAAGGAGATATGAGAGAAGAGATAGAGAAATTGAAAGGGAGAAAAAGGAGAACAAAAAAAGGGTGAGCAAAGAGGAGAGAATGAAAAGACAAATAGAAAGTTTTGAAGCACATGTGAAGAAAATGGTTGAAGACTCCAAAAAAGAAAGTGAAGTAAACAAAATAAACTTGAATGCTTGATGCTATTCCTAATTCTTTGCCTTGTTGTGTTGATTCTCTTGTGAAGGAGATTGAGCTTGTTGCTCCAAAGGAAGCTTGCAAGACATTCAATGAAATTGAAGATGTTCCTCCAAAGGAAGCTTGCAAGACAGTCAATGAAATTGAAGATGAGATTCCAAAAGAAGCTTGCACAATCAATGAAATTCCAAAGGAAGAATGCAAACCATCAATTGAAGTTGAATTGCAAGAGATAAGGAGATGAAGACGACTAGAAAGTGGCTTACACTTAAAGCTGAGAATAAGTCTTCAAATTCACTTGGAAAGTCATGGCAATCTATTATTCTAATACCTACTTCTAGATTAGCTTGTGTAATCAAATGTTAGGATTCTTCTACTTTGGTTCATGTGTCTAACATTTCTCCCCTAGGTCATGAAGAAAAGAATAGTGAAGGCCAAACCAACAAAAGCAAAGAGCAAGAGAAAAATAGTGAGAAGAAAGAGAATGAAAAAGATATTGTGGAAAAAGTAGAAAGTCTCTTTATGAACAAAAGTGAGGTAGAAAAAGCATTATTTGAAGAGGCAAAGGTTGAAAGAAAAATTGAGAGTCTTCCTATAAAAGAAAATACGGAAGTTGAAGAAACAATTCCAAGAGAGGTGTCCCATGGATTCAAAAGAGTTGTGTTTGAACCCGGAAGATGAAGACGATTCCCAAAGGCAATAAATTCGAGGTCAAATTCTCTTCAAGGGGGAAGGAATGATACAAACCAAGAATGATGTCCAATTTAAGGCCAATTTGATTTTTGATGAAAATTTTATTTTCATTGGTGATGAACCTGTTGACTTGTTTTAGCTATATCTTGCACTATAGATCTCCGATTGGTGCATTATTTTGGGCATTAGAACGATAAGGAACTTGTCTACAAATCTTATTTCTGGCTTCTTGACCAGATTCGGCTTCTATCATGGTGAAAAATGGTCTGAAAGTTAAAGATGAATTTTTGGCCGGAATTTTCTAGTTTATTTCTATTAAATAAAGTGTAATAAACTTTGTGTGTGAACGGTGCACATTTTTATTAAGCTTCTTGGGAGGAAAACCTTTAGCTTGCATGCCTAGGTAACTCCTTTTTAGAAGTCATGAACCACTTTTATTATCCACTTAATTGTCATTAGTTACTTTAATTAGCCACTTAGTGGATTAGTTATTACTTTTATGGGGAATTTGTCACAATTATGGTGACCTTTTGTATGAATATTCTATGCAGCCCCTAAACTCTATATATGTACACATCAATGATGAATGGAAAGAAAAGGAAAACCTTTGGATGTTCAATTTAGATTTGTTCCAATTTTGAGAGTGTTTAGCCTCTCTTCGGTTCTTCATTGAACCAAACCCTTTGATCTTATCATGAGTCCAAGACCCTTGTGGCGATCCTCACCTTGGCTTATCAATTCCCCTTGGTATTGTGGCGCCTACCATTCCATTCCTTATCTTGTCCATTTGATTATTTTCTTTTTCTTCGAATTGTGGTTGGTCACTCAAGGATAGATCCGAAAATCTTATGTTCCATTTTTTGGATCATATCATGTGGTATCTAGAGCCATCCTTCCTAGAGTGATATTTTATCTTGTTCTTCGATTTTTTTCCCCAAAAAAAAAATCTCTTCTTCCCACCACATATCATGATAACACTATTCCTTGAAATGGAAAGTTTGCAAAGACGAATGGAGGAGTTCAATGAGATGCTTGAAAAGCTAGGAGAAATAAAAAGGAGGAGGCATGGAGGAAGGAGATATGAGAGAAAAGATAGAGAAATTGAAAGGGAGAAAAAGGAGAACCAAAAAAAGGGTGAGCAAAGAGGAGAGAATGAAAAGACAAATAGAAAGTTTTAAAGCACATGTGAAGAAAATGGTTGAAGACTCCAAAAAAGATAGTGAGGTAAACAAAACAAACTTGAATGCTTGTTTTGATGCTATTCCTAATTCTTTGCCTAGTTGTGTTGATTCTCTTGTGAAGGAGATTGAGCTTTTTGAAGCACATGTGAAGAAAATGGTTGAAGACTCCAAAAAAGATAGTGAGGTAAACAAAACAAACTTGAATGCTTGTTTTGATGCTATTCCTAATTCTTTGCCTAGTTGTGTTGATTCTCTTGTGAAGGAGATTGAGCTTGTTGCTCCAAAGGAAGCTTGCAAGACATTCAATGAAATTGAAGATGTTCCTCCAAAGGAAGCTTGCAAGACAGTCAATGAAATTGAAGATGAGATTCCAAAAGAAGTTTGCACAATCAATGAAATTCCAAAGGAAGAATGCAAACCATCAATTGAAGTTGAATTATAAGAGGAAGATAAGGAGATGAAGACGACTAGAGAGTGGCTTACACTTAAAGCTAAGAATAAGTCTTCAAATTCACTTGGAAAGTCATGGCAATCTATTACTTTAATACCTACTTCTAGATTAGCTTGTGGAATCAAATGTTGGGATTCTTCTACTTTGGTTCATTTGTTTAACATTTCTCCCCTAGGTCATGAAGAAAAGAATAGTGAAGGCCAAACCAACAAAAGCAAAGACCAAGAGAAAAATAGTGAGAAGAAATAGAATGAAAAAGATATTGTGGAAAAAGTAGAGAGTCTCTTTATGAACAAAAGTGAGGTGGAAAAAGCATTGTTTGAAGAGGCAAAGGTTGAAAGAAAAATTGAGAGTCTTCCTATAAAAGAAAATACGGAAGTTGAAGAAACAATTCCAAGAGAGGTGTCCCAAGGATTCAAAAGAGTTGTGTTTGAACCCGGAGGATGAAGACAATTCCCAAAGGTAATAAATTCGAGGTCAAATTCTCTTCAAGGGGGAGGGAATGATGCAAACCAAGAATGATGTCCAATTTAAGGCCAATTTGATTTTTGATGAAAATTTTATTTTCATTGGTGATGAACCTGTTGACTTGTTTTAGCTAAATCTTGCACTACAGATCTCCGATTAGTGTATTATTTAGTGCGTTAGAAAGATAAGGAACTTGTCTACAAATCTTATTTCTAGCGTCATGACCAGATTCGGCTTCTATCATGGTGAAAAATGGTCTGGAAGTTGAAGATGAATTTTTGGCTGGAATTTTCTAGTTTATTTCTATTAAATAAAGTGTAATAAACTTTGTGTGTAAACGGTGCACATTTTTATTAAGCTTCTTGGGAGGATTAGTTATTGCTTCTTTCATGAACCACTTTTATTATCCACTTAATTGTCATTAGTTGCTTTAATTAGCTACTTAATGGATTAGTTATTGCTTTTATGGGGAATTTGTCACAATTATGGTGACCTTTTGTATGAATATTCTATGCAGCCCTTAAACTCTATATATGTACACATCTATGATGAATGGAAAGAAAAGGAAAACCTTTGGATGTCCAATTTGGATTTGTTCCAATTTTGAGAGTGTTTAGCCTCTCTTAGGTTCTTCATTGAACCAACCCCTTTGATCTTATTAAGAGTCCACTACCCTTGTGGTGATCCTCACCTTGGCTTATCAATTCCCCTTGGAATTGTGGCACCTACCATTCCATTCCTTATCTTGTCCATTTGATTATTTTCTTCTTCTTCGAATTGTGGTTGGTCACTCAAGGATAGATCCAAAAATCTTATGTTCCATTTTTTGGATCATATCACTTGGGCTCTTTTAGCTCTTGCTCTTGTCATGGGCCTTCCTAGACCTTGTATTGGATCTTGGACTTCTTTTTGGACTTGGGCCTGGGTTGGGCTTCTCCCATGAAGTCCTCATCATTCCTTGCTTCTTGAGAAGCATTTGTCCTCAAATCTATTAATTCATCACCTGCATCATAAAAGGACAAATCAGCCACATTAAAGGTAGCACTCACACCATACTCACCTGGCAAGTCAATCTTATATGCATTGTCATTGATCTTAGGTAATACTTGAAAAGGTCCATCTCCTCTTGGCATAAGCTTAGACTTCCTTTGAGATGGAAATCTTTCCTTCTTGAAGTGTACGCATACCCAATCACTAGGTTCAAATGTTACCATCTTCCTTCCTTTGTTTGCATGCTTGGCATACCCTTCCATTTTCTTCTCAATTTGGGCCTTAACCTTCTCATGCAATTTCTTTACATAATCAGCTTTAACCTGCCCAGACTTATCTTGCAATTGAGAAATGTTAGGTAAAGGCAATAAATCCGAAGAAGTCAAAGGATTAAAACCATATACAATTTTAAAAGGTGAAAACTGAGTAATACTATGTATAGCAATATTATAAGCAAACTCAACATGTGGCAAACATTCCTCCCAAGACTTAAGATTTTTCTTTAGAACAGCTCAAAGGAGAGTAGATAAAGTCATATTTACAACCTCTGTTTGCCCATCAGTTTGGGGATGGCAAGTAGTAGAAAATAATAGTTTTGTGCCTATCTTTCACCACAAGGTCCTCCAAAAATGACTATGGAATTTAGAGTCCCAATCACTTACAATACTCTTAGGCAAACCATGCAGTCTTACCACCTCTTTGAAGAATAAATCAGCTATATGACATGCATCGTCCACCTTCTTGCATGGTATGAAGTGAGCCATCTTTGAGAACCTGTCAACCACCACAAAAATAGAATCCTTCCCTCCCTTAGTGATGAGGACTTCATGGAGAAGCCCAAGCCCAGCCCAAGTCCAGAAAGAAGTCCAAGATCCAATACAAGGTCTAGGAGGGCCCATGACAAGAGCAAGAGCTAAAAGGGCCCAAGAAGAACTTAAAAAGAAGGTGAACAACTTATTGGGTTTACATATGCATAGCCCACTTGGAATGAAAGGAGAAGAGCCTCTATTTGGTGTATGGCTGATGGAGACCAAGGAAGCTCAAATGGAACTCCAATGGGCCCAATGCCAAGGAAGCACTGCGAGGACTTGGAGGCCCAATGACAAGGTCAAGAGCTAAGAAGGCTAAGGAGGATTTGGACAAAGCAGTCAACCACTTTCTTTCACGCCCATTCTAGAAGAAGAAGCACTCAAGATGGTCCAAATGATCCAAGTTGATGAAGGGCCCAAATGTGGGGACATGATTTCTTCTTAGTCAATTTTATTTAATTATGAATTTGAACCTTTTAATTTTCTTAGTTTTGGTTCTTATTTTCTTTTTGGGTTAATTTTATAATAAGGGCCTATTGTTTGGGCTTAAGTTGCGTATAATAGAGTTAGAGTTTCCAATTGGGCCTAGGCCACATTTGCACTAGGATTAGGTTTTAAAATGTGCTAGCTTATTGCCTCCTTTAGCTAGACCTAGTTGCATACCTAATGCCTATAAATAGGCTTATGTTTATTGATTTGGCACTATTGACTTAGAGAATAATATTGCACTTCTTTGTGGGTTTTGAGAGCATAGTTCTCTTGGGTTCTTGGTAGAGCCATCTTGGTTCTTATCAAAGGTTTCCTTTTGGCCTTTCTTGGCGAATCTTCGCTTGGCTTATCACTCTCCAAGAGTGTGGCTTCTTCCTTCCATTCCTTTTCCTTTTCCATCTTTTTCCATTTTTCACTATTCACGTTCTTTCATTCGTTCTTTTCGTTCATTTGTTCACGTCACTATTCATCCTATTATTGTTTAATTCTTTGAAACCCATAATCAACTCAAGAACGATCCGTAAAAATAATATGCATCCAACTTGGATCATATCATGTGGTATCAGAGAGCCCGAATTCTTTAGTTGATAGAGTTCTTGTTTTATTTTTTGTACTTGTTCTTTATTGCTTTCCAAACATCAAGTACCATTGCTTGAATGTCATAATTATACACAATCCTGATCATCATTGATCTCTTTGCCATTTCTAAGAATTGGCAACATTCTTTACTTTCCGTTCTTTACTTTTTGTCATTTAAATTCTAGTCTTTTTATTTTCTCATTTGATTTAATTTACGTTTTTAATTGCTACATATATTTACACTTTGATCTTATCAATTCTATATCATTCTTTGTTATATGTTTTATAGCACCTTAACTTCAAAGGAAACTCCTAAATACACAATTGGGAATAACATTTGGAACTAAAATTGCAAGAATCATTTTTTTTAAGTGCAAAAAGAGAACAAGGGCGTGAAAAATAGTATTAAAAAAAAAAAGTTATAAGAAAATCATGAAGGTATAACTATATAAATTTAGATTGCCCTTGCACTTAAGCAAGATTAAGTTTGAATGCCTTGTGAATTTCATTAAGCGGTGCTATTCTACATTCCTTATACGCATTTCTTTTTCTTCTTATTTCTTATTTCTTCCTTGTTCTACCTTTCTTTTAATTAGCTTTTCTTGCTTGTCTTTTAAATTCCTCTGAGTTTTGTCTAGAGTTTCATCCTTTCTTCAACTTCAGTGCTTACTCTTGTGAGGACCGCTACCTTTGTAAGAGCTTTTGGTAATTGAAACGCGAGAGGTTCATTTAAGAACTTGAAAAGAGAACTTGAGTGGTAAAAAAAAGCAAGAGCGTTTTCATTAAACAAAAGCCTAATTGTGTGAAACACGAAGGAATCAATCTAAGAGTGTATACACGAGAGAATAGTGAGTGAGGGCCTTGTTTTATTGAGTTCACTAACTTATTGATTTTGTACAATGTCTAAGGAAGGAGACCCAAGTGGAAGTCCCCCTCCTTCCCCAAGGACAAACCTTTTGACATTACAAATGCAAGCCCTAACAAGACATTTGGAAAGGATTCTTCAAAGACAAAGTGATGAAATCTGTGAGAGAACAGATAGAGAAATTGAAAGGGAGAAAAAAGAGAATGAAAAAAGGGGTGAGAAAAGAGGAGAGAATGAAAAGACAAATAGAAAGTTTTGAAGCACATTGGAATAAAATGGTTGAAGACTCCAAAAAAGAAATTGAGGTGAACAAAATAAACTTGAATACTTGTTTTGATGCTATTCCTAATTCTTTGCCTAGTTGTGTTGATTCTCTTATGAAGGAGATGGAGTGTGTTCCTCCAAAGGAAGCTTGCAAGACATTCATTGAAATTGAAGATGTTCCTTCAAAGGAAGCTTACAAGACATTCACAGAGATTGAAGATGATATTCCAAAGGAAGCTTACACAATCAATGAAATTGAAGATGAAATTCGAAAAGAAGAATGCAAAGCATCAATTGGAGTTGAATTGCAAGAGGAAAATAAGGAGATGAAGACGAAGACGACTAGATGGCTTACAATTAAGGTTGAGAATAAGTCTTCAAATTCACTTGAAAAGTCATGGCAATTTATTACTCTAATACCTACTTCTAGATTAGCTTGTGGAATCAAATATTGGGATTCTTCTATTTTGATTCATTTGTATAACATTTCTCCCTAGGGCATGAAGAAAAGAATAGTGAAGGCCAAACCAACAAAAGCAAAGCAAAGAAAGAGAAAAATAGTGAGAAGGAAGAGAATGAAAAAGATATTGAGGAAAAAGTAGAGAGTCTCTGTATGAACAAAAGTGAGGTGGAAAAAGCATTCTTTGAAGAAGCAAAAGTTGAAAGAAAAATTGACAGTCTTCCTATAAAAGAAAATAAGGAAGTTGAAGAAGCAATTCCAAGAGAGGTGCCCCATGAATTCAAAAGAGTTGTGTTTGAACCTGGAGGATAAAGACGATTCCCGAAGAACTCGGATTAGTGTATTCTTTAGTTCGTTGGAAAGCTAAGGAAATTATCTACAAATCATATTTCAAGCTTCTTGACCAGAATCGGCTTTTAACATGGTGAAAAATGGGATGGAAGTTTAAGACGAATTCTTGGACTAAATTTTACTTGTGATGAAGGATTAAATTCGAGGACAATTCTTTCGAAGGGGAGGGCATGATGGAGACCAAGGAAGCTCAAGTGGAACTCCAATGGGCCCAATGCCAAGGAAGCACTGCTGCAAGGACTTGGAGGCCCAATGACAAGGTCAAGAGCTAAGAAGGCTAAGGAGGATTTGGACAAAGCAAATTTCAACCACTTTCTTTCACCGAAGCCCATTCTAGAAGAAGAAGCACTCAAGATGGTCCAAATGATCCAAGTTGATGAAGGGCCCCAAATGTGGGGACATGATTTCTTCTTAGTCAATTTTATTTAATTATGTATTTGAACCTTTTAATTTTCTTAGTTTTGGTTCTTATTTTCTTTTTGGGTTAATTTTATAATAAGGGCCTATTGTTTGGGCTTAAGTTGCGTATAATAGAGTTAGAGTTTCCAATTGGGCCTAGGCCACATTTGCACTAGGATTAGGTTTTAAAATGTGCTAGCTATGCCTCCTTTTTAGCTAGACCTAGTCATAGCATACCTAATGCCTATAAATAGGCTTATGTTTACTTGTATTTGGCACTTTTGACTTAGAGAATAATATTGCACTCCTTTGTGGGTTTTGAGAGCTTAGTTCTCTTGGGTTCTTGGTAGAGCCATCTTGGTTCTTATCAAAGGTTTCACTTACCTTTGTGGCGAATCTTCACTTTATCACTCTCCAGAGTGTGGCGTCTTCTTCCTTCCATTCCTTTTCCTTTTCCATCTTTTTCCATTTTTTCACTATTCACGTTACTTTCACACTATGCTATTCATGTTACTATTCATCCTTTTATTGTTTAATTCTTTAAAACCCATAATCAACTCAAGAACGATCCGTAAAAATAATATGCATCCAACTTGGATCATATCATGTGGTATCTAGAGCCCAGATTCTTTAGTTGATAGAGTTCTTGTTTTGTTTTTTTTGTACTTCTTCTTTATTGCTTTCCAAACATCAAGCACCATTGCTTGAATGTCATAATTATACACAATCCTGATCATCATTGATCTCTGCCATTTCTAAGAATTGGCAACATTCTTTACTTTCCGTTCTTTACTTTTTGTCATTTAAATTCCAGTCTTTTTTTTATTTTCTGCCTTTAATTTTTGTTCTTTAATTGCTACATTAATATTTACACTTTGATCTTATCAATTCTATATCCGTTCTTTGTTATATGTTTTATAGCACCTTAACTTGAAAGGAAACTCCTAAATACACAATTGGAATAATAACATTTGGAACTAAAATTGCAAGAATCATTTTTTTTAAGTGCAAAAAGAGAATAAGGGCTTGAAAAATAGTATTAAAAAAAAAAGACTGCCTTGCACTTAAGCAAGATTAAGTTTGAATGCCTTGTGAATTTCATTAAGCGGTGCTATTCTACATTCCTTAAATCATAGCATTTCTTTTTCTTCTTATTTTTTCTGAGTTCTACCTTTCTTTTTAATTAGCTTTTCTTGCTTGTCTTTTAAATTCCTTTGAGTTTAGTCTAGAGTTTCATCCTTTCTTCAACTTTTGAGTGCTTACTCTTGTGAGGACCGCTACCTTTGTAAGAGCTTTTGGTAATTGAAACGCGAGAGGTTCATTTAAGAACTTGAAAAGAGAACTTGAGTGGTAAAAGGTAAGAGCGTTTTCATTAAACAAAAGTCTAATTGTGTGAAACACGAGTGGAATCAATCTAAGAGTGTATACACGAGAGAAGAGTGAGTGAGGGCCTTGTTTTATTGAGTTCACTAACTTATTGATTTTCAATGTCTAAGGAAGGAGACCCAAGTGGAAGTCCCCCTCCTTCCCCAAGGACAGACCAATGACATTACAAATGCAAGCCCTAACAAGACATTTGGAAAGGCTTCTTCAAAGACAAAGTGATGAAATCTGTGAGAGAAGAGATAGAGAAATTGAAAGGGAGAAAAAAGAGAACGAAAAAAGGGTGAGAAAAGAGGAGAGAATGAAAAGACAAATAGAAAGTTTTGAAGCACATTGGAATAAAATGGTTGAAGACTCCAAAAAAGAAAGTGAGGAGATGGAGTGTGTTCTTCCAAAGGAAGCTTGCAAGACATTCAATGAAATTGAAGATGTTCCTTCAAAGGAAGCTTGCAAGACATTCACAGAGATTGAAGATGATATTCCAAAGGAAGCTTACACAATCAATGAAATTGAAGATGAAATTCGAAAAGAAGAATGCAAAGCATCAATTGGAGTTGAATTGCAAGAGGAAGATAAGGAGATGAAGACGACTAGAGATAGCTTACAATTAAAGTTGAGAATAAGTCTTCAAATTCACTTGAAAAGTCATGGCAATTTATTACTCTAATACCTACTTCTAGATTAGCTTGTGGAATCAAATATTGGGATTCTTCTATTTTGATTCATTTGTATAACATTTCTCCCCTAGGGCATGAAGAAAAGAATAGTGAAGGCCAAACCAACAAAAGCAAACAAAGACAGAGAAAAAATAGTGAGAAGGAAGAGAATGAAAAGATATTGAGGAAAAAGTAGAGAGTCTCTATATGAACAAAAGTGAGGTGGAAAAAGCATTCTTTGAAGAGGCAAAAGTTGAAAGAAAAATTGACAGTCTTCCTATAAAAGAAAATAAGGAAGTTGAAGAAGCAATTCCAAGAGAGGTGCCCCATGAATTCAAAAGAGTTGTGTTTGAACCCGGAGGATAAAGACGATTCCAAAGGCAATAAATTCAAGGTCGAATTCTCTTCAAGAGGGAGGGAATGATACAAACCAAGAATGATGTCCAATTTAAGGCTAAATTAATTTTTTGATGAAAATTTTATTTTCATTAGTGATGAATTTGTTGACTTGTTTTGGCTTTATCTTGCACTACAGAACTCAGATTAGTATATTCTTTAGTTCGTTGGAAAGCTAAGGAAATTATCTACAAATCATATTTCAAGCTTCTTGACCAGAATCGGCTTTTAACATGGTGAAAAATGGGATGGAAGTTTAAGACAATTCTTGGACAGAATTTTACTTGTGATGAAGGATTAAATTCGAGGACGAATTCTTTCGAAGGGGAGGGCATGATGGAGACCAAGAAGCTCAAGTGGAACTCCAATGGGCCCAATGCCAAGGAAGCATAAATGCGAGGACTTGGAGGCCCAATAACAAGGTCAAGAGCTAAGAAGGCTAAGGAGGATTTGGACAAAGCAAATCAACCACTTTCTTTCACTTTGAAAGCCCATTCTAGAAGAAGAAGCACTCAAGATGGTCCAAATGATCCAAGTTGATGAAGGGCCCAAATGTGGGGACATGATTTCTTCTTAGTCAATTTTATTTAATTATGTATTTGAACATTTTAATTTTCTTAGTTTTGGTTCTTATTTTCTTTTGGGTTAATTTTATAATAAGGGCCTATTGTTTGGGCTTAAGTTGCGTATAATAGAGTTAGAGTTTCCAATTGGGCCTAGGCCACATTTGCACTAGGATTAGGTTTTAAAATGTGCTAGCTTACTGCCTCCTTTAGCTAGACCTAGTGCATACCTAATGCCTATAAATAGGCTTATGTTTACTGTATTTGGCACTATTGACTTAGAGAATAATATTGCACTCCTTTATGGGTTTTGAGAGCTTAGTTCTCTTGGGTTCTTGGTAGAGCCATCTTGGTTCTTATCAAAGGTTTCCTTACTTTTGTGGCGAATCTTCGCTTGACTTATCACTCTCCAAGAGTGTGGCGTCTTTTCCTTCCATTCCTTTTCCTTTTCCATCTTTTTCCATTTTTTTCACTATTCAAGGTTCAAATCTTGTTCACGTTACTTGTTCGTTCATGCTTCAACTTCATCACTATTCATCCTTTTATTGTTTAATTCTTTGAAACTCATAATCAACTCAAGAACGATCCGTAAAAATAATATGCATCCAACTTGGATCATATCAATGGCTATGTTCAAAAAAATATATTTTGTCCACAGCAGGATTAGAACCCAGGCACTTAAAGTTGAATATGTCTCCTTAACCACTGGAACATATCAGTGATGCTTATGCTAAGGGGTTTTGTTTTTGATTTTATTAAGTCCTAAATAAGCAAACCTCTAAACTAAATTGTACTAATACATTTAGAGATCATTAGAGAGGAACACACATTTTTGAATATACAAAATTGAGAGTTTTGCTCTGTTAGGGTTCTTCCTTGCATCATTTGATCTTATCAAGAATTAACCAATTCTTGTGGCGATCCTCCTTGGCTTATTAAACTAGGTTTGTGGCGCCATTCTTATCTTATTTCTTTTCATCAATTTCGTATCTAGTTCTTCCTTCTAATTTCACATTTTCTTCAATTTTCGTCTCAAATTTCTCGCACTCATATCTCAAGTTATACGCACTCTTTTTTAGTGATTCTTGAGTCTAAATCGTGACTCAGTAAGAGATCTTTCACCTTGTTTTGGAAGCACACAATTCTGATGTCTATAGCGTGAGATATGGATGCTTCCTAAAAATGGATAGAATCAATTCTTTTCTTTCTTTATTCTTCCTTTCAATTTCATCTTCCAAATTCTATTTGTTCTAGTCCTAATTAGGTCTGAATTCAAGAGGCTTAAGGCAAACCTCATCATTTGGTATCAAAGCTAGTCATTAGGGCTAGTGTTTGGGTGTGAATTGGAGCCAAAAGAGGGCTGTTTGGGCTTATCGATCAGATCTCATGTTTTACATATCCAATTTCAATGATTCTTAGTGAAAATTATGTCCCAGAATGTGAACTTTCACCTCATTTTGGAATCATTCAAATCGGAGTTCTGTAGCACGAGATATGGTGGCTGATTGGAGGTGCCGAATAAGGGTTTGAAGGATCAACTTTGGTTGCTGCAAAAGTTGCCTATTTGGTGAAGTCAACATCTAATTTCTAATTGTGAGAATTACTAAATTTCTGGAGAAAAAAAATTAGAGTGGAATTACTCTTAATTGTTTGCTAATTTTCCTTATTTGGTTACTACACCTTGTGATTTAGAAGTCTACAGTATATACACATTAAAAAAAATGGAGTATTTGGACCATAGAGGACTTAAATTCGTGATTCTAAGCTTCTTCCTAGTTTCATTATTTATTTGTGTGTCTTTGTGCTTCTAAATTGTGTTAGTATCCATACATCGTAATCCTTTGTTGTTTTGTTACTTTGCTGTCCAAAAAAAAAATCAAAATTGTCTTATTTATCCTATTCCTTGATATTCATTCATGTTTCTGTCTTTCTTGAGTGTTAACAGTAAAATTGTGCTTTGCTACTTGTGTTATTTCTACAAATTCTGATCGCCTTAGAAAAGTGGTTCTTGAAATAGATTGGTTGATTCAGGTAAGAACTTTAAGCAAGAGAAAAAGTGGAAAAAGGCAAGAGAGATACATTAGCTTAATAGCCAAATTTGTGTGAAATACTTTGAGTGAAATAGTTTTGGAGAGGACTTCTTTACCTCAAATCTATCTATGGCTGAAAGAGAGGGACCTCCATCCCCTACTAGGGAGCATAGGTTGTTGTTAGATGACTTAACTCAAAGGATGAATGAGGTGTTGAGGGAGCATACGGAGGGAATTTATGAGAGGCTTGAAACTTTAGAAAACCAAAACCAGAATAGGGAGAAAGAGATAGGAGGAGACATGAGAGGCATGAAAGGAGCGAATATGAGGGAGAACAAAGGAGAAACTGAGAGGAAGTTACGAAAGTTACCATGCCACGATTTAAAGGAAAAAGTGATCCTAAAGCCTATATTGAATGGGAGATAAAGGTGGAACAAATTTTCTCATGGCACAACCTAAATGAGGAGAGGAAGGTCAAGTTAGCTACCTTGGAATTTACTAACTATGCCTTAGTTTGGTAGGATCAATACCAAAAGGAGAGGAGGAGGTATGGAGAGCCTATGTTAGAGAGTTGGGAGGAGTTAAAAAGAATGTTGAGAAGGAGGTATGTTCCATCCCACTACCATAGAGAGCTTCTCAATAAACTCCAAAGAATGACCCAAGGGAGTAAAAGTGTAAATGAGTTCTACAAAGTGATATGATCCTAGAAAGATCATGTAAAAGTTGAGAGTGAGAAAGGAAGAATGATTGAAAAAAAAATGGAAGAAGGTTCGGTGGATGAGGTAAAAGTTGAGAGTACATTTGAAGAGAAAGAAAAGAAAGATGAAAGTATGGAAAAGAATGAGGAAAAAGAAAAAGATGAGAGCAAAAAAGAAAGTGTTGTGAAAAATGAAAACTTGAATTCTTGTTTTGATGTTATTCCTAATTCTTTGCCTAGTTGTGTTGAATCTCTTTTCAAGGAAATTGAGTTTGTTCCTCCAAAGGAAGCTTGTAAGACAATTGAAGATATGATTCCAAAGGAAGAATGCAAAGCATCCATTGGCTTTGAATTGCAAGAGGAAAGTAAGGAAGTTGAAGAAACAATTTCAAGGGAGGTGCCCCATGGATTCAAAAGAGTTGTGTTTGAATCCAGGAGGATGAAGACGGTTCCCAAAGGCAATAAATTCGAGGTCAAATTCTCTTCAAGAGGGAGGGAATGATACAAATCAAGAATGATGTCCAATTTAAGGCCAAATTGATTTTTGATGAAAATTTTATTTTCATTAGTGAGGAATTTGTTGACTTGTTTTAGCTTTATCTTGCACTACAGAACTCGGATTAGTACATTCTTTAGTTCATTGGAAAGCTAAGGAAATTATCTACAAATCATATTTCAAGCTTCTTGACCAGAATCGGCCTCTATCATGGTGAAAAATGGGATGGAAATTTAAGACGAATTCTTGGACGGAATTTTACTTGTATTTTGGGCTTTCTATTATGTTTCTTTTATATTTTGTTATTTTCAAGCCTAGAGTGTCTTTAATGTTCCAAATTCTGAGAGTTTCTTTTGGTTCAATTTATTTAGCTACTTAGTGGAATGGTTAATGCTTTTATTAGCCACTTAGGGAATAGTTATTTTCTTTTATGAGGGATTTTAGTCACTTTATGGTGACCTTTTGTTTGCATGATGTATGCAGCCCCTAAACTCTATATATGTACACATCTATGATGAATAAAAAAAAACTAGGATTTGATGTTCAATTTGGTTTGTCCAATTGTGAGAGTATTCCTCTCTTAGGTTCTTGATCGTGTAGCCATAGATCTTATCAAGAGTTTCTCTTGTGGCGATCACTAACTTTGGTTTATCAATCAATCCTTGATTGTGGCACCAATCCACTTCTTATTTTCATCTCTCGTCTTAACCATTTTCCTTTTTTTTTGGTTGTTTTGCAATTTTCTAGTTCTCAAATTCTGTTAGTTTTCTCCGATTCGTATCTCATGACTTACTCATCTTTTTCTAGTGATTCTTGGGCCTAATTTGCATTTCAGAACGTGATCTTTCACGTCGTTTTGGAATCGCTCAATTCTGAGTAGGATAGTGCGAGATACAGCTAAAACAAGTCAACGAATTCCTCACTAATGAAAATAAAATTTTCATCAAAAATCAATTTGGCCTTAAATTGGACATCATTCTTGATTTGTATGTGATATGATCCAAGTTGGATGCATATTGTTTTTACGGATCGTCCTTGAGTTGATTTAGTGTTTCAAAGAATGAAACGATGAACAGTACCCGATGAACAGTAGTTGATGAATAGTGACATGAATAGTGACGTGAATAGTAAAAAAAAATAGAAAAGATGTGAAAAGGAAAAGGAATGAGAGGAAGAAGACGCCACACTCTTAGAGAGTGATAAGTCAAGTGAAGATTTGCCACAAAGGTAAGGAAGCCTTTGATAAGAACCAAGATGGCTCAACCAGAACCAAAGAGAATGAAATTCTCACAAATGGATTCAATCCAAATTCACATCCAAAAGTCCTTTCATTCATGTTTTAGGCACATACTTATAGGAAAATGGGGTGCATAGAATATGCATGCAAAGTGGTCATCATAATGTGACATATTCCCCATAAAAAGCAATAACTAATCCATTAAGTGGCTAATTAAAGCATTAACTAAAAAAAATAGGAGTTACTTAGGTATGTAAACCAAAGGTTGCCCTCCCAAAAATGTGCACTATTCATCCTTCATGGTTTATTACACTTTATTTAATAGAAATAAACTAAAAAAAATACTATTTTAAAGAAGTGGACATCCAAGCCATCATGGGTCTTCAAGTTGGATGAGATAAGTGACCAATTTGGGCCCAACTCCATCAAGACCTGAATTTGGGCTTGTTTCAATTAAAGTTGTCATCATTTTATTTAGGACTTCTTGGGCTTTCTTGGTCCTAGCTCTTGTCATAGGTCCACCAGTCCTTGTAGTGCTCCTTGATCCATGCTCCTTAGTGGGCTCACATCATCCCTCCTTCTTTAAGTGAATTCGACCTCGAATTGAAATCTTCATCACCTACATCAAAAGGAGACAAATCAGCCACATTGAAAGTTGCACTAACACCATACTCACTGGAAGGTCTATCTTGTAGGCATTATCATTAATCTTGGCCAACACTTGGAATGGCCCATCTCTTCTTGGTTGAAGCTTGGATTTCCTTTGTGAAGGAAATCTCTCTTTCTCATGTGCACCCAGACCCAATCTCCAGGTTCAAACACCACCTTCCTCCTCCCTTTGTTGGCTTGCCTAACATAGCTTTCGATCTTCTTCTCAATTTGGGTCTTGACTTGTTCGTGTAACTTCCTCACAAATTCAGCTTTAGCCCTGCCATCTTTATGCTTTAAAATTGAAGAGTTAGGCAATGGCAATAAATCAAGAGGAGTGAGAGGATTAAATCCATAAACAACCTCAAAAGGAGAATATTGAGTAGTACTATGGACAGCCCTATTATAAGCAAATTCCACATGAGGCAAACACTCCTCCCAAGACTTAATGTTCTTCTTTATTACAGCCCTAAGAAGGGAAGAAAGTGTCCTATTAACTACCTCGGTTTGCCCATCCGTTTGGGGATGGCGGTAGTGGAAGAAAAGCGACTTTGTACCCACTTACCCCACAAAGTCCTCCAAAAGTGACTTAAGAACTTTGTGTCACGATCTGAAACAATACTTCTTGGAAGGCCATGAAGCCTTACCACTTCTTTGAAGAACAATTCAAAGAACATGACAAGCATCATCAACTTTTTACATGGTATAAAATGTGCCATTTTAGAAAACCTATCCACCACCACAAAAATTGAATCCTTACCATTCTTTGTCCGAGGTAGTCCTACAACAAAATCCATTGACAAATCAATCTAAGGAAAATCAGGAATAGGCAAAGGAGTATAAAGTCCATGAGGCATCACTTTAGATTTAGACTTTTTACAAACAATGCATTTTTCACAAAACTTTTGCACATCATGTTTCATGTGTGGCCAATGAAAATGTTCGTGCAACATGTCTAAAGTCTTTTGAACCCCAAAATGCCCCATTAGTCCCCCTTCATGCGCTTCCCTCACAAGCAACTCTCTTATAGAACTTTTGGGCACACATAATCTCTTTTCTTTAAACAAAAACCCTTGGTGCTTAAAATACCCATTTTGAGCCCAATGCAAACAATTAGCATAGATATGGGAAAAATCTTTATCATGCTCATATAATTCTTTGATGCATTCAAGCCCAAATAATTTTGTTTCAAGGGTAGAGAGTAAGGTATACCTTCTTGAAAGTGCATCTGCCACTATGTTGGCCTTACCTTTCTTATGCTTGATCACATATGGGAATTGTTCAAGAAACTCAACCCACTTGGCATGCCTCTTATTCAACTTTCCTTGTCCTTTCAAGTACTTTAAGGACTCATGATCACTATGGATAACAAAATCTTTGGGCAAAAGATAATGTTGCCATGTTTGTAAAGCCCTCACCAAGGCATACAATTCCTTATCATAGGTGGGATAATTAAGGACAACACCACTTAATTTCTCACTAAAGTAAGCAATTGGATGCCCTTCTTGCATTAAAACAGCTCCAACACCAACATTAGAAGCATCACATTCAATTTCAAAAGATTTAGCAAAATTAGGCAAAACAAGTATTGGTGCATGAGTAAGTCTTTCCTTAAGCTCATTAAATGCATGCTCTTGTTTGTCCCCCATCTAAACACAACATTTTTCTTGACAATTTCATTAAGAGGTGCAGCCAATGTACTAAAGTCTTTAACAAACCTCCTATAGAAACTATCCAAGCCATGAAAGCTCCTCACTTCACTCACATTTTTGGGGTTGGCCACTCTTGAATGGCCTTAATTTTCTCTCGTGTCAACATGAACCCCTTTTGAATTTACAACAAAACCAAGGAAGATCACATGATCCGTATAAAAAAGTACATTTTTCCAAATTAGCATACAACTTTTCTTTTCTCAACACATGCAAAATAGCCCTTAAGTGTTCATGATGTTCATCTAGGCTTTTGCTATATATCAAGATATCATCAAAATACACAACAACAAACTGGCCTAGAAAATCCCTTAAGACATGGTTCATAAGCCTCATGAAAGTGCTAGGTGCATTTGTTAAACCAAAAGGCATTACCAACCATTCATACAATCCATATTTAGTTTTAAAGGCAGTTTTCCATTCATCCCCTTCCCTTATCCTAATTTGATGGTACCCACTTTTTCAAATCAATTTTAGAAAACAAACAAGCACCATATAATTCATCAAGCAAATCATCAAGTCTAGGGATAGGATGTCACGTACTTGATTGTGATGTTGTTCATGACCCTACAATCTGTGCACATCCTCCAACTTCCATCCTTTTTAGGCACTAAGATAACCGGGACAACACATGGACTTAAGCTTTCTTGCACCCATCCTTTTTGCATCAACTCCTCCACTTGCTTTTGTATTTCTTTGGTCTCTTGAGGATTACTCCTATAGGCTGGCCTATTGGGTAATGATGCACCCTAATGAGGTCAATGTGGTGTTCTATCCCCCTTAAAGGAGGTAGGCCGTGAGGCACTTCTTTTGGAAACACATCACCAAATTCTGCAAAAGAGTTTTAACACCACTAGGCAAAGAGAGTTCATTAGGAGCATTAGCATTCAAACAGAATTCTTTACAATAAAGCATATATAGGGGCTGCCTTGAAATCAAAGCCCTCTTCACCTCACTTTTTGTTGCCAAATAACTCTCTTTTCTCTCACTATTTTTATTCTTTTTCTCTTTGTCATCACTCTTCTTTTCACTTCCCTCTTTCTTTTTGCTCTTGCTCTTTCTTTTCTCTCATCTTTAGTTGGTCCTCACTAACTTCTTTTGGGGACAAGGGTGAAAGAGTGACCTTTCGGTCATGATGCACAAAAGTGAATTTGTTAAGGAATCCATCATGGTTGGCCTTTCCTATCAAATTGCCAAGGCCTCCCAAGTAACATATGACTTGCCTCCATGGGTACCACATCACATAGAACATTATCATGATACTTTCCAATGGAGAAACAAACTTCAACTTGCTTGTTCACGGTCAACTCACCAACTTCACTAAGCCATTGAAGTCTATATGGTCGTGGGTGTGGCTTAGTCACAAGATTCAATTTGGAAACCATTCTAGTACTAGCAACATTAGTACAACTCCCACCATCAATAATTAAAGAACATACCTTCCCTTAGATTATGCATCTAGTATGGAAGATATTTTCTCTTTGGCTCTCATCATGCTCCTTAGCTTGGCTTCCCAAAAGTCTCCTCACCATGAGCAAATCTCCTCCTTCTGGAACTACTTCTCCCCCACTTTCTTCTTCACTAGAAGCCTCAGATTGTGTGACCACTTCTCCATTTCTTGATACCATTGTCCTTTTAGTTGGACATTGAGATGCAATATGTCCATGGCCCAAGCACTTGAAACACTTCACATCACGGTTTCTAGGAGATGCTTCTATAGGCTTCTTTCCATGAGATGTAGGCACAACCTCCTTTGAAGATGAAGTACCCTCCTTCTTTGATTTGTCCTTCCAACTTGAAGATGAAAACTTAGAAGAAGAAGAAAATTTGGACTTCTTCCTCTTGAGTTGTTGCTCCACCTTTATGGCTTGTTGGACCAAATCTTCAAGCTCCACATAGTTTTGAAGCTCCACTATGTCTTGAATGTCTTGATTCAACCCATGTAAGAACCGAGCCATAGTTGCCTCCCTATCTTCATTAATGTTGGACCTAAGCAAGGCCAACTCCATCTCCTTGTGGTACTCATCAACACTTTTGGATCCTTGGGTCAATCTTTGCAATTTGTTGTGAAGATCCCTATGGTAGTGATTTGGAACAAATCTTTTTCTCATGACTTGTTTCATTTCTGCCCAAGTCTCAATAGGCTCCTCCTCATACCTTCTTCTCTCCTTTGCAATTGATCCCACCAAACAAGTGCATAGTCTTTGAATTCAAGAGCGGCTACCTTCACTTTCTTTCTTTCATTGAAATTGTTGCAATCAAACACTTGCTCGATCTTCATTTCCCACTCCAAGTAGGCTTCGGGATCACTCTTCCCATGAAAGGTAGGAACTTTGATTTTGACCCCTTCAATTCTATCCTCTCTATCACGCCTCCTTCCTCTACGTGGTCCATGTCTAGGTCTGTCCTCACTCTCATAACCACTTCCTTGATTTGATTCTTCTCGATTTCGGAGGTTGGCAAGTTGTTCATTGAAGTTTGCATTCATTTGCTCCATTTGCCTTTGAAGGATTTGCATTTGAGTATTCATCGTAGCATGAAGAACCGCGGACCTTGGAGAAAGAGGTGGACTATCACCTTGGGCTGCCATCACTTGAAACACACAATATCAAAATAACAAGATAGTATAAATCCTCACCACACTCCTCACGTGTGCACACAATGTGTATTTCACTCAAATAGGCTTTTTCCACACAAGATGTAATTTTCACTCTTGCCTCTTTCCACTCAAATTCTCTTTGCAAGTTCTTAAATGAACCCTCTCATGTTTCAATTACCAAAAGCTCTTACAAAAGTAGCGGTCCTCACAAGAGTAAGCACTTTAGAAGTTGAAGAAAAGATGAAACTCTAGACAAAACTCAAAGGAATTTAAAAGACAAGCAAGAAAAGTGAATTAAAAAGAAAGGTAGAACTCAAAAGAAATAAGAAGAAAAAGAAATGCACAAGGTATGTAGAATAGCACCGCTTAATTGAAATTCACAAGGCATTCAAACTGAATCTTGCTTAAGTGCAAGAGCGAGTCTCTTTTTTTTTTTTTTTTTTTATTATTTTTCACGCCCTTGTTCTCTTGTTGCACTTAAAAAAAAAAAATTGATTCTTGTAATTTTTGTTCCAATTGTTATGCCCAATTGTATATTTAGGAGTTTCCTTTCAAATTAAGGTGCTATAAAACATATAACAAAGAAACGAATATAGAATTGACAAGATCAAAGTTGTAAATATTAAAATGCGTAAAAAATAAAGAACGAAAAATTAAAAGCAGAAAATAGAAGGACTAGAATTTAAATGGCAAAAAGTAAAGAACGGAAAAGTAAAGAATGTTGCCAATTCTTAGAAATGGCAGGGATCAATGATGATCAAGATTGTGTATAATTATGACATCCAAGCAATAATGCTTGATGTTTGGAAAGCAATAAGAACAAGAACAAAAGAACATGTAAGAACTCTATCAACTCTAGAATCTGGGCTCTAGATACCACATGATATGATCCAAGTTGGATGCATATTATTTTTACGGATCGTCCTTGAGTTGATTTAGTGTTTCAAAGAATGAAACGATGAACAGTACCCGATGAACAGTAGTTGATGAATAGTGACATGAATAGTGATGTGAATAGTGACATGAATAGTAAAAAAATAGAAAAGATGGGAAAAGGAAAAGGAATGAGAGGAAGAAGACGCCACACTCTTAGAGAGTGATAAGTCAAGTGAAGATTCGCCACAAAGGTAAGGAAGCCTTTGATAAGAACCAAGATGGCTCAACCAAGAACCAAAGAGAATGAAATTCTCACAAATGGATTCAATCCAAATTCACATCCAAAAGTCCTTTCATTCATGTTTTAGGCACATACTTATAGGAAAATGGGGTGCATAGAATATGCATGCAAAGTGGTCATCATAATGTGACATATTCCCCATAAAAAGCAATAACTAATCCATTAAGTGGCTAATTAAAGCATTAACTAAAAAAATAGGAGTTACTTAGGTATGTAAACCAAAGGTTGCCCTCCCAAAAAACGTGCACTATTCATCCTTCATGGTTTATTACACTTTATTTAATAGAAATAAACTAAAAAAATACTATTTTAAAGAAGTGGACATCCAAGCCATCATGGGTCTTCAAGTTGGATGAGATAAGTGACCAATTTGGGCCCAACTCCATCAAGACCTGAATTTGGGCTTGTTTCAATTAAAGTTGTCATCATTTTATTTAGGACTTCTTGGGCTTTCTTGGTCCTAGCTCTTGTCATAGGTCCACCAAGTCCTTGTAGTGCTCCTTGATCCATGCTCCTTAGTGGGCTCACATCAGTATGACAAAGACCTTGAAATAGCCATGATCTGAGCCAATGTAGAGGAGGAAATGGAGGTTACCATGGCTAGATTCCTTAATGGACTGAATGGAGATATAAGAGATGTTGTTGAGCTTCAAAATTATGTAGAAATTGAGGACTTAGTTCACCATGCCATGAAAGTGGAACAATAACTAAATAGAAAAAGTGTGAGAAAGAATGTATCAAACTATGATAACTCTAGATGGAAGGATAGGTTCAAGAAAGAGGGTACCTCATCTTCTAGGATCCCTGCACCATAGCTCCCAAACCCAACCTTCCTCCTCAAGTTGGCAAAGAAATGGCAAACAAGTCTTGGTCTTTCTTCTCACATAAAGTGTTTCAAATGTTTGTCACACATAGCATCTGAATGCCCAACCAAGAAGGTTATGGTGTTAAAAAGATAATGGAGAAATTACTAGTGAGGAGAGTTCCCAAACTGAATCCTCAAGTGAGGAAGAGAGAGAGGAAGAGGAAGAGATTCTTGAAGGAGATTTGTTCATTGTGAGGAGAATGTTAGGAGGATTAGCCAAAGAGGGTGAGGAAAGTCAAAGAGAAAATATTTTCCATACTAGATGTCTTATCCAAGGCAAACTGTGTTCCTTAATCATTGATGGAGGGAGTTATACCAATGTAGCAAGTACTAAGTTGGTGACAAAAATGAATTTAGAAACTAAACCCCATCCTAGACGATACAAGTTATAATGGTTGAGTGGGGAGGGAGAATTGAAGGTGGATAAGTAAGTGGAGATTGAGTTTTCTATTGGAAAATATAACGATAAAATTTTGTGTGATGTGGTTCCAATGGAAGCTAGTCATTTGCTTCTCGGGAGATCATGGCAGTTTGATAGAGGTGCAAATAGCTCAATGGATCACTAGAAAAAGATGAGTAAATCATGAGATTTACAGCTCACCATGATGGTCAAACAAATAAATACACTTTTCACCATCAACATGAAGGTTACATTGGTTCCATTGTCTCCAAAAAGGTATGTGATAATCAAAATATCATGAGAGAAAAAAGAAAGCGAGAGAGAAAGACAGAAAGAAAATGAAAATGAGAGCAAAAAGAAATCAAAAAGAATGCTTTGTTTGTTCAAGAATGGAGATATGAGGAGAGTTTAATGGCATAGGAAGTCTATGTATAAGGTCTAAAGTGAAAAGATTACTACACTTGATTCTCGACCTTGAACTTCCTAGTGGAGTTAAATCTATTTTAATTTCAAGATGTTTTTCCAAAAGATATACCACCAGGACTTCCACCATCGAGAGGTATTGAACACCAAATTGATTTGGTGCCAAGGGCTGTGTTACCTAATAGGCTAGCACAAAACTATTGTTTTCTACTGCTTGCCATCCCCAAACTGATAGGCAAACAGAGGTTGTAAATAGGACTTTATCTACTCTCCTTAGAGCTAATCTAAAGAAAAATCTTAAGTCTTGGGAAGAATGTTTGTCACATGTTTAGTTTGCTTATAATAGGGCTATACATAGTACTACTCAATTTTCACCTTTTGAAATTGTATATGGTTTTAATCATTTGACTCCTTTGGATTTATTGCCTTTACCTAACATTTCTCAATTGTAAGATAAGTCTGGGCAGGTTAAAGCTGATTACGTCAAGAAATTGCATGAGAAGGTTAAGGCTCAAATTGAGAATAAAATGGAAGGGTATGCCAAGCAAGCAAACAAAGGAAGGAAGAAGGTAACATTTGAACTAGGTGATTGGGTATGGGTACACTTCATCCTCCGGAAAGATTTCCATCTCAAAGGAAGTCTAAGCTTATGCCAAAAGGAGATGGACCTTTTCAAGTATTGGCTAAGATCAATGACAATGCATATAAGATTGTCTTGCCAGGTGAGGGTGATGTGAGCCCTCTAAGGAGCATGGATCAAGGAGCACTACAAGGACTTGGTTGACCTATGACAAGAGCTAGGTCCAAGAAAGTCCAAGAAGTCCTAAATCAAATGGTGACAACTTTAGTTGAAGCAAGCCGAAATTCAAGTCTTGATGGAGTCGAGCCCAAATTGGTCACTTATCTCATCCAACTTGAAGACCAATGATGGCTTGGTACTTCATCTTTCTTTTCTTCTCTAAAGTAGCATTTTCTAGTTTATTTCTATTAAATAAAGTGTAATAAAATATGTGTGTATGGATGGTGCACGTTTTTGGGAGGGCAACCTTTGGTTTGCATGCGTAGGTAACTCTTATTTTCTTGTTAATGCTTTAATTAGCCATTTAATGGATTAGTTATTACTTTTTATGGGGAATTTGTCACATTATGATGACCATTTTGTATGCATATTCTATGCACCCCATTTTCCTATAAGTATGTCCCTATAACATGAATGAAAGGACTCTTGGATGTGAATTTGGATTGAATCCATTTGTGAGAATTTCATTCTCTTTAGTTCTTAGTTGACCCATCTTTGTTCTTATCAAAGGTTTCCTTACCTTTGTGGCAAATCTTCGCTTGACTTATCACTCTCTAAGAGTGTGGCGTCTTCTTCCTACCATTTCTTTTCTTTTTCATCTTTTGTTACTGTTCACGGCATTGTTCATGACACTATTCATGTTACTATTCATATTACTATTCATCCTTCATTATTTTATTCTTGAAAACACAAAATCAACTCAAGGACGATCCATAAAATATAATATGCATCCAACTTGGATCATATCCGATGTTGTTGACGGCCCTATAGTCAGAACACATCCTCCAACTTCCATCTTTCTTTGGCACTAATATAACTGGTACAAAGAAAGCATTCCAAAATCCTCAACCCATCCTTTGCTCATCAATTCAAATTTTGCCTTTGAATTTCTGGGCCTAATTAAAGCAACACAGCTTGCTTAAATGAAAACGCACCAAATCAATTTGGTGTTCAATACGTCTCAATGGTGGAAGTCCTGGTGGTATATCTTCTGGAAAAACATCTTGAAATTCTTGCAAAATAGATTTAACTCCACTAGGAAGTTCAAGGTCAAATTCAAGCGCAATAATCTCCTTATTATAGAGTATATACATAGACTTCCTTGCCATTAAAGCTCTCCTCACCTCTCCACTCTTCACAAATAAAGCATTCTTTCTCTCCTCATCTAGGTTGTGGCATGAGAAAATTTGTTCTACCTTCAGCTTCCACTCAATATAGGCTTCGGGATCACTTTTTCCTTTAAATGGTGGTATGGTAACTTTCACAACCTCCTCTCGGTTTCTCCTTTGTTCTCCCTCATGTTCTCTCCTTTCATGCCTCTCATGTCTCCTCCTATCTCTTTCTCCCTATTCTGGTTTTGGTTTTCTAAAGTTTCAAGCCTCTCATAAATTCCCTCCGTATGCTCCCTCAACACCTCATTCATCCTTTGAGTTAAGTCATCTAACAACAACCTATGCTCCCACCCAAGTAGGGGATGGAGGTCCCTCTCTTTCAGCCATAGATAAATTTGAGGTAAAGAAGTCCTCTCTAAAACTATTTCACTCAAAGTGTTTCACACCAAATTTGGCTTTTAAGCTAATGTATCTCTCTTGCAAGATTCCACTCTTTCTCTTGCTTAAAGTTCTTACTAATCAACCAATCTATTTCAAGAACCACTTTTCTAAGGCGATCAAAATTTGTAGAAATAACACAAGTAGCAAAGCACAATTTTACTACTAATACTCAAGAAAGACAAAAACATGAATGATTATCAAGGAATAGGATAAACAAGACAATTTTGATTTTGTTTTTGGACAACAAAGTAACAAAACAACAAAGGATTACGATGTATGGATAGGGAAATCTTGGAAAGCGCATCAGCTACTATGTTTACCTTCCCTTGCTTGTGTTTGATCACATAGGGAAATTGTTCAAGGTATTCCACCCACTTGGCATGCCTCTTATTAAGCTTACCTTACCCTTTTAAATATTTTAGTGACTCATGATCACTATGAATTACAAACTCTTTTGGCAAAAGGTAGTACTGCCAAGTATGCAAAGCCCTTATGAGTGTATACAATCCTTTATCATAGGTGGAGTAATTTAAAATAGCTACATGCAATTTCTCACTAGTGACCCTCTTGTAATAAAATAGCCCCAATCCGAACATTTGATGCATCACACTCAAGTTCATAAAACTTAGAAAATTAGGCAATGCAAGTATGGGTGCATAGTAAGCCTATCTTTTAGTGTGTTAAAACTTGTCTCTTGATCCTCCCCCCACCTAAAATCACATTTTTCTTAACAACTTCGTTTAAAGTGGTGGCTATGGTGCTGAAATCTTTTACAAACCTTCTATAGAAGCTAGCTAACCCATGAAAGCTTCTTACCTCACTCATAGACTTAGGGGTTGGCCACTCCCTAATGGCTTTTATCTTTTCTTCATCTACTTGCACTCCCTTAACACTCACAACAAAGCCTAGGAACACTACATGGTTGGTGCAAAAAACACACTTCTCTAAATTAGCATACAACTTTTCTTTTTTAAGAACACTCATTATAGCCCTAATGATGAGGACTTCATGGGAGAAGCCCAAGCCCAGACCCAAGTCCAGAAAGAAGTCCAAAATCCAATACAAGGTCTAGGAGGGCCCATGACAAGAGCAAGAGTTAAAAGGGCCCAAGAAGAACTTAAAAAGATTGTGAACAACTTATTAGAGGCCCAACATCAGATTGAAGCCCAACATGTGGAGCCTAGGATTTACACATGCATAGCCCACTTGGAATGAAAGGAGAAGAGCCTCTATTTGGTGTATGGTTGTATTAAAAAAAATGTATTTTGTCCACAGCAGGATTAGAACCCAAGCACTTGAAGCTGAATATGTCTCCTTAACCACTTTGGAACATATCAGTGATGCTTATGCTAGGGGTTTTGTTTTTATTTTTGTTAAGTCCTAAATGGGCAAACCTCTAAACTGAATTGTACTAAAACATTTGGAGATCGTTAGAGAAAAGATAGACACACATTTTGGAATATACAAAACTGAGAGTTTTGCTCTGCTAGGGTTCTTCCTTGCATCATTTGATCTTATCAAGAATTAACCAATTCTTGTGGCGATCTTCCTTGGCTTATCAAACTAGGTTTGTGGCGCCATTCTTATCTTTTCTTTTCATCAATTTCGTTTCTAGTTCTTCCTTTCAATTTCGTATTTTTTTTCTCAATTTTCGTCACAAATTTCTCGCGTTCATATCTCAAGCTTTACGTACTATTTTTCGGTGTTTCTTGAGTCTAATTCGTGATTCAAAAAGAGATCTTTCATCTCGTTTTGGAATCATGCAATTCCGATGTCTATAGCGTGAGATATGGAATTTTCCTAAAACGGACAAAAATTTGTTCTTTCCCTTCTTATTCTTTCTTTCAATCTCATCTTCCAAATTCTGATTGTTCTAGTCCTAATAGGTCCGAAATCAAGAGGCTTAAGGAAAACCTCATCATTTGGTATCAAAGCTAGTCATTAGGGCTAGTGTTTGGGTGTGAATTAGAGCCAAAAGAGGGCTGTTTGGGCTTATCGTTCATATATCGTGTTTTACATATCCAAATTCGATGATTTTTGGGTCAAAATTGTGTCCCAGAACGTGAACTTTCACCTCGCTGTGGAAACACCCAAATCCGAGTTCTGTAGCACGAGATACAGTGGCTATTTGGAGGTGCCGAATTGGGGTTTGGAGGATCAATTTGGTGGCTGCAAAACCTGCCTATTTGGTAAAGTCAACATCTAATTTCTGATTGAGAGAATTGCTAAATTTCTGGAAAAAAAAATTAGAGTGGAATTACTCTTAATTGTTTGGTAATTTTTCCTTATTTGGTTGTAGACCTTGTGATTTAGAAGTCTGCAGTATATTCACTTTCCAAAAAAAAAAATTGTAGTATTTGGACCATAGAGGACTTAAATTCGTGATTCTAAGTTTCTTCCTAGTTTCATTTTTTTTATATGTCTTTGTACTTCTAAATTGTGTTAGTATCCATACATCATAATCCTTTGTTGTTTTGTTACATTGCTGTCCAAAAAAAAAAAGTGTCTTGGTTATCCTATTTCTTGATAATCATTCATGTTTCTGTCTTTCTTGAGTGTTAGTAGTAAAATTGTGCTTTGCTACTTGTGTTATTTCTACAAATTCTGATCGCCTTGAAAAAGTGGTTCTTGAAATAGATTGTTTGATTCTAGTAAGAACTTTAAGCAAGAGAAAGAGTGGAAAAAGGCAAGAGAGATACATTAGCTTAAAAGCCAAATTTGTGTGAAACACTTTGAGTGAAATAGTTTTGGAGAGGACTTCTTTACCTCAAATCTATCTATGGCTGCAAGAGAGGGACCCCCATCCCCTACTAGGGAGCATAGGTTGTTGTTAGATGCCTTAACTCAAAGAATGAATGAGGTTTTGAGGGAGCATACGAAGGGAATTTATGAGAGGCTTGAAACTTTAGAAAACGAAAACAGATTGGGGAGAATGACCAACATAGAGATAGGAGGAGACATGAGAGGCATGAAAGGAGAGAACATGAGGGAGAACAAAGGAGAAACCGAGAGGAGGTTGTGAAAGTTACCATACCGCCATTTAAAGGAAAAAGTGATCCTAAAGCCTATATTGAGTGGGAGATGAAGGTAGAACAAATTTTCTCATGCCACAACCTAAATGAGGAGAGGAAGGTCAAGCTAGCTACCTTAGAATTCACTGACTATGCCTTAGTTTGGTGGGATCAATTCCAAAAGGAGAGGAGGAGGTATGGAGAGCCTATGTTAGGGAGTTGGGAGGAGTTAAAAAGAGTGTTGAGAAGGAGGTATGTTCCATCCCACTACCATAGAGAGCTTCTCAATAAACTCCAAAGAATGACCCAAGGGAGTAAGAGTGTAGATGAGTTCTACAAAGACCTTGAAATAGCCATGATCCGAGCCAATGTAGAGGAGGAAAGGGAGGTTACCATGGCTAGATTCCTTGATGGGCTGAATGGAGATATAAGAGATGTTGTTGAGCTTCAAAATTATATAGAAATGGAGGACTTAGTTCACCATGCCATGAAAGTGGAACAACAACTAAAAAGAAAAAGTGTGAGAAAGAGTGTATCAAACTATGATAACTCTAGATGGAAGGATAGGTTCAAGAAGGAGGGTACCTCATCTTCTAGGATCTCCACGATAGCCCCAAACCCAACCCAAAACAAGGGCAAAGAAATGGCAAACAAGTCTCGGTCTAGAGACATAAAGTGTTTCAAATGTTTGGGTAGGGGGCACATTGCATCTGAATGCCCAACCAAGAAGGTTATGGTGTTAAAAGATAATGGAGAAATCACTAGTGAGAGTTCCCAAACTGAATCCTCAAGTGAGGAAGAGAGAGAGAAGAGGAGGAGATTCTGAAGGAGATTTGTTCATTGTGAGGAGAATGTTAGGAGGAATAGCCAAAGAGGGTGAGGAAAGTCAAAGAGAAAATATTTTCCATACTAGATGTCTTATCCAAGGCAAACTGTGTTCCTTAATCATTGATGGAGGGAGTTGTACCAATGTAGCAAGTACTAGGTTGGTGACAAAAATGAATTTGGAAACTAAACCCCATCCTAGACCATACAAGTTACAATGGTTGAGTGAGGAGGAGAATTGAGGGTGGATAAGCAAGTGGAGATTGAGTTTTCTATTGGAAAATATAGAGATAAAATTTTGTGTGATGTGGTTCCAATGGAAGCTAGTCATTTGCTTCTTGGGAGACCATGGCGGTTTGATAGAAAAGCTCACCATGATGGTCACACAAATAAATACACTTTTCACCATGAAAACCGCAAGGTTACATTAGTTCCATTGTCTCCAAAAGAGGTATGTGATGATCAAAATATCATGAGAGAAAAAAGAAAGCAAGAGAGAAAAGAAAGGAAAGAAAATGAAAATGAGAGCAAAAAGAAAGAGAGAAAAGAATGCTTTGTTTGTGAAGAGTGGAGAGGTGAGGAGAGCTTTAATGGCAAGGAAGTCTATGTATATACTCTATAATAAGGAGATTACTGCACTTGATTATGACCTTGAACTTCCTAGTGGAGTTAAATCTATTTTGCAGGAATTTCAAGATGTTTTTCCAAAAGATATACCACCAGGACTTCCACCATTGAGAGGTATTGAACACCAAATTGATTTGGTGCCGTGGTGCCAAGTGTGTTGCCTAATAGGCCGACTTACGGAGTAATCCTCAAGAGACCCGGAAATTCAAAGACAAGTTGCTTTGAATTGATGAGCAAAGGATGGGTTGAGGAGAGCTTGAGCCCTTGTGTACCGATTATATTGGTGCCAAAGAAAGATGGAAGTTGGAGGATGTGTTACATTGCGGGGCCGTCAACAACATCACCATCAAGTACTGAGCATCCCATTCCCAGGTTAGATGATTTGTTGGATGAGTTGTATGGCTCTTGTTATTTCTCTAAGATTGATTTGAAAAGTAGATATAATCAGATTAGAATTAGAGAAGGTGATGAGTGGAAAACAACTTTTAAAACCAAGTATGGTTTGTATGAGTGGAAAGTAATGCCATTTGGATTGACAAATGCCCCTAGTACTTTCATGAGATTGATGAACCATGTTTTGAGAGAGTTTCTAGGGAAATTTGTGGTTGTTTATTTTGATGATATTCTTGTATATAGTAAAAATTTGGATGAGCATTTGCATCATTTGCAATCTGTTTTATATGTGCTTAGAAAAGAAAGATTGTATGCTAATTTGGAAAAGTGCACGTTTTGTAAGGACCATGTTGTGTTCTTAGGATTTGTGGTTAATTCTAGTGGAGTGCATGTAGATAAAGAGAAAATAAAAGCAATCCAAGAATGGCCAACTCCTAAGAGTGTGAGTGAGGTAAGAAGTTTCCATGGGCTTGCTAGTTTCTATAGGAGGTTTGTTAAGGATTTTAGTACCATTGCTTTGCACCTCTAAATGAACTAGTCAAGAAGCATGTGGGATTTAAATGGGGAGAGAAACAAGAGAAAGCATTTGCTGTCCTAAAGGAGAAATTAACACATGCACCCATACTTGCTTTGCCTAACTTTGCTAAATCCTTTGAGCTTGAATGTGATGCATCTGGGGTAGGCATAGGTGCTGTTTTAATGCAAGAGGGACATCCCATTGCTTATTTTAGTGAGAAAATGAATGGGGCTGCCCTTAACTACCCTACATATGATAAGGAATTGTATGCTTTAGTTAGGGCTTTGCAAACTTGGCAACACTATCTTCTGCCTAAGGAGTTTATTATTCATAGTGATCATGAGTCTCTAAAGTATTTGAAAGGACAGGGAAAGTTGAACAAGAGACATGCCAGGTGGGTGGAGTTTCTTGAACAATTCCCCTATGTGATCAAGCACAAGAAAGGTAAGTCCAATGTGGTTGCTGATGCTTTGTCACGCAGGTATGCTTTAATGACTACTCTTGAAACTAAATTTCTTGGTTTTGAATATATTAAGGAACTGTATGAACATGATGCTGATTTTTCTCATATTTATCAAACATGTTCTCATACTATATCTGATGGGTATTTCAAGCATGATGGTTACTTAATAAAGGACAAGAGACTTTGTGTGCCTAAAGGTTCAATTAGGGAATTGCTTGTTCAAGAGGCACATGAAGGGGGCTTAATGGGACACTTTGGGGTGCAAAAGACATATGACATCTTGCATGAGCATTTTTACTGGCCACACATGAAGCATGATGTGCATAAGTTGTGTGATAAGTGTCTTGTTTGTAAAAAGGCTAAGTCTAGGGTCATGCCGCATGGATTATATACTCCCTTGCACTGTTCTGAACACCCTTGGATTGATATTTCTATGGATTTTGTTTTAGGTTTGCCTCGGTCTAAGGGAGGGAAGGATTCTATTTTTGTGGTGGTTGACAGGTTCTCAAAGATGGCTCACTTCATACCATGCAAGAAGGTGGATGATGCATGTCATGTAGCTGATTTATTCTTCAAAGACGTGGTAAGGCTGCATGGTTTGCCTAAGAGTATTGTAAGTGATCGGGACTCTAAATTCCTTAGTCATTTTTGGAGGACCTTGTGGGGAAAGATAGGCACAAAATTATTGTTTTCTACTACTTGCCATCCCCAAACTGATGGGCAAACAGAGGTTGTAAATAGGACCTTATCTACTCTCCTTAGAGTTGTTCTAAAGAAAAATCTTAAGTCTTGGGAGGAATGTTTGCCACATGTTGAGTTTGCTTATAATAGGGCTATACATAGTACTACTCAGTTTTCACCTTTTGAAATTGTATATGGTTTTAATCCTTTGACTCCTTTGGATTTATTGCCTTTACCTAACATTTCTCAATTGCAAGATAAGTCTCAAGGTTAAAAGTGATTATGTCAAGAAATTGCATGAGAAGGTTAAGGCCCAAATTGAGAAGAAAATGGAATGGTAAGCCAGCATGCAAACAAAGGAAGGAAGAAGGTAACATTTGAACCAGGTGATTGGGTATGGGTACACTTCAGGAAGGAAAGATTTCCATCTCAAAGGAAGTCTAAGCTTATGCCAAGAGGAGATGGACCTTTTCAAGTATTGGCTAAGATCAATGACAATGCATATAAGATTGACTTGCCAAGTGAGTATGGTGTGAGTGCTACCTTTAATGTGGTTGATTTGTCCTTTTATGATGCAAGTGATGAATTAATAGATTTGAGGACAAATGCTTCTCAAGAAGGAGGGAATGATGAGGACTTCATGGGAGAAGCCCAAGCCCGGACCCAAGTCCGAGAAAGAAGTCCAAAATCCAATACAAGGTCTAGGAGGGCCCATGACAAGAGCAAGAGCTTAAAAGGGCCCAAGAAGAACTTAAAAAGATTGTGAACAACTTATTAGAGGCCCAACATCGATTGAAGCCCAACATGTGGAGCCTAGGATTTACACATGCATAGCCCACTTGGAATGAAAGGAGAAGAGCCTCTATTTGGTGTATGGTTGTATTAAAAAAAATGTATTTTGTCCACAGCAAGATTAGAACCCAAGCACTTGAAGCTGAATATGTCTCCTTAACCACTTTGAACATATCAGTGATGCTTATGCTTAGGGGTTTTGTTTTTATTTTTGTTAAGTCCTAAATGGGCAAACCTCTAAACTGAATTGTACTAAAACATTTGGAGATCGTTAGAGAAAAGATAGACACACATTTTGGAATATACAAAACTGAGAGTTTTGCTCTGCTAGGGTTCTTCCTTGCATCATTTGATCTTATCAAGAATTAACCAATTCTTGTGGCGATCTTCCTTGGCTTATCAAACTAGGTTTGTGGCGCCATTCTTATCTTTTCTTTTCATCAATTTCGTTTCTAGTTCTTCCTTTCAATTTCGTATTTTTTTCTCAATTTTCGTCACAAATTTCTCGCATTCATATCTAAAGCTTTACATACTGTTTTTCGGTGTTTCTTGAGTCTAATTCGTGATTCAAAAAGAGATCTTTCATCTCGTTTTGGAATCACGCAATTCCGATGTCTATAGCGTGAGATATGGAATTTTCCTAAAACGGACAAAAAATTGTTCTTTCCCTTCTTATTCTTTCTTTCAATCTCATCTTCCAAATTCTGATTGTTCTAGTCCTAATAGGTCCGAAATCAAGAGGCTTAAGGAAAACCTCATCACCTAAGGTGTTCTAGGTGCACTTCTAAGGTTATGCTATAGATCAGGATGTCATTAATGTATACTACTAAAACTTGCCTAGAAACTCTCTCAACATGATATGATCCAAGTTGGATGCAAATTATTTTTATGGATCGTCCTTGAGTTGATTTCGTGTTTTAAAAAATTAAACAACAAAAGACGAATAGTACGTGAACAGTACTGTGAACAGTATCATGAATAGTGCGTGAACAGTAAAAAATAGAAAAGATGGAAAAATAAAAGGAATGAAAGGAAGAAGACGCCACACTCTTGGAGAGTGATAAGTCAAGCGAAGATTCACCACAAAGGTAAAGAAATCTTTGATAAGAACCAAGATGGCTCTACCAAGAATCCAAGAGAATTAAGCTCACAAAACTCACAAAGGGGTGCAATATTATTCTCTAAGTCAAAAAGTGTCAAATACAGTAAACACAAGCCTATTTATAGGCATTAGGTATGCAGCTAGGTCTAGCTAAAGGAGGCAGCAAGCTAGCACATTTTAAAACCTAATCCTAGTACAAATGCGATATGATCCAAGTTGGATGCATATTATTTTTACGGATCGTTCTTGAGTTAATTTTGTATTTTAAAGAATTAAACAATAAAAGGATGAATAGTAATGTGAATAGTGCATGAACAGTACGACGAACAGTGCGGTGAACAGTATCATGACCAGTGCGTGAACACTACCGTGAATAGTAAAAAATAGAAAAGATGGAAAAGGAAAAGGAATGGAAGGAAGAAGACGCCACACTCTTGGAGAGTGATAAGTCAAGCGAAGATTCGCCACAAAGGTAAGGAAACCTTTGATAAAAACCAAGATGGCTCTACCACGAACCCAAGAGAACTAAGCTCTCAAAACCCACAAAGGAGTGCAATATTATTCTCTAAGTCAAAAAGTCCAAATACAATAAACACAAGCCTATTTATAGGCATTAGGTATGCAGCTAGGTCTAGCTAAAGGAGGCAGCAAGCTAGCACATTTTAAAACCTAATCCTAGTATAAATGTGGTCTAGGCCCAATTGGAAACCCTAGCTCTATTATGCGCAACTTAAGCCCAAACAATAGGCCCTTATTATAAAATTAACCCAAAAACAAAATAAGAACCAAAACTGAGAAAATTAAAAGGTTCAAATACATAATTAAATAAAATTGACTAAGAAGAAATCATGTCCCCACATTTGGGCCCTTCATCAACTTGGATCATTTGGACCATCTTGAGTGCTTCTTCTTCTAGAATGGGCTTCAGTGAAAGAAAATGGTTGACTGCTTTGTCCAAATCCTCCTTAGCTTTCTTAGCTCTTGACCTTGTCATTAGGCCTCCAAGTTCTCGTAGTGCTTCTTTGGGCATTGGGCCCATTGCGGTTCCACTTGAACTTCCTTGGTCTCCATCAAAATGTGGCCTAGGACCAATTGGAAACCCTAACTCTACTATGCGCAACTTAAGCCCAATCAATAGGCCTTTATTACAAAATTATCCCAAAAAGAAAATAAGAACCAAAACTAAGAAAATTAAAAGGTTCAAATACATAATTAAATAAAATTGACTAAGAAGAAATCATGCCCCCACATTTGGGCCCTTCATCAACTTGGATCATTTAGACCATCTTGAGTGCTTCTTCTTCTAGAATGGGCTTGAGTGAGAGAAAGTGGTTGACTTCTTTGTCCAAATCCTCCTTAGCCTTCTTAGCTATTGACCTTGTCATTGGGCCTCCAAGTCCTCGCAGTGCTTCTTTGGGCATTGGGCCCATTGGGGTTCCACTTGAGCTTCCTTAGTCTCCATCATGCCCTCCCCCTTCAAAAGAATTCCTCCTCGAATTTAGTCCTTCATCACCTACATCAAAAGGACTTAAGTCTGCCACTTTAAATGTTGCACTAACCCCATATTTACCTAGTAGGTCAACTTTGTAGGCATTGTCATTGATTCTTTCTAAGATTTCGAAGGGTCCATATCCTCTAGGTAAGAGCTTAGATTTCCTTTGCAAAGGAAACCTTTCTTTTTCGCATGTGCACCTACACCCAATCTCCTGGTTCAAAAACAAATTGCCTCCTTCCCTTATTTGCTTGCTTAGCATATTGCTCCATCTTCCTTTCAATTTGAGTCTTGACTTCTTCATGGAGCTTCCTCACATATTCAGCTTTTGCCTGTCCATCCCTATGAATTAAAATAGAAACATTAGGTAGAGGCAGTAAATCAAGGGGATGAGGGGATTAAAACCATATACAATCTCAAAAGGAGAAAAAACTAGTAGTAGCATGCACAACCCTATTATAAGCAAATTCAACAAGAGGTAAGCATTCTTCCCAGGTTTTGATGTTCCTCTTGTTGATTAATCATAGCAAGGTTGATAGGGTCCTATTCACCACCTCAGTTTGCCCATCAATTTGTGGGTGGCAAGTGGTAAAGAAGAGTAGCTTAGTCCCAAGCTTTTTCCAAAGGGTCCTCCAAAAATGGCTTAGGAATTTTGAGTCCCTATCTGAGACTATGCTTTTGGGCATTCCATGAAGCCTCACAACTTCTTTAAAGAACAAGTCCGCCATATGAATGACGTCATTCACCTTATGGCAAGGGATGAAGTGGGCCATCTTGGAGAATCAGTCCACCACCATAAAAATGGAGTCTCTTCCTTTTTTTGAGTGGGGCAAACCTAGGTAGGGGGATATAGAGTCCATGAGGCATTACCTTTGATTTGGCTTTTTTACAAACAATGCACCTATCACATATTTTATGCACATCATGTTTCATGCCAGGCCAATAAAAATGCTCATGCAACATATTTAAAGTCTTTTGGATCCCAAAGTGACCCATTAATCCCTCGTCATGAGCTTCCCTAAGCAATAGCTCATGCAAAAAACTCTTAGGCACACACAAACGTTTTTCTTTGAATAAATACCCATCTTGCCTAAAGAACCCCTTATGCGCCCCTTTTTCACATGCAGCATACATCTTGGAGAAATCATCATCATGCACATACAACTCCTTTATGTGTTCAAAACCAAGCATTTTTGTTTCAAGAGTAGCTAATAAGGTATACCTCCTGGAAAGCGTATCACTTACAACGTTTACCTTCCATTGCTTGTGTTTGATCACATAAGGAAATTGTTCAAGGTATTCCACCCACTTGGCATGCCTCTTATTAAGCTTACCTTGTCCTTTCAAATATTTTAGTGACTCATGATCACTGTGAATTACAAACTCTTTTGGCAAAAGGTAGTGCTGCCAAGTGTGCAAAGCCCTTATAAGTGCATACAATTCTTTATCATAGGTGGAGTAATTAAAAATAGCTCCATGTAATTTCTCACTAAAGTATGCAATGGGGTGACCCTCTTGTAATAAAACAGCCCCAATCCCAACATTTGATGCATCACACTCAAGTTCAAAAGACTTCAAAAAATTAGGCAATTCAAGTATGGGTGCATGAGTGAGCCTATCTTTGAGTGTGTTGAAACTAGTCTCTTGATCCTCCCCCCACCTAAAACTCACATTTTTCTTAACAACTTCATTTAAAGGGGCGGCTATGGTGCTGAAATCTTTTACAAACCCTCTATAGAAGCTGGTTAACCCATGAAAGCTTCTTACCTCACTCACAAACTTAGGGGTAGGCCACGCCCCAATGGCTTTTATCTTTTCTTCATCTACTTGCACCCCCTTAACACTCACAACATGATGAGGACTTCATGGGAGAAGCCCGAGCCCAGGCCCAATTTCAGAAAGAAGTCCAAGATCTAATATAAGGTCTTGGAGGGCCCATGACAAGAGCAAGAGCTAAAAGGGCCCAAGAAGAACTTAAAAAGATGGTGAACAACTTATTAGAGGCCCAACATCAGACTGAAGCCCAACATGTGGAGCCTAGGGTTTACACATGCATAGCCCACTTGGAATGAAAGGAGAAAAGCCTCTATTTGGTGTATGGCTGTGTTCAAAAAAATATATTTTGTCCACAACAAGATTAGAACCCAGGCACTTGAAGCTGAATATGTCTCCTTAACCACTGGAACATATCAGTGATGCATTTGGAGATGCATGTTTTTATTTTTGTTAAATCCTAAATGGGCAAACCTCTAAACTGAATTGTACTAAAACATTTGGAGATCATTAGAGAGGACACACATTTTGGAATATAAAAAATTGAGAGTTTTGCTCTACTAGGGTTCTTCCTTGCATCATTTGATCTTATCAAGAATTATCCAATTCTTGTGGCGATCCTCCTTGGCTTATCAAACTAGGTTTGTGGCTCCATTTTTATCTTATTTCTTTTCATCAATTTCATATGTAGTTCTTCCTTCTAATTTCTCATTTTCCTTAATTTTCGTCTCAAATTTCTTGCACTCATATCTCAAGTTATACGTACTCTTTTTAGTGATTCTTGAGTTTAAATCGTGATTTAGAAAGAGATCTTTCACTTCGTTTTGGAATCATACAATTCTGATGTCTATAGCATGAGATATGGATACTTCCTAAAAATAGACAGAATTAATTCTTTTTTTTCTTTATTCTTCCTTCCAATTTCATCTTCCAAATTCTATTTGTTCTAGTCCTAATTATGATGTGAGCCCACTAAGGAGCATGAATCAAGGAGTACTACAAGGACATGATGGACCTATGACAAGAGCTAGGACCAAGAAAGCCCAAGAAGATGATGTGAGCCCACTAAGGAGCATGGATCAAGGAGCACTACAAGGACACGGTGGACCTATGATAATAGCTAGGACCAAGAAAGCCCAAGAAGTCCTAAATCAAATGGTGACAACTTTAATTGATGCAAGCCCAAATTCAAGTCTTGATAAAGTGGAGCCCAAATTGGTCACTTATCTCATCCAACTTGAAGACCCATGATGGCTTGGACGACCACTTCTCTAAAGTAGCATTTTTTTTAGTTTATTTCTATTAAATAAAGTGTAATAAACATGTGTGCGTGGATGGTGCACGTTTTTGGGAGGGCAACCTTTGGTTTTTCTATCAAAGGCTTCCTTACCTTTGTGGCGAATCTTCGCTTGACTTATCACTCTCTAAGAGTGTGGCGTCTTCTTCCTCCCATTCCTTTTCCTTTTTCCATCTTTTCTATTTTTTTACTGTTCACACACTATTTACATGCACTATTCACTACACGGTTCATTGGGTACTGTTCATCAAGTACTGTTCATCGTTTCATTCTTTGAAACACAAAAATCAACTCAAGGACGATCTATAAAGACAATATGAATCCAACTTGGATCATATCAAATTAGGTCCGAATTCAAGAGGCTTAAGGTTAAAGCTCATCATTTGGTATCAAAGCTAGTCATTAGGGCTAGTGTTTGGGTGTTAATTAGAGCTAAAAGAGGGCTGTTTGGGCTTATCGATTATATCTCGTGTTTTACATATATAATTTCAATGATTTTTGAGTAAAAATTGTGTCCTAGAACGTGAACTTTCACCTCGCTATGGAATCACTCAAATTAGAGTTCTGTAGCACGAGATACGGTGGTTGATTGGAGGTGCCAAATTGGGGTTTGGAGGATCAATTTTGGTTGCTACACCTTTTGATTTAGAAGTCTGCAGTATATACACATTCAAAAAAAATTGCAGTATTTGGACCATAGAGGACTTAAATTCGTGATTCTAAGCTTCTTCCTTGTTTCATTGTTTATTTGTGTGTCTTTGTGCTTCTAAATTGTGTTAGTATCCATACATCGTAATCCTTTATTATTTTGTTACTTTGCTGTCCAAAAAAAAAATCAAAAGTGTCTTGTTTATCCTATTTCTTGATAATCATTCATGTTTCTATCTTTCTTGAGTGTTAGTAGTAAAATTGTGCTTTGCTACTTGTGTTATTTCTACAAATTCTGATCGCCTTGGAAAAGTGGTTTTTGAAATAGATTGGTTGATTCAGGTAAGAACTTTAAGCAAGAGAAAGAGTGGAAAAAGGCAAGAGAGATACATTAGCTTAAAAGCTAAATTTGTGTGAAACACTTTGAGTGGAATAGTTTTGGAGAGGACTTCTTTACCTCAAATCTATCTATGGCTGAAAGAGAGGGACCTCCATCCCCTACTAGGGAGCATAGGTTGTTATTAGATGCCTTAACTCAAAGGATGAATGAGGTGTTGAGGGAGCATACGGAGGGAATTTATGAGAGGCTTGAAACTTTAGAAAACCAAAATCAGAATGGGGAGAATGACCAACATAGAGATAGGAGGAGACATAATAGGCATGAAAGGAGAGAACATGAAGGAGAACATAGGAGAAACCGAGAGGAGGTTGTGAAAGTTACCATACCACCATTTAAAGGAAAAAGTGATCCAGAAACCTATATTGAGTGGGAGACGAAGGTAGAACAAATTTTCTCATGCCACAACCTAAATGAGGAGAAGAAGGTCAAGCTAGCTACCTTGGAATTCAATGACTATGCCTTAGTTTGGTGGGATTAATTCCAAAAGGAGAGGAGGAGGTATGGAGAGCCTATGTTAGAGAGTTGGGAGGAGTTAGAAAGAGTGTTGAGAATGAGGTATGTTCCATCCCACTACCATGGGGAGCTTCTCAATAAACTCCAAAGAATGACCCAAGGGAGTAAGAGTGTAGATGAGTTCTACAAAGACCTTGAAATAGGCATGATCCGAGCTAATGTAGAGGAGGAAAGAGAGGTTACCATGGCTAGATTCCTTAATGGGCTGAATGGAGATATAAGAGATGTTGAGCTTCAAAATTATGTAGAAATGGAGGACTTAGTTCACCATGCCATGAAAGTGGAACAACAATTAAAAAGAAAAAGTGTGAGAAAGAGTGTATCAAACTATGATAACTCTAGATGGAAGGATAGGTTCAAGAAAGAGGGTACCTCATCTTCTAGGATCCCCACCATAGCCCCAAACCCAACCCAAAGCAAGGGCAAAGAAATGGCAAACAAGTCTCAGTCTAGAGACATAAAGTGTTTCAAATGTTTGGGTAGGGGACACATTGCACACAATGCTTGGGTCCAAGAAGGTTATGGTGTTAAAAGATAATGGAGAAATCACTAGTGAGAGTTCCCAAACTGAATCTTCAAGTGAGGAAGAGAGAGAGGAAGAGGAGGAGATTCTTGAAGGATATTTGTTCATTGTGAGGAGAATGTTAGGAGGATTTTCCAAAGAGGGTGAGGAAAGTCAAAGGGAAAATATTTTCCATACTAGATGTCTTATCCAAGGCAAACTGTTCTTTAATTATTGATGGTGGGAGTTGTACTAATGTTGTTAGTACTAGAATGGTTTCGAAATTGAATCTTGTGATTAAGCCATACCCACGGCCAAATAGACTTCAATGGCTTAGTTAAGTTGGTGCATTGACCGTGAACAAGCAAGTTGAAGTTTGTTTCTCCATTGGAAAGTATCATGATAGTGTTCTATGTGATTTGGTACACATGGAGGCAAGTCATATGTTACTTGGGAGGCCTTGGCAATTTGATAGGAAGGCCAACCATGATGGATTCACTAACAGATTCACTTTTGTACATCATGACTGGAGGGTCACTCTTTCGCCCTTGTCCCTAAAAGAAGTAAGTGAGGACCAACTTAAGATGAGAGAAAAGAAAGAGCAAGAGCAAAAAGAAAGAGGGAGTGAAAAGAAGAGTGATGACAAAGTGAAAAAGAATAAAAATAGTGAGAGAAAAGAGAGTTATTTGGTAACAAAAAGTAAGGTGAAGAGGGCTTTGATTTCAAGACAGCCCCTATATATGCTTTATTGTAAAGAATTCTGTTTGAATGTTAATGCCCTTAATGAACTCTCTTTGCCTAGTGGTGTTAAAACTCTCTTGCAGGAATTTGGTGATGTGTTTCCAAAAGAAGTGCCTCACGGCCTACCATCTTTAAGGGGGATAGAACACCACATTGACCTCATTCCGGGTGCATCATTACCGAATAGGCCAGCTTATTGGAGTAATCCTCAAGAGACCAAAGAAATACAAAAGTAAGTGGAGAAGTTGATGCAAAAAGGTTGGGTGCAAGAAAGCTTAAGTCCATGTGTTGTCCCGGTTATCCTAGTGCCTAGAAAAGATAGAAGTTGGAGGATGTGCACAGATTGTAGGGCTGTGAACAATATCACAATCAAGTATAGACATCCTATCCCTAGACTTAATGATTCGCTTGATGAATTATATGGTGCTTGTTTATTTTCTAAAATTGATTTGAAAAGTGGGTACCATCAAATTAGGATAAGGGAAGGGGATGAATGAAAAACTGCCTTTAAAACTAAATATGGATTGTACGAATGGTTGGTAATGCCTTTTGGTTTAACAAATGCACCTAGCACTTTCATGAGACTTATGAACCATGTCTTAAGGTATTTTTTAGGCCAGTTTGTTGTTGTGTATTTTGATGATATCTTGATATATAGCAAAAGCCTAAATGAACATTATGAACACTTAAGGGCTGTTTTGCATGTGTTAAGAAAAGAAAAGTTGTATACTAATTTAGAAAAATGTACTTTTTGTACGGATCATGTGATCTTCCTTAGTTTTGTTGTAAATTCAAATGGGGTACATGTTGACACAGAGGAAATTAAGGCCATTCAAGAGTGGCCAACCCCCCAAAAATGTGAGTGAAGTGAGGAGCTTTCATGGCTTGACTAGTTTCTATAGGAGGTTTGTTAAAGACTTTAGTACATTGGCTACACCTCTTAATGAAATTGTCAAGAAAAATGTTGTGTTTAGATGGGGGGAGAAACAAGAGCATGCATTTAATGAGCTTAAGGAAAGACTTACTCATGCACCAATACTTACTTTGCCTAATTTTGCTAAATCTTTTGAAATTGAATGTGATGCTTCTAATGTTGTGTTGGAGCTGTTTTAATGCAAGAAGGACATCCAATTGCTTACTTTAGTAAGAAATTAAGTAGTGCTGTCCTTAATTATCCCACCTATGATAAGGAATTGTATGCCTTGGTAAGGGCTTTACAAACATGGCAACATTATCTTTTGTCCAAAGAGTTTGCATTGGGCTCAAAATGGGTATTTTAGGCACCGAGGGTTTTTGTTTAAAGAAAAGAGATTATGTGTGCCCAAAAGTTCTATAAGAGAGTTGCTTGTGAGGGAAGCGCATGAAGGGGGACTAATGGGGCATTTTGGGGTTCAAAAGACTTTAGACATGTTGCACGAATATTTTCATTGGCCACACATGAAACATGATGTGCAAAAGTTTTGTGGAAAATGCATTGTTTGTAAAAAGTCTAAATCTAAAGTGATGCCTCATGGACTTTATACTCCTTTGCCTATTCTTGATTTTCCTTGGATAGATTTGTTAATGGATTTTGTTGTAGGACTATCCCGGACAAAGAATGGTAAAGATTCAATTTTTGTGGTGGTGGATAGGTTTTCTAAAATGGCACCATGTAAAAAAGTTGATGATGCTTGTCATGTTGCTGAATTGTTCTTCAAAGAAGTGGTAAGGATTCATGGCCTTCCAAGAAGTATTGTTTCAGATCGTGACACAAAGCTCTTAAGTCACTTTTAGAGGACTTTGTGGGGTAAGTTGGGTACAAAGCTTCTTTTCTCTACTACTTGCCATCCCCAAACAGATGGGCAAACTAGGGTAGTTAATAGGACACTTTCTTCCCTTCTTAGGGCTGTAATAAAGAAGAACATTAAGTCTTGGGAGGAGTGTTTGCCTCATGTGGAATTTGCTTATAATAGGGTTGTTCATAGTACTACTCAATATTCTCCTTTTGAGGTTGTTTATGGATTTAATCCTCTCACTCCTCTTGATTTATTGCCATTGCCTAACTCTTCAATTTTAAAGCATAAAGATGGCAGGGCTAAAGCTGAATTTGTGAGGAAGTTACGTGAAAAGTCAAGGCTCAAATTGAGAAGAAGACTGAAAGCTATGTTAGGCAGGGCAACAAACAGAGGAGGAAGGTGGTGCTTGAAACCTAGAGATTGGGTCTGGGTGCACATGAGAAAGAGAGATTTCCTTCACAAAGGAAATCCAAGCTTCAACCAAGAGGAGATGGGCCATTCTAAGTGTTGGCCAAGATCAATGATAATGGCCACAAGATAGACCTTCCAGGTGAGTTAGTGCAACTTTCAATGTGGCTGATTTGTCTCCTGTTGATGCAGGTGATGAAGATTTCAATTCGAGGTCGAATTCACTTAAAGAATGAGGGGATGATGTGAGCCCACTAAGGAGCATGGATCGAGGAGCACTACAAGGACTTGGTGAACCTATGACGAGAGCTAGGACCAAGAAAGCCCAAGAAGTCCTAAATCAAATGGTGACAACTTTAATTGAAGCAAACCCAAATTTAAGTCTTGATGGAGTGGAGCCCAAATTGGTCACTTATCTCATCCAACTTGAAGACCCATGATGGCTTAGATGTCCACTTATCTAAAATAGCATTTTCTAGTTTATTTCTATTAAATAAAGTGTAATAAACTATGAAGGATGAATAGTGCACATTTTTGGGAGGACAACCTTTGGTTTGCATGCCTAGGTAACTCGTATTTTCTACTTAATGCTTTAATTAGCCACTTAATAGATTAGTTATTACTTTTTATGGGGAATTTGTCACATTATGATGACCATTTTGTATGCATATTCTATGCATCCCATTTTCCTATAAGTAGGTGCCTAAAATATGAATGAAAGGACTCTTGGATGTGAATTTGGATTGAATCCATTTGTGAGAATTTCATTCTCTTTGGTTCTTGGTTGAGCCATCTTGGTTCTTATCAAAGGCTTCTTTACCTTTGTGGCGAATCTTCACTTAACTTATCACTCTCTAAGAGTGTGGCGTCTTCTTCCTCCCATTCCTTTTCCTTTTTCTATTTTTTCTATTTTTTACTGTTCATGTACTATTCACGTGCACTTTCAAGACACTGTTCATCAGGTACTATTCATCGTTTCATTCTTTGAAACACTAAATCAACTCAAAGACAATCTGTAAAAATAATATGCATCCAACTTGGATCATATTAGTTGGTAAGAAGATTGTTGGGAAGTCAAGCTAAAGAGAATGATGAAGGCCAAAGAGAGAACATTTTCCATACAAGATGTCTCATTGAAGGGAAGGTGTGCTCTTTGATTATTGATGGGGGAAGTTGCACCAATGTGGCAAGCACTCGCTTGGTAAGAAAACTTGACCTTAAAACTACTCCTCACCCCCGACCATACAAGCTTCAATGGCTAAGTGAGAATGGTGAGTTGATAGTGAATTAACAAGATGATATTTTGTGTCATGTTGTTCCCTTGGAGGCCGGCCATATTTTGCTTGGAAGGCCTGTCCAAATTGATAAGCATGCTATTCATGGTGATTTCAATAACAAGTACTCCTTTGTTCATAATTCATTAAAGGTAACCCTTGTACCCCTTAATCCCAAACAGGTTTATGAAGACCAAGTGGCCTTGAAGCTAAAAAGGGAGCAAGAGAAGGAAGACATAAAAATAAAATCAAAGGAGGAAGAGAAGAATAGGGACCAAGAACTTGTAAATGAAAAAAAAAATGAATGTTTAATTACTAGGGAGAGTGAGATTAAGAGGGCTTGCTTTACAAAGCAAGAGATGTACATTTGCGTATACAAGGACTTGTACTTAAATTGTAACTCTAACCCTCTACCTAGTGAAGTTGATTCTCTTTTGCAAGACTTTGAAGATGTCTTTCCAAAGAGTGACCCTCACAGACTACCACCCTTGAGGGGGATTGAACATCAAATGCACTTCATCCCGGGAGCCTCTTCGCCCAATAGGGGCTATAGGACAAATCCTGAGGAAACTAAGGAAATTCAAATGCAAGTGGAGGATTTGATGCAAAAAGGATGGGTGAGGGAAAGTTTAAGTCCTTGTGCTGTGCCTGTCATACTTGTCCCCAAAAAGGACCGCACTTAGAGAATGTGTACTGATTGTAGGGCTATAAATAATATAACTGTAAAATATAGGCATCCCATCCCTAGGCTAGATGATTTGCTTGATGAATTGCATGGTGCAAGTTACTTTTCTAAAGTGGATTTAAAAAGTGGGTACCATCAAATTAGGATAAGGGAAGGGGATGAGTGGAAGACAGCCTTTAAGACTAAGCATGGATTGTATGAGTGGTTGGTGATGCCTTTTGGGCTTACAAATGCACCTAGCACCTTTATGAGGTTGATGAACCATGTGTTGAGAGAGTTTCTAGGCAAGTTTGTAGTAGTATACTTTGATGACATCCTGATCTATAGCATAACCTTAGAAGAGCACCTAGAACACCTTAAGGTTGTGATGAGTGTGCTTAGAAAAGAAAAGTTGTATGCTAATTTAGAGAAGTGTGTCTTTTGCACTGACCATGTAGTGTTCCTAGGCTTTGTTGTGAGTGCTAAGGGAGTGCAAGTAGATGAAGAAAAGATAAAACCCATTAGGGAGTAGCCTACCCCTAGGTCTGTGAGTGAGGTAAGAAGCTTTCATGGGTTAGCCAGCTTCTATAGAAGGTTTGTAAACAATTTCAGCACCATATGATACAAACCAAGAATGATGTCCAATTTAAGGCTAAATTGATTTTTGATGAAAATTTTATTTTCATTAGTGAGGAATTTGTTAACTTGTTTTGGCTTTATCTTGCAATACAGAACTCGGATTAGTGTATTCTTTTGTTGGTTGGAAAGCTAAGGAAATTATCTACAAATCATATTTCAAGCTTCTTGACCAGAATCGGCCTCTATCATGGTGAAAAATGGGATGGAAATTTAAGACGAATTCTTGGACGGAATTTTACTTCTATTTTGGGCTTTCTATTATGTTTCTTTTATATTTTGTTATTTTCAAGCCTAGAGTGTCTTTAATGTTCCAAATTCCTAGAGTTTCTTTTGGTTCAATTTATTTAGTTACTTAGCGGAATGGTTAATGCTTTTATTAGCCACTTAAGGAATAGTAATTTCTTTCATGAGGGATTTTAAGTCCCTTTTTGGAGACCTTTTGTTAGCATGATGTATGCAGCCCCTAAACTCTATATATGTACACATCTATGATGAATGAAAACAACTTGGATGTTCAATTTGGATTTGTTCCAATTGTGAGAGTGTTTAGCCTCTCTTAGGTTCTTCATTGAACTAACCCCTTTGATCTTATCAAGAGTCCAAGACTCTTGTGGCGATCCTCACCTTGGCTTATCAATTTCCCTTAGAATTGTGGCGTCTACCATTCCATTCCTTATCTTGTCCATTTGATTATTTTCTTCTTCTTCGAATTTTGTTTTTGTCACTCAAGGATATATCCGAATTTCTATATTATCTTCTCTGGTTCATGTCTCGCATTTTACAAATCGTTTTCTAGTGATTCATGAGCCAAATTCGTGATTCAAAACGTCCTCTTTCACCTCGGTTTAGAATCACTCAATTCCGAGTAACATAGCGCGAGATACAAGCGTTTTAAAACAAGACATCCTTTGTGAGATCAATTTCGTGAAATCCACCCTAGATAGATCCGTAAAAAGTGAAACCAAGGCATGAGGATTCACATCACCATAGCTGCCCCTTTAAATGAAGTTGTTAAGAAAAATGTGGGTTTTAGGTGGGGGGAGGATCAAGAGGCAAGTTACAACACACTCAAAGATAGGCTCACTCATTCACCCATACTTGCATTGCCTAATTTTTCTAAGTCTTTTGAACTTGAGTGTGATGCATCGAATGTTGGGATTGAGGCTGTTTTATTACAAGAAGGTCACCCCATTGCATACTTTAGTGAGAAATTGCATGGAGCTATTTTAAATTACTCCACCTATGATAAAAAATTGTATGCGCTTATAAGGGCTTTGCACACTTAGCAGCACTACCTTTTGCCAAAAGAGTTTGTAATTCACAGTGATTATGAGTCACTAAAATATTTAAAAGGGCAAGGTAAGCTTAATAAGAGACATGCCAAGTGGGTGGAATACCTTGAACAATTTCCCTATGTGATCAAACAAAAGCAAGGGAAGGTAAACATAGTAGCCGATGCACTTTCTAGGAGGTACACCTTATTAGCTACTCTTGAAACAAAAATGCTTAGTTTTGAACACATAAAGGAGTTATATGTGTATGATGATGATTTCTCCAAGATGTATGCTGCATGTGAAAAAGGGGCGCATAAGGGGTTCTTTAGGCAAGATGGGTATTTATTCAAAGAAAAATGTTTGTGTGTGCCTAAGAGCTCTTTGCATAAATTATTGCTTGGGGAAGCTCATGAGGGGGGATTAATAGGTCACTTTGGGATCCAAAAGACTTTAGATGTGTTACAAGAGCATTTTTATTGGCCTGACACGAAGCATGATGCGCATAAATTATGTGATGGGTGCATTGTTTGTAAAAGACCCAAATCAAAGGTAATGCTTCATGGACTCTATACCCCCTTACCTATTCTTGATTCCCCTCGGACTGAATTGTCTATGGACTTTGTGCTAGGTTTGCCCCACTCAAAGAAAGGAAGAGACTCCATTTTTGTGGTGGTGGACAAATTCTCCAAGATGGCCCACTTCATCCCTTGCCATAAGGTGAATGACGCCAATCATATGCCGGACTTGTTCTTTAAAGAAGTGGTGGGGCTTCATGGAATGCCCAAAAGCATAGTCTCAGATAGGGACTCAAAATTCCTAAGCCATTTTTGGAGGACCGTTTGGAACAAGCTTGGGACTAAGCTACTCTTCTCTACCACTTGCCACCCACAAACCGATTGGCAAACTGAGGTGGTGAATAGGACCCAATCGACCTTGCTGCGATTAATCATCAATAGGAACATCAAAACCTGGGAAGAATGCTTACCTCTTGTTGAATTTGCTTATAATAGAGCTGTGCTTGCTACTACTAGTTTTTCTCCTTTTGAGATTGTATATGGTTTTAATCCCCTCACCCCCCTTGATTTACTGCCTCTACCTAATGTTTCTTCTTTAATTCATAGGGATGGATAGGCAAAAGCTGAATATATGAGGAAACTCCATGAACAAGTCAAGACTCAAATTGAAAGGAAGATGGAGCAATATACTAAGCAAGCAAATAAGAGAAGGAGGCAAGTTGTTTTTGAACCAGGAGATTGGGTGTGGGTGCACATGCGAAAAGAAAGGTTTCCTTTGTAAAGGAAATCGAAGCTTTTACCTAGAGCAGATGGATCCTTCCAAATCTTAGAAAGAATCAATGACAATGCCTACAAAGTTGACCTACCAGGTAAGTATGGGGTTAGTGCAACATTTAATGTGGCTGACTTAAGTCCTTTTGATTTAGGTGATGAAGGATTAAATTCGAGGACGAATTCTTTCGAAGGTGGAGGGCATGATGGAGACCAAGGAAGCTCAAGTGGAACCCCAATGGGCTTAATGCCCAAAGAAGCACTGCGAGGACTAGGAGGCCCAATGACAAGGTCAAGAGCTAAGAAGACTAAGAAGGATTTGGACAAAGAAGTCAACCACTTTCTCTCACTCAAGCCTATTCTAGAAGAAGAAGCACTCAAGATGGTCCAAATGATCTAAGTTGATGAAGGGCCCAAATGTGGGGGCATGATTTCTTCTTAGTCAATTTTATTTAATTATGTATTTGAACCTTTTAATTTTCTCAGTTTTGGTTCTTATCTTCTTTTTAGGATAATTTTGTAATAAGGGCCTATTGATTGGGCTTAACTTGCGCATAGTAGAGCTAGGATTTCCAATTGGGCCTGGGCCACATTTGCACTAGGATTAGGTTTAAAAAGTGTGCTAGCTTGCTGCCTCCTTTAGCTAGACCTTGCTGCATAGCTAATGCCTATAAATAGGCTTGTGTTTACTGTATTTGACACTTTTTGACTTAGAGAATAATATTGCACTCCTTTGTGAGTTTTGAGAGCTTAGTTCTCTTGGGTTCTTGGTAGAGCCATCTTGGTTCTTATCAAAGGTCTCCTTACCTTTGTGGCGAATCTTCGCTTGACTTATCACTCTCCAAGAGTGTGACGTCTTCTTCCTTCCATTCCTTTTCTTTTTCCACCTTTACCATTTTTTACTGTTCACGCACTGTTCACGATACTGTTCAAGCACTGCTCATAGTACTGTTCACTTAGTATTCATCCTTCGTTACTTAATTCTTTAAAACACGAAATCAACTCAAGGATGATCTGTAAAAATAATATGCATCCAACTTGGATCGTATCACTTCCCTTGCACTTAAGCAAGATTAAGTTAGAATGCCTTGTAAATTTCAATTAAGCGGTGCTATTCTACCTACCTTGTGCATTTCTTTTTCTTCTTATTTCTTTTGAGTTCCACTTTTCTTTTTAATTAGCTTTTCTTGCTTGTCTTTTAAATTCCTTTGAGTTTTGTCTAGAGTTTCATCCTTTCTTCAACTTCTAAGTACTTAATCTTATTAGGACCGCTACCTTTGTAAGAGCTTTTGGTAATTGAAACACGAGAGGGTTCATTTAAGAACTTACAAAGAGAATTTGAGTGGAAAGAGGCAAGAGTGAAAATTACATCTTGTGTGGAAAAAGCCTATTTGAGTGAAATACACATTGTGTGCACACGTGAGGGAGTGTGGTGAGGATTTATACTATCTTGTTATTTTTGATATTGTGTGTTTCAAGTGATGGCAGCCCAAGGTGATAGTCCACCTTTTTCTCCAAGGTACGCAGTTCTTCATGCAAGGATGACTACTAAAATGCAAATCCTTGCAAGGCAAATAGAGCAAATGAATGCAAACTTCAATGAACAACTTGCCAACCTCCAAAACTGAGAAGAATCAAATCATGGAAGTGGTTATGAGAGTGAGGACAGACCTAGACATGGACTACGTAGAGGAAGGAGGCATGATAGAGAGGATAGAATTGAAGGGGTCAAAATCAAAGTTCCTACCTTGCATGGGAAGAGTGAACACGAAGCCTACTTAGAGTGGAAAATGAAGATGGAGCAAGTGTTTGATTGTAACAATTTCAATGAAAGAAAAAAAGTGAAGGTAGCTGCTCTTGAATTCAAAGACTATGCACTTGTTTGGTGGGATCAATTGTAAAAGGAGAAAGAAGGTATGAGGAGGAGCCTATTGAGACTTGGGCAGAAATGAAACAAGTCATGAGAAAGAGATTTGCTCCAAATCACTACCATAGGGATCTTCACAACAAATTGTAAAGATTGACCCAAGGATCCAAAAATGTTGATGAGTACCACAAGGAAATGGAGTTGGCCTTGCTTAGGTCCAACATTAACGAAGATAGGGAGGCAACTATGACTCGGTTCTTACATGGGTTGAATCAAGACATTCAAGACATAGTGGAGCTTCAAAACTATGTGGAGCTTGAAGATTTGGTCCAACAAGCCATAAAGGTGGAGCAACAACTCAAGAGGAAGAAGTCCAAATTTCCTTCTTTTTCTAAGTTTTCATCTTCAAGTTTGAAGGACAAATCAAAGAAGGAGGGTACTTCATTTTCAAAGGAGGCTGTGCCTACATCTCATGGAAAGAAGCCTATGGAAGCATTTCCTAGAAACCGTGATGTGAAGTGTTTCAAGTGCTTGGGTCATGGCCATATTACATCTTAATGGCCAACAGAAAGGACAATGGTATCAAGAAATAGAGAAGTTGTCACATAATTTGAGGCTTCTATTGAAGAAGAAAGTGGGGGAGAAGTAGTAACAAAAGGAGGAGATTTGCTCATGGTGAGGAGACTTTTGGGAAGCCAAGCTAAGGAGCATGATGAGAGCCAAAGAGAAAATATCTTCCATACTAGATGCATGATCTAAGGGAAGGTATGTTCTTTAATTATTGATGGTGGGAGTTGTACAAATGTTGCTAGTACTAGAATGGTTTCTAAATTGAATCTTGTGACTAAGCCACACCCACGGCCATATAGACTTCAATGGCTTAGTGAAGTTGGGGAGTTGACTGTGAACAAGCAAGTTGAAGTTTGTTTCTCCATTGGAAAGTATCATGATAGTGTTTTATGAGATGTGGTACCCATAGAGGCAAGTCATATGCTACTTAGGAGGCCTTGGCAATTTGACAAGAAGGCCAACCATGATGGATTCACTAACAAATTCACTTTTGTACATCATGACCGAAAAGTCACTCTTTCGCCCTTGTCCCCAAAAGAAGTAAGTGAGGACCAACTTAAGATAAGAGAAAAGAAAGAGCAAGAGAAAAAAGAAAGAGGGAGTGAAAAGAAGAATGATGACAAAGTGAAAAAGAATAAAAATAGTGCGAGAAAAGAGAGTTATTTGACAACAAAAAGTGAGGTGAAGAGGGCTTTGATTTCAAGATAGCCCCTATATATGCTTTATTGTAAAGAATTCTGTTTGAATGCTAATGCTCCTAATGAACTCTTTTTGCCTAGTGGTGTTAAAACTCTTTTGCAGGAATTTGGTGATGTGTTTCCAAAAGAAGTGGCTCACGGCCTACCTCCTTTAAAGGGGATAGAACACCACATTGAACTCATTTTGGGTACATTATTACCTAATAGACCAGCCTATAGGAGTCCTCAAGAGACCAAAGAAATACAAAAGCAAGTGGAGGAGTTGATGCAAAAAGGATGGGTGCAAGAAAGCTTAAGTCCAAGTGTTGCCCCGGTTATCCTAGTGCCCAAAAAGGATGGAAGTTCGAGGATGTGCACAGATTGTAGGGCTATGAACAACATCACGATCAAGTATAGACATCCTATCACTAGACTTGATGATTTGTTTGATGAATTATATGGTGCTTGTATATTTTCTAAAATTGAGTTGAAAAGTGGGTACCATCAAATTAGGGAAGGGGATGAATGAAAAACTGCCTTTAAAACCTAAATATGGATTGTATGAATGGTTGGTAATACTTTTTGGTTTAACAAATGCACCTAGCACTTTCATGAGACTTATGAACCATGTCTTAAGGGATTTTCTAGGCCAATTTGTTGTTGTGTATTTTGATGATATCTTGATATATAGCAAAAGCCTAGATGAACATCATGAACACTTAAGGGCTGTTTTGCATGTGTTAAGAAAAGAAAAGTTGTATGCTAATTTAAAAAAATGTACTTTTTGTATGGATCATGTCATCTTCCTTAGTTTTGTTGTAAATTCAAAAGGGGTTCATGTTGACAGAGAGAAAATTAAGGCCATTCAAGAGTGGCCAACCCCCAAAAATGTGAGTGAAGTGAGGAGCTTTCTTGGCTGGCTAGTTTCTATAGGAGGTTTGTTAAAGACTTTAGTACATTAGCTGCACCTCTTAATGAAATTGTTAAGAAAAATGTTGTGTTTAGATGGGGGAGAAACAAGAGCATGCATTTAATGAGCTTAAGCAAAGACTTACTCATGCACCAATACTTACTTTGCCTAATTTTACTAAATCTTTTGAAATTGAATGTGATGCTTCTAATGTTGGTGTTGGAGCTGTTTTAATGCAAGAAAGGCATCTAATTGCTTACTTTAGTGAGAAATTAAGTGGTGCTGTCCTTAATTATCCTACCTATGATAAGGAATTGTATGCCTTGGTGAGGTTTTCTAAAATGGCTCATTTTATACCATGTAAAAAAGTTGATGATGCTTGTCATGTTGCTAAATTATTCTTCAAAGAAGTGGTAAGGCTTCATGGCCTTCCAAGAAGTATTGTTTCAGATCGTGATACAAAGTTCTTAAGTCACTTTTGGAGGACTTTGTGGGGTAAGCTGGGTACAAAGCTTCTTTTCTCCATTACTTGCCATCCCCAAACGGATGGGCAAACTGAGGTAGTTAATAGGACACTTTCTTCCCTTCTTAGGGCTGTAATAAAGAAGAACATTAAGTCTTAGGAGAAGTGTTTGCCTCATGTGGAATTTGCTTATAATAGGGTTGTTCATAGCACTACTAAATATTCTCATTTTGAGGTTGTTTATGGATTTAATCCTCTAACTCCTCTTGATTTATTGTCATTGCCTAACTCTTCAATTTTAAATCATAAAGATGGCAGGGCTAAAGCTGAATTTGTGAGGAAGTTATACGAATAAGTCAAGGCTCAAATTGAGAAGAAGACTAAAAGCTATCTTAGGCAAGGCAACAAAGGGAAGAGGAAGGCAATGTTTGAACCTAGAGATTGGGTTTGGGTGCACGTGAGGAAAGATAGATTTCCTTCACAAAGGAAATCCAAGCTTCAACCAAGAGGAGATGGGCCATTCCAAGTGTTGGCCAAGATCAATGATAATGCCTATAAGATAGACCTTCTAGGTGAGTATGGTGTTAGTGCAACTTTCAATGTGGCTGATTTGTCTCCTTTTGATGTAGGTGATGAAGATTTCAATTCGAGGTCGAATTCACTTAAAGAAGGAGAAGATGATGTGAGCCCACTAAGGAGCATGGATCAAGGAGCACTACAAGGACTTTGTGGACCTATGACAAGAGTTAGGACCAAGAAAGCTCAAGAAGTCCTAAGTCAAATGGTGACAACTTTAATTGAAGCAAGCCCAAAGTCAAGTCTTGATGGAGTGGAGCCAAAATTGGTCACTTATCTTATCCAACTTGAAGACCCATGACGGCTTGGATGTCCACTTCTCTAATGTAGCATTTTCTAGTTTATTTCTATTAAATAAAGTGTAATAAACTATGTGTGTGGATGGTGCACGTTTTTGGGAGGGCAACCTTTGGTTTGCATGCTTAGGTAACTCCTATTTTCTAGTTAATGCTTTAATTAGTCACTTAATGGATTAGTTAATACTTTTTATGGGAAATTTGTCACATTATGATGACCATTTTGTTTGCATATTCTATGCACCCCATTTTCCTATAAGTATGTGCCTAAAACATGAATGAAAGGACCCTTGGATATGAATTTGGATTGAATCCATTTGTTAGAATTTCATTCTCTTTGGTTCTTGGTTGAGCCATCTTGGTTCTTATCAAAGGTTTCTTTACCTTTGTGGCGAATCTTCGCTTGACTTATCACTCTCAAAGAGTGTGGCGTCTTCTTCCTCCCATTCCTGTTCTTTTTCCATCTTTTTTTACTATTCATGGGACTTTTCACATTGCTATTCATGTTACTATTCATCCTTCATTGTTTTATTCTTGACAACACAAAATTAACTCAAGGATGATCCGTAAAAAATAATATGCATCCAACTTGGATCATATCACAAAGAGAACTTGAGTGGTAAAAGTGTTTTCATTAAACAAAAGCCTAATTGTGTGAAACACGAGTGGAATCAATCTAAGAGATACACACATGAGAAGAGTGAGTGAGGACCTTGTTTTATTGTGTTCACTAACTTTTTGATTTTGCACAATGTCTAAGGAAGGAGATCCAAGTGGAAGTCCCCTTCCTTCTCCAAGAACAGCCGCAATGACATTACAAATGCAAGCCCTAACAAGACATTTGGAAAGGCTTATTCAAAGACTCTCTCAAGGAGTAGAAGCATGGATGAGTACTTCAAAGAGATGGAGGTTGCCTTAATAAAAGCCAACAATGTTGAAGAAAGGGAGGCAACCATGGCTCGGTTTCTCCATGGTCTCAACCGAGACATTAGTGATATTGTGGAGTATCAACATTATGTTGAGCTTGAAGACTTGGTGCATCATGCCATGAAGGTGGAGCAACAACTCAAGGGGAAGGGTACTTTGAAGAAGGCTTCTTCCAACTTCAACACAATAAGTTGGAAGGACAAGCAAAAGAAGGAGGGATCCTCATCTAGTCAAAAGGAACTTATGGCTGACCCTAAGGCCACCTTGCGCTACTTCCACTTCATCTTCTAGTTCTACAAAAAAGGACATTAAATGCTTCAAGTGTTTGGGAAGGGGACACATAGCTTCTCAATGCCCAAATAAGAAAACAATGGTGATGAAGGACAATGGGAGCATCACTAGTGAATCTTTTTTTATTTCATCAAGTGAAGAGGAAAGTGATTGTGAGGCTATTCCACAAGAGGGAGACTTATTGATGGTAAGAAGATTGTTGGGAAGTCAAGCTAAAGAGAAGGATGAAGGCCAAAGAGAGAACATTTTCTATACAAGATGCCTTATTCAAGGGAAGGTGTGCTCTTTGATTATTGATGGGGGAAGTTGCACCAATGTGGCAAGCACTCGCTTGGTAAGAAAACTTGATATGAGAAAGCTATGGATCGTCTTGAAATAGGCAGAAAATAAAAGGAACTTGACCCTAACCGCGACCTATCGGTAGAACCAAAGTTATCAAGTGAAGTGTGACCCTAGTCACAATGGAGAAACACTCATATTTCATTAATATTCAAAAACTTCCTTGTTGAGTACATGAGTTTCTTATTTATAGGCTAAGCTAGAAGCTATTTGTAATCCCTTGGAATACAAGACTTAAATTCCCATTATCATGCAACTACTAAAATAAAACGGATATGGGTTACCAAGGGACAATATCACCTAGTAAATAAGCATAAATATGGTAATAAAATCCCACTAGTCATCATAATGACTTAGAAACTGACATGGGGAAACCAAAGGACTCATCAACTTACTGCATCAAAATTAAATATGAAAATATTAAAATAATAATAATCAGACCCCACTAATTGACCCAATAACTAAAGAGATTGCAGCCCATGAATGCTTCTTGAGTAATGTGACTTGGGCTTTATTTGGCTCTTCAAGTTATTATCTTCAAGTTGGGCTCAAATCATCTTCAAGTTGTAAGAAAGAGACCCATTTTGGTGTAGCCTCTATTCCATGTTGATCTTCTTTTTCTTTGATCTCCATAATTAGGCCTTGCAAAGCTTGTTTCATCCTCTTAGTCTTGGCCCTAGTCATTGGTCCTCCAATTCCATGTAAAGGATCTTTAGGTTAGTTGGTTACATCTCTATCATTCCCTCCCTCTTCGAAAGGATTCGTCTTCGAATAAGATCCATTACCTATATCAAACAAGGAAAGATCAGCCACATTTAAGGTAGCACTTACATTGCGATATTCACTTGGCAAATCTAGCTTATAAGCATTGTCATTAATCCTTTCTAGAACTTGAAAAGGTCCATCTCCTCTTGGTTGCATCTTTGATTTCCTTTGAGTAGGTAACCTCTCCTTCTGCATATGAACCCAAACCCAATCTCCATAATTTGGGCTTGCTTCAATTAAAGTTGTCACCATTTGATTTAGGACTTCTTGGGCTTTCTTGGTCCTAGCTCTTGTCATAGGTCCACCAAGTCCTTGTAGTGCTCCTTGATCCATGCTCCTTAGTGGGCTCACATCATCCCCTCATTCTTTAAGTGAATTTGACCTCAAATTGAAATCTTCATCACCTACATCAAAAGGAGACAAATCAGCCATTTTGAAAGTTGCACTAACACCATACTCACTTGGAAGGTCTATCTTACAGGCATTATCATTGATCTTGGCCAACACTTGGAATGACCCATCTCCTCTTGGTTGAAGCTTGGATTTCCTTTGTGAAGGAAATCTATCTTTTCTCATGTGCACTCAAACCCAATCTCCAGGTTCAAACACCACCTTCCTCCTCCCTTTGTTACCTTGCCTAAGATAGCTTTCAGTCTTCTTCTCAATTTGAGTCTTGTCTTATTCGTGTAACTTCCTCACAAATTCAGCTTTAGCCCTGCCATCTTTATGCTTTAAAATTGAAGAGTTAGGCAATGGCAATAAATTAAGAGGAGTTAGAGGATTAAATCCATAAACAACCTCAAAAGGAGAATATTGAGTAGTGCTATGAACAGCCCTATTATAAGCAAATTCCACATGAGGCAAACACTCCTCCCAAGACTTGATGTTCTTTTTTATTACAGCCCTAAGAAGGGAAGAAAGTGTCCTATTAACTACCTCAGTTTGCCCATCCGTTTGGGGATGGCAAGTAGTGGAGAAAAGAAGCTTTGTACCCAGCTTACCCCACAAAGTCCTCCAAAAGTGACTTAAGAACTTTGTGTCACAATATAAAACAATACTTATGGAAGGCCATGAAGCCTTACCACTTCTTTGAAGAACAATTCAGCAACATGACAAGCATCATCAACTTTTTCATATGGTATAAAATGCGCCATTTTAGAAAACCTATCAACCACCACAAAAATTGAATCCTTACCAATCTTTGTCTAGGATAGTCCTACAACAAAATCCATTTGACAAATCTATCCAAGGAAAATCAGGAATAGGCGAAGGAGTATAAAGTCCTTGAGGCATCACTTTAGATTTAGACCTTTTACAAACAATGCATTTTTCACAAAACTTTTACACATCATGTGATGAGGACTTCACGGGAGAAGCCCAAGCCCAGACCCAAGTCTAGAAAGAAGTCCAAGATCCAATACAAGGTCTAGGAGAGCCCATGACAAGAGCAAGAGCTAAAAGGGCCCAAGAAGAACGTAAAAAGATGGTGAACAACTTATTAGAGGCCCAACATCAAATTGAAGCCCAACATGTGGAGCCTAGGATTTACACATGTATAAGCAACTTGGAATGAAAGGAAAAGAGCCTCTATTTGGTGCATGGTTGTATTAAAAAAAATGTATTTTGTCCACAACAAGATTAGAATCCAAGCACTTGAAGCTGAATATGTCTCCTTAACCATTTGACCATATCAGTGATGCTTATGCTAAGGAGTTTTGTTTTTATTTTTGTTAAGTCCTAAATGGGTAAACCTCTAAACTGAATTGTACTAAAACATTTGGAGATCATTAGAGAAGGATACACACATTTTGGAATATACAAAACTGGGAGTTTTGCTCTGCTAGGGTTCTTTCTTGCATCATTTGATCTTATCAAGAATTAACCAATTCTTGTGGCAATCCTCCTTGGCTTATCAAACTAGGTTTGTGGCGCCATTCTTATCTCATTTATTTTCATCAATTTTGTATCTAGTTCTTTCTTTCAATTTTGTAATTTTTCTCAATTTTCATCACAAATTTCTCGCACTCATATCTTAGGTTATACGTACTTTTTTCAGTGTTTCTTGAGTCTAATTCGTGATTCAAAAAGAGATATTTCATCTCGTTTTGGAATCACACAATTCCAATGTCTATAGCGTGAGATATGTGTTGGGAATTGCGGATCAAAATATCTCGCAGCGGAATAATAGGATTCCCACACAGGATCCATGCGAAAAAGTCCATAATCCGAGTTTTTAAAAAATTACCTCTTGAAGCGTGATAAACACAAGCGAGGTGAATCACCAACACCGTAATAGCGACGATGTTTCTGCGGTATCCACACGAACAGGACTTGCAAAAGGAGTCACGCCTCTGTTTCGCTGCTAGCTGCGAATAGAAGAGAAGAACCTTTCACTTTGTCTCTCACTCACTTTTTAGGTGCGGCTAGGGTTGTGATGTAACATATATAGCAGCCCCTTAACAAGACTATTTATAATAGTGGCGCCTTAAGTGAGTGTGAGCGTGAGTGGTAAGTCATGCAACCCTAAAACCCATCTCATCATGAGTTAGGCCCACAATTGAATCCGAGTCCAACTTGGATCCTTATTGCTCCAATTTAGTCTCGTTCTAAGTGTGCGACCTGCGCAGGTTCTCATGACGTTGGTAGTAATAATATTAAAATCTCATTTTAATATTACAAACAAGATGAGCGGTATCTAGCAACACATCACTGCTACCCAAGTAATGAGAATGTCAGTGATTTGACATAACCTATCCGTGATCAATGTTTCCGTGTAGTTTAGTCCCTTTGTCAAGATATCTAGATTGAACACAAGGCATGGAATGCGTCACCCTTGTATAGTCCAATCATTCGTTTCCTGATACTCGAGTAGACTTTGTAACAATAAATGAGATCAATATCTTATATTGACTCATTTGAGCATGGCCATGCATTTCGCAGTCTCACTCAATCAGGGGGCCCAAAGATATCGCTCCTGTTATGTAGGAGTGACAAATTCCATCTAGGTCACTCACATCCCTCTGCATGATTTGTGATATGTCCAATAACCAACTTTATAATCACCTTGTTACAGATGACGTTTGATGGCATTAAAACACATAACTCCTCATGTAGGAATCGTAGTGATTTCAGGTCAAAGGACCACAAACACCATCACTATCACTATGAGAATCGCTTATGACACTCACGTAACGATCCATGTAGCGTTCTCATGGTGGGTCGGTCCAATACATCATTACTCTAATATGTACCAATGTGAAGACTTGATATCTCATATCCATGACCCGTGAGATGCGGTCATCGGTCTCTCACACATACTAGTCTCAATGTATTATTGTTGTCCTAATTAACAATAATACTTGACTAGGGACATTTAAGAATAGTGTTGTAACCAAAAGGATCTCACGATCAAGTCATCCACTTGATGTCCTATGGCATCAAACTTACTATTCTAAGGACTTTATTATGTTTATCAAAAAAGAACACAATAAATGAAATGCCTCATATATAAAATAGCATAATATAATGTATGTCAATACAAACAAAATGTATTGGCCACTAGGGCATACACCAACAATATGGATGCTTCCTAAAAATAGACAAAATCAATTCTTTTCTTTCTTTATTCTTCCTTTCAATTTCATCTTCCAAATTCTATTTGTTCTAGTCCTAATTAGGTCCGAATTCAAGAGGCTTAAGGAAAACCTCATCATTTGGTATCAAAGCTAGTCATTAGGGCTAGTGTTTGGGCAATGGAATCACTCAAATCCGAGTTCTGTAGCCCGAGATACGGTGGCTGTTTGGAGGTGCCGAATTGGGGTTTGGAGGATCAATTTTGGTTGCTGCAAAAGCTGCCTATTTAGTAAAGTCAACATCTAATTTCTAATTGAGAAAATTGCTAAATTTCTGGAGAAAAAAAATTAAAGTGGAATTACTCTTAATTGTTTGCTAATTTTCCTTATTTGGTTGCTACACCTTGTGATTTAGAAGATTGCAGTATATTCACATTAAAAAAAAATTGGAGTATTTGGACCATAGAGGACTTAAATTCGTGATTCTAAGCTTCTTCCTAGTTTCTTTGTTTATTTGTGTGTCTCTGTGCTTCTAAATTGTGTTAGTATCCATACATCGTAATCCTTTGTTGTTTTGTTACTTTGCTGTCCAAAAAAAAAATTTCAAAAGTGTCTTGTTTATCCTATTTCTTGATAATCATTCATATTTTTGTCTTTCTTGAGTGTTAGTAGTAAAATTGTGCTTTGCTACTTGTGTTATTTCTACAAATTCTGATCGCCTTGGAGAAGTGGTTCTTGAAATAGATTGGTTGATTCAGGTAAGAACTTTAAGCAAGAGAAAGAGTGGAAAAAGGCAAGAGAGATACATTAGCTTAAAAGTCAAATTTGTGTGAAACACTTTGAGTGAAATAGTTTTGGAGAGGGCTTCTTTACCTCAAATCTATCTATAGCTGAAAGAGAGGGACCTCCATCTCCTACTAGGAAGCATAGGTTGTTGTTAGATGCCTTAACTCAAAGGATGAATGAGGTGTTGAGGGAGCATATAGAGGGAAATTATGAGAGGCTTGATACTTTAGAAAACAAAAACCATAATGGGGAGAATGACCAACATAGAGATAGGAGGAGACATGAAAGGCATGAAAGGAGAGAACATGAGGAGAACAAAGGTGAACCCGAGAGGAGGTTGTGAAAGTTACCATACCACCATTTAAAGGAAAAAGTGATCCTGAAGCCTATATTGAGTGGGAGAAGCCCAAGCCCAGACCCTAGTCCAGAAAAAAGTCCAAGATCCAATACAAGGTCTAGGAGGGCCCATGACAAGAGCAAGAGCTAAAAGGGCCCAAGAAGAACTTAAAAAGATGGTGAACAACTTATTAGAGGCCTAACATCAGATTGAAGCCCAACATGTGGAGCCTAGGATTTACACTTGCATAGTCCACTTGGAATGAAAGGAGAAGAGCCTCTATTTGGTGTATGGTTGTATTAAAAAAAAATGTATTTTGTCCACAGCAGGTGATATGATCCAAAAAATGGAACATAAGATTTTCGGATCTATCCTTGAGTGACCAACCACAATTCGAATAAGAAGAAAACAATCAAATGGACAAGATAAGGAATGGAATGGTAGGCGCCATAATTCCAAGGGGAATTGATAAGCCAAGGTGAGGATCGCCACAAGGGTCTTGGACTCTTGATAAGATCAAATGGGTTAGTTCAATGAAGAACCTAAGAGAGGCAAAACACTCTCACAATTGGAACAAATCCAAATTGAACTCCAAAGGTTTTCTTTTCTTTCCATTCATCATAGATGTGTACATATATAGAGTTTAGGGGCTGCATTGAATATTCATACAAAAGGTCACCATTATTGTGACAAATTCCCCATAAAAGCAATAACTAATCCACTAAGTGACTAATTAAAGCAACTAATGACAATTAAGTGGATAATAAAAATGGTTCATGACTTCTAGAACCACTGGAACATATCAGTGATGCTTATGCTAAGGGGTTTTGTTTTTATTTTTGTTAAGTCCTAAATGGGTAAACCCCTAAACTGATTTGTATTAAAACATTTGGAGATCATTAGGAGACACAATTTTGGGAATACACAAAACTGAGAGTTTTGCTCTGCTAGGGTTCTTCCTTGCATCATTAGATCTTATCAAGAATTAATCAATTCTTATGGCGATCCTCCTTGGCTTATCAAACTAGGTTTGTGGCGCCATTCTTATCTTATTTTCTTTTCATTAATTTCGTATCTAGTTCTTCCTTTCAATTTTCGCACTTTTCCCAATTTTCATCTCAAATTTCTCACACTCAGATCTCAAGTTATACGTACTATTTTTCGGTGTTTCTTTAGTCTAAATCATGATTCAAAAAGAGATCTTTCACCTCATTCTGGAATCACACAATTCCGATGTCTATAGCATTAGATATTGATGTTTCTTAAGTACGGACAGAATCACTTCTTTTCTTTCTCTAGTCTTCGTTTCCATTTCTTCTTCCAAATTCTGTTTGTTCTAGTCCTAATTAGGTTCGAATTCAAGAGGCTTAAGGTAAACCTCATCAACAACCTAAATGAGGAGAGGAAGGTCAAGCTAGCTACTTTGGAATTCACTGACTATGCCTTAGTTTGTTGGGATCAATTCCAAAAGGAGAGGAGGAGGCATAGAGAGCCTATGTTAGAGAGTTGGGAGGAGTTAAACAGAGTGTTGAGAATGAGGTATGTTCCATCCCACTACCATAGAGAGCTTCTCAATAAACTCCAAAGAATGATCCAAGGGAGTAAGAGTGTAGATGAGTTCTACAAAGACCTTGAAATAGCCATGATCCAAGCCAATGTAGAGGGGGAAAGGGAGGTTATGATGGAGACCAAGGAAGCTCAAGTGAAACCCCAATGGGCCCAATGCCCAAAGAAGCACTGCGAGGACTTGGAGGCCCAATGACAAGGTCAAGAGCTAAGAAGGCTAAGGAGGATTTGGACAAAGCAGTCAACCACTTTCTTTCACTGAAGCCCATTCTAGAAGAAGAAGCACTCAAGATGGTCCAAATGATCTAAGTTGATGAAGGGCCCAAATGTGGGGACATGATTTCTTCTTAGTCAATTTTATTTAATTATGTATTTGAACCTTTTAATTTTTTTAGTTTTGGTTCTTATTTTATTTTTGGGTTAATTTTATAATAAGGGCCTATTGTTTGGGCTTAAGTTGCGCATAATAGAGTTAGGGTTTCCAATTGGGCCTAGGCCACATTTACACTAGGATTAGGTTTTAAAATGTGCTAGCTTGCTTGCCTCCTTTAGCTAGACCTAGCTGCATACCTAATGCCTATAAATAGGCTTATGTTTACTGTATTTGGCACTTTTGACTTAGAGAATAATATTGCACTCCTTTGTGGGTTTTGAGAGCTTAGTTCTCTTGGGTTCTTGGTAGAACCATCTTAGTTCTTATCAAAGGTTTCCTTACCTTTGTGGCGAATCTTCGCTTGACTTATCACTCTCCAAGAGTGTGGCGTCTTCTTCCTTCCATTCATTTTCCTTTTCCATCTTTTTGTTCCCATTTTTTTACTATTCACGTTACTGTTCACGTTACTGTTCATGTCACTATTCATCCTTTTATTGTTTAATTCTTTGAAACCCAAAATCAACTCAAGAACGATCCGTAAAAATAATATGCATCCAACTTGGATCATATCATGTGGTATCTAGAGCCCAGATTCTTTAGTTGATAGAGTTCTTGTTTTGTTTTTTGTACTTGTTCTTTATTGCTTTCCAAACATCAAGCACCATTGCTTGAATGTCATAATTATACACAATCATGATCATCATTGATCTCTACCATTTCTAAGAATTGGCAACATTCTTTACTTTCCGTTCTTTACTTTTTGTCATTTAAATTTTAGTCTTTTTATTTTCTGCCTTTAATTTTTGTTCTTTAATTTCTACGCAATATTTTCAGCTTTGATCTTATCAACTCTATATCCATTGCTGTTATATGTTTTATAGCATCTTAACTTGAAAGGAAACTCCTAAATACACAATTGGGCATAACATTTGGAATTAAAATTGCAAGAATCATATTTTTTATGTGCAAAAAGAGAACAAGGGCGTGAAAAATAGTATTAAAAAAAATGAAAAAAAAAGAGACTGCCCTTGCACTTAAGCAAGATTAAGTTTGAATGCCTTGTGAATTTCATTAAGCGGTGCTATTCTACTTACCTTGCGCATTTCTTTTGAGTTCTACCTTTCTTTTTAATTAGCTTTTTTTACTTGTCTTTTAAATTCATTTGAGTTTTGTCTAGATGACCTTTCTTCAGCTTCTGAGTGCTTACTCTTGTGAGGACCGCTACCTTTATAAGAGCTTTTGGTAATTGAAATGCGAGAGAGTTCATTTAAGAACTTGAAAAGAGAACTTGAGTGGTAAAAGGTAAGAGCGTTTTCATTAAACAAAAGCCTAATTGTGTGAAACACGAGTGGAATCAATCTAAGAGTGTATACACGTGAAAAGAGTGTGTGAGGACCTTGTTTTATTGTGTTCACTAACTTTTTGATTTTGTACAATGTCTAAGGAAGGAGACCCAAGTGGAAGTCCCTCTCCTTCCCCAAGGACAGCCACAATGACATTACAAATGCAAGCTCTAACAAGACATTTGGAAAGGCTTCTTCAAAGACAAAATGATGAAATCCATGAGAGGATTGATAGGTTAGAGAGGGATAGAACTTCCAACCATTATGAAGAATCCCAAGAATCCGAAAGAGAAAGGAGAGATGATAGGAGGCAAGGAGGAAGAAGGAGACATGAGAGGAGAGATAGAGAAAATGAGAGGCTTGGGGTGTGAATATCAAAATACCTTCCTTCCAAGGGAGGAATGATCCGGAAGCATATCTTGAGTGGGAGATGAAAATTGAGCAAATCTTCTCATGCCATGACTACAATGAAGAGAAGAAAGTGAAGGTGGGTGCACTTGAGTTCACAGATTATGCTTTGATTTGGTGGAATCAAGCTCAAAAAGAATGGGCAAGATATAGAGAGCATCCTATCATTACTTGGGATGAAATGAAGACTTTGATGAGGAGGAGATTTGTACCTTCTTTTTATCATAGGGAGCTACATAATAAGTTACAAAGGCTCTCTCAAGGGAGTAGGAGTGTGGATGAGTACTTCAAAGAGATGGAGGTTGCCTTGATAAGAGCCAACATTGTTGAAGAAAGGGAGGCAACCATGGCTCGGTTTCTTCATGGTCTCAACCGAGACATTAGTGATATTGTGGAGTTGCAACATTATGTTGAGCTTGAAGACTTAGTGCATCAAGCCATGAAGGTGGAGCAACAACTCAAGAGGAAGGGTACTTTGAAGAAGGCTTCTTCCAACTTCAACACAACAAGTTGGAAGGACAAGCAAAAGAAGGAGGGATCCTCTTTCGGTCCAAAGGAACCCGTGGCTGCCCCTAAGGCCACCTTGCCTACTACTTCCACTTCATTTTCTACTTCTAAAAATAAGGACAATAAATGCTTCAAGTGTTTGGGAAGGGGACACATAGCTTCTCAATGCCCAAATAAGAAAACAATGGTGATAAGGGACAATGGGAGCATCACTAGTGAATCTTCTTCTATTTCATCAAGTGAGGAGGAAAGTGAATGTGAGGTTAATCCACAAGAGGGAGACTTATTGATGGTAAGAAGATTGTTGGGAAGTCAAGCTAAAGAGAAAGATGAAGGTCAAAGAGAGAACATTTTCCATACAAGATGCCTCATTCAAGGGAATGTATGCTCTTTGATTATTGATGGAGGAAGTTGCACCAATGTGGCAAGCACTCGCTTTGTAAGAAAACTTGACCTTAAAACTACTCCTCACCCCTGACCATACAAGCTTCAATGGCTAAGTGAGAATGGTGAGTTGATAGTGAATCAACAAGTGATGGTAAGTTTATCAATTGGTAAGTATAAAGATGATATTTTATGTGATGTTGTTCCTATGGAGGCCGGCCATATTTTGCTTGGGAGGCCTTGGCAATTTGATAAGCATGTTATTCATGATGCTTTCACTAACAAATACTCTTTTGTTCATAATTCATTAAAGGTAACCCTTGTACCCCTTACTCCCAAACAGGTTTGTGAAGACCAAGTGGCCTTGAAGCTAAGAAGGGAGCAAGAGAAGGAAGACATAAAAATAAAATCAAAGGGGGAAGCGAAGAATAGGGACCAAGAACTTGTAAATGAAAAAAAAATGAATGTTTAATTGCTAGGGAGAGTGAGATTAAGAGGGCTTTCTTTGCAAAGCAAGAGATGTACATTTGCGTATACAAGGACTTGTATTTAAATTGTAACTCTAACCCTCTACCTAGTGAAGTTGATTCTCTTTTGCAGGACTTTGAAGATGTCTTTCCAAAGAGTGTCCCTCCCGGACTACCACCCTTGAGGGGGATTGAACATCAAATGGACTTCATCCCGGGAACCTCTTTGCCCAATAGGCCCGCTTATAGGATAAATCCTGAGGAAACTAAGGAAATTCAAAAATAAGTGGAGGATTTGATGCAAAAAGGATGGGTGAGGGAAAGTTTAAGTCCTTGTGCCGTGCCTGTCATACTTGTCCCCAAAAAGGACGGCACTTGGAGAATGTGTACTTGATTGTAGGGTCAAATAATATAATCAGAAATATAGGCATCTCATCTCTAGGCTAGATGATTTGCTTGATGAATTGCATGGTGCATGTTACTTTTCTAAAGTGGATTTAAAAAGTGGGTACCATCAAATTAGGATAAGGGAAGGGGATGAGTGGAAGACAACCTTTAAGACTAAGTATGGACTGTATGAGTGGTTGGTGATGCCTTTTGGGCTTACAAATATGCCTAGCACCTTTATGAGGTTGATGAACCATGTGTTGAGAGAGTTTCTAGGCAAGTTTGTAGTAGTATACTTTGATGACATCCTGATCTATAGCATAACCTTAGAAGAGCACCTAGAACACCTTAAGGCTGTAATGAGTGTGCTTAGAAAAGAAAAGTTGCATGCTAATTTAGAGAAGTGTGTCTTTTGTACCGATCATGTAGTTTTCCTAGGCTTTGTTGTGAGTGCTAAGGGAGTGCAAGCAGATGAAGAAAAGATAAAAGCTATTAGGGAGTGGCCTACCCCTAATGATGTGAATCCTCATCCCTTGGTTTCACTTTTACGGATCTATCTAGGGTGGATTTCACGAAATTGATCTCACAAAGGACGTCTTGTTTAAAAACGTTTGTATCTCACGTTACGCTACTCGGAATTGAGCAATTACAAACCAAGGTGAAAGAGGACGTTTTGAATCACGAATTTGGCTCATGAATCACTAGAAAACGATTTGTAAAATGTGAGATATGAACTTGAGAAGATAATGTAGAAATTCGGATATATCCTTGAGTGACAAAAACAAAATTCGAAGAATAAGAAAACAATCAAATGGACAAGATAAGGAATGGAATGGTTGGCGCCACAATTCCAAGGGAAATTGATAAGCCAAGGTGAGGATCGCCACAAGGGTCTTTGATGAGGTTTTCCTTAAGGCTCTTGATTTCGGACCTATTAGGACTAGAACAATCAGAATTTGGAAGATGAGATTGAAAGAAAGAATAAGAAGGGAAAGAACAAATTTTTGTCCGTTTTAGGAAAATTCCATATCTCACTCTATAGACATCGGAATTGCATGATTCCAAAACGAGATGAAAGATCTCTTTTTGAATCACGAATTAGACTTAAGAAACACCGAAAAACAGTACGTAAAGCTTGAGATATGAATGCGAGAAATTTGTGACGAAACTTGAGAAAAAAATACGAAATTGAAAGGAAGAACTAGAAACGAAATTGATGAAAAGAAAAGATAAGAATAGCGCCACAAACCTAGTTTGATAAGCCAAGGAAGATCGCCACAAGAATTGGTTAATTCTTGATAAGATCAAATGATGCAAGGAAGAACCCTAGCAGAGCAAAACTCTCAGTTTTGTATATTCCAAAATGTGTGTCTCTCCTTTCTCTAACGATCTCCAAATGTTTTAGTACAATTCAATTTAGAGGTTTGCCCATTTAGGACTTAACAAAAATAAAAACAAAACCCCTAAGCATAAGTATCACTGATATGCTCCAATGGTTAAGGAGACATATTCAGCTTCAAGTGCTTGGGTTCTAATCCTGCTGTGGACAAAATACATTTTTTTTTAATACAACCATACACCAAATAGAGGCTCTTCTCCTTTCATTCCAAGTGGGCTATGCATGTGTAAATCCTAGGCTCCACATGTTGGGCTTCAATCTGATGTTGGGCCTCTAATAAGTTGTTCACAATCTTTTTAAGTTCTTCTTGGGCCCTTTTAACTCTTGCTCTTGTCATGGGCCCTCCTAGACCTTGTATTGGATTTTGGACTTCTTTCTGGACTTGGGTCTGGGCTTGGGCTTCTCCCATGAAGTCCTCATCATTCCCTCCTTCTTGAGAAGCATTTGTCCTCAAATCTATTAAATCATCACCTGCATCATAAAAGGACAAATCAGCCACATTAAAGGTAGCACTCACACCATACTCACCTGGCAAGTCAATCTTATATGCATTGTCATTGATCTTAGCCAATACTTGAAAAGGTCCATCTCCTCTTGGCATAAGCTTAGACTTCCTTTGAGATGGAAATCTTTCCTTCCTGAAGTGTACCCATACCCAATCACCTGGTTCAAATGTTACCTTCTTCCTTCCTTTGTTTGTATGCTTGGCATACCCTTCCATTTTCTTCTCAATTTGGGCCTTAACCTTCTCATGCAATTTCTTGACATAATCAGCTTTAACTTGCCCAGACTTATCTTGCAATTGAGAAATGTTAGGTAAAGGCAATAAATCTAAAGGAGTCAAAGGATTAAAACTATATACAATTTCAAAAGGTGAAAACTGAGTAGTACTATGTATAGCCCTATTATAAGCAAACTCAACATGTGGCAAACATTCCTCCCAAGACTTAAGATTTTTCTTTAGAACAGCTCTAAGGAGAGTAGATAAGGTCCTATTTACAACCTCTGTTTGCCCATCGGTTGGGGATGGCAAGTAGTAGAAAACAATAATTTTGTGCCTATCTTTCCCCACAAGGTCCTCCAAAAATGACTAAGGAATTTAGAGTCCCGATCACTTACAATACTCTTAGGCAAACCATGCAAGCCTTACCACATCTTTGAAGAATAAATCAGCTACATGACATGCATCATCCACCTTCTTGCATCGTATGAAGTGAGCCATCTTTGAGAACCTTTAGGACGGCAAATGCTTTCTCTTTCTCCCCATTTAAATGGGATGCACTCAGTACTTGATGGTGATGTCGTTGACGCCTGCACCCGAATCAAACACATCCTCCAACTTCCATCTTTCTTTGGCACCAATATAACTGGTACAGCACAAGGGCTCAAGCTCTCCTCAACCCATCCTTTGCTCATCAATTCAGCAACTTGTCTTTGAATTTCCTGGGTCTCTTGAGGATTACTCCTGTAAGCTGGCCTATTAGGCAACACAGCCCCTGGCACCAAATCAATTTGGTGTTCAATACCTCTCAATGGTGGAAGTCCTGGTGGTATATCTTTTGGAAAAACATCTTGAAATTCCTGCAAAATAGATTTAACTCCACTAGGAAGTTCAAGGTCATAATCAAGTGCAGTAATCTCCTTATTATAGAGTATATACATAGACTTCCTTGCCATTAAAGCTCTCCTCACCTCTCCACTCTTCACAAACAAAGCATTCTTTCTCTCTTTCTTTTTGCTCTCATTTTCATTTTCTTTCCTTTCTTTTCTCTCTTGCTTTCTTTTTTCTCTCATGATATTTTGATCATCACATACCTCTTTTGGAGACAATGGAACTAATGTAACCTTGCGGTTTTCATGGTGAAAAGTGTATTTATTTGTGTGACCATCATGGTGAGCTTTTCTATCAAACCGCCATGGTCTCCCAAGAAGCAAATGACTAGCTTCCATTGGAACCACATCACACAAAATTTTATCTCTATATTTTCCAATAGAAAACTCAATCTCCACTTGCTTATCCACCCTCAATTCTCCCTCCTCACTCAACCATTGTAACTTGTATGGTCTAGGATGGGGTTTAGTTTCCAAATTCATTTTTGTCACCAACCTAGTACTTGCTACATTGGTACAACTCCCTCCATCAATGATTAAGGAACACAGTTTGCCTTGGATAAGACATCTAGTATGGAAAATATTTTCTCTTTGACTTTCCTCACCCTCTTTGGCTATTCCTCCTAACATTCTTCTCACAATGAACAAATCTCCTTCAGGAATCTCCTCCTCTTCCTCTATCTCTTCCTCACTTGAGGATTCAGTTTGGGAACTCTCACTAGTGATTTCTCCATTATCTTTTAACACCATAACCTTCTTGGTTGGGCATTCGATGCAATGTGCCCCCTACCCAAACATTTGAAACACTTTATGTCTCTAGACCGAGACTTGTTTGCCATTTCTTTGCCCTTGTTTTTGGGTTGGGTTTGGGGCTATCGTGGAGATCCTAGAAGATGAGGTACCCTCCTTCTTGAACCTATCCTTCCATCTAGAGTTATCATAGTTTGATACACTCTTTCTCACACTTTTTCTTTTTAGTTGTTGTTCCACTTTCATGGCATGGTGAACTAAGTCCTCCATTTCTATATAATTTTGAAGCTCAACAACATCTCTTATATCTCCATTCAGCCCATCAAGGAATCTAGCCATGGTAACCTCCCTTTCCTCCTCTACATTGGCTCGGATCATGGCTATTTCAAGGTCTTTGTAGAACTCATCTACACTCTTACTCCCTTGGGTCATTCTTTGGAGTTTATTGAGAAGCTCTCTATGGTAGTGGGATGGAACATACCTCCTTCTCAACACTCTTTTTAACTCCTCCCAACTCCCTAACATAGGCTCTCCATACCTCCTCCTCTCCTTTTGGAATTGATCCCACCAAACTAAGGCATAGTCAGTGAATTCTAAGGTAGCTAGCTTAACCTTCCTCTCCTCATTTAGGTTGTGGCATGAGAAAATTTGTTCTACCTTCATCTCCCACTCAATATAGGCTTCAGGATCACTTTTTCCTTTAAATGGCAGTATGGTAACTTTCACAACCTCCTCTCGGTTTCTCCTTTGTTCTCCTCATGTTCTTCCTTTCATGCCTCTCATGTCTCCTCCTATCTCTATGTTGGTCATTCTCCCAATCTGGTTTTCGTTTTCTAAAGTTTCAAGCCTCTCATAAATTCCCTCCGTATGCTCCCTCAAACCTCATTCATTCTTTGAGTTAAGGCATCTAACAACAACCTATGCTCCCTAGTAGGGGATGGGGTCCTCTCTTTGCACCATAGATAGATTTGAGGTAAAGAAGTCCTCTCCAAAACTATTTCACTCAAAGTGTTTCACACAAATTTGGCTTTTAAGCTAATGTATCTCTCTTGCCTTTTTCCACTCTTTCTCTTGCTTAAAGTTCTTACTAGAATCAAACAATCTATTTCAAGAACCACTTTTTCAAGGCGATCAGAATTTGTAGAAATAACACAAGTAGCAAAGCACAATTTTACTACTAACACTCAAGAAAGACGAAACATGAATGATTATCAAGAAATAGGATAACCAATACACTTTTTTTTTTTTTTTTGACAAGAATGTAACAAAACAACAAAGGATTATGATGTATGGATACTAACACAATTTAGAAGTACAAAGACATATAAAAAAAAAAATGAAACTAGGAAGAAACTTAGAATCACGAATTTAAGTCCTCTATGGTCCAAATACTACAATTTTTTTTTTTGGAAAGTGAATATACTGCAGACTTCTAAATCACAAGGTCTACAACCAAATAAGGAAAAATTACCAAACAATTAAGAGTAATTCCACTCTAATTTTTTTTTCCAGAAATTTAGCAATTCTCTCAATCAGAAATTAGATGTTGACTTTACCAAATAGGCGGTTTTGCACCACCAAATTGATCCTCCAAACCCCAATTCGGCACCTCCAAATAGCCACTTGTATCTCATGCTACAACTCGGATTTGGGTGTTTCTACAGCGAGGTGAAAGTTCACGTTCTTAGGACACAATCTTGACCCAAAAATCATCGAATTTGGATATGTAAAACACGATATATGAATGATAAGCCCAAACAGCCCTCCTTTGGCTCTAATTCACACCCAAACACTAGCCCTAATGACTAGCTTTGATACCAAATGATGAGGTTTTCCTTAAGGCTCTTGATTTCGGACCTATTAGGACTAGAACAATCAGAATTTGGAAGATGAGATTGAAAGAAAGAATAAGAAGGGAAAGAACAAATTTTTGTCCGTTTTAGGAAAATTCCATATCTCACGCTATAGACATCGGAATTGCATGATTCCAAAACGAGATGAAAGATCTCTTTTTGAATCACGAATTAGACTCAAGAAACACCAAAAAATAGTACGTAAAGCTTGAGATATGAACGCGAGAAATTTGTGACGAAACTTGAGAAAAAATACGAAATTGAAAGGAAGAACTAGAAACGAAATTGATGAAAAGAAAAGATAAGAATGGCGCCACAAACCTAGTTTGATAAGCCAAGGAAGATCGCCACAAGAATTGGTTAATTCTTGATAAGATCAAATGATGCAAGGAAGAACCCTAGCGGAGCAAAACTCTCAGTTTTGTATATTCCAAAATGTGTGTCTCTCCTTTCTCTAACGATCTCCAAATGTTTTAGTACAATTCAGTTTAGAGGTTTGCCCATTTAGGACTTAACAAAAATAAAAACAAAACCCCTAAGCATAAGTATCACTGATATGTTCCAGTGGTTAAGGAGACATATTCAGCTTCAAGTGCTTGGGTTCTAATCCTGCTGTGGACAAAATACATTTTTTTTAATACAACCATACACCAAATAGAGGCTCTTCTCCTTTCATTCCAAGTGGGCTATGCATGTGTCAATCCTAGGCTCCACATGTTGGGCTTCAATCTGATGTTGGGCCTCTAATAAGTTGTTCACAATCTTTTTAAGTTCTTCTTGGGCCCTTTTAACTCTTGCTCTTGTCATGGGCCCTCCTAGACCTTGTATTGGATTTTGGACTTCTTTCTGGACTTGGGTCTGGGCTTGGGCTTCTCCCATGAAGTCCTCATCAGTCTTGGACTCTTGATAAGATCAAAGGGGTTAGTTCAATGAAGAACCTAAGAGAGGCTAAACACTCTCACAATTGGAACAAATCCAAATTGAACATCCAAGTTATTTTCATTCATCATAGATGTGTACATATATAGAGTTTAGGGGCTGCATACATCATGCTAACAAAAGGTTACCATAAAGTGACTTAAAATCCCTCATGAAAGAAATCATTATTCCTTAAGTGGCTAATAAAAGCATTAACCATTCCACTAAGTAGCTAAATAAATTGAACCAAAAGAAACTCTAGGAATTTGGAACATTAAAGACACTCTAGGCTTGAAAATAACAAAATATAAAAGAAACATAATAGAAAGCCCAAAATACAAGTAAAATTCCGTCCAAGAATTCGTCTTAAATTTCTATCCCACTTTTCACCATGATAGAGGCCGATTATGGTCAAGAAGCTTGAAATACGATTTCTAGATAATTTCCTTAGCTTTGCAACGAATGAAAGGATACACTAATACGAGTTCTATAGTGCAAGATAAAGCCAAAACAAGTTAACAAATTCCTCACTAATGAAAATAAAATTTTCATCAAAGATCAATTTGGCCTTAAATTGGACATCATTCTTGGTTTGTATCATTCCCTCCCTCTTGAAGAAAAATTCGACCTCGAATTTATTACTTTCTGGAATCGTCTTCACCCTCCAAGTTCAAACACAACTCTTTTGAATCCATGGGGTACCTCTCTTAGAATTGCTTCTTCAACTTCCTTATTTTCTTTTATAGGAAGACTCTCTATTTTTCTTTCAACTTTTGCCTCTTCAAAGAATGCTTTTTCCACCTCACTTTTGTTCATAAAGAGACTCTCTACTTTTTCCTCAATATCCTCCTTTAGAGTCATTTCTATATTTTCCTGCAACATTGAATCAACACTACTGGAAATAGCAAAAGTGTTAGAAACATAAGAATTCAAGCAAGATTTCTTGCGCTCTCTTCTTTCACTCTCGACTTCTTCTTCATTGTCCTCTTTTTTTCCTTTTTCAAATTCTTTTTCTTTTTCTTTTTCTAACTCTTTCTCTTTTTCTTTTTCTAACTCTTTCTCTTTTTCTTTTCTCTCTAGTTCATTTCTCTCTTTTTCACTCATTTCTCTTAATTTTCTTTGAACCTCACACACCTTTATTGGAGACAAAGGTATAAGGGTGGTCTTGCAACCATTATGCATAAAAGAAAGCTTATCGGTAAAACCATCTTGATTGGCCTTCTTTTCCTTGCATCTTCTTGAGTTAGATAACCTCTCCTCAAGTCGATCAAACTTCTTGTGAATTGCCTCAGTTTGTTCCTTCAACAACCTTTGAAAATTTTGGGTTAATGCCTCCAATAGCCACTTATTGGTTGCAGCCCCTTGAGAGGAAGTCTCCTCTTTAGAACCTGCCATATCATACTTGTAGGCAGCCTCAAATCCTCCCTAGGACTGAGCTTTGATACCAAATGATGTGAATCCTCATGCCTTGGTTTCACTTTTTACGGATCTATCTAGGGTGGATTTCACGAAATTGATCTCACAAAGGATGTCTTGTTTAAAAACGCTTGTATCTCGCGTTACGCTACTCGGAATTGAGCGATTCCAAACCGAGGTGAAAGAGGACGTTTTGAATCATGAATTTGGCTCATGAATCACTAGAAAACGATTTGTAAAATGCGAGATATGAACCGGAGAAGATAATGTAGAAATTCGGATATATCCTTGAGTGACAAAAATAAAATTCGAAGAAGAAGAAAACAATCAAATGGACAAGATAATGAATGGAATGGTAGGCGCCACAATTCCAAGGGAAATTGATAAGCCAAGGTGAGGATCGCGACAAGGGTCTTGGACTCTTGATAAGATCAAAGGGGTTAGTTCAATGAAGAACCTAAGAGAGGCTAAACACTCTCACAATTGAAACAAATCCAAATTGAACATCCAAGTTGTTTTCATTCATCATAGATGTGTACATATATAGAGTTTAGGGGCTGCATACATCATGCTAACAAAAGGTCACCATAAAGTGACTTAAAATCCCTCATGAAAGAAATTACTATTCCTTAAGTGGCTAATAAAAGCATTAACCATTCCACTAAGTAGCTAAATAAATTGAACCAAAAGAAACTCTAGGAATTTGGAACATTAAAGACACTCTAGGCTTGAAAATAACAAAATATAAAAGAAACATAATAGAAAGCCCAAAATACAAGTAAAATTTCGTCCAAGAATTCGTCTTAAATTTCCATCCCATTTTTCACCATGATAGAGGCCGATTCTGGTCAAGAAGCTTGAAATACGATTTGTAGATAATTTCCTTAGCTTTACAACGAACTAAAGAATACACTAATCCGAGTTATATAGTGCAAGATAAAGCCAAAACAAGTTAACAAATTCCTCACTAATGAAAATAAAATTTTCATCAAAGATCAATTTGGCCTTAAATTGGACATCATTCTTGGTTTGTATCACCTAAGTCTTTGAGTGAGGTAAGAAGCTTTCATGGGTTAGCTAGCTTCTATAGAAGGTTTGTAAAAGATTTTAGCACCATAGCCAAGCCCTTTAAATGAAGTTGTTAAGAAAAATGTGAGTTTTAGGTAGGGGGAGGATCAAGAGACAAGTTTCAACACACTCAAAGATAGGCTCACTCATGCACCCATACTTACTTTGCCTAATTTCTCTAAGTCTTTTGAACTTGAGTGTGATGCATCAAATTTTGGGATTGGGGCTGTTTTATTACAAGAGGGTCACCCCATTGCATACTTTAGTGAAAAATTGCATGGAGTTTTAAATTACTCCACCTATGATAAAGAATTGTATGCACTTATAAGGGCTTTACACACTTGGCAGCACTACCTTTTACCAAAAGAGTTTGTAATTCACAGTGATTATGAGTCACTAAAATATTTAAAAGGGCAAGGTAAGCTTAATAAGAGGCATGCTAAGTGGGTGGAATACCTTGAACAATTTTCCTATATGATCAAACACAAGCAAGGGAAGGTAAACATAGTAGTTGATGCGCTTTCCAGGAGGTATACCTTATTAGCTACTCTTGAAACAAAAATACTTGGTTTTAAACACATAAAAGAGTTGTATGTCCATGATGATGATTTCTCCAAGATGTATGCTGCATGTGAAAAAGGGGCACATAAGGGGTTCTCTAGGCAAGATGGGTATTTATTCAAAGAAAAACATTTGTGTGAATTATTGCTTAGGGAAGCTCATGAGGGGGGATTAATGGGTCACTTTGGGATCCAAAAGACATTAGGTGTGTTGCATGAGCATTTTTGTTGGCCTGGCATGAAGGATGATGTGCATAAAATATGTGATAGGTGCATTGTTTGTAAAAGAGCCAAATCAAAGGTAATGCCTCATGGACTCTATACCCCCCTACCTATTCCTGATTCCCCTTGGACTGGCTTGTCTATGGATTTTATGCTAGGTTTGCCCCGTTCAAAAAAAGGAAGAGACTCCATTTTTGTGGTGGTGGACAGATTCTCCAAGATGGCCCACTTCATCCCTTGCCATAAGGTGGATGACGCCATTCATGTGGCGGACTTGTTCTTTAAAGAAGTAGTGAGGCTTCATGGAATGCCCAAAAGCATAGTCTTAGATAGGGACTCAAAATTCTTGAGCTATTTTTGGAGGACTCTTTGGAACAAGCTTGGGACTAAGCTACTCTTCTCTACCACTTACCACCCACAAACCGATGGGCAAACTGAGGTGGTGAATAGGACCCTATCGACCTTGCTGCGATTAATCATCAAGAGGAACATCAAAACCTGGGGAAAATGCTTACCTTTTGTTGAATTTGCTTATAATAGGGTTGTGCATGCTACTACTAGTTTTTCTCCTTTTGAGATTATATATAGTTTTAATCCCCTCACCCCCCTTGATTTACTACCTCTACCTAATGTTTCTTCTTTAATTTATAGGGATGGACATGCAAAAGCTGAATATGTGAGGAAGCTCCATGAAAAAGTCAAGACTCAAATTGAAAGGAAGGTGAAACAATATGCTAAGCAAGCAAATAAGGGAAGGAGACAAGTTGTTTTTGAACCCGGAGATTGGGTGTGGGTGCACATGCGAAAAGCAAGGTTTCCTTTGCAAAGGAAATCTAAGCTTTTACCTAGAGCAGATGGATCCTTCCAAATCTTAGAAAGAATCAATGACAATGCCTACAAAGTTGACCTACCAGGTAAATATAGGGTTAGTGCAACATTTAATGTGGCTGACTTAAGTCCTTTTGATGTAGGTGATGAAGGATTAAATTCGAGGACGAATTCTTTCGAAGGAGGAGGGCATGATGGAGACCAAGGAAGCTCAAGTGAAACCCCAATGGGCCCAATGCCCAAAGAAGCACTGTGAGGACTTGGAGGCCACATGACAAGGTCAAGAGCTAAGAAGGCTAAGGAGGATTTGGACAAAGCAGTCAACCACTTTCTTTCACTGAAGCCCATTCTAGAAGAAGAAGCACTCAAGATGGTCCAAATGGTCCAAGTTGATGAAGGGCCCAAATGTGGGGACATGATTTCTTCTTAGTCAATTTTATTTAATTATGTATTTGAACCTTTTAATTTTCTTAGTTTTGGTTCTTATTTTCTTTTTGGGTTAATTTTATAATAAGGGCCTATTGTTTAGGCTTAAGTTGCGCATAATAGAGTTAGGGTTTCCAATTGGGCCTAGGCCACATTTGCACTAGGATTAGGTTTTAAAATGTGCTAGCTTGCTTTGTCTCCTTTAGCTAGACCTAGTGATACCTAATGCCTATAAATAGGCTTATGTTTACTGTATTTAGCACTTTTGACTTAGAGAATAATATTGCACTCCTTTGTGGGTTTTGAGAGCTTAGTTCTCTTGGGTTCTTGGTAGAACCATCTTGTTCTTATCAAAGGTTTCCTTACCTTTGTGGCGAATCTTAAAGAGGAACTTATCACTCTCCAAGAGTGTGGCGTCTTCTTCCTTCCATTCTTTTTTGATCATTTCTTTCCATTTTTTACTATTCACATTACTGTTCACGTCACTATTCATCCTTTTATAGTTTAATTCTTTGAAACCCAAAATTAACTCAAGAACGATCCGTAAAAATAATATGCATCCAACTTGGATCATATCAGGTTACCATGGCTAGATTCCTTAATGGGCCGAATGGAGATATAAGAGATGTTGTTGAGCTTCAAAATTATGTGGAAATAGAGGGCTTAGTTCACCATGCCATGAAAGTGGAACAAGAACTAAAAAGAAAGAGTGTGAGAAAGAGTGTATCAAACTATGATAACTCTAGATGAAAGGATAGGTTCAAGAAGGAGGGTACCTCATCTTCTAGGATCCCCACAATTGCCCAAAACCTAACCCAAACCAAGGGCAAAGAAATAGCAAACAAGTCTCGGTCTAGAGACATAAACTGTTTCAAATGTTTGGGTAGAGGGCACATTGCATCTGAATGCCTAACCAAGAAGGTTATGGTGTTAAAAGATAATGGAGAAATCACTAGTGAGAGTTACCAAACTGAATCCTCAAGTGAGGAAGAGAGAGAGGAAGAGGAGAAGATCCCCGAAGGAGATTTGTTCATTGTGAGGAGATTGTTAGGAGGATTAGCCAAAGAGGGTGAGGAAAGTCAAAGAGAAAATATTTTCCATACTGGATGTCTTATCCAAGGCAAATTGTGTTCCTTAATCATTGATGGAGGGAGTTGTACTAATGTAGCAAGTATTAGGTTGGTGACAAAAATGAATTTGGAAACTAAACCCCATCCTAGACCATACAAGTTACAATGGTTGAGTGAGGAGGGAGAATTGAGGGTGGATAAACAAGTGGAGATTGAGTTTTCTATTGGAAAATATAAAGATAAAATTTTGTGTGATTTGGTTCCAATGGAAGCTAGTCATTTACTTCTTAGGAGACCATGGCAGTTTGATAGAAAAGCTCACCATAATGGTCACACAAATAAATACACTTTTCACCATGAAAATCGCAAGGTTACATTGGTTCCATTGTCTCCAAAAAAGGTATGTGATGATCAAAATATCATGAGAGAAAAAAGAAAGCAACAAAGGAAAGATAGGAAAGAGAAAGAAAATGAAAATGAGAGCAAAAAGAAAGAGAGAAAGAATGCTTTATTTATGAAGAGTGGAGAGGTGAGGAGAGCTTTAATGGCAAGGAAGTCTATGTATATACTTTATAATAAGGAGATTACTGCACTTGATTCTGACCTTGAACTTCCTAGTGGAGTTAAATCTATTTTGACAGGAATTTCAAGATGTTTTTCCCGAAGATATACCACCAGGACTTCCACCATTAAGAGGTATTGAACACCAAATTGATTTGGTGCCAGGGGCTGTGTTGCCTAATAGGCCAGCAAACAGGAGTAATCCTCAAGAGACCCAGGAAATTCAAAGACAAGTTGCTGAATTGATGAGCAAAGGATGGGTTGAGGAGAGCTTGAGCCTTGTGCTGTACTAGTTATATTGGTGCCAAAGAAAGATAGAAGTTGGAGGATGTGTTCTGACTGTAGGGTCATCAACAACATCACCATCAAGTACAGGCATCCCATTCCCAGGTTAGATGATTTGTTGGATGAGTTGTATGGTTCTTGTTATTTCTCTAATATTGATTTGAAAAGTGGATATAATCAGATTAGGATTAGAGAAGGTGATGAGTGGAAAATAGCTTTTAAAACCAAGTATGGCTTGTATGAGTGGAAAGTAATGCCATTTGGATTGACAAATGCCCTTAGTACTTTCATGAGATTGATGAACCATGTTTTGAGAGAGTTTCTAGGGAAATTTGTGGTTGTTTATTTTGATGATATTCTTATATATAGTAAAAATTTGAATGAGCATTTGCATCATTTGCAATCTGTTTTACATGTGCTTAGAAAAGAAAGATTGTATGCTAATTTGGAAAAGTGCACGTTTTGTAAGGACCATGTTGTGTTCTTAGAATTTGTGGTTAATTCTTATGGAGTGCATGTAGATAAAGAGAAAATAAAAGCAATCCAAGAATGGCCAACTCCTAAGAGTGTGAGTGAGGTAAGAAGTTTCCATGGGCTTGCTAGTTTCTATAGGAGGTTTGTTAAGGATTTTAGTACCATTGCTACACCTCTAAATGAACTAGTCAAGAAGCATGTGGGATTTAAATGGGGAGAGAAACAAGAGAAAGCATTTGTTGTCCTAAAGGAGAAATTAACACATGCACCCATACTTGCTTTGCCTAACTTTGCTAAATCTTTCGAGCTTGAATGTGATGCATCTGGGGTAGGTATAGGTGCTGTTTTAAAGCAAGAGGGACATCCCATTGCCTATTTTAGTGAGAAAATGAATGGGGCTGCCCTTAACTACCCTACATATGATAAGGAATTGTATGCTTTAATTAGGACTTTGCAAACTTGGCAACACTATCTTCTGCCTAAGGAGTTTATTATTCATAATGATCATGAGTCCCTAAAGTATTTGAAAGGACAGGGAAAGTTAAACAAGAGACATACCAAGTGGGTGGAGCTTCTTGAACAATTCCCCTCTATGATCAAGCACAAGAAAGGTAAGTCCAATGTGGTTGTTGATGCTTTGTCACGCAGGTATGCTTTAATGACTACTCTTAAAACTAAATTTCTTGGTTTTGAATACATTAAGGAATTGTATGAACATGATGCTGATTTTTCTCATATTTATCAAACATATTCTCATACTGTATCTGATGGGTATTTCAAGCATGATGGTTACTTAATAAAGGACAAGAAACTTTGTGTGCTTAAAAGTTCAATTAGGGAATTGCATGTTCACAAGGCACATGAAGGGGGCTTAATGGGACACTTTGGGGTGCAAAAGACAAATGACATCTTGCATGAACATTTTTACTGGCCCCACATGAAGCATGATGTACATAAGTTGTGTGACTCTTGTTTGTAAAAAGGCTAAGTCTAGGGTCATGCCGCATGGATTATATACTCCATTGCCTGTTCCTGAACACCCTTGGATTGATATTTCTATGGATTTTGTTCTAGGTTTGCCTCGGTCTAAGGGAGGGAAGGATTCTATTTATGTGGTGGTTGACAGGTTCTCAAAGATGGCTCACTTCATACCATGCAAGAAGGTGGATGATGCATGTCATGTAGCTGATTTATTCTTCAAAGAGGTGGTAAGACTGCATGGTTTACCTAAGAGTATTGTAAGTGATCGGGACTCTAAGTTCCTTAGTCATTTTTGGAGGACCTTGTGGGGAAAGATAGGCACAAAACTATTGTTTTCTACTACTTGCCATCCCCAAACTGATGGGTAAACAGAGGTTGTAAATAGGACTTTATCTACTCTCCTTAGAGCTATTCTAAAGAAAAATCTTAAGTCTTGGGAGGAATGTTTGCCACTTGTTGAGTTTGCTTATAATAGGGCTATACATAGTACTACTCAGTTTTCACCTTTTGAAATTGTATATGGTTATAATCCTTTGACTCCTTTGGATTTAATGTTTACCTAACATTTCTCAATTGCAAGATAAGTCTGGGCAGATTAAAGCTGACTTTGTCAAGAAATTACATGAGAAGGTTAAGGCCCAAATTGAGAAGAAAATGGAAGGGTATGCCAAGAGGAGATAGACCTTTTCAAGTATTGGCTAAGATCAATGACAATGCATATAAGATTGACTTGCCAGGTGAGTATGGTGTGAGTGCTACCTTTAATATGGCTGATTTGTCCTTTTATGATGCAGGTGATGAATTAATAGATTTGAGGACAAATGCTTCTCAAGAAGGAGGGAATGATGAGGACTTCACGGGAGAAGCCCAAGCCCAGACCCAAGTCCAGAAAGAAGTCTAAGATCCAATACAAGGTCTAGGAGGGCCCATGACAAGAGCAAGAGCTAAAAGGGCCCAAGAAGAACTTAAAAAGATGGTGAACAACTTATTAGAGGCCCAACATCAAATCGAAGCCCAACATATGGAGCCTAGGATTTATACATGCATAGGCCACTTGGAATGAAAGGAGAAGAGCCTCTATTTGGTGCATGGTTGTATTAAAAAAAATGTATTTTGTCCACAGCAAGATTAGAACCCAGGCACTTGAAGCTGAATATGTCTCCTTAACCACTGGAACATATCAGTGATGCTTATGCTAAGGGATTTTGTTTTTATTTTTGTTAAGTCCTAAATGGGCAAACCTCTAAATTGAATTGTACTAAAACATTTGGAGATCATTAGAGAAGGATACACATATTTTGGAATATACAAAACTGAGAGTTTTGCTCTGCTAGGGTTCTTCCTTGCTAATGAGGTTTACCTTAAGCCTCTTGAATTCGGACCTAATTAGGACTAGAACAAACAGAATTTGGAAGATGAAATGGGAAGGAAGAATAAAGAAAGAAAAGAAGTGATTCTGTCCGTACTTAAGAAACATCAATATCTCACGCTACAGACATTGGAATTGCATGATTCTAAAACGAGGTAAAAGATCTCTTTTTGAATCACGATTTAGACTCATAAAACACCGAAAAATAGTACATATAACTTGAGATCTGAGTGCGAGAAATTTGAGACGAAAATTGGGAAAAGTGCGAAAATTGAAAGGAAGAACTAGATACGAAATTAATGAAAAGAAAATAAGATAAGAATGGCACCACAAATCTAGTTTGATAAGCCAAGGAGGATCGCCACAAGAATTGATTAATTCTTGATAAGATCTAATGATGCAAGGAAGAACCCTAGCAGAGCAAAACTCTCAGTTTTGTGTATTCCCAAAATTATCTCTCCTAAGGATCTCCAAATGTTTTAATACAAATCAGTTTAGAGGTTTGCCCATTTAGGACTTAACAACAATAAAAACAAAACCCCTTAGCATAAGCATTACTGATATGTTCCAGTGGTTAAGGAGAACATATTCAGCTTCAAGTGCCTGGGTTCTAATCCTGCTGTGGACAAAATACATTTTTTTTAATGCAACCATACACCAAATAGAGGCTCTTCTCCTTTCATTCCAAGTGGACTATGCAAGTGTAAATCCTAGGCTCCACATGTTGGGCTTCAATCTGATGTTGGGCCTCTAATAAGTTGTTCACCATCTTTTTAAGTTCTTCTTGGGCCCTTTTAGCTCTTGCTCTTGTCATGGGCCCTCCTAGACCTTGTATTGGATCTTAGACTTTTTTCTGGACTTGGGTCTGGGCTTGGGCTTCTCCCATGAAGTCCTCGTCATTCCCTCCTTCTTGAGAAGCATTTGTCCTCAAATCTATTAATTCATCACCTGCATCATAAAAGGACAAATCAGCCACATTAAAGGTAGCACTCACACCATACTCACCTGGCAAGTCAATCTTATATGCATTGTCATTGATCTTAGCCAATAATTGAAAAGGTCCATCTCCTCTTGGCATAAGCTTAGACTTCCTTTGAGATGGAAATATTTCCTTCCTGAAGTGTACCCATACCCAATCACCTGGCTCAAATGTTACCTTCTTCCTTCTTTTGTTTGCACGCTTGGCATACCCTTCCATTTTCTTCTCAATTTGGGCCTTAACCTTCTCATGCAATTTCTTGACATAATCAGCTTTAACTTGCCCAGACTTATTTTGCAATTGAGAAATGTTAGGTAAAGGCAATAAATCCAAAGGAGTCAAAGGATTAAAATCATATACAATTTCAAAAGGTGAAAACTGAGTAGTGCTATGTATAGCCCTATTATAAGCAAACTCAACATGTGGCAAACATTCCTCCCAAGACTTCAGATTTTTCTTTAGAACAGCTCTAAGGAGAGTAGATAAAGTCCTATTTACAACCTCTGTTTGCCCATCAGTTCGGGGATGACAAGTAGTAGAAAACAATAGTTTTGTACCTATCTTTCCCCACAAGGTCCTCCAAAAATGACTAAGGAACTTAGAGTCCCGATCACTTACAATACTCTTAGGCAATGTTGGGAATTGCGGATCAAAATATCTCGCAGCGGAATAATAGGATTCCCACACAGGATCCATGCGAAAAATCCATAATCCGAGTTTTTTTAAAATTTACCTCTTGAAGCGTGATAAACACAAGCGAGGTGAATCACCAACACCGTAATAGCGACGATGTTTCTGTGGTATCCACACGAACAGACTTGCAAAAGGAGTCACGCCTCTAGTTTCACGGTGCTAGTCTGCGAATAGAAGACAAGAACCTTTCACGTCTCTCACACTCACTTTCTTAGGTGCGGCTAGGGTTGTGATGTAACATCTATAGCAGCCCCCTTAATTATGTATTATTTATAATAGTGGCTGCCTTAAGTGAGTGTGAGCAAGTAGTAAGGTAAGCAGTGCAACCCTAAAACCCATCTGTCATGAGTTAGGCCCACATTGAATCCGAGTCCAACTTGGATCCTTATTGCTCCAATTTAGTCTGTTCTAAGTGTGCGACCTGCGAGTTCTCATGACGTTGGTAGTAATATTAAAATCTCATTTTAATATTACAAACGATGTGGAGCTGGTATCTAGCAACACATCACCGCTACCCAAGTAATGAGAATGTCGGTGATTTGACATAACCTATCCGTGATCAATGTTTCCGTGTAGTTTAGTCCCTTTGTCCGATATCCAGATTGAACACAAGGCATGGAACGTGTCACCCTTGTTTAATTCAATCTTCGCTTTCTGATTCTCGAGTAGACATAGTAATAACAAATGAGATCAATATCTCATATTGACTCATTTGAGCATGGCCATCCATTTCATAGTCTCACTCAATCGGGGGCCGAAGATATCACTCCCGTTATGTAGGAGGGACAAATCCCATCTAGGTCACTCACATTCCTCCACATGCATCGCAATATGTCTAATAACCAACTTTATAATCATCTTGTTACGGATGATGTTTGATGGCATTTAAAACACACAACTCCTCATGTAGGAATCGTAGTGATTTCGTGTCAAAGAACCACATACACCATTATCACTATGAGAATCGCTTATGACACTCACGTAACGATCCACGTAGCGTTCTCATGGCGGGTCATCCAATACATCATTACTCTAATATGTATCCATGTGTAGACTTGATATCTCATATCCATGACCCGTGAGATATGGTCATCAGTCTACGCACATACTAGTCTCAATGCATTATTGTTGTCCTAATTAACAATAATACTTGACTAGGGACATTTAAGAATAGTGTTGTAACCAAAAGGATCTCACGATCAAGTCATCCACTTGATGTCCTATGGCATCAATCTTACTATTCTAAGGACTTTATTATGTTTATAAAAAAAGAACACAATAAATGAAATGCCTCATATATATAAAATAGCATAATAGAATATATGCAAATACGAAAAATGTATTAGCCTCTAGGGCATACACCAACAATCTCCCACTTGCACTAGAGCCAATCGTGCATATATCTAATGCCTAAAGACCTAGTGTGACCCTCATGCTTCTGCTGTGCAAGAGGCTTCGTCAATGAATCAGCAATGTTATCATCTATTGGTACTCTGCATATCTTCACATCTCCTCTATCGATGATCTCTCGAATGAGATGGAAGCGCCTAAGTATATGTTTGATCGATGGTGAGATCTAGGCTCCTTAGCTTGTGCAATGGCTCCATTGTTATCACAATAGAGGTCCACCGGGTCCACAATGCTAGGAATAGTGCCAAGTTCGGTAATGAACTTCCCGATCCAAACGGCCTCCTTTCTTTGCATTGGAGGCAACAATATACTCACCTCTGTGGTAGAATCGGCGATCGTCTCCTGCTTTGAACTCTTCCACTCACGGCCCCACCATTTAGGCAAAAAACATAACTCGATTGCGATCTGAGTCGTCCCTTATCGGTTTGGAAGCTAGCATCGTGTAACCTTTACGACTAGCTCTTCCTCGCCTCCATATACGAAGAACGAATCCTTAGTCCTTCTCAAGTACTTAAGGATGTTCTTGATAGCGATCCGTGACTTTCACCGGGATCGATCGGGTACCTACTCGTCATGCTCAAAGCATACGAGATGTCCGTCGAGTACATAACATGGCATACATGATAGATAGATCCAATTGCGGATGCATATGGAATCTTGCTCATGCGATCCCTCTCATCCCGGGTGGAAGGGGATTGAGCCTTAGATAGGCTTACACCATGTGACATAGGCAAGAGTCCTTTCTTGGATTCATGCATGTTAAATCGTCTTAACACTTTGTCTATGTATGTACTCGACTTAGGCCAAGCAATCTCTGATCTATCTCTATAGATCCCGATACCTAACACATAGGTGGCTTCGCCCAAGTCCTTCATAGAAAAGCACTTCCCAACTAACAAGTCTTTACAGACTAGGGGTAGGGATGTCATTTCCAATTAGTAGTATGTCATCTACATACAATACTAGAAAGACAATAGTGCTCCCACTAACCTTCTTGTAGACACAAGATTCTTCTTCATTCTTGATGAAACCAAACTATTTTGATTGTATCATCAAAACGAAGATTCCAAATTTTCCGGAAGCTTGCTTCAATCCATAAATAGATCGTTGCAACTTGCATACCTTTCTAGCATCCTGTGGAGTGGCAAAACCCCCAGGTTGTGTCATGTACACATCTTCGAGAAGATTTCCATTAAGGAAAGCAGTTTTGACATCCATTTGCCAGATTTCATAATCATGGTATGCTGCAATAGCAAGCAAGATCCAAACGGATTTAAGCATCGCAACTGGGGAAAAAGTCTCATCATAGTCTACACCATGAATTTGTTTGAAACCTTTAGCCACCAATCGCGCCTTAAAGGTATGCACATTACCATCCATGTTGGTTTTCTTCTTGAAAACCCACTTGCACCCAATGGGTTTTACCCCTTCAGGTGGGTCAACCAAGGTCCATACCTGGTTGGCATACATGGAATCCATTTCAGATCTCATGGACTCAAGCCATTTCTCGGTTCTCGGGCCAATAATGGCTTCCTGGTAAGTCACGAGTGCTCATCTTGATCCATGAGCAATACGTCACCTTGTTGGGTCATGAGAAATCCATATCTCTCTGGTTGATGACGTATCCGTTAGACCTACGCAGTCTTGTGCTACTAGAACAGTTCTTTGTTCCACAACATTTTGTGGAGGCCGCTCTATTTCCACCATTGGTTCATTCTTTGCTTTGTGAAACTTGAACTTCTTCAAGTTCTACTTTTCTCCCACCGGTTCCTTTGGAGATAAACTCTCTTTCTAGAAACACAGCTGTCCGTGCGACAAACACTTTGCCCTCGGTAGGATTATAGAAAAAGTATCCCTTGGTTTCCTTTGGATACCCCACAAAGAAGCATTTATCGATTTAGGGCCAAGCTTATCGAAACTTGACATTTCACATAAGCTTCGCAACCCCAAATCTTCATGAAAGACATACTTGGGCCGTCTCCCACCATATCTCATATGGTGTTTTTTGAACCGTCTTAGATGGAACACGGTTAAGTGTGAAAGGCTGCACATTAACGAGCATGTCCCCGAAGAGAGCCTGGAAGGTTTGCATGACTCATCATGGATCGGACCATGTCTAACAAAGTCCGGTTCCTCCTTTCAAAAACACCATTCCATTGTGGTGTTCCAGGAGGAGTGAGTTGAGATATTATCCCACACTCTTTCAGATGATCATCAAACTGTTGGCTTAAGTATTCTCCTCCTCGATCTGATCGAAGGATTTTAATACTCTTGCCAAGTTGGTTTTGTACTTCATTCTTGAACTTTTTGAACTTTTCAAAGGATTCTGATTTGTGCTTCATAAGATATACAAATCCATATCTACTGAAATCATCAGTAAATGTAATGAAGTATTGAAAACCGCCTCTAGCGACTGTGTTTAGTGGCCCACATACATCACTATGTATAAGGCCTAAAAGATCACTAGCCCTTTCACCTTGTCCAGTAAATGGGGCCTTTGTCATCTTCCCTAATAAACAAGATTCACATATCTCATATGGTTCAAAATCAAATGAGTCCAAGAATCCATCTTTATGGAGTTTGGAGATGCGTTTCTCATTTATGTGGCCCAAACGACAATGCTAGAGAAAAGTTGGGTTCAGATCGTTTGATTTAAACCTCTTTGTATTTATGTTATAAATGGGCATTTCGAGATCAAGTACATAAAGTCCATTACTCAATTGTGCACTACCATAAAAATATCATTCATATAAATAGAACAACACTTGTCCTTTATTATAAAGAAAAACCTTTCTTGTCCAAACAAGAAACAAATGATATTCCTACTAATAGCAGTGCACAAAAAGCAGCTTCTCTAACTCTATTACAAGCCCAAGGGCAAAGATAATAAATAAGTCCCTACAGCTAATGCAACAACCTTTGCTCCATTTCCAACTCGTAGGTCGACTTCGCCCTTCATCAATGGTCTGATCCTGCACATTTACACAAATGTGAGATCCACATCCAGTATCTAATACCCATGATGCAGAAGTAGATAAATTGACTTCAATAATAAAAATACTTGAAGTGGAAGTCTCACTTCCTTCTTCTTTTTCAGCTCCTCTAGGAACTTGGCACAGCTTCCTCTTCCAATGTCCTATCGACCACAATGGAAGCATGTACCTTCCTTAGCCACTCCACCCACTTTGGTTTCAAGCTAGAAGTGCTAGGCTTGGACTTGTCCTTGCCCTTGCCCTTCCAGTTGTCCTTGGGCTTTTTCTGCTTTGTTTCTTGCCCTTATTCTTTTGGACCATCATTATGGTCTTCCCTTTACCTTTGTTGATGTTCGCTCGGCGAGTTCTCAACATGCCTAATGACTCTGGTAGTGATTTGTCAATCTCATTCATGTTGTAGTTCATGACAAATTGATCGAAACTTTCCTAAGAACGATTGCAGGACTAAGTCGATGGCCAACTCTTGGCCCAAAGGAAAACCCAGTCTCTCTAGGTTTTCAATGTACCCAATCATCTTGAGTACATGAGCACCAACAGGGGCTTCTTTCTACCGGCTTGCACCGAAACAAGTGCTTTAGAGACCTCAAATCTCTCATGTACCGGCCTCGCTCTTGATAGAGCTTTTTAAGGTGTACGATCATATCGTATGCATCCATGTTCTCATGTTGCTTTTGGAGCTCGAGTTCATGGTGGCCACATTAGACATCCAATGTCCAAGGCATCATCTTGATGCTTCTTATAAGCATCTCTTTCGGTTCTAGGGGCATTAGCAAAGCGGTGGCTCAGAATAGGTCATTCCCAAAACATACAGCTTTTTCTCTTGCTTGAGGACAATCCCCAAATTCTGTACTCAGTCTAGAAAATTTGTTCCAGACAACTTGTCCTTCTCAAGGACGGATCGCAATGATAAAGTACCCAATGTGTTTGTTGCCATGGTTATCTATTAACGAAACATGCAAAAATATAAGTATCATGCCATAAATATATTTAATGAGGTCTTTTAATTAAATATGCCTCCCACTATTTTATTCAAGTCAATGACCCTCGATTGACTCGGAAAATCCCATCGAAAGATTTCCTAGTGGGCCAAGATCCATATTTTACCTAGCTTTGAGTCGCTTTGGTGATCGCCCAAAATTCGGTTATTTAAGTAGGAAACTCTTTCCAATTACATCACATGCAACTCTTGGATAGTTGGGTGAATAACACTTATTCTAATCCATCTAATGGACTAAAGCCCAACTTCATGCCTCTAAGCCTTCAATCCTATTGAAATGGCCTAGTTAAGTCGACCCAATGGTTGGCATTTGGATATTACTCTTATCCCATCGCATCTTACTAATATAGATAAAGGCACCCCCGCTTTGGCAAACCTACACTTAATCGATATTAGTCTTGATGAGTGCCACGCATTGGAAGGCATCACATAATGACTTAATATTTTCTTTGAGGGAATTTTATTATTAGATCTCACCATTTATTAAACTTGTTTAGCATACCATAAACATCATCCATGCATCTCATACATATAAAGCATATAATAAATGTGACATGGTTATGGCCTCTAAGAGATTAGCATTAAAAATGCCAGCTTCACCAAGCGTCTCCCACCAACGTCCTCACTTGATGCCATCTCCTTATCTCCACATGATGATTACATTATAGAAACCTCTTTTACATTCGAGGGGAGTTAGATGAGAAGAGAATGTACAATCAGAATGTAAAGAGAAAGGCACGACACGCAGGTCGTATTTAAAATAACCAAAATAGCATAAAATAAAGACTAAGGCCATAACCATGCACCATGCATCTCTAAGAATACATAAACACAAAGAAATAACACATTATTATTTTGTGAATTATAAAAACAAAGATTTGAATATCGCACTTTCGAATATCACACACCACACAACGGGGTTCGGGGCAGCGCCCCGGCCCTAAATTTTTCACTCATATACCACCACTGGTTTCTTGGAGAAAATTTCGAGTTGGACCCCTTCTGCCTCCATGACGGCTAGGGCAACAACATTTGAACCCTAAGGCCCGCAAACACATGAACGCTTCATGTGCCGCAGGGGTAACTCACAGCCGCCATCACCTATCCAGAAACAGGGTTTCCAGAATTCGTGAAGACATGAACACTTCATGTCACGAGGAAGCTTCATAGCCGTCGCAAAACGGAAACAAGGTTTCCAAAACCTTGTGTCGCGCTGGCATGTATATCGCATTCATACGAAAAAATGCGAAAACAGAAAAGCATTCAAAATCGTTTTCAGAATCATACATATCACATATATAGATATCAGAAAAACGCAAAATAGAAAGCATTCAAAATCGTTTTTCGCAGAATCATACATATCACATATATAGATATCAGAAAAACGCAAGAACAGAAAGCATTCAAAACCGTCTTCGCATAATTATATGAACATCTTCATGGTTTCAAAAACATCAACATGTTTCGTAAACAACAAATAAAACAGAACACGGTTTCATACATTATTATTTCGATTTCAGAAATAACATATAAAGATCATATCTTTTATGAAAGGAAAGCAACGAATCATGTTATCGCATATAACAAGAAAAGCAGAAAAACCGAATCATAGTTTCGCAAGTGTCTCTGATACCACTGTTGGGAATTGCGGATCAAAATATCTCGCAGCGGAATAATAGGATTCCCACACAGGATCCATGCAAAAAATCCATAATCCGAGTTTTTTTAAAATTTACCTCTTGAAGCGTGATAAACACAAGCGAGGTGAATCACCAACATCGTAATAGCGACGATGTTTCTGCGGTATCCACACGAACAGACTTGCAAAAGGAGTCACGCCTTTGTTTCGCGGTGCTAGCTGTGAATAGAAGACAAGAACCTTTCACTGTCTCTCACTCACTTTCTTAGGTGCGGCTAGGGTTGTGATGTAACATCTATAGCAGCCCCCCAACAAGACTATTTATAATAGTGGCTGCCTTAAGTGAGTGTGAGCAAAGAGGTAAGGTGTTCGTGTGCAACCCTAAAACCCATCTCGTCATGAGTTAGGCCCACAATTGAATCCGAGTCCAACTTGGATCCTTATTGCTCCAATTTAGTCTGTTTCTAAGTGTGCGACCTGCAGGTTCTCATGACGTTGGTAGTAATATTAAAATCTCATTTTAATATTACAAACAATGTGAGCGGTATCTAGCAACACATCACAAGCTACCCAAGTAATGAGAATGTCGGTGATTTGACATAACCTATCCGTGATCAATGTTTCCGTGTAGTTTAGTCCCTTTGTCCGGATATCCGATTGAACACAAGGCATGGAACGTGTCACCCTTGTTTAATTCAATCTTCGCTTCCGATTCCCGAGTAGACATAGTAATAACAAATGAGATCAATATCTCATATTGACTCATTTGAGCATGGCCATGCATTTCATAGTCTCACTCAATCGGGGGGCCGAAGATATCACTCTGTTATGTAGGAGGGACAAATCCCATCTAGGTCACTCACATTCCTCCACATGCATCGCAATATGTCTAATAACCAACTTTATAATCATCTTGTTACGATGACGTTTGATGACATTTAAAACACACAACTCCTCATGTAGGAATCGTAGTGATTTCAGGTCAAAGAACCACATACACCATTATCACTATGAGAATCGCTTATGACACTCACGTAACGATCCACGTAGCGTTCTCATGGCGGTCCGTCCAATACATCATTACTCTAATATGTATCCATGTGTGGACTTGATATCTCATATCCATGACCCGTGAGATGTGGTCATCAATCTACACGCACATACTAGTCTCAATGCATTATTGTTGTCCTAATTAACAATAATACTTGACTAGGGACATTTAAGAATAGTGTTGTAACCAAAAAGATCTCACGATCAAGTCATCCACTTGATGTCCTATGGCATCAATCTTACTATTCTAAGGACTTTATTATGTTTATCAAAAAGAACACAATAAATGAAATGCCTCATATATATAAAATAGCATAATAGAATATATGCAAATACAGAAAATGTATTAGCCTCTAGGGCATACACCAACAGGCAAACCATGCAGTCTTACCACCTCTTTGAAGAATAAATCAGCTACATGACATGCATCGTCCACCTTCTTGCATGGTATGAAGTGAGCCATCTTTGAGAACCTGTCAACCACCACAAAAATACAATCCTTCCCTCCCTTATACCGAGGCAAACCTAGAACAAAATCCTTAGAAATATCAATCCAGGGGTGTTCAAGAACAGGCAATGGAGTATATAATCCATGCGGCATGACCCTAGACTTAGCTTTTTTACAAACAAGACACTTATCACATAACTTATGTACATCATGCTTCATGTGGGGCTAGTAGAAATGTTCATGCAAGATGTCATATGTCTTTTGCACCCCAAAGTGTCCCATTAAGCCCCCTTCATGTGCCTCTTGAACAAGCAATTCCCTAATTGAACTTTTAGGCACACAAAGTCTCTTGTCCTTTATTAAGTAACCATCATGCTTGAAATACCCATCAGATACAGTATGAGAACATGTTTGATAAATATGAGAAAAATCAGCATCATGTTCATACAATTCCTTAATGTATTCAAAACCAAGAAATTTAGTTTCAAGAGTAGTCATTAAAGCATACCTGCATGACAAAGCATCAGCAACCACATTGGACTTACCTTTCTTGTGCTTGATCACATAGGGGAATTGTTCAAGAAACTCCACCCACTTGGCATGTCTCTTGTTCAACTTTCCCTGTCCTTTCAAATACTTTAGAGACTCATTATCACTATGAATAATAAACTCCTTAGGCAAAAGATAGTGTTGCCAAGATTGCTAGGCCCTAACTAAAGCATACAATTCCTTATCATATGTAGGGTAGTTAAGGGCAGCCCCATTCATTTTCTCACTAAAATAGGCAATGGGATGTCCCTCTTGCATTAAAACAGCTCCTATGCCTACCCCAGATACATCACATTCAAGCTCAAAGGATTTAGCAAAGTTAAGCAAAGCAAGTATGGGTGCATGTGTTAATTTCTCCTTTAGGACAACAAATGCTTTCTCTTGTTTCTCTCCCTATCTAAATCCCACATGTTTCTTGACTAGTTCATTTAGAGGTGCAGCAATGGTACTAAAATCCTTAACAAACCTCCTATAGAAACTAGCAAGCCCATGGAAACTTCTTACCTCACTCGCACTCTTAGGAGTTGGCCATTCTTGGATTGCTTTTATTTTCTCTTTATCTACATGCACTCCACTAGAATTAACCACAAATCCTAAGAACACAACATGGTCCTTACAAAACGTGCATTTTTCAAAATTAGCATACAATCTTTCTTTTCTAAGCACACGTAAACAGATTGCAAATGATGCAAATGCTCATCCAAATTTTTACTATATACAAGAATATCATCAAAATAAACAACCACAAATTTCCCAAGAAACCCTCTCAAAAATTAGTTCATCAATCTCATGAAAGTACTAGGGGCATTTGTCAATCCAAATGGCATTACTTTCCACTCATACAAGCCATACTTGGTTTTAAAAGCTGTTTTCCACTCATCACCTTCTCTAATCCTAATCTGATTATATCCACTTTTCAAATCAATCTTAGAGAAATAACAAGAGCCATACAGCTCATCCAACAAATCATCTAACCTGGGAATGGGATGCCTGTACTTGATGGTGATGTTGTTGACGGCCCTGCAGTCAGAACACATCCTCCAACTTCCATTTTTCTTTGGCACCAAAATAACTAGTACAGCACAAGGGCTCAAGCTCTCCTCAACCCATCCTTTGCTCATCAATTCAGCAACTTGCCTTTGAATTTCTTGGGTCTCTTGAGGATTACTCCTGTATGCTGGCCTATTAGGCAACACTGCCCCTGGCATCAAATCAATTTGGTGTTCAATACCTCTCAATGGTGGAAGTCCTGGTGGTATATCTTCTGGAAAAATATCTTGAAATTCCTGCAAAATAGATTTAACTCCACTAGGAAGTTCAAGGTCAGAATCAAGTGCAGTAATCTCCTTATTATAGAGTATATACATAGACTTCCTTGCCATTAAAGCTCTCCTCACCTCTCCACTCTTCACAAACAAAGCATTCTTTCTCTCTTTCTTTTTGCTCTCATTTTCATTTTCTTTCCTTTCTTTTCTCTCTTGCTTTCTTTTTTCTCTCATGATATTTTGATCATCATATACCTCTTTTGGAGACAATGGAACTAATGTAACCTTGCGGTTTTCATGGTGAAAAGTGTATTTATTTGTGTGACCATCATGGTGAGCTTTTCTATCAAACTGCCATGGTCTCCCAAGAAGCAAATGACTAGCTTCCATTGGAACCACATCACACAAAATTTTATCCTTATATTTTCCAATAGAAAACTCAATCTCCACTGCTTATCCACCCTCAATTCTCCCTCCTCACTCAACCATTGTAACTTGTATGGTCTAGGATGGGGTTTAGTTTCCAAATTCATTTTTGTCACTAACCTAGTACTTGCTACATTGGTACAACTCCCTCCATCAATGATTAAGGAACACAATTTGCCTTGGATAAGACATCAAGTATGGAAAATATTTTCTCTTTGACTTTCCTCACCCTTTTTGGCTATTCCTCCTAACATTCTCCTCACAATGAACAAATCTCCTTCAGGAATCTCCTCCTCTTCCTCTCTCTCTTCCTCACTTGAGGATTCAGTTTGGGAACTCTCACTAGTGATTTCTCCATTATCCTTTAACACCATAACCTTCTTGGTTGGGCATTCAGATGCAATGTGCCCCCTACCCAAACATTTGAAACACTTTATGTCTCTAGACCGAGACTTGTTTGCCATTTCTTTGCCCTTGTTTTGGGTTGGGTTTGGGGCTATGGTGGGGATCCTAGAAGATGAGGTACCCTCCTTCTTGAACCTATCCTTCCATCTAGAGTTATCATAGTTTGATACACTCTTTCTCACACTTTTTCTTTTAGTTGTTGTTCCACTTTCATGGCATGGTGAACTAAGTCCTCCATTTCTACATAATTTTGAAGCTCAACAACATCTCTTATATCTCCATTCAGCCCATTAAGGAATCTAGCCATGGTAACCTCCCTTTCCTCCTCTACATTGGCTCGGATCATGGCTATTTCAAGGTCTTTGAAGAACTCATCTACACTCTTACTCCCTTGGGTCATTCTTTGGAGTTTATTGAGAAGCTCTCTATGGTAGTGGGATGGAGCATACCTCCTTCTCAACACTCTTTTTAACTCCTCCCAACTCTCTAACATAGGCTCTCCATACCTCCTCCTCTCCTTTTGGAATTGATCCCACCAAACTAAGGCATAGTCAGTGAATTCCAAGGTAGCTAGCTTGACCTTCCTCTCCTCATTTAGGTTGTGGTATGAGAAAATTTGTTCTACCTTCATCTCCCACTCAATATAGGCTTCAGGATCACTTTTTCCTTTAAATGGTGGTATGGTAACTTTCACAACCTCCTCTCGGTTTCTCCTCTGTTCTCCCTCATGTTCTCTCCTTTCACGCCTCTCATGTCTCCTCCTATCTCTATGTTGGTCATTTTCCCCATTCTGGTTTTGGTTTTCTAAAGTTTCAAGCCTCTCATAAATTCCCTCCGTATGCTCCCTCAACACCTCATTCATCCTTTGAGTTAAGGCATCTAACAACAACCTATGCTCCCTAGTAGGGGATGGAGGTCCCTCTCTTTCAGTCGTAGATAGATTTGAGGTAAAGAAGTCCTTTCCAAAACTATTTCACTCAAAGTGTTTCACACAAATTTGGCTTTTAAGCTAATGTATCTCTCTTGCCTTTTTCCACTCTTTCTCTTGCTTAAAGTTCTTACTTGAACCAACCAATCTATTTCAAGAACCATTTTTACAAGGCGATCAGAATTTGTAGAAATAACACAAGTAGCAAAGCACAATTTTACTACTAACACTCAAGAAAGACAGAAACATGAATGATTATCAAGACATAGGATAAACAAGACACTTTTGTTTTTTTTTTTTTTGAGTGTGTATATACTGCAGACTTCTAAAACACAAGGTGTAGTAACCAAATAAGGAAAATTAGAAAACAATTAAGAATAATTCCACTTTAATTTTTTTTTCTCCAGAAATTTAGCAATTATCTCAAAGAAATTAGATGTTGACTTTACCAAATAGGCAGCTTTTGCAACAACCAAAATTGATCCTCCAAACCCCAATTCGACACCTCCAAACAATTAAGACTTTTTGTATCTCGAGCTACGAACTCTGATTTGGGTGTTTCCATAAATTAGAGGTGAAAGGTCACGTTAGGACACAATTTTGACTCAAGAATCATTGAAATTGGATATGTAAAACTCAAGATGTGAACGATAAGCCCAAACAGCCACTGTATCTCACGTTACAGAACTCGGATTTGGGTGTTTCCACAGTGAGGTGAAAGTTCACGTTCTGGGACACACAATTTTGACTCAAGAATCATTGAAATTGGATATGTAAAATGCGAGATCTGAACGACAAGCCCAAACAGCCCTCTTTTGGCTCTAATTCACACCCAAACACTAGCCCTAATGACTAGCTCTAATACCAAATGATGAGGTTTACCTTAAGCCTCTTTAATTCGGACCTAATTAGGACTAGAACAAACAGAATTTGGAAGATGAAATGGGAAGGAAGAATAAAGAAAGAAAAGAAGTGATTCTGTCCGTACTTAAGAAACATTAATATCTCATGCTACAGAAAACGGAATTGTGTGATTCTAGAACGAGGTGAAAGATCTCTTTTTGAATCACGATTTAGACTCAAGAAACACCAAAAAATAGTACGTATAACTTGAGATCTGAGTGTAAGAAATTTGAGACAAAAATTGGGAAAAGTGCGAAAATTGAAAGGAAGAACTAGATACGAAATTAATGAAAAGAAAATAAGATAAGAATGGCGCCACAAACCTAGTTTGATAAGCCAAGGAGGATTGCCACAAGAATTGATTAATTCTTGATTCTAATGATGCAAGGAAGAACCTTAGCAGAGCAAAACTCTCAGTTTTGTGTATTCCCAAAATTGGCTCTCCTAAGGATCTCCAAATGTTTTAATACAAATCAGTTTAGAGGTTTGCCCATTTAGGACTTAACATAAATAAAAACAAAACCCCTTAGCATAAGCATCATTGATATGTTCCAGTGGTTAAGTAGAACATATTCAGCTTCAAGTGCCTGGGTTCTAATCCTGCTGTGGACAAAATACATTTTTTTTTAATACAACCATACACCAAATAGAGGCTCTTCTCCTTTCATTCCAAGTGGACTATGCAAGTGTAAATCCTAGGCTCCACATGTTGGGCTTCAATCTGATGTTGAGCCTCTAATAAGTTGTTCACCATCTTTTTAAGTTCTTCTTGGGCCCTTTTAGCTCTTGCTATTGTCATGGGCTCTCCTAGACCTTGTATTGGATCTTGGACTTTTTTCTGGACTTGGGTCTGGGCTTGGGCTTCTCCCATGAAGTCCTCGTCACTTACATCATTTGATCTTATCAAGAATTAACCAATTCTTGTGGCGATCCTCCTTGGCTTATTAAACTAGGTTTGTGGCATCATTCTTATCTCATTTCTTTTCATCAATTTCGTATCTAGTTCTTTCTTTCAATTTCGTAATTTTCTCAATTTTTGTCACAAATTTCTTGCACTCATATCTCAAGTTATACGTACTATTTTTTGGTGTTTCTTGAGTCTAATTCGTGATTCAGAAAGAGATCTTTCATCTTGTTTTAGAATCATGCAATTCTGATGTCTATACCGTGAGATATGGATGCTTCCTAAAAACGGACAAAATCAATTCTTTTGTTTCTTTATTCTTCCTTTCAATTTCATCTTCCAAATTCTGTTTGTTCTAGTCCTAATTAGGTCCGAATTCAAGAGGCTTAAGGAAAACCTCATCATCATGTTTCATGTGTGGCCAATGAAAATGTTCATGCAACATGTCTAAAGTCTTTTGAAACCCAAAATGGCCCATTAGTCCCCTTCATACGCCTTCCTCACAAGCAACTTTCTTATGAAACTTTTGGGCACACATATTCTCTTTTCCTTAAACAAAAACCCTTGGTGCCTAAAATACCTATTTTGAGCCCAATGCAAACAATTCGTATAGATATAGGAAAAATCTTTATCATGCTCATATAATTCTTTAATGCATTCAAGCCCTAACAATTTTGTTTCAAGGGTAGAGAGTTAGGTATACCTTCTTGAAAGTGCATCCGCCACTATGTTGGCCTTACCTTTCTTATGCTTGATCACATATGGAAATTGTTCAAGAAACTCAACCCACTTGGCATGCCTCTTATTAAACTTTCCTTGTCCTTTTAAGTACTTTAAGGACTTATGATTACTATGGATAACAAACTCTTTGGGCAAAAGATAATGTTGCCATGTTTGCAAAGCCCTCACCAAGGCATACAATTCCTTATCATAGGTGGGATAATTAAGGACAACACCACTTAATTTCTCACTAAAGTAAGCAATTGGATGCCCTTCTTGCATTAAAACAGCTCCAACACCAACATTAGAAGCATCACATTCAATTTCAAAAGATTTAGCAAAATTAGGCAACGCAAGTATTGGTGCATGAGTAAGTCTTTCTTTAAGCTCATTAAATGCATGCTCTTATTTTTCCCCCATCTAAACACAACATTTTTCTTGACAATTTCATTAAGAGGTGCAGCCAATGTACTAAAGTCTTTAACAAACCTCCTATAGAAACTAGCCAAGCCATGAAAGCTCCTCACTTCACTCACATTTTTGGGGGTTGGCCACTCTTGAATGGCCTTAATTTTCTCTTTGTCAACAAGAACTCCTTTTGAATTTACAACAAAACCAAGAAAGATCACATGATCCATACAAAAAGTACAAATTAGCATATAACTTTTCTTTTCTTAACACTTACAAAATAGCCCTTAAGTGTTCATGATTATCATCTAGGCTTTTGCTATATATCAAGATATCATCAAAATACACAACAACAAACTGGCCTGGAAAATCCCTTAAGACATGGTTCATAAGTCTCATGAAAGTGCTAGTGATATGATCCAAAAAATGGAACATAAGATTTTCGGATCTATCCTTGAGTGACCAACCACAATTCGAAGAAGAAGAAAACAATCAAATGGACAAGATAAGGAATGGAATGGTAGGCGCCACAATTCCAAGGGGAATTGATAAGCCAAGGTGAGGATCGCCACAAGGGTCTTGAACACTTGATAAGATCAAAGGGGTTAGTTCAATAAAGAACCTAAGAGAGGCAAAACACTCTCACAATTGGAACAAATCCAAATTGAACTCCAAAGGTTTTCTTTTTTTTCATTTATCATAGATGTGTACATATATAGAGTTTAAGGGCTGCATAGAATATTCATACAAAAGGTCACCATAATTGTGATAAATTCCCCATAAAAGCAATAATTAATCAACTAAATGGCTAATTAAAGCAACTAATGACAATTAAGTGGATAATCAAAGTGGTTCATGACTTCTAAAAAGGAGTTACCTACGAATGCAAGCCAAAGGTTGCCCTCCCAAGAAGCTTAATAAAAATATGCACCGTCCACACACAAAGTTTATTACACTTTATTTAATAGAAATAAACTAGAAAATTTCGTCCAAAAATTTGTCTTCAACTTCCAGCCCATTTTTCACCATGATAGAAGCCGAATCTGGTCAAGAAACTTAAAATAAGATTTGTAGATAAGTTCCTTATCTTTCCAATGCACTAAAGAATGAACCAATCAGAGATCTGTAGTGTAAGATATAGCCAAAACAAGTTAACAGGCTCATCATTAATGAAAATAAAATTTTCATCAAAAATCAAATTGGCCTTAAATTGGACATCATTCTTGGTTTGCATCATTCCCTCCCCCTTGAAGAGAATTCGACCTCGAATTTATTGTCTTTGGGAATCGTCTTCATCCTCCAGGTTCAAACACAACTCTTTTGAATCTATGGGACACTTCTCTTGGAATTGTTTCTTCAACTTCCTTATTTTCTTTTATAGGAAGACTCTCAATTTTTCTTTCAACCTTTGTCTCTTCAAAGAATGCTTTTTCCACCTCACTTTTGTTCATAAAGAGACTCTCTACTTTTTCCTCAATATCTTTTTCATTCTTTTCCTTCTCACTATTTTTCTCTTGCTCTTTGCTTTTGATGGTTTGACCTTCACTATTCTTTTCTTCATGACCTAGGGGAGAAATGTTACACAAATGAACCAAAGTAGAAGAATCCCAACATTTGATTCCACAAGCTAATCTAGAAGTAGGTATTGGAGTAATAGATTGCCATGACTTTCCAAGTGAATTTGAAGACTTTTTCTTAGCTTTAAGTGTAAGCCACTCTCTAGTCGTCTTCATCTCCTTATCTTCCTTTTGCAATTCAACTCCAATTGATGCTTTGCATTCTTCCTTTGGAATTTCATCTTCAATTTCATTGATTGTGCCAGCTTCCTTTGGAATCTCATCTTCAATTTCATTGAATGTCTTGCAAGCTTCCTTTGGAGGAACATCTTCAATTTCATTGAATGTCTTGCAAACTTCCTTTGGAGGAACACACTCAATCTCCTTCACAAGAGAATCAACACAACTAGGCAAAGAATTAGGAATAGCATCAAAATAAGCATCCAAGTTTGTTTTGTTCACCTCACTTTCTTTTTTGGAGTCTTCAACTATTTTCTTCATATGTGCTTCAAAACTTTCTATTTGTTTTTCCATTCTCTCCTCTTTTCTCACCCTTTTTTTATTCTCCTTTTTCTCCCTTTCAATTTCTCTATCTCTTCTCTCATATCTCCTTCCTCCATGCCTCCTCCTTTTTATTTCTCCTAGCTTTTCAAGCATCTCATTGAACTCCTCCATTCGTCTTTGCAATCTTTCCATTTCAAGGAATAGTGATGCCATGATATGTGATGGGAAGAAGAATTTTTTTTTTTAGAAAAAAAAGATCGAAGAACAAGATAAAAAAATAACTCTAGGAAAGATGGCTCTAGATACCACATGATATGATCCAAAAAATGGAACATAAGATTTTCGGATCTATCCTTGAGTGACCAACCACAATTCGAAGAAGAAGAAAACAATCAAATGGACAAGATAAGGAATGGAATGGTAGGCGCTACAATTCCAAGGGGAATTGATAAGCCAAGGTGAGGATCGCCACAAGGGTCTTGGACACTTCATAAGATCAAAGGGGTTAGTTCAATGAAGAACCTAAGAGAGGCAAAACACTCTCACAATTGGAACAAATCCAAATTGAACTCCAAAGGTTTTCTTTTTTTTCATTTATCATAGATGTGTACATATATAGAGTTTAAGGGCTGCATAGAATATTCATACAAAAGGTCACCATAATTGTGATAAATTCCCCATAAAAGCAATAATTAATCAACTAAATGGCTAATTAAAGCAACTAATGACAATTAAGTGGATAATCAAAGTGGTTCATGACTTCTAAAAAGGAGTTACCTACGAATGCAAGCCAAAGGTTGCCCTCCCAAGAAGCTTAATAAAAATATGCACCGTCCACACACAGTTTATTACACTTTATTTAATAGAAACAAACTAGAAAATTTCGTCCAAAAATTTGTCTTCAACTTCCAGCCCATTTTTCACCATGATAGAAGCTGAATCTGGTCAAGAAGCTTAAAATAAGATTTGTAGATAAGTTCCTTATCTTTCCAATGCACTAAAGAATGAACCAATCGGAGATCTGTAGTGTAAGATATAGCCAAAACAAGTTAACAGGCTCATCATTAATGAAAATAAAATTTTCATCAAAAATCAAATTGGCCTTAAATTGGACATCATTCTTGGTTTGCATCATTCCCTCCCCCTTGAAGAGAATTCGACCTCGAATTTATTGTCTTTGGGAATCGTCTTCATCCTCCAGTGTTCAAACACAACTCTTTTGAATCTATGGGACACTTCTCTTGGAATTGTTTCTTCAACTTCCTTATTTTCTTTTATAGGAAGACTCTCAATTTTTCTTTCAACCTTTGTCTCTTCAAAGAATGCTTTTTCCACCTCACTTTTGTTCATAAAGAGACTCTCTACTTTTTCCTCAATATCTTTTTCATTCTTTTTCCTTCTCACTATTTTTCTCTTGCTCTTTGCTTTTGGTGGTTTGACCTTCACTATTCTTTTCTTCATGACCTAGGGAGAAATGTTACACAAATGAACCAAAGTAGAAGAATCCCAACATTTGATTCCACAAGCTAATCTAGAAGTAGGTATTGGAGTAATAGATTGCCATGACTTTCCAAGTGAATTTGAAGACTTTTTCTTAGCTTTAAGTGTAAGCCACTCTCTAGTCGTCTTCATCTCCTTATCTTCCTTTTGCAATTCAACTCCAATTGATGCTTTGCATTCTTCCTTTGGAATTTCATCTTCAATTTCATTGATTGTGCCAAAATTGGAATCTCATCTTCAATTTCATTGAATGTCTTGCAAGCTTCCTTTGGAGGAACATCTTCAATTTCATTGAATGTCTTGCAAACTTCCTTTGGAGGAACACACTCAATCTCCTTCACAAGAGAATCAACACAACTAGGCAAAGAATTAGGAATAGCATCAAAATAAGCATCCAAGTTTGTTTTGTTCACCTCACTTTCTTTTTTGGAGTCTTCAACTATTTTCTTCATATGTGCTTCAAAACTTTCTATTTGTTTTTCCATTCTCTCCTCTTTTCTCACCCTTTTTTTATTCTCCTTTTTCTCCCTTTCAATTTCTCTATCTCTTCTCTCATATCTCCTTCCTCCATGCCTCCTCCTTTTTATTTCTCCTAGCTTTTCAAGCATCTCATTGAACTCCTCCATTCGTCTTTGCAATCTTTCCATTTCAAGGAATATTGATGCCATGATATGTGATGGGAAGAAGAATTTTTTTTTTTTAGAAAAAAAAGATCGAAGAACAAGATAAAAAAATCACTCTAGGAAAGATGGCTCTAGATACCACATGATATGATCCAAAAAATGGAACATAAGATTTTCGGATCTATCCTTGAGTGACCAACCACAATTCGAAGAAGAAGAAAACAATCAAATGGACAAGATAAGGAATGGAATGGTAGGCGCTACAATTCCAAGGGGAATTGATAAGCCAAGGTGAGGATCGCCACAAGGGTCTTGGACACTTCATAAGATCAAAGGGGTTAGTTCAATGAAGAACCTAAGAGAGGCAAAACACTCTCACAATTGGAACAAATCCAAATTGAACTCCAAAGGTTTTCTTTTTTTTCATTTATCATAGATGTGTACATATATAGAGTTTAAGGGCTGCATAGAATATTCATACAAAAGGTCACCATAATTGTGATAAATTCCCCATAAAAGCAATAATTAATCAACTAAATGGCTAATTAAAGCAACTAATGACAATTAAGTGGATAATCAAAGTGGTTCATGACTTCTAAAAAGGAGTTACCTACGAATGCAAGCCAAAGGTTGCCCTCCCAAGAAGCTTAATAAAAATATGCACCGTCCACACACAGTTTATTACACTTTATTTAATAGAAATAAACTAGAAAATTTCGTCCAAAAATTTGTCTTCAACTTCCAGCCCATTTTTCACCATGATAGAAGCCGAATTTGGTCAAGAAGCTTAAAATAAGATTTGTAGATAAGTTCCTTATCTTTCCAATGCACTAAAGAATGAACCAATCGGAGATCTGTAGTGTAAGATATAGCCAAAACAAGTTAACAGGCTCATCATTAATGAAAATAAAATTTTCATCAAAAATCAAATTGGCCTTAAATTGGACATCATTCTTGGTTTGCATCATTCCCTCCCCCTTGAAGAGAATTCGACCTCGAATTTATTGTCTTTGGGAATCGTCTTCATCCTCCAAGTTCAAACACAACTCTTTTGAATCTATGGGACACTTCTCTTGGAATTGTTTCTTCAACTTCCTTATTTTCTTTTATAGGAAGACTCTCAATTTTTCTTTCAACCTTTGTCTCTTCAAAGAATGCTTTTTCCACCTCACTTTTGTTCATAAAGAGACTCTCTACTTTTTCCTTAATATCTTTTTCATTCTTTTCCTTCTCACTATTTTTCTCTTGCTCTTTGCTTTTGGTGGTTTGACCTTCACTATTCTTTTCTTCATGACCTAGGGGAGAAATGTTACACAAATGAACCAAAGTAGAAGAATCCCAACATTTGATTCCACAAGCTAATCTAGAAGTAGGTATTGGAGTAATAGATTGCCATGACTTTCCAAGTGAATTTGAAGACTTTTTCTTAGCTTTAAGTGTAAGCCACTCTCTAGTCGTCTTCATCTCCTTATCTTCCTTTTGCAATTCAACTCCAATTGATGCTTTGCATTCTTCCTTTGGAATTTCATCTTCAATTTCATTGATTGTGCAAGCTTCCTTTGGAATCTCATCTTCAATTTCATTGAATGTCTTGCAAGCTTCCTTTGGAGGAACATCTTCAATTTCATTGAATGTCTTGCAAACTTCCTTTGGAGGAACACACTCAATCTACTTCACAAGAGAATCAACACAACTAGGCAAAGAATTAGGAATAGCATCAAAATAAGCATCAAGTTTGTTTTGTTCACCTCACTTTCTTTTTTGGAGTCTTCAACTATTTTCTTCATATGTGCTTCAAAACTTTCTATTTGTTTTTCCATTCTCTCCTCTTTTCTCACCCTTTTTTTTTCTCCTTTTTCTCCCTTTCAATTTCTCTATCTCTTCTCTCATATCTCCTTCCTCCATGCCTCCTCCTTTTTATTTCTCCTAGCTTTTCAAGCATCTCATTGAACTCCTCCATTCGTCTTTGCAATCTTTCCATTTCAAGGAATAGTGATGCCATAATATGTGATGGGAAGAAGAATTTTTTTTTTTAGAAAAAAAAGATCGAAGAACAAGATAAAAAAATAACTCTAGGAAAGATGGCTCTAGATACCACATGATATGATCCAAAAAATGGAACATAAGATTTTCGGATCTATCCTTGAGTGACCAACCACAATTCGAAGAAGAAGAAAACAATCAAATGGACAAGATAAGGAATGGAATGGTAGGCGCTACAATTCCAAGGGGAATTGATAAGCCAAGGTGAGGATCGCCACAAGGGTCTTGGACACTTCATAAGATCAAAGGGGTTAGTTCAATGAAGAACCTAAGAGAGGCAAAACACTCTCACAATTGGAACAAATCCAAATTGAACTCCTGATATGATCCAAGTTGGATGCATATTATTTTTACGGATCGTCCTTGAGTTGATTTAGTGTTTCAAAGAATGAAACGATGAACAGTACCCATGAACAGTAGCTGATGAATAGTGACGTGAATAGTGACGTGAATAGTGACGTGAATAGTAAAAAAATAGAAAAGATGGGAAAAGGAAAAGGAATGAGAGGAAGAAGACGCCACACTCTTAGAGAGTGATAAGTCAAGTGAAGATTCGCCACAAAGGTAAGGAAGCCTTTGATAAGAACCAAGATGGCTCAACCAAGAACCAAAGAGAATGAAATTCTCACAAATGGATTCAATCCAAATTCACATCCAAAAGTCCTTTCATTCATGTTTTAGGCACATACTTATAGGAAAATGGGGTGCATAGAATATGCATGCAAAGTGGTCATCATAATGTGACATATTCCCCATAAAAAGCAATAACTAACTAATCCATTAAGTGGCTAATTAAAGCATTAACTAAAAAATAGGAGTTACTTAGGTATGTAAACCAAAGGTTGCCCTCCCAAAAACGTGCACTATTCATCCTTCATGGTTTATTACACTTTATTTAATAGAAATAAACTAAAAAAATACTATTTTAAAGAAGTGGACATCCAAGCCATCATGGGTCTTCAAGTTGGATGAGATAAGTGACCAATTTGGGCCCAACTCCATCAAGACCTGAATTTGGGCTTGTTTCAATTAAAGTTGTCATCATTTTATTTAGGACTTCTTGGGCTTTCTTGGTCCTAGCTCTTGTCATAGGTCCACCAAGTCCTTGTAGTGCTCCTTGATCCATGCTCCTTAGTGGGCTCACATCATCCCCTCCTTCTTTAAGTGAATTCGACCTCGAATTGAAATCTTCATCACCTACATCAAAAGGAGACAAATCACCACATTGAAAGTTGCACTAACACCATACTCACCGGAAGGTCTATCTTGTAGGCATTATCATTAATCTTGGCCAACACTTGGAATGGCCCATCTCCTCTTGGTTGAAGCTTGGATTTCCTTTGTGAAGGAAATCTCTCTTTTCTCATGTGCACCCAGACCCAATCTCCAGGTTCAAACACCACCATCCTCCTCCCTTTGTTGGCTTGCCTAACATAGCTTTCTGTCTTCTTCTCAATTTGGGTCTTGACTTGTTCGTGTAACTTCCTCACAAATTCAGCTTTAGCACCGCCATCTTTATGCTTTAAAATTGAAGAGTTAGGCAATGGCAATAAATCAAGAGGAGTGAGAGGATTAAATCCATAAACAACCTCAAAAGGAGAATATTGAGTAGTACTATGGACAGCCCTATTATAAGCAAATTCCACATGAGGCAAACACTCCTCCCAAGACTTAATGTTCTTTTTTATTACAGCCCTAAGAAGGGAAGAAAGTGTCCTATTAACTACCTCGGTTTGCCCATCCGTTTGGGGATGGCAGGTAGTGGAGAAAAGCGACTTTGTACCCACTTTACCCCACAAAGTCCTCCAAAAGTGACTTAAGAACTTTGTGTCACGATCTGAAACAATACTTCTTGGAAGGCCATGAAGCCTTACCACTTCTTTGAAGAACAATTCAGCAACATGACAAGCATCATCAACTTTTTTACATGGTATAAAATGTGCCATTTTAGAAAACCTATCCACCACCACAAAAATTGAATCCTTACCATTCTTTGTCCGAGGTAGTCCTACAACAAAATCCATTGACAAATCAATCCAAGGAAAATCAGAATAGGCAAAGGAGTATAAAGTCCATGAGGCATCACTTTAGATTTAGACTTTTTACAAACAATGCATTTTTCACAAAACTTTTGCACATCATGTTTCATGTGTGGCCAATGAAAATGTTCGTGCAACATGTCTAAAGTCTTTTGAACCCCAAAATGCCCCATTAGTCCCCCTTCATGCGCTTCCCTCACAAGCAACTCTCTTATAGAACTTTTGGGCACACATAATCTCTTTTCTTTAAACAAAAACCCTTGGTGCTTAAAATACCCATTTTGAGCCCAATGCAAACAATTAGCATAGATATGGAAAAAATCTTTATCATGCTCATACAATTCTTTGATGCATTCAAGCCCAAATAATTTTGTTTCAAGGGTAGAGAGTAAGGTATACCTTCTTGAAAGTGCATCTGCCACTATGTTGGCCTTACCTTTCTTATGCTTGATCACATATGGGAATTGTTCAAGAAACTCAACCCACTTGGCATGCCTCTTATTCAACTTTCCTTGTCCTTTCAAGTACTTTAAGGACTCATGATCACTATGGATAACAAACTCTTTGGGCAAAAGATAATGTTGCCATGTTTGTAAAGCCCTCACCAAGGCATACAATTCCTTATCATAGGTGGGATAATTAAGGACAAACACCACTTAATTTCTCACTAAAGTAAGCAATTGGATGCCCTTCTTGCATTAAAACAGCTCCAACACCAACATTAGAAGCATCACATTCAATTTCAAAAGATTTAGCAAAATTAGGCAAAGCAAGTATTGGTGCATGAGTAAGTCTTTCCTTAAGCTCATTAAATGCATGCTCTTGTTTCTCCCCCCATCTAAACACAACATTTTTCTTGACAATTTCATTAAGAGGTGCAGCCAATGTACTAAAGTCTTTAACAAACCTCCTATAGAAACTAGCCAAGCCATGAAAGCTCCTCACTTCACTCACATTTTTGGGGGTTGGCCACTCTTGAATGGCATTAATTTTTTCTGTGTCAACATGAACCCCTTTTGAATTTACAACAAAACCAAGGAAGATCACATGATCCGTACAAAAAGTACATTTTTCCAAATTAGCATACAACTTTTCTTTTCTCAACACATGCAAAACAGCCCTTAAGTGTTCATGATGTTCATCTAGGCTTTTGCTATATATCAAGATATCATCAAAATACACAACAACAAACTGGCCTAGAAAATCCCTTAAGACATGGTTCATAAGCCTCATGAAAGTGCTAGGTGCATTTGTTAAACCAAAAGGCATTACCAACCATTCATACAATCCATATTTAGTTTTAAAGGCGTTTTCCATTCATCCCCTTCCTTATTCTAATTTGATGGTACCCACTTTTCAAATCAATTTTAGAAAACAAACAAGCACCATATAATTCATCAAGCAAATCATCAAGTCTAGGGATAGGATGTCTGTACTTGATTGTGATGTTGTTCACAGCCCTACAATCTGTGCACATCCTCCAACTTCCATCCTTTTTAGGCACTAAGATAACCGGGACAACACATGGACTTAAGCTTTCTTGCACCCATCCTTTTTGCATCAACTCCTCCACTTGCTTTTGTATTTCTTTGGTCTCTTGAGGATTACTCCTATAGGCTGGCCTATTGGGTAATGATGCACCCGGAATGAGGTCAATGTGGTGTTCTATCCCCCTTAAAGGAGGTAGGCCGTGAGGCACTTCTTTTGAAACACATCACCAAATTCCTGCAAAAGAGTTTTAACACCACTAGGCAAAGAGAGTTCATTAGGAGCATTAGCATTCAAACAGAATTCTTTACAATAAAGCATATATAGGGGCTGCCTTGAAATCAAAGCCCTCTTCACCTCACTTTTTGTTGCCAAATAACTCTCTTTTCTCTCACTATTTTTATTCTTTTTCTCTTTGTCATCACTCTTCTTTTCACTCCCTCTTTCTTTTTGCTCTTGCTCTTTCTTTTCTCTCATCTTTAGTTGGTCCTCACTAACTTCTTTTGGGGACAAGGTGAAAGAGTGACCTTTCGGTCATGATGCACAAAAGTGAATTTGTTAAGGAATCCATCATGGTTGGCCTTCCTATCAAATTGCCAAGGCCTCCCAAGTAACATATGACTTGCCTCCATGGGTACCACATCACATAGAACATTATCATGATACTTTCCAATGGAGAAACAAACTTCAACTTGCTTGTTCACGGTCAACTCACCAACTTCACTAAGCCATTGAAGTCTATATGGTCGTCGGGTGTGGCTTAGTCACAAGATTCAATTTGGAAACCATTCTAGTACTAGCAACATTAGTACAACTCCCACCATCAATAATTAAAGAACATACCTTCCCTTGGATCATGCATCTAGTATGGAAGATATTTTCTCTTTGGCTCTCATCATGCTCCTTAGCTTGGCTTCCCAAAAGTCTCCTCACCATGAGCAAATCTCCTCCTTCTGGAACTACTTCTCCCCACTTTCTTCTTCACTAGAAGCCTCAGATTGTGTGACCACTTCTCCATTTCTTGATACCATTGTCCTTTTAGTTGGACATTGAGATGCAATATGTCCATGGCCCAAGCACTTGAAACACTTCACATCACGGTTTCTAGGAGATGCTTCTATAGGCTTCTTTCCATGAGATGTAGGCACAACCTCCTTTGAAGATGAAGTACCCTCCTTCTTTGATTTGTCCTTCCAACTTGAAGATGAAAACTTAGAAGAAGAAGGAAATTTGGACTTCTTCCTCTTGAGTTGTTGCTCCACCTTTATGGCTTGTTGGACCAAATCTTCAAGCTCCACATAGTTTTGAAGCTCCACTATGTCTTGAATGTCTTGATTCAACCCATGTAAGAACCGAGCCATAGTTGCCTCCCTATCTTCATTAATGTTGGACCTAAGCAAGGCCAACTCCATCTCCTTGTGGTACTCATCAACACTTTTGGATCCTTGGGTCAATCTTTGCAATTTGTTGTGAAGATCCCTATGGTAGTGATTTGGAACAAATCTTTTTCTCATGACTTGTTTCATTTCTGCCCAAGTCTCAATAGGCTCCTCCTCATACCTTCTTCTCTCCTTTTGCAATTGATCCCACCAAACAAGTGCATAGTCTTTGAATTCAAGAGCGGCTACCTTCACTTTCTTTCTTTCATTGAAATTGTTGCAATCAAACACTTGCTCGATCTTCATTTCCCACTCCAAGTAGGCTTCGGGATCACTCTTCCCATGAAAGGTAGGAACTTTGATTTTGACCTTCAATTCTATCCTCTCTATCACGCCTCCTTCCTCTACGTGGTCCATGTCTAGGTCTGTCCTCACTCTCATAACCACTTCCTTGATTTGATTCTTCTCGATTTCGGAGGTTGGCAAGTTGTTCATTGAAGTTTGCATTCATTTGCTCCATTTGCCTTTGAAGGATTTGCATTTGAGTATTCATCGTAGCATGAAGAACCGCGGACCTTGGAGAAAGAGGTGGACTATCACCTTGGGCTGCCATCACTTGAAACACACAATATCAAAATAACAAGATAGTATAAATCCTCACCACACTCCCTCACGTGTGCACACAATGTGTATTTCACTCAAATAGGCTTTTTCCACACAAGATGTAATTTTCACTCTTGCCTCTTTCCACTCAAATTCTCTTTGCAAGTTCTTAAATGAACCCTCTCATGTTTCAATTACCAAAAGCTCTTACAAAAGTAGCGGTCCTCACAAGAGTAAGCACTCGAGAAGTTGAAGAAAAGATGAAACTCTAGACAAAACTCAAAGGAATTTAAAAGACAAGCAAGAAAAGTGAATTAAAAAGAAAAAGGTAGAACTCAAAAGAAATAAGAAGAAAAAGAAATGCACAAGGTATGTAGAATAGCACCGCTTAATTGAAATTCACAAGGCATTCAAAATGAATCTTGCTTAAGTGCAAGGGCAGTCTCTTTTTTTTTTTTTTTTTTTAATATTATTTTTCACGCCCTTGTTCTCTTGTTGCACTTAAAAAAAAACAAATTGATTCTTGCAATTTTTTTTGTTCCAATTGTTATGCCCAATTGTGTATTTAGGAGTTTCCTTTCAAATTAAGGTGCTATAAAACATATAACAACAACGAATATAGAATTGACAAGATCAAAGCTGTAAATATTGCGTAAAAAATAAAGAACAGAAATTAAAGGCAGAAAATAGAAGGACTAGAATTTAAATGGCAAAAAGTAAAGAACGGAAAGTAAAGAATGTTGCCAATTCTTAGAAATGGCAGGGATCAATGATGATCAAGATTGTGTATAATTATGACATCCAAGCAATAATGCTTGATGTTTGGAAAGCAATAAGAACAAGAACAAAAGAACATGTAAGAACTCTATCAACTCTAGAATCCGGGCTCTAGATACCACATGATATGATCCAAGTTGGATGCATATTATTTTTACGGATCGTCCTTGAGTTGATTTAGTGTTTCAAAGAATGAAACGATGAACAATATGCAGATGAACAGTAGTGATGAATAGTGACGTGAATAGTGACATGAATAGTAAAAAAAAATAGAAAAGATGGGAAAAGGAAAAGGAATGAGAGGAAGAAGACGCCACACTCTTGAGAGTGATAAGTCAAGTGAAGATTCGCCACAAAGGTAAGGAAGCCTTTGATAAGAACCAAGATGGCTCAACCAAGAACCAAAGAGAATGAAATTCTCACAAATGGATTCAATCCAAATTCACATCCAAAAGTCCTTCATTCATGTTTTAGGCACATACTTATAGGAAAATGGGGTGCATAGAATATGCATGCAAAGTGGTCATCATAATGTGACATATTCCCCATAAAAAGCAATAACTAATCCATTAAGTGGCTAATTAAAGCATTAACTAAAAAATAGGAGTTACTTAGGTATGTAAACCAAAGGTTGCCCTCCCAAAAACGTGCACTATTCATCCTTCATGGTTTATTACACTTTATTTAATAGAAATAAACTAAAAAAATACTATTTTAAAGAAGTGGACATCCAAGCCATCATGGGTCTTCAAGTTGGATGAGATAAGTGACCAATTTGGGCCCAACTCCATCAAGACCTGAATTTGGGCTTGTTTCAATTAAAGTTGTCATCATTTTATTTAGGACTTCTTGGGCTTTCTTGGTCCTAGCTCTTGTCATAGGTCCACCAAGTCCTTGTAGTGCTCCTTGATCCATGCTCCTTAGTGGGCTCACATCAACTCCAAAGGTTTTCTTTTTTTTCATTTATCATAGATGTGTACATATATAGAGTTTAAGGGCTGCATAGAATATTCATACAAAAGGTCACCATAATTGTGATAAATTCCCCATAAAAGCAATAATTAATCAACTAAATGGCTAATTAAAGCAACTAATGACAATTATGTGGATAATCAAAGTGGTTCATGACTTCTAAAAAGGAGTTACCTACGAATGCAAGCCAAAGGTTGCCCTCCCAAGAAGCTTAATAAAAATATGCACCGTCCACACACAGTTTATTACACTTTATTTAATAGAAACAAACTAGAAAATTTCGTCCAAAAATTTGTCTTCAACTTCCAGCCCATTTTTCACCATGATAGAAGCTGAATCTGGTCAAGAAGCTTAAAATAAGATTTGTAGATAAGTTCCTTATCTTTCCAATGCACTAAAGAATGAACCAATCGGAGATCTGTAGTGTAAGATATAGCCAAAACAAGTTAACAAGGTTCATCATTAATGAAAATAAAATTTTCATCAAAAATCAAATTGGCCTTAAATTGGACATCATTCTTGGTTTGCATCATTCCCTCCCCTTGAAGAGAATTCGACCTCAATTTATTGTCTTTGGGAATCGTCTTCATCCTCCGGGTTCAAACACAACTCTTTTGAATTCATGGGACACCTCTCTTGGAATTGTTTCTTCAACTTCCTTATTTTCTTTTATAGGAAGACTCTCAATTTTTATTTCAACCTTTGTCTCTTCAAATAATGCTTTTTTCACCTCACTTTTGTTCATAAAGAGACTTTCTACTTTTTCCTTAATATCTTTTTCATTCTTTTCCTTTTCACTATTTTTCTCTTGCTCTTTGCTTTTGGTGGTTTGACCTTCACTATTCTTTTCTTCATGACCTAGGGAGAAAAATGTTACACAAATGAACCAAAGTAGAAGAATCCCAACATTTGATTCCACAAGCTAATCTAGAAGTAGGTATTGGAGTAATAGATTGCCATGACTTTCCAAGTGAATTTGAAGACTTTTCTCTTAGCTTTAAGTGTAAGTCACTCTCTAGTCGTCTTCATCTCCTTATCTTCCTCTTGCAATTCAACTCCAATTAATGCTTTGCATTCTTCCTTTGGAATTTCATCTTCAATTTCATTGATTGTGCAAGCTTCCTTTGGAATCTCATCTTCAATTTCATTGAATGTCTTGCAAGCTTCCTTTGGAGGAATATCTTCAATTTCATTGAATGTCTTGCAAACTTCCTTTGGAGGAACACACTCAATTTCCTTCACAAGAGAATCAACACAACTAGGCAAAGAATTAGGAATAGCATCAAAATAAGTATTCAAGTTTGTTTTGTTCACCTCACTTTCTTTTTTGGAGTCTTCAACTATTTTCTTCACATGTGCTTCAAAACTTTCTATTTGTTTTTCATTCTCTCCTCTTTTCAATACCTTTTTTTTCTCCTTTTTCTCCCTTTCAATTTCTCTATCTCTTCTCTCATATCTCCTTCCTCCATGCCTCCTCCTTTTTATTTCTCCTAGCTTTTCAAGCATAGCATCTCATTGAACTCCTCCATTCGTCTTTGCAATCTTTCCATTTCAAGGAATAGTGATGCCATGATATGTGATGGGAAGAAGAATTTTTTTCGTTTTAGAAAAAAAAGCAAAAATCTCACGCTATAAATCGAAGAACAAGATAAAAAAATCACTCTAGGAAAGATGGCTCTAGATACCACATGATATGATCCAAAAAATGGAACATAAGATTTTCGGATCTATCCTTGAGTGACCAACCACAATTCGAAGAAGAAGAAAACAATCAAATGGACAAGATAAGAATGGAATGGTAGGCGCTACAATTCCAAGGGGATTGATTGATAAGCCAAGGTGAGGATCGCCACAAAGGTCTTGGACTCTTGATAAGATCAAATGGGTTAGTTCAATGAAGAACCTAAGAGAGGCTAAACACTCTCACAATTGGAACAAATCCAAATTGAACTCCAAAGGTTTTCTTTTTTTTTTTATCATAGATGTGTACATATATAGAGTTTAAGGGCTGCATAGAATATTCATACAAAAGGTCACCATAATTGTGATAAATTCCCCATAAAAGCAATAATTAATCAACTAAATGGCTAATTAAAGCAACTAATGACAATTAAGTGAATAATCAAAGTGGTTCATGACTTCTAAAAAGGAGTTACCTATGAATGCAAGCCAAAGGTTGCCCTCCCAAGAAGCTTAATAAAAATATGCACCGTCTACACACAGTTTATTACACTTTATTTAATAGAAATAAACTAGAAAATTTCGTCCAAAAATTTGTCTTCAACTTCCAGCCCATTTTTCACCATGATAGAAGCCGAATCTGGTCAAGAAGCTTAAAATAAGATTTGTAGATAAGTTCCTTATCTTTCCAATGCACTAAAGAATGAACCAATCGGAGATCTGTAGTGTAAGATATAGCCAAAACAAGTTAACAGGCTCATCATTAATGAAAATAAAAATTTCATCAAAAATCAAATTGGCCTTAAATTGGACATCATTCTTGGTTTGCATCAGCTAGGTGCATTTGTTAAACCAAAAGGCATTACCAACCATTCATACAATCCATATTTAGTTTTAAAGGTAGTTTTCCATTCATCCCCTTCCCTTATCCTAATTTGATGGTACCCACTTTTCAAATCAATTTTAGAAAACAAAAAGTACCATATAATTCATCAAGCAAATTATCAAGTCTAGGGATAGGATGTCTATACCTGATTGTGATGTTATTCAACACCCTACAATCTATGTACATCCTCCAAGTGCCATCCTTTTTAGGCACCAGGATAATCGGGATAGCACATGGACTTAAGCTTTCTTGCACCCATCCTTTTTGCATCAACCCCTCCACTTGCTTTTGTATTTCTTTGGTCTCTTAAGGATTACTGCTATAGGCTGACCTATTGGGTAATGATGTACCCGGAATGAGGTCAATATGGTGTTCTATCCCCCTTAAAGGAGGTTCAACGTCAGAGCACTTCTTTTGGAAACACGTCACCAAATTCCTTAAAGTGTTTTAACACCAGACTAGGCAAATAGAGAGTTCATTAGGAGCATTAGCATTCAAACAAATTCTTTTTACAATAAAGCATATATAGGGGCTGCCTTGAAATCAAAGCCTTCTTCACCTCACTTTTGTTGCCAATTAACTCTCTTTTCTCTCACTATTTTTATTCTTTTTCACTTTGTCATCACTCTTCTTTTCAACTCCCTTTTTTTCTTTTTGCTCTTGCTCTTTCTTTTCTCTCATCTTAAGTTGGTCCTCACTTACTTCTTTTGGGGACAAGGGTGAAAGAGTGACCTTTCGGTCATGATGAATAAAACTGAATTTGTTAGTAAATCCATCATGGTTGGCCTTCCTAAAATTGCCAAGGCCTCCCACAAAGGTGTAACATATGACTTGCCTCCATGGGTACACATCACATAGAACACATCACTATCATGATATTTCCAATGGAGAAAGAAACTTCAACTTGCTTGTTCACGGTCAACTCACTTTCTTCACTAAGCCATTGAAGTTTATATGGTCGTGGGTGTGGTTAGTCACAAGATTCAATTTGGAAACCATTCTAGTACTAGCAACATTAGTACAACTCCCACCATCAATAATTAAAGAACATACCTTCCTTCCTTGGATCATGCATCTAGTATGGAAGATATTTTCTCTTTGGCTTTCATCATGTTCAATGGCTTAAGCTTCCCAAAAGTCTCCTTACCATGAGCAAATCTCCTCCTTCTAGAACTACTTCTCCCCCACTTTATTCTTCACTAGAAGCCTCGGATTGTGTGACAACTTCTCCATTTCTTGATACAGTTGTCTTTTTAGTTGGACATTGAGATGCAATATGTCCATGACCCAAGCACTTGAAACACTTCACATCATGGTTTCTAGGAGATGCTTCCATAGGCATCTTTCCATAAGATGTAGGCATAGCCTCCTTTGAAGATGAAGTACCCTCCTTCTTTGATTTGTCCTTCCAACTTGAAGATGAAAACTTAGAAGAAGAAAGAAATTTGGACTTCTTCCTCTTGGGTTGTTGCTCCACCTTTATGGCTTGTTCGACCAAATCTTCAAGCTCCACATAGTTTTGAAGCTCCACGATGTCTTGAATGTCTTGATTCAACCCATGTAAGAACCGAGCCATAGTTGCCTCCCTATCTACATTAATGTTGGACCAAAGAAAGGCCAACTCCATCTCCTTGTGGTACTCATCAACACTTTTGGATCCTTGAGTCAATATTTACAATTTGTTATGAAGATCCCTATGGTAGTGATTTGGAACAAATCTCTCTCTCATGACTTGTTTCAAGTTGCCCCAAGTCTCAATAAATGGCTCCTCCTCATACCTTCTTCTCTTTCCTTTTGCAATTGATCCCACCAAACAAGGCATAATCTTTGAATTCAAGCTCATTCAGTGGGCATTACCTTCACTTTCTTTCTTTCATTGAAATTGTTGCAATCAAACACTTGCTCCATCTTCATTTCCCACTCTAAGAAGGCTTCTAGATCACTCTTCCCATGAAAGGTAGGAACTTGATTTTGACCCAATTTAATTCTATCCTTTCTATCACGCCTCCTTCCTCTAATGTCCAAATCCATGTCTAGGTCTCCTCCTCACTCTCATGCCTACTTCCATTCCGATTTGATTCTTCTTCGGTTTTGGAGGTTGGCAAGTTGTTTATTGAAGTTTGCATTCATTTGCTCCATTTGCCTTCTAAGGATTTACATTTGAGTAGTCATCCTAGCAATGAAGAATTCAAGAAAGACCTTGGAAAAGAGGTGGACTATCACCTTAAACTTCAAAAGGAAACATAAAATATCAAAATAACAAGATAGTAAGAATCCTCATCACAAACACTTGTCACGTGTGCACACAATGTGTATTTCAACTCAAATAAGAAAGTTGCTTTTTACATTTAATAAGATGTGATATGATCCAAGTTGGATGCATATTATTTTTACGGATCGTTCTTGAGTTGATTTTGGGTTTCAAAGAATTAAACAATAAAAGGATGAATAGTGATGTGAATAAAGCGTGAATAACGTAACGATGATGAAACGTGAACAAGAACATGAATAGTGAAAAAAAATGGAAAAAAAGATGGAAAAGGAAAAGGAATGGAAGGAAGAAGACGCCACACTCTTGAGAGTGATAAGTCAAGCGAAGATTCGCCACAAAGGTAAGGAAACCTTTGATAAGAACCAAGATGGCTCTACCAAGAACCCAAGAGAACTAAGCTCTCAAAACCCACAAAGGAGTGCAATATTATTCTCTAAGTCAAAAGTGCCAAATACAAGAAACATAAGCCTATTTATAGGCATTAGGTATGCAGCTAGGTCTAGCTAAAGGAGGCACAAAGCTAGCACATTTTGAAACCTAATCCTAGTGCAAATGTGGCCTAGGCCCAATTGGAAACCCTAACTCTATTATGCAAACTTAAGCCCAAACAATAGGCCCTTATTATAAAATTAACCCAAAAAAAAATAAGAACCAAAACTAAGAAAATTAAAAGGTTCAAATACATAATTAAATAAAATTGACTAAGAAGAAATCATGTCCCCACATTTGGGCCCTTCATCAACTTGGATCATTTGGACCATCTTGAGTGCTTCTTCTTCTAGAATGGGCTTCAGTGAAAGAAAGTGGTTGATTGCTTTGTCCAAATCCTCCTTAGCCTTCTTAGCTCTTGACCTTGTCATTGGGCCTCCAAGTCCTCGCAGTGCTTCTTTGGGCATTGGGCCCATTAGGGTTCCACTTGAGCTTCCTTGGTCTCCATCATGCCCTCCCCCTTCGAAAGAATTCGTCCTCGAATTTAATCCTTCATCACCTACATCAAAAGGACTTAAGTCAGCCACATTAAATGTTGCACTAACCCCATACTTACCTGGTAGGTCAACTTTGTAGGCATTGTCATTGATTCTTTCTAAGATTTGGAAGGGTCCATCTCCTCTAGGTAAGAGCTTAGATTTCCTTTGCAAAGGAAACCTTTCTTTTCGCATGTGCACCCACACCCAATCTCCGGGTTCAAAAACAACTTGTCTCCTTCCCTTATTTGCTTGCTTAGCATATTGTTCCATCTTCCTTTCAATTTGAGTCTTGACTTGTTCATGGAGCTTCCTCACATATTCAGCTTTTGCATGTCCATCCCTATGAATTAAAGAAGAAACATTAGGTAGAGGTAGTAAATCAAGGGGGTGAGGGGATTAAAACCATATACAATCTCAAAAGGAGAAAAACTAGTAGTAGCATGCACAACCCTATAATAAGCAAATTCAACAAAAGGTAAGCATTCTTCCCATGTTTTGATGTTCCTCTTGATGATTAATCGCAGCAAGGTCGATAGGGTCCTATTCACCACCTCAGTTTGCCCATCGATTTGTGGGTGGCAAGTGGTAGAGAAGAGTAGCTTAGTCCCAAGCTTGTTCCAAAGGGTCCTCCAAAAATGGCTCAAGAATTTTGAGTCCCTATCTGAGACTATGCTTTTGGGCATTCCATGAAGCCTCACTACTTCTTTAAAGAACAAGTCCGCCACATGAATGGCGTCATCCACCTTATGGCAAGGGATGAAGTGGGCCATCTTGGAGAATCCCACCACAAAAATGGAGTCTCTTCCTTTTTTTGAACGGGGCAAACCTAGCACAAAATCCATAGACAAGTCAGTCCAAGGGGAATCAGGAATAGGTAGGGGGGTATAGAGTCCATGAGGCATTACCTTTGATTTGGCTCTTTTACAAACAATGCACCTATCACATATTTTATGCACATCATGCTTCATGCCGGCCAATAAAAATGCTCATGCAACACACCTAAAGTCTTTTGGATCCCAAAGTGACCCATTAATCCCCCCTCATGAGCTTCCCTAAGCAATAATTCACGCAATGAGCTCTTAGGCACACACAAACGTTTTTCTTTGAATAAATACCCATCTTGCCTAAAGAACCCCTTATGTGCCCCTTTTTCACATGCAGATACATCTTGGAGAAATCATCATCATGCACATACAACTCTTTTATGTGTTCAAAACCAAGCATTTTTGTTTCAAGAGTAGTAATAAGGTATACCTCCTGGAAAGCGCATCAGCTACTATGTTTACCTTCCCTTGCTTGTGTTTGATCACATAGGGAAATTGTTCAAGGTATTCCACCCACTTAGCATGCCTCTTATTAAGCTTACCTTGCCCTTTTAAATATTTTAGTGACTCATGATCACTGTGTGAATTACAAACTCTTTTGGCAAAAGGTAGTGTCTTTGCCAAGTGTGTAAAGCCCTTATAAGTGCATACAATTCTTTATCATAGGTGGAGTAATTTAAAATAGCTCCATGCAATTTTTCACTAAAGTATGCAATGGGGTGACCCTCTTGTAATAAAAAGCCCCAATCCCAACATTTGATGCATCACACTCAAGTTCAAAAGACTTAGAGAAATTAGGCAATGCAAGTATGGGTGCATGAGTGAGCCTATCTTTGAGTGTGTCGAAACTTGTCTGTTGATCCTCCCCCACCTAAAACTCACATTTTTCTTAACAACTTCATTTAAAGGGGCGGCTATGGTGCTGAAATCTTTTACAAACCTTCTATAGAAGCTAGCTAACCCATGAAAGCTTCTTACCTCACTCAAAGACTTAGGGGTAGGCCACTCCCTAATAGCTTTTATCTTTTCTTCATCTACTTGCACTCCCTTAGCACTCACAACAAAGCCTAGGAACACTACATGGTCGGTACAAAAGACACACTTCTCTAAATTAGCATACAACTTTTCTTTTCTAAGCACACTCATTACAGCCTTAAGGTGTTCTAGGTGCTCTTCTAAGGTTATGCTATAGATCAGGATGTCATCAAAGTATACTACTACAAACTTGCCTAGAAACTCTCTCAACACATGGTTCATCAACCTCATAAAGGTGCTAGGCGCATTTGTAAGCCCAAAAGGCATCACCAACCACTCATACAATTCATGCTTAGTCTTAAAGGCTGTCTTCCACTCATCCCCTTCCCTTATCCTAATTTGATGGTACCCACTTTTTAAATCCACTTTAGAAAAGTAACATGCACCATGCAATTCATCAAGCAAATCATCTAGCCTAGGGATGGGATGCCTATATTTTACAGTTATATTATTTACAGCCCTACAATCAGTACACATTCTCCAAGTGCCGTCCTTTTTGGGGACAAGTATGACAGGCACGGCACAAGGACTTAAACTTTCCCTCACCCATCCTTTTTGCATCAAATCCTCCACTTGTTTTTGAATTTCCTTAGTTTCCTCAGGATTTGTCCTATAGGCGGGCCTATTGGGCAAAGAGGCTCCCGGGATGAAGTCCATTTGATGTTCAATCCCCCTCAAGGGTGGTAGTCCGGGAGGGACACTCTTTGGAAAGACATCTTCAAAGTCCTGCAAAAGAGAATCAACTTCACTAGGCAGAGGGTTAGAGTTACAATTTAAGTACAAGTCCTTGTATACGCAAATGTACATCTCTTGCTTTGCAAAGAAAGCCCTCTTAATCTCACTCTCCCTAGCAATTAAACATTCATTTTTTTTTCATTTACAAGTTCTTGGTCCCTATTCTTCGCTTCCCCCTTTGATTTTATTTTTATGTCTTCCTTCTCTTGCTCCCTTCTTAGCTTCAAGGCCACTTGGTCTTCACAAACCTGTTTGGGAGTAAGGGGTACAAGGGTTACCTTTAATGAATTATGAACAAAAGAGTATTTGTTAGTGAAACCATCATGAATAGCATGCTTATCAAATTGCCAAGGCCTCCCAAGCAAAATATGGCCGGCCTCCATAGGAACAACATCACATAAAATATCATCTTTATACTTACCAATTGATAAACTTACCATCACTTGTTGATTCACTATCAACTCACCATTCTCACTTAGCCATTGAAGCTTGTATGGTCGGGGTGAGGAGTAGTTTTAAGGTCAAGTTTTCTTACCAAGCGAGTGCTTGCCACATTGGTGCAACTTCCCCATCAATAATCAAAGAGCATACCTTCCCTTGAATGAGGCATCTTGTATGGAAAATGTTCTCTCTTTGGCCTTCATCCTTCTCTTTAGCTTGACTTCCCAACAATCTTCTTACCATCAATAAGTCTCCCTCTTGTGGAATAACCTCACAATCACTTTCCTCCTCACTTGATGAAATAGAAGAAGATTCACTAGTGATGCTCCCATTGTCCCTTATCACCATTGTTTTCTTATTTGGGCATTGAGAAGCTATGTGTCCCCTTCCCAAACACTTGAAGCATTTAATGTCCTTATTTTTAGAAGTAGAAGATGAAGTGGAAGTAGTAGGCAAGGTGGCCTTAGGGGCAGCCACGGGTTCCTTTGGACCGAAAGAGGATCCCTCCTTCTTTTGCTTGTCCTTCCAACTTGTTGTGTTGAAGTTGGAAGAAGCCTTCTTCAAAGTACCCTTCCTCTTGAGTTGTTGCTCCACCTTCATGGCTTGATGCACTAAGTCTTCAAGCTCAACATAATGTTGCAACTCCACAATATCACTAATGTCTCGGTTGAGACCATGAAGAAACCGAGCCATGGTTGCTCCCTTTCTTCAACAATGTTGGCTCTTATCAAGGCAACCTCCATCTCTTTGAAGTACTCATCCACACTCCTACTCCTTGAGAGAGCCTTTGTAACTTATTATGTAGCTCCCTATGATAAAAAGAAGGTACAAATCTCCTCCTCATCAAAGTCTTCATTTCATCCCAAGTAATGATAGGATGCTCTCTATATCTTGCCCTTTCTTTTTTGAGCTTGATCCCACCAAATCAAAGCATAATCTGTGAACTCAAGTGCAGCCACCTTCACTTTCTTCTCTTCATTGTAGTCATGGCATGAGAAGATTTGCTCAATTTTCATCTCCCACTCAAGATATGCTTCCGGATCATTCCTCCCTTGGAAGGAAGGTATTTTGATATTCACACCCCAAGCCTCTCATTTTCTCTATCTCTCCTCTCGTTTTCTCTATCTCTCCTCTCATTTTCTCTATCTCTCCTCTCATGTCTCCTTCTTCCTCCTTGCCTCCTATCATCTCTCCTTTCTCTTTCGGATTCCTGGGATTCTTCATCATGGTTGGAAGTTCTATCCCTCTCTAACCTATCAATCCTCTCATGGATTTCATCACTTTGTCTTTGAAGAAGCCTTTCCAAATGTCTTGTTAGGGCTTGCATTTGTAATGTCATTGCATGGCTGTCCTTGGGGAAGGAGGGGGACTTCCACTTGTGTCTCCTTCCTTAGACATTGTACAAAATCAAAAAGTTAGTGAACACAATAAAACAAGGTCCTCACTCACTCTTCTCACGTGTATACACTCTTAGATTGATTCCACTTGTGTTTCACACAATTAGGCTTTTGTTTAATGAAAACGCTCTTGCCTTTTACCACTCAAGTTCTCTTTTCAAGTTCTTAAATGAACCTTCTCGCGTTTCAATTACCAAAAGCTTTACAAAGGTAGCGGTCCTCACAAGAGTAAGCACTCGGAAGTCAAAAGGATGAAACTCTAGACAAAACTCAAATGAATTTAAAAGACAAGCAGCAAGAAAGCTAATTAAAAAGAAAGGTAGAACTCAAAAGAAATAAGAAGAAAAAGAAATGCGCAAGGTATGTAGAATAGCACCGCTTAATGAAATTCACAAGGCATTCAAACTTAATCTTGCTTAAGTGCAAGGGCGGATTCTTTTTTTTTTTTTTTTTTTTTTTTTTTTTTTTAATACTATTTTTCACGCCTTGTTCTCTTTTTGCACATAAAAAATATGATTCTTGCAATTTTAGTTCCAAATGTTATGCCCAATTGTGTATTTAGGAGTTTCCTTTCAAGTTAAGGTGCTATAAAACATATAACAAAATGGATATAGAGTTGATAAGATCAAAGTCAGAAATATTATGTAGAAATTAAAGAACAAAAATTAAAGGCAGAAAATAAAAAAAGACTAGAATTTAAATGACAAAAAGTAAAGAACGGAAAGTAAAGAATGTTGCCAATTCTTAGAAATGGCAGAGATCAATGATGATCAGGATTGTGTATAATTATGACATTCAAGCAATGGTGCTTGATGTTTGGAAAGCAATAAAGAACAAGTACAAGAAACAAAACAAGAACTCTATCAACTAAAGAATCTGGGCTCTAGATACCACATGATATGATCCAAGTTGGATGCATATTATTTTTACGGATCGTTCTTGAGTTGATTTTGGGTTTCAAAGAATTAAACAATAAAAGGATGAATAGTGACATGAACAGAGCATGAACAAGAACAAAACATGAATGAACGTGAATAGTGAAAAAATGGAAAAAAGATGGAAAAGGAAAAAATGAAAGGAAGAAAAAAGACGCCACACTCTTGAAGTGAAAGTCATGAATGTTTGAGGTAATACATTTGATAAGAACCAAGATTTGCTACATATTCCAATTATGCTAAGCTTATATAAAGGCATTTCATTTATTATGTTCTTTTTGAAAACATAATAAAGTCCTTAGAATAGCCATTAGATTTGCCATGGGACATTTTTAAAGCTGGAGGCATTGTGGTGGATGACTTGACCGTGAGATCCTTTTGTGGGTTACAACACTTTATTCTTAAATGTCCCAAAACAAGTATTATTGTTAATTAGGACAAAAATAAGAACCAATAATGCATATCTAGTATGTGCTAAGACATTTGATGACCACATCTCACGTCATGGATATGAGATATCAAGTCTACACATGGATACATATTAAAGTAATGATGTATTGGAATGAACCTATGAGAACCATTTCTACGTGGATCTCGTGAGTGTCATAATGCGATTCTCATAGTGATAATGGTGTATGTGGTTCTTTGACCAAATCACTACGATTCCTACATGAGGAGTTGTGTGTTTTAAATGCCATCAAACGTCATCTTGTTACAGATGATTATAAAGTTGGTTATTAGACATATTGCCCCATGTGGAGGAATGTGAGTGACCTAGATGGGATTTGTCCTCCCACATAACAGAGTGATATCTTCAAATTTTGTCCCCTACTTGAGTGAGACTATGAAATGCATGGTCAAACAAATTATCAAAAATGAGTCAATATGAGATATTGATTTCATTTGTTATTACTATGTCTACTCAAAAAAAACACATGATTGAATTAAAAAGGGTGACACGTTCCATGCCTTGTGTTCAATCTGGATATCTTCAATGCAAGGGACTAAAAGCAAACTTATAAAACATTGATAACTGGATTTAGGTTATGTCAAATCACCCTTCATTCTCATTACTTGGGCAGTATGTGTTGCTAGATATAAAAATCTTTTGTAATATTAAAATGAGATTTTAATATTACTATTAAAGCATAGAGAACACTCATCGCACATTAGAAATAAAAATTGGAGCAATAAGGATCCATTGGACTCGGATTCAATTGGGCCTCAAGAATCATGTACCCATGGGTTTTAGGGTTGCATTCCTTTCAACTTACATTGCTTGCTCACACTTTCACTTAAAGGTTTGCCAAATTATAAATGCATGCCTCGCTTCAAAGGCATACAATTCCTTATCATAGGTGGGATAATTAAGGGCGGCACCACTTAATTCTCACTAAAATAAGCAATTGGGTGCCCTTCTTGCATTAAAACAGCTCCAACACCAACATTAGAAGCATCACATTCAATTTCAAAAGATTTAGCAAAATTAGGCAAAGCAAGTATTGGTGTATGAGTAAGTCTTTCCTTAAGCTCATTAAATGCATGCTCTTGTTTCTCACAACATCTAAACATAACATTTTTCTTGACAATTTCATTAAAAGGTATAGCCAATGTACTAAAGACTTTAACAAACCTCCTATAGAAACTAGCCAAGCCATGAAAGCTCCTCACTTCACTCATATTTTTAGGGGTTGGCCACTCTTGAATGGCCTTAATTTTCTCTTTGTCAATATGAACCCCTTTTGAATTTACAACAAAACCAAGGAAGATCACATGATCCATACAAAAAGTACATTTTTCCAAATTAACATACAACTTTTCTTTTCTTAAATTTGACATTTCAAAACAATTTTAGGAAAACAAACAAGCACTTATATTTCAAGCACAAATTTCTATCTAAAGCCATCACAGTTGTGCACATCCTCCAACTTCATTCCCTTTTAGGCACTAGGATAACTAGGACAGTACATGGACTTAAGCTTTCTTGCACCCATCCTTTTTGCATTAACTCCTCCACTTGCTTTTGTATTTCTTTGGTCTCTTGAGGATTACTCCTATAGGCTGGCCTATTGGGTAATGATGCACCCGAAATGAGGTTAATGTGGTGTTCTATCCCCCTTAAAGGAGGTAGGCCGTGAGGCACTTCTTTTAGAAACACATCACCAAATTTCTACAAAAGAGTTTTAATACCACTAGGCAAAGAGAGTTCGTTAGGAGCATTAGCATTCAAAACGAATTCTTTATAATAAAGCATATATAGGGGCTGCCTTGAAATCAAAGCCCTCTTCATCTCACTTTTTATTGCCAAATAACTCTCTTTTCTCTCACTATTTCTATTCATTTTTTACTTTGTCATCACTCTTCTTTTCACTCCCTCTTTCTTTTTTCCTCTTGCTCTTTCTTTTCTCTCATCTTAAGTTGGTCCTCACTTACTTCTTTTGGGGACAAGGGTGAAAGAGTGACCTTTCGATCATGATGTATAAAAGTGAATTTGTTAGTGAATCCATCATGGTTGGCCTTCCTATCAAATTGCCAAGGCCTCCCAAGTAACATATGACTTGCCTCCATGGGTACTACATCACATAAAACACTATCATGATACTTCCCAATGGAGAAACAAACTTCAACTTCTTTGTTCACGGTCAACTCACCAACTTCACTAAGCCATTGAAGTCTATATGGCCAAGGGGTGTGGCTTAGTCACAAGATTCAATTTAGAAACCATTCTAGTACTAGCAACATTAGTACAACTCCACCATCAATAATTAAAGAACATACCTTCCCTTGGATGATGCATCTAGTATGGAAGATACTTTCTCTTTGGCTCTCATCATGCTCCTTGGCTTGGCTTCCCAAAAGTCTCGTCACCATGAGCAAATCTCCTCCTTCTAGAACTACTTCTCCTCCACTTTCTTCTTGATGGAGACCAAGGAAGCTCAAGTGGAACCCCAATGGGCCCAATGCCTAAAGAAGCACTGTGAGGACTTGGAGGCCCAATGACAAGGTCAAGAGCTAAGAAAGCTAAGGAGGATTTGGACGAAGCAGTCAATCACTTTTTTCCATAGCCCATTCTAGAAGAAGAAGCACTCAAGATGGTCCAAATGATCCAAGTTGATGAAGGGCCCAAATGTGGGGACATGATTTCTTCTTAGACAATTTTATTTAATTATATATTTGAACCTTTTAATTTTCTTAGTTTTGGTTCTTATTTTCTTTTTAGGTTAATTTTATAGAGTCCATGAGGCATTACCTTTGATTTGGCTCTTTTACAAACAATGCACCTATCACATATTTTATGCACATCATGCTTCATGCCAGGCCAATAAAAATGCTCATGCAACACACCTAAAGTCTTTTGGATCCCAAAGTGACCCATTAATCCCCCCTCATGAGCTTCCCTAAGCAATAATTCACGCAATGAGCTCTTAGGCACGCACAAACGTTTTTCTTTGAATAAATACCCATCTTGCCTAAAGAACCCCTTATGTGCCCCTTTTTCACATGCAGCATACATCTTGGAGAAATCATCATCATGCACATACAACTCTTTTATGTGTTCAAAACCAAGCATTTTTGTTTCAAGAGTAGCTAATAAGGTATACCTCCTGGAAAGCGCATCAGCTACTATGTTTACCTTCCCTTGCTTGTGTTTGATCACATAGGGAAATTGTTCAAGGTATTCCACCCACTTAGCATGCCTCTTATTAAGCTTACCTTACCCTTTTAAATATTTTAGTGACTCATGATCACTGTGAATTACAAACTCTTTTGGCAAAAGGTAGTGTTGCCAAGTGTGTAAAGCCCTTATAAGTGCATACAATTCTTTATCATAGGTGGAGTAATTTAAAATAGCTCCATGCAATTTTTCACTAAAGTATGCAATGGGGTGACCCTCTTATAATAAAACAGCCCCAATCCCAACATTTGATTGCATCACACTCAAGTTCAAAAGACTTAGAGAAATTAGGCAATGCAAGTATGGGTGCATGAGTGAGCCTATCTTTGAGTTTCGAAACTTGCTTTGATCCTCCCCCCACCTAAAACTCACATTTTTCTTAACAACTTCATTTAAAGGGGCAAATGGTGTGAAATCTTTTAGGACGTTCTATAGAAGCTTAGCTCATGAATAACCCATGAAAGCTTTTACCTCACTCAAAGACTTAGGGGTAGGCCACTCTCCTAATAGCTTTTATCTTTTCTTCATCTACTTGCACTTCTTAGCACTTACAACAAAGCCTAGAACACTACATGGTCGGTAAAAAACACACTTCTCTAAATTAGCATACAATTTTCTTTTCAAATCACACTTGTTGGGAATTGCGGATCAAAATTCTCAATAGTAATAGGATTCCCACACAGATCCATGCGAAAAGTCCATAAATCGAGTTTTTAAAAATTACCTCTTGAAGCGTGATAAACACAAGCGAGGTGAATCACCAACACAAATAGCACGATGTTTCTGCGGATCCACACTTATCAACAAGACTTGCAAAAGGAGTCATACCTACTTTGAGCGGTGCTAATTCAATAGAAGAGAAGAACCTTTCAATTTTCTCTCATCACTTTCTTAGCATTTTTTGTGATGTAACATGTATAGCAGCTTCCCTTAACAAGATTATTTATAATAGTGACTACCTTAAGTGAGTGTGAGAGCAAAGCAAGGGTAAGTCATGCAACCCTAAAACCCATCATGAGTTAGGCCCACAATTGAATCCGAGTCCAACTTGGATCCTTATTGCTCCAAATTTAGTCTTTTAAAGTGTGGACCACTGCAGTGTTCTATGAAAGTTGGTATAATATTAAAATCTCATTTTAATATTACAAACAAATGAGCTGTATCTAGCAACACATCACTTGCTACCTAAAGTAATGAGAATGTCATGTCGAAATTTGACATAACCTATCCGTGATCAATGTTTCCGTGTAGTTTAGTCCCTTTGTCAAGAATTAGATTGAACACAAGGCATGGAATGCATCACCCTTGTATAGTCCAATCATTCGTTTCCATACTCGAAGACTTTGTAACAATAAATGAGATCAATATCTCATATTGATTCATTGAAAATTATTAAATTAGTGCATTTCGCAGCTCACTCAATCGTGGGGCTTGAAGATATGGCCAATTATGTAGGAGTGACAAATTCCATCTAGGTCACTCATCCCTCTCTGCATGATTTGCAAATGTCCAATAACCAACTTTATAATCACCTTGTTACATGACGTTTGATGGCATTAAAAAAGACACAAACTTAGGCTCATGTAAATCGTAGTGATTTCAGTCAAAGGACCACAAACACCATTATCACTATGAGAATCATGACACTCACGTAACGATCCATGTAAAATACGTTCCTCATGGTGGGTCCCAATGAAGACATCATTACTCTAATATGTCCAATGTGAAGACTTGAATTATTCAAAAGACCCGTGAGATTCCATATCTTCTACACATACTAGTCTCAATGTATTATTGTTGTCCTAATTAACAATACTACTTGACTAGGACATTTAAGAATAGTGTTGTAACCAAAAGGATCTCACGATCTTCATCCACTTGATGTCCTATGGCATCAAACTTACTATTCTAAGGACTTTATTATGTTTATCAAAAAGAACACAATAAATGAAATGCAAAGCATAATAAAATAGCATAATATAATGTATGTCAATACAAACTTCTCATGTATTAGCATACAACTAGGGCATTCTTTTCTAACACACTCATTACAAATTAAGGTGTTCTAGGTGCTCTTCTAAGTTATGCTATAGATCAGATGTCATCAAAGTATACTACTACAAACTTGCCTAGAAACTCTCTCAACACATGGTTCATCAACCTCATAAAGGTGCTAGGCGCATTTGTAAGCCCAAAAGGCATCACCAACCACTCATACAATCCATACTTAGTCTTAAAGGTCGTGTCTTCCACTCATCCCCTTCCCTTATCCTAATTTGATGGTCCCACTTTTTAAATCCACTTTAGAAAAGTAACATGCACCATGCAATTCATCAAGCAAATCATCTAGTTTAGGGATGGGATGCCTATATTTTATAGTTATATTATTTGACCTTTCACAATCGGTACACATTCTCCAAACTTTTCTTTTGGGGATAAGTATGATGTGAGCACTGACACAAGGACTTAAACTTTCCTCACCCATCCTTTTTGCATCAAATCCTCCACTTGTTTTTGAATTTCCTTAGTTTCCTCAGGATTTGTCCTATAAAGGCGGGCCTATTAGGCAAAGAGGCTCCTATGAAGTCCATTTGATGTTCAATCCCCTCTCAAACAAGGTAGTCCAAGAGGGACACTCTTTGGAAAGACATCTTCAAAGTCCTGCAAAAGAGAATCAACTTCACTAGGAAGAGGGTTAGAGTTACAATTTAAGTACAAGTCCTTGTAGATGCAAATGTACATCTCTTGCTTTGCAAAGAAAGCCCTCTTAATCTCACTCTCCCTAATAATTAAACATTCATTTTTTTTTCATTTACAAGTTCTTGGTCCCTATTCTTTGCTTCCCCCTTTGATTTTATTTTTATGTCTTCCTTCTCTTGCTCCCTTCTTAGCTTCAAGGCCACTTGGTCTTCACAAACCTGTTTGGGAGTAAGGGGTACAAGGGTTACCTTTAATGAATTATGAACAAAAGAATATTTGTTAGTGAAACCATCATGAATAGCATGCTTATCAAATTGCCAAGGCCTTCCAAGCAAAATATGGCCGGCCTCCATAGGAACAACATCACACAAAATATCATCTTTATACTTACCAATTGACAAACTTACCATCACTTGTTGATTCACTATCAACTCACCATTCTCACTTAGCCATTGAAGCTTGTATGGTCTGGGGTGAGGAGTAGTTTTAAGGTCATGTTTTCTTACCAAGCGAGTGCTTGCCACATTGGTGCAACTTCCCCTATCAATAATCAAAGAGCACACCTTCCCTTGAATGAGGCATCTTGTATGGAAAATGTTCTCTCTTTGGCCTTCATCCTTCTCTTTAGCTTGACTTCCCAACAATCTTCTTACCATCAATAAGTCTCCTTCTTGTGGAATAACCTCACAATCACTTTCCTCCTCACTTGATGAAATAGAAGAAGATTCACTAGTGATGCTCCCATTGTCCCTTATCACCATTGTTTTCTTATTTGGGAATTGAGAAGCCATGTGTCCCCTTCCCAAACACTTGAAGCATTTAATGTCCTTATTTTTAGAAGTAGAAGATGAAGTGGAAGTAGTAGGCAAGGTGGCCTTAGGGGCAGCCACATGTTCCTTTGGACCGAAAGAGGATCCCTCCTTCTTTTGCTTGTCCTTCCAACTTGTTGTGTTGAAGTTGGAAGAAGCCTTCTTCAAAGTACCCTTCCTCTTGAGTTGTTGCTCCACCTTCATGGCTTGATGCACCAAGTCTTCAAGCTCAACATAATGTTGCAACTCCACAATATCACTAATGTCTCGATTGAGACCATGAAGAAATCGAGCCATGGTTGCCTCCCTTTCTTCAACAATGTTGGCTCTTATCAAGGCAACCTCCATCTCTTTGAAGTACTCATCCACACTCCTACTCCCTTGAGAGAGCCTTTGTAACTTATTATGTAGCTCCCTATGATAAAAAGAAGGTACAAATCTCCTCCTCATCAAAGTCTTCATTTCATCCCAAGTAATGATAGGATGCTCTCTATATCTTGCCCTTTCTTTTTGAGCTTGATCCCACCAAATCAAAGCATAATCTGTGAACTCAAGTGCAGCCACCTTCACTTTCTTCTCTTCATTGTAGTCATGGCATGAAAGATTTGCTCAATTTTCATCTCCCACTCAAGATATGCTTCCGGATCATTCCTCCCTTGGAAGGAAGGTATTTTGATATTTACACCCCCAAGCCTCTCATTTTCTCTATCTCTCCTCTCGTTTTCTCTATCTCTCCTCTCATTTTCTCTATCTCTCCTCTCATGTCTCTTTCTTCCTCCTTGCCTCCTATCATCTCTCCTTTCTCTTTTGGATTCCTGGGATTCTTCATCATGGTTGGAAGTTCTATCCCTCTCTAACCTATCAATCCTCTCATGGATTTCATCACTTTGTCTTTGAAGAAGCCTTTCCAAATGTCTTGTTAGGGCTTGCATTTGTAATGTCATTGCGGCTGTCCTTGGGGAAGGAGGGGGACTTCCACTTGTGTCTCCTTCCTTAGACATTGTACACAATCAAAAAGTTAGTGAACACAATAAAACAAGGTCCTCACTCACTCTTCTCACGTGTATACACTCTTAGATTGATTCCACTCGTGTTTCACAAATTAGGCTTTTGTTTAATGAAAACGCTCTTGCCTTTTACAACTCAAGTTCTCTTTTCAAGTTCTTAAATGAACCCTCTCGCTTTTCAATTACCAAAAGCTCTTACAAAGGTAGCGGTCCTCACAAGAGTAAGCACTCGTGAAGTTGAAGAAAGGATGAAACTCTAGACAAAACTCAAAATGAATTTAAAAGACAAGCAAGAAAAGCTAATTAAAAAGAAAGGTAGAACTCAAAAGAAATAAGAAGAAAAAGAAATGCGCAAGGTATGTAGAATAGCACCTTTGCTTAATGAAATTCACAAGGCATTCAAACTTAATCTTGCTTAAGTGCAAGGGATTTTTTTTTTTTTCTTTTTTTTTTTCTTGATTTTTTTTTTTTTTTAATACTATTTTTCACGCCCTTGTTCTCTTTTTGCACATAAAAAAATGATTCTTGCAATTTTAGTTCCAAATGTTATGCCCAATTGTGTATTTAGGAGTTTCCTTTCAAGTTAAGGTGCTATAAAACATATAACAAAATGGATATAGAATTGATAAGATCAAAGTCAGAAATATTGCATAAAATTAAAGAATGAAAATTAAAGGCAGAAAAATAAAAAAGACTAGAATTTAAATGACAAAAAGTAAAGAACGGAAAGTAAAGAATGTTGCCAATTCTTAGAAATGGCAGAGATCAATGATGATCGATTGTGTATAATTATGACATTCAAGCAATGGTGCTTGATGTTTGGAAAGCAATAAAGAACAAGTACAAAAACAAAACAAGAACTCTATCAACTAAAGAATCAGGGCTCTAGATACCACATGATATGATCCAAGTTGGATGCATATTATTTTTACGGATCGTTCTTGAGTTGATTTTGGGTTTCAAAGAATTAAACAATAAAAGGATGAATAGTGACATGAACAAAGTGAGCGTGAACATTATGTGAATTGAATTAAAGATGTGAATAGTGAAAAAATGGAAAAAGATGGAAAAGGAAAAGGAATGGAAGGAAGAAGACGCCACACTCTTGAGAGTGATAAGTCAAGCGAAGATTCGCCACAAAGGTAAGGAAACCTTTGATAAGAACCAAGATGGCTCTACCAAGAACCCAAGAGAACTAAGCTCTTAAAACCCACAAAGGAGTGCAATATTATTCTCTAAGTCAAAAGTGCCAAATACAGTAAACATAAGCCTATTTATAGGCATTAGGTATGCAGCTAGGTCTAGCTAAAGGAGACAGCAAGCTAGCACATTTTAAAACCTAATCCTAGTGTAAATGTGGCCTAGGCCCAATTGGAAACCCTAACTCTATTATGCGCAACTTAAGCCCAAACAATAGGCCCTTATTATAAAATTAACCCAAAAAAAAATAAGAACCAAAACTAAGAAAATTAAAAGGTTCAAATACATAATTAAATAAAATTAACTAAGAAGAAATCATGTCCCCACATTTGGGCCCTTTATCAACTTGGATCATTTGGACCATCTTGAGTGCTTCTTCTTCTAGAATGGGCTTCAGTGAAAGAAAGTGGTTGACTGCTTTGTCCAAATCCTCCTTAGCCTTCTTAGCTCTTGACCTTGTCATTGGGCCTCCAAGTCCTCGCAGTGCTTCTTTGGGCATTGGGCCCATTAGGGTTCCACTTGAGCTTCCTTGGTCTCCATCAGGCGTCTTCTTCCTCCCATTCCTTTTCCTTTTTCCATCTTTTCTACTTTTTTACTATTTATGTCACTATTCAAAGTCGGCTTATTGTTCATCGGGTACAACATTCTTTCATTCTTTGAAAACTAAATCAACTTAAAATTATCCGTAAAAATAATATGCATCCAACTTGATCATATCAAGGTCTCCTCCATACATGGTTACTACTTCCACTTCATCTTCTCACTTTGATAAGGACATTAAATGCTTCAAGTTTTTGGGAAGGGGTTACACATAGCTTCTCATGCCCAAATAAGAAAACAATGGTGATAAGGACAATGGGAGCATCACTAGTGAATCTTCTTCTATTTCATCTTTTGGAAAAGTGATTGTGAGGTTATTCCACAAGAGGGAGACTTATTGATTTCATGTAAAGAAGATTGTTGGGAAGTCAAGTTAAAATGTCTAGAAGGATGAAGGCCAAAGAAGAACATAAAGCTTCCGCACAAGATGCCTCAAAGGGAAGGTTGCTCTTTGATTTTGATATGAACTTCTTATGACCAATGTGGCAAGCACTCGCTTGGTAAAGAAAACTTGACCTTAAAACTAACCCAATGACCATACAAGCTTCAATGGCTTGAGAATGGTTTTTTTAAATGGTAGTGATATCAACAAGTTAAAGTTTGTCAATTGGTAAATATAAAGATGATATTTTGAAAGTGTTGAAGTCCTATTATGAGGCCCAATTGGAAGGCCTTGGCAATTTGATAAGCATGCTATTCATGATGGTTTCACTAACAAGTACTCATTTGTTCAAATTCCTTAAATGGTAAAACCCTTGTACCCCTTACTCCCAAACAAATAAGACCAAGTGGCCTTGAAGCTCACCAAGGCATTTAGAAAAGAAGAGAACAAGAAAGGAAGACATCAAAATAAAATCAAAGGGGATACAAAATAGGGACCAAGAACTTGTAAATGAGAAAAAAAAATGAATGTTTAATTGCTAGGGAGAGTGAGATTAAGAGGGCTTTTTAAAGCAAAGATGTATATTAATGCTATACAAGGACTTGTACTTAAATTGTAACTCTAACCACTCTACCTAGTGAAGTTGATTTAAGAGGTGTAGGAATTTGAAGATGTCTTTCCAAAGAGTGTCATAGAAACTCCCAGATACCACTTCCTTGAGGAATTGAACATCAAATTTTCATCCCTAGAGCTTTTCTTTGCTAATAGCCCCTTTAGGACAAATCCAAAGAAACTAAGGAAATTTAAAACAAAGGAGGATTTGATGCAAAAAGGATAGTAAAGTTTAAGTCCTTGTCCCTCAATTCATACTTGTCCCCAAAAAGGACTAAGAATGTGTATCTTTTTTAGGGCTATAAATAATATTGTAATCTACAAAAATAGTTTCATCCCATCCCTAGGCTAGATTTTGCTTGATGAATTGCATGGTGCATGTTAACTTTTCTAAAGTGGATTTAAAAAGTAGGTACCATCAAATTAGATAAGGAAAGGAATGAGTAAGAATTCCTTTTGAGACTAAGCATGGATTGTATGAGTGGTTGGTGATGCCTTTTTTTAGCTTACAAAATGCATATTTAGCACCTTCTGAGGATGATGAACCATGTGTTGAGAGAGTTTCTAAAAATTGTTGTAGTATACTTTGATGACATCCGAGCATAGCATATACCTTAGAAGAGCACCTAGAAGTTTAAAGGCTTGATGAGTGTGTTCGAAAGGAAAAGTTGTATGCTAATTTAGAAACTTTTGCAAATCATGTAGTGTTCTTAGGCTTTGTTATGAGTGCTAAGGAGTGCAAGTAGATGAACAAAAGATAAAATCTATTTTTAGAACTAGTTTTGAGTGAAAAGAAGCTTTCATGGGTTAGCTAGCTTCTATAAAGGTTTGAAAAGATTTTAGCACCATAGCCGATGAAGTTGTTAAAAAAAATGTGAGTTTTTGTGTTGGATCAAGAGACAAGTTTCAACACACTTGAGATAGGCTCACTCATGCACCCATACTTACATTGCCTAATTTTTCTTGCTTAGTCTTTTGAACTTGAATTGATGCAAGTTGGGATTGGGGCTGTTTTATTAAGAATTCACCAATTGCATACTTTAGTGAAAAATTGCGTGGAGTATTTTAAATTACTCTACCTATGATAAAGAATTATATGCAATAAGGGCTTTACACACTTGGCAAATTTGACTACCTTTTGCCATTTGAGTTTGTAATTCAATTTAGAATCAATCATAAAATATTTAAAAGAATGAAAAAGCTTAATAAGAGGCATTCAAGTGGGTGGAATACTTGAACAATTTCCCAAGTATGTAATCAAACACAAGCAAGGGAAGGTAAACATAGTCAATGCTTGTGCTTTCCAGAGGTCTACCTTATTAGCTACTTTGAAACAATTGCTTGGTTTTGAACAATAAAAGAGTTGTATGTGCATGATGATGATTTCTCCAAGATGTATGCAAGCATACTGAAAAAAGGGGCGCATAAGTGGTTCTTTAGGCAAGATAGGTATTTATTTAAAAAAAATATTGTGTGTGCCTAAGAGCTTTTTGAATTATTACTTAGGGAAGCTCTTGAATTAATGGGTCACTTTCTCCAAAAGACTTTAATGTGTTGCATTTAGCATTTTTATTGGACTTGGAATGAAGCATGATGTGCATAAAATATGTGATAAATAGGTGCCTCATGGACTCTATACCCCCTACCTATTCATGATTCCCTCAATGGACAACTTGTCTATGGATTTTGAAACAAAGGATTTTTCATCTCAAAAAAGGAAGAACTCAATTTTTGTGGTGGATTCTTCTCCAAGATTTCATCCAACTTTAATCCATAAGGTGGATGACGCCATTCATGTTGGCGGACTTGTTCTTTAAAAAGTGAACTTCTGAAGCTTCATGGAATGCCCAAAAGTATGGTCTCATATCAAAATTCTTAATTTTTTGGAGGACCCTTTGGAACAAGCTTGGGACTAAGCTACTCTTCTCTACCACTTGCCACCCACAAACCGATGGGCAAACTGAGGTGGTGAATAGGACCCTATTAACCTTGTTCCGATTAATCATCAAGAGGAACATCAAAACCTAGGAAGAATGCTTACCTCTTGTTGAATTTGCTTATAATAAGGTTGTGTATGCTACTACTAGTTTTTCTCCTTTTGAGATTGTATATGGTTTTAATCCCTCACCCCCTTGATTTGCTGCCTCTACCTAATGTTTTTCTTTAATTCATAGGGATGGACAAGCAAAAGCTGAATATTGAGGAAGCTCCATGAACAAGTCAAGACTCAAATTTCCTAGAAGATGGAGCAAATTAAGCAAAAATCGCAAATTAAGGGAAGCAGTCATGTTGTTATTTTTGAACCAGAGATTCATAATTGGGTACATATTCGAAAAGAAAGGTTTCCTTTGCAAAGGAAATCTAAGCTCTTACCTAGAGGATGATATGATCCAAGTTGGATGCATATTGTTTTTACGGATCGTCTTTGAGTTGATTTAGTGTTTCAAAGAATGGAACGATGAACAAGATGAACGATGAATGAACCAGATGAATGATGATAATAGTGACGTGAATAGTGACGTGAATAGTAAAAAAAATAGAAAAGATGGGAAAAGGAAAAGGAATGAGAGGAAGAAGACGCCACACTCTTAGAGAGTGATAAGTCAAGTGAAGATTCGCCACAAAGGTAAGGAAGCCTTTGATAAGAACCAAGATGGCTCAACCAAGAACCAAAGAGAATGAAATTCTCACAAATGGATTCAATCCAAATTCACATCCAAAAGTCCTTTCATTCATGTTTTAGGCACATACTTATAGGAAAATGGGGTGCATAGAATATGCATGCAAAGTGGTCATCATAATGTGACATATTCCCCATAAAAAGCAATAACTAATCCATTAAGTGGCTAATTAAAGCATTAACTAAAAAATAGGAGTTACTTAGGTATGTAAACCAAAGGTTGCCCTCCCAAAAATGTGCACTATTCATCCTTCATGGTTTATTACACTTTATTTAATAGAAATAAACTAAAAAAATACTATTTTAAAGAAGTGGACATCCAAGCCATCATGGGTCTTCAAGTTGGATGAGATAAGTGACCAATTTGGGCCCAACTCCATCAAGACCTGAATTTGGGCTTGTTTCAATTAAAGTTGTCATCATTTTATTTAGGACTTCTTGGGCTTTCTTGGTCCTAGCTCTTGTCATAGGTCCACCAAGTCCTTGTAGTGCTCCTTGATCCATGCTCCTTAGTGGGCTCACATCATCCCCTCCTTCTTTAAGTGAATTCGACCTCGAATTGAAATCTTCATCACCTACATCAAAAGGAGACAAATCACCACATTGAAAGTTGCACTAACACCATACTCACCTGGAAGGTCTATCTTGTAGGCATTATCATTAATCTTGGCCAACACTTGGAATGGCCCATCTCCTCTTGGTTGAAGCTTGGATTTCCTTTGTGAAGGAAATCTCTTTTTTTCTCATGTGCACCCGGACCCAATCTCCAGGTTCAAACACCACCTTCCTCCTCCCTTTGTTGGCTTGCCTAACATAGCTTTCAGTCTTCTTCTCAATTTGGGTCTTGACTTGTTCGTGTAACTTCCTCACAAATTCAGCTTTAGCCCTGCCATCTTTATGCTTTAAAATTGAAGAGTTAGGCAATGGCAATAAATCAAGAGGAGTGAGAGGATTAAATCCATAAACAACCTCAAAAGGAGAATATTGAGTAGTACTATGGACAGCCCTATTATAAGCAAATTCCACATGAGGCAAACACTCCTCCCAAGACTTAATGTTCTTCTTTATTACAGCCCTAAGAAGGGAAGAAAGTGTCCTATTAACTACCTCAGTTGCCCATCCGTTTGGGGATGGCGGTAGTGGAGAAAAGCACTTTGTACCCGACTTACCCCACAAAGTCCTCCAAAAGTGACTTAAGAACTTTGTGTCACGATCTGAAACAATACTTCTTGGAAGGCCATGAAGCCTTACCACTTCTTTGAAGAACAATTCAAAGCAACATGACAAGCATCATCAACTTTTTTACATGGTATAAAATGTGCCATTTTAGAAAACCTATCCACCACCACAAAAATTGAATCCTTACCATTCTTTGTCCGAGGTAGTCCTACAACAAAATCCATTGACAAATCAATCCAAGGAAAATCAGGAATAGGCAAAGGAGTATAAAGTCCATGAGGCATCACTTTAGATTTAGACTTTTTACAAACAATGCATTTTTCACAAAACTTTTGCACATCATGTTTCATGTGTGGCCAATGAAAATGTTCGTGCAACATGTCTAAAGTCTTTTGAACCCCAAAATGCCCCATTAGTCCCCCTTCATGCGCTTCCCTCACAAGCAACTCTCTTATAGAACTTTTGGGCACACATAATCTCTTTTCTTTAAACAAAAACCCTTGGTGCTTAAAATACCCATTTTGAGCCCAATGCAAACAATTAGCATAGATATGGGAAAAATCTTTATCATGCTCATACAATTCTTTGATGCATTCAAGCCCAAATAATTTTGTTTCAAGGGTAGAGAGTAAGGTATACCTTCTTGAAAGTGCATCCGCCACTATGTTGGCCTTACCTTTCTTATGCTTGATCACATATGGGAATTGTTCAAGAAACTCAACCCACTTGGCATGCCTCTTATTCAACTTTCCTTGTCCTTTCAAGTACTTTAAGGACTCATGATCACTATGGATAACAAACTCTTTGGGCAAAAGATAATGTTGCCATGTTTGTAAAGCCCTCACCAAGGCATACAATTCCTTATCATAGGTGGGATAATTAAGGACAAGCACCACTTAATTTCTCACTAAAGTAAGCAATTGGATGCCCTTCTTGCATTAAAACAGCTCCAACACCAACATTAGAAGCATCACATTCAATTTCAAAAGATTTAGCAAAATTAGGCAAAGCAAGTATTGGTGCATGAGTAAGTCTTTCCTTAAGCTCATTAAATGCATGCTCTTGTTTCTCCACCCATCTAAACACAACATTTTTCTTGACAATTTCATTAAGAGGTGCAGCCAATGTACTAAAGTCTTTAACAAACCTCCTATAGAAACTAGCCAAGCCATGAAAGCTCCTCACTTCACCCACATTTTTGGGGGTTGGCCACTCTTGAATGGCCTTAATTTTCTCTGTGTCAACATGAACCCCTTTTGAATTTACAACAAAACCAAGGAAGATCACATGATCCGTACAAAAAGTACATTTTTCCAAATTAGCATACAACTTTTCTTTTCTCAACACATGCAAAACAACCCTTAAGTGTTCATGATGTTCATCTAGGCTTTTGCTATATATCAAGATATCATCAAAATACACAACAACAAACTGGCCTAGAAAATCCCTTAAGACATGGTTCATAAGCCTCATGAAAGTGCTAGGTGCATTTGTTAAACCAAAAGGCATTACCAACCATTCATACAATCCATATTTAGTTTTAAAGGCAGTTTTCCATTCATCCCCTTCCTTATTCTAATTTGATGGTACCCACTTTTCAAATCAATTTTAGAAAACAAACAAGCACCATATAATTCATCAAGCAAATCATCAAGTCTAGGGATAGGATGTCTGTACTTGATTGTGATGTTGTTCACAACCCTACAATCTGTGCACATCCTCCAACTTCCATCCTTTTTAGGCACTAAGATAACCGGGACAAAGACATGGACTTAAGCTTTCTTGCACCCATCCTTTTTGCATCAACTCCTCCACTTGCTTTTGTATTTCTTTGGTCTCTTGAGGATTACTCCTATAGGCTGGCCTATTGGGTAATGATGCACCGGAATGAGGTCAATGTGGTGTTCTATCCCCTTAAAGGAGGTAGGCCGTGAGGCACTTCTTTTGGAAACACATCACCAAATTCCTGCAAAAGAGTTTTAACACACTAGGCAAAGAGAGTTCATTAGGAGCATTAGCATTCAAACAGAATTCTTTACAATAAAGCATATATAGGGGCTGCCTTGAAATCAAAGCCCTCTTCACCTCACTTTTTGTTGCCAAATAACTCTCTTTTCTCTCACTATTTTTATTCTTTTTCTCTTTGTCATCACTCTTCTTTTCACTCCCTCTTTCTTTTTGCTCTTGCTCTTTCTTTTCTCTCATCTTTAGTTGGTCCTCACTAACTTCTTTTGGGGACAAGGGTGAAAGAGTGACCTTTCGGTCATGATGCACAAAAGTGAATTTGTTAAGGAATCCATCATGGTTGGCCTTCCTATCAAATTGCCAAGGCCTCCCAAGTAACATATGACTTGCCTCCATGGGTACCACATCACATAGAACATTATCATGATACTTTCCAATGGAGAAACAAACTTCAACTTGCTTGTTCACGGTCAACTCACCAACTTCACTAAGCCATTGAAGTCTATATGGTCGTGGGTGTGGCTTAGTCACAAGATTCAATTTGGAAACCATTCTAGTACTAGCAACATTAGTACAACTCCCACCATCAATAATTAAAGAACATACCTTCCCTTGGATCATGCATCTAGTATGGAAGATATTTTCTCTTTGGCTCTCATCATGCTCCTTAGCTTGGCTTCCCAAAAGTCTCCTCACCATGAGCAAATCTCCTCCTTCCGGAACTACTTCTCCCCACTTTCTTCTTCACTAGAAGCCTCAGATTGTGTGACCACTTCTCCATTTCTTGATACCATTGTCCTTTTAGTTGGACATTGAGATGCAATATGTCCATGGCCCAAGCACTTGAAACACTTCACATCACGGTTTCTAGGAGATGCTTCTATAGGCTTCTTTCCATGAGATGTAGGCACAACCTCCTTTGAAGATGAAGTACCCTCCTTCTTTGATTTGTCCTTCCAACTTGAAGATGAAAACTTAGAAGAAGAAGGAAATTTGGACTTCTTCCTCTTGTGTTGTTGCTCCCTTTATGGCTTGTTGGACCAAATCTTCAAGCTCCACATAGTTTTGAAGCTCCACTATGTCTTGAATGTCTTGATTCAACCCATGTAAGAACCGAGCCATAGTTGCCTCCCTATCTTCATTAATGTTGGACCTAAGCAAGGCCAACTCCATCTCCTTGTGGTACTCATCAACACTTTTGGATCCTTGGGTCAATCTTTGCAATTTGTTGTGAAGATCCCTATGGTAGTGATTTGGAACAAATCTTTTCTCATGACTTGTTTCATTTCTGCCCAAGTCTCAATAGGCTCCTCCTCATACCTTCTTCTCTCCTTTTGCAATTGATCCCACCAAACAAGTGCATAGTCTTTGAATTCAAGAGCGGCTACCTTCACTTTCTTTCTTTCATTGAAATTGTTGCAATCAAACACTTGCTCGATCTTCATTTCCCACTCCAAGTAGGCTTCGGGATCACTCTTCCCATGAAAGGTAGGAACTTTGATTTTGACCCTTCAATTCTATCCTCTCTATCACGCCTCCTTCCTCTACGTGGTCCATGTCTAGGTCTGTCCTCACTCTCATAACCACTTCCTTGATTTGATTCTTCTCGATTTCGGAGGTTGGCAAGTTGTTCATTGAAGTTTGCATTCATTTGCTCCATTTGCCTTTGAAGGATTTGCATTTGAGTATTCATCGTAGCATGAAGAACCGCGGACCTTGGAGAAAGAGGTGGACTATCACCTTGGGCTGCCATCACTTGAAACACACAATATCAAAATAACAAGATAGTATAAATCCTCACCACACTCCCTCACGTGTGCACACAATGTGTATTTCACTCAAATAGGCTTTTTCCACACAAGATGTAATTTTCACTCTTGCCTCTTTCCACTCAAATTCTCTTTGCAAGTTCTTAAATGAACCCTCTCATGTTTCAATTACCAAAAGCTCTTACAAAAGTAGCGGTCCTCACAAGAGTAAGCACTCGAAGTTGAAGAAAAGATGAAACTCTAGACAACTCAAAGGAATTTAAAAGACAAGCAAGAAAAGTGAATTAAAAAGAAAGGTAGAACTCAAAAGAAATAAGAAGAAAAAGAAATGCATAAGGTATGTAGAATAGCACCGCTTAATTGAAATTCACAAGGCATTCAAACTGAATCTTGCTTAAGTGCAAGGCGAGTCTCTTTTTTTTTTTTTTTTTTTTTTAATATTATTTTTCACGCCCTTGTTCTCTTGTTGCACTTAAAAAAAAAAAATTGATTCTTGTAATTTTTGTTCCAATTGTTATGCCCAATTGTATATTTAGGAGTTTCCTTTCAAATTAAGGTGCTATAAAACATATAACAAAGAACGAATATAGAATTGACAAGATCAAAGCTGTAAATATTGCGTAAAAAATAAAGAACAGAAATTAAAGGCAGAAAATAGAAGGACTAGAATTTAAATGGCAAAAAGTAAAGAACGGAAAGTAAAGAATGTTGCCAATTCTTAGAAATGGCAGGGATCAATGATGATCAAGATTGTGTATAATTATGACATCCAAGCAATAATGCTTGATGTTTGGAAAGCAATAAGAACAAGAACAAAAGAACATGTAAGAACTCTATCAACTCTAGAATCCGGGCTCTAGATACCACATGATATGATCCAAGTTGGATGCATATTGTTTTTACGGATCGTCCTTGAGTTGATTTAGTGTTTCAAAGAATGAAACGATGAACGAGAATGAATAGTGATGATGAATAGTGACGTGAATAGTGACGTGAATAGTAAAAAAAAATAGAAAAGATGGGAAAAGGAAAAGGAATGAGAGGAAGAAGACGCCACACTCTTAGAGAGTGATAAGTCAAGTGAAGATTCGCCACAAAGGTAAGGAAGCCTTTGATAAGAACCAAGATGGCTCAACCAAGAACCAAAGAGAATGAAATTCTCACAAATGGATTCAATCCAAATTCACATCCAAAAGTCCTTTCATTCATGTTTTAGGCACATACTTATAGGAAAATGGGGTGCATAGAATATGCATGCAAAGTGGTCATCATAATGTGACATATTCCCCATAAAAAGCAATAACTAATCCATTAAGTGGCTAATTAAAGCATTAACTAAAAAAAGGAGTTACTTAGGTATGTAAACCAAAGGTTGCCCTCCCAAAAACGTGCACTATTCATCCTTCATGGTTTATTACACTTTATTTAATAGAAATAAACTAAAAAAATACTATTTTAAAGAAGTGGACATCCAAGCCATCATGGGTCTTCAAGTTGGATGAGATAAGTGACCAATTTGGGCCCAACTCCATCAAGACCTGAATTTGGGCTTGTTTCAATTAAAGTTGTCATCATTTTATTTAGGACTTCTTGGGCTTTCTTGGTCCTAGCTCTTGTCATAGGTCCACCAAGTCCTTGTAGTGCTCCTTGATCCATGCTCCTTAGTGGGCTCACATCATGGACCCTTCCAAATCTTAGAAAGAATAAATGACAATGCCTACAAAGTTGACCTACAAGGTAAGTATGGGGTTAGTGCAACATTTAATTTGACTGACTTAAGTCCTTTTGATGTAGGTGATGAAGGATTAAATTCGAGGACCATACTCATGAAGGTCTTTCTTGATGGAGACCAAGGAAGCTCAAGTAGAACCCCAATGGGCCCAATGCCCAAAGAAGCACTGTAAGCACTTGGAGGCCCAATGACAAAGTCAAGAGCTAAGAAGGCTAAGGAGAATTTGGACAAAAATAGTCAACCACTTTCTTTCACTGAAGCCCAGGCCCAAATGATCCAAGTTGATGAAGGGTCCAAATGTGGGGACATGATTTCCTCTTAGTCAATTTTATTTAATTATGTATTTGAACCTTTTAATTTTCTCAGTTTTGGTTCTTATTTTCTTTTTGGGTTAATTTTATAATAAGGGCCTATTGTTTGGGCTTAACTTACACACAATAAAGTTAGGGTTTCCAATTGGGCCTAGACCACATTTGCACTAGGATTAGCTTTTTAAAATGTGTTAGCCTACTGCCTCTTTTAGCTAGACCTAGCTGCATACCTAATGCCTATAAATAGGCTTGTGTTTACTGTTTTTGGCACTTTTTGACTTAGAGTATAATACTGCTCTCCTTTGTGAGTTTTGAGAGCTTAGTTCTCTTGGGTTCTTGGTAGAGCCATCTTAGTTCTTATCAAAGGTTTCCTTACCTTTGTGGCGAATCGTCGCTTGACTTATCACTTTCCAAGAGTGTGGCGTCTTCTTCCTTCCATTCCATTTTCTTTTCCATCCTTTTCATTTTTATCATTCACAAGATCTTGTTTGTCTTTGGATTAATCTGCTTCACGCATTGTTCACTATACTGTTCATGCATTATTTATGTTACTATTCATCCTTTCATTGTTTAATTCTTTAAAACACGAAATCAACTTAAGAACGATCCGTAAAAATAATATGCATCCAACTTGGATCATATCACTTCTTCACTAGAAGCCTCAGATTGTGTGACAACTTCTCCAGTTCTTGATACCATTGTCCTTTTAGTTGGACATTGAAATGCAATATGTCCATGACTGATGAGGACTTCATGGGAGAAGCCCAAGCCCAGGCCCAAGTCCAGAAAGAAGTCCAAGATCCAATACAAGGTCTAGGAGGGCCCATGATAAGAGCAAGAGCTAAAAGGGCCTAAGAAGAACATAAAAAGATGGTGAACGACTTATTTGAGGCCCAACATCATAAAACAAAAACTCTTGGTGCCTAAAATACCCATTTTGAGCCCAATGCAAATAATTAGCATAGATTTGGGAAAAATCTTTATCATGCTCATACAATTCTTTGATGCATTCAAACCCAAACAATTTTGTTTCAAGGGTAGAGCGTAAGGTATACCTTCTTGAAAGTGCATCCGCCACTATGTTGGCCTTACCTTTCTTATGCTTGATCATATATGGGAATTGTTCAAGAAACTCAACCCACTTGGCATGTCTCTTATTCAACTTTCCTTGTCCTTTCAAGTACTTTAAGGACTCATGATCACTATGGATAACAAACTCTTTGGGCAAAAGATAATGTTGCCATGTTTGTAAAGCCCTCATCAAGGCATACAATTCCTTATCATAGGTGGGATAATTAAGGACAGCACCACTTAATTTCTCACTAAAATAAGCAATTGGATGCCCTTCTTACATTAAAATAGCTCCAACACCAACATTAGAAGCATGACATTCAATTTCAAAAGATTTAGCTAAATTAGGCAAAGCAAATTGGTGCATGAGTAAGTCTTTCCTTAAGCTCATTAAATGCATGCTCTTGTTTCTCCCCCATCTAAACACAATATTTTGCTTGACAATTTCATTAAGAGGTGCAGCCAATGTACTAAAGTCTTTTAACAAACCTCCTATAGAAACTAGCCAAGCCATGAAAGCTCCTCACTTCACTGACATTTTTAGGGGTTGGCCACTCTTGAATGGCCTTAATTTTCTCTTTGTCAACATAAATCCCTTTTGAATTCACAACAAAACCAAGGAAGATCACATGATCCGTACAAAAAGTACATTTTCCCAAATTAGCATACATATTTTCTTTTCTTAACACATCCAAAATAGTCCTTAAGTGTTCAAAATGTTCATCTAGGCTTTTGCTATACATCAAGATATCATCAAAATACACAACAACAAATTGGCCTAGAAAATCCCTTAAGACATGGTTCATAAGTC